>CM046952.1:7890927-9260315 GCA_025698515.1 Gossypium sturtianum | reverse complement strand
CTCCACTGCTACTACAGAGAGGTAGGACTTGTAGCTTCAATTTGCCCCTGCTTCAACTTCGAGGGGATGAGACTTGTTTCTTTTAAATTACTCCATTGTGACTTCAGGGAGAAGGGATTTGTAGCCTCGACCTTCTCCGCTGGAACTTCAAAGAGGTGAGAGTTGATAATTTCAATCTGTTCCGCTGTATCTCCAGGGAGAAAAGATTTGCAATCTTCAGCCTGTTCCACTGCTGGTCTGGGAGATAAGATAGTGACTTAAATCATGTTCCACTACTGTTTAAGGAGACAAGATTTGCTTTCGATCTTTGTCCCACTACTGTTTAGGGTGACAAGATCTACAATCTTCGACCTATTCCACTGCTGGTCAGGGAGATAGGATTGTGGCTTAAATCATGTTCCACTACTGGTTAGGGAGCCAAGATTTGCCTTCGATCTTGTCCCACTACTATTTAGGGCGACAAGATCTACAATCTTCAACCTATTCCACTGTTGGTCAAGGATATAGGACGGTGGCTTAAATCATGTTCCCTACTGTTTAGGGAGCCAAGATTTGCCTTCGACCTTGTCCCACTACTGTTTAGGGCAACAAGATCTACAATCTTCTACCTATTCCACTGCTGGTCAGGGCAATAGGATGGTGGCCTAAATCGTGTTCCCTACTGTTTAGGGAGCCAAGATTTGCCTTCGATCTTTGTCCCACTATTGTTTAGGGCGACAAGATCTACAATCTTCAACCTATTCCACTGCTGGTCAGGGCTATAGGAGGGTGGCTTAAATCATGTTCCCTACTGTTTAAGGAGCCAATATTTGCCTTCGATCTTGCCCCACTATTGTTTAGGGCGACAAGATCTACAATCTTCAACCTATTCCACTGCTGGTCAGGGCAATAGGAGGGTAGCTTAAATCATGTTCCCTACTGTTTAAGGAGCCAAGATTTGCCTTCGATCTTGCCCCACTACTATTTAGGGCGACAAGATCTACAATCTTCAACCTATTCCACTGCTGGTCAGGGCAATAGGATGGTGGCATAAATCATGTTTCACTACTATTTAGGGAGCCAAGATTTGCCTTCGATCTTGTCTCACTACTGTTTAGGGCGACAAGATCTACAATCTTCAACCTATTCCACTGCTGGTCAAAGATATAGGACGGTGGCTTAAATCATGTTCCCTACTGTTTAGGGAGCCAAGATTTGCCTTCGACCTTGTCCCACTACTGTTTAGGGCGACAAGATCTACAATCTTCTACCTATTCCACTGTTGGTCAGGGCAATAGGATGGTGGCTTAAATCGTGTTCCCTACTGTTTAGGGAGCCAAGATTTGCCTTCGATCTTTGTCCCACTACTGTTTAGGGTGACAAGATCTACAATCTTCAACCTATTCCATTGCTGGTCAGGGCTATAGGAGGGTGGCTTAAATCATGTTCCCTACTTTTTAAGGAGCCAAGATTTGCCTTCGATCTTGCCCCACTACTGTTTAGGGCGACAAGATCTACAATCTTCAACCTATTCCACTACTGGTAAGGGCAATAGGAGGGTGGCTTAAATCATGTTCCCTACTATTTAAGGAGCCAAGATTTGCCTTCGATCTTGCCCCACTACTGTTTAGGGCGACAAGATCTACAATCTTCAACCTATTCCACTGCTGGTCAGGGCAATAGGATGGTGGCATAAATCATGTTCCACTACTATTTAGGGAGACAATATTTGCCTTTGATCTTTGTCCCACTACTGTTTACGGCGACAAGATCTACAATCTTCAACCTATTCTGCTGCTGGCCAGGGCAATAGGATGGATTCGTCGATGTTACTACATTGTCCTCTAGGGAACCTGTCCTGTAGAATCGGTTTCATATGCTTATGTTTATGCCAAATGATTAGGATGCTATGATCGGAATGAATCTAACGCTCCTAACTAAATGTATTATGGGCACCATTTGCATGAATACATAATGTCATGAGGATGATCCCTCGTATAATGATTAGGATGCTATGATCAGAATGAATCAAATGCTCCTAACTAAATGATATTATGGATGAAATTTGCATGAATGCGGAATGTCATGAGAATGATCCCTTTTTAAAAACTTAGGGTCGTAATTGCTCGTTCGTCAAGGTTACGTCACGGACGCAATATCTTGTCTTCTCATGTAACTGATATCTTTGACAGAGAACCTGGGGAGATAGTCATGATTTTAAACTCCTCTTTCTCGAATGTTTACAACCCTTAGGCGTGGTGGTTCATAGACAACAGTCATGTTTTAGGTTCCTGCACTATTTAGATACTTCCAGAGTAATAGGCAGAACTCCTTTTATGGAAGCATTATGGGTCCATCAACCGTTATTTCAATTGTGAATTGCTTAAAGGATTTAAATGATGGATAACACTGGAATTTATGAAGAATAGAATTGAATTAATAAACAAAAGCGAACATTTATTGGAATACAAAAATGGGAAAAAAAGAAAAAGTAGGTGCCCCAGATATCGCAGTCTGAGCTTCACTATCCAATCTTTCTGAAAATCATTTTGAGCTGAACATATGTTGGGAGATCTGCAGTGTTTTGTAGATGTCCTGAGGTGTAACATTCCTCCTTTTTTGCTAATTCTGAGAGGACAAAATCATCACATATCCCTTCTTTTTTCAAAATTTGAGCCGCCCTTTTTGGGCTTTTGACTCAAAACCCCTTTGGTCTCAAACCGCCCTTTGCGGGTTTTCGCTTTGGCCTCTCCATTTTTTTTTAAAAAAAAGGTCTTAAAGCACCCTTTGCGGGTTTTCACTTTAGCCTTTTTCCTCTTAAAGCATAATAATTCTTGACCGAATCCAAATTTATAGGATTGGATAAGTTTTTCCCATCCATCTCGGCCAAGATCAGTGCTCCTCCAGAGAAAGCCTTTTTCACCACATAAGGTCATTCCTAATTTGGCATCCATTTCCCTCTAAAATCCTTTTGTATGGGGAGGATCTTTTTCAAAACTAAGTCTCCCTCGTGGAATTCTCTTGGGCACACCTTTTTGTTGTACGCTCGCATCATTCGCTTTTGATACATCTGACCATGACGGATAGCTTTCAGCCTTTTCTCTTCAATCAAATTTAACTGATCATATCGAGCCTGGATCCATTTTGCTTCGTCCAACTTCAGTTCAGACAAGACTCGAAGGGATGGAATTTCAACTTCGATGGGTAAAATTGCTTTCTTTCCGTAAACCAGTGAGAAAGGAGTTGCCCCGGTGGAGGTTCTGATCGATGTTCGATAGGCGAAAAGGGCAAATGGTAACTTCTCGTGCCAATCCCTGTAAGTCTCAGTCATTTTCCCCACTATCTTCTTGATGTTCTTATTAGCTGCTTCCGCTGCACCATTCATTTTTGACGATATGGTGACGAATTATGGTGTCTAATCTTGAATTGACTGCAGACCTCTACGATCATGCTGTTGTTCAAGTTTAACGTATTATCGGATATGATCCTTTCGGGTATTCCATATCGACATATGATTTCCTTTTTCAAGAATTTGCTGACTGCTGATTTTGTCACATTAGCATATGAAGCGGCCTCTACCCACTTAGTGAAGTAGTCGATTACCACGAAAATGAAACGATGACCATTGGAAGCTTTTGGTGAGATTGGTCCAATGACGTCCATGCCCCACATAGAGAAAGGCCATGGGGAGGTCATAACATGTAGAGGTGAAGGTGGTACATGAATCTTGTCCCCATAAATTTGGCACTTATAACATTTCTTGGCATAATCAATGCAATCTCTTTCCATGGTAGACCAATAATACCCGAATCTCATAATTTGCCTCGTCATTGTGAAACCATTGGCATGTGTTCCACATACACCCTCATGGACTTCTTTTAGGATTTTCTTAGCCTCGGTGGCGTCCACACACCTTAGTAGTACTTGATCCTTCCTTTTTTTGTACAGGATCTCTCCATCTAAGACATAGTCACAAGCTAGTCTTCTTAACGTCCTTTTATCGTTCGCAGTTGCTTGCTCAGGATATTCATGATTTTTCACGTACTGCAGTATATCGTGGTACCACGGGTGATCATTTTTCCCCTCTTCTTCAACGTTGTAGCAATGGGCCGGGGCCTCATAAACACTCATTTGGATAGGTTTCATATCCTCATCTTTGTTTACTCGGACCATGGAAGCCAAGGTGGCCAGAGCATCGGCCATCTGATTTTTATCTCTTGGCAGATAACTGAAAGTTATATCATCGAACTCCCTGATCAATCCTTGGACCAATCTTTTGTAGTCGACCAGCTTGGGATCTCTTGTCTTCCATTCCCCTTTGTGTTGATAAATTACCAGTGCAGAATCTCCATATACCTCTAGTACCTTAATTTTACGTTCTATAGCGGCACGGATACCCATGATACAAGCTTCGAATTCTGCCATATTATTTGTGCAATCAAAATCCAATTTACAAGTAAATGGATAATGATCTTCGTTCGGGCATACCAGAACCGCCCCAATTCCATTGCCCACAGCATTTGATGCTCCATCGAAATTCAATTTCCAAGGACGATCTTCTAGGGTACCTTCTTCGGTGGTTGCCACGTACATTAAATCTTCGTTAGGGAAATCGAAGTCTAAAGGCTCGTAATCTTTCAAAGCTCTACTGGCTAGAAAATCTGCTATTGCACTCCCCTTCACCGCCTTTTGGTTCACATAAACTATGTCAAATTCAGAAAGTAAAATTTGCCATCGGGCCATCCTTCCATTCAAAGCAGTAGACTCCATCATATATTTCAGAGGTTCTAGCTTCGATATGAGCCAAGTCGTATGATACAACATATACTGCCTCAATCTCCGAGTTGTCCAGATCAAGGCACAACACAGCTTCTCAATTGGTGAGTACCTTGTTTCACATTCAGTGAACTTTTTACTAAGGTAGTATATTGCCTTTTCTTTCTTTCCTGACTCATCGTGTTGGCCAATCACACATCCCATTGAATTATCAAGCACTGTCAAATATAGGATTAATGGTTTATTTGGATTAGGCGGCGTCAGCACTGGGGCATTGGACAGGTATTGCTTTACTTTGTCAAAGGTCTCTTGGCATTCCTCATCCCATGCACCTGGATTGTGTTTCTTAAGAAGACGAAATATGGGGTCACATTTCTCAGTTAGTTGTGAAATGAACCGAGCAATGTAATTTAATCTTCCTAAGAAACCTCAAACTTCTTTTTGAGTGCGCGGCAGAGGCAGTTCTTGTATAGCTTTGACCTTGTCTAGGTCAACCTCAATCCCCTTTTCACTGACTATAAATCCTAGCAGTTTCCCTGACTTGGCTCCGAAGGTACATTTTGCTGGGTTAAGCTTTAGCTGGAATTTCCTCAACCTCAAGAATAATTTCCTCAAGACTTGGACATGCTCCTTTTCAGTTCGGGATTTGGCGATCATATCGTCGACATAAACTTCTATTTCTTTGTGCATCATATCATGGAATAGGGTTACCATGGCTCTCTGATATGTCGCTCCCGTATTTTTCAGCCCAAATGACATCACCTTATAGCAAAAAGTTCCCCACATGGTTATGAACGTGGTCTTATCCATGTCGTCAGGATGCATCTTTATCTGGTTGTATCCTGAGAAGCCGTCCATGAAGGAGAACAACGAATAACCCACCGTATTGTCCACTAAGGTGTCGATATGAGGTAACGGGAAATTGTCTTTCGGGCTAGCCTTATTTAGATCCCTGTAGTCTACACACATTCGTACTTTCCCATCTTTCTTAGGGACGGGGATGATATTGGCTACCCATTCCGAGTATTTAACCACTTGCAAGAAACCTGCGTCAAATTGCTTCTTGACCTCTTCTTTTATTTTCAGCAGAACATCCGGCCTCATCCTTCGAAGTTTCTGTTGGACTGGCTTGTACTCTTCCTTTATGGGCAACCGGTGTACCACGATATCAGTGCTTAGCCCGGGCATATCTTGATACGACCACGCGAATATATCTTTGAATTCTTAGAGTAACTCAATGAGGTCTCGTTTTGTCTCTGCTGTGATACAAGCTTCGATCTTCACTTCTTTCTTTTCTTGTCTGTCTCCGAGGTTCACTATTTCTACTGACTCTTTGTGAGGTAGGATCTGTTTCTCTTCTTGTTCTACCATCCTTAACAGTTCAGGAGACAAGTCACAACCTTGGTCATCTTCCAAGTCCTGAAAATCCTCTATATCCATATCTTGCTCGAAAGGATATTCTGAGTCATTGGTAGCGTTACTCAAATCATTGATATTTGGGGACCTGTTATGGAGATAAATAAAGGTCTATAGAACAAAAGAATCTAAGCATATTTATTGGCATGGTATGATTATGAATGAAGAATAGAAATATTTAAAAGAATATTTAAAGAATAAAAGAATAATCATGATGATAAATGAAGTGAAAAGAAGAAGATTTGCTCAAAAAGTAGCGGAGGTGCATTTCATTGAAGATAACGATATTTTAGACATAAGCCATGCTTCACAAAAGGGAATCTTATTGCTTCTAGACTTAAAGCAACAAGTGTGTTCCGAATATTACTCTGAATAAGTTCTAAAAGCTACAGGAATTTCCTCCGCGGTCCAGTTGTTTAGAACGCTGCCAGGCTCATAGGGGCGGATGCCATTCCAGTTTCCCTCTTCAGTTTTTCCTTCGGATATAGCATTGACGTGCATGTTTTCCCATGTTTCTTCTGCGGTTTCCTCATTTCGCGTTCCTCGTTCTGGATGGATAATCCCTTCTGATATAAAAGTCTTACAAATGTGGGGAATTGTCATTGGTTCCCATTTAATCTTATCCCCACTCAAACACGCTTTTCTTCTTTCTTGTTTCTTCTCTAACTCTTTCTTTCTTTGCTTTTAATCTCGGGGCCTCGATCTTTCCTTGAAGATACCTTCCAAGTCCTTTCCCAAGTACAGCTCCTCTCTCGACCATCAATTGTAAACCCATTTTCGTGGTTTTGGATATTTGAGGCACTGGGATCTTGTTCCCCTCGATGATGAATGTTGCGTTGACAAATTCCAAAGAGCGGAAGGAACACTCAGTCGCTTCGTTGCTTGCCTCTAAATATGGTGCACTGTTAGTTACAGTTGGGATAATGTCCTCTTCAGCATTTATCGTCACCAGACGACCCTCCATGACTAACTTCAACTTTTGGTGCAACGACGAGGGTACTGCTCCCGCTGAGTGTATCCAAGGTCTCCCCAGCAAGCAATTATAGGACGGCCTGATATCCATTACTATGAAATCCACTTCATATGTACCTGGGCCAATTAACAGAGGTACTTCGATCCTCCGCATGACATTCCTTTCAGTTCCATCGAATGCCCTCACTACATTGTGGCAGACCTTCATGTGAGAGCTATCAATAGGTAATCGATTCAGCGTTGATAGTGGCAAGACATTGAGTGCCGATCCATTATCGACCAGTACCCCTGGTAGTGTGTATCATTTGCACCGTGTGGTAATATGAAGAGCTTTAATGGAACCCATACCTCCTGGTGGGATCTCGTCATCATTAAATAAAATGAAATTATCGGCACTTATATTGCTAATCAGGCGATCCAGCTTGTTAACGGAGATATCGTTAGCAACATAAGTTTCATTCAGTACTTTCATCAGTGCGTTGCGATGCGCCTCCGAGCTTAACAGTAAGTCTAGCACAGATATACGAGCCGGTTGTTTATGCAGCTGCTCCACAACACTGTACTCACTATGCTTTAAGAATTTTAAGAATTCCTTAGCCTCTTCTTCTTTTACTGGCTCGTTTATAGGCGATTCCTGTTTGGTTGCCTTTTTATTTTTTTGTTCGCCAATCAAGGATCTCTCTTTTATGGGCTCTATTCGTGTGTTTATCGCGTCGTAGCGCTTCCCGCTGCACGTATAGGAGCCTTCCCCCTGATTTCCCTTCATAGTGCTGGACGAGCCCCCTTCCCAGGAATCGTCACGTTGCAGTCATAGTTCTAGGGGACCTTTTTATTATCTTCGTAAGAAAAGACCGCAGGTTTCTGAATCATGACCTTTGATGTTATCTTTACCCCGACTTCATTGTTCTTCGGTCGTGAGATGATGACCAATGGATAGCTAATTTTTGAGACCTTTGTTGCTGACTCATCTTCCAATGCGTAGATGTTTTCTTCTTCTTGGCTTTTATCGCTTTCATAAAATTCCATTTCTTTATCGTCCATCAGCCTTTGCACCAGAATTCTGAACTCAATACAGTTTTGGATCACGTGCCCTTCTATGTTATAGAACTCACAACCATTTTTCATTTCTTCATATTCTCCTGCCAGATCTGATATAGCTAATCATCTCTTCATCATTTCCTTTCAAACCCATCTCATCGGGGTTTTCACCTCCGCAATATTCGTTTTAACTCTTTTCCCCACATTCTCACCTATCATATTTACCCCATTATTAGCATGATTAGGTAGCGGGTGCTTCGTGCTAGGGGCATCATCAAATTTTACAATGCCCATTTGGATGAACTTTTCTACCAATTTCTTGAAGGCGAGACAATGCTCTATTGAATGCCCTATAATCTCCGCATGGTACTCGCACTGTGCATTTGCGTCATACCACTTAGGGTATGGGGGCTGCAGGGGCTTTAAGTAATGAGGGGAAACAACATGCGCATCGAATAAGTTCTGGTACAATTCCCTGTATGTCATAGGGATCGGCGTGAATTGGAGTTTCTCCGCATTCGGCTTTGCATTAGATTTCTGTCTAACTGGGCTTTGATGATCGGTGATTACGGTTCTGGGCTGGCTCACAGTGATTGGCTTCGAATAACTTTTGTCACGGGCACTTATGTTATTTATATCATTCTCTATTTTCTTCGGGATCGTCTTTCTAGCACCTTCCTCCGCCTCTATCTTGCCGCATCTGATTGCGTTTTCTATCATTTCTCCTGACATCACGATATCTGAAAAACTCTTAGTAGCGCTTCCCCAGCATGTGATTAATGAAAGGAGCCTTCAAAGTATTGATGAAAAGCATGGTTGTTTCCTTCTCCAGGAGAGGTGGCTGAACTTGTGTTGCAATCTCTCTCCATCGCTGGGCGTATTGTCTGAAGCTCTCGCTTGGATTTTTCTTCATGTTTTGCAGCGTGATCCTGTCGGGTGCTATGTCTATCACGTGGCCATAGGGCTTCATGAAGGCCTGTGCCAGGTCCTTCCATGTCTTAATCTGGGCTAGACTGAGCTGATTGTACCATTTGGTCGCAGATCCGACCAGACTGTCCTGAAAACAGTGAATCAGCAATTGGTCATTATTAACGTGTCCCTCCATCTGTCAACAGAACATCGTGATGTGCGCTTCGGGACAGCTAGTTCCATTGTACTTTTCAAAATCCGGAGTTTTAAACTTTGGCGAAAGTACCAAGTCCGGGACCAAACTTAAGTCATTAGCGTCTACCCCGTAACGGTAGTCAGCAGTCTCCATTGCTTTGAACTTCTCTTCTAACCACTTGCAACGGTCCTCAAATTGTCTTGGTAGGTCCACTCTTGCCTTGTCTATTTCTGCCATTTCATCGAGATTGGGGACCACAGGGTTAGCTGGACTATCTCTGGAGTTAAAACCCGAGCCTGTCGAAAGGTGCGCAGGTATTGCGGTATCGGCCTGATACTGCGGCCTGATGGTAACAGGCGTCCTTCGGGGGTACATATCTGGTTGTGCTTGAGTGTTTGGCAGGGTAAAACCTAGAGGGTAGACAGGGTCGTCATTATTATTCTCTGAACTAATGGTCGTGCCCTTTCCTTTTTCACGTTCTTTAGCCAGCAACTGCGCCAACTAGCTTATCATACTATTTTGGGATTCTTGCATCCGTTCCATCATGTCTTGTTGTATTTTGGCTAATTGCTCTTGCATTTGATCCTGCATGTCTTTTTGCATCTGCTCTAATCTTTCTAGTCTTTGATCCATTATTTTTGTTTTGCGTCGTGTACCGTAATGATGCTCAGTTTCCAGATTTTCCTTTTCTCTCTCTCTCTCTTTCTCTGTATTAATTTCAACTAATTAGGCTCTCTCTATGGCCTTAAATGCATATAATGTGATGTAATGCAAATGCATGAATGCAATGAGGCATCGATTCAGATTCAACTTCATTTTAGAAGACTTTATTAGAAAACAAAATCCTTTACATAAAGCGGACTACAAATATGCTTTCGCCCTAAGGCCTAAATTTTTTATTTTCCCTAACAAAGAGGTTAGCTCTTGACCACGATCGGTCTGTAGCTCATACTTCATGCTCAATATATCAGCCTGTGCTGCCAAAGTCTGTAGGTGATCAGCTACCTCTCGAATCTGAACTATTGCTTCACCCATGAGGTAATCTCGATTTCTAACTTGATCATGAGAATGGTGAAGTTCTTCCTTCCAACGCCCTTCTCTTGTTTCAAGAAGCTCAATCCAAAGTTCACAACTGTGCAATGTTGATTCTAACTCTTCAATCTTACCCTTCATTTCCTCGATCTTGTTCAGACTTGATTTTAGTTCGATTTCAGAATTACGAATTCGATTGTGATGAAGAGACCGTCCAAGTTCAGCCACTCTAGCTTTTAATCCACTTTTCTCTTTTTGGCTATCTGCCAAATTCTTCTTTAAGGCCTCATTTCGCGCTTGCATTTTTTGAAACTTCCTCTCCCAATAGTTAGCTTTGGCCTTTTCCTCTTGAATATTCTGTTGCCACTGTTTCGAAGTCTTTCCCAATCCAGCGTTCTTCATCGTCATACGTATCTTCTTATATTCTGTCTTTAAACTATCTCGATCTTCCTCTGTCTTCTTCTTTTCTTTTCTTAATTTTTCGGCTTCCATTTTCTGAACATCTGCATCTAAACTTAGGTGCATATTTTCTTCTTCTAACTTCTCTATCCTCTTTCCGAGCTCTAAACTTTGCCTCTCGAAGTCCTGCTTTATAATCTCTAACTCCGATGGGACCACTTGTAAATACTCTTTCATCGATCAAGCGCCCTCCAAGCTTGGCCCAGGGATTTTATCATTGATCCTTTTGTTCGACCACTCCTTGTATTCTAGGGTTGTCATCGGTCCTCTAGTCAATATCTTCATACAGCGAGCCCACTTCCAAGCCTAAAAAATCTCTCGAATCTTCTTATAATTATCCCCCTTATATGAGAATTCACTTTGAGCTAACCCATATGTTGCCGGTATGAACTGTCTTGCTTTGTATTGCCTTAGTACCAGCAACGGTGCATATCCAACAGCTCCTCAGATTCCAAGCAGAGGTACCCAATCAAAATTTTTACACCGATAAAGGACTTCGTCGGGTACCATCTAAGGGGCTTTCCACTCAACATCCTCCTCTCGGAGGTTTTGAAGAATTTCCATCCACCTTTGCTCCGATATATCATCCCTCCTTGTCGTGACCGTGGCCTCCTTTAAAGGGGAATAACTTTTAAAGAACACTCGGCAAGGAACCTTGTCAAACTTCCAAAAATGACTGTGGAACCAAACCAACAATAGTTGTACGCATCCAATGAATCTACCTTCACCAGTTCTCCGACATACGTTTAAAGATCTGAACGTCTCGGCTAAGATCGCAAGTATAGGTGTGACCCCTTTGTTAAGTCGGTCGAATAAATCAGTAACTGCTTCGTCTACATGTCTTAGAGCTTTAGGGAAGATTACCAAACCGTAAATACACAAGGCAAAGACATCAATCTTCTTCTTTACATCTGGATGTGTTAGGATCAGGTCCTTCAAACTCACCCAAGGTATGCATTTACCCTCACATTTCTCTTAGATTCTGGCTGTAACCCACTGTTCACTCATCCCCGTGATACTCATTAACTTCTTCACAAAAGTTGGGACATTGACAGCCCTAAAATAAGCTTTGTCGGCTTGGACCCTTGAACAGCGAAGCAAGGTTGTATATTCCTCCACTGTGGGCACTAAATCTACTTTCCCGAAAGTGAAACAACTATAAGCAGAGTTCCAAAACTGAGTCATAGCCCGGAATAGATGCTTATCTACTTTGATGTCGAGCAAGTAGGGTAGATCGCCATAACTACGATAGAACAGCTGCTTTGCCTCATCGTCCCACTGGTTCCATATTTCTTTCAACTCACAGAACTCATTTTGCGTGATGCTGATGCGAGTAAAATCCCATAGTTCCGACACATACCCCTCAACTAAGTTGTCCCCTTTCTCTAATTGCCTTTGCTCTGACCATATGCGGACGGTGCATTGTCTTCTACTTTATCAAGGAATTCGTTCTCCATAATCAGCTTCCTAACTTAGAAACTGACCGTGAATCGATACCTCTTAAAATATGAAATGACATGCACAAAAATAAAACATAACAAGTTAGTACCGCAGAATGAAATATAAAGCAAGTAAAATAAACAAACACCTATCTGGGTGACTACTAAGGTTTGACATAGTTCCACTTAGGGTGGGTTCTTATGTTTTCTACGTGTGGTTTAGCTCTAAAGTTCAGGTACCTGAACCAGCAGATTCCTCGATCCTCACCCATTATAGGATCATACGGACCGAGTTTGGTTCAGGGGAATACATTTCCCTATGGCCATGCGGAAGTGAAAACTTCACGAAGACATAGGTATAGATGTATCCCGGAAGCAATCCACTAGCCCATGTGGAGGTGAAAACCTCACGAAGGCATAGTTTCTCGCTCCCACTTAAAGGTGAGACCACGACGGTCATGCAATGCAATGTGCGCAAGAAAATAACAAACAAATGCAACAAAAAGGATCGTAATTTTCAAATCAAATTTCAAATTTTCAAATTGAACTTTCAAATTTTCGACATAGGATAGAAAACAATCAATTTACGGCCTGACTCTCTTTATGGTCCCCAGTGGAGTCGCCAAGCTGTCGTAACCATTTTTTTCTGGAAAAAACAGAGGTCGACTTTGGTTTTGAAAATGAAAATAAAACGGGAGTCGCCACCAATCTTTTTTGATGAGGTGTGATCGGGTCAACTTATAAAGCGTTTTATTTCAAAACATTAATTTTGGTCTGCGAAATCCAAGAAAACGGGTTCGGGAGTCGATTACGTACGAGGAAGGATTAGCACCCTCGTAACGCCCAAAATTGGTACCTAATTGATAATTTCATGTCTTAATGCCGAAAGTTCGAAAAGATTTGAAAACATGATTTCTTTAAAAATGTGAACAATTTGGGTTAAAATTTGAGATTTCTTTGTTCCGAAAGGATACAAACATCACATCCAGTACGTTAGGACACGATATTTTAAACCCTCGTAATCAAAATCATCTCATGATTTACGAAATTTATTAAAAGGATGTTTAGTTATTTAGTCAAACGGAAAATCGAAACTCAGCATGTTAGGGCACTATTTCCCGAATTTCTAAATACAAAACATTGCCTTATTAAAAAAAACCTTTAGATGAAATATAGTAAATATAATAATAATAATAATAATAATAATATCAAATAATAGTAATAATAATAATAGTATGGTTACAAAGCAATAATAGAAATAATAGTAATAATAAATATAATATGGTTACAAAATAATAACAGAAATGATAGTAATAATAAATATAATAAAGCTAATGATAAGCAAAACAATAGAAAAAAAAAACAAAACATATAAAATAAGTAAATAAATAAATATAATGGTGATAGTGATAATAAAATAATGATAATAATAATAATAAATGGTAATAATAAAAAATATATAGATATATATATGTAAAAATAATGATATAATAACAGTAATAACAATAATAATGAAAATAAAATAATGGTAGTGATAATAATTAAATAATAAAAATAAAATAATGGTAATAATAAAAAATAGTAATACTAATAATAATAGTATAGTATAATAATAAAATAATAATGATAATAATAAATAATCAATAGTAATAATAATAAAAATATTAAATAATGGTAATAATAATAAAATTGCAAAATAATTAAAAAACGGGCTAAATTGCATTAAGACCAAAAATTTCGGGGCAAATATAAAATAATAAAAAGAGGAAACGGACCCCGATGTGATACGCGAAGAAAAGGGAGGGACCAGAAGGGAAATTATCCCATCCTCCTAAAACGCAGCGTCTCGGAAAGGACCAAATTAAAACGAATATGAAACCTTTGGGCCAGATTTGAAAATAAAAAAAGACCTAATAAAAAAGCTGAAAAAGCGGAAGTATTAAAACAGAAAATAGGCCATTGGTCTTAAAACACGCGGATCCTGAGGCGGGTTGGGTCAACACGCGGACCCTGAGGGCCAAAACGACGTCGTTTCGAGGCTTATGGGCACCGACCAAAACGGCGTCGTTTTATTCGGCTATAAAAGCCGCTTTCCTTTGAAAAAAAAAATCATTTTCAGCGTTTGTAAGAAAAAAAAAAGGTAGGGAGGGCTTTTCTCTCTGGACGGTGTCCAGACTCCGGCCATGGGGCTCCGCCGCACTCCGTCGCGCTCCGTCGCCGGTGACCGCCGTGCGCGGTGGCCGGACGATGAAAAAAGGGTAAAAATTTAGTATTTTTTCTGCTGTTTTATATATATATATATATGCTATTTTAGTGAACAAAAAGGGAAAAAGCTTATGCATGTATACATTCGGAAAAAAAAAATAAAAAGAAAAATATGAACCTTCCGATTATCTTGATATATTCTACTGCTTGTTCCTGGTGTTTAAATGTTCGAATCTCGTTGTGTTTTCGTATTTGCGAATCTATTACTCAGTATCGGTAAATCTGTGTTTTTTTTTTTGTATTGCTAAAAAAAAAAGTCCTTGTTACAATGGTTTGAATTGGCTTATATAGCCATTTTTCTTGCTTTCTGTCACTTCCGTTTTATTGCTTGCCAGTGCTCTTGGGGCGGTGTTGAGCACTGTGGCGGTGGACAAGACTTGCGGCGCAGAGGACAAGTGGGGGGCAGGGTCAGAAGGCAGATGCCCTAGGTGCGGCGCACCTAGGGTTTGCTGTTTGGTTTTTTTTTGTTTAATCTTGTTTTGGTTTTGAGCTTCTGTAATGGGTTTGCTTGTATTTGGGTTGGGATTTAATGGGTTTGGTTTATTTGGGTTAGGTTTAGTTATTGGGTCTTGGGTTAATCTGTTTGGTTTAAAAATGGCCTGTTTAATGGGTTTAGTGGGCCGGGCAATTTTGGGCTCATACAAACCTTTTACCAAAATCGCACTTGTCTTTTCGGCTAGACAGATCCTTTTCATTCCTAGCTTTCAATCGAACGCCCTTATCCTCTATTCTCGTACCTCGAACTATTTCGAGTGTGGGCTCGAACAATTCGAATCAAACACAAAACCAGAAATAGTTTTCTTTACTTTTAGTATGAAAGCAAAATCTCTTCTCAATAGAAACTAGCAGAATTGTTATTATGGAAAATAGATTAATACTTAGAGAATAAACTCTTATTATTTTGAGTAGCGTAACAATATCTTTAAGTTTTGTATTTAACCCTATTGGTGCCATTTATTTATAGGGAGAAGAAGTAAAATCCTCGTTGAATTGTAAAAGTCTATTTCAAATAAAAAAAAACGATCTCCTAGTCTAACTAGGAGTATAGGGGGCGGTTAACTAGGGTTTTTTGTCCTTCTCTTAAACATGAGGGGCTATTGGGTCTCTCCCATATCAGGTTCAATTACAAGTACTTCCTGGACTTTTAACTCAGTACTTTATAATTCGATCCAGCCCGATATTAGTTTTTCTATTCCAAAAATAAATATCTCAATAAATTAATTTCCCAATTAAAAAAAATTTCTCAACCCAATTCTTATTCTGTTAAAATCATGACGACTTTACCGTAAAAGAATCTATGATAAAATATATTTAATATTTCTACATTCAACGGATTTTCTATGACCAAATGATTAATTTCCATTTTTGAACTTCATTTAATTCAAAAACCATAAATTAATTTACAAGTCATTTTCATTTTTCATTTTGGAGAAAACCATATTCATTTTCAAATGTTTTTCATTTATCTATTTTTATCATTTCTATATATTTTTGTTCATTTAATTCAACAAGAATTCATTTATATTTTCAACGCGCTAGCGGAGGGACTGATTGGACATATGCGATTAAGGTTCAAATGATTTATAATTAAGTTCCAGTTTTTCGCCTATTAATTATAAACTCATTTAGTTGCGAAGTCATTCCACTATAGTATCGTAACTGAGCTCTCCCCTACGACATACCATTACGCCTATTAATTATAAATGTGTCACCCTTATAGGATATCTTTAACCACTTTGAGATAAATCTGTTCTCCCGATATGATCCTATTTTATCTCATGGTAATTATTTCATCTTCCTTCATGAAAAGCAAATTACTATCAAATAGTAATGAAGTCATTCATCACAAAGACAAACAACCCGTGGCCATGTTTACGTTTCATCAATCATGTAATGCTAATGAGAGGATATCACTTACTCATGTATCAGGCTATGAATTCCACTGTTGTGAATGATGCTACATACTGCAGAAGTCGTATACCCAATACACTAGCTTTCGGTTCCTTATTTATTTGAACTCAGACTTTTACTTACATCAAAGTATATGAGTCACATATACATAGTCTGTCATCCACTCAAGATTTAGGTATGTCACACTATGAATGTCCAAAGTGAATAACTCCATAAACAGATTCAGGATCTATTCTTCTTGGGTCCAGTCCGATGTACAGTCCAGTCAGTTACATCTATGCCTTTATAAATCAATTTTATATATAACATTGGATATATTTATAAATAAATTCTCTTTTTTTTTTCTAATTTAAAGCTTTATTTTTTTGAACGTTAAATATTTTATTAAAACTTATTTTAATTTTGTATCAATAGTGTTTATTATTATGCAACGCATTATTATTTTGTTTTTTTTTTAATTTAATCAACAAGCTTTTAAATTTTTTAACCTACTATTTTTTTAATTAATTGTGTTTCAGCTGTCTTGATGCTAATTAAAAGTTTTTTTATTTATTTATAATGAATTAATTATCTTTTAAATTTTAGGTTATATGTTATGTTTTTAATTTTTTGCAGAAGTTATAGTTATTTTTTAATTCTCTATATAACTTTCAACTATGGGTATTGGGGTGAGTAGTGAGTTTTATGTTTTCAGTTTTCGCTTTTATGATTATCCTATTTTAATTTCTTATTTTATTTTAGATGATTTTTTTATGTTCTTGGTCTTATTTTCATTCATATTTGATTTCGAATCATCATTTATTCTAATTACAAAATAAAGTAATTATAAGATAAAGTAAAACCTAAACTAAAATCTTCGAATTATTATTAATAATAATATTCATATCAATTAAATTAAGACTGAATCAACGTAATTATCAAAATTTTAAATTTACATAACTATGGCATATGATATTTTCAGTTTCAGACTCAAAACAATGATTTTACTATTAAGAAAGGTTGATTGATGGAAGAAAAGACTTGTTAAATTAAAACGAATGCATCCAAATTCCAAAAAATCCATCACCCAAAAACAAATCAAAACCCATTAAAGAAGAAGAGGAAAAGTGGTACAAAGTACTCACAACCGGAAACAACAACAGCCTCACAAAGATTAGTACCTTCTTCATTATTTATAAAGGGAAAGAAAGAAAGCTAAAATGGTGCAGGAGCAAATTTAGCCACCACTTTTTTCCCTCTTTAATAGCTAGTACAAAAGATGGAATTCTTTTTTAAAGTTATAAATTATAATTAAGAGCCAAGTCAAAAAAAAAAATAGAGATTTTTTAAATAATTAATTTTTTTAACACAATGTCTAGAACTATTTATAGTCCCTTTCCAATTCATAAATATGAGAATAATATGTTTCGGCACACTTGAATCTGCATCCTCCTATATTGACAACAATACTTATGCTAATTGAATTAAGACGCAGTCGACTCTAAATGATTAAATTAAAATTATAACATTTTAGGAGTAAAAATATAATTTTATTTTAAAATTTGAAAGAGGCGAAGGACACAACCTTACAATGAACGTAACGAGTGTTGGGCTCAAATAATGGAATTGTAAATGATGGAAATTGTAGTTCTTTACGCCTTTTATTCTTTTTGTTGGACCAAAAGAGAGACATTTGGGTTTGATTATTGGTTAAGAAAACTGTTTTAAGAAGGCGTTCAAAGTCATGGGGGGTATATGGTTCAAATTCAATGGAGAGCGCATGTGACTTTTATCACCATTTTGGAATATACATAAAAGTTGAAATTGTACACACACCAAAAGTTGAGGATATGAATGCAGCCCTCTACCTTTGATTCAATATTCATTTTTCAATCTCTCATTTGCAGCTCAATGTTTTATACGGCCCAACACAAAAGCTGGGATTTGTTAATTTGGTAACAATGTGAAGAATATGCAAATCCCATTCAACTTTGATGCTATCTTTTGCCATTTCTTCATGTGTTTTTATTTGGTTATGAATGCAAAAGTCATACATGAAGTAAAGCAATAATGGATCTATATATAAAATTAACTCAAAAATATATGATGGTGTTGTTCCCCTCTTATGAATTTCTTTTGTTACCATTGCTTTCACTATTCATAAGTTACGGATTTAATTCATGTATTTTAATTTTGTCAATTTTAATTTATATATGTTTCAAGTTTTGAAATTTTAGTCTTTAATTTAAATAGTGATACTTAAATCAATCATATTAGTCTGTGGTAGTTAAACCGACCATGTTAAGAGTTGGAAATAAAAAAAAAAAAAGGAATGCATGAACATCCAACACAAATTGTTTTGAAATGAATATATCAACATATATAGCTTGATAGAAAAACTACTACTCAATTTTAAAACACAAAAATAATCACCGTTTTCTCTAATCAACCCCTTTGCCACCAAAACGGTGGTCTAACAGCTGGCACCCAAGCCCACATGAGCTTCACCTCACCTAATCACTGCCAACCCTAAAATTATTGAAGCTAGCTAAGATAAGTTGAGGGGGAAACAGTAAAGTATATACGTGTTATGAATACAATGTGTTTACATATATATTACCATAATCACATTATCTTATCTAATTTTTTAGATTATATGTATAATTACAATAAAATATTGCAAAACATTATTAATTAGTAATCGAAATATTTTTAGGGATTATATTTGATGTACCGGATTTTCTAATAAACATTTAAAAAATTAATTATAATTATTTCTCATTTTTATATGAGAAAAAAATCCGAACAAAATTTCTTTTTCTTTTTCTTTCAGGATTTCTTCATTGCTGTGAGTAAAAAACAAAATTCTTCATGCTTGGATCTTCCATAATCAGCTCTCAATCTCTAATGTCCTTCAATTGAAAAAAGAAGTGTGGATTTTTCTCAAAATTTTTGGCAACCCAAGTTTAGTGTCTTTATTAAGTGATAAATATGAAAAATTATAATTAATTTTATTTAAATTTAAATTGTTTATTTAAAAATATTTTAATTTTTTAACCATTAACAATGTGGCGAATGTAATATACTGGTAACGCATAAAATTCATTCACTGATACTGCATGAAATATAATATAATATTTTTATATTTAAAAAAATCTACCTATAATAAAATTAAATTAAAAAACCGTGCAACTTTACTAAAGAAATGATGTACTATATATTAAAAAAAAAAAACTTAAAAGCATTAAAATAACACAAAACAATGAAGCATCCTTGGGTTATTATAGTCCCATTTTTTTTAAAGTACAAAAAAGGAGAGAAAAAAAAAAACACCTTTTATTAATTTCGTTTAACTTCCGTTTCTCTTCTTTCTTTTCATACGCTATATATATATCCCTCCACTTCGTCCCTCCCTTTAACCCCAAACAAACACTCATTTCTTCTCTCTCTCTCTCGCTCAAAGGTCACCCAAAAGAAAATTACTAGAAGCAAATTAAAAGGCAAAAAAATGGAGCAAAATTTGCCAGTGATCACCAAAAGAGTGTGGAGCATTGTGAGGGCACTTCTTTTCATGATGAGAAAAGGGATTTTCTCAAAGAAAAAGTTCATGGTTGATCTCAACATGGTGCTTAAACGTGGCAAAATCGCCGGCGCCAAAGCCATTGGCAACCTCATGTTCCACCACCACCACCGCCAAGTCTCACCCAAGTGTTCCATGGATGTGTCCACGGCGGCGGTGGCCAAAGCAGCAGTCCAAGAGTACGAGTTCAGCTGCAGCAACACCCCCAACTACATCTTCCCTTTCAACCTCGCCGCCAAGAAGAAGAACGGCGGCATTCACAACTACTACCACCAGTTCTTCGGGTGCGCCCACGCTCCTCCTACCCACGAAGACGACATGGTGACCATGAACGCCGTGAAGGTTGTCTTGGAGATGCTTAATAACAACGACAACACCATGATGGAAGCTACTGTTGCTGCTTCCCCTATGTTACCAGGGTTCGGACAAACCCCATTGGCCAGGCAACTTAGGATAACCGACTCCCCATTTCCGTTAAGGGATGTTGATGAAGACAACGGCTACGTAGACAAAGCTGCGGAGGATTTCATTAACAGGTTTTACAAGGATTTAAGGCAGCAAGATAAGAGACTGTCCGAGTTGTAAATTGGAACTCTTTTGCTCTCCATATGGTTTTAATTTCCTGGCTTCAGACTTCATATATATATGGTTAATTACTTTTTGGGGTTTTTAATTTTGTTGCTGATATCAAAGAACATCATAAAAAAAACAGTTGAAATAATGGAATTTGCAGGTTTTTTTTTTCTTGTAAGTTTGATACAATGTTAAAGACCTGTTTATGTTCATGTTGTAATATGAATGAGAAGCACTGTGCCCATACGCACTTTATTCAAATCTTCTATTCTTCTTACCATTAGTCTTTGTCTTACATCTGAAGCAGATCATATAAGTTAATGTTGTGTTTTGTGTTATAATAAATTTTAAGATCCAAATTACAACGGCTAATTTGGTATTGGAAAAGAAAAATGAAAGGCTTTTAGAGCCTGATGGATCCACTCCCACTCCCACTCCCACTTTCATTTTTATGTTATTATCCCACTAAGTTAAAAGTTAACTTAGAACTGGACCCCTTCTTTTTTCTTTTTTATAGTTTTCCCTTTTTAGTATTTTATTTTCAATTTTTTTTTAAAAAAAAGGAAGATAGTGAGGAAACTACACAATTGTGGTTTAGCATGGCTTACTTTAGGAATTGAATTTACAGTAAGGCCAATTATTGAAATACAAATGGTGGTAGTTGACAATAAAGTTATCACACACCAAAAGTAATGGGCACACAAAAAAAAAAAAAAAAAAAAAAATCGAGGCAAAAACAGGCAAGATTTTAAGTTGAAAAGTAGGTTCATCCAACTTTAATTTGGATTAATTTATTAATTAAATTAAAATCCACCCAGCCAGCAACCTCGTCTATCAAATCCATTTCCTTGTTTAATTTTTACTAAATTGCAACTAAATCTTATTATATCACGTAAATTATTATTTTATTGGCCAATATAGAGAAAGTAAAATCGCATCAACGTATAGATTGCTATACTTTTGATAAAATTATAAATGGTGCATGGTATGTATGGTATAAGCTTTTATATGTTCTATATATTTATTACAACACTTAATTTTTATTCAAGGTCTCAAAACTATTAAATTGAATGAAAAATCCGTTTAAGCATTTAAATTTACGTTCTCTTTGTTGCTAATTGAATTATGATTAGTTTTTTAGAAATACATTTATAAATATGGGTTGAGTATGAATTTTAAATATAAATATTATAAAGAGAGGTACTGGTTTTATTTGGATAGCTTTAAAATTTATAATTAATTTGTAGCCCTTTTAGATTTTTAGAAATCAAACCAAATATTAAACATAACTAAACTGAATTCTACCTTTTTACATTATAACATATTTCAATTTCAATTTAAATATTTGTCCAATTGCATATATTTAAACAGTAACGGAATTAAATTAATAAAATTGATCCAAAACTACTGTTGAAATTGGTTTTAAATTTTTCTTGTTAAACCCTAATAATAAAACTAAAAAAAGGCTTAATTATTGACTGTTTTTAAAAAAAAAAATAGTGGAAAGGGTTTGAGAGACGATATACTTTTTTGGATTGATGCTATGAAACTCCGCATATTGGGTATATATGTAAAGTGAGTGACCTTTTGATTTGTGAACAATAGCATTTGCTGCTGCTTCTTTTTTCTTCTTTCCGCTTAATTTCTCTTTCTTTTCCTCTAAGCTAAATCAAATTGGGGGGTTGCATTATTGTTATCAAATATATTTCACTCAAATAATTAAATCGTGGACCACTATATGAATGGCTCCAAGTTTTATCCAAATTTTAATTAAATTTTTTAAATTGTAATTCAAAATTTCAATAATTTATTTAAGTACCTTTCAAAAACCAATATTTTATTCAACGAAGCCTTAACATTATTGATTAAGGTCGAAGCCTTAGATTCTTGAACTCAATTACTATGTATAGATCTTTAGTCTTGCATATCATGTTTGGATTTCATCTCAAAAAAATCCTTCTTCATTTATTATACTTTGAATTGGCTTGATTCTAGCATGTGGTTGCTATAACATGTATATAACAAGGAAACGACAATACAGTACAAATTGAAGAATTGAATTATGAGGTGTGGTACTTTGTTATTACTTACGGGCAAGATCTTTGATGTTGGTAAGTAAGGTGGGCAACATCTAATTCCAAAGTTTGTTTGTCATTTTGCTTCTTTTAATTATTATTATTATTATCTGACTTTATTTTGCAATAAAATATAATGAGAAATTGGAAATTGATGGCTGCATTATGAATGTTTTGTTAAAGGCCAAAAGTTTTAGGTAAGATGTTAGGTGAAATATCGTGCGGAAGTATTGAAAATTTGTGGGATAAACATAGATGTCGTTTTTCCAACTTACCATTGTTTTTTTTTTTTTTGCTTCACTTGTAGTTTTAATTATAACTTTTCATCATATATTATTTATTAATAACATGCTTTACTTCTCCTAAACAACTTCATATTTGGCGGTAGGAAGTCTTATGCCTCGCCACATGTACACCTTGCACGGCTTACACCTACCTCCTTATAACCATTAATGTGGTATGCTTACTGATTTTTCATAGCGATCATGCATACACAATATCATGACTCATCCAACCAATGATTCTGTCAATACGAGAACCACAAAAAAGGTTAGTACATAATGGTCAAGGGAACCTATGCATCAGACATGCAAGGCTGACATTTCATCTTCAGAGCTCACAATTCCTCTCCTTCAACTCTACCAACACAGTTATGAAACCTCGCTGATATTAGTTAAAATAAATAAATTTTAAAAATGAATTTATGAATATTTTAAAAATTATTTAAATATAAAATATACTTGTCATGTTTAAGTTAACAAATTTTGACTAAAAAAATTCCTATGTTATGATTCTTGTTGATAATTTAGATGACAGTCAGTCTATCTTTAATATCCAAACTATACATAGCAATATCTTGGAAATTGGTTTGGATTTGGATCAAAATAATCAAGCTTCCCAAGTTTGGTGAATCAAGTCGAATCGGGCAAAACTTGAAAATATATCCTGAAGGTTCAAGACTTATCCTAACCCCATTTAAGATATTCTTTATACTTATTATTATCTTGATTGTTTCGACGGAAGATTGATTGTAATTGATATAGTATGTTGGTAAGTCTCAATTCCTTATAATTTAAGGAGACTTGTATAGGTAATGTACTGAACTGAAAATGCTTATTTTGAGTGCATTGAGAGGATAATCAAGTGTGTGACTGATTTAAGTCCTAAACTTTCAGGGGAAAAGCTTAGAGGGGAATTGTCTATATCTTAGTTACAAAAGTGGGGAGTCTAATCTGGTGAGATTTAGAGCTTGAAATCACTTGTGGTATGAGGTGCTAAGATGGTGGATATTTTCTCTATACAAAACCCGGTAGATATAAAGAAACCAATTTACACAAATATATTGTGTGTTCATCGTTTTTTTTAATTGCATATTTAAAAAATATTTTTTAATAAAATATATGAAGATGCACTACTTTAAAATTGAAGGTATATAATTTTATACAAAACATATTAAATCATTATACACATTAAGATATATAGAATAATTTTATTTATATTTTCAAATGTAAATATGTAATTTTTAAATTAAATTTACGTAACAAATCCACTTTTAACTTTTTCAACTTATATTTATGAATTATTTTTATCTTTTAAGCTAGGTATTATGTATGTGTACTTATATCGTGATTTAATTTTAATCTTTTAATTTCTTAATCATATTATATGTATAATTTATGTAAATATATAAATATTAATATATTTTAATTAATAAATATAATTAACTCATGCATATCCCACGTATATATACACATATGCAGGTGTATTTGAATTAAAAAGAATGATAAGTTACAGTCCGGTATTACTGATAATAATAAGACCTAATGATTCAAGTAAAGATATTAGAGGATTGATTTTAACATTTTCTAATTTGTGAAAATTCTGAATCGAACCCTTTAAAAATATGTGAATGGTTGATTGATTCAAATTTTTAGAATTATACATTAATTTTAGTTTAATGTGTAATTTTATATGTAATTTTTAATTTTGTATAAATATATACATAAAATTTAATTTTGATTCAATTTTCATATATTACTAATACTATTAACTACGTGGCATTCTTTTCTATTAAATCATGTGAAAAATGATGATGTCATATTTTATTAAAGTAAAAACAAATGATTAAATTTATAATATTGTCACCTAAGTAAAAAATCATTTGTTTTTAATTTAATAAAAAGCTATGCCATCTTTTTCTACATGATTTAACACAAAATAGCATCACACATATAACGATGTTAATAATTTGTGAAATTTAAATTAAAATTAAAGTTTGATGTATATAATTGCACAAAATTAAACTTTATGTACAAGATTATACATTGGATCAAAGTTTATGTATGGTTTTGGTATTTATCCCAATTTATTAAGGTTAAAATATGACAAAGGTCCTTGTACTCTTCAAAAATTAGGAATTTAGTACCTTTATTTTTTTTAGACTTCAAAATTCAAGTCCAATTGTTAATATTTTTTTTTGTTAATTTGGTTGATGTGACATTTTGAAATAAAACTAATACTCACTTGTAGCAATGTAATTAAAAAAATTACATTATAATGAACCTGAATTTAACAAAATAATTTTAATAGTGTTAATAGTTGGATCTAAATTTTAAAATCTGAAAAGTAAATGGACTAAATTCCTAAAAATAAAAGTATAAGGACTAAAGTCCCAATTTGTAAATAGTACAAGGACTTATTACATATTTTAAACTTTTATTAATTACCAATTTACCATATGATTAAATAATTTTCTTTTATAGATATTTATTTGTACTCAGTAAATTAAATGGTTAAAGTATGAATTATTTTATTTTTTAATATTGTTATACCTATACCTCGCAAGTGAGCGAACGAGCACACCTTGCTTTCCTATAATCTTGTTGGTCAACACCTTTGATTAAGTGGTTGCAATTGTGGAGTCTACACAAATCCCCTCCGAAGTAGTAGCAATAGTAGGGGCGTGTGGGGGAAAACCCTTTGAAAACATTCATTGTGTTAGTTTTTCTGTAATTTTTGCCTTGGCGGCAACGACACCTTACTAGGCTCATTTAATGAAGAATGGCTCTTGCTCCAACATGTAGCACTCAACGAGACAAGAGCCACTCCTTACAGGCTAGGATGTAGATAGGTCATTGAGTCAGTTAGAGATAGATTATTACTAATGGTTTTTAATAAGTGTCAAAAGTAATATATTTTAGCCTTATTCTTAGTGTATTTTTGGTTGATTATGTGACATTAATTGTGAATTATATACTCCTAATCATTCACATTCATGTTTTAATGCTTAATAGGACACTTGGGAGCAATAGAAGTGAAAAATGGTAGAAATTAGAACATGGGAGCAGTTTGGAAACTGAACGCATGCAGCAGAGTTTCACATGGCCGTGTTTCCAGGGCGTGTCGATTTCGGGACCATGTGTGCTAACAGATGGAAGTCATGATTTTTAGGTTTTTTGACACTTTAAGAAGGTATAAATAAGGAAACAAAAGAGAATAAGCAGATGTCAAGAGATAGCATGAAAATTACCCAACGAACACCATTGAAGCTGATTTCCAAGGGAGTTATCATGGGTTTCTTTTATTTTAGTGGTTATATTGTATTTTTGGTGTTTGTTTTTGTCATTATGAACTAATTCTTTTAATACCTACAGGAGATGAACCCTATAGGATGGATTCTATTGTTTGATTTCTATTTTTATGCAATAAAATCTTAGTCTTTGTTTTCAATTATGAATGCTTTATTGTTCCTAGGTTGATAATTCTAGATTGTTAATCCATGTTAGATGTGCTTAAGTCTGAGGTTAAATAGACCATTCTTGAGATTAGATCTTGCATAATTGAATGGATTTGCATGCAATTCTAGAAATAAGATGACATAAATCTACCAGATTAGAGTCAAATCTAATAGGGGATCCATAGAGCAAATTAATGCAATAATAGGGGTTTTAATTAGAAAAAAATTTCAATTAATCAACCTAGAGTTAGTTGCTCTTATGTTCGAAAGAGATATTAGCATAAATTAGGGACTTCTACGGATCAAAGAGCTAAGAAAAGAAATTGCATAAATTAGATTGAGAAATATAGATGAAATCTAGGTGGATTCTTACCTAGGTATTGTTTTTTTCACTTGGTTGATATTTGATTGTTTTTGTGTTTTATTCTTTGGTGCATTTCATTAGTTAGTTTTGATAGTTTGATTTAATTTTAATTAGTCTTTTAAATTGTTAGGTTAAATAATAGAAATGTGATAATTACTAGTAATTGTAGTCCTCGAGGGAATGATATTTGTACTCACCATAGTTATATTATTAATTGATAGGTTCACTTGCCTTAGTCAATTTATTAGTTAATTTAATGGACATTAGTTTTCTCATTTGATATTGATTCTACAGACAAATAACAAACAATTCATTATTCATACAAGAACAAGACAAAGAATGGTAAGGATACCATAAACCAGAAACAAGACAAAGACCCGCTGTGGGTACAAAACCCAAAACCATCATCGCCCCGCGACCTGCAAGACTAAAACCATCCCCGCCCCACCACCCACGTGGGTCCCCATGCTTGCCCCACCACCCACGATGAATATAATTTTTCCCCATCCCCGCCCTACCACCTGGGAAACCTGTACCCATCCCCACCTAATTGGGTGTGAAGTAGGGCGGGTTTAGGGTTTAGGGTTTAGGGTTTAGGGTTTAGGCTTTCCCTAGACCTAGGACTTAGGCTTGCATAATTATCATGACTCATAGTCCACCTCAAATAATGTACACGAGAAAAACTTGCCATGAAACCTTACTTATGAGATCGATAACTCTGTGTGCCTTGTCTCATGTCCTCACATCATCAACAATAAAAATGTAATGTTGCACATCAATACCTTTGAAAAATATATTTGACTACACTCTACTACTATCAACCCTTTTGGTGACTTCAACTAGCCCCGAATAACTTGTACCATCTTTGTGAGCCCTTCAATACTCTCATTTTTGTTCAAGGTAGAGAGCATATGGCACAAAAAATTTAGTTGGTTCTTCAATTTAACCCATCAGAACTCTCCCCATGATCTCATATTGATTGGGATAATTTAACTACGTAATAGTGTGTTCCCAAATAAGTTGCCTATAAGACCAGTAAAAGAGTGCCATGTATCACATCACTTAATAATGGTCCCCTCTCACATTAGGTATACCAGCAGTAGTGCACATCTTGCCTTAAACCATGCTCCAATCAAATTAACATTTATTTTCAAATTTTCAAATATTTTCAAACTTTCAAGCCTTTAAAATGCCCTCCAAATTTTTCTAAGCCCAAATACCTAGACTCCTTAAAGAAGTGTACTTTGCAGCAACAAGTGCCTTGCAACAGTACAAGTCACCTCACTACATTCGAAGAAAACCTCCCCACCCGAAATGATAGGTCATTTAATAACCTCTCCATCGCTATGGGGTAATTGTTATACCTGTACCTCATGATCCCACCTTGCTTTCTTATAACCTCACGGGATTACCTTATGAGCTGAGACAATTGCGCGTCCAATATCTCGAGAGCTTGAACCATTGGTAACATATGTGTGGACATTTTCCATTCACACATCACATATGTTCATTCCCTAGACATGACAACCCAGACATAAAGACCTGCCTATGACAACCTACAACGACAAGGCATTAGTATATTGATTAGCTTGCTGGGAGTTCGAAACCAATACGTAGGTGATGTGGTACCTTAGGAATTATCGGAGAGATTCCCGTTAAAGGATTTCGGGCACCAAGAAAAGGGTGCAAGACACCTTCTTCTTTGACTAACCTCTCAAGTCTCTCCTCTCCTCTTCTCTCCTAGCATTCACATTCCGGTCATCCTAACCCACTTATCAAAGTACCTTTATTTATATTAACTATTTAAAAGTTATTTAAAAATTTAAATTAATTTATATTTTATGTATCATTTATTAATTTTAGAGGCAACAATGAACCTTAAACATGGACAATAAAACGGACATTGAAAGTACCAAAAAATTATATTAAATTATTTAAATATTATTTATCATTATATTTACATTTTTATAACATTTTATGTATTAGTAATTTTACAAATGATTTATATTAATTATTTAAAATATATTTAACATTTAAATCTCATATCTCATTATATTAAATTATTTAAATATCATTTACATTAACTAATTTTTTACCTTCCAACATCATGTTTAAAAAGAACCTTTTAACATTTCACTACAAATTTTTATAACAATGTGAAACATATAAAATTAACAAATCATATTTTTTCACATCCCTTTTCCTCTACATTTTTCAAAAAGTACTTTTTAACCACAACTACAATGAATAACCAAGTCAAATTTATAGGTCAAGGGTTTACTTAAGTATAATTTTAAAGTTAAGAAATTATTTAAATACAAGAGTTTATTGAGAAATTAAAATTTAAAACCTGGTATACGAATTATTTAGATAAACTTCAAAAAGAAAATTTATTATTGTAACTAAAATAAATTAATTTATACTTCTTGTGATATCGCGACCACTATTTATTGTTGGTGCTGCTATTTTATCTCCTACTTATTTCTTAAAAAAAAAATAAAAATTGGAATAATATGTAAATAAAATTGCCGTCATTTTCAAATACAAAATATTGTGGTTGATAAATAATTATATCGTGAGTAGGCAGCAGATTCAATGATTCCCATCACAATTCAAGGTATTTTAGATGTTGAATTTTCAAATAAACAACAGAGTTTTATAAGTATATCGTGAATATTTATATAATCATACTCCATGTCCCACCTTTAATGTATAATGGACAATTTCCTACACTATAATAATAGAGTCATTCAAAATTCAAGACTTTCACGGTAGTCAACAATATCATTTTTTTTTTTTTGGTAAAAAAAAATGAATCATGTTTCTTTTTTTATTTGTTCATGTTATTAATTTTTCTCTTCTTCCCTGAATTTTTTAAAATTTTCAGTTCTTTTATTTTGTAATGATTCAACAACCAGTGATTGAATAAAAAACCAACCTGGTTCTTACAATATTGGTAATTTATATTGCGAGAATTAAATATATTATACTATAATGTAAATATTAAAAAATATATATAATAAGTAATTTATATTTTAAATTTTAATAAAAAAATATGTAATGATAGTCCAAATGTGTATATATATTATATAATGGTGAATATTTAATGCACTGTTAGTGTATGAGTTTTATGTACCATCAATGAATATCAACACGTCACCTCTTCACCGATGAAAATAATATCGGGGTTTATAAATAAATTCTACCAACTTTCTTTAAACATATACTCAAAATCTAAAAATTAAAACATAAAACTCGATATAAATCATAAATCCTAAACGATGATATGTTGTATCACGAGTGTTGTAGAAAATATCAATGTGTTGAAAATTTTAAAAACTAAATTTTTTTTACCCATATGTATGTCAATTTGATATAATACATATAATAATAAATGCTAAAAAGGAGTGATTTCACTTTTTTTAGCCACAATCATTGAATAAAGAAAAGAAGTAAGAAGCGATTCCATTGGCTTTGGAGAGCTTCTAATTAATATACAAAACTAAAAACAAGGTGCCGTATATCGTAGAACCATTAGCTCTGGGAATATCCTAGAACCGCGCATTACGCATATATAATGCATGCTTGCATGCATATATAGTATATTTGTCTGCCACATGCAAAGTTCGACACATTAATATCGGTTTATGATCATCTACCCCATCCAATAATTGTTCAATTACTTGTCCCTCAATTCATGCATGGAAAACTTATATTATCTATGATAACGACGTAGATTACATTCATAATGCTAATTAATTAAAATGTAAACGTGATACACGCGATTAAGACATATACGGTTATTTAATGAAAACTATACTATATATTGCCAAATTTATTGTCGATTTGTAATGCCACAATATTTTCTTATATGCATTTATAAATTATTTGGATCTTTTAAAAAAAATGTTTTCAAGTTTGTTACATGATAAATTCAAAGTGATTATAAAATAAGAATAAGAAAATTGTTGACACACGGATGGGTTGGCGACGGAGATGATTGGTTCATCTTGTTTAGGACAAGGCAAAAAGTTGATAAGATGGGTGGTCAAAGTGGTTGTAGAGGAGAGGAAAGGGAGTTTAGGTTTGGCAGGAAGAATGTTGTAGGTTGCCTGGCCTTTTCTTTAAGCTCTCAACCTTATATACGTTGATTATCCCTTTTCCAAAGGCTCCACATGTCGAGTCAATATTGGTGGTAGCAGCCTAACACTATAGGTCTAGGTAGAGTGGCACTATGATGTGCCCACGGTCATCTCAGATGAGACGTGGTGATTGGGACTTGATATGATGGTTTAATAAGTAGGATCGTCTGTCAGGCAAGTTGCTAACTAAGTGGGCCTCCACGAGGAGTCTCAAGCTGCGAGTCTTACATGTCTGTTCAAGGCGTGACTGCTTAGAACTGCTTAGGGGGTTTTAGTGAGGTGTACCAATTGCCCTTCAGTCGAGGGAGAGGTTATATACTGGCCTGCCATACGACTAGTTTGTGTTTGTAGGTGTGAAAGGGGAGCTGCTTTGAGGGTAGGAGCATGTGTGTTTTCAAAGGATGTCGTATGCTTTCGGGGAGTAGAGTATGTGTCTGTGAGGAGATGAGTAAACGTGCTTTCGAGGAGTGGAGCACATGGAGTCATGTAAATGTGTTTCTGAAGAGTGGAGCAAATGACTACGATGAGTCATGTACATGTGCTACCAAGGAATTGAGCACCTTATTGCGATGAATCTTGTAAACGTGCTTTCAAGGAGTGGAGAATGTGTTTGTGAATATTCATGTAAATATGCTTTCAAGAGTGAAGTACATGTCAGTGAAAAGTTATGTAAACATCTTTTTCGAGGAGTAGTGCACGTGTTTGCGAGTCATGTAAACATGTTTTCGATGAGTAGAACACGTGACTGCGAAAGCCATGTAAACATGCTTTCAATGAGTGGAGCATGTGATTGCAAAGAGTTGCGTAAACGTGCTTTTAAGGAGTGGAGCATGTGTTTGTCAAGAGTCGTGTAAACGTGCTTTTGAGGAGTGGAAAACGTGCTTTTGAGGAGTGGAGCACGTGCTTGTTAAGAGTCATATAAATACTTAGAAAATTTTTATATTTGTTTAGGAGCCGAGGAGTTAACAACAACAAGTGAATGGCATGTTGGGAGTTATATCGCAAAACATTGCGCGTGATTATTATACACATTTATGGTAATGTGTTACAACTCATTTTCAGGAGATGCTTCTAATAATGGTCTGCGATTAGACTCCTAAGGTTGCCAGTTGTTGTGTGCTAATTGGTGGATGAAGTGTTCTGCTTGGTGGCTTATTGAGGATTTTTTTAACAAGGAGTTTACAAAATTGGGGATTTTTGTCCTCACTCCTCAACTAGGTTCAAAAATTTTGAAAATTTCTAATTTCTCCCATTCTTGTTTTCACTGCGTAGCTTTCATTTCCTTGTCTCGTTATCTCATCATTTGCTACTTTTTTTTTATTTTGTCTTATTTGTTTCACTTTTTACATTTAAAAGGCTTCTAGTCAGCGATGAAGCAACTCTTAAAATAAGTTCGAGGCACTTTTCTTTTTTATTCTTCGAGTTTTCTTTTGGGTTGTGGATGGCTAAAGGCAATTGTGGGGGTAAGGTTCGAACTACTTTCGGGGCTGATGGAGGTCAGAGGCAGAAAGTGAAGAGAGTGGAGGTGGAGATGGTTGTTGGTGCTTCCTATGAGTGCACTACGAACAATAGTGTAATGCGAAGGTTATTACTATGCCATAAGTTACAACTTAACAACTACAAGTTTGATTTTCATATCCTTCACAACGAGCATACGTTGAGTAGGATGAGTGGGCCAAAGCATGGTGGTGGTAAGCCTGGATTTTATTTGCCATTGTACGTTCTAGAGGTGAGATTTCATTTGCAACCACATGAGTTCCTCTTTGAGGTGTTGAATTTTTATGGGGTGGCTCTAGCATAGCTTGCAAGTGCTTGTTGGAGGATATTGGTGGGTTTTTTATTTTGTGCCACTAATGAGACAAGGTTCCTCAGTTGCGTGCCTTTCAAAATTGATAATCCATAACACTACTGAACCAGAGACTATATCCTAGACTATTGTACTTTACAAAATGTAAGGGGAAAATTATGGAGTAACTATTGTACGAGTCATGCATACATTGTCTGCCATCCACTCAGAATTTAGGTATGCCACACTATGAACGTCATAAGTGAATAAATCCATAAACAGATTCAGGAACTATTCTGCTTGGGTCTTATTCGATGTACTATCAATCCAATCAATCGCATCTATGCCTCTATCTTCTAGGAGTCATCCGCTTCGATGCCCAAGACAAGGCATCTCCCCAATTGGCTTGATAGACGACATATTAGTCTTTTAATCGGTTTGCTCATTTTAGATTAGACTAAGGACATGTTTAGGTTCATCTACTAATATAAGTTGTCCTTTTTGTATTACGATCCAACCACATAATACCATTTAGTATTAGTTAATCAGACAATCAGTGAGCAACATTTGCTTCCATTTTGCTTTGCATGCAAAAACCATGTGAGGACAATATACAAAGTATTAATGCAATTCATAATAATTGTATTAACCAATCTGTTCAAAAAAATTACAAGTATACTTAGACGAAAATACTACACTTAGGGTACCAGATCCAACAGTTTTCACCCATCAGGTAGTGATATCGCGATACCCAAAATAGTCTTGAACTTGCGATGCTAGGGGGTCTCAGTATCGTGATTCCCAAGCTCTGGTATCACGATATCATTATAGTCGGACTCAATTTTCCTCACTTCAGCATTGTTAGGGTTATCACAACTTCCATGCTTCAATATCGTAATACCTCCCTTCTGAGTGATGTTTTCTTCAAGTTCGGGCAATTATCGACTCCCTACACCACTCAAGCACATTGTTAGGTTCCCCATGGAACATTTGGCTAATTTGGGTCTCAAAATAGCATAAAACTCACAAAAATAATTTTTTAACAACAAAAACTAAAAATCGACAAAAGTAAATAAAAAAAACACCTAAATTGCTTGAGAATAAACTCTTTAAGTGTAATGGAGAGCATAATTTGATGTATCAAATTATGACAGATTAAGTTTTAAGACAAAAATAACCACGTGTTAAGTTTAATGTTGTTTATCAACCAAATGTTAACAACTTGGATTGGCTTACTCCTCATTCCCCTTCCAAGAGTTGGCGGAACCATTGTTGGGACTCCAGTTGTCTCCACCATTAAAGGTGTATCAACAACATCTTTTAGTGCCTATACAAAAATGTTTTCAGAATTAAGTTTGTTACATGATAAACTCAAAAAGATTATAAAATAAGAATAACAAATTTGTTGATACACAGACGGGTTGGCAGGGGAGAAATAATGAGATGGGTGGCCAGAGTGGTTGTAGAAGAGGGGAAAGGGAATTTAGGTTTGGCAAGAAGGATGAAGGTAGCGGATTACCTAATCCTTTCTTTAGGCTCTAGGCCTTATATACGTTAATTGTCCTTATCTCAAGAAGCCATGTATTGAGTTTGGATTTGTGGGTCAAAACTAAGTGGCTTAATGCTATAGATCTAGGTAAAATGACACTATAATGTGCCTTGGGTCATCTTTGATGGGTTGTGATGGTTGGGACTTGATATGGTCCACTTGTTAGGTAAGTTGTTAGCTAAAGGGGCCTCCACGATAACTTCAAAAGCCATTCGCTCACATTCAAGATAAAATGAACTTTTAAAAAAAATTATGAATTTTTTAGAATTTTTAGGATTTTTTTTATTTTGTAATGATTTAACTAAGAATGATTATACCAATTTAACCATAAGCCTAATTCTTACAAGAATAAATATTGAAAATGAAAGTTAATTATGATAAATGTTGGATGTGTGAGTTAATTAATTGGAAGAAAGCATATTGAAAGTGGAGTTAATAATTATTTACTGAATGCTTACGTTGGAAATAGAGGTGTTCATGGGCCAGACGGCTCGGCCCGGCCCGAAGGCCCGACCGAAATTTGAGAGGGTTTGGGCAAAAATATAAGCCCGAAAAATGGGCTTGGACAAAAAATAAGGCCCGTTTAAAAAATGGGCCTGGCTTCGGGTAAGGTATTTTTGGCCCGGGCCGGGCCGGATTCACTAAATGACAAAAAAAAATCTGCTATTTTTTTTTTGAATGTTATTTTCTGGTTGTTTTCTCCCTATTTTGATACCATATATTACTATTATGTTGCTACTATTTTGTTGTTATTGATTGAATATTGTATAAAACTTATTTTATTGTTAATATTGTTATTATTTTAAAGGTATTTGTTAATTTTATTATTATTTTAGAGGTATTTGCTTGTTGAGTTACATCTATCTTAGTGTTATTTAAGTCTACATATATTTTTAAAAATTATTTTCAATTTGTTAGGAAACATTTATTTTGATTTTTTTAGTATTTTTGATGTATTATATATATTTAAAAATTATATAAAACAATATAAAAATTTAATACGGGTGGGCTGGGCCGGGCCCGGGTTTTAGCATTTTTATATGGGTCGGGCTTGGGAAAAAATTTAGGCCCATTTTTTAGGCCCGGCCCAAATCCGGCCCAACCCGACCCATGAACACCTCTAGTTGGAAATCATGTAATAATTTATTACATAACGAGATTGAAATATTTGGATGGAAATATTATCATGAATCGTTACAAAGTATATCCATATAATTGTACATATTCTAAATAAGTTTTGAACAACAAATTGTGGACTCCAAACAACTCCCTATATTAAATAAATTATAATGATAATTACAATTTTTTTAGTAACATAATTATAAAAAATTACAAAATAGTTATTTAATTATTTGATTTTTTTTCAGTATTTATTAAATGCTTAGTGAAAAGTTAACATGGTAACTTTTAAAATGGCATAATAATAACTTTAATCATCAATATTTATATATTGTGCCAATTAAATTTTCAGTTTAAAAAAATTGAATTCTCAACATTTACATATTATGTAATTTCATCCTTTTAAAGTTTTGTATTTCTTTATAACATTTTCTGACATTATCCCTCGTTTGATTCAATGAAAAAATGAACAACAAAAAGAAATAAAACAATCCAAATTTCGAAAAATAGCCTATTCAATTGCTTGAAAATAAAATACTCACTTCCTTAATTCAATCTAATAGCTTGAAAAAAGTAAACTTTTTTTTTACCTTTAATTTGCTTCATCAGTGGGCCATCAGCTCAAACTAATAAAAAAATGAATTAATTATTATTGAGAGATATAAAGTTCTTAATCATTGGAAGTAAAAAATGTATTTGAGGATTGTCTAGTTTAATGTTAAAAAACAATAATTTTGTTTTTATTTCTAATTTACAAATTATGTTTTAAATAATAATTTCATGTAAAAAATAAAATTATGTAACACATAAACATTGAAGATTAAAATTTTAAAAATTAAAACTAAGATGACACAACATGTAAATATTATTATGTTAATTGTAAATATTATCATGTCATCTTTCTATTAACCATTTAACAACAAGTAACTAAAAAAATCGAATAATTAAATGAAAAAAAACTTTATTAATAATAGAATAATTACCAATATAATTTATATTATAAATTAACCACTAAATAAAACAAAAACATATAAATATTTGTCCTCATAAAAAGGTTAGTATGGAAAAGGACCCAAAAAGAGTGGGTGAAAGTGAAAGGCAGCCTCTGGCTCAGGTGCTCAATTATTAACCCCACACTTGTTCTCTAATAATCTCTCTCTCTCTCATCCCCACCCTTTGTTTAAGGCAATGGAGCTTTTTGAATATACCAAGATATTATTAGTCTTTGAAACCCAAGCCAATAATGTAAATCCATTAGTTTTTTGACATCTGGAATTAGTCCCTATCATAATTTTAGAAATAGACCATCACTTAACACACCATGTTACACGTATCCTTTATTTTACTAAGAATTTCCAAATCAATGTGTTTATAATTCTACCCATCAAATCAATAAGTTTCCAGAAGATCCATTCAATCCTCAAGATTTTGGATTAATTAAAGGGTAATTATAGTTATTTAGTATTTATAAAAATGTAATTAATGAATTTTGATTTAAGTAATAAGTAAATAAATATTGTTATCTCTTGTTTATAAATACTTGTGTAATAATCAGGTTAATTATTCAAGTCCAAAGATTTATTACAAATTTGGTAGGGTTTATATAAACTCAGAGTAATGCAACCATGAGCATCTTTAGATATTTGTTAACCACATACTTAATTAGAAAGTTTGCTTAATGCTGATCTTAATTATAGTTAGCAGAGATGAAATTAGATGAAATCCGGATTGGCAAATTACTGGGAGACACGACATACAATAACTAGAAATATATATATATATATATATGTATGTCCTGCCTTAATGCCTTTCCTTTTTTTGTATTAAAAATTATATGTTTTTGGTTTGTTAAAAGTATTGGTGTGCTTTAAAGTTGGATGCATGCTTTTTCGACCACTTTAAAAAAGGGCTATTATTTACATATTATTCTAATTATAAAGCTAAATGACTTGAGAGAGTTGAGATGGACCAAACTATAGTGTTGATCCCATTTTGAACTAAACTTATATAAGGATTTTAGGGCAAACCTAAGAGATGTCGGAATCAGAGGCGGCAGTTGAGATCTAAATTTTTAATTAAATAAAATCCATTAATAATTGTTTAGAATAATGAATCCAATGTTGTCTAAGAATCCTTAATGCTTAAGATGCAAAGAAAATTCGGGATATGATTTAGCATTATCTGTTGACCACAAAAAAAAAAAAAAAAAGTTTATTATAATAAAATATTTGATTCAATTTTAATGACACCAAACATGTAAGTATTTTGGTACATTTGTAATACATATATAATTATTTTGGTATGACAAGTTGAATTAATAAATTTTAATGAAACAAACATCTAGTATTTATTTGGGTACATTGACAAAAGATAATTAAAAAAAAAATAAAGTTTTAATGGTAAAAAGGACGAAAATTGTACTAATTGTAAAAGGTTGGAAGTCCCTTTGCTACACTCTCGCCTTGGAATGGACCCGTCACAACAATTCTCTAGAGAAATTTGGCAATTCGACTCTATGATTTCACTTGAGCGTCACATTTAGTAGGCTAACACAATTGAGTATATTGGGAAGACTTTTTAACCACACCACATTTCACATATATAAATATAATTTAGTCTATCATCCTATTATAACCATACATATAAATTCTCCCCAACATCAGGAGCAAAGGAACATAAATGGCCCTTCTTCTGCAAAACTTACACCCACTCACTCTCTTAAAATTTCCATTAAAAATTGAAAACGGAGGAGCTTATCCTAATTGGCCGAATCTCTAAAAACTAATACGGGGGACTCCAATAAGAAACTCAAGGGGACAAAAAATAGCACTATACAAGATTAGTGATGGATCAACTTCCACCAATAAAGATGTAAAATAATGTTGAACTACTTTAATGTTAGAATTTTTTTAAAAGAAGATAAAGTTTTTGTCCAAAAAAACCTTTATTTATTCTCTAAATTTTTAACATCACAAATCCTGATCTTCTTATTTTATTTGGGTGCATTTCAAAATACGTAAAAGACATAAAATCTTTGATATAATTGACAAGTGATTGCCATCCATTTGTTGTTTCTTAATGGGATCAAATAATTAAACTCTATATTAGCGACATGGCATACCCTATAGTTAAGGAGATTCTAATCTCACACACATTAGAATGATTGAATAAATGATTATTGTTCATTATATTACTAAATTACCATTAAAACTTAATTATTATGTGATGATAAAGAAAAGACTAATATTAGTTCATTGACTACAATTGAATCAACAGTTGAGATGAATGATATATAGATAATATATATATTATTAGTTATTATATGATAACAATAATAATAATTTAATTGTTTCACGAATTTTTCAAATAATTGTGATAAAATATTACTAATATAAAATAACAATAAATATAATTATTTTTTTATAATGTTTTTATACTAAATATAAAATAGTTTCAATTATATCTATTTTATTAATAATGTTATTATAATCATATAATTAGATTTTAGATCCATATTATTTTAAATTAATTATCATTTAATTAAGATTACAGTTATCTATGAAGTAAGACTAAAATTTAGTACTATAAATAAATGTATTAGTAAAACACATTCATTCAGTGACTCTGGAAAAAAGATAGCTAGCTTTTAGTATTATTTGATAGATTTTGTTTCATCACAAAAAATATCTAATTTTCATTATTATTTGATATGTTTGATTAATCAATTTTTAATATTATTTAATAAGACTTTTATGATTTGATGTTACCATTATTTTTTTATTGTAAAGTTGAATGAAGGAACAAAAGTTTAAAAGCAATTGATAGCATTCTAAATTAATTAGTTGACAAACAATAATCCATGTAGATTAAATAATAAGGAGGATGATAACTTGAAGAAGAAGAATACCAAGACTGAAAATATTAAAATGTTTTTGTAATATTATTGATATTTCTTTTTAAATTAATTTTTTTTTTTGTTGAAGAAGTTGAATGTTTTAATTTATCTTAATGTAATTTTATTTTGATTGCTTTTACAAAATTATATTTTTAATTAATATTTAAATTATTACATTTTTTAAATTTTATTTTGCAAAATCTTAACCTTGATTATGGCTTTTTTTTATTGATAATTGTTTAAATTTGATTAAATAATAATATGTTGACATTAAATTTTAAAAAAATAGTTTTCACCACTCTCTCACCTATCAAATAATAAAAACAATTCTAGAAAACATCATCAACTTATTTATCACTCATTTATTTGATTTTAATTTCATAATTTCAAGTTTCTTTTCAGTAAATGTGATGAAATATTATTAATAAAATATTTAAGCCAAAAGCTAAAAAAAAAAACAATAAAGATTGGAGAGTAGAAAATACATGTTATCTTTTCAACTTTATACAAGTAGAATTTTTTTTTTTTTTTATGTTTGGAATATTTTACTTATTTGTTAACAATAATTACTTACATTAATTATATAAATTTTATTTTTTATTCAATATTAGCAGTAGGGAATACGGTAACACGATTTGAACTCGTGCCAAACAGGTGTTCGATAAGAGTTTTAACTACTGCTCCATTCAAGTTAAGACAAATTTAAAATATATTTTAAAATTAAAAATAACTAAATCTGTATATTCCCGTAAAAGAACACGATGAAAAAATTAATATATATATTTTGAAAGTGTTACAAGTACAGTCAAAGTACAAATCAAGATAGTCGATATCGTACCAATGGACGCACCGTTTTTCTATTGGAACCGGTACGTACAAGTACCAATTTGTTTCGATATACCATTTTAAATATATCGATATTTTTTAAAATATTTAATATATGACAATTCTTACAAATATCAAATAAATAATGCTGAAGGGATTTTTTTTATTAAAAGAAGTTGATGGATGAATAACGAATTTTTTCTTTGTTAATTAGTGAGTGGATTTTTTTTATTGTATTTAAATTTTTATATTTTAATTGTGAATGTTTGTCTCACAAACAAATAAAAATGTTTAACTTTACTTTCCTTAGTAATATTTTTGTATTCGTCAATGTATTTCATTAAGTTTTTAGCATAGTAGTAAATAGTTAAAAGTTTTATATTTTTTAATATTATTTATGCATTGACCGATGCAACCAAAATTGATTGAAACGAGTTGGTACAATCGGTATGAATCAAATTTTCACCAGTACAGAAAAAGGTGTTGCTTGTTTTACTTTAGTACTGGAATAGTGCATACCAATCGGTACAACCGAAACCGGTGTGAAACCGACCACCATGGTACAAATACAAATACATGTTTAAGGAACCATAAGTATCAAACAATTGCAACACGAATTATATGAGGAATCACAAAATAGAATCAAACTATTACAACACAAGCGAAATAAAAACTGATACAATCCAAACTAAAGTTAACAAATTGGACTAAAGCCCATAAATCACAATTGCACATGATGTGACTCAAAAGCCCGCATATATAATTGCGTAAGATGAGTCTCAAACTTAGATTTTCAAGACCCAAAGCTTCCACCTTTACCAATTGAATCAAGGTCTTATTCGCAAACTAATATATTTATAAATCATTGAGACATATGTCTTATTTAGAGGTGTTTATGGGTTGGGCTTATGCAAGGTATTTAGATAAATTTTCCAAGTCCAGACTCGACTCGAAAAATGAGCTTACTTTTATGCTCAAGCTTGGCCAGCCCATAATTAATTTTTTCATTAATTTTTATTTAAAATTATTTTAAAATATATATATATATATAATACACTAAATGCACTAAAAAAAGGCTAAAATAAAAGTTTCCTAACACATTAAAAAGTATTTATATTAAAAAAATTACCATAAACACAATAAGTGTTTTATTATATTAAAAACACAAATAAACATAAAAAATGTTTTATTGTATTAAATATAAAATATAAAATTTTATATTTTGGGTTGGGTTGGGTTGGGTTATTTAGTTGGGTAAATTTTTGTAGGTATTGGTCAATGAGTTTAATTGTTATTGGATTAGTGATTTAACATAAATATAAATACATATAATTATTATTTAATATATATAATTAGTATAATATTATTTCATAACATAATATTAGAGTCTTGTATTTTGTTCAAACCTTGCGATATTTCGGGCGGGCTTTGAGATATAGAAAAAAATAAAAAAGATGTATTAGTGCAGAAATATAGTAACAATTATCAAAAGAAGTGGGTCCAAAGTAAATGTAAAATGAAGTACTGCATTGAAGTAACATATATAGAAAGAAGCAGGTGGAACATATGAGAAATGTGGAATAAAATTTGCATGTGTTGAATATAATTGACTGTGTAGTTGAAGTAACACGCAGGCAGATTTAGGGACATGGAAATCTTTTGCATCCATAAAGCAAGGGCTTTAGGCACATGCAAAATATGAATCATTGTGTTAATGAGGTAAATATGAATAGTTTTATTTAGGATTGTAAAGTTTGTCATGTACTAATAATCTCAAACTATTTGCATATTAACTTGATTTATGTGTTTATGCTGTTTTGGATTAGTCCTTTTCGAGAGTAATAAAATCATGTCAATGTGTGAGATGGGTACTTCATTTTCCATTTTTAAAGCTTTGAAAATAGTGAAGTGCTTTTTAACATTCATTCTTTGATTGATACGTGAGAGAGTACCAAAATTGGGAACCGAAGGACGGCCCAAATATCGTTCAAGAGAGTGGAAAAAACCCAAGTTTGTTTTATGGTTTTTGGGCTTAAAAGGAAGACCGACAGCAATGGAAATGTAAAAACAACTAAAAACCCCATAATAGAACTCAAGAACCCACGACCACAAGCTCTACCAATTGATAAGCAGTGAGGAAAATTTAAATGCTCTACTTAATTTTAAAGACAACATTAAGTTAGCAAATATGATATCATCCACGTTTTGTTACATACTTATGAATTGAGAGTTATGTGGACACTAGAATTTTATGGATGAAAGAGTTTCATCAATCATCTTTTTTTTAATAATAATCTCAAATGCTTGGAATGTGTTTGGAATTTTTTTTTTTTTTTTTATAAAATGTTTTGTATTTTAAATTATTGATGTGTTTGGAATTATAATAAATCAATTTCAATAATGTTAAAAATGATAATCAAAAGTCGCAACAAATTATATATCAAAATGTCATGAAAGGGTTAATTGAATTTAGATACATAATCGATAATTGATAAAATATATTGGTTAATTAAAATATATTTAGGTATCACATGTCACATTTAACAGAAAAAAAAAAAAAAAAAAAAAAAACTAACTAATAAACTGATCATTTTTAGCATAATCAAATACATGGTTTATATATAGTCAACAGTTGTTCAATGTTTAGCCACCACAAGCAACAACCAATAAAAACTAAAAAGAAAAATCACCTCGAGCATAAGCCCTATATATTCAACAAACATATGTTACTTAATGTTCAGCTACCACAATTGACATTCAACAAAAACTGATAACGATAAACATCATAAATAACACTCACAAATACAATCAATATTTTCAAATTTTGGGTTTTTTGGATTGTGATTTGGACTTGAATTACTTAGTATTTCTATTTTATTAACCATCAACAAGTGTATTGGTAAGATGCTCTAGTTTCATTTTCCTAATGTCTTTAGATAGAGAAATTAGTACTCTCACCTCTTCACTCAGGTTGTAAAAACAATTAAAAATAATAAAACTAAACATAAATTATACATAACCAATATTCTTAAACTTGAAATTAGATTTGGAACTTACGTTCAATATCTACATTAATGCCTTCTCATTTGCGTAGAGGCTCATTCTCTTTATTATTTATTTTCCCCTTTCGTTCAGTTTTAAGAGTATTTGTGTTATTAAGGAACTTAGCTATATTGAAGGCTTTGGCTATGTTTAAGGCATTTGTTGTGTGGACGGCCTTGGTTGTGTTGAATGAGCTTTTGGGTGGATGATCTTGAAATGTGTATCACAAACATTATCTCTCTCTTGTTGATGTTGTTGCAATATATGGTTCTATAGAAGATAGTTTGTAGACTATAAATATAATATGTGCCAACAAAAGTTAAATCAAAATGTCATATAAGTTTGAAATAATAATTTATTGAAATAGTTCAAGATTGCCTTAATAACATTTGATGCAGTTGGCGGAGGAGGTTATGGTGTTGATGGTTCTAGTGGATGAGCTAATATTATTGATACTTCTGAATGAGCTATTGGAGATGGTGTTTATGTAAACAGTAATATGAGAACTACTATGTTAGATAAACACTTACATTTCCAACAGAGTTGGACAACTCTTAGAATTGTGTCTTAGTTGGAAGCATTGTTACCACCTCATTTTCCTTCCATTCTTGACAATATATTATCACTTTTTTTTTTCTCCTGGCTTTTTTACCCTATTCATTTAGGACCTTTTAAGCATTTTCCTTCAGACAGGAGGGTAAATAGGTTCCATAATTGTTTTGACCCAATATTTATTACTTCGAATAATAGGCCATGCAAATCCATACAATTGCTAGTACACTACTTTCTTATGATACCTATGCATATAATCTTTAAGGTCATATTTTTTTCCACATAATGGTAGTAATTTCATGTGGACATGGGATCTTGGGGAGGTCTCGAGTCCTACAGTTGCAAGACTATCTCTAAAGGTCAACAACAACCAAATCTCCCATATGTTTGACTTTAAACCCTTTTTATAACACCCTTCATTCGGCCCGATCATCGGGTCTGAGCTACAATGTGCTACATTCGTTGTCGGAACAACTGCAATTAATTAGGCAGCCTTAATCATTCACACGTGTAATTAAGTATCAATCACATGCAAATTATGTTATACAATAATTTTTGGGTCTTATACAAGCTTACAAAAGCTCTTTTGTAAACTCGAGCATGAAATAGGATTGAATTGTAAAGTTTGGAAAATCTCGGGCCAACGTCGCGACCTCACAATTTTCACGTCGTAACGTCATCAACACAATAAATCACATTGTAACTTGGAATGTTACTTACTATCAATCGATGTTGCGACGTGGGATGTTGCTCGTCGAGACATGACCCTTATTTTTGGCAAAATGCACATTTTGGTACATATCCCACAGCTTCCAACCAAAATCTTTTAACATTAACACCCAACTAGCAAATATTCCTAACCAAAACATGCCAAACAAGTTTATTACAATTTCGATCAATCATTCAACATGGCATTCAATACATATTCATCATTTAGACATAATAAAATCATTTGTTCACCAAAGCAATTCAATTGTGGCATTTAAGTTTATTACAACTTACCTACTCATTTCATTTTATACCCTATGAACCTATAAGACTTTATCTTGAACCAAAACAAGGCATACATTAAACTTACTTCCAAACAATCAATGAACTTGACCTACAATTTACCAAAACATACAACAAGCTAGATTTCATGCTTAGCATTCCAAACTTACCATTTCTTCTATATGCAATTCTTAGCATACATATATGACATATGCAAGTTTAAAAATCATCAACTAAATAACATCAACCATAGTTAAACCATACACTATTTGTCACATACCAAGCTTTACATACAATTCAACCTTTTCCACAAACATCAAGCATACCATTTAACAAGAAAATGACCATTTCCATGTCACCTTATCCCTTTTTACATGCCACAACTTTAATGACCAAAAAGAACATATTATTATCAATTCGGTAATAGTGTGAGCTTCGTGATGATTCAACTCGACGAGTTTCGCTAGGTGACAATCTACAAGAGAGAGAAAACAACGGAGGTAAGCATATAAAATGATTAGTAAGTTCATATGTATCTTATACAAGACTTACCTTATTCTGTTACCTAAACAATTTAACCTACCTTAACTTGGCATAACTTTGGCTAAACATGGCAATCAAAAACACCAACAATGTGAGCATTGAATTATAATAAAAACAATTTAATACCACAAGCACTTAAAATGTCAATTCATGTCACTTTTCTGTAACTTATCTCAAAGGCACATTTAATCAACCATCATAAGATTTTAACAAGTATATATAATTCAAATCAATCATCGATACTATCTCCGATCATAAAAATAGTTGAATTTTTTGAATGTTTATGGTATATTTTGAATCTTAGAAATGAAATAGTACTAATTTGTTAAGTACATTTTGTTAGTTTTGTTTATAAAGACTAAATTACAATAATGTAAAATTTGTCATGAAATTTCTGGAAATTATGTTTTTAGAGGGCTGTATAGTGATGAAATTATAATGGGATTGAAAATCAAAGCTTGATTTTCAAAGATATAATAGTTCCGGATTTAAGGACTTAATTGAATAAAATGAAAAATTTTAGGAAAATTGTGTAAAATGAAATTAAGTTTTTATATGCATATAATAAAGTGTTATAAGGTTTTTGGAATTGATAAATTGTAATGAATCATTATAGATTTGGAATTGAATCAATTGGAAGTTAATCGAGAAATAGGAGAAATTGCATATTAGCCCCTAATACTTTGTGGTTGTCGTTTTTCAGGTAAGTTCATATAAGACTTACTTCATTGTTTGATGGTATATTTGTATTGTAATGTTATGTTTCATAATTGAATTGTTATTATATAATGTTTTGACATAAAAAAAAAAAAAGAGATCAAATCGAAAAAAAAAATATGAGATAATCTATATGTGAAATAGTTATTGACTAGGTAGCTATTGGTTAATGGTATGAAGTAACTATATGTAGTTTAATTGATGGAATTAAGTTTTTGGTGAAATGTTGATTCTCATGATGGAGGACTAAACAATATAGAATGGAATATAGTGTATTTTGATACAAGTAAGGGAAAGACAAAGTCGTCAATGAATAGCTCAGAGTATATGGTTTGTGTTTCTATAACCCGAACTACTCGTAATTGTTGTATACTGAATTGGTTGTGTATGGTAAGAACATAAGGTGAGATACTTTATGATTATGAGATGTACTAGATTGATTTGAATTGATTTATGTTCATGTGGGTTTAAATGAACAGACGTGAAGTATGTGTATATTTATATAAATAAGAAATTGATTACATGTTGATGTTGGATGAGTCTTTAAAGTTCAAGTGATTGAATGAGCTACAAGAGATGTGAAATTGATATTTATATGGCAAATGGTTAGTAATTGGAAAGTGAAATGGAATGTGTCATCTTATAAATTTAAACGTCAAATGATAAGTGAAGTTATTAATCATGTTTAGATATTGCTAAATTATATTTGTTTTGATTCAAGAATATAAGAAATGGTTAGATGACATTAAACTACATAACATCATGCATTTTTAACTTATGTTATTAAAAGGTCTAATGTTATGTTCTTGGATTATTGAAATACCATTGAGTTATATCAGCGTACGGTTTTGTTTTTCCATGCGCGAGTTAAGTATTTAGTGGTTCAATCGTTGACTCAGCATCCAGCAGCCATCCCGAGCTCAACTATTGGTGATGTTCTTATTTTTTATTTTGGCATGTACCTAGGAAATCTTTTAAGTTATATAGTTAGCTTTGTATTTTAATGGTCATTTTGTATCTTGTTGGTACTTGGGTTTCTATGTTATAAGTATTACATATATGTATGTGTGTGGTTAGTAGGATTGGTCATATTGAAAATGTCTTGTTAAGTAGTTTGATTATGTGCATATTGATCAAATGGTTGAAAAGTTAATATGCTAGGTGAGCTTTTGGTTAATGCATAATTATGAGGATGATGGATGATAGATGATTTGAACTTGCAATAGATGATAATGCCTTGGTGTATGTTTACAAATGAAATTGGAAGCTTAGTTTGTAACAGCCCGGTTTAGACCCTAGTCGGAATAGTGGTTTTGGGACCACAAATCCAATGTCAGAAAAATATCTTAATATTATTTTTTGTGTTTATGATATGTGATTGAGCATGTGTGAAAATTCTGTGTGAAAATTTTATCATTTGTGTGCTTAATTTGAGAAAAGGATTAAATCGCATAAAATGTAAAAGTAGCCTCCTATTTGAATAATGGCCGAATTTATGTGTCTTTATAAGAGGATGTCCTTATGATATAAATTGACCATTGAATTTTTTAGTGGACAAAGCTGGACAACCATTAAGTATATATATTATGTTTTATTAAAGGACATTTTAGTAAATTATGCATTATTATGATTTATAATAAAACAAAAGCTTAGAAATAAGCCATTATATTATGTTCATCCACCGAAATTACAAAGGAAAGAAAAAGAAAAAGAGTTGTTAAGTTTCGGCAAGGATTTAAATTGATTCAAGGTATGTTTTGTTTCGGTTTTTGATAATTTCTACGTTTTTGTGATCGTTGCTTCGTGTTCTTCAAAACCCATGCTTTAATTTTAGAATTTGATGGTGATTTTGAGATACTCCATTGATGAATGTTTGAGCTTTGTGAGAGTTGATGAAAAAATATGAAAGATATGTGAAAGATTAACATGTTTTGTCTTTGAATTTTTGGTAAAAATGAGTAATTTGGGCTAAATTGTGAAAAATGAGAAATTGGAAGACTAAAATTTGAAATAAATGAAATATATGGGCTTGTATAAGCACAAGGAAAATTCGGCTAGGCATAAGTGAAGAGAAATTTTGTGTATTTTGTGATTTTGTGAAATAGGGACTAAAGTGTCAAAATGTGAAAATATGAGGGTTATTTTGTAAAATTCCCTAAATATGTGTGTTTGGACTAAATTGAATGAATTTGTGATTGAATGAGCTAAATTTGAATATGTATAGACCAAGAAAGGAGAGATTCGGATCGAGATCGAGGCAACACAAAGTGCTCGATTGATCGACTAGTCTCGGTCTTTCTACGTCCGAGGTAAGTTCGGATATAATACGTGTTCTTAAATTATGTTTAGATGCTATGAAATGAATAGTTATGTGATTATTAAATTAGAAATGCTATGTATGGAATCAAGTTAGGTGGCACTAAGTGTGCGTAATTAGAAAGGAGACAGAGATGATTAGCACTGTGTGTGCGAAATAATAGAAGCTTTGGCTTTTTGATTGGCACTGTGTGTGCAATACCGAATTAATTTTGTTTTTATACTGAGGCACTAAGCGTGTTTTGTTGCTCAAGCTTCGGCTATGAATTGGACACTAAGTGTGCGATTGAATTGAAGAGATAGTGAACAGTGAGTAAATTTTGGTATCGAGCATTGAATAGCAAGAACGTTAGTCAACTAAGTGTTGGCGAAGGTATGTTTCGAACCTACGTGGTTGATGATATTGTTTAAGATTGAATAGATGGATGTATGAGTATATGGTAGAGGATGATATTGTGTTTAGTTGTGAATCTATCTAAGTGATGGTTTATTTATGTATTGATATTGCATTATTGAGTAATATGTATTATATTACGAACTTACTAAGCTCTTAAGCTTACTGTGTGAAGTTTTCTCTGTTTTACAGTGTCTTTAAAGCTAGCTCAGATCAGGGGATCGTCAGTGACTCAATCACACTATCGGCTATCTATTTTAGTACTTTTGAAAGATGTATATATTTGGTATATGGCATGTATAGGCTAGTTGATATGTTATATTTTGAGATGTTTGAGCCTTGCCATGTGATATGGCTTGGAAGTTGAATGATATTGATTATTATATATATGGGCTATGAAAATGGAAATGGTATGTTTCATGCTTAAAAGGTTGATGAGTATTGTGGTTTAAATGTGAACTTGTGGTATGGATTATATGATGCTTGACTTATATGCTTTGGTATGTGAAATTTGGTATTTTGGATGGACTTATTTGAGTTGAAATTGAGTATGGATATAGATGGTATAGTTGATGGTTAATTGGTGCATATATTGGGATGTTTTGGTTGCCATTTTAGGTATAAATGCTAATGGTTTGATGCTTGTTAGTGATCCTAAGTGTGGATGGCATGTTTGGCCTTGTAAATGGCCTAGAAATGCCCACACGGTTGAGCACACGGGCGTGTGACTCGACCTTGTCATTCAGGTTGGTAAATTGATACAAGTTAGACTCAACCACGGGAAGACACACGGGCGTGTGACTGGCTGTGTGGTGCAAGTCAGTGTCGACCACGGGTGAGACACACGGGCGTGTCTCAGGCCGTGTGGACAAGTCAGTATGTATGCCCTGTTTTGCCACAGCTTGGACACACGGGCGTGTCCGAGGCCGTGTGAGGCACACGACCTATCCACACGGGCTTGTGACCTTTGTAACTTAGAAAAATGTTTGATTTTCAAAAAAAATTTATATGATTCCGGTTTAGTCCCGACCCTTTCCTAGTGCTTGTTTAAGGTCTCGTAGACCTCGTAAAGGGACTATATGTATATATTTTGATATGATTTAATGATGAAATACTTTGTGTTGTAAAATGATTGTAAAATGTTCCGATATGTTCCAGTAATGCCTCTTAACCCTAGACCGGCGATGGTTACGGGTTAGAGGTGTTACATAGTTATTCATGTTGAAGTACCTTAATGGTTGATTGTTTAGGTGGGTTGAAGTTAAGCATATGTATTTGGCTTAGATATTGATGTATTGAATTGAGTTGTACATGAATGGAATGCTTGGGTGTTGAGTTACATGCCTTTATTATGCTTAGGTAAATTTTGAGCATAAGTGGAACTTTTAAATATAAGTTTTTACCATTTCTCAACTCAAGTATCGATATTTTAGCATCTGGTATTGATACCTTCCCTTATGAACAGTTTTAAAACAAACAGAATGCCAAAATGGCATAGATTTTTATTTAAGTATCGATACTTTTTCATAAAATATTGATGCCATAAAATAAATGTCGATACCATATATTTTCAAGTAAACATAATTGAATTTTGGTATCGATTTTCAGAAGGTATCGATTTGGTATCGATACCATCTGTGAATTTCTATTATTGACTTTTAACTTCAAAATTTTACAATCCAATCTTACTATATGCTTGTATTTTGTAATTTGGTGATTGTAGAATTCTGATTATTTAATATATTTCTTTATATCCATAATTTATTGAGAAACAATTGAATTTTCATTAAGTAAGGTATTTATTGAATTGTTGAATTATGTCGTAGCATCTTATTACTCGAGTCCGACGACCGAGACATGTAAGGGGCATTACAATATCCGTGTATCCAATTACGTTTCTATGATTGGTTAATCGAGACAAATATCTATATGATGTGCTAAAGATTCAATGTGAAAAGTTTAATTGTCAAACATTTGTTATAATAACTTGATATGAAATATCACCTTATGATTGTATGTCTTATGGACATTACTTAGTGTTAATTACCTTTTTAATTTGTTATATGAATAAGCAAAGCATGATGTGAGCACATTGATTTTGCTTACAAATGATTGGATGTTGTAACTTGTTTGCTAGAATGCTTTTGATTTTAGCATCATATATGGTATCGATGGATATTTGAAACGCACTATTGAGCTTTGAAGAAAGCTCAACGTGTGAATGTTTGTTCCTTGATCAGATTTGTAGGAGTTCAAGTGTGGTCCTTAGTTTTGTGCAGCATCAACTTTATAGATCTCACTTGATGATATGATTGATTGATTTGTTTGTATTACTTCAGTGACGAATGTTACATTTTACATCAGATTATCTTTTAAGGCGGGTGTAGGGTGTTACAAGTCCGGTTCCAAAAACATTGATACTATATATAATGTGCTTGATTAAATTGTTATCTTGAGTCAACTTGACACCAACTCAGTCAAGTAAATTACTTAAAAGTCTTTTTTTAATTAAGTAATGAAATATTAATATATGATAAACCGTAATATATACATGTTTTAATCCCACATTTAGCATACTTTTTGGATGATTTATCCTTCGAATTGTGGAATTTGATGCTCCTAATCCTTTAATTTCATGTTTTATACTTAGGGAAGCATCGGAGAATGAAATGAACGAGAAACGGGCCGAAAACGGAGCAAATGGGCTTACCTTAGAGACTCACACGGCCTGGACTATCACCCACGGCCATGTGTTTCGAGTAACAACCGAGACACGGCCTAGAACATCGAGACATGGCCAGATCACACGGCCATGTGTGGCAAACAGGATCGACCACGGCCAAAGGAGTCGACCACGGGTGTGTCACACAGGCGTGTCCCTGTTTTAACCAAGATGAGTTTCATTCGGAATGGGATACTTGTGGGCCAAGAAAGACATTCCGAAGCCTATATAAATGCCCTAAGTATAACCTAAAAGGAGGTCTTTGGTCGGGGGCGAAGCCAGAGAGGGCTGAACTCAGGGAATTACTCCAAGAAAGCCAGTTGATCCATCTCAGAAGCGGAATCACATTCAAGACGGAAGATCTTCCCTTCAATTTCCTTGAGGGTTTTAGGGTTTTTCTTATGTTTTGTTATTTATCTTCTTCCGAGATGTATTCTTTTATAATTATGAACTAAACCCTCAAATACCGAGGGGATGAAACCTAAGACGGATCTTGTTATTATTTTCTCAATCAGTATGATAAATACTTGATTTGTTCTTAATTATGTGTTCTTAATTCTTGTTTTAATATTTCAGATATTGATTCAAGTATTGATGTGCTTAGGCGATGGAGCAAAAGTCCTGCTTAAGAGTAGATCTAGCATAATTAAGTGGAGTTGATCGCAACTCTAGAGATAGGATGACGAAAATCTGCCGGATTAGGGTCAAACCTAATATGGGAGTCCACAGATCGAGTTAATGCAACACTAGGGGTTTTAATTAGAAAGAGATTTCAATTAATCAACCTAGGGTTAGACGTTAGTAGCCTCGAAAGAGGTATTAATATAAATTAGGGAATCCTACGGATCAAGTCAAGTGAATAAATCGTCTGGTTCAGAGTTAAATAACAAGTGAAGTCTAGGTGGATTCTTCCTCAGGTATTGTCTTAATCAACTGGTTTTTCCCAAAAGTATTTTTCCCAATTCACTCTCTTTGTCTTAGCATCCTTAGTTTAGTAATTAGTTAGATAAAAACCAATTCTCTTAATACTTAGGCTAAATAATAAAAAGATAGTAACTACTAGTACTCTTGGTTCTTTTGGGTTCGACATTCCGGTCTTGCCACTAAGCTATACTACTGTTCGATAGGTGCACTTGTTTCAATCGTGGTGATAGTTAGTTTCTAGGCTCGATCATTCATTTTATAAATATTAAAACTCTCAGACACGATCAAGTTTTTGGCGCCGTTGCCAGGGAACTAAGATATTAGGAACACTTGATTTTTATTACTTTAGCCATTTTTATTTTTTTGCAATTAACTTTTTATTTTTATTTCTATTTTGCTAATTTTTCTTTGTCCTTGCTTCTGGCAGGTATTCTAGTTTATGACTAGAAGAAACCCGATAGGACCTCTACTTTACAATAGTGATATAGAAGGAACTGTTCGCAGAAATCGAAGAGAAATTAGGCGAAGCCTACAATACACACAAGAAGAGCAATAGGACGATACTAATAACACAAAAGAGATGGCTGATCACCAGAATAATCCACTCCCTCCTGTGGTTGCCGAAAATCCTCCTCCTCGAACTATGTATGATTATGCTAAACCTAATTTAACAGGAACTGAATCAAGTATTGTTGAACTGCTTGTCATTGTAAATAATTTTGAACTGAAACCTAACACTATACAGATGATTCAACAATTTGTTCAGTTTGATGGTTTGCAGGATGAGGACCCTAACACACACTTAGCAAACTTTTTGGAATTATGCGATACGTTTAAAATTAATGGTGTTTCTGATGATGCCATTCGCCTTCGGTTATTTCCCTTTTCTTTAAGGAATAAAGCCAAACAGTGGTTGAATTCTCTTCCACGAGGATCAATCACTACATGGGAACAAATGACCGAAAATTTTTTATTAAAATATTTTCCACCGACAAAAACGGCTAAATTTAGGAATGACATCTCTTCTTTTGTGCATATGGATTTAGAGACACTTTACGATGCATAGGAGAGATATAAGGATTTACTGAGAAGGTGCCCTCATCATGGGTTACCACCATGGCTACAGGTTCAAACCTTCTATAACGGTGTGAACCCCACAACTAGGCAGCTTATTGATGCAGCCGCCGGTGGAACCCTAAATAACAAAACCCTTGAAGCGTCTTATGAATTCATTGAAGAAATGTCACTGAATAATTATCAGTGGCAAGTTATGAGAACAAAGCCAACAAAAGCCGCCGGAGTTTTCAACCTCGACGCAGTAGCCATGCTATCATATCAGGTAGAACTCTTAAGTAAGAAAATTAATGGTTTGTGTGGTTCTTCGCAGGTACATCCAGTGATGCAGTGCGATACAAATGGAGGAGGGTCGAACAATACAGAATACCCACCTTACAACCCTGGCGTAGAAAGCGAGCAGATGAACTATATGGGTAATAATTTTAGATCTCAAAATAACCCCTATAGTAACAATTATAATCCAGGTTGGAGGAACCACCCAAACTTCTCATGGGGTGGTCAAGGAAATTAAAGACAACAACCCCCTCCAGGCTTTCAACAACAACTCATCCCACAAGAGAAAAAGCCGAAACTTGAGGAGATGCTGACAAAATTTATCGCAGTGACAGAAACCCGTTTTCAAAACAACGAAACAATGCTCAAAAATCAGCAGGCATCGATTCAAGGGATCGAGAACCAGTTAGGTCAGCTAGCTTAGCTAATCTCAGAACGACCGCAAGGTTGCTTGCCAAGCAACACTGAGACTAACCCTAAGGAGCAAATTCATGCCATTACTGATCACGATAGTGAAGGGTTAGTAGAATCCGAATCTGAGCCAAGGCAAGAACCCGTGGTAAATAAAGGTAAGGTTGAGGAAAGCCATGATACACAGAAACCTGTCATCAAAGAGTATACACCTCGAGTGTCATATCCCAATGCGATGAAGAAAGACCACACAGAGGAACAATTTGGTAAATTTCTTAAACTCTTAAAGAAATTGCATATTAACTTACCGTTTTTTGAAGCTCTCTCGAAGATGCCAGATTCAAGGAAATTTTTGAAAGAGCTTCTGACAAACAAACAGAGGTTAGGCGAGGCATCGCATGTGGAGCTGAACGCAGTGTGCTCAGCAATTCTACAAAACAAACTACCACGGAAATTAAAAGATCTAGGGAATTTTACGATTCCTTGTTTAATTGGTAGTTTATCCATTGATAATGCTTTAGCAGATCTAGGGGCAAGCATCAATGTCATGCCTTATAAACTATTTAAACAACTAGGTATAGGGAAACCCAAACAAACTAGGATGAGCATTCAATTAGCTGATAAATCCATTAGATTTCCTAGGGGTATAATCGAAGATGTGCTAGTAAAAGTTGATAAATTTATATTCCTAGTAGACTTTGTCGTTTTAGACATGGATAAGAACAATAATATTCCTTTAATTTTAGGAAGACCCTTTTTAGCAACTGCTAAAACTAAAATTGATGTTGGTACATGTGAACTCACACTTTTTGTAGGTGACGAAACGATCACTCTTCAGGCTCTTGACTCGGCTAGGACGTCAAGTGAGAATGGTGAGAACATAAATTCCATTAATGACCATTCGGTTAAACCTTCTTTTTAGGAAGCACCTCAGAAGTACATATCTGAGCCAGATCCTAGATCTCATGTAAACAAGGAAGTAATTCATGAGGAACGAAGGCTTCAGGTCGAGGAGCTAGACGAATGAAAGACACATTTCAAGGAGAACCTAGGAACACACGAAGCAAAACCGAAGGAACCCCCAAACAAGCTTATAAGAACGACAAATTACTTTAAAATAGGGGATCAGGTATTGTTGGAAAAGACAGACCCTCGGATCACCGTTCCAGACCTTAACGAAGAAATCCCTTTCACAGTACTGAATGTCTTTCCGTAAGGAACAGTCGAGGTAACTAATCCCGAATTCGGAACTTTTAAGGTAAACACTACTCGACTCAAACCATACATTGTTAGAATTGATAGCAGGAAAGAGGAGATTCAACTCCTCAAACCACCATGATCGTGCGAATAAAAGGTAAGTCTAGCTTAGGACTTTAAACAAGCGCTTCTCGGGAGGCAACCCGAGCACTAACCCCCTTTATTTTCATGTCTTTGATTTTCAGTACCTAACTAATGACTAACCAAAGTAAATAAAGCATAGGTTTCTGTGCCACACGGCCTTGCACACGGGCGTAGCCGTGGCCGTGTGGGCATCACGGATTTACACACTGGCATGGCAGAGGTTGTACGAGCTAAGGACGAAAAATCCCCAGATCACGGACAGCTATAAATTTCCACGGCCCTACGATATGGTCGTGGCCGACATTGAGAAAGTCACACGGGTATGAGACACGCCCGTGCTTTGAGGCCGTGGTCGACACTGAGAACGATACACGGGCACGGAACCCTCTACACAGGCGTGGGAGAAACTAACGAGCCACCACACGACCGTGCGATACGGCCGTGTGACCAAACACGCCCACAGTACACGGGCGTGGGCAGCACCAGGTCCTTATTTCTTCTTGAAGACCCCCCCTTCTTCTCACCTTCTCCCCAAATCCTTCTTTCACCAACTCCCAGCCACCAACCCCTTTCCTTTCTCACTGTCCTCTCCCATCATTTTCCCCTTCCCCTTCCCCTCATTCCTTTTCTTTCACCATCCTCACCACCATCCCTATGACGAAGAAGCGAAAGGACCCTAGCACAGTCTCCCCGTGTGAGATCGAGCCACATAAGTTCATGCTGGCCGCTTCATTGACTCGCCAAGCCAAGGATATTTGAGTCCATTTATTTTACCTATGTCTTTTCTCTTCTTCTTTATTTTCCTTCTCTTTATCTTCCTTGTCCTTAAATACATATTTAGTATATTTTGAATTATTCTTCTTATTTCCTGGCTATTTCTTGAAAACAAGTTACCCAATTTCTTCATCTAGCGCAGTGATTTTTGGCGGCCACCATACCACCGCTAGAGACGCCTCCTCCAACTTATCTTTCACCTCCGAATCAAGTTTCCACACTCCCAACTCGAGATATCCATCCGAAATCCAAGAAGTTTCACCTCTCTCCCTCTCTTACGATCTGTTATTACATGGTTATTATCTTTCTTTATACATTGAGGGCAATGTACATCTTAAGTGTGTGGGGTGAATTTTATCGTGAAAAGTGCCTAACTTTTTGCATTATTTTCAAATCCCTGAATTATGTCTTGTTCTTAAGTAAATTTTCTCATATTACTATTAGAATGAAATTTCTTTTGATTTATGATTTTCATTGATATGTTTTGGATTAAGTCATAGCTAATTGTGCAGTGATGATTTAAACTTTAGGAGACTAGAGAATCAAGCATGATGAGTCTATTTTCAGAATTAAAAATTTGTTAGGTTGTCTACCTGAATCTAATTATTACCTTGAAGTTTGAAATTTACAAGGTTGACATCAAAAGCCCATAATTTTTTGTGAGATCTTGAGCCTTTTAGAGCATACATTCCTTTTCGTGCTCACTTTATTGATTATGAGTATGTCAACACTGATTTGTTATTCTAGAACTTGCTTCGATTATACATGTCGAGACCACACCTTTGATTTGATATACTAAGATGATAAAGGCACCTAGGTTTTAACCCACTCCATAAAAAGCCTACCTTCATAATTAACCCCTAGTGAACCCCTTTGAATCCTAACAAACCGTTTCTTGACTCACCCATTAATATTAACCCAAAACCCACTTTGTATTTGTTATCACCATTTCTCTTGACTACCCCTATATCGAGATTTGATTTGATCAGTTACTTAACTATTTTCTTTATTTCAGTTATTAAATTCTATATTATTATTGTACTTGATTTGTTCTTAAAAAAAAAACGAAGTATATTCATTATTAGTTCTATGTTATTTGAGCTTAAACTGTTAATTTCATTATCTTTAGAAGAAGCTCATGTTATTAGTATTAAGTTTTTAATTGATATAATTATTCAGTATTAGTCCAACTTTCTAGTTAGGTAATTTGTCAATTCAGTCTCGATACTAACCCTCTAATTCAGCCTTTATCCACACCTTTTAACCCAAGCCCCGTTACAACCCATAAAAGACCTTTTGATTTGTGTATCATATCATTTTACAATGGTGGAGATTTGATTTTCTTGCAAGCCTATGGGATTAACTTTTCATGTTCGACTTTTGAGTGCTTATTTTTGAACCTTAAACACTTTGAGTGATTTGAGTGAACCTTTAGTGAGGATGTCAATTTTTGTCGATTTTGAATTAAAGGTAATTATTTAGGTAAGGGGAAACACCTATTTTTCGTACTATAAAAACTATGACTTTGATTGTTTGAATCTTTAGGAACCTTTTGGTTAAATTATCAATGTATGAATTACCTATGAATTATGATGAAACATTATTGATGAAGGTTATGAATTGAGAAAATTCTATTTTAATTGTGAGTTGAGAATTTTGCTTGAGGACAAGCAAATGTTTAAGTGTGGGGTATTTGATAAACCGTAATATATACATGTTTTAATCCCACATTTAGCATACTTTTTGGATGATTTATCCTTCGAATTGTGGAATTTGATGCTCATAATCCTTTAATTTCATGTTTTATACTTAGGGAAGCATCGGAGGATGAAAGGAACGAGAAATGGGCTGAAAACGGAGCAAATGGGCTTACCTTAGAGACTCACACGGCCTGGACTATCACCCACGGCCGTATGTTTCGAGTAACAACCGAGACACGGCCTAAAACATTGAGACACGGCCAGATCACACGGCCAAAGGAGTCGACCACGGGTGTGTAACACAGGCGTGTCCCTGTTTTAACCAAGATGAGTTTCATTCAGAATGGGATACTTGTGGGCCAAGAAAGACATTCCGAAGCCTATATAAACGCCCTAAGTATAACCTAAAAGGAGGTCTTTGGTCGGGGGCGAAGCCAAAGAGGGCTGGACTCAAGGAATTACTCCAATAAAGCCAGTTGATCCATCTCAGAAGCCGGAATCACATTCAAGACGGAAGATCTTCCCTTCAATTTCCTTCAGGGGGTTTTAGGGTTTTTCTTATGTTTTGTTATTTATCTTCTTCTGAGATGTACTCTTTTATAATTATGAACTAAACCCCTCAAATACCTGAGGGGGATGAAACCTAAGACGGATCTTGTTATTGTTTTCTGAAATGTATGATAAATACTTGATTTATTCTTAATTATGTGTTCTTAATTCTTGTTTTAATATTTCAGGATATTGATTCAAGTATTGATGTGTTAGCGGTGGAGCAAAAGCCCTCTGTTTAAGAGTAGATCTAGCATAATTAAGCGGAGTTGATCGCAACCCTAGAGATAGGATGACGAAAATCACAGCCGGATTAGGGTCAAACCTAATATGGGAGTCCATAGATCGAGTTAATGCAACACTAGGGGTTTTAATTAGAAAGAGATTTCAATTAATCAACTTAGGGTTAGACGTTAGTAGCCTCGAAAGAGGTATTAATATAAATTAGGGAATCCTACGGATCAAGTCAAGTGAATAAATCGTGCAGTTCAGAGTTAAATAACAAGTGAAGTCTAGGTGGATTCTTCCTCGGGTATTGTCTTAATCAACTGGTTTTTCCCCAAAGTATTTTTCCCAATTCACTCTCTTTGTCTTAGCATCCTTAGTTTAGTAATTAGTTAGATAAACATCAATTCTCTTAATACTTAGGCTAAATAATAAAAAGATAGTAACTACTAGTACTCTTGGTTCCTTTGGGTTCGACATTCCAGTCTTGCCACTAAGCTATACTACTGTTCGATAGGTGCACTTGCCTCAATCGTGGTGATAGTTAGTTTCTAGGCTCAATCATTCATTTTATAAATATTAAAACTCTCAGACACGATCAATATAATTGTATTTTTTATGAAAAATAGTGGTATTTCTATTTTTTTTACTATTTTTATATGAAATGTTTAAATCATACAAATAAAATTGAAATATCTAAGGATTGAACTCTTAGTTAAAAGGGATTTATTTATAAGCACTTCACTATTTTACTTATAGCTTAATTATTAATTTTTTTATAAATATAAATTTGATATTATGTTTTTCTTTCACTTATATAACGAGTGTATCAAAATATTTTTTTTAAGAATAATTTTTTTATTCTTAATCAGATTCACACCAATTACGAAATTCATAAAATAATGAAAATTTTATATAATTTTTTTTAAAAAATATATAATAATTAAATATGACTTTGGTTAAAATGATAAATTTAAAGTTGCTAAACATTACAATGCTTTGAGTTCAAAAGTCATCAATATAAAAATAAAATAAAATAATCCTCAACATAAAACTTAATTGAATAATAAACCATTAAACTATACCATTTATTTGAGTCAAAGTACTTAATTTTTGTTGTGTTACAATAATTGGTTAAAGTTCAAACAGCCAACACAATTAACGCGAATTTAATTCAAGCCACACTTGAAATGATGAACACTCTTAATCATCGTACCATCACATAAAATTTATTTTTGTTGTATATTTAAATTATAATTCGGTAACTATTATGAGTCTCAATTATTACCTTCCGTCAAACTTTTTTTTGAGGGAATAAAATTACTAGATGTGACACGTTTGTTTACTTTATTATTGATTTATTCTTTCATTTAGGTTTTTCACTTCTTTTTTTCTCTTTCACGTTCTTTTCCATTTTTTCATTTTCTTTTCTCCTCTCTTCTTCTTCCCACAGCCTCTGTAGATTAGGAATCCACCATTTCCATTCATCATCGAACCCACCTCCGGTCACTACCAAAACATCACCTTCATCCCCTTCCCACCAACAACCTAGTCACAACCCATTTCCGTTACCTCGTTATCCCTCAAAATTGTCATTCTTTGTCACCTAAATATTTTTTTCACCTTCATCAGTTTTTCTTCAACAAATTAGTCTTAAAGCATCTTTTGGGAGAAAAATACCTACTGAATTATGTAATATCGATGCTTATAAAACACACAATAAGGGATATGAGGGAGTTTCATCTCAGAATGTTCCAGATGAAGAAAAAAAACATCATTTATCACCTCAAGACAACATTACTCTTACCTTGAAGCTTTTATTGTATCGAGCTTAAGAGTCTATTATATCTTTTATCATATATCTCAAAGAGCAGAAGCAACTAAACCAATAAATTTTGCATCACAGACACACAACCATATAATCATTTAGGAAAGAAAAGATGAAAGAAAATGTTAACCGAATCATTATATTTTCTTCCATGATTTCTAACATTGTTACAGTGTCGAACAAGTTAGCAGAAAGATTTAAAGAATAGTTGGGGCAAAAGTTGAATGCTTTTCTTCTATGTAGAACAAGCCTTGTAGACAGAACTGAAGAACCTAGGGCAAATCAACAAACAAAAGATTGAAAGAAGAAAAAAAACTGCCCATTTACAGAAGATTTCAACAACGACCCATATCCATAATATATGTAATCCCTTTCTAAGCTCAGTAGATTATTCGTTTTTCTCAGTCTAATAAAAGAACTCCCTAAAATGAATTGAATTGCAGACCCCAAAAACTTGGCTGCAATTTCATGAAGAAGAAGAGCAAGTATCATATGTAATTGTGGGAAGAAGAAGAAAAAAGAAATTGATCTATAAGACTGAGAAGAAGTAGAAGATAGAGTAGAGAGGAGAAAAAGAAAAAAAGAAAGAAAGAATATAACTAAAAATAATAAATATGCCAAGTGCCGCAATTCAATTGGCTTCAATTTTTTCAGGGAGGATGTAGCCCATAAATGGTTAGAGAATTATAGTTTAGTGTCTATTTTCGATAAAAGTAATTCCCTCAAACAAATGATATTTTAAGGGTTTATTATTGAATAAAGACTTAAATAATATAAAAATAAATTATTCGATTAAGTTGAGATTCGATTAATGGGTGATATAAATTTAGTGTTGGGATTCGATTAATGAGTGATACAAATTAAGTCAAAAACTTAAATTTAGTATTGGAATTCGATTAAGTTGAGACTTGATTAATGAGTGACATAAATTTATTCAGAATATTAAATTTAGTATCTATTGCTTTGTAATTTAACTACTGATTCGAAACTCGGTTGATAGGTAGCACTTTTGACAACTTCACGACTGAGATGTCTTTAGGACTAAGTTTTTTATACTAAGGTTATGTTTGTTTACATGTAAAAGGTTTTACGGAAAAAAATTTCTACATTTTTCTATGTTTGTTTTCACAAAAAACAGCTTGGTCAACGGAAAATGACTTACAGGTCAACATAAAATAAACCATTTTTCCTGTAAAATGACTTACGCTTTTAAAAAATGTAAGTCATTCTCCGGAAAAAGGGCTTCTCTATAGATAATTTTATTTTCATACAAAAATTAACTTAAATCATTTTTAATATTATTATATTGATAATAATTTTTATTTTATTTTAAAAATATTTAAAATATTAATATAAGATATTATTTTTTCAATATCATTAAACATACATATTTATTTATATTTATTCATATAATAAACTATTAATATAATTTATTGTTTTAATAAATTATTTAATATTTTAATTTAATTTTAATAATGAATTTTAAAAATAATAATTTTAAATAATATTATTCACATATTATTAAAAATATTCAATATTAATATTTTAATAATAAATATTTATTAAAATTATAAATATATTAATAATAAATGTTTTGTAGTATAAAGGTTAATAATAAAACATGTTATAAGTTTATGTACTCTTCACAAATTTACAATTTAGTCTCTGTACTTTTATTTTCAAGAATTTAATCCCTCTATTTTTCACATTTGAAAATCAAGTCCAATTGTTGACATTGTTAAATTTTTTTGTCAATTTTGTTGATGTCACATTTTTAAATAAAAAAATACTCACTTGGTAGTCATGTAACTAAAAAATGACTTTGTAATGAACTTGAATTTAACAATATGTTTTTAACATATGCAAAAAAACAATGTAAAATATAAATTTATAGATTTAAAATATCAAATGTATGTTTGTTTTATTGAAAACAACTATGAAATATTTTAAAAAAAATCTGTTAAACAACAGAAAATATTTTACATAGATTTATCTAAACACCAAAAAAATATTAACTTTTCTAAGAAAACAAACCGGCCCTAAGTGTAAAATTACCCATAATCTATCTCTAAACCTTTAAATAGGTAGATAAAATAAGCTTGAACCCATTCCCTCCTACATTTACAGTAATATCGATGTCAACTGAATTAAAATCTAATTGAAACTTTAAGATTAAGTTGAACGCAATTGATTGACGACACCGACTTAATCCTAGAGATATTAATATAATGTTGGAACAACAACACAGTTTGTAGTTAGCTAGGGGTTTTTTTTAATTAAAAAAATATTTATTTTTTAATATTTTATTATACAGGTTTTGTGAAATACCAATTTTAATGTAGCAAATAATTTCCATAAGAATTATAGAACTTCAAAGCCTAAGTTTAGAAATGATTTGTAATCATTAAATGAAATAAACCCGTATCCACCCATGTCTTACATCTCCCTGCAACAGGTTCTATCGTACCACGTAATTATTATTATTATTATTATTTATTTTTCCCAGAATATTATATAATCTGAAGAAAAACTGATAGGGAAAAGAAAAGCCCTTTTCTTTACTTTGTTTGAGCACAGGACAGATCTCTAACTTTCACAATCATCGAATCTCCCATGTTTCTTCTTTTTTACATTACTCGATTTTTCGCTCCATTGCCGCTTCTTTCTTTTTCTCCCCTTCCTTCTTCTATGTATTATTATTATTAATTATTAAATAATTTGTTGAGTTTCTTTTTCCTGAAAATAATTAGCGCTGTAATTTAGGTATTATTGAACGATTATTTGGCAAAGAGAAGGAGAAAGGGACAGAAAAGATTATTTTTTTTTAAATTTTTTTTATGAGAATTGACGGAGAAGAAGAATGAACGATGCCGGTACTGCGTAACGGAGCACGCAGGGGCCGGGCAGCAGCACCGAAGCGACAACAGCAGCAGCAACAGCAAAATCCGATCGAGGAGGGGGAAGCGATTGCAACGCGGACTAGGCGGCGGCGGAGGGCGGCAGAAGCGGCGGCCGCAGCAGCAGTTGATGTGCCTGTGACTAACAATAACAACGGCGACAGCGAGAATAAGAATAAGAATAAGAAACAGCGGGCGCTGGGGGTCAATGAGAAGTTAGCCGTCGGGGCGGCTGGGGAGGCGGCAGCTGGGAAGGAGGACAACAATAATAATCATAATAGGGTTTTAGTGGAACGGGAGAGAGTAGAAGGAGAGGAAGTTGGGGAGAAGCCGATGGACGGGTGTGGTAGCGGAGGAAGGCGGAGCAATGATAAGGGTAATGCTGGTGAGGATGAAGGCAGCACCGCACCGCTTCCTGAAAAGGTTTGCCATTTCCTTGTTAAATTTATCTTTTCTGGTTTCCTATTGTTAAATTAGCTTATATTATATCGGTTTAAAGGCTGTTAGATTAATTAATTATTTTTATTTTTTTGTGGAAATAGTTTGATCTTAGGATTTGGTTGTATTCTTGTCTTGAGTTCAGAATCTGGACTTAAGAGTTCCGGGTTGCATTTCTTTTATCAACGTTTTCGGTGTTTGGATATGGATGCTAAAAAACTGTCAGATTTATTATCTTACGAGTTGCTTTGTTTCAAGGAGCCAGATATTCGGTACCAAAACATGAAGGAATATGCATCTTATTAATATGGCTAATTACGCAGTTGTTGGTGTTAAAAGTTTATAATTTTTGTATTAGTGAAGTAGGCAATGTTCATATATATATATTGTGGAAATTACTGGACCTATATTGTGTAAGATTGGTAGAGTACTGACAACCTTTTTTTTTAAAGCTAATGCTAGCTTTTTAAGCTTTTGCAATTATATATATATATATATTAATTACTTATCTTTCCCATCTAGGAATCATTAAATTGAAGTCCGTATTGTCCGAGAAAAAACAGTTTATATAACAAGCTACTACTTTGTCAGATGATAAGGACTTAAATTATTGGAAATATTAGGGCTATCTTGCCATGAAATGAAAAAAAGAATGTGCTTAGAAAATGGACACAATATAGCCTTTTATTGAATTACAATTGAAATGTTTAGTTTTGTCCCTTTGGTGTTACCTGTTAACGGGTTTGGTAACAAATATGGAGGTGTTTTGGCTTGCTTGTGAGAGTTTCTTGTTATGCTTATAGTTTTATCAATTGAGTTCTACATTTGGTTTCACGTTAATATACTTGATGTTTTGAGGAATAAACGAAGAGCACTCTGATAGCTTAATTCCCGAAATAAGGTTTTTTCTTACCAATATGGTTACTATCTCATTTTGGTTACCTATCTACAAATAGAAGTTGTTCTTTAAATATTGAGAAAGTATATGCTTCTCGTTTAGCATCTTTTGAAGGTTTTCATTTTTATTTTGTTTGGTTATTTTGATTTATGTCCACTGGTATTATAATCATATCAATGGAAGGTTATGTGCCGTCTTTCCAATTGTGATGTGTAAAATCAAAGTTGTTTTTGGGTAGCAACTGCTGTAAGTAGCTAAGATCTCCAAATGGAAGTGAGAATATTCTTGAACTGTTGGACCTATTTCCATTTACTTTCTTTAGTTTCTATATACTGGATTTTTTTGTGAATCTGCACATACTTAGTTCTTCCATTTCTTTTTCTTAACCAATTCTTTATTTGGTTTCTTCCATTATTCAATTCAGAGTTAAGAGAAACAAAAGAAATTTTATTCAAAACCCATAGTAGTAGGCTGGATATTTTGAGTTCATAATATCTAATGTTTGGTTACATAACATAAACCGACTATTCATATGGATTCAATCAGATCTAGAATTATTCGTCAAAGAATAGAATGGAGTTGGCCTATAGGCAGTAGATTCCATATCCCTAATTCTGTTCATCCATTTATATTTTTCCTAATCATTTTTCTAATACTGTTTTATTTATTTGTTTATACATTTGTTTCTTTAGCTATTATCTTCTCACATGGATACCACCTAAATGGACAAATCCATTAGAGCAAATCATTGTGTAAAAATAAAAATCAATATCAGTTTTGATTGAGCTAAGTTCATGCAACTTATTTCTTTATTTATTAGAAATTTCTTTTGGTCAGTCTTGGGCTGATTGAAGTTGACTGAAACAAGAATCATTTTATAGAAAGAATCGCTTTTTTAAAATCATATACCCTAAATATTTGGTCTTCCCCTCCTGATTTTTATGTATGCTTTTTCAGCGAATATTTGGATCTACAATTTATGGCAAAAAGATTTTATTTAAGACCTTTTATTGTATCATTCTTCTGAAAGTTCTATAATTACCTTGCTGCAGGTTCAGTTTGGAGGTTCTGCAGTGTATAGAATTGAAAAGAAGTTGGGCAAGGGTGGCTTTGGACAGGTCTGTGTAGGTCGACGTATTTCTGCTGTAAATACAAATGATAGAAATGGCTCGGGGGCTCTAGAGGTATGCCACTTTTTATTTTTAATAGATATTGTGTTTGATCTTCTTTAACTACAAAGAGTTTTCTCTTTACACTCTACATGATCTCTTTGTTTTTAGGTTGCCTTGAAATTTGAGCATAGAAGTAGCAAAGGCTGTAACTATGGACCGCCACATGAGTGGCAAGTTTACAAGTTAGTCTTGTTGCACTTCTAATTTGTTTGTAATTTTTTAAGTATGTATCCCTACTTATATTTACGATATTTGCTTGCTTCTTGTCATTGCTGTAGCACTCTTGGTGGCAGTCATGGTATACCCCGAGTACACTATAAGGGTCGTCAAGGTGACTATTATGTCATGGTATGTATTGTCGATTTGTTGTTCCTGTTCTTCTTGCCTGCTTTTGGTATTTAGGTTTGAGCAGCTTTCTGATTAGACCTTTTATCATGCAGGTTATGGATATGCTGGGTCCTAGTCTGTGGGATGTTTGGAATAATAACAATCATACGTGAGTGATACTAAACTAAGATGTATTCTTTAATCTTATACTGGCTATTGTGTTCATCTTCTTTGAAATTTCAGTTGCTTAATTAGAATATGCTCTTAACACAGAATGTCTGTTGAAATGGTTGCTTGCATTGCTATTGAAGCAATATCCATATTGGAGAAGGTGCACTCTAAAGGGTAAGCAGTTCAATCCCTGACACCTTTTAACTTATGTTGGCCTGAAAAGCATTGTTCCCTCACCCTTCCCAGGATTGTTGAATAGCTTAACAAGAAAATTGTCATCTGGATCTCTAATGGCCTATCTGTCTTATAACAACAAAAAACATTAATGGATTTTCTGGTACTTTGGGCAGCTATGTGCATGGAGATGTGAAGCCTGAGAATTTTCTTCTAGGTCCTGTGGGAACTCCTGATGAAAAAAAATTATTTCTTGTTGATCTTGGATTAGGTAATTTTAAGTTGTATCATTTTTATATGTCAAATACCCCCAGCTAAATCATTACCTCATCATTCCTAACCTGTTTTCTCAATCAGCAACTAGGTGGCGAGATAGTTCAACAGGTTCACATATTGAATATGACCAAAGGCCAGATGTTTTTAGGTACCACGAGTTCTTACCTCATGATTTTCATAAGATAGTTTTTTGTATATTGCTTCATTATCTTATTTAAAGGGAGTGCTTTTGTGTATTAGAGGAACAGTCCGTTATGCCAGTGTGCATGCTCATTTAGGGAGAACTTGTAGCCGGAGGGATGATCTAGAATCTCTTGCGTATACACTTGTTTTCCTTCTTAGAGGCCGTTTGCCTTGGCAAGGATATCAGGTTGGTCCTTCAATGAGATCAACTTTTTTAACTCAAATATTCTTGTTTGCATTTTTCATGTATATAATTATTTGAGATTTTCTATTAATTTTTTTTTAAAAAATAAATGTCAGGGAGAGAATAAAGGGTTCCTTGTTTGTAAGAAGAAGATGTCAACATCTCCAGAGGCCTTGTGTTGCTTCTGTCCGTTGCCTTTCAAGCAGTTTGTTGAATATGTAGTCAACTTGAAGTTTGATGAAGAACCTAATTACGCAAAATACATTTCTCTGTTTGATGGGATTGTTGGTCCAAATCCTGATATTCGTCCAATTAACACAGAAGGTGCACTGAAGGTACAGATTATTCTTTGTCAATGTAAAGATTCTTTTTGTTGTACTGGGCCTTGTTTTTGGTATCGAAGTAATTTTAGCTGTAAGAGTGTAATAAAAAAAATAGTAAATGTAATTATTACAAATAAAATATGTTGCTTTTTTTCTTGGCCTGTAAAATTTGACACTCCTGACTTTTTTTATAAATATATTGTAAAGCTTATTTATCAAGTTGGCCAAAAGAGAGGCCGGTTGTCTACGGATGAGGAGGAAGATGAACGACCAAAGAAAAAGGTTCGTATGGGCATGCCAGCAATGCAATGGATTAGTGTTTACAATGCTCATAGACCTATGAAGCAAAGGTATTTATGCCTTAAGTTATTTGTTTTTCTCTTTTGGCTTTTTTGGTTGATTTAATACCTGCTTCAGTTTACTGTTTGCATTCGTCATCGTTCTACATTTCAAATCTATTAGTAAACTAATTAGTGATCTAGTTGGCTCGGTATAGAAAATATTCAAGGGTGAGAAGTTTAATTGGTCATTTTTTCAGGTATCACTATAATGTGTCAGATGGAAGGCTTGCACAGCACGTCGAAAAAGGAAATGAGGATGGCTTATTTATTAGCAGTGTAGCTTCCTGCCAGAACCTATGGGCCCTTATAATGGATGCTGGCACTGGATTCTCTGCACAAGTCCATCAACTCTCGCCCTATTTTCTTTATAAGGTACATCTTTTTATATATTCTGTTGATGTTGAGCAGTTCTATTTTACTTTCTCTTGTATGCCTTTAGTATTCCTCTAGTTAGAAGATGCTTATGAATTTAGATTCTACCAGTGATTGATTTGATGTTTTGCTGTCTGAAGGAATGGATAATGGAGCAGTGGGAGAAGAACTATTATATCAGTGCAATTGCAGGGGCTACAGATGGAGGCTCCTTAGTAGTAATGTCAAAGGGTAAGGTTCCAGTATCTGATTTTCATTGGTCAAATCTGGTTGGTTTCATTTACTTGGTTTTGATTCACTGCATTCAGGTACATCGTATTTGCAGCAGTCATACAAAGTGAGCGAATCTTTTCCTTTTAAGTGGATTAACAAAAAATGGAGAGAGGGTTTTTATGTCACCTCAATGGCCACTTCTGGTAGCAGATGGGCAGTTGTTATGTCTCGTGGTGCTGGATTTTCCGACCAGGTACTGATCAGTTTTAATGGAAATTTATCCCAGCTCATTCCTTAAAAGAAGCATCTATAACAGTGTTTTTTGTATGTTCATTCTAGGTGGTTGAACTTGACTTCCTTTATCCTAGCGAAGGCATCCACCGTCGGTGGGGTTGTGGGTATCGTATAACTGCTACTGCAGCAACGTCGGACCAAGCGGCTTTTATTCTTAGTTTTCCAAGGAGGAGGCCAGTAGATGAAACACAGGAAACTCTCAGAACATCAGCATTTCCAAGCACTCATGTCAAGGTTGATAAATGATTATCTGAACCTTACTAGCTTTGGGCTTCTGTTTACTTAATTAACTTAAGTTTCTTTACCTTGCAGGAGAAGTGGGCGAAGAATCTTTACCTAGCTTCCATTTGTTATGGACGAACAGTTTCATAAGCTGCCCCATTCTTTTGTTTAGGATCTCCTTGGTGACATGGTTGAAGGTGCAGGCGTGTTAAACTCTCTACTAGCTATCCATACAGTAAAAGCTCAAACCCTCCGTCTTCTGAAGTTGCATCAATGAGGGTATAGAGAAATCTTAACCAGTACAGGCTTTCAAAGTCAATTGTAACTAAAATATAGGTGCTTTTAGTTGAACTTTTCTGTTGCATTCCTCCCACCACTGTGTGGGATGTCTCCTCGTCTCATGTGCCCCGGAATTCCAGAAATGATGGGTCAGTCTGTTAACTCTCCGTAGTTTCTAAGTAATAAGAACTTTGTTTAGGTCAGATGCAAAATGGCAAAAGTTTCCTATTTTCTTGGTTTGCTTGTTGATGTGAAAATATTGCCAACGTTCCTTTGATCATATTGTTCAATTTTAGTGAGTAGTGGGACAAGCAAAAGCGAGCAGCATTTTTCAAAGTCTTGAAACTTTTGGGGGATGTAAGTAATTATTATTCTTAGCATGAGAATAACTGTAAAATAAAACTCTAGTTATTTTGGGTTAAAAGGATTGGGTGGATGAATCTCTTGTGCACTTGTTTTACCTCCATCAGGGCCCCTTTCCTGAGCCAAGTATTGCTAACAAATACAAATCTAGATTTATTATACCATTTCAAAAACGTTCAGAAAATGTACTATCCTGCATCATTACTTCATTTTTTTCTCTCAAATATATATATTCAAATTTCGATTCACTAAAGTGTGCAATTTTATACAATCATGACACATCATTAAAAAAATTTATTTAATTTATAATATTGTCATAATTTAATATTAAACTTATTATTCACTGTTGGATTACCTTTTTAAAAGGATTTGAGACATCATTGGGTTACAACTGTTATGCTGCTACTAAAGATGATTGTGTACCAAGAAATTGTTATTTTCTTCTTTTCATCATAGACTTCAATGAAGGCTTACATTAAACTTACAACTTGCTCATCAAAGGAGAGACGTATTCCTCCTTACGAACTACATCACTCCCTCAATAAGAAAATGCCACTTTAAGAAAGCTTGGATGAAGGCCCCTGACATCTCTTGTTTGCGAAAAATGTAAACACCAACTCATTGAAGAGTTGTTTACGGTTAATTTCGTCAATTTGTTTCTGCACAACTTCAGCTTTTAAGTAATAGGCCTGCGACATATCCTCTCCAGCGAAACATTTTCCTGGTGTGTATAACCAAGATAAATGAGTGCGTGACAACATTAATATGATTAAAACATCAAGTTGCAGCTATACGTAAGGCGGATGGACACAAGCCAAAACAAAGAGAGAAGAGATGGAAGAGTGTGGTTATCGAGTTTATATACCTCAGAGTAGTCATGGTCATAGCAGACCACGAATACGCATGTACATCCTTTATCATCATGTGTCTGCCTTTGAATATCCACAACATGCGCATCACAGTAGAGTTGATAATACTCTCTATCCTAATAAATCAACAGAGGAATATAGATTTTGGAAATTGCTTCAGTGCCGAGTGATTCAAATGGCTACCAACATCTAATCAAATAAGATAGTAAAAGGAAAATACCAGGTAGCACAGCACAAGGTCCCCAATATTAACAATACCACATTCCGAAGGTTCTAAAGGAATAGATCGTTCACGCACCGCAGTTTCTACATTCACCCACTCATCCTCTGCTTTATCAAACCCAGCAAACCGTACACGTACTTCCTACAATATATAACAGGTCATATGCATTAATAAATACTTGCCGTCTCCTTTTTTATAGTTAACTATAACCAGTAACAAAGGAACCAACAAAGGACAGCATTAAAACAAGCACAGTAAGACACAGAAGCCTGCTACTTTATATCATAAAATACAAAACCGGTACAAGAATCTTACAAGTTCGCCATTACAAAGGACCCTATAGTTGAGAAATGTTTCAACATCGTACCTGAAAGCCAAAGAAATATTAGTCACATGCACTAGTTTAAGCCGCAAGGACCTTCATAAGATCCTAAAATAGTTTGGGTTTTGTCCTAATTCTATTAAAATAAAGATTCAATAGAATTACAATGTCTATATGTCCAGCCAAAAATTTGGAAGGCCAATCCAATATCTATATCACACATCATTGGATCCTAAATTGAAGTGCACCTCGTCCACAAATACAAGCCGCTATATCACTTCATTTCTTTACTATTTCCGGCTTTCTTAGTTTCTTTTCTATGCGTCTGGGAGATTAATCTTTACCATAAATGTCCATGATTCCACACAACTTGACTAATGAGGGATGCTTTATTATTTTCCTATTTTGCACATCCTCTTAGCATTCTTGATAAATTAGATACCGAAATCCAATCTAAACCTGAAATTTCGAGTCAATAATTTACTTCAAGATATAATAGCGAAGGTGTGGGCTTATAATGGCTTCTCTGAAGGTTAGACAAAAAACATTTGAATGACTTTTGCATGCCTTCATCAATATAATCTTCCTCACCATGCATAATCTTTTGCTGATCTGGCTTCAAATGACAACTCCTTAAGGTCTTCAACTGTACCTGCATTAAAATGAATACAAGAAAATCCATACAGTTTCAATTTCAACCAGAAAATATAAGAACTTTGCAAGTTGGATAAAACACTAGTTTTAAAATTTGCGCTATTCATGATAGTGATAATTGTAACCATCGGCTTCAATTGTATATGTGTATATGGTTGCTTGGCCTTAGAAATGAACCAACTTGAATGGTAGCTTCGGCTCGTTTGGTTGACATAATTCAGTCAAGAATGCAGGCTAATCATGATAGTAATCTCTGCTTCTAAACTGAGTTTGAAAGAAGGGTATTAACATCAGCCTAATTTATGACAAGTAGCGGTTAATCGATAATGGTTAAACTATCAGACATTCATTTCATTGCTTTTCGCTATGCAAGTTTTAAAATATTCCTTTTAGCACTTGTAAAACTTCAAACTTTATGAAAGTGACATCTTGATGTAGCAGCTAGCAAGTAAAGCTAGACAAAGCTAGGTCATATAGGATGAATCAAGCAACAATTCCCGAGTAACCATAAGATATTTACCGATAAATTAGACTAAAAAAATGTAAACTATGATGCCAATAAGTAAACCTTTTCGCTTTTGCATGAGCTCTAGCGGTTTGCTTGAATCTTCACCAGAAAGATCAACAAATAGCTTTAAGGCCATTGCTGATGACTCTTGCTGAGTTTGTACCTCCATTTGTTTTTCTTGGAAAAAAAGTTGGACCTAAAAGACAAAAGAGAGAGAGAGAGAGAGAGAGAGAGAGAGAGAAAGATTTGTGAATGCCATTATGAACATAACATGAAATCCGTAGGTACAATGAAATAAAACAAACCTGTTGCCATGTTATAGTAGATTTTCCAAGACGGTTTGAAGAGCAACTGTAAGAACAAAAAAACCCAAAGTAAGGAAAAAATAATAATCTTTTTATTATTAAAATAGAAAAAAATCACCTGAATCTGGTAGCTAGATTGTTGCAGAATTCCTCATTAAGCGTTTCATCTCCTATTGCCTTGTACTTGTTCTCCATTTCCAGAATCTTTTAATCAGAGGGGAAAAAATGAGGATGCTTGGGAGATTAAAGAGGGAAAATCAAGAGGAACAATACAAAAGGGGAATTCAAAGAGAGGAAGGCGCTTCCATTTATGTGATGATCAAAACAGAAAGATTAAGCATAGGTAGAGAGGAAATTGAGGGTGGTCAAGAAGTTAGAAAAAAGGAGGGGAAATGAAGAGGCAGAAGAGAGAGAATTACTTACCTCAGCTAAGGTGAATTCAGAAAGGGAATCCCATGAATCGTTGTCCACCATGTCTGACCAAAATCTGAAAAATCTTTGCCGTCGACACGACAGACACAGAATCTTCAAAAGTAACTTGGGTTTTGTTATGAGGTTTACTACTACTACTATTATTATTATGTACTATGTCGGAGGTTTTGAATTTTATTGCTATCTTTTCAGCGAGTATCGACACTCAAACCTGGCCCAACCCAATTCTTTTCCATTGAATTTTTCTTTTTCTTTTTTAAATTTTTTAATCAAGTATGGAGTCCACCATCTCTTGGTTCTTTCAAGCTGAATATTGAAGGAGCTCACATTCCGTAGGATTGGCATTTTCGGCAGCAATAGCCAAAGATGAATATGGTAGATGGATCTGAAGATAGAATATGCTAATTGGGATAGAATTATATTGAGATTGACTGTATTTTAACTATCAATGGGATTCTGGGAGGCATCAAAAGTCAGCGTAACAAAAATTTGATTTTAAGAATTTAAGAACTATGCAGACGTGATCGGCATGTGAAAATTAAATAAATACCAAGGATACGAATTTTGCTCCTCATATTTTGATCGGATTGATGAAGGGACTTATCCATTGATCCCAAAATGTTTCATGTAGCTCCTTCAAAGATTGCTGACCAGATACGATTAGATAGACGACTCTTGATACCTAATTGAGGTTTTTTTTTTTTTTGCAAATTAAACCTATTTATTTAGAGTAAATTACACTCAATACCATTAAATTAATAAAATTTATATTTTCGACGCTCTTAATTTTAGAAAGTTATAGAGTAAACCCTAGAAAATGGTACGAACAAGCATCCGTCAATAGTAAAGAAGAAATTACGTCAGACCACTCTTTACAAACATCAAAATAGTCGATACAATTAGAACTATCCCACGAAGCATCACTACTTCCAATCAATTATCTTCAAGTGTGTTTCATCACTTTAATCTGAATATTAAAAAGTTGTATTAAAGCTTTTAGGATGATAAGTTGTAATATTTGTGAGGACGATTTATAGTTTAATTCATATAAAACTTACAAATTGTAACAAAATTATTAGCAAATATTTGTACACATCCATGACTTGTAAGTAGGTAAAAGATTATTCTATAATAAAAATATTTTAACTTGAAACTTGGCTCAACCGGCCAAGTTAATCAATAAGGATGTTCCAATAAAAGAGAGTCTATACACACGAGCGAAGGGCACTTTGGTTTGGGTGGTGAGTTATGGATGTAGGTCAAAGCAACTCAACCACCTTCAAATATTTTTTGGAATGCTTGTTTTGGGTTTACCATGTTGTTCTCTAACGTAATAACATCCATTTATTTTCTAGGCACATACCAAAGGAGAGGTCTTTGCATCTCAATTTAGCAAGGCCATACCAGGACATTTTCCATTGGCTAAAGGTAAATAAGATTTAAAATCTGTGGCAAAAATTTAAGTATATATATTATCAAGATGTGTAGTCTCTTCATTGCTTGATGGATGATGACTCTTAACAGCATTAGAATTTGTTGTAAACAAAGACTAAAATATGGTAAACAAGTGTCAAAACGATTGCAGCAATAGCCTGTTGGCTGAGTGGAATAGTGTTCTTCCCCTTTTGTGGATCAACCTTGGTGGTCTTAGTGGTGCTTGGAGCAGAGTAAAGGAATGCCATTGAAATGCAGTCTTCTTCCTCTCCTTTATAAATGGGCCTCCCAATTACATGCTTGAATTGTCCACCACTTAATGCCTGTACCAGCAGCAACAGAAATGTATGTAGTAATGAGTATGGACTAATATTTCATATTTTTACATTTACAGGAGAGCAGAGATATGACACACTGATTGCTCATCATTTCCTCCATTCAGTTTCCACTATATCATGACATCAGACCCACATAGCTGTCATTGCTAATGTGTTACATTATCTAGCATTATGTTGTCCCATAAAGCAGATACATAATATATAATTTTTTTGTCATCAGCACCTACCAGAAAGACCCAAACTCGCTGGGTGACTGCATGAACCAGTTGAGTTTAGCTAATCGGTCCTTTAGTTTGAAGTTAATTGGCAAAAAAGAAAAGCAGCAACCACATAAAAGGCCAAAGCAATCTTAGAAAGTATGTAAAAGTTACCTGAGTTTGATCCCCAACTGTTATGACCAAGGCATCTTTATCAGGGCAGAAAGATACCCAACCTTTCTTTGAATACACATGAAACTCAGAAGATCCATCACACACATGCAAACACAAGGCATGTGAATAATCAAACCCTCTTATTAGCATTCTGATCACATCATACCTTAGAGATCCACTGCATTTCTCAGCTGACATATTCCGGCTATGCTTGTACACATAACATCCAGACCCAATGCCACCTTGCCCTAGCTTCATATCATTTTCATAGTCTGTTTTTGGTGGCAAATTTTGCCTGATGGCCATCAGAATTTTCTCAGCCACTTTCTCAATGTCACACAGTAGACTCTCCATCTTCTCACTGAATATGTTGAAAAGAACAACGTCCCAAATATTTTGTATATTAAATACGGCCAAAACTAAATGATAAAACAGCAAAAGACAAGCATTGTTTGTCGTTACCTGAAATTGGAGTAGCCAACAGGCCAAATCGCCTCCATTTCCAACTTCAAGCCTGCACCTCTACACCACACAAACTCTTCACTCACTTTGCCTTCACCTTCTTCTTCTTTTTCCCCATGAGCTTCCTCGAAGCCGTATAACTTCTCTGGTGGTGACCTTGTCACTGCCCTTCGTTTCTCCGGTGGTAGCTGAAAAATGCCAGCAGCAGCTGCCAGGGCTGACCGTATACATTCTCCCTCAATTCCATAATTCACCAACTGAAAGCACCCGATTCTTGCTATGGAATCCAAAATCTTGGAAAGAGAGTCGCTTTCCATGGAACTCAACAGCTGGAAATCAATCTTGGGTGGGTTTTCAATGAAGTTCTGCCTAGGGAACACCTTGTCAGGCAAAACCAAATCAGGGACACGTAGAGAATGTTGAAGGAATTCAGAGAGAACATCCTCATTGGTGACGCAGGACCTGCGGCCACTAGCGATCGGAGATGGCGGCGGTGCACGGAAATCGAAGGGCTTTTCAGGCATGGATTCAGGTGACAATGCCATGAGAAAATGAAAACAAGTATAAATAACAGAGGATCACACAACAAGATAAATGTTGTTTGATTCTTTTGATAAACAGCTTAGTTTAGTTGTCAGTGTTTGGAATAAGAAATATACTTTGGTTGATGGTACATGGTTAAAGAAAAAGTGAAGTGGAAACACAATGATGGCTTGTGATGGGGGCATTGTATACAGTTGGAAAATCATCACAAACATTCTTACCTTTTTCTCCTCCGCTGCTCTACTCTTTTTATTTTGCATCTTCATAACAAGATTTGCCTTTTCACATTTCTGACTCATTGCACGCTTTGCTTGCAATGCCTTTTTCTGAAGGGCTAAATATGCTCAACTGCTTCAATTTTTTACTTTTTTATCCAATTAGCTACTTGGTTCAATTTGATAACTTAATTGTATTTTCTTCCAATTAGCCACTTCAACTTGGCTTCTTCGCCTAAAATGGTACATAAATTTGACTTTTTGGTCTAAATTAATATTTCCGGTAATTGAACTATTTGAACCAATCTGAACTATGAAGCCAAGTTTAGGTACTAATTTGAACAAAAAAGCCAAGCTTAGGTATCAAATTGAACCTTGGGGCCAAGTTTAGATACTTACTTGAATAAAAAACACTTAGGTATTAATTTAAACTTTGAAGCCAATTTCAAATACCAAAATGTATATTAATCCTTCTAAAACAATACATATTTGCTTACGTTTATAAATTTTTAATATTTTTTTTGAAATTCACATTAAAGTTTCTTTTTGGTACAGGGTGAGATTAAAAACAACGATGAGAATAAGATTAATTATTATAGCCGTGAAACTGAGATGAAAGTAAAAAATAACACTAAAATAAAATAAGTTTATATATAATAATAAAAATGGAAACCATATATATATATATATATATATATTAAATAATAAATATAAACATAATAAAAGTTTTATATACTTATCGGATTTTAATATAAAAAAATCTTATATATAATAACCTAATTAATAATATATATATTTTCTTATAACTGCTCAATTTATATTTATATTATACAATAAATTTAATATTTATAAAAATCCACTTTCAAAAGAAAAGGTTGTAAAATCAAGCCCCATGTAACGTAAAAGTGGAGCGAAAACTAAAAGAGGTTAAAATTGTAATAATAATAATAATAATAAAAGTACTTCCATTGGCATGACTTTTGCCCCCGCTGGCATGTTATATTGTTATCCTCCACCAGAAAACCAAAGCTGGAGTGAGATTAAAACTTCCAAACAATTTCCACCATTTGCTATCTGGATAAGAATTACATTAAATACATACGTCACGTCATTCTATATTTTTTATCAATTATTTAATATCATTTTTCATATTATTGACACATCATTTTGATAATATTTTTAACATGAACCTTAGATTCTGGATATTTAAACCTTGAACCTAGGCCCTCGATCCCTTGAACCTTGGGTTCAGTCTCTATGGTTCAAGGTTCAAGGTTCAAGGTCCATGGTCAATGATTCAAGATTTTAAGGTCTCAGATCTAAGATTTATGGTTTAGAATCTAAGATTTAAAGTTTAAAGTTTAGGTTAGAAACATTGCCAAAATTATATACAAATGACATGAAAAAAAATAATACTAAAATGACATTAAATAATTAGTAAGAGATATAAAATAATATGCCATCTTTATTTCATATAATCTTTTTTCTTCAAATATAGTACTCCAGAAATGGAGGAGGAATATTCCCCATTATTTTGTCTTCTTTTTTATCCATAGAGAACCTAAATCTTGTCACTAAATGGCGAATTTTGATTTTTTCTTAAGTTCGGCCTCGTTTTATAGGAAAAAAAAAAAAAAGCTAGGATGAATTTCCATTTTAAACCATGGAAGCTTCTTGCTGCTACTGATTACTAATAAGTAATTAGCATGTGGTTCTGAATTACTTAATTACATGGCATTGTGGACATGATAGAAAAGTTAAGGGTGAATGAAACTTTATTTTACTTTAAAAAATTGAAAAAAAATTTAAATTTTAATTAATCGAATCGAGTTATTCACTTTTTTCGAGTTAACTTGATTAATTAATTTGAATTTTGAATTCGAGTCGAGTTAAATTTTATAACTCAAATGATAGATTGGTGTAAATACCTTTTTAATCCCTGTTAAATTTGAAAATGAGCAAATTGGTCACTTTCACAACAAAATTTAAAAGAAAAATAAAAATAATTTTTAAAATTAAAAATATTTATAAAAATTTCAGAATTTATATTTTTAATAAAAATTAAAAACTCTAAAAAAAATCTAAAGAATAGACAAATAAACTTTAAAAAATTCTAAAATTTTATAAAATCATAATTTTGAGACCTAAATAAGTAAATTAATAATTCAAGTTTATCATATTTTTTTTCTCTTATTTTGCTTTGAAAGAGTTTCAAATATATATGGTTTCAAATTTATGTACTCTAAGATAAAATTTGTTATATTGTAACAAGACGTGTTTAATTTTTTAAGTTAACTCGAATAATTTCACTCGATTCGACTCGACTCGATTTTCATTTTACTCAAATCAATTTGAAAAAATTCTAATTGAGCCAGTATGATAAAATGAGGCTCGATTAACTCAAAAAAAATTCACTCGATTCAATCCAACTATTAAAATAGATTCTCCTTAATTTTAGAGTTAAAAAGGGTATGCTTTGGGCTGGGACCATGATAGTATGATTGTTTAATTCAAGTTTTGAGTATAGACCCCACCATCCTACTTTTAATTGGGCTGATGTCATATCAGAAAAGGCAAAGTTTGAGCCCAATGTTTTGTTTAAAATGAAAATGGACCCCCATTGGTTCAAAGGAATCAACTCTGTAGGCCAATGTTTTGTATGAGATTCATAACATCTTGACTAAAAATTATTTTTAAAGGTTGATTAATATAAATCATTAAAGAAATTAGGATTGATTGTATTTATAATCTTGAATATTAATTAGAAATTTAAGATGTTTATTTAGAAATAGTTGTTGCTAGTGTGATTATTGTGAATCTTGTATTTGAAAACTAACATATTGCATTCTCATTACCCAAAAAAACACTTAGGTGATTTTTATTTTTGTAAATGAAAATTGCTAATTGTATGTTGGCTTTGTGAAAACCTTTGTGTTTAAAGCTTAGATTTATTTGTTTTAAATGTTTAATAGGAATAATAAAATATTTTAAAATAAAGTATACTAGTGAAGTAGAGTATTTTCTAAATTAAAGAAGACTTCGATTTATTCATTCTAAATCCACAAATTACTGGCAGCTTTAATTTGCCAACCCGTTGTGTATTCACAACTTCTGGCAGCGTATTAACCTGCAAGCACTCGCGGTTTATCCACAACTTATACGACAGCGATCATCTGCAAACTCGTTGTGTATTCACAACTATTAATAGCGTATTAACTTGCAACACTAGTGGTTTATCCACAAGCTGGAGTGTCCGGGATATAAGAGTTCTGGGGAACTCTTACTGTGGAGTGTAGCGGTGGGGTAAGACCTATTTATACTATTAAACTGGAATTGCTATGTATTGCATCATTACGCATAAGCATGCTAGAATGAACTGTCACTTTCTGTTATGCTATGAGATTGCTAATGAAATGTATACTGTTATTACATATGCTTGGTTACTGTTTGGCGTTGATTTACTTGTGATACTCACACTGAGCGACATAACTCACTCCCCATTTAATTTTCATCCTTACAAATAACCCACCAGGTTAGGAAGCGGATGCGGCATCCAAAGGGTCTCGGCTCAATTTTTTTTTCCTAAAATAGTTATATATATTATTTGATATTTCATTATTTAGAGTTTGTATTATTATTTTATATCGAACTGTGGCATGAGATTTAAGATTTGATAACAATATATGTTTATTATTGAGTTATGGATGAATCCCCGATTTTTATTCAAAAACAAACCACTTATCACTTTTCCGTTGCTATATCTTAATTAAGGTTTTGAAGAATTATAAATGGGTATTTAACTAAGTTTTCTATAAAATTAAACACATATTTTAAAATGATTATTTTCAAAACCGCGATAGCTGGAACACTTCGATGGCTAATATAATCTTCTGAAATCGGGTTTAAAGTCTAAGCCGAGTTGGAGAGATTACATTTACATCATTTGACCAACATTGTTTTGTAATGGTAATAGACTCTATTCGAACATCATTAAACCAATGATTTTTTCTCAGAAATCTTAACCAAAAATCTAAATGGCTTTGACATCAACCTTCTTTACTTCCACCTTAGGAACAATAACAATGAGTACCCCATTTTCCATGGATGCTTTAACTTGTCTGTCTTTGCATTCTCAAGCAACCTGAACTGCCTTGAGAACTTGCCATTGCTCCGCTCTACACGATGTCACATCTCGTTCTTCTCTTCCTTCTCACATTCCTTTTGCCACTTATTTGAATCACCCTTTCATCTTTGATTTCCTCTTTCTTAAGTCCAGGAATATTGACTTTGAACACACGAGCATCCGATGTCTCTTTCTAGTTGATGCGAGTGTTGGCTAAGGTCGAATTTTCTCGGAAAAGTGATTCCAAATTCTTGAAAGGGTCCCTCATACGTCGATGGCGAATCGACTGAAGATGTTGCTCTGTTGGTTGCCGAAGAAACTCGGGATCAAAGACTTTTTTAATCGGAAAAGTGTTTTCAAATTCTTGGAATTGCTTTTAGGTGTGTTGGGGTGAATTTGAGAATTAGGCAATTAGGTCAATTATTCTTTGAATCGAGGTGGAGATGCATAGGTTGGGTATTTGAAGGATGCATAGGTGGTGGGGGGAGGGAGGGGGGGAGAGGGATGACGGTGGGGTGAGGGGAGGTGGACGGGGACGGTGGTAGGGGAGGTTCGATGGGGGTGAGAGGGACGGAGTGGGAGGGTTTTTTATTTTATTTAATATTAATATTAATATAAAATATAAAATTATTATTATTATATTTTTTGAAAATATTTATTTATTTTATATATTTTTAAATTTGATATATAATTATTCCTTGTCAACAAATTTTTTTGAATTTTTAAAATTAGGATTAAATTGAGACTATTTGTAAATATTAAGGGTAAATTTTTTAAAATACTATTCTAAATTGATATAATATGTAAAACTTGAAGGCTAAATTTGTTATTATATTAATTTTTTAATGCCACGTCAGCTTGCCGTTTGTGATTTTTATGGGAGTAACCAAAAGAGCCGAACTAAGTAACATGAGTGCTTAAATTGCAAACTTTTTATTTTGGATGCCTAGAATAATATTTTTTTTGTGAGTGGGTGACTATTTGTGTAATTTACCCAAAATATTAATATATAAAAAATTCTATAAAAATATCTTCAATTTTTACCAAAAAAAAAAAGAAAAGAAAATGTTGAATACTATTCTAACATAAAAAAAAAAAAAAGCACAATGATTATTATGTTGCAACTATTATATTTGAAAATTTCAAATATAATACAACATTAACATAATATAAAAAGTTTAATTAAGTCAATAAGCTGTTGACAAAAGTATTATAGTAATATAGCATAAAAGTTGAGTTCAATTGTAGCAACTCATCTTTTACCCCAAAATCTTAAAAAACACGTATATTTCGAAATGGATGTAAAAAGATAGATTTCAAAGCACAAAGCAGGATAGCATTATTATTTATTAACACCCATATATTATTCTTTTCCTCTCTTACCTTTCTTTCATCAACAAAAAGTATGAGCCAATATCCTACCTTTGGCACTCGCACACTCAAACTCAACAATCTCATTGCTAGAGATTGGTTTTTAGGAGGAGTTATAGGTAAAGTGGTCAACGTGAAGTCTGAATCAAACCCTTCATGGGCGAAAATGATAATATATAAAATTTTAGTTCAACGTTACCATGCCTAAGATTTTATTAATTTTACATAAAAATATGCTCCTAATAATGTAAATATGAATTAAAGTAAGTTAATAGAAAAGGTAAAGGAGAGAGAGCGAGGAAAAGTTAGTAGAATTTGAAAAGAGTGCAGGAAGCATTCTAGAATACTTGTTAAGAAATTGTCAAATAAAATACAAATTCAACTTGTGGACCGCTAACGATATTAAAAATTAATCTCCCACATGCTTATGGTTTAATTTTGACTCAACATGTGCTGACGGGGCTTGAAACTTTCCAAAGCATCAAATTTGACAGATTTTTCTTTTCTTACCTACAGATGCAATCTACTTCACTTCTCCATATGTTTTAAATTTAGGGTTTATATTAAATACCCACATCATTTCCACATGTATATATAAACGAAGCTTCTTCGCACGTGGGGTGCATCAACTCTGGATTGGTTCTTCTATTCTTCTTAGATTTAAAATTTAACTCCTATCTTTTAATTTCATCTCCTTAATAATGTTATTTCTTTTATTAAAATTTTATGCCCTTATCTATTATTTGAATGGTTTAATATCTTGAACACATGAAAAATAATAACACTAACATATATAAATTAGATAATACACTAACGTATAAAAATGCAAATAAATATGAAATTATTAAACCATTGCTAGTGATTAAACTAAGTGTTTGGAAGGAGTGACAAGAAAGTGAACACTTCTTTGGCACTAAGTCTGGAAACAGAAAAACAAATCAAATACATAGGAATTGTTTACGCAGCTCAATTTTATTACATCTGCAGAGCCTAACTTAGTGAGAAATATTCACTCTCTTCAATAGTTACAACAAGTGACTATCACACATCCGTGATAATTCTCCTTACTTTCAAACCTTGAAGATCGATACTCTCACCACACAGCAAGTAAAACCTTAACACAAATGGTTTTACCATGCATAAACCTGCACTCTTAGTGTTCCTTACTTGAATAAGGTAAGTGCTAAAAACTCCGAGAACAAAGACATATACAAGTCTCTCCCTTAAATAGATTTATGCTTGAGACTTGACCTATAACAACCCCATTAAAATAATAATACAATAAACAATTTACAATATAATAATAGAGAATAAAATAATTGTGGACTCTTGGCAATTAATCCAAATGTCCATGTTGCAATGGATTGTCTTGGGTGATTTAATTTAGTATAACCTTTAAGTTTTCTAAGTAATATGACCTTCAACAAGATATTCTCCAAATAATTAGCACAACCCACTCAAATCGTTCAATAAATTGTCAATAATTCGAATATGAAAACGGTCACTTATGCATCACCAATACAAGAAAGTGGACTTAAAAACCAATTTCATATTTTTCAACAAGATATATGTACTTACAAAATTTTAAAAAAACACACACACAAAAAAAGAAGAAGCATAAACATCATATTAAAGAAAATATAAATATTACACAAACAATTCTTTTCCATTGAATTTCATTTCTTCTTTCTCAAGAATAAAAGAGAATATATCTCCTATTTATCAAAATGAGCCAACCTAACTAAATATCTAAAATGACTTTAAAAAAAAAAAAAAAAGACATTGCGAAACTGGTGTTAAATCCATTGCTGAAATAAGAAATTCTAGAATGAGGTTGTTTAGGGATAGCATTAAAGGTATTGTTTAGATTGTATAAATTAGTCTAACTCACACTAAAATTGTTATGACTGGATGCAATGCATCGCGTGAAATGCGGTAATATCACATCAATAAATGTTTAAATTTTTTTAAAAATTTCCTCTTCATAATCTAATTTTTATAATTATTTAAAAAATCACTCTAAAATAAATATGGATAAATGATTGTCTAGGTTTATTTGAGCATAAACATTATTTGTCTAAATTTATTCTGGACGTTGTTTTTATTAAGTTTTATAACTTATAGTTCTTAAATAATTTTTTATATTTTATAATTTTTTATAATTATTTCGGTGATGTTTTTCAAATAATTATTAAAAAAAATTTACTTTTTAGGATTTTTTAAATTTGTTTAAATATTATCATTTCAGCATGTGGTATATTTGACATACCACATTAGTATTTAATAGTAGAAATAGATGAAATTTTTAACAAAAGAAACAATTTGCTATTTGATCTAATAAGGTTAAAGAAATTTAAGATTAGGAGGAATGTAAGATGTTATTGTTTGTGTTTAGTTCACGGAATATAAAGATACTTAAAAGAAAATTTTACTAAATTGTCATTGATATAAAATTTTTGTTTTTTATATCGTCAATAGTTTAATTTTTTTCATAAAATTATACTAACTTGATACATTCATTTTTATTACACCTTGATTTTATTATATAAATTCAATTCAACAACTATTGAACTAGAGGTGTTCATGGGCCGAGTGGCCCGGCCCGGCCCGAAGGCCCGACCGAAATTTGGGAGAGTTTGGGCAAAAATATAAGCCCGAAAAATGGGCTTGAACAAAAAATAAGGCCCGTTTAAAAATGAGTCGGGCCTCGGGTAAGGTATTTTTGGCCCGGACCCAGCCCAGCCCGGCCCGAATTCACTAAATGACAAAAAAAATCTGCTATTTTTATTTTTTATTTTTGAATGTTATTTTCTTGTTGTTTTCTCCCTATTTTGCTACCATATTACTATTATGTTGCTACTATTTTGTTGTTATTGATTAAATATCGTATAAAACTTATTTTATTGTTAATTTTGTTATTATTTTAAAGGCATTTGTTAATTTTATTATTATTTTAGAGGTATTTGCTTGTTAAGTTACATCTATCTTAGTGTTATTTAAGTCTACATATTTTTTTAAAATTTATTTTCAATTTGTTGGGAAATATTTATTTTGATTTTTTAGTATTTTTAATGTATTATATATATTTAAAAATTATATAAAATAATATAAAATTTAATACGGGCGGGCTGGGTCGGGCCCGGGTTTTAGCATTTTTATATGGGTCGGATGTGGGAAAAATTTTAGGCCCATTTTTTGGGCCCGGCCCGGCCCGAGCCCGATGAATGAGCCTAATTTTTAGTTGAACCCGACCTGGCCCGACCCATGAACACCTCTATATTGAACCTAAATGCGTAGTTATTTTATATGGTTTATAATTGTTTATTTTAGAGAATTTAGTTTGCCTTTAATACTAAGAGAGAAGTGAAATTAAAATTCATAATACAAACCTCTAAGTTTTATGTCTATTTACCTCGAACTATTTTAAAAAATATATATCAATTAAGCCTCATGTAACCTTTTGCACTCAACTAAGCCCTCGAACAAGGGAATTTCATAAAAAAAGCCATTTGATTCTTATCTCACTGATGTGTTAGTGTCACGTCAGCAAAAAAAAAAACTCAAATTTTTTTAAAAGATAAAAACAACCATTTGTATAGGTTTATTTCAAATTTAATTTTTTTTAATATTGAAAAATATATTTTTTAAAATTTTTATATATTTTTTAAAACATTATTAAATTTTATAAATTTGTTAAATAAAATTCAAAAAGTTCAAAAAAATAATAAAAAATTAATAAAAACTATTTAAAAGTTAAGTCCGAAATGAACTAGACGTATGGTTGTCCAAATTCATTCAAGACAATTTTTCTAAATTATATAAAGTTTTAAAAATCTAAAAATATTTTTCTTTAAGATATGATATGTATATCAAAATTTTTAATTATATTCATGCCTTTTAGGATATATAAAATATTTTGCTTTAATTCGATTCAATTCAAACAATATTGGATATGATTTAGAGAGGAGATCAAATATAACTCCAACCTTCATTTGTCACTTAGAGTGTGCTTGGTTGGGTGGAAAAGTGGAGGGATGGGAAGAGGGAGTGAAGAAGTGGAAAGAAAAAAAATTTCGAATGAGTGGAAAGAGAATAGGAGTGATGGTCATTTTCTATCCTAATGCAGAAAAATCAACCATTGCAAATTGGAATGATGAGAGTAGAGAAAATGAAAGAGATGCGTATGCTAGTTCAAAGTTATTCATTTTTAAATATTTTTTTCCCCTTTTATTTTTCAACTTTACCAAGCAATGGATAGAAAGAATTTTTTTTTTTCATTTTTCCATCATTCATACCAAGCGTACCTATGAAAATAAAAATTATATTTTCCATTTTTTTATCCTTTCAATTTTTAATATTTCCAATTTTTTTCTACTCTACCAAGCAAAGTCTTAGAGTGCATTTGATTGGGTGAAAAAGTAGAGAGATAAAAGAATGGAAAGAAAATAAATTTTGAATGTGTTTAAAATTATATCTTTTTTAATGTTTTATTTTTCTTTCCTTTCATTTTTCAACTATGCGAAATAATGTATAGAAATAAAATTAATTTTTCCTTTAATTTTTTTCATCTTTTTTACAAAACATATTTATAAATATCTTATTTTTTACCTTTCTATTTTTCTATCTCTTTAAATTTTCATGTTTTAGCAAGCAAAACCTTAAAATTAAAACCACAAAAAATGAGTTATATGGCTCTCGAGCCGCCAGATAAGCTGTTCACGTCTTGTTATCGACAAGAATAAATTATTTCAATTATTACTTAATATTAATCTGTTTGTTTATTTAATATTTTTATTGTTTTTTATTAAAATAATAAAGAAAAAAACATAATATCTTAACTAACGACGATTAACAAACATTATCATTATAATTAAATATCACCAAAAGTAATCGTTACAAACTAATGATCAAATAAAAATATATGTAAAATAAAAGCCTAAAAAAATTGAACTTTAGTATTCAGCTGGTGAATTATTCTGCTAATGCAAACAACGAACAGTCAAGATTAAAGAAATTAAGCAAATAATTGTAAAATTCAACAAAGTTACAAAGAAAATTCCACATTCTAGAAGCTGGAAAAAGACTAAAACAAGAAATTAATATTCTAATACCTTTTGTTTATTAAATTCTAATAGCTTTTAATGCGTCAAAAAAATAGTTATATAATAGGAGCAACAAGTAGCTGTAGCGTACAAACTATTATTTAATCTCTTCTCCTCCGTAGATGCCGCTTTGCATTTAATTAAGTTTGGGTAGAATAGTCACTCAACTGTTTGACAACTTCTATTTTCTCCGTGAGTTTTTATTTCATTGGCTTAATAACAAATTTAGCCTCCAATATTTATACATTCTATCAATTTAATCCTAAATTTAAACAATTCAATAAATTTAACCCTTAATATTTATAAAATGAAGCCAATTCAACAAAAAAGTGGAGTTGATACAGTTAAAGAATCGAGCTGAGAAGGAAGAGAAAAAGAATGACAACTTGCAGTTGAGCCGGTGAGCCAAAGACAGTAGCTGGTACACATGAATCCAATGGCTAGGGAAGAGTTTTGTTATGAATCAATTTATGTAAGAAATTATATATTGTAATTTTGTCATAGCTGCCTCCTAGGTTGTGGCATATTTCAACTTAATACCCACAAAACCCACAGTCTTTTAGTTACTTAACTGATTCAAGTTTAAAATTTTAAAAAAGAATAGATCAAGGAATATAGATTAAATTCACAATTTATAGGATCAATAATAAAATTAATTGTTACTATTTGAATTAGGATTGCAATATTAAAATTTGAAAAGGAATAACTAAATGTGACCAAATTAGAATAGAAAAAATATATTTATAATTTACATAGAATATAGGGATTAATAACATAATTTCACCTAATAACCACCATTTCTTCTCATTCCACAGTCCTTGAAAACGATACGGATATTGAACTAAATGGATCCGATTAGTGCGACTTCTCGGAAGCCAATCTTTTCTCAACACAATTTGTTTCTACTACCTCAAACGTCTATTAAATGTCTTATATCCATTTAGAAAAGTCCATGGAATCTTCCTAATAGAAGATGTTTTTTTAGAAAGAAGACATATTTTATGTTCCGGTTTATTAATATTTTGGACTTAATAATGTTTTGTTTGACGTACAAATTAAGAATTTATTATTTTCAGTATCAAATTGGATCGAACTGGTTGACATATTAATTCGGAATATAAGATTTGATCGATTTACTCACGAATCGATACAAATTGATGGAATTAGACTAATAGATTAGTCAAATCAATCATATCGATCGGAATAAAAATTAATGATATAATCGATTCTATCACCAATCTTTATTTTAAAAACATTATTTATCACTACATCCAACGATTATTAATTCTAAAACATGACTTTGTCTTTTTTTTTGTCTGTGAACTTTAATTTAATTTTGTACAATTATATATATATTACTTTTATTTATTACATATTTAAATGTGAAAAATATAATGTCGGTAATGATAAATATATCGCAAAGAAAAGAGAAATAAAAATAAAGAATACACAGATTTTACGTGGAAACCCTTTCGAGAAAAAACTACGGACAGAAGAGAAGAAAATTCACTATTTTGATTTTAGATATAAACTTAATAGTTGTTCACAGATGAGGTAAGGCGGCGACCTAAACTTGATAATTTGTTTTGGTCCAATCTCATCATACTCAGCTCAGCTTGCGCAGTATTCCCAAATTTAATAATCATTTAATAATAAAAAAAAAAAATGGAAAGAAGGGAATATAAAAGGTCTTGTGATGGTTGGCGAATAATATTATGGTGATATGAAAAATGAAATGTACTTGGTCTAAGATGAGGTATGAATTGTTAAATGTTGCAAGAGAAGAACCGCTGTTGACTTTCAAAGAATCCAACAAGCCCCTCATATTTGAATTCCCTAGTTTTCCTTCAACAAAAGGCCAAATAGCCAACCTTACAGCCACCAAGCTGGCTGCCCCTTTTTTATTTTTCACTCCGTCAATGACTCGCACTGCCTGTATATATATATTCTCCTTCAATCTCTATTGAACTTACACTTCTTTATCTGCTCCCCACCCCCAAAAGAAAGGAACCAACACTTGTCTACATTGAAATAGAGGGTGAGAACATTTTTCTTTTGGGTTCAAGAATTATTGGGAGGAAAAAGTAAAAAAAAAAAAAAAAAAGAAGAAGAAGAAGAAGAAGAAGGCAAAAATATGGATGGTTTAGAAAGAGTTCGAAGTCGAAATCCCAGCAGAAGAACGGGGCATAGCAGCATAGGGAGGAGCTTAAGTAGGAGTAGTTGGAACATGGAAGATGTGTTTTCAGGTTCCAGAAGAAGTAGCCGTGTGGAAGATGATGAAGAAGCTCTAAAATGGGCTGCTATCGAGAAACTACCCACATATGATCGACTGAGGACAAGCATCATGCAGTCCTTTGTGGATAATGAAATCATTGGCAACAAGATGGAACATAGAGAGGTTGATGTTAGAAACCTTGACATGAACGACAGACAAAAATTCATCGACATGCTCTTCAAGGTTGCTGAGGAAGATAATGAGAAATTCTTGAAGAAGTTCAGAAACAGGATCGATAAGTAAGTTTCCATCTTTCTTCATTTACAAATATAAATTTAAAATCTTGGTATCATATATAAATTTAATAATGTTTTAAGTGTTTTCTGTTAATTGATTACGCAATTTGTTGGGATGACAGGGTTGGGATTACACTTCCAACAGTAGAAGTTAGATTCAACCATCTGACGATTGAAGCCGACTGCTACGTTGGCAGCAGAGCTCTTCCAAGTCTTGCAAACTCTGCTAGAAACCTTGCAGAATCGGCTCTTGGGCTCCTTGGAATCAGTTTTGCCAAGAAAGCAAACCTCACAATTCTTAAAGATGCTTCTGGGATTATTAAACCATCAAGGTACCTGCAACTTTCTTCTTGTCACGATATAATAATTTAGTTTGTCATTACATTTTTCTTTACCTATATATATGTATATATATATATATATATATATATATATTTGTAGGATGACACTCTTACTGGGCCCACCCTCTTCTGGGAAAACAACCCTTTTGCTGGCATTGGCCGATAAGTTGGACCCAAGCTTAAGGGTAAGTTACAGTCTAATCTAATATATTCATTTAAAATTTATTGCGTTAATAATTTGTGTTTTATATAATATTTTTATGTTATGTTGGTGTGTTAATTATAAAGTTTGGTATTAGTTAACAGTAAACACAACCTGATGTTTCTGTTAATGTATGAAACAGGTTAAAGGAGAAGTCACATACAACGGATATAAACTAAAGGAATTTGTTGCTAGAAAGACATCGGCATATATCAGTCAAAATGATGTTCATGTTGGAGAAATGACTGTGAAAGAAACCTTGGATTTCTCAGCAAGATGTCAGGGTGTTGGGACACGATACGGTATATATATATATATGTTTAACACAATTTGTTCATAATTAAGTACCAAGTGTTTATGCTTTGGCTAATGATTTACTGAAAAATTATTATTAATTTTTTTGAAGATCTGTTAAGTGAGCTTGCTAGAAGGGAAAAAGATGCAGGGATTTTCCCAGAAGCTGATGTAGACCTTTTCATGAAGGTTTGGACAATAACATAAATTCCACAATATTCTTACATAAAGCAAAGATTTGTTATTTCAAATTTCCACATCATCACGTGCTTTTGAACGTTTGAATTTTTCAGGCAACTTCCGTGGAAGGAGTTGAAAGCAGCCTTATCACTGATTACACACTCAAAGTAAGTAAATTCAATGTAAAAAGAATCATGAAATTCCAAACTTTTTTGGGTCACCGAAGAAAAGAATTTGCCTTAATACAAAACAATCACTTTCCTAGTGTTAAAAAATGAGAGGAAAATGATTCTGCCAAATCACTATTGACTATACGGTTAAAATTAATCTGAAGCAGTAAACCTTGGAATAAAAAAGTACAGAATGTGGACCTACAATGGCAGAAAAAACAAAGAGTAGATTAAATTTTCTAACGTCATTGTGGTCCCTATTGTTGAATTGGTCAGATATTGGGGCTCGACATATGCAAGGATACAATCGTTGGAAACGAGATGCAGCGTGGAATTTCCGGAGGTCAAAAGAAAAGAGTAACAACAGGTTGATTATTCTTCATTTTAGTCCCTAAACCTACTTAGTTTTTCTAATCCATTATTTTATGATGTTTATCTCATCTTGATGGTTTCAATAATATTGAAAACTAAGCCATAATATTTGATACTAAAAGGAGCCTGGGTTTTGTCCTGATTCAAGATTTATTATAATAACGTTAAAATTTTGATTTAACTATAGGGGAGATGATTGTTGGTCCCACCAAGACACTATTCATGGATGAAATATCAACGGGTCTTGATAGTTCCACGACATACCAGATAGTGAAGTGCTTGCAGCAGGTTGTGCACCTAACAGAGGGCACAATCTTGATGTCACTATTGCAGCCTGCTCCAGAGACTTACGATCTCTTTGATGATATCATCCTCTTATCTGAGGGTCAAATTGTCTATCAAGGTCCACGAGAACACGTTGTTGAGTTCTTTGAGAGCTGTGGTTTCAAATGTCCCGAGAGGAAAGGAACTGCTGACTTCTTGCAAGAGGTAACCTTAAACCCTAAACACGAACCATTGCATCGCTGATGGTCTTGAGTTTCGACTCTTTAGTAAATAGCAAATTGTGGTTTAGTTTAGTCACAACATAAATAATTTGTGCAACATAAGGTGACAAGCTAGTGAAACTGTGACAGGTTACCTCAAAGAAGGACCAAGAACAATATTGGGCGGATAAAAGAAAGCCATACAGATACATTACAGTAACTGAATTTGCAAACAGGTTCAAGCACTTCCATGTCGGAATGCAGCTACAGAGTGAGCTAGCTGTGCCTTTCGACAAGTCAAGAGGCCACCGAGCGGCATTGGCCTTCCATAAATACTCCATGTCCAAAATGGAGCTTCTTAAGGCCTGTTGGGACAAAGAATGGCTATTGATCAAAAGGAATTCTTTTATTTATGTGTTTAAGACGGTCCAAATTATCCTCGTGGCATTCATCTCGTCTACTGTCTTTTTGAGAACTGAAATGCACCGGAGGAATTTGAACGATGCGCAACTCTATGTTGGCTCACTTCTGTTTGGAATGATCATCAACATGTTCAATGGCTTCGCTGAGCTCTCCCTTATGATTAGTAGGCTTCCAGTGTTCTACAAGCAAAGAGACCTCTTATTCCACCCTGTCTGGACTTTCAGTCTGCCCACTTTCTTGCTCCGGGTTCCGATATCTATTTTGGAAACAGTTGCTTGGATGGCTGTAACTTATTTCACTATAGGATATGCACCTGAGGCCAGCAGGTAAATTGAATTGTAGCAATTTATTTACATGTCGCCGCACTGATCAGAGTTCTTGTTTTCTTACTTGAACAACAAGTTAAAGTAGTACATGATGAAATTAGTATTAACTTGCCAACCCTCAAAACTATTGCCAGGTTTTTCAAAAACTTCCTGTTGGTGTTTTTAGTACAACAAATGGCATCTGGTCTCTTTCGGCTCATTGCCGGATTATGCAGAACAATGATCATAGCTAACACTGGTGGGGTTCTTACACTTCTCCTCTTGTTCATGCTGGGAGGTTTCATCATTCCTAAACGTAAGAATAAAACCATAAAAAAATAAGCCTTTACATTAGAAAATTTCTTCTTTTTGTAGATTAATAAAAAGTTCACTAATATAGGGTATTTATTTTGACAGGTGAAATTCCAAGTTGGTGGGAGTGGGCTCACTGGATTTCACCTTTGACTTACGGTTACAAAGCCTTCACTGTGAATGAAATGTTTGCGTCAAGGTGGATGAATAGACAGGTATGTTATTCAGTTTTGCTTGTTCAGTAACACAAGTCAAAGATATCAATTGGTGGAAAATATTTAAAGTACATATACATTTTCATTTCAAATAAAAAGCAAATTACAAGCTGAAACTTTGTCTACAATGCAGGTTGCAAACAGTTCGACTAGCCTGGGGGTACAAGTGCTCGATAGCTTTGATGTCCCAAATGATGAAAACTGGTATTGGATTGGTGCAGGTGCTCTTCTAGGGTTCGCAGTGCTCTTCAACATTCTCTTCACCTTTGCGCTTATGTACTTAAGCCGTAAGTTTAAACATTCCATGGGCTAATACAATCTCTTTCTTGACTATCAGTATCTTCTTTTAGGTAGCTAATGTTCTATGTTTTGTTGGTGTTGGCAATACAGCCCTTGGAAAGCCGCAGGCTGTAATTTCGGAGGAAACAGTGGAAGAGCTAGAGGCTAATAATGTGGATTCTAATGAAGAACCAAGGTTAATGAGACCGGAATCAAGTAAATATTCATTCTCTGCAGATGCAAGCAATGCAGGTAAGAAACATGCAGCTCCTATTTTCTCCTTTACCTGTGTCTTCAATATTGATTATAATGTTATTAATATCAAATGAAAACTTTCAGTAGAAATGGAAATCCGAAGAATGAGCAGTCGAGCCGATTCCCACGGAATGAGCAGGAATGATTCTCAAGTTGATGCAGCCACTGGTGTTGCCCCAAAGAGAGGAATGGTTCTTCCCTTCACTCCTCTAGCAATGTCCTTTGACACTGTCGATTACTACGTTGATATGCCACCTGTAAGATCCCTTTTCCAACTCTTGTTTCTTCATCAATATGCTTGTTATCCAAAATAAAAGTCAATACATAAGCCTTATAATTGGCACCAGAGACATAGTTTAAACATCAAGCATTTAAACAGGAAATGAAGGCACAAGGAGTTGGTGAGGATAGGTTACAACTACTTCGGGGAGTAACAGGTGCATTTAGGCCTGGAGTGTTGACTGCATTGATGGGAGTCAGTGGAGCAGGGAAGACAACATTGATGGACGTTCTAGCAGGAAGAAAGACCGGTGGATATATCGAGGGTGATATCAGAATATCCGGATTCCCTAAGAAACAAGAAACCTTTGCAAGAATTTCTGGATACTGTGAACAAACTGATATTCACTCACCACAAGTGACTATCAGAGAATCCTTAATTTTCTCAGCTTTCCTACGACTTCCAAAAGAAATCAGCAACGAGGAAAAGATGGTAAGAACTTTGATTTGCATAGTTGTTAGTGAAAATCAAGAATAGCGTTAGTTATTTACTTTAGCCCCTAAACATTATTTGTTATTCTCTCTCAGATTTTCGTGGATGAAGTGATGGAACTAGTAGAATTAAGCAATCTCAAGGATTCCATAGTAGGGTTGCCTGGAGTCACAGGGTTGTCAACAGAGCAAAGAAAGAGGTTAACAATTGCAGTAGAGCTTGTTGCTAATCCCTCAATCATTTTCATGGATGAACCGACATCCGGTCTTGATGCGAGGGCAGCAGCCATTGTCATGAGGACTGTCAGAAACACCGTGGACACTGGAAGAACGGTTGTCTGCACCATTCATCAGCCTAGTATTGATATCTTTGAAGCCTTTGATGAGTTGCTACTAATGAAGAGAGGAGGTCAGGTGATTTACTCCGGACCATTAGGCCGAAATTCTCATAAGATCATCGAATATTTTGAGGTATGAAACTATAACAAGATTTCCCATATTTGATACACTGATTTTGAGGAGAGAAATAAAGAGAAAAAGTTATCTGACTTGCCTCGTAATCAATTGCAGGCAATTCCTGGAGTTCCCAAAATTAAGGAAAAGTATAATCCAGCTACATGGATGTTAGAAGTGAGCTCTATAGCAGCTGAAGTTAGGCTCGGAATTGATTTTGCTGAACACTACAAATCATCTTCCTTGTTTCAGTAAGTCAAGATATAAGCTATACCAATACTAATTCAATTTTTTACCTTTTCTTCTTCTGGATTTGAGCTAAATACATGTATCTATGAGCAGGAGAAACAAGGCGTTAGTAAATGAGTTAAGCACACCACCTCCAGGAGCTAAAGACCTCTATTTTGCCACTCAGTACTCACAAGCTACATTGGGTCAATTCAAATCATGCTTTTGGAAACAATGGTGGACTTACTGGAGAAGTCCAGATTATAACCTTGTCAGATACTTCTTCACTTTGGTCGCTGCTCTCTTGGTTGGTTCTATTTTCTGGCAGGTCGGCACTGAAAGGTCTGTAGCTATTTCCCTCTTATGTAGTTTGAATTCTTACCCTTTCATGCTTGCAACAACTAAACAAAAGGCTTTTAGATTGTTTACAGTTTTTATCTTTGTTCCATGGCTCAGGAGTAGCGCATCTGATCTTACAATGATCATCGGTGCAATGTATGCTTCAGTCATTTTTGTTGGAATCAATAACTGCTCAACAGTTCAACCAGTCATAGCCATTGAAAGAACAGTGTTCTATCGTGAAAGAGCTGCTGGGATGTACTCTGCATTACCTTATGCCCTTGCGCAGGTGAGGATTCACCTACATTTAGATTGATGCTATCTTATCATATGAAAGTTTGCATAACTTGGTCTCTTTAATCTCCAAGTTGACCAACATAAGTTGTTTAATTAAAATTTAATTACATGACATGCAGGTGCTTTGTGAAATACCTTACATATTTGGCCAAGCCGTATACTATACACTTATAGTGTATGCTATGGTGGGCTTTCAATGGACAGTGGCAAAGTACTTCTGGTTTTTCTTTGTCAGCTTCTTCACCTTCCTTTACTTCACATACTATGGAATGATGACTGTTTCGATCACACCAAACCATCAAATATCAGCTATATTTGCTGCAGCATTCTATTCAGTCTTTAATCTTTTCTCTGGCTTCTTCATTCCAAGACCAGTAAGTTTACTTCTTTCACAAGCAATTATGTTTTTAACCACTTCTTAATCATCCAAGATCGAAGCTGATACAAACACATTACTTCTTGAATTTTCAGAGAATTCCTGGTTGGTGGATCTGGTATTACTGGATCTGCCCGGTTGCATGGACAATTTACGGATTGATTGCGTCACAATATGGAGATCTTGAAGACACAATTAGGGTACCTGGCGTCTCACCTGACCCTAGTATTAAGTCGTATATTAAAGATCAGTACGGCTATGATTCAGACTTCATGGGGCCAGTTGCTGCAGTTTTGGTTGGCTTTGGAGTGTTTTTTGCCACTTTGTTTGCCTACTGCATAAGGACACTCAATTTCCAGACCAGATAAAAGGGATTTATTCAGGAAATTCTTCTTCAAGCTAGCATGCTTGTAAATAGACAATACAATGCCATAAAAAAATTAGTTTGGTCTTTATTTGGCTGAGTTTCATTAATTTTACGAATTTGAGATATTGTTTTGAACTTTATATTGCTTATGCATAAGCAATTAAGCATCATATAAGATAGATGATGAATTCAGTTTGCAAAAAGTTTGAAGAATTGTGCTAGGAAATGTAAAGTTTCATTTGTCAGATAATATATCATCTTAAAGGAACAAATTCTTTTTAAGTTCATGCAGCATTGTTTCTTTACTTTATTATTCCTTTTAGTTGTTTTGAGAAAACATGGTCGTATAGCAAATTTCTTATGGTAGTTTTCTGCACTAGGACCAAAATAAAATTATATCTTTAATTTTGAAGAGCTAAACACAAATAAGAATATGCATATACAAATAAATTTCGTCGGTAAAGATGGGATCCTGGATTTGTCGAAAATTTCACTATTATCCATCGGTACTACTCCTTAGTTATTAGTTTATTTTTCTTCCCAATGAAATCTATCATGATTTCCATTGCGTCTCATTTGAAGATCCGCCACAAAAGCTATATGCATCATGCACATACTGTATATAAATGTGCATCTAGTAGAGGGTCATACGAGGTTTTGGTCTGATAAAAATCCTATTAATCACATAGGTTGTTGTATTCACCGCATCAGCCCAAAACCTGTGAGCCACACACCTTTGCTGTTGAGCATCACCTTTGCCATTTCTTGCATAGTGTGGTTCTTGCGTTCCACAACTCTATTTTCTTGTGGTGTCTTGCCAGCAGAGAACTCATGTTTGATCCTTTTTTTATTGCAGAAATCAGCAAAATCTTCACTCTCGAACTCGTGTCCATGATTACTCTTGATTCTTCTAATCATCCCAATGACTTAACCCTTTTCATTCATCAACCTCCAACACAACTTCCTGAATTCTTCAAATGTGTCAGACTTTTCGCTAATGTACTTTGAGAAGTTATCTACACATACCAGAGCATAGCATTTGCCTCCAATGATCTCAACTTGCATAGGACCAAATAGATCCATGTGCAAAATTCCAGAGGTCAAGTTGTTTGGATGTATGATTGTTGTTGATGACTCGATGCTGCTATCCTTTCAAGCATCCACTGCTTACTTTTGGAATTACACTACCTAACTTTGGAATTCCTCTACCAGCATCGTATCTCACCAACCTTTGAAGCCCTTTGTAGTGAATGTGGTCAAGTTTCTCATGTCACAACTCCAATTCAAATATTTTTGATACATACAACATATTGGATTACCCTATAACAGTTGTCAAAGGTACGACCCCCTTCCTTAATCTTCTCATTAGACGTTGAAGATACTAGACACTTGTCTTTGGTGAAATTGACAAGCATGTCTTAATTACATAGTTAACTAATGCTCACCAAATTAGCTTTTAGCCCATTAACAAGCACATTTTTCAAGTTTGGCATTCGAGGAAAATTGAGAGTTCCTTGCCTAAGAACATGGCCCTTCTTTATCACCAAAAGTAACTCTACCAACATAGTAATTCAAAAATTCAGACAAGTATTTCTGATTACCTATCATGTGCCGTGAGTCAATGGCGAAGCCAGGGGGGGCTGGCATGGGCCCCGCCCCCCCTAAAAGGTAAAATTTTTATTTAGGCCCTTAAATTTTTTTAAAAATTTTAAATTAGTAAAGGTAAAATTGCATTTTGGCCCCCTCCTAAAATTATAAAAATTCGATTTAATCCTTTACAAATTAGAAAGATATAAACTATAAAAAATTAAAATTTCATCCGGCCCCCTCTAAAAAGTTGCCCTGGCTTCGCCCCTGCCGTGAGTAGCCACTTTCGAAATACCATACATCATCCCATAGTAGTCTTTAATGATTTCTGTGCTACAAGCAAGCTGATAAATCGTAAAAGTAACATATTTTAATCCCATATTTAGCATGCTTTTGGATGATTTATCCTTTGATTTATGTAAAAAGGTGCTCTTAATCATTTCTTTTCATGTTTTATACTCAGGAAAGCACCGGAGGATGAAAAGAACGGAAAACGGGCCTAAAACGGAGTAAATGGGCCATATCACGAAATCCACACGGCCTGGGCCTAAGACCACACGGTCGTGCCTCACTCAACAGTCTCGAACACGGCCTGAGCCTAAGCAGCACGGCCATGCCCCCCTAATCAGACTCGAACACGGCCTGACCACGATTCACACGGGCGTGTGCCATGACCGTGTCTCTGTCGTGAAAAATAGTAATTTCACTCGGAAAAGGATACTTAGGGATGAAGAAACACATTCCAAGAGCCTATATAAACACCCTAAGGGCCAACATTCAAGGGGCGGTTAGCTAGGCCAAGGAGCCGAGCCGAAAAGGTCAGATTTGTGGGAAAACACTCGAAGATAGCCAGTTGATCCATCTCGAGAAGCCGGGATTCTACTCAAGACGGCGGATCTCTCCTTCAATTCCTTCAGGGGGTTTTAGGGATTTCTTATGTTTTGTTTTATCTTTTCTTCTGAGATGTTTTCTTTTATTGTTGTGAACTAAACCCTTCAGATATCTGAAGGGGATGAAACTTAGATGAATCTTGTTATTGTTTTTTGAACTATATGATAAATACTTGATTTGTTCTTAATTATGTGTGCTTAATTCTTGTGTTAATATTTCCGGGATATTGATTCAAGTTGAATGTGCTTAGGTGTTGGAGCAAAAGTCCCTGCTTAAGAGTAGATCTAGCATAATTAAGCGGAGTTGATCGCGCGCCTAGAGATAGGGTGACGAGATTTTGCCAGATTAGGGTGAAACCTAATATGGGAGTCTATAGATCGAGTTAATGCGATTCTAGGGGTTTTAATTAGAAAGAGATTTCAATTAATCAATCTAGGGTTAGACGTTATTCGCCTCGAGAGAGGGTTTAATATAAATTAGGGAATCTTACGGATCAAGTCAAGTGAATACATCGTCTGGTTCAGTTTTAGATAACAAGTGAAGTCTAGGTGGATTCTTCCTAAGGGTATCGTCTAAATCAACTGAGTTTTTCCAACAGTATTTCCCCAATTCATTCTTTTTGTCTTTGCATCTTTAGCTTAGTAGTTAGTTAAATTTAGATTAAATAAACAACTTCACTTATTTTAGGCTAAATAATAAAAAGAAAGTTAGTATTAGTACTTTTAGTTCCTTTGGGTTCGACAATCCGGTCTTGCCTAAGCTATACTACTGTTCGATAGGTGCACTTGCCTTAAATCGTTGTCAGAGTTAGTTTCCAGGTTCGATCATTCTCATTTATAAATTTAAAACTCGAAAATCAACGATCAAGTTTTTGGCGCCGTTGCTGAGGAACTAAAATATTAAGAAAGCTCTATTTTTATTACTTTAGCCATTATTTTCCGTAATTTACTTTTATTTTTATTTTTGTTTTGTTTTTAACTTTGCTAAAATCTATTTCTTTCTTTTCCTAGCAGGTACCTCTAGTTTATGACTAGAAGGAACCCGAGAGGACCACTAGTATACGACAGTGATATAGAAGCTACCGCTCGTAGGAATCGCAGAGAAATTAGGCGAGCCCTAAATTACACAGAAGAAGAGCGAGAAGGCAGATCCAATCCTACTGAAGGGATGGACGAGAATAATCCACCACCACAAGATGTGGCAGAAAATAATGCTCCGCGTACTATGTATGATTATGCTAAACCTCATTTAACAGGAGCAGAATCAAGTATTGTTAGGCCTGCTATAGCTGCTAATAATTTTGAATTAAAGCCTAACACTATACAAATGATTCAACAATTTGTTCAATTTGATGGTTTACAGGACGAAGACCCAAATACTCATATAGCTAATATTTTAGAGTTCTGTGATACCTTCAAAATAAATGGCGTTTCTGATGATGCCATACGTCTTCGATTATTTCCCTTTTCATTAAAGAATAAAGCCAAACAGTGGTTAAACTCGTTACCACGAGGATCAATCACTACATGGGATCAAATGATCGAAATTTTTTTATTAAAATATTTCCCACCGGCCAAAACGACCAAATTACGGAATGATATCTCTTCTTTTGTGCAGATTGATTTAGAGACATTATACGACGCATGGGAGAGATACAAGGATCTCTTGAGAAGGTGTCCGCACCATGGTTTACCATTGTGGCTCCAAGTCCAAACTTTTTATAACGGTGTAAACCCCTCAACGAGGCAACTAATTGATTCAGCCGCCAGTGGAACCCTGAACAACAAAACTCCTGAAGCAGCCTACGAGTTTATTGAAGAGATGTCACTAAATAACTATCAGTGGCAAGTTACAAGGACAAGGCCGACTAAAACAGCCAGAGTTTTCAACCTTGATGCAGTAACCATGCTATCAAACCAGGTAGAGATGATGAATAAAAAGCTTGATAGTTTGTGTTCTTCGCAGGTACATCCAGTAATGCAGTGCGACGCAAGTGGAACTGTGGCGAATCCTGAGTACCCACCATACCACACAGAGAGCGAACAGATGAACTATATAGGTAACAATTTCAGATCTAATAATAACCCTTATAGTAATAATTACAATCCAGGTTGGAGGAACCACCCAAATTTTTCGTGGAGAGGACAATGAAATCAAGGAAATCAAAGACAACAACCTCCTACAAATTTCCAAAATCGGCCCTATCCACAAGAAAAGAAGTCGAACCTCAAAGAGATGCTGACAAAATTCATGACAGCCACCGAGACCCGTCTCCAAAAAAACTAAGACAACACTTAATGACCAACAAGCATCGATCAAAGGAATCAAGAACCAAGTTGGGGGACTTACTAAGTCGGTCGGGGAACTTACTCAGTCAGTTGGACAACTTGCAAAGATAATTTCTGAACGACCGCAAGGGCGTCTACCAAGCAACACCGAGATTAATCCAAAGGAGCAAATCCAAGCCATAACAGCTCAGGAAGATGTAGGGTTAGATGAACCCATCTCAACACAAGAAAATGAGGTAGAAGAAGGTAAAGCTGAGGTAACTCAAGAAAAGCCAAAACCGATAATCAAAGAATACCAACCTCGCATACCTTACCCCGAAGCATTAAGAAGAGACGACACAGAAGAACAGTTCGGTAAGTTCCTTAAAATTTTAAAGAAATTACATATTAACTTACCGTTACTTGAAGCTCTTATTCAGATGCCAGATTCTAGGAAATTTTTAAAAGAGCTTCTGACAAACAAACGGAAGTTAGACGAGTCGTCGCATGTGGAACTTAACGCAAAGTGCTCAGCAATTCTCCAAAATAAATTGCCACAAAAATTAAAAGATCCAGGGAGTTTTACAATTCCATGCTTAATTGGTAGTTTATCTATTAATAATGCCTTAGCTGATTTAGGGGCAAGCATAAATGCCATGCCTTATAAAATGTTTAAACAACTTGGTCTAGGGAAACCCAAACGAACTAGGATGAGCATTCAATTAGCTGATAAAACTGTTAGAATTCCTATGGGTATAGTTGAAGACGTACTCGTGAAAATCGATAAATTCGTATTCCCAGTAGATTTTGTTGTTTTGGACATGGATGAGGATAATTCGATCCCCCTAATTTTAGGAAGACCATTTTTAGCAACTGTCAGGACTAAAATTGATATTGATACAGGAGAACTCATACTTCGTGTAGGTGATGAAACAGTTACTCTTCAAGCTCTCGATTCGGCTAGAACATCGAGTAATCAAGGTGAGAAAGTAAATTCAGTTGACAATCGATCTGTTCAAATTTCACCGCAGGAACAACCACAGAACTACAAACCTGAGCTGAAACAGGGACCTTGTGTCAACAAAAAAGAAATATATGAGGAACGAAGCCTTGATGTCAACAAACTAGAAGAGTGAAAGACACACTTTAAAGAAGAGCCGGAACCACATGAAGAAAAACCGAAGGAGCCCCCAGAAGAGCTCATAGGAATAACAAACCACTTCAAAATAGGAGACCAGGTACTGATAGATAAAGCAGATCCTCGAATATCTCCTCCTGACCCTAATACAACCAAAGAAATCTATTTTAGGGTAACCAGTGTTTTCCCGTACGGAACAGTCGAGGTAAGTAATCCTACTTTTGGTACTTTTACTATAAACGCATCTCGGCTTAAACTCTATCATAATGATAACACTGATAGCATGAGGAAGGACTTTCAACTCCTCAAACCACCCTGACGATACAAACGAGAGGAAAGTCTAGCTTAAGACTATAAACGAGTGCTTCTCGAGAGGCAACCCGAGCACTAACCCTATTTACTTTTGCATTTGTTTTCATTAGTCTTAGCTTTAAACTAACCAAAAGCGCAGATTTCCAGACCACACGGCCTTACACACGGCCGTGGCCGTGGCTGTGTGGAAGTACAGAATCTCCGTACTGACATAGCAGGGAGGGTACGAGTCAGGACGGATCGTATCTCCGAGTCACGGACCCAACTACCCCGCCACGACCGTGCGACATGGCCGTGGCCGACACTGAGGGAATCCACACGGGGTAAGGCACGCCCGTGCGATGCAGCCGTGGCCGACACTGAGGGAAGTCACACGGGCTCCAATTAACTTGACACAGCCATGCAATGTGGCCGCAGTCGACACTGATAGATGATACACGGGCGTGGCGATTCGAACATGGGCGTGGGAGAAACGAACGAAGCACAACATGGCCGTACGAGGCGGCCGTGTGAATCGACACGCCCAAGGTCCACGGGCGTGGGGACATACCAGACCCCAATTTTCTATTTAAGCCCCCCTGCTTCACCCACTCCTCATCTCATTTCTCCCTACTCACATTCACCCTTCCCTCCCAACCCATCCATTCTTTCCTCTATTCCTCCATCCACAAAGCCCTTGTGCTACACCACATCAATGTCAAAGAAGCGGAAGGACGCCAGCATAGTCTCCCTGTGGGAGACCGATCTACATAAGTTCATGCCGGCCGCTTCAATTATTCGACAAGCCAAGGGTCTTTGAGACCATTTAGATTTTAGTTTTCTTTTCCCATCTCTTTTAATTTCGTTCTCTTTACCAATCTTATGCTTAATTTAGTTTATTTTATCTTAGTTTCTTGGTTTTAGGTTCTAAAGGCTACTAGGGAATCACACAGCGACCACCATGATAACCACAGCCTTAGAAATCACACCCAACAATAAGGACTTCTCAGTCCATTAGTATTTTCTTTTAATTTTACTTTCCTTCTTAGTCTCCTTCTCTTTATCTTTCTTGTCTTTAATAATATATTTAGTTTATTTTAAATGTGTCTTAAAAATTCCTGGCTAATTCTCTACAGGCTACCCAATTTCTTCATCTAGCACAGAGATTGTTGGTATCCACCCCACTACGACACCACCGCCGCCTCCTCCAACTTATCTTTCACCTCCACCTCAAGGAATCCATCCAAATTTAGGGAGTTTCACTTCTCTCCATATCTTTTAATTTTCTACTTAATTGTTGGTATATATATCTTTGTACATTGAGGGCAATGTACATCTTAAGTGTGGGGGGGTGAACAACCTAGAAAGGTGCCTAACTTTTTTCATTATTCTCAAATTTTTGAAATTAGGTGCCTAACTTTTTGCATGATTCTCAAATCCCTGAATTTAGGCATGTTTTTAAAGTAATTTCCTCATATTACTAATTAGGATGAAATTTATGATGATTTATGATTTTTATTGATATGTTTTGGATTAAGTCAGTGATAATTGTGCATTGATAATTAAATTATAAGATACTAGAGAATCAAGCATGATAAGTCTATTTTTTTCAGAATTAAAAATTTTCTAGGTTGTCTACCTGAATTTAAATATTACTTTGAAGTTTGAAATTTACGAGGTTGACATCAAAATATACCCATAATTTTTGTGAGATTTTGAGCCTTATAGAGCATATATTCTTTTTCTTGCTCACTTTATTGATTATGAGTGTGTCAACATTGATTTGTTATTCTAGAACTTGCATCGATTATACACGTCGAGACCACACCTTTGATTTGATATACAGAGATGATGAAGGCACCTAGGTTTTGACCCACTTATTCCACTAAAAGCCTACCTCCATAATTAACCCCTAGTGAACCCCGTTTAATCCTAACAACCCTTTTTATTGACTCACCAGCTAATATTAACCCAAAACCCTTTGTATTTGTTATCACTATTTTTTTGACTACCCTTATATCGAGATTTGATTTGATTAGTTACCTAATTATATTATTTCAGTGGATGAATTCATCCTTTATTACTTGATTTGTTCTTAAAAAAAATGAAGTATATTCATTATCAGTTTATGATTAAGAGAGCTTACATGTTTAAACTCCAATTATTGAAGAAGAAGCTCGAATTATTAGTATTATGAATTTTTAGTTGATGTAATTATATTCAGTATTAGTTCAGTTTATGTTCGATGAGCTTAAAACAGTTAAATCCATATCTTTAGAAAGAAGCTCGTATTATTATTTGTTTTCAATGGATGTAATTACTTATTATTCAGTTTATTGTTTCTAGTTAGGTAATTTGTCAATTCAATCTCGATTCTAACCCTCTAATTCAGCCTTTATCCACACCTTTGACCCAAGCCCCATTACAACCCTGTTAAAGACCTTTTGATTTGTGCATCATTTCATATCATAGTGGTGGAGATTTGATTTTCATGCAAGCCTATGGGATTAACTCTTCATGTTTGAATTTTGAGTGCTTAATTTTGAACCTTAAATACTTTGAGTGATTTGAGTGAATCTTTAGTGAGGATGTCAATCCTTGTCGATTTTGAATCAGATGTAATTATTTAAATGAGAGGAAAACACCTATGTTTTGTGCTACAAATGAACGACTTAGATTGTTTGAATCTTTAGGACTCTTTGAGTTAAATTATCCATGTATAAATTATCTATGAATTATGATGAGACATTTTTGATAGGAATATTAAATCATGGAAAGTTCGTTTTAATTGTAAGTTGAGAATTTTGCTTGAGGACAAGCAAAAGCTTAAGTGTGGGGGTATTTGATAAACCGTAAAAGTAACATATTTTAATCCCACATTTAGCATGCTTTTGGATGATTTATCCCTTGATTTATGTAAAAAGGTGCTCTTAATCCTTTCTTTTCATGTTTTATACTCAGGAAAGCACCGGAGGATGAAAAGAACGAAAAACGGGCCTAAAACGGAGTAAATGGGCCATATCACGAAATCCACACGGCCTGGGCCCAAGACCACACGGTCGTGCCTCACTCAACAGTCTCGAACACGGCCTGAGCCTAAGCAGCACGGCCATGCCCCCTAATCAGACTTGAACACGGCCTGACCACGATTCACACGGGCATGTGCCATGATCGTGTCTCTGTCGTGAAAAAGAGTAATTTCACTCGGAAAAGGATACTTAGAGACGAAGAAACACATTACAAGAGCCTATATAAACACCCTAAGGGCCAACATTCAAGGGGCGGTTAGCTAGGCCAAGGAGCCGAGCTGAAAAGGTCAGATTTTTGGGAAAGCACTCGAAGATAGCCAGTTGATCCATCTCGAGAAGCCGGAATTCTACTCAAGACGGCGGATCTCTCCTTCAATTTCTTCAGGGGGTTTTAGGGATTTCTTATGTTTTGTTTTATCTTTTCTTCTGAGATGTTTTCTTTTATTGTTATGAACTAAACCCTTCAGATACCTGAAGGGGATGAAACTTAGATGAATCTTGTTATTTTTTTCTGAACTATATGATAAATACTTGATTTGTTCTTAATTATGTGTGCTTAATTCTTATGTTAATATTTCCGGGATATTGATTCAAGTTGAATGTGCTTAGGTGGTGGAGCAAAAGTCCCTGCTTAAGAGTAGATCTAGCATAATTAAGCGGAGTTGATCGCGCGCCTAGAGATAGGGTGACGAGATTTTGTCGGATTAGGGTGAAACCTAATATGAGAGTCCATAGATCGAGTTAATACGATTCTAGGGGTTTTAATTAGAAAGAGATTTCAATTAATCAACCTAGGGTTAGACGTTATTCGCCTCGAGAGAGGGTTTAATATAAATTAGGGAATCTCACGGATCAAGTCAAGTGAATACATCGCCTGGTTTAGTGTTAGATAACAAGTGAAGTCTAGGTGGATTCTTCCTAAGGGTATCGTCTAAATCAACTGAGTTTTTCCAACAGTATTTCCCCAATTCATTCTTTTTGTCTTTGCATCTTTAGCTTAGTAGTTAGTTAAATTTAGATTAAATAAACAAATTCACTTATTTTAGGCTAAATAATAAAAAGAAAGTTAGTATTAGTACTTTTAGTTCCTTTGGGTTCGACAATCCGGTCTTGCCTAAGCTATACTACTGTTCGATAGGTGCACTTGCCTTAAATCGTTGTCAGAGTTAGTTTCCAGGTTCGATCATTCTCATTTATAAATTTAAAACTCGAAAATCAATGATCACAAGCACTACGGCTTCTACTGCTTCATAGGCAATGTGCCACATGAAATGGGCATTCCGGCTAGCACTGCATTCTTCCCTTTCATATCATGTAGCATTTTGAAGCATCGAATCTAATATGACCAGGTACACCACAATAATGGTAAATTGTTATGTGTTAGTCGTTACCTTCTTGTTAGTCTTCACCAATACAGGTTTGGTGGAACATTCGCCTGGATCAACACAATTTGTTTCTTTCACAATCATAGTTGGACTTCACATGACTGCCTTCCCTTTATCCACATAGCCAATACCTTTGTTTCATAGATCTCTTCTACCAGCAGTAAGAATTTCATCCCACTTTTTGCTATAAGAATTGAACTTCTCGAGCATCAACTTGGTTTCATGTAATTCCATCTGAGTTTTTTCCAAGTTAATTAACTCTTCTGCAAGCAAGGTTCTTGGCTTCAACCTATTTGATCAGTTATGCATTTTCCTCCTTTAGATGAATGTTTTCCTTCAACAGCTTGGCATTCACATCATGAACTTGCTCCCATTTATCTAAGCTTGGTCTTGTATGTCTGCAAGAACTTCTCTTCAGAGTCAACATTAGTGTCATCATTGATGTTGAAATTGGACCGGATCAATTAATCAGATCAGACGGACAACAAACCGGTCGGTACATCAATCCAAATAATCTTAAAAAACTGTTCAAACCGTGAATAAAAAAGAATAGATAAAAACTATGAATTAAAGACTCAAAAAATCAGTAAAAACCAATTGAACCGGTTTTTCTATATTTGGGATAAACTAGTTTGGGGCAAATCGAAAAAAAACCAATAAAAAAGCCCAATGTTAAAATCGGCCCAAACATTGTTTATCCCAACCTAAAATAAAAAAAAAATCAAATGAAAAAAATAAAAATAAAATAACAACCATACCCACTGTCGATTGTCGAGTAACCTTAAACATAAAAAAACAAAATCCCGCTTTTTTATAAAAATAACCTAAAAAATTATTTAATTACGTAAATAAACCACTTTTTTTATCAAACACGTAAATGGCCTAAAATCTACAATGAGAGTTAGTGGAGCCAAAAAGTTTGGCGCCACCAACGTGTCACGTCAGCAACCGGGATAAAAAAATTATTTTTTTGATGGAGTCATGTAGAATGGCGCCACCTGTATCAATATTAGGGAAATACTGTAATTTCCAAAAAATTGGGGGCTTTTAAAAGATATTCCTTTTTCTGGTGGAGCCAAATAATTTGGCACCACCAATTTCCAATGTTGCGTCATTGTCTTTTTTAAACATTTTTGCAGTGTCTTTTTTTTTTTAATTTTTAAATTATTTATTTTTTAAAATTTTAAATGTATATTCTTTTTGGTGGAACCAGTCTAAATGGCGCCACCAATACATTTCAGGGCTTTTTTTAAATATATTTTTTTAATTTAAAATTGGTGGAGCCATTCTCTTTGGCGTGACCAAATTGTTATATATAACCCTAAATGGCAAATCAATTTGAGTTGAAGAAAAAAACTTACTTATGCTTTGTTGGAAAATGAATGGGAGATATATGAGAAGCGTTTTTTTTAATGTATTTGTGTTTTTTTTTTAAAATTCAAATGTATGCTTTGTTTAACGATAATCCGGTGGAGCTTCGACACAGGTAAATTTAATGGTTATTTTCGGATGCCAATTATTTATTTGGTAATGGGTTCAAATTGGTTATGCAACCAACGGGTGGATTATTTGGGATTTCCTAGGTCAATGGGATGTTTGAAGATTTTAAGGAATCCCAAATCGAACCGCACGGGTGAGATCATCAATATCGGTAGCATTTGGGCTACAATTTAATAGCACCAAGAAAGTTGCTCTTGTTGCAGTTAAACAATTTATTTTTCAATTTGTAAGATAGAATGATGTCGATTTTGAACAAAATCGTTTAATTTTTTTAGTATTGAGAAAGTAATTCGTGTTGTAAAATTATATATTTTAAGTTAAGTGAAACTACTTAGAATGTTTGAAATATAAAATTATATTTTGTAAAATACATTTTTTGAATTATGTAAATTGATAATTATTTTGTGAAATATAATTTTCATGTAAATCATTTATGTAATGTGAAATCAAGAAAATTAAAGGGGCATTTTTAAAGAAAGATTAATAAGGGACATTTTTAATAGAAATAAAAAAACGAAGGACCAAAAAATAAAGAAAGTTCAGAAAAAAATGAGAAAAAAAAAGAAAGTGGGGTTGAATTGACTGGAAAAAAATGAGAAAGAATTTATTTCACCATAAAAAAGAACGTACACCAAAAACACCGTGTTATTCATCTTCAACAGAATTTTTGAATTCTCTTACTAAACACAACAATTTCTCTCTTTTCTTCTCTTCCAATTCAACTCTTGCAAAAACACCTCAATATATCTATATATGTTGAAGAACCAAATGGTGGAGCTATAAATAATGACTCCACCAAAATAAAATATTAAATATTAAATTTTTAAATTAAAAAAATAGATTTAAAAAAGAAATTACATTGGTAATAAAGTGGCGGTGCCATTTAGAATGGCTCCACCAAATAAAATAATATTTTTAAAAAAAATTTAAATATAAAAAAAACATATTAAAAAAAGTCTTGAAATGAACTAGTGGCGCCATTTAGAATGGCTCTACCAAAAAGAATATACATTCAAAAATTTAAAAAACAAATAATAAAAAAAAGAGACAAATCAAATTAAAAGAAATGACCAATAATAAACAAAAAAAAAGGGACACAAATGAAATTAAAACAAATGACTGTGGCAGACATTGGAAACTGGTGGCGCCAAATTATTTGGCTCCACAAGAAAAAAGGAATATTTTTTAAAGCCCCTCATTTTTCAAAAATTACAGTATTTTCCTAGTATTTATACAGGTGGCGTCATTCTACATGGCTCCATCGAAAAATTAATTTTTTTATCCGGTTGCTGACGTGGCATGTTGGTGGTGGCTCAACCAACTTTCACTGTTACGTAATTAATCAATTTTTTGGGGTTATCTTTATAAAAAAGCCACAAAATCCCCAATCTTTTACTCATTGTCGTTCAACCCCCTTTGCTTCTTGGCAAGTTTGTTATTTCTTTTGCTTCTCTCGTCCCTGTTGTCGGCGTCACCATCTGAAGTTGCAACCACTTCCGTGGAAATGGGGAATAATATCAAACAAAGAATGGGGTTGATAAATGACACAAATGGCTAAAAACTTTTTAAAGGAATTGTGAGAGTATATTTGGTAGGTATACTCTGTTAGTAATAAAATAAGGAAAGGAGATGAAATTAAGTAAAGAAATAATGAGAAAAGCATGTGATTGACCTCATTTGCATTAATTCCCTTTTGATTTCCTTATTATTCTCTATTTTTTTAAGGTTTTTATATTTCTTGTTACTAAGTGGCCATCCATGCATTGACGAATCTAGTTCACCCAATTGCAAGCTCCTACAAAATTGCAAGCTAACCCAAAGTTGTGAGCTCACCATATCTGCGAGCTTACCAAGACTACGAGATCACCAAATGTGCAGCTCACCCAAAATTCTGAGCTCACCAGGACTATGAGCTCTCTAATATTGCGACCTCATTAAAGCTGCTAAGTATCCGGTAGTGCGAGCTATGTTAGGGGAGCTTATAGATGTGAGCCCTTACTCTACAAGTTGCCAACTTGCACTGAAATAATGATAATTTTTGATGAGATGTTTTGGTTGATGATTAGACTAAAATCAGCCAATTGAGAGACAAGTTGTATTGTACAAGTTTCAAGACTTGCCAAGTTGTAATTGTTTATTATTATTTTCATCTTATTTAAGCATAGATGTTCATGTAAATTGTTATGTTGGAATGAAAATTAGAAGTTTATAATCTGATACTTTGTTGTTCTGTCTTATTATTTTCTATCTCAATACGTTCCTTCATCAAATATCTAACAATTAGTATCTAGAGCCTCTTATCTTTGAGGGTCTTTTTCCATAAAACTGTCTTCAGCAAGCTTTACACCACCCCACCCCTTATTTTCACAGGAGAAAACTACCGTATTTAGATAGTAAAAATGAAACTTATCTTCAAGTCTTTGATATTTGGGTGGTTGTAAATGCTGAAATAGAACCGCCAGTGTTAAGACCAAATCCTACACTTGCTCAAATGAGACAAGATAGTGAGGAATGTGCCAAAAAACACAAGGCAATGTCTTGCCTACAAAATAGTGTTTCAGATGTGATCTTTACAAGAATCATGACCTGTGACTCTCCTAAATAAGCTTAGGATAAGCTCAAGGAGGAGTTTTAAGGTTCATAGAAGACAATGCAATAGTAGGTGATCAATTTTAGACGAAATTTTGAAAATCTCAAGATGAAGGAAACTGATATTGTAAAGCAATATTTAGATTGAACCATGGCAGTGGTGAACTAGATAAGACTACTAGGGGACCAATTTATGGATAGTAGAGTAGTTGAGAAGGTGATTACCACACTTCCTATTAGATATGAATCAAAGATATCTTCACTGGAAGATTCAAGGGATTTTTCAACCATCTTACTCTTTGAAGTAACCAATGCTCTATATGCTCAAGAACAAAGAAGGGCAAGTAGAGAAAAGGGGCATGTTAAGGGAGCCTTTCAAGACAAAAATAGATAAGGCTCAAGCTCTTCAAGCAATGAAGAAACGAAGGACTATATAGAGAAAAAAGAGAAGAGTTAGAGAAACAGTGGAAAGAAAAATTATCCACTATACTCGCATTGCAAAAAATTGGGTCATCCTAAGAGAGTGTGTTGGTTCAGGCCTAATGCTCAATGTAGAAATTGCAAGTAGTTTGGCCATGAAGAGAGAGTGTGCAAGAACAAATGGCACGCACAACAACAAAATGCTCCGGCACAGACAACAGAAGCAAATCAAGAAGAATTGATGTTCATTGCCTCCTGCAAAGCCAAGCTCGCTACCTCTTACAAAGCCCAATTCGTGGCACCATGTGAACCCTCCAACAAAGAAAGAAAGAACTGGTTTGTTGATAATGGTTGCGCAAACCACATGACTTCATTGGTCAATTTATTGAGAAGAAATACACTATTGTTTCCAAAGATAAATGCTGTACTATATTTGATTCATTGGGACATGAAGTTGTGACAGTCTCAGTGAATAATAGAAACTTTGTGCTGGATTGGAACTTTGTGGCTTTGAGAGCCTATACCAGTTCAATGGATGAATCATATAGTTGGCACAAAAGACAGAGACATATGAACTATAAGTCTTTTAGTCAAGTATGCAAGTCAAAATCGGTTGAGAAGATGACTAAAGTTGAAGATAAAGATAAATATGAAGGCTTTGATTATCTTCCTGTTAAAAGCATTAGGCCTATTGTTGAAACTTATCACAAATCTGACTTAGCAGTATTGGAGCCTGCAATATTTGAAGAAGTTGCAAGAGAAAACAACTTTGGTGTTTGCTGCAAAAAGGTCAAGAAACAGTGTTGCAAGTTGGCCAATCATGCAGTAGCAAGCAACAACATGAAGTGTGAGCTTACGAGCTCACCAAAATGCAAGTTGCGAACTTAGCAAAAGTACGAGTTGACAGATGTGCGAGCTATGAAAAATGCAAGCTACAAGCTGAATGAAATGTGTGTTTCAAAAGTGCGAGGTCATAAAAATGCAAGCTCATCGAAGTACAAGCCTGCGAGCAGGCAAAGATGCAAACTTGTTGATACTCTAACAAAACCTCTTGGGAAGATGAAGTTTGAGAAACTACATTATAATATTGGGGTTCGCAACATGGAGGCCAAGGAGGAGTGTTGTGAAGTGGCCATCCATGCATTTGCAAACCCAGTTTGCATAACTGCGAGCTCCTACAAAACTGCGAGCTCACTCAAAGTTGCGAGCTCACTATATCTATGAGCTTACCAAAACTACGAGCTCATCAAATGTGAGAGCTCTACAAAGTTGTGAGCTTACCCAAGACCGCGAGCTCACCAAGACTCGAGCTCATCAAGATTGCAAGCTCTCTAATAGTGTGAGCTTATTAAAGCTTCAAAGTCTCCGATAGTGTGAGCGATGTTAGGCGATCTTATAGATGCGAGCCCTTACTCTGCAAGCTGCCAACTTGCACTGAAACAATGATAATTTTTGACAAGATGTTTTGGCTGATGATTAAACTAAAATCAGCCAATAGAGAGGCAAGTTGTATTGTACAATTTCCAAGACTTGCCAAGTTGTACTTTTTTTTTCCAGCTTATTTAAGCATAGATGTTCATATAAATTGTTACGTTGGAATAAAAATTAGAAGTTTATAATCTAATTACTTCTTTGTTCTGTTTTATTGTTTTCCATCTTAATACATTCCTTCATCAAATATCCAACATTTGCTTTATATATATTTTCAGAATTTTCTTCTTTTTTTTAATCTACGAACTGGTCAAACCAATTGAATTGGGAATCGTTGGTTTGAGCGGTTCGACCACCAGTCCGATTTTGAAAACATTGGTCATCATCTGAACCTATAATGACATTTATTGAGAATGTCACATAGTTGTTGAAATGATCTTCATTAGATTCTAAGTTGGTGGAGCTATCATCTCTCCAAGTCACACATAACGATTTCTTTTTCTCTCTAATGTGTTAGCACACTCAGCTTGGATATGTCCAAATCTATGACACTCATGACAGTAGATTCCTTTCTTCTTCTCTTTCTCAACTTCCTCTTTGATAACCACTTCTTTGAATTTGTTTTTATGAATGCTTTTGGCAGCCTTCATCTTCTTGAATCTTTTAGATAACTTCTTGAAAGCTCTATTGAAGTTTTAAGTGAGCAGAGCAATTTTTTCTTGAAGTTCCTTAATCATAGTGGAGTCGATAGTGGACACTTTATTTGCCACTTGCAGAGGAATACTCCTCTTACCTTTGTTCTTCTTCGTTTGGCTTCATCATGATTCATTTTAAAAGTTTAAAAGGTCCCTATTAGTCCATCAATCTTCAGAATTCCGTGGTTTTTGGCTTCTTCAATGGCTGTGACTTCAATAAAAAATCTTTTAGGAAAAGATCTCAACACCTTACTGACAAGTTTGGAGTTACAATACTCTTCTCCAAGAGCAAACGACTACTTTGATATATCATAGAGCTTAACATAGAATTCACCAATGGTTTATGAATCCTGCATTCTTATGTTCTCGAATTTGGTTGTCAACATCTGTATCTTAGATTGCTTGACTATGTTGATTCCTTTATGGGTTGTTGAAGTATATCTCATACTTCCTTAGCAATATTGCAGTCTGAGACCCTCTTAAACTCTTGCTGATCAACACTACAGAAAATAGCATATAATGCCTTAGAGATTTCTTTAGTTAGGTGTAACAGCCCGGTTTAGACCCTAGTCGAAATAGTGGTTTCGGGACCACAAATTCGAGTCAGAAAAATGTTTTAATATTATTTTCTGTGTTTACAGCATGATATGTGATATGTGTGAAAATTTCGTGTGAAATTTTATTGATTGGTTAGTTAATTGATAAAAAGGACTAAATCGCATAAAATGTAAAAGTGGCTTTGTAATTGTTAAAGGTGTTTAATAGCTATTAAATAGAAATGTGAAGCACTTGCATGCCAATTATACCATTTATAATAGTGGTGGACTTTTATGGACATGGTTAGTTAATTATTAAAGTTATTTCATTAAGGTTAAAATAGTAAAAAGTAAAATAACATGAAATAAAATAAAACAAAAAATAAAATGGCCATGCATTCATCTTTCTTGGCCGAAACATAAGAAGAAAATAAATCTTTGAAAGCTTTGAATATTCGGCACCTTTGGAAGCTTGATTCGGGTATGTGTTTTGCTCGGTTTTTGATAATTTTTACATTTTTGAGATCGTTGCTTCGAATACTAGCTAGCATGTTTGAATTTTTGAATTTGTTAATGTATTAATGAATCGCCATTGATGATAGCTTGTGGTTTTTGTTGTTTGATGATGAAAAATAAATATATGTTGTTAGATTATTATGTTTAATTAAGTGATTTTTGGTAAAAATGTGTATTAAGGATTAAATTCTGAAGTTTGAAAATTTAGGGGTCAAAATGTGAAATAAATGAAAGAATTGGGCTGCTAGTTACCTTAGAAAAATTCATCTATGCTGGGGTGTGGGAAAATTTTGAATATTTTGTGTTTTGTGAAATAGGGACTAAATTGTAAAAAATGTGAAATGTTAGGGGCAAAAGTGTAATTTACCCATTTATGTGTTTATGGATGAATTTGAATGAATATATGATTAAACAAGTCAAATTGTATTAATTTAGATCAAGAAAAGAGGAAATCGAATTTGGATCGGGGAAATAAAAAGTTGTCGATTAGTCGTTCCGGTCCGTTCGTCTCCGTACGAGGTAAGTTCATAAGTAAATTGATCGTTGTTTTATGTGATGTCAAAGTCTTAAAATTTATAATGAGAATGATCGAACCTAGAAACTAACTATGACAACGATTTGAGGCAAGCGCACCTATCGAACAATAGTATAGTTAAGGCAAGACCGAAATGTCGAACCCAAAGGAACTAAAAGTACTAATACTAACTTTCTTTTTATTATCTAACCTAAAATAAAGGGAATTTGTTGTTTAAAATCTAAATTAACTAATTACTAAATTAAATTCTCTAAGACAAAAAAGAATGAATTTGGGGAATTGCTTTTGGGAAAAACCAGTTGATAAGGACAATACCCGAAGAAGAATCCACCTAGACTTCACTTGTTATCTAACTCTGAACCAGACGATTTATTCATTTGACTTGATCCGTAAGATTCCCTAATGTATATTAAACCCTCTCTCGAAGCAAATAACGTCTAACCCTGGGTTGATTAATTGAAATCTCTTTCTAATTAAAACCCCTAGAATTGCACTAACTCGATCTATGGAATCCCATATTAGGTTTCACCCTAATCCGGCAAAATCTCGTCACCCTATCTCTAGGCGTGCGATCAACTCCGCTTAATTATGCTAGATCTACTCTTAGGCAGGGTCTATTCCTCCTCTACCTAAGCACATCAAACTTGAATTAATATCTGCAAAATATCAACACAAGAATTAAGAACACATAATTAAGAACAAATCAAATATTTATCATATAGTTCAGTAAACGATAACAAGATTCATCTAAGTTTCATCCCCCTCAGTTATCTGAGGGTTTAGTTCATAACAATAAAAGAAAACAACTCAGAAGAAAAGATAAAACAAAACATAAGAAATCCCTAAAACCCCCTGAAGGAATTGAAAGGAGAGATCCTCCGTCTTGAGTATGATTCCGGCTTCTTGAGATGAATTGATTGCTATGGATCAGAGCTTTAAAATTTATAAAAAGAATGATCGAACCTGAAAACTAACTCTGACAACGATTGAGGCAAGTGCACCTATCGAACAGTTGTATAGCTTAGGCAAGACCGGATTATCGAACCCAAAGGAACTAAAAGTACTAATACTAACTTTCTTTTTATTATTTAGCCTAAAATAAGTGAAGTTGTTTATCTAATCTAAATTAATTAACTACTAAAATAAAGACTCTAAGACAAAGAAGAATGAATTTGGAAAATAACTTGGGAAAAACTCAGTTGATTTAGATGATACCCTAGGAAGAATCCACCTAGACTCCACTTGTTATCTAACACTGAACCATACGATTTATTCACTTAGTTCGATCCGTAAGACTCCCTAACGTATATTAAACCCCCTCTCGAGGCGAATAATGTCTAACCCTAGGTTAATTAGTGGAACTCTCGTTCTCTTATAATAACCCCCTAGAATAGCAGTAAATCGATCTATGGATTCCCATATTAGGTTTCACCCTAATCCGACAAAATCTCGTCACCCTATCTCTAGGCGTGCGATCAACTCCGCTTAATTATGTTGGATCTACTCTTAGGCAGGGTCTATTCCTCCTCCACCTAAGCACATTAAATTTGGATTAAGCTCACATAATTAAGAACAAACTAAGTATTTATCATATAATTCAGAAAACAATAACAAGATTCATCATAGGTTTCATCCCCTTCGGGTATCCGAAGGGTTTAGTTCATAACAATAAAGGAAAACATCTCAAGAGAAAAGATAAAACAAAACATAAGAAATCGCTAAAACCCCCTGAAGGAATTGAAAGAGAGATCCTCCGTCTTGAGTAGAATTCCGGCTTCTTGAGATGGATCAACTGGCTATCCCTGAGTGAATCCCCACAAATCTGCCTTCTCTGGCCTAGCACGGCGCCCCTAGACGATGGCTTTGGGCTCCCCTCGACAGAGGGTTTCTGTCGAACTCCCCAATTAAGTTGCCCCCTAGGGCGTTTATATAAGCTTTGAGATGTGTTACTTGGCCTCCAAGTATCTTAATTTGAGTGCAATTCCTATTTGGGGGTTTAATTAGACTTTGGAGTGTGTTTCTTTGCCTCCAAGCATCCAAATCCGATTGAAACTCCTCTTGGCCGCGGCAGGGACACGGCCATGGCACACGCCCGTGTACATCGTGGCCAGGCCGTGCGGACTTCGTTGATGAGGCACGGCCATGTAAATCGTGGTCCAGGCCGTGTTGATTTCATGCTTTGGCCCATTTGTCCCGTTTTAAGCCCGTTTTGCGTTCTTTTCATCCCCTGGTGCTTTCCTGAGCATATAACATGAAAAGAAAGGATTAAGAGCACCAAATTATATAAAATAAGGGATAATTCATCCAAAAGCATACTAAATGTGGGATTAAAATATGTTACTTTTACGGTTTATCAAATACCCCCACACTTAAGCTTTTGCTTGTCCTCAAGCAAAATTCTCAACTTACAATTAAAATGAACTTTCTATAATTCATAATTCCTATCAAAAATATCTTATCATAATTCATAGATAATTTATACATGGATAATTCAATTCAAAGAGTCCTAAGGATTCAAACAATCTAAGTCATAGATTTGTAGCTTGAAAATATAGGCGTCTCCCCTTATCTAAATAATTACCTTTAATTCAAAACCGACAAGGATTGACATCCTCACTAGAGATTCGCTCAAATCACTCAAAGTGTTTAAGGTTCAGGAAAAAGTGCTCAAAAGTCAAACATGAAGAGTTAATCCCATAAGCTTGCATGAAAATCAAATCTCCACCACAATAAAATGAGATGATACACAAATCAAAAGGTCTTTAACAGGGTTTTAATGGGGCTTGGGTTAAGGTGTGGATAAAGGCTGAATTAGAGGGTTAGAATCGAGATCAAATTGATAAAATACCTAACTAGAACAATAAACTGAATAAAAATAATTACATCAACTGAAAGCTAATAATACTAATAATGTGAGCTTCTTCTTCAATATTTGGAATTCACGCGTATAAGCTCACTTAATCACAAAACTAGTTATGAATAATGAATATACTTCGATTTTTTTTTAAGAACGAATCATAATACATAACAAAGGATAATACTGAAAAAAAAAACATAGTTAGGCTATTAATCAAATCAAATCTCGATATAAGGGTAGTCAAAAGGAATGAGGATAACAAAAACAAAGGGTTTTGGGTTAATATTAGTGGTTATGTCAATAAAAAGGGTTGTTAGGATTAAAAGGGGTTCACTAAGGGTTAATTATGAGGGTAGGCTTTTAATGGAGCTAGTGGGTTAAAACCTAGGTGCCTTAATCATCTTTGTATATCAAATCATAGGTGTGGTCTCGATATGTATAAACGAGGCAAGTTCTAGAATAACAAATCAATGTTGACATACTCATAATCAATAAAGTGAGCATGGAAAAGAACATATGCTCTATAAGGCTCAAAATCTCACAAAAATCATGGGTATTTTGATATCAACCTTGTAAATTTCAAACTTCAAAGTAATATTCAAATTCAGGTAGACAACCTAAATTTTTTTTTAATTTTCTGAAAAATAGACTTATCATGCTTGATTCTTTAGTATCCTTCAAATTTAATCATCAATGCACAATTATCAATGACTTAATCCAAGACACATTAACAAAAATCATAAATCAGGGAAATTTTCATTCTAATCATAATATGAGAAACTTACTTTAAGACAATACATAATTCAGGGATTTTCAAATAATACTATAGTTAACCCCCACACACTTAAGATGTACATTGCCCTCAATGTACAAAGATAGATAATAACAAAATAATCATAAAATCATAAGATAGGGAGAGAAGTGAAACTTCCTGAATTTTGGATGAAGTCAATGAAAAGAAATCGAATAGGATTGGAGGTGAACGTGGGAAAGCGTCTCGAACCATTTGAGTCCTCGAAGCAACCGTCCTAGTTTTATTGTATCCTAAGCTAAATCTAAATGGAATGAATAATAAGAAGAAAATAATAAATAAAATAAAATAAAATTAAAAGAAATAAAAATAAAAATAAAAATAAAAATAAAAGTAAATAATGGAAAATGAAAAAAAGAAAAACAATTGGAAAAGAAAAAGGAAGAAGGGGGTTAAATAAGAATTATGGATCTGGTGGTTGCCCCGCCCTTGTACCTTCTCCTGGTGGCCACTGCCACACCACGCCACGGCCGTGTGTAAGGCCGTGTGTGTCTGAAATCTTCACTTTGGTTAGTTTATAGTTAGGTGCTAAAAAGGAAAAATAAAAGTAAAAGAAGAATTAAAAAAATGTAAAAATTAATGGGGTTAGTGCTCGGGTTGCCTCCCGAGAAGCGCTCGTTTATAGTCTTAAGCTAGAATTTACCTCTCATTTGTATGGTCATGGTGGTTTGAGGAGGTGAAAATCCTTTCTCATGCGATCAATTCGGTTTTTGATAAATAGTTTAAGTCGAGTAATGTTTACCTCAAAAGTGTTGAATTTAGGATTGCTTACCTCGACTGTGCCGTATAGGAAGACATTAATTACCTCAAAAGTGATTTCTTCATTTGTCTTGAGGTCTGAATTGGTGATTCGAGGGTCTTCCTTATTCAACAATACCTGATCCCCTATTTTGAAGTGATTTGTTGTTCCTATCAGCTCGTCTGGGGTTTCCTTCAGTTTCACTTCGTGTATTCCTAGTTACTCTTTAAAGTGTGTTTTCCACTTGTCTAGTTCATCGACCTGAAGCCTTAGTCCTTCATGAATTATTTCTTTATGGGTACGAGGTCTAAGATCTAGCTCAGCTAGGTGATTTCGTGATGCTTCCTCTAAAGAAGGTTGAACCAAATGGTTATCAATAGAATTAACGTTCGTACCTTTATTACTCAATGTCCTAGCTGAGTCAAGATCTTGAAGAGTGATTGTTTCGTCGTCTACATGAAGTGTGAATTCACCGAATTCTTCCTCTGTGTGGTCTTTCTTTATTGCATCGGGATATGGCACACGAGTTTGGTACTCTGTAATTGCCGGTTTTGGTATATCATGGCACACTTCAACCTTACCTTCGCTTACCACAAGTTCTTCCCTTGGGTTTGGTTCGTCTAACCCTTCACTATCGTAAATGGCTTGATTTTGCTCACTCGGGTTAGTTTCAGTATTGCGTGGCAAGCTTCCTTGTGGTAGTTCTGAGATCAGCTTAGCAAGTTGTATAACCGACTCATAAGTTCCCACCGACTCAGAAAGTTCCCCAACTTGGTTCTTGATCCCTTTGATCGATGCTTGTTGGTCATTAAGTGTTGTCTCGATTTTTGGAGACGGTTATCTCAGAGTCGCCATAAATTTTGTCAACATCTCTTCAAGGTTCGACTCCTCTTCCTGTTGGTGAGGTGGTTGTTGAAAGTTTGGAGGAAGTTCCGGTCTTTGGCTATTTTGATCATCCCACGAGAAATTGGGATGATACCTCCAACCTGCATTATAAGTGTCATTATAAAAATTATTTTGTGGTCTAGAATAGTTACCCGTATAGTGAGCTTGCTCGTTTTCCATGCCATATCCGTAGGGTGGGTACTCAGGATTCGCCACGCTTCCTAAATTCGAATCATATTGTATTTCTGGGTGTTCCTGCGAGAGACTATACAAACCATCAATATTTTTATTCATCATCTCTAACTGATTAGATAACCTGGTGACCACGTCGAGGTTGAAGACACTGGCTGCTTTAGTAGGATTTGTCCTCATTGCTTGTCACTGATAATTATTCAGTGCCATTTTTTCTATAGACTAAAATTATCTGCCAAAAGCAAAATAGAGGAAAAATTAGCAAAGTAAAAAAAAATTGCAAAAAAATTTAAAAAAATGGCTAAAGTAATAAAAATAGAGCTTTCTTAATATTTTAGTTCCCCGACAACGGCGCCAAAAACTTGATCGCTGTGGATCAGAGCTTTAAAATTTATAAAAAGAATGATCGAACCTGAAAACTAACTCTGACAACGATTGAGGCAAGTGCACCTATCGAACAGTAGTATAGCTTAGGCAAGACCGGATTATCGACCCCAAAGGAACTAAAAGTACTAATACTAACTTTCTTTTTATTATTTAGCCTAAAATAAGTGAAGTTGTTTATCTAATCTAAATTAATTAACTACTAAAATAAAGACTCTAAGACAAAGAAGAATGAATTTGGAAAATAACTTGGGAAAAACTCAGTTGATTTAGATGATACCCTAGGAAGAATCCACCTAGACTTCACTTGTTATCTAACACTGAACCATACGATTTATTCCCTTAGTTCGATCCGTAAGACTCCCTAACATATGTTAAACCCTCTCTCGAGGCGAATAACGTCTAACCCTAGGTTAATTAGTGGAACTCTCGTTCTCTTATAATAACCCCCTAGAATAGCAGTAAATCGATCTATGGATTTCCATATTAGGTTTCACCCTAATCCGGCAAAATCTAGTCACCCTATCTCTAGGCGCATCACGATCAACTCCGCTTAATTATGTTGGATCTACTCTTGGCGAGGTCTATTCCTCCTCCACCTAAGCACATTAAATTTGGATTAAGCTCACATAATTAAGAACAAACTAAGTATTTATCATATAATTCGAAAAACAATAACAAGATTCATCATAGGTTTCATCTCTTCTGTATCCGAAGGGTTTAGTTCATAACAATAAAGGAAAACATCTCAAGAGAAAAGATAAAACAAAACATAAGAAATCCCTAAAACCCCTGAAGGAATTGAAGGAGAGATCCTCCGTCTTGAGTAGAATTCAGCTTCTTGAGAAGGATCAACTGGCTATCCCCGAGTGAATCCCCACAAATCGCTTTTTCCGGCCTGTGCACGGCGCCCTAGACGATGGCTTTGGGCTCCCCTCGACGCAGAGGTTTTCTGTCGAACTCCCCGATTAAGTTGCCCCCTAGGGTGTTTATATAAGCTTTGAGATGAGTTACTTGGCTTCCAAGTATCCTAATTTGAGTGCAATTCCTATTTGGGGGTTTAATTAGACTTTGGAGTGTGTTTCTTTGCCTCCAAGCATCCAAATCCGAGTGAAACTCCTTTTGGCCGCGGCAGGGACACGGCCATGGCACACGCCCGTGTGAATCGTGGCCAGGCCGTGTGGACTTCGTTGATGAGGCACGACCGTGTAAATCATGGTCCAGGCCGTGTCGATTTCATGTTTTGGCCCATTTGTCCTGTTTTAAGCCCGTTTTGTGTTCTTTTCATCCCCTGGTGCTTTCCTGAGTATATAACATGAAAAGAAAGGATTAAGAGCACCAAATTATATAAAATAAGGGATAATTCATCCAAAAGAATACTAAATGTGGGATTAAAATATGTTACTTTTACTGTTTATCATGAATCAACTGGCTATCCTCGAGTGAATCCCCACAAATCTGCCTTCTCTGGCCTAGTAAGACGCCCCCTGTCAAAGGTCTTGGGCCTCCGGCTTCTGCCGAACTCCCCTCTTAAGTTTCTCCCTAGGGTGTTTAAATAGGCTTGGAGATGCCTTACTTGGTCTCTAAGTATCCTAATCCGAGTGCAATTCCTATTTTGGTGTTTAAATATGCTTTGGAATGTGTTTCTTTGCCACCAAGTATCCAAATCGGAGTAAAACTCCTCTTGGCCGCGGCAGGGACACGGCCATGGCACACGCCCGTGTGAATCGTGGCCAGGCCGTGTTGGGTCCATTAATGAGGCACGGCCGTGTGGTCTTGGGCCTAGGCCGTGTTGATTTTCTACTTTGGCCCATTTGGCCTATTTTAAGCCCGTTTCTCATTCCTTTCATCCTCCGGTGCTTCCCTGAGTATAAAACATGAAAAAAAAGGATTAAGAGCACCAAGTTACATAATTCAAGGCTTAAATCATCCAAAAGAATACTAAATGTGGGCTTAAAATATGTTACTATTTCGGTTTATCATAAATAAATGTCGTTAATTTTGAATGTATATGAATTATAAGTGCTGAATTGAATTATTAAATATAATTGTATATATGCCGAATTTGATATAAGCATGGGAGAATTAATTACGAGCTTGAATCGATCGAATTACGACGTCCGAAAGCCCCGTACGAACCTTAGGAATAGTTAGGATACATATGTCATGACATAGGATTCCGACATGTGATTTCATGTAAAACCGCGTCTGGGACGTTGGCATCGACTTAAGATTTACGTGTAAGACCATGTCTGGGACATCGGCATCGTATATAATTTAGTGTAAGACCCTGTCTGGGACAGTGGCATCGATATTTGATTACATGTAAGACCACGTCTGGGACGTTGGCATTGTACGAGCTTTCTGAGTTATCCGAGTATCCTATTTGATTCTGAACGGTTCAACGGGCAATGATACGGCAAAATCGAATGTGAGTTCGAATTAAACGATTCAGGTATGTTTGAGTTTATATGAAGTTTGGAAATGAAGGTAAGTGTTGTTGCATAATATGATCATGTGAACTATTTGTGAAATGTGATTATATATATATGTGTATGAAATTGGAGGTATTCGGCCTAATTGAATTAAGTATAAATGTTCTTTTGATAATTTATTTGCTTATGAATTACTAAGCTTTCCAAGCTTACTTTGTGTGTTCATTCTGTGTTTTATAGATTTTGGAAGCTAGTTGCGAGCTCGGGGATCGTCAAGGAACTTCGTCACACTATCGATCGCTTTTTCAGTATTTTATAAGTTTGAACTTTGAACCTATGGCATATATAGGCTAGATAATATGTTTGATCTTAAAATATGTATATATTTATCCATGCGAGAATGGCTTGATTATAATGCTAATGGTTGTGTAAATTCGGTCATGGTTTAAGCTTATATGGAAAGTAATCTAATGGTATATATATGTTATGGTGTTTGGTCATGTGTTTCGGCAATGAGGTAAATGATGGATGCTTGTTGAGTTATAGTATGTAATATATTAGTTAAGTAATATGTATGTCATATATGTGTGGTGTGCTTGGTATATGCTTACGGTTTAAAGTAATGATATGTATGGTTTATGATTGTTCATTATGGTAAGCTTGACATATTGGTATGTTTCGCATCTGTTGATTTTTATGATTCGGCTCAGACGAAGTAAACATGGTTGATGGATATATATATTTCGGTTGTGGCTTAATATTGGCTTTGATAAATCGTAAAAGTAACATATTCTAAGCCCACATTTAGTATGTTTTTGGATGATTTAAGCCCCAATTTATGTAAAAAGGTGCTCTTAATCCTTTCTTTTCATGTCTTATACTCAGGAAAGCACCCGAGGATGAAAAGAACGAGAAACGGGCTTAAAACAGACCAAGTTAGGCCAAGCGTTTTGGATTATGTAATGTCTTATACTCATGTCTTATACGGTACGTTCGCTTATCGTAGAATGCCTTTTGGATTATGTAATGCTCCTGCTACTTTTCAGCGTTGCATGCTAGCGATCTTTGATGAACTCGTGGAAGATATCATGGAGGTATTTATGGATGATTTCTCTGTTTACGGTAATTCTTTCCATCTTTTCCTTAAAAAGTTAAAACGAGTCCTAATGAGATGTGAGGAAACAAACCTTGTTTTGAATTGGAAAAAATGTCACTTCATGGTACAAGAAGGAATAGTATTAGGACATAAAATTTCTAGTAAATGGATCGAGGTAGATAAAGCAAAAATTGAAACCATAGAAAGATTACCTCCTCCCAGTTCAGTCAAGGCCATTAGAAGCTTTTTAGGACATGCGAGATTTTATAGAAGATTCATTAAGGATTTTTCTAAAATAGCTAAGCCTTTAACAAAATTGCTAGAAAAAGATGTTCCTTTTAATTTTGATCAGAAATGTTTAGATGCATTCAATATCCTTAAGGAAAAACTAATAAATGCTCCAATTATGATTGCACCTGATTGGAATCTACCCTTTGAACTAATGTGTGATGCAAGTGACTTCGCAGTAGGTGCAGTTCTGGGACAACGAAGAGGCAGGCATTTTCAGCCAATTTACTACGCTAGCAGAACACTAACACCCGCACAAGAAAATTATACCACCACAGAGAAAGAATTGCTAGTCGTAGTTTTTGCTTTAGATAAATTTAGGCAGTATCTAATATTGTCTAAAGTTGTCGTTTTCACTGATCATTCCGTTCTTCGTTATCTTTTAACCAAACCTGATGCAAAACCCATACTCATACGATGGATTCTTCTCTTGCAGGAATTCGAATTAGAAATACAAGATAAGAAGGGAGCCGAGAATCTTGCAAATGATCACCTTTCGGACTTGAAAATCCACACACCAAAGAAATCGATGAATGTGGAATAAATGATTCGTTTCCAGAAGAACAACTCTTTTCTATAACACATTCTGAGGTACCATGGTTTGCTAATATTGCAAATTATTTAGCAGCTAACGTCGTGCCAAGAAAGTTAACACATCACCAAAAGAAGCGATTCTTTGCTGATGTGAAAAATTATTTTTGGGAAGATCCCTTTCTTTTTCGCATATTTGCAGATCAAATAATTCGAAGATGTGTTACAAAGACAGAAGCGAGCAAAATTTTGGAGCATTGCCATTCAGGACCATCAAGAGGACACTATAGTGGTATTAAGACAGCACACAAAATACTCGAATCAGGTTTCTATTGGCCCACTCTATTTAAAGATGCCAACAGGTATGTTACCTCGTGCGATAGATGCCAAAGAATAGGTAATATTTCTAAACGTGATGAAATGCCTCAAACATATATGTTATCATGTGAAGTATTTGATGTGTGGGGTATTGATTTCATGGGACCATTCCCTAATTCGTTTGGAAACAAGTACATCCTAGTGGCAGTTGATTACATGTAAAAATGGGTAGAAGCGGAAGCTTTACCTACCAATGATGCTAGGGTAGTAGTCAAGTTTCTCAAGAAACTGTTTTCCCGATTTGGCACACCGAGAGCCATCATTAGCGATAGGGGTACTCATTTCTGTCATACTCGATTTACAAAAGTCCTAAAAAAATATGGAGTATACCACATGACAGCCACCCCATATCATCCTCAAACCAGCGGGCAAGTTGAGGTAGCAAACCGAGAACTTAAGCGCATTCTAGAAAAAATGGTTGAATCAAATAGGAAAGATTGGGCAGTTAAAGTAGATGATGCTTTATGGGCCTATAGAACAGCATTTAAAACACCCTAGGGACATCCCCATACAAACTTGTATACGGGAAAAGCTGTGAATTAGAACACAAAGCTTTTTAGGCAATAAAATTTTTGAATTCTGACCTCAAAATTGCAGGAAAAAGAAGAATGATGCAGATGAACGAGCTGGACGAGTGGAGAACGGAAGCCTACGATAACTCAAAACTGTACAAGAAAGCAACAAAGCGACACCACGATGCTCGTCTCAAGAGATCAAAGCAATTCGAAGTAGGAGACCTGGTCCTACTATACAACTCAAGGCTTAAACTATTTCCAGGAAAGTTAAAATCAAGATGGTCAGGCCCATTTATGATCAAAACAATTTTTCCATATGGCACCATCGAGGTAACTCATCCTACTAAAGGCACATTCAAGGTAAATGGCCACCGGCTTAAAATTTATAATGGGGCAGATTTTGGAGATATGAGAGAGGAGCTTATGCTCCATGAGCCTCCTTTCAGAACCGAAAACAAGGAAAGTCTAGCTTAAGACTATAAACGAGCGCTTCTCGGGAGGCAACCCGAGCACTAATTCACTAACATTTTATTTTTTATTTTCTCTTACTTAGCATCTAACCCCATACTAACTTAGACTAATAAAAGAGCAAGTTTCTGACCTCACGGCTTTCGACACGGGCATACCTATGGCCGTGTGGAAGACAGGGGATTGGACACGGGTGTTCCAGTAGTCGTGCACAAAAAGGGACGAAACGATTTGCCCCACATGGGCTGCGACATCAGAACACGCCTGTGCCAGCTAACCGTGCTAATATACTGACTTATTGAGCACGGGCTAAACACGGCCGTGGCCTCAACCATGTGAGGCTACTGACTTATCGAGCACGGGCTGCACACGCCCGTACGACCTCACCTTGCCAACATACTGACAATTCAAGCACGGGCGTGCTACTCTACCCACGGCCGTGCCAAAAACCTTGAAACACGCCCAAATGTTGGATATCGCGAAAAGCACGGGCATTTTCAAAAAGCACACGGGCGTGGAAATAGACCGTGCCACCTCCCCTATATAAATCAAATCGTCTTCCCCCCAAAACCTAACCCTAGAATCAGTTTTAAACACTCTTTTCTCCCAAATCCGACCGCACATACACCTTCCTCCACCCAAAGCATCCTCCCCTTGCCTTTTCTCTCCAAAAACCACACAAAAACCATTTGCACGCCCGCACCACAGTCGTGCCGCCGAACGCACGCCTTTGCCACCGCCGTGTTAGTCCTGCAAAAGCTCACACCACCGCCGTGCTCCACCCGTGTTTGACCGTCCTCCACCATCACAATCCCTGGTTCCCTTTTCTTGACTTAGTATTTTAGTATTCTTGTTTATTTCCAGATTTTGTTTAGATTAAAGCTTAAAAAGCATGATTTTTTGTGATTTAGGAGATTTGTTGTTAGATTCTATACTAATTATTGAATTATGAACTCATGAAATTGATACATTGCTCTGCCCACTATTGTCCGAGAAAATTTTTCCCCTCCTAATTAACATACTCACAAGAAGAAACTCTAATTTTTTTTTACTTAGTGGGCATATGATGGTTGTGCTATTGATGAAGCTTGAACTGCCTGATTACAAATTTCAGGTACCATGTCAACACCACGTTACAAACGATCAGCCCCAAGTAAGAAAAGAAAGGGGCCCGGATCATCTTCTACGAGTGCTGCTTCCGAGCTTAGGCATCCATTCCTCTGATTTTCTCAAAACACTCGGAAGAGCGTTACAAAGCACTCCGGGATAGACCCTCAAGACCGGTAGGTGTATCGATTGGGACGCAGATGGAACATGTCGGACTCGTAACCGATATTCGAGCCTTCATTTCAACCAATCCGTGGGAGCAATTCTTTTCCATCATCGAGCCCACATACATGGAGCTTACCCTCGAGTTTTGTACCACATTCACTTTACAAACTGTGATGGCGCAGTTCGATGATCTAAGAACGGTACAGTTTCGTCTAGGGGGTACGGTACGTCGACTGAGCATACCACAATTCGGCACAGCTCTAGGACTTTATACACCAGAATTCATAGAAGAAAACCCACTCGACGATCTAAACCGTGAGCTCCACTGCACTCCAATCTTATGCTGGCGAAACCTACACCCCAATACAAGCATCTACGATCCCAGCCGTTCTAAGGCGACGGCACTTTCCCCAGCTCTAAGGTATATTCACGCCGTTCTCGTGCACACCATCACAGGTCGCAGAGAAAGCACGGGCGTCGTAAACAAGCAGGACGTCTACTTCCTATCATGCATGTCTGAAGGACATGTTTTCGACTTAGCATATTTTATCGCATGCGCGATTCAACATCAGACAAAGAAACATAGGAAGGGGATTTTGTCAATGGGGCCATACATTACGAGGTTGGCTCGGGACTTCAACCTCATCGACACCGGCTCGATCACCTCCTCACACTAATCGACAACATGGTACCTCAAGGCATCCGAAAAATGCTACATATGAGGATGATTAAACACCGACAAGGGACCGAACCCCACAATACCAATTAGTGACCGTAAATGCATTTAGGAGGAGCCCGAGGACACATCGACGATGTCCCACCACCATCACAGAGGTACCGGTTCCGAGTCGTGCCGACCGTCCCGCATGAACCATCATTAGTGGACATCTCTCGCACGGCTTGACCGGGCCGAGCTATATTTTGCTCAAAAACACTCGGCGCTTTGACGGGTTAGTGGCCACCCTTCAACAAATATGCCAAAGACTGCATATCTCACCACCAGGACCACCACAGGACCCGACAGAGGATGAGGACTTTTGAGTCCTTTTATCTAGTTTTCTTTTACTTTCAAGTTTTTTTTTATTATTATTTTTTTATTTTATTTTATTGTCTAGTTATTTTCATTTAATTTCGATTCATCTTATGTTTGAACATTATAATCATACATTTGATAACTTTTATCATGATTATCATTAACTCATAACCTTCGAGTATTCCTAACGTTTATTTAATTACACCCCAATAGAATTCTAACTGATGACTTAGCAGTTTAAACAAGCAATAAACCACTACTCAAGTCATCAGCCAACACCAACACCATCCCGATGCCTCGCCGTGTTTTCCACTCAAGGAATCATCCATTCATTCAGGAAGTGTCACTCTCTCCCTTCTCTTTTGATTTTACATATTAATTGTCATTATATATCTTTGTACATTGAGGGCAATGTACATCTTAAGTGTGGGGGGGTGAACAACCTAAGAAGACACCTAACAAAAACCCTTAATTGAATCTTGTTTTTAAGTGAATTTACTCATATTGCTAATTAGGATGAAATTTCTGATGATTTATGATTTTTATTGATATGTTTTTTTCTAGGCTGTCAAACTGAGTTTAAATATTACCTTGAAGTTTGAAATTTACGAGGTTGACATCAAAATACCCATAATTTTTGTGAGTTTTTGAGCCCTATAGAGCATAAATTCTTTTTTGTGCTCACTTTATTGATTATGAGTATGTCAACACTGACCTGTTATTCTAGAACTTGCATCGATTATACATGTCGAGACCACATTTTATGATTTGATTCACAGAGATGATAAAGGCACCTAGGATTTAACCCACTAATTCCCTAAAAAGCCTATCGTCACAAATTAACCCCTAGTTAACCCCGTTTTAACCGAACACCCTTTTTATTGACATACCCACTAATATTAACCCAGAACCCCTTTGTTTTTGTTATCAACATTCTTTTTTACTACCCTTATATCGAGATTTGATCTGATTAGTTGCCTAATTATGAATTTTAGTAGTTTATCCTTTATTATGTATTTAGTTTGTTCTTAAAAAAAACGAAGTATATCCATTATTCATTATTAGTTGTGATTAAATGAGCTTATATGTTTGGATTCCAAATATCGAAGAAGAAGCTCGTATTATTAGTATTATTAGTTGTCAATTGATGTATTTATTATTATTAATTCATTAGTTCTTAGTTAGGTAATTTGTCAATTCAATCTCGATTCTAACCTCTAATTCACCCTTACTCCACACCTTAACCCTAGCCCCACACAACCCCAACAAAGACCTTTTGGATTTGTGTTTCATCTCATATTTCAGTGGTGGAGATTTGATTTCCATGCAAGCCTATGGGATTAACTCTTCATGTTTGACTTTTGAGTGCCTAAATTCTGAACCTTAAACACTTTGAGTGATTTGAGCGAATCTTTTGAGAGGATGTCAATCCTTGTCGATTTCGAATCAGAGGTAATTATTTAGATGAAGGGAAACGCCTATGTTTGGTGCTACAGAATCTATGACTTATACTGTTTGAATTTTTAGGACACTTTGAATTAAATTATCCATGTATAAATTATCTATGAATTATGATAAGACACTATCAATAGGAATTATGAATCACGGGAAGTTTGTTTTAATTGTAAGTTGAGAATTTTGCTTGAGGACAAGCAAAAGCTTAAGTGTGGGGGTATTTGATAAATTGTAAAAGTAACATATTCTAAGCCCACATTTAGTATGCTTTTGGATGATTTAAGCCCCAATTTATGTAAAAAGGTGCTCTTAATCCTTTCTTTTTATGTCTTATACTCAGGAAAGCACCCGAGGACGAAAAGAACGAGAAACGGGCTTAAAATGGACCAAGTTGGGCCAAGCCACGAAATTGACACGGCCTGAACTCCACTCCACACGGCCGTGCCACCATTCCTACTAGAACACGGCCTTACCCACGACTTACACGGCCGTGCCTCATTTAATAGTGACGAACACGGCCTGGCCACGATTTACACGGGCGTGTGCCATAGCCGTGCCTCTGCCGTGGAGAAGAGGAATTTTATTCGGGAAAGGATACTTAGGGAGAAAGAAACGTATTTCAAAAGCCTATAAATACACCCTAGGTACCAGCTGAAAAAGGGGGCAGAAAAGCTAGGCTAAAAAGCCAAGCCGGAAAGGTCAGATTTGTGGGAATCACTCGAAGATAGCCAGTTGATCCATCTCAAGAAGCCGAAATTCTACTCAAGACGGAGGATCTCCTCTTCAATTCCTTCAGGGGGTTTTAGGGATTTCTTATGTTTTGTGTTATCTTTTATCTTGAGATGTTTTCCTTTATTGTTATGAACTAAACCTTCGGATACCCGAAGGGGATGAAACCTATGATGAATCTTGTTATTTGATTATTGGAATTATATGATAAATACTTAGTTTGTTCTTAATTATGTGAGCTTCATCCAAATTTAATGTGCTTAGGTGGAGGAGGAATAGACCCTGCCTAAGAGTAGATCCAACATACTTAAGCGGAGTTGATCACACGCCTAGAGATAGGGTGACGAGATTTTGCCGGATTAGGGTGAAACCTAATATGGGAGTCCATAGATCGATTTCATCGCTATTTTAGGGGTTATTATAAGCGAGCAACGAGTTCCACTAATTAACCTAGGGTTAGATGTTATTCGCCTCGAGAGAGGGTTTAATATACGTTAGGGAGTCTCAAGGATCAAACTAAGTAAATACATCATATAGTTCAAGGTTAGTTAACAAGTGAAGTCTAGGTGGATTTTTCCTAAGGGTATCGCTTGAGTCAACTGAGTTTTTCCAAAAGTTATTTCTCGAATTCATTCTTTTTGTCTTTGCGTCTTAGCTTAGTAAGTAGATTAGTTTTAGTTTAACAACCATCACTTTATATTAAGGCTAAATAATAGAAAGACGGTGAGTATTAGTATTTTTAGTTCCTTTGGGTTCGATAATCCGGTCTTGCCTAAACTATACTACTGTTCGATAGGTGCACTTGCCTTTAATCGTTGTCAGAGTTGGTTTCCAGGTTCGATCATTCTTTATTAAATTTTAAAACTCTGATTTACAGCGATCAAGTTTTTGGCGCCGTTGCCGGGGAACTAAAATATTAAGAAAACTCTATTTTTATTACTTTAGCCATTATTTTATTTTTTGCAATTTATTTTTTGTTTTTAATTTTAATTTTGCTAAATTTTCTTTCTTTCTTTCTTTTTCTAGCAGGTACCTCTACTTTATGACTAGAAAGAATCCGAGAGGACCTTTAGAATACGATAGTGAAATTGAAGCTACCGCTCGAAGAAATCGTAGAGAAATTAGGCGAGCCCTAAACTACACGAAAGAAGAGCGTGAAGACAGATCCAATCCTACTGAAGGGATGGACGAGAGTAATCCACAACCACAAAACGATGTGGCGGATCAGAATGCTCCTCGTACTATGTATGATTATGCTAAACCTCATTTAACAGGGGCAGAATCGAGTATTGTTAGGCCTGCTATAGCTGCTAATAATTTTGAATTAAAGCCTAACACTATTCAAATGATTCAACAGTTTGTTCAATTTGATGGTTTGCAGGATGAAGACCCAAACACTCATATAGCTAACTTTTTAGAATTCTGCGATACCTTCAAAATAAATGGCGTTTCTAATGATGCCATACGTCTTCGGTTATTTCCCTTTTCATTAAGGAATAAATCCAAACAGTGGTTAAACTCGTTACCACGAGGGTCAATTACTACATGGGAACAAATGACCAAAAAATTTCTATTAAAATATCTTCCACCGGCCAAAACGGCCAAGTTACGTAATGATATATCTTCTTTTGTGCAGATGGATTTAGAGACATTATACGACGCATGGGAGAGATACAAAGATCTCTTGAGGAGATGCCCACACCACGGATTACCATTGTGGCTCCAAGTCTAAACTTTTTACAACGGTGTGAATCCTTCAACACGGCAATTAATTGATTCAGCCGCCGGTGGAACCCTGGATAATAGAACTCCTAAGGCAGCCTACGAGTTTATTGAAGAGATGTCGCTGAATAACTATCAGTGGCAAGTTACAAGAACAAAGCCAACAAAAATAGCCGAAGTTTACAACCTCGATGCAGTAACCATACTATCAAACCAGGTAGAGTTGATAAATAAGAAGATTGATAGTTTGTGTTCTTCGCAGGTACACCCAGTCATGTAGTGCGACGCAAGTGGAACTGTGGTGAATTCTGAGTACCCACCCTACCAACCAGAGAGCGAACAGGTGAACTATATAGGTAACAATTTCAGATCCAATAATAATCCATATAGTAATAATTATAATCCAGGTTGGAGGAACCACCCAAATTTTTCATGGGGAGGACAAGGAAATCAAGAAATTCAAAGACGACAACATCCTCAAAATTTCCAAAATCAACCCTATCCACAGGACAAAAAGCTGAGTCTTGAAGAGACGCTGAACAAATTCATGGCATCGGCAGAGGCCCGCTTCCAAAAGACTGAGACAACAGTAGATAATCAGCAAACAGCGATCAGAACGATCGAGAGTCAAGTTGGGGAATTTATTAAGTTAATCAAACAACTTACTGAGATGGTTTTCGAAATTCGATCAGTGGTTCTCTCTAAAGAAACAGAACAAGCAAAGACAGTTACACTAAGAAGCGAAAAGGAGCTAGTCGAACCAGAGAAAAGAATGCCACCCATAAATGACAAAACAAAGGGTATGAAAATTGAGGATGTAATTCCAGTACATAAAGAAAGTAAACCACCGATCCCATATCCAGCAAGGTTGAAGAAAGAACGATTAGACTCCCAATATGGTAAGTTTCTCAAGCTTTTTAAACAGATACATATTAACTTACCTTTTGTTGAAGCCATTTCACGATGCTTGACGCACGCGAAATTCTTGAAAGAACTCCTCGATTTAATAAAAGGAAGCTTGAAGAAATATCAATGGTGGAGCTTAATGAAGGATGTTCGGCCATCCTCCAAAACAAGCTACCAACCAAATTAAAAGACCCAGAAGTTTTACTATTCCTTGTTTAATTGGCGCTTTAAATGTTAAGAAAGCATTAGCCGATCTAGGTGTCGATATTAATTTAATGCCTTATGAGATGTTTAAACGACTAGATCTCGGGAACCAAAACCCACTAGGATGAATATTCAGCTAGCTGATAGGTCTATTAAATATCCTAGGGGAGTTGTCGAAGACGTCTTGGTAAAAATTGATAAATTTATTTTTCCAGTTGATTTTGTTGTGCTTGACATGGATGAAGACATTGAGGTCCCTTTAATACTAAGGCGCCCTTTTTTAGCTACTGCTAGGGCTGTTATTGATGTAGGTGATGGTAAACTTGCATTAAGGATAGGTGATGAGGAAATTAGTTTTCAAATTTATGATGCCATGAAATATTCCAGAGAACAAGATGATTCATGTTATTTTGTTGATACCAATGACCATCTTGTTCAAAACTCTTTACAGGAAATCCTGCATGATGACACGATGGAACTGTGTCTCACTCAAGAAGAGGGAGAAGAAGATGAAGCTTCTGAGCTAAAATTATCATCAAAATAAATGGAGAAAGAAAGCATCGAATTTGATGACGATTTCAAACAAAAACCTTCTGTTGATGAACCGCCCAATTTAGAATTAAAGCAACTGCCAAAGCACCTAGAGTACGCATTCCTTGGGGAAAATTCTACGTTACCAGTAATTATCTCTTCAGAAATAGAACCCAAGGAAAAAGAGGAGTTGATACAGGTACTGAGAGAGCATAAAAAAGCCATAGCTTGGAAAATCTCTGACATTAAGGGAATAAGCCCAACATTTTGTACCCACAGAATTTTAATAGAAGATGAGTACAAGCCATGTGTGCAACCACAAAGACGTCTAAATCCCAACGTAAAAGAAGTCGTGAAAGCCGAGGTAATTAAACTTCTAGTTGCTGGAATAATTTATCCTATTTCGACAGCAAGTGGGTGAGTCATGTGCAGGTTGTCCCAAAGAAAGGAGGCATGACCGTGGTAGCTAACAAAAAGAATGAACTAATTCCTACCAGGACAGTCACAGGTTGGAGAGTTTGCATAGATTACAGGAAACTGAATGACGCCACTAGAAAAGATCATTTTCCCCTACCCTTTATTGATCAAATGCTAGAAATGTTATCAGGACACATGTACTATTGCTTCCTAGATGGACTCTCCGGCTATTTCCAAATCCCAATAGCACCTGAAGATCAGGAAAAGACAACGTTCACATGCCCATACGGTACGTTCGCTTATCGTAGAATGCCTTTTGGATTATGTAATGCTCCTGCTACTTTTCAGCGTTGCATGCTAGCGATCTTTGATGAACTCGTGGAAGATATCATGGAGGTATTTATGGATGATTTCTCTGTTTACGGTAATTCTTTCCATCTTTTCCTTAAAAAGTTAAAACGAGTCCTAATGAGATGTGAGGAAACAAACCTTGTTTTGAATTGGAAAAAATGTCACTTCATGGTACAAGAAGGAATAGTATTAGGACATAAAATTTCTAGTAAATGGATCGAGGTAGATAAAGCAAAAATTGAAACCATAGAAAGATTACCTCCTCCCGAGTTCGACCAAGGCCATTAGAAGCTTTTTAGGACATGCGAGATTTTATAGAAGATTCATTAAGGATTTTTCTAAAATAGCTAAGCCTTTAACAAAATTGCTAGAAAAAGATGTTCCTTTTAATTTTGATCAGAAATGTTTAGATGCATTCAATATCCTTAAGGAAAAACTAATAAATGCTCCAATTATGATTGCACCCGATTGGAATCTACCCTTTGAACTAATGTGTGATGCAAGTGACTTCGCAGAGAGTGCGCTTCTGGGACAACGAAGAGGCAGCATTTTCACCAATTTACTACGCTAGCAGAACACTAACACCCGCACAAGAAAATTATACCACCACAGAGAAAGAATTGCTAGCCGTAGTTTTTGCTTTAGATAAATTTAGGCAGTATCTAATATTGTCTAAAGTTGTCGTTTTCACTGATCATTCCGTTCTTCGTTATCTTTTAACCAAACCTGATGCAAAACCCATACTCATACGATGGATTCTTCTCTTGCAGGAATTCGAATTAGAAATACAAGATAAGAAGGGAGCCGAGAATCTTGCAGCTGATCACCTTTCCAGACTTGAAAATCCACACACCAAAGAAATCGATGAATGTGGAATAAATGATTCGTTTCCCGAAGAACAACTCTTTTCTATAACACATTCTGAGGTACCATGGTTTGCTAATATTGCAAATTATTTAGCAGCTAACGTCGTGCCAAGAAAATTAACACATCACCAAAAGAAGCGATTCTTTGCTGATGTGAAAAATTATTTTTGGGAAGATACCTTTCTTTTTCGCATATTTGCAGATCAGATAATTCGAAGATGTGTTACAAAGACAGAAGCGAGCAAAATTTTGGAGCATTGCCATTCAGGACCATCAAGAGGACACTATAGTGGTATTAAGACAGCACACAAAATACTCGAATCAGGTTTCTATTGGCCCACTCTATTTAAAGATGCCAACAGGTATGTTACCTCGTGCGATAGATGCCAAAGAATAGGTAATATTTCTAAACGTGATGAAATGCCTCAAACATATATGTTATCATGTGAAGTATTTGATGTGTGGGGTATTGATTTCATGGGACCATTCCCTAATTCGTTTGGAAACAAGTACATCCTAGTGGCGCTTGATTACATGTAAAAATGGGTAGAAGCGAAGCTTTACCTACCAATGATGCTAGGGTAGTAGTCAAGTTTCTCAAGAAACTGCTTTTCCGATTTGGCACACCGAGAGCCATCATTAGCGATAGGGGTACTCATTTCTGTCATACTCGATTTACAAAAGTCCTAAAAATATGGAGTATACCACATGACAGCCACCCCATATCATCCTCAAACCAGCGGGCAAGTTGAGGTAGCAAACCGAGAACTTAAGCGCATTCTAGAAAAAATGGTTGAATCAAATAGGAAAGATTGGGCAGTTAAAGTAGATGATGCTTTATGGGCCTATAGAACAGCATTTAAAACACCCTAGGGACATCCCCATACAAACTTGTATACGGGAAAAGCTGTGAATTAGAACACAAAGCTTTTTAGGCAATAAAATTTTTGAATTCTGACCTCAAAATTGCAGGAAAAAGAAGAATGATGCAGATGAACGAGCTGGACGAGTGGAGAACGGAAGCCTACGAGAACTCAAAACTGTACAAGAAAGCAACAAAGTGACGCCACGATGCTCGTCTCAAGAGATCAAAGCAATTCGAAGTAGGAGACCTGGTCCTACTATACAACTCAAGGCTTAAACTATTTCCAGGAAAGTTAAAATCAAGATGGTCAGGCCCATTTATGATCAAAACAATTTTTCCATATGGCACCATCGAGGTAACTCATCCTACTAAAGGCACATTCAAGGTAAATGGCCACCGGCTTAAAATTTATAATGGGGCAGATTTTGGAGATATGAGAGAGGAGCTTATGCTCCATGAGCCTCCTTTCAGAACCGAAAACAAGGAAAGTCTAGCTTAAGACTATAAACGAGCGCTTCTCGGGAGGCAACCCGAGCACTAATTCACTAACATTTTATTTTTTATTTTCTCTTACTCAAATCTAACCCCATACTAACTTAGACTAATAAAAGAGCAAGTTTACGACCTCACGGCTTTCGACACGGCGTACCTATGGCGTGTGGAAGACAGGATTGGACACGGTGTTCCAAAGAGTCGTGCACAAAAAGGGGACGAAACGATTTGCCCCACATGGGCTGCGACATCGAACACGCTGTGCCGGCTACCAACCGTGCTAATATACCGACTTATTGAGCACGGGCTAAACACGGCCGTGGCCTCAACCATGTGAGGCTATCGACTTATCGAGCACGCAGCCGCACACGCCCGCATTTACCTCACCGTGCCAACATATCGACAATTCACGCGCGCAGCGTGCTACTCCCACCCACGGCGTGCCAAAACCTTGAAACACGCCCAAATGTTGGATATCGCGAAAAGCACGGGCATTTTCAAAACACACGGGCGTGGAAATAGACCGTGCCACCTCCCCTATATAAATCAAATCGTCTTCCCCAAAACCTAACCCTAGAATCGCTTTTAAACACTCTTTTCTCCCAAATCCGACCGCACATACACCTTCCTCCACCCAAAGCATCCTCCCTTGCCTTTTCTCTCCAAAACCACACAAAACCATTTGCACGCCCGCACTACTGCGTGCCGCCGAACGCACGCGCTTTGCCACCGCCGTGTTAGTCCCGCAAAAGCTCACACCACCGCCGTGTGCTCCACCCGTGTTTGACCGTCCTCCACCATCACAATCCCTGGTTCCCTTTTCTTGACTTAGTATTTTAGTATTCTTGTTTATTTCCAGATTTTGTTTAGATTAAAGCTTAAAAAGCATGATTTTTTGTGATTTAGGAGATTTGTTGTTAGATTCTATACTAATTATTGAATTATGAACTCATGAAATTGATAAATTGCTCTGCCCACTATTGTCCGAGAAAATTTTTCCCCTCCTAATTAACATACTCACAAGAAGAAACTCTAATTTTTTTTTACTTAGTGGGCATATGATGGTTGTGCTATTGATGAAGCTTGAACTGCCTGATTACAAATTTCAGGTACCATGTCAACACCACGTTACAAACGATCAGCCCCAAGTAAGAAAAGAAAGGGGCCTGGATCATCTTCTACGAGTGCTGCTTCCGAGCTTAGGCATCCATTCCTCTGATTTTCTCAAAACACTCAGGAAGAGCGTTACAAAGCACTCCGGGATAGACCCCTCGGCACTGGTAGGTGTATCGATTGGGACGCAGTGGAACATGTCGGACTCGTAACCGATATTCGAGCCTTCATTTCAACCAATCCGTGGGAGCAATTCTTTTCCATCATCGAGCCCACATACATGGAGCTTACCCTCGAGTTTTGTACCACATTCACTTTACAAACTGTGATGGCGCAGTTCGATGATCTAAGAACATGCATTCCTGTCTAGGGGTACGATGTGACGTCGATCGAGCATACCACAATTCGGCACAGCTCTAGGACTTTATACACCAGAATTCATAGAAGAAAACCCACTCGACGATCTAAACCGTGAGCTCCACTGCACTCCAATCTTATGCTGGCGAAACCTACACCCCAATACAAGCATCTACGATCCCAGCCGCTCTAAGGCGACGGCACTTTCCCCAGCTCTAAGGTATATTCACGCCGTTCTCGTGCACACCATCACAGGTCGCAGAGAAAGCACGGGCGTCGTAAACAAGCAGGACGTCTACTTCCTATCATGCATGTCTGAAGGACATGTTTTCGACTTAGCATATTTTATCGCATGCGCGATTCAACATCAGACAAAGAAACATAGGAAGGGGATTTTGTCAATGGGGCCATACATTACGAGGTTGGCTCGGGACTTCAACCTCATCGACACTGAAGCTCAGATCACCTCCCTCACACTAATCGACAACATGGTACCTCAAGGCATCCAGAAAATGCTACATATGAGGATGATTAAACACCGACAAGGGACTGAACCCCCACAATACCAATTAGTGACCGCAACAGACGAGGAGGAGCCCGAGGACATTACTGACGATGTCCCACCACCATCACAGGAGGTACCGGTTCCGAGTCAGCGACCGTCCCGTACAGAACCATCATTAGTGGACATCTCTGCACGGCTTGACCAGTTCGAGCTATATTTTGCTGAAAACACTCGGCGCTTTGACGGGTTAGTGGCCACCCTTCAACAAATATGCCAGCACCTGCATATCTCACCACCAGGACCACCACAGGACCCGACAGAGGATGAGGACTTTTGAGTCCTTTTATCTAGTTTTCTTTTACTTTCAAGTTTTTTTTTATTATTATTTTTTTTTTTTATTTTATTGTCTAGTTATTTTCATTTAATTTCGATTCATCTTATGTTTGAACATTATAATCATACATTTGATAACTTTTATCATGATTATCATTAACTCATAACCTTCGAGTATTCCTAACGTTTATTTAATTACACCCCAATAGAATTCTAATCGATGACTTAGCGGTTTAAACAAGCAATAAACCACTACTCAAGTCATCACCAACACCAACACCATCCCGATGCCTCGCCGTGTTTTCCACTCAAGGAATCATCCATTCATTCGTGAAGTGTCACTCTCTCCTTCTCTTTGATTTTACATATTAATTGTCATTATATATCTTTGTACATTGAGGGCAATGTACATCTTAAGTGTGGGGGGGTGAACAACCTAAGAAGACACCTAACAAAACCCTTAATTGAATCTTGTTTTTAAGTGAATTTACTCATATTGCTAATTAGGATGAAATTTCGATGATTTATGATTTTTATTGATATGTTTTTTCTAGGTCACAAACCGAGTTTAAATATTACCTTGAAGTTTGAAATTTACGAGGTTGACATCAAAATACCCATAATTTTTGTGAGTTTTGAGCCCTATAGAGCATAAATTCTTTTTGTGCTCACTTTATTGATTATGAGTATGTCAACACCGACTGTTATTCTAGAACTTGCATCGATTATACATGTCGAGACCACATTTTATGATTTGATTCACAGAGATGATAAAGGCACCTAGGATTTAACCCACTAATTCCCTAAAAAGCCTATCGTCACAAATTAACCCCTAGTTAACCCCTTTTTAACCGAACACCCTTTTTATTGACATACCCACTAATATTAACCTGAACCCTTTGTTTTTGTTATCAACATTCTTTTTACTACCCTTATATCGAGATTTGATCTGATTAGTTGCCTAATTATGAATTTTAGTAGTTTATCCTTTATTATGTATTTAGTTTGTTCTTAAAAAAAACGAAGTATATCCATTATTCATTATTAGTTGTGATTAAATGAGCTTATATGTTTGGATTCCAAATATCGAAGAAGAAGCTCGTATTATTAGTATTATTAGTTGTCAATTGATGTATTTATTATTATTAATTCATTAGTTCTTAGTTAGGTAATTTGTCAATTCAATCTCAATTCTAACCCTCTAATTCAGCCTTACTCCACACCTTAACCCTAGCCCCGTTACAACCCCAACAAAGACCTTTTGGATTTGTGTTTCATCTCATATTTCAGTGGTGGAGATTTGATTTCCATGCAAGCCTATGGGATTAACTCTTCATGTTTGACTTTTGAGTGCCTAAATTCTGAACCTTAAACACTTTGAGTGATTTGAGCGAATCTTTTGAGAGGATGTCAATCCTTGTCGATTTCGAATCGAGGTAATTATTTAGATGAAGGGAAACGCCTATGTTTGGTGCTACTGAAATCTATGACTTATACTGTTTGAATTTTTAGGACACTTTGAATTAAATTATCCATGTATAAATTATCTATGAATTATGATAAGACACTATCAATAGGAATTATGAATCACGGGAAGTTCGTTTTAATTGTAAGTTGAGAATTTTGCTTGAGGACAAGCAAAAGCTTAAGTGTGGGGTATTTGATAAATTGTAAAAGTAACATATTCTAAGCCCACATTTAGTATGCTTTTGGATGATTTAAGCCCCAATTTATGTAAAAAGGTGCTCTTAATCCTTTCTTTTTATGTCTTATACTCAGGAAAGCACCCGAGGACGAAAAGAACGAGAAACGGGCTTAAAATGGACCAAGTTGGGCCAAGCCACGAAATTGACACGGCCCGAACTCCACTCCACACCCGGCCGTGCCACCATTCCTACTAGAACACGGCCTTACCCACGACTTACACGGCCGTGCCTCATTTAATAGTGACGAACACGGCCTGGCCACGATTTACACGGGCGTGTGCCATAGCCGTGCCTCTGCCGTGGAGAAGAGGAATTTTATTCGGGAAAGGATACTTAGGGAGAAAGAAACGTATTTCAAAAGCCTATAAATACACCCTAGGTACCAGCTGAAAAAGGGGGCAGAAAAGCTAGGCTAAAAAGCCAAGCCGGAAAGGTCAGATTTGTGGGAATCACTCGAAGATAGCCAGTTGATCCATCTCAAGAAGCTGAAATTCTACTCAAGACGGAGGATCTCCTCTTCAATTCCTTCAGGGGGTTTTAGGGATTTCTTATGTTTTGTGTTATCTTTTATCTTGAGATGTTTTCCTTTATTGTTATGAACTAAACCTTCGGATACCCGAAGGGGATGAAACCTATGATGAATCTTGTTATTTGATTATTGGAATTATATGATAAATACTTAGTTTGTTCTTAATTATGTGAGCTTCATCCAAATTTAATGTGCTTAGGTGGAGGAGGAATAGACCCTGCCTAAGAGTAGATCCAACATACTTAAGCGGAGTTGATCACACGCCTAGAGATAGGGTGACGAGATTTTGCCGGATTAGGGTGAAACCTAATATGGGAGTCCATAGATCGATTTACTGCTATTTTAGGGGGTTATTATAAGCGAACGAGAGTTCCACTAATTAACCTAGGGTTAGATGTTATTCGCCTCGAGAGAGGGTTTAATATACGTTAGGGAGTCTCACGGATCAAACTAAGTAAATACATCATATAGTTCAAGGTTAGTTAACAAGTGAAGTCTAGGTGGATTTTTCCTAAGGGTATCGCTTGAGTCAACTGAGTTTTTCCAAAAGTTATTTCTCGAATTCATTCTTTTTGTCTTTGCGTCTTAGCTTAGTAAGTAGATTAGTTTTAGTTTAACAACCATCACTTTATATTAAGGCTAAATAATAAAAAGACGGTGAGTATTAGTATTTTTAGTTCCTTTGGGTTCGATAATCCGGTCTTGCCTAAACTATACTACTGTTCGATAGGTGCACTTGCCTTTAATCGTTGTCAGAGTTGGTTTCCAGGTTCGATCATTCTTTATTAAATTTTAAAACTCTGATTTACAGCGATCAGGCTTATTTGGAAGTTATTATTTGTATTATGAATTAGTTCAAGTTAGTAAGCTTAATACAGAGTATATATGGTTGTGATGTTTGTTATATGATTCGGTAAAGGGGTAAATATAAGCATAATGTATATTCGGCCATGATGCTAATTTATTTTAGAAGTGTGTTTATGGCATATTTTATGTGATGGAATGGTATGATTATTGTGTATATATTTGATGATTGAAATTATGACCATTTGGATAGTTAAAAATGTTAAGTTAATGTTTATAATCGGCTAGTCATAAGTAAAATAAGTGTACATGACAACGATATGATCATGTGTAGTTGGTTATTTAGATTCGGCTTGTGATGGTTAATAATGATCATGATTTGTAACGGCAAGGTTAGCTTAATATTGAATGATAAAATTTTTGTGCTACTTTTGAACATAAATTGATAGCCGAAATAGGTGAGAAGGGAATTGGTTATGTGAGTGCAATTTATGCATGATAATTAGCATGCGAATGGGGTGTACTATGGTTTGTGTTTTGTGCTCTTATAATGGTTCATAGTGATTGGCTAAAATGCGCATTATATATGTTGCATTAAAGTTATGTTCGGTCATATGGTAATGATACTAAGGTTGCATATGTGTTTGGACAATAATTGGTGAGTAATAGTTTGTTTGGTTTTTAATTTGCGCACATGCAGAGTTAAGGAAATGATATGTTTGATATTTGTCAAATTAAATAGATATATTGGCATGTATTCAATATATTTTTGAATGTCTTAATGTATGCACATGGATTTTGTCATGTATTAAGCTATATTATAATTTGATTATTTGAAAGCTATAAAGGAGATGTAAATATGATTCGTGTAATTGAGTTTATATTACCTTAAACATGAATAGTAATGAATGACTCTCCTAAATTGTGTATTGTTCGGTAATGCCTCGTAACCCTAATCCGGTGACGAATACGGGTTAAGGGTGTTACACTAGGCGTTCCTTATTAGTGGTCCAATGAAAATTCTTCTAGTTTCAGTTTCAATCATAGGTGCTTGCTACCTAGTGAGAATAAAACACCATGCCTTTTCATTGGTAAACTTGATGTAAGCTTGCGTTATTGCCTTCTAATAGGAATAACTGCCACTGTCTAACATAGAAGAGCGAATAGTTGAATATCCTTTCATATCTAGCAATCAACAACACCAGGAAACTCCACTAGTTACGTTAAGTGTAAACCTTTTATACCAATTATTGAATTGAACATATACTTATTTATTAAAAACTCTAGTGTATGAATGGAGGTTCTTGGATGCAGTGGCTACTTAAGGTGCCATAGCGGTGAACAAATAAAAAATAGAGTAAAAAAAAGACACAAAAAAGTGTTTACACAATTTTTTTCCTACATCTGTGGTGTTGGATCTGGTACCCTATGTGTATTATTTTTGTTTATGTACAATTGTAATTTTTTCGATCAGATTGATTAATAAAATTATTCATGAATTACATTAATACCCTTTGTATATTTTCCTCACGTGATTTTTGCATGTAAAGCAAAATAGAAGCAAATATCAGCTCACTGGTTGTCTAATGTTTAAACTAATACTAAGTAATATTGCGTGGTCAGATCGTAATATGGAAAGACAACTTATATTAGTAGACGGTCCTAAACATGTCCTTAGTCTAATTGGAAATGAGCAAACCAATTGAATGACTAATATGTCATCTATCAAGTTCAATTGGGGAGATGTTTTGTATTGGGCATCAGAGCGAATGACTCCCAGAAGATAGAGATATAGATGTGACTGACTGGATTGGCAGTACATCAGACTGGACCCAAGCAAAATAGATCCTGAATCCATTTATGGATTTATTCACTTGTTACGTTCATAATGTGACACACCTTAATCTTGAATGGATGATGGACTATGTATGCGTGACTCGTATACTTTGATGTAAGTAAAAGCCTGAGTTCAAATAGATAATGAATCGAAAGCTGGTGCATTGGGTATACGACTTTTGCAGTATGTAGCATCATTCACAATAGTGGAATTCATAGCCCAAGACATGGGTAAATGATATCCTCTCATTGGCATTACATGATAGATGAAAAGTAAATGTGGACACGAGTCGTTCGTCTTTGTGATGAATAACTTAATTAATAGTTGGTAGAAATTGATTTTTCATGAAGGAAGATGTAATGATTATCATGAGATAAAGTAAGATCATATTCAGATTTATCCCAAAGAGATTAAAGATATCCTATGAGGGTAACACACTTATCACAAGGTCATTGGACAAGCACTGATTGAGTAGCTTTCATAATGGTATGTCATTAGAGAGTGCTCGGTCACGATACTATAGTGAAATGACTTAATGACTAAATAAGTTTATAATTAATAGGCGAAAATTTGGAACTTAATTATAAATTATTTGAGCCCTAATCACATATGTCCAATTGGTCCCTCCACTAGCTCGTTGAAACCAGAAATGAATTGCATGCTAAATCAAATGGATAGAAATGGTAAATTTAGAGAAATGAGAAACACTCAGAAATGAATATGGTTTTCTCACTAAGTATGGAAATGACCTGAAAATTAATTTATGATTGTTCAAATTATTAATTAATTAATTGAAGTTTAAAAATGGAATTAAATTAATTGGTCATAATGAATATATTGAATGTAGAAAAATTAAATATATTTTCTCATATTTTTTTTACAGTAAAGTTGTCATGATTTTAATTGAATCAAAACCGAGTTGAGAAAATTATTTAATTGAGAAATTAATTAAATAATTTAAATTAATTTATGATGTTTATTTTGGAAAATAGAAAAAAAAAGTATTGGGTTAGATTGAATTATTAAGTGTTGGGTTAAAAGTACATGAAACACTTATAATTGGACTTAATATAAAAGAGGCCCAAACCCCATCATAATACATATAAGGGGAAGCACATCCTATTAACCCATCTCTCTTCTAGTTCAACTAGGAAGTTGTTTCCTATTAAATAGACTTCTACTAATTCAATAAGGGTTTCACTTCTTCTCCCTATAAATAGATGGCACCGGTAGGGCTAAATAAACAATAAGTTTTACACAAATTTGATATATTATTATTTTGCCTGAAAATGGTGAGAATTTATTTTCTAAGTATAAATTCTGTTTTTTTGGAATAACAATTCTACTAGTTTTTATTGGAGAGTGTCTTGCTTTCCAATTGAAAGTAAAGTAAATAATTTTTGGTTATGTATTTGATTAGAATTCGTTCAAGCCCACACTCGAAGTAATTTGTGGTATGAGAATAGCGAAGAAGGCCGTTCGATTGAAAGCTGGAAACGACAAGAATCTGTCTAGCTAAAAACACAGGTGCGATTTTGGTAAAGGGTTTATTGCTATAAATATCACAAACCAACTCAGTTTTTAAATTTTTTATTTTCCACTATACAAGAAAACCGTTTTCAAACTGAATTTTCTCCAACATGTGGAGCCTAGCTCAGTGAATAATTTCACTATCTTTAATCTTTAATACAACAAGTGATTCAATTTTACCATTCCCCTAGTATAACAACCTCACTTTTTGTATCTTAAAAACCTAGAACACTCACCTTTATGTTCTTCCTTTGAGAAGTTAGTTGTAAACACAAATTGTTTACTCTCAATTTTACTCACAAAATAAGTCCCTTAATGAACCATAAGGTGCTCTTAATACTTAGTACAGAAATAAAAGTCTCTCAATATATAGAAGTTTTTAAAACTTGCTAAGATACTGGAGATAAATTGCAATCCAATCCATTAGCTATAAAATAGCAAAATACAATAAATTAATAAAGGTTAATGTAAAGTGGACTATTGGAGATTCATTCTTCAATTGTATCTTCAATTCAATTTGTTTAGTTCTCCATAATCCAAGGGATTCAATTTCTTGATCCAAACCAATCAGTAACAACCCAACTTTTGTCGATGTGAGAAAATGCGATTTCTGTAACACCCCATACTCGATCCGATCGTCGAGTCTAAGCTATAAGGTGTCATATTTGTTTTTGGAGCAACTATAAATAAATCAAAATTTGAATAATAATATTAAACATTCAAATATAAGTAAAACATGTATATACAACAATAAGTAATCATTTTTGGGTCTTATACAAGCTTAAGAAAGCTCTATAGCTAACCTGAGGTCTAATTATGACTAAATTGTAACGTTTTTAAAATTACAGGTTGACGTCGCGACATCGAGGGTTCCTTTTCATGACACAATATATTAACTTGACCTCATTGCAACGACCTATACTCGACGTCACGTCATGGTATGGTGGCCTAATCTTGTCGCAATGACAATTGTTCGACGTCGCGACGTGACATACTATTTCAAATGGTTAGGTTTTGGCACCTATTTGCAACCACCTAAAACATCCCAAAAACATTTGCACTTGTAGTCTCAACCAAAATGCCATTTCAGACCTGCATTTCTAACATGTTTCACCATTCATAGGATTATTTGTAATTTATAGGTATTAAATTTTTACATTTGACAACTTTGCAACTTCATACATTACCAAAAGGAAATATACTATGGAGTATGCACACAAGTGATTCAACTTCTCATATAAAGCTACAAATTGCCAATTTCATCTATACAATTCAACCATTAGCCATTTCTAACTCTTCAAACTAAGTCCTAATATGACTTGAACATATATTGTACAAAACCGAATCGACCTAGGTACATGTCATACTTAAAACAAAACAGAATTACACAAACTTTGCTGAGTTAGGGATCGCTTGCTAGATGTTGGATATACTACTCGAACTCTTGGAAATCAACTATACCTGTACACGAAGAAACAAATCGTACGTTGAGCGAAAATGCTCAGTGGTAATTCCATGACTTAAAATAAAATAATATAAGCATTAGTAAATTTTCACAAGGTATATAATATCAATGACTATTCAAAACATGTTCTATGATGCCAAATAATTCTATTAACACTTTCACATTTGAACATACTATAACAATAGTAAAATCAATTCAAGTCACTTATCAACAACTTATATTTAAACCAATTCCAATTTCAATACATTCAATCCCATTCTCATTTAACACCAATATATCGTTTAACCCACCATTCAATCATTTCTTGTAGTCTATCGACTCATTCATATTCGTTCAACCCTCGGGGCTCATTTTCAATCGATACATATAGTACTTTACATATCTTATCTATCTTAACACACACATATAAGCACAATATACCAATTCATCAACATTTCGTAACTTCTATACTACTCTTGTCATCCTGGGTTGCCCGACAACGATGACTTTTGCTATCAAGACTCATTATACCATCCTGGGTAGCCCGACAACATTGGTTCAAACTATTCAATAAATTACCATCCCGAACAACCCAACAACGATGGCTTTCACTATTCTTACATTTTACCATCTTTTGGGGGCCCGACAACGATGGTTATCACAATTTACCTATCTTACCATCCCGGGTGACCCAACAATAATGGCATTCAATATCTAAATATTCTACCATACTGAATAGCTCAAAAGCGATGGTTCTCACTATATACACATTCTACTATCCCAGATGGCCTGGAAGCAATGGTTTTTTATCTAGGGCATGCCAACTAATTTGACGGTATTCGAGTCCGTTAATAAGGTAACATTGAATCAGTAAACATCATAACCACATATCGTACTTTAATCTCATTACTAATTCATCATTTCATCACATCATATAATATATTTCAACACAAATTCAAATCAAATAACACATATCAATTAAATCACACTATTTTCTATTCTATTCAATTTAGTCCTTGTCTCGAAAATTCAATCTCAATCATTTTTAATTCAATTCAAATAGCCATTGATAACTCACCTCAATGTTATATCATGCAAAACATCTTAAATATGCAGTAATTAAATTGATCTCAAATTATAGAAATACAAACCAGGGTCCCGCATCATTCGTCGACAACTCTTGCTTTTGCTTTCCCTCTCGATTGCCTAGTGTCGACGTTAGCTAATTGTATAGTCGCATGTTAGAAACCTTTAATTTTTTTATTATTTTCTTTCTTATGATGTATGGACATGAACTTGAAGATGATGAGAAGTTTTCTCTTTCTTTCAACCATGTTATGTGTATATAGAATAATTAAGATTTAATTAATTTAACTAATTATACTTAATTAACTTAATAATCATGCTTAATGAATTTAACATCATCATCCACTAACCCTTATTTGAAAATGGTTTATTTACCATTTTGGACCTTTGGCTAATTTCTATTTTCATCTGCAAGTCCTTTGTCAATTAAAAATCTATATCGATTAAACTTTACAATTTAGTCCCTAGGCCATAATTAATCACTATTTCAGCTAAATTGATTAACCAAATTTCAATTCATCAATATTATAACAATGTAAATATCCCTATTTAATATTTACAGACTTGATTTCTGGAAACGAGGTCCTGAAACCATAATTTTTGACACCACTAGAAATCAGGTTGTTATAGTTTTGGAACCTCATTTCCGTAAATCGAGTATGTAAGAATGAATTATAAAGATTACCGGAGTTAGTATAAGAATATATTAAAGATTGATTAAGTAATTTAACCAAGAAAATTGTTAATTAAACCTTAGGGACTAAATTGTAAAAGTTTAATCACTATTGAGTAATTATCCAAAGGTGTAAAATTGTTATTTAACCATTTTTTTAATATATGGCATTGAAAGATGATGGTGTCAATTGTCTTCCACTTAGTTTAATTTATAATTAATTATATATATAAATATTTTAATAAAATGAATTAATTATGATTAACAAGTTAATCAAATTTCTTGCTCTCAGTACAAATATTAAGAAGTTGAAAAAGATGAGAGAATCATTACTTTCATTTGTTCTTGTCGTCCAACCAAGAAGAAAATAAGAAAAGAAAAAAACCCCCTTTGGTTTCAATCTCAATTTCGATTCAAATTAGCAAAGGTAACCAAACTATTTTCATCAATTTTTTATAGATTCTTGATCATGGAAGCTTGATTTAGCTAACCCATGTATTAATTTCTTCCATTTTTATATGTTTAACAAGTTTCCATTAGAGAGAAATTGATGAATTAGGCTTGAAATTGAAAAGATTATTAGATAGTGAACTTAGATTATGTCAAAGACTAAGTTAGAAATTAAGTTAAGTTTGTTAGATAACTTTGTGACATTAGAGACTAAATTAAAAACTATCATTGAATTATGCTGAGTAGAAAGTATAAGGTCCATAATGAAAGAATATGAAAGCTGGTCGTGTCTGAGAGTTTTAATATTTATATAATGAATGATTGAGCCTAGAAACTAACTATCACCACGATTGAGGCAAGCGCACCTATCGAACAGTAGTATAGCTTAGTGGCAAGACCGAAATGTCGAACCCAAAGGAACCAAAAGTGCTAATACTGACTTTCTTTTTATTATTTAGCCTAAGAATTAAGAGATTTGTTATTTAATCTAAAATTAACTAACTACTAAGCTAAGATGCTAAGACACAGAGAATGAATTGGGAAAATACTTGAGGGAAAAACCAATTGATTACGACAATACCCGAGGAAGATTCCACCTAGACTTCACTTGTTATTTAACTCTCGAACTGCATTTATTTATTCACTTGACTTGATCCGTAGGATTCCCTAATTTATATTAATACCTCTCTCGAGGCTACTAACGTCTAACCCTAGGTTGATTAATTGAAATCTCTTTCTAATTAAAACCCCTAGGATTGCATTAACTCGATCTATGGACTCCCATATTAGGTTTGACCCTAATCCAGCGGATTTTTTTCATCCTATCTCTAGGGTTGCGATCAACTCCGCTTAACTATGCTAGATCTACTCTTAAGCAAGGAATATTCCTCCACTGCCTAAGCACATCAATACTTGAATCAATATCCTGAAATATCAAAACAAGAATTAAGAACACATAGTTAAGAACAAATAAAGTATTTATCATATAGTTCAGAAAACAATAACAAGATCCGTCTTAGGTTTCATCCCCCTCAGGTATCTGAGGGGTTTAGTTCATAATCATAAAAGAATACATTTCAGAAGAAAATATAAAACAAAACATAAGAAAAACCCTAAAACCCCCTAAAGGAATTGAAGGAGAGATCCTCCATCTTGAGTATGATTTCAGCTTCTTGAGATGAATTAACTGACTTTCTTCGAGTAAATCCCAAAATTCTGACCTCTCTGGCTCGGCTCCTTGGCCTAGCTGGGCGCCCCCCTCAAGGTTGGCCTTTAGGGTGTTTATATAGGCTTTTGGAATGTATTTCTTTGCCTCTAAGTACCCTATTCCGAGTGAAATTCCTCTTTGTCACGGCAGGGACACGCCCGTGCAACACGCCCGTGTGAATAGAATCCAGGCCGTGGTCGAGCCTGCTAACGGGGCACGGCGTGTGGCTTGGGCCCAGGCCGTGTTGATTTCCTACTTTGGCCCATTTGGTCTATTTTTAGCCCGTTTCTCGTTCTTTTCGACCTCATATGCTTTCCTAAGTATAAAACATGAAATTAAAGGATTATGAGCATCAAATTCCACAGGTCAAGGGATAAATCATCCAAAAGTACGCTAAATGTGGGATTAAAATATGTAAATACTACGGTTTATCAAAAGCAAATTTTAATTCGATGTTAGGTATGAAAAAAATGAGTATCTCAAATATAGGGACTAAATTGAATAAAATGAAAAATATGTTAGCTATGTATTTTAATGTGATTAGGATGTGAATTGACATTGTTTTATAATTGATTTATTGAACGTAGCTAAAGACGACGTCGGGCCGTCGCGAGAAAAGGGAAAGGCTAGAACCGTAGATGAGTGATGAAAACTGTGGTTTGTACTTTTATTATTCAAGTTCAATACATATACATATATGTGATTATCGCAAATCTACCTATTGAGGTAAGCATATTATTGTTTCCCGACTCGGTTTATAAATGATGATATCGAATGTTGAGAATTGGATTAAATTGAATATAGTAGAAATGAGCATGATAGGAATTAATAAATGTTATATGATGTGAATTGATGATGAAATTGTATGAAACTATGATATGTGAACATTTAAAGATATGTAATTGGAACATTAGTTACCCTATTTACTGATCGGGCAAAGTCAAATATAGTTGGCATGCCATAGGATTAGATTGTGTACGAATTTATACTTCGGTTATATGCCGGTGATGCACTATGTGTCAGTATGATATGATAGCGCTGAGTGCAAATTAATTCGGTTATATGTTGATGATGCACTATGTGCTAGTATAATTTTGATAGATATGAGCACATATTACTTTGGACTTTTCGATGATGCACTGAGGTGTTGGATGATCCGTGTATCCGTCTTTAGTCCGAGTCTGGTAAATAGAGATTATAAAGCATGAACTTGATGAATGATATTTGAACTAAATTATGATATGATATGGTACAATATGTATATATATATGAAATGCATCAAATGACAACATGTGATAGATCATGAGGACCAGTTTAAACGAGCCCTGAGGGCCAGTATGGTAAATACATGAATCAATAGATTCGAGAAACAATGAGAAAATGAAATGAACAGGTAATATGAAATGAAATGGAAATGGGTGTGTTATGTGGTTATAATACATGGCTTGAAATGTGTATACAAATTTGGTTAAATGAGTTAGTGCATAAACTTGATTCTTAAGACCTGGATGGTTGAATTAGATCATGTTTTGTTGTATACTTTACATGATAATATTGTTATTTTATTTTCTTGAATCATGAAAGTATCACTAAATTGTATCGCTCAACGTACAATTTGTTTATTCTGTGCGCAAGTCTCAGTAAATCTTGAAGTCTCGAAAAATAAAATAGTATCCAGATCGCAACTCTCGACTTATCAAAATTGTATATTCTCATTATGTTATTTAAAGTAGCATGTACCTAAAATTGTAATGATTTTTCAGCAACCGTTATAAAGTAATTGAATTTAATATTCACCAAGTCACTTCTCGCTTTCCTTTTCATATTAGTAAGTTTCTTTCTGCAGAAAGTCACTTCTCACTTTCCTTTTCATATTAGTAAGTTTCTTTCTGCAGAATTTAAAGCAAGTAAAGTCAAATGGGGACGGTGCACATTGCACAGCAAAACAAGCAGAAGCTTAAAGTAGCTCGATACATTTGTATTAATCACAAATTGACAGATTAAAATAAGATAATCTATTTTAAAACCTAGTCAGCTTAATTTTTTTTTAATATATATATATACACACACATATATGAATACTGTGTTGTCTGGAAGTTGGGAATATGAAAGAAAAAACCAAGATTGAGAGTTAAACTGTCATTAAGAAACATGTAAGAGAATCGCATTTAAATGTTCATTCAGGAAATTGGAGTCCCTGCAAGTTTTGAAACTGCTACCTGCCTCCACAAATGACTCAACAAAGAAGAATTTTCTTGGGACTTCTATTATTAATTTTGTTGGGGCAAGGGTTGAGGTGAGGTTTATTATTAAAGATTTTGGATTATGTTGGGATTATATTTGAATTGTGTTTGTATTATATAATTGTTATTATATATATTTACTTTGAATTAGATTTAGATGGTCGATACTAACAGTTAAAAACCGTCGCTATATATATATTTATGGTATAATAGGAATTTCATATATTCAACAATATTTACCGTTGGTATAGATATTAGAAAATCAATTGTAGTGGACAGTACTTATATTGACATCTACTACTTTAGCAACGCTTAAACTATTGGTATAGACTTGACCTATTTCGATGGTTAAAATAGTCTATACTGTCGTTACTCTATCAATGGTTATCTTTTCGTCTGAATAGCGTTTTTATTGTCGGAAAAGGGTTTTAATCTATACTGACATTTTTTCGTTTTCAGAGACAACTTTCAGGCCGTCACTATTTGGCAATTTGTTTGTAGTGAGGGTTCATGGGCTGACCGACCTAGCCCTCTTTGGGCCAAGCTTGGGTCTATATTTTTCAACCTCAGGCCAGCTTGTCTAGTTTTACTATTTATAAATAATAAAAAGTTAAAATATTTATATATTTTATAATTGAATTTCTTGTTCTAATTCATCTCATTTCGTCTACTTTTAGATATGGGTAAGCTATGTTACTAGTCACTAAATTATAGGTAATTTTTTGTTCTGGTCACTTAACTAAAAACAATTACAATTTGACCATTAAACTATTCAAAAATTTTCATCCAAGTCACTGGGCTATTAAAATCGATGTTATATGGCTTTCTTTGTTCACACTACCTGCATCAGTCGAAAACTCTCTTTTTCATTCTTTTCTACAGTTTAGTTTTTTTCATGAAACAGCTTTAGAATTCATGAATTTACTAACCAAAATTCAAATAAGTTTTTTTTCTTCGATCTCCGACCTGGCCTTCAGATCGATTTAAATCTAAGATATGTTCTTCTACTTGTCAATGGGAACTGATCCACTGTATTGATCGTTGAATCGTAGCTTAGAGCTTGTTGGCAGAATTTTTTTTTAAAAAGTTAACAACCAAATGGCTTAAATAAAAACTTCTGAATAGTTAAATGATTTAAATAAAAACTTTTGAATAGTTCAATTACCAAATTATAACTTTTTTTAGTTAAGTGACCAAAATAAAAAATTATAGTGTAGTTACTAATTGTGTAATTTACCCTTAAGATATTAAAATATAAAAATAATAATATTTAAATAATTTGTAATTTGGATCAAATATTCATTTTAGAGGGAAAGTTATTTTACTAAATTATTTATGATTCAATGAAGAAAATTACTGAAAGCACTTAATTTTTATTTTAATTTAAAGGTTCAATTTTTGCATGCACTTGCAAGTCAATTTAGGAATATTAATCCATCCGCTTGCAAGGCATTTTTTTTTATTTTTAAGTGCAACTTATATAGGTAGTCTTAGTAAATTTTATGTTCTATTTAACTACAAAAAGTTATAAAATGGTCATCCAATTATCAGTAAATTTTTTTTATCACTTAACCATGAAGAGCTACAAAATAATCACCTAACTATTCAATTTTATCTTTTTTGGCTACGAGCTTGCTAACGTAAAAATAGAAACACCCAAAAATCCAAAATAGTTGAGTGACAAAAGAAGGCAACATTGAAAGAAATTTACTAATAGTTGAGTGACCATTTTTTAAGTTTTCATAGTTAGGTAACCAAAAAAGGAATTTACTATTAGTTGGGTAACCATTAGTGTAGTTTATCCTATTTTTAATTATTTAAATATATTTTAGAATTAGAATTAAAATGAAAAATATTGTAAATATTGAAGATTATATTTATTGAATTTTTTAAATTTAGAGTAAAGTTAATAAAATGTTACTAATAAAAACATCCATGTTTGTTACTAAATTAATGATAATAATAACTAAAATATTTAATTAAAAAAATCAAAAGTTTAACTGTTGGATTAACAAACGAATTGGATAGCTTCAACTGTACCCAGAAATGGAGAAGGCGAGAAAGGAAAAAGAAAAAGTAAATTAGGCTTTTCTTTAGGTAGAAAGAATAAAAAGTAAATTAGGTAGATTTAATCGTTAAAAGAATAGGTAGCGGCCACCCCTACTCCCCAAATCAATTTTTGTTAGGCAAAAGTTTTCCCAAAATCATGGAAAAGAAGGAAACGTCCATTTCAACTTTATTATTGGACTAACAAAAAGTTCAAAAGTTGGGAGTATCTTACTTCTTTATATTTATAATTAAATTTCATTATTCTGATCTTTAATACAGTTTTTTATCCTTATAATATAAAAATATTAAAATACTTTCAATTTAATACAAGTGTTTTTATTAATTACTAAATTAGTACATTTTCTAAAATGGAGAGAAAAATCAATTTACCATAAACCCATTTTTATTTTTTTTCAACCAGCCTCAATTTCAATTTTCAAAGTTTCTTTTATCAGCAAAAATTTGAAAATATATATTATTTGGGTAAATTAGTGTACTACAAACTTGTTATGGTACTTGTCATTATCGATCCGTTATCCGGTTATTCGATTGGGTCTCGACCCGTAGTCTATGTGGGTTCGCATATGAGGTGTCCACGTCCTTCCATGATATCGCACAATGTGGGTTCGCACCACCATGCAGATGAATCCACACATAGAAAACACATGTTAATCCTAGAATAGGGTACGTGTTGGCATCCATGGGAACCTACCTACGATATCACATCCATGAACAATAACCATATCATATAAATATAGAATTTAACCTTTTTGGAGGACACACACTAAAACACTCAACAATTTGGTACGGTGAGCGTGGAAAAATTTCCGACCATCAGAAAACCAGAAAACTAAGATGACTCATCCTAACGAGATTTCCCCAGCAGTTTCCCATCAGGCCAGGCAGGGGGTTCTGGCACTGGCAATCAACATAGTGAAATGGACTTTTTTGCTGGTTGGTTTGTTGACTAACCAAAAATCTGGGCAACTTAGGCCAAACAGGTGCCTCCAATTCTTTTGATCTCAATGCTCATTTTGGTCGGGGACCATCATTTCCCTTGGATCAAGAAGCATCGTTGCAACAACTATTTGGTTTGTAGGAGCAACTAAGGTTGATAAAGGAACAGAGGACTTAACAAAGTGCTAGGTTTGAACATTAGTAATCTTTTCAACAGGAGTTGCTAAGACAAAACGAAGAATTAAGAACAAAGATGTAGTTCGACCATTCTGATTTTTAGGACCATGTCACGCCTATCCAGGAGGAGGCTGTGGGAGCACATGCAAAGCCATGGCAAAACGAAATTGATGCTTTACGTAGAAATGTGCGAGCATTGCACCCTAATTGCAAGATATGGACTGTTTGTTTTGTTCTAACAACCCTTTGTCTTCAGAGGTGGCAACTGTGAGCCTACCAATTGAGTTTAAAGTCCTAAAAGAGATGTTCGAAGGTAGAAGGGATCCTCGAACTCATCTTATGCAGTATAATGATTATCTAAATGTGTTAGGGGTTTTTGATACAGAAAAATGTAAAGCTTTCTCGATGACTCTTAAGGGAAACGCGAAAGATTGGTATCTGCCTTTGCCACAGGGCTCCATTCAAAGCTTATTGCAGTTGGATCAAATGTTTTCAGGAAGATTTCAAGCCCATGGGACAATAATGAGCACTCTTATGAGTTTGATGTCAGTGAAACGAGGGATGGAGAATCTTTGCAAGATTATGTCAAACGGTTTCATGCAGCCACGTAACACAAAGAATTTGAAGGACTAGTGGGCCATTGATGTCTTCATCATAGGAGTCCAAAATGAGCATGTGCAATATCCGTTTATTGATAATAGGCCACAGAGTTTGGCAGACTTGTATGAGAGGAGCATAAGTTCGTTGGCCTGTAATCTCTCCATGCAATTTTTTGATATCTTTCACAGAGAGTGTAATGATCCTGCAACATCATATTTTGCTCTACTAATTTTCTATTTCTTCATCCAACTGCTTATGTAGTTTGCGAGCCCTTTCCAACACTCCCATGATAGACTGATAAGCATTTTAAGTTTCTATCTTCTTTACTTACTCTTCTCCAATGCCCTCATCGAGCCCCACACTGACCATTCTAGCTTCAGCCAAGGCTACTTGAAGAGACAATATAAGCTCCTTCAAAAAAGGTTTCCTCATACAACTGGACGATGCAGACGGACAAACATGTTCTTTTGCTTCTTCAAGACTGGAATCTTTCCACTGTTTGCCCACTTCAGTAGGGCAATAAGAAAACTTCTGCATCCTCAGGTTACACGCCATGGAAATAACGTTTGTGTCTCACCACCATAAGACATAAACTTTATAGAACCTCTAGAGGGCCATGATGAACAATCACCCCAAATGTGTCTTTAGTTGGTAGTCTTTCTCGAGGCAGAGATACAGGAGGGGAAGGAACCACAAGAGGGAACTGTAACAGTGCTTGCCACATCACCGAATGTTGCAGTATGATCCTTCCCTTTCTTTCGGTGAAATTCCCTTACTGAACTACCATCATCTTTACTACTTAATATAATGTTGGCAACTCCAGCAGTAGTCTTCTATTTCTTTCAACTACTTGCACTCCCTTTCCCAGCAGAAGTACCAGAGGGACCACCTTGCACATTTTTCATAAAGGATCGAATGTCCATGTATTCATCGATCTCTAGGGATAAACTTATGGATTCTCCTAATTCTCTTCAACAACGCAAACTGTGCCTGCATCACCAACAAGTCTATTATCAACATCAGCAATTATCATAAGGGGGTTCGTACTACTTTCTTGATCCCCTGCAAGTTTAGAGGACCGCAGACGAGGCTTTAATTTACAAAAAAGGTATAAAAATAATTTTTAGGCTCTTCCTTATTTCCTAAGAGAATAAGCCCTAAATCATCAGTGGCTCTATGTGGCCACGTGAACTGCGTGGGCAAAACAGTCACAGTGTCTTCACCATTGTTATCATCAATTGGCCGCCATCCATTAGGGCTCAGATATATGAGACAATGGTGAAACATGTTTCTAACAATTAACACTTCTTCCAAATCTAGTACGCGGCCTCGGTGAAGCCTATAATATTGAGTCCACCCTGTTTCAAATATAATTTCTCGTTTTTGCAAGCACATATTCTTACTAGGTATTGACCATTCGGTTGAAAAATCAAAACCAATTTCAAACTTGTATTTGACTCGTATGTATTTACAGCGGTTTAGGCGAAGGTTCGAAGACCAGTTGGAGATAATCGATTCCACTCCTTCGCGAGAAATAAAGTAAAATAGGCCCACTGAACCTCTTCGATTGCACACTTTGAGTTGATATAGATTTTGGAAAACAACGATCAACGACATCTCCTCTCGGTGACTACATTCGATGAAATATGTCACTACGACCCACCACGAGAAACCAGATAGCTGCCCTAGAGCTATCCTGTATTCATCGATAAGATGGTAGAAAAAGGGGTGGAGCGGTAGATGAAAACTCGCTTCTAACACGTGCAAGGGAAGTAGAAAACTTCCATCGGTGGTATCACTCAATCGACTCGACCCTTTAACGATTGAGAAGTCATAGGCAAAGTTGGGTATTTGAATTCCCCGAGCAACCAAATGACGACTCATTTCTTCTTGTCTGGTGGTGCAAGAATAAGCTTTCACCTCTACGAGAGCATTTACTTCACGACGTTGTGAAAACTCACTCCCTAAACCACTACGGACAACCTGAATAATACGACCACTTCCTCTCGCCCTAACCATTTTGCCCGAACAAACCCAGAAAAACCACAAAAACAATTTAGAAATTTTAAGAAAATTACCTCTGAAACACAATTATCCTCCTCAATAGCAGCTCCTTCTCAAAAATTTCAAATTCAAACGATTTGATTTTTAGGGTTAAGGTAACCTCCTTTTAAAAGAACTTTACACTTTAATGATTCATGTATCCGAGAATGAAGGCACAGTCAGCTGTATACAACTATACCTATCCTCAACATGTGGTGAAGTGTATATGACAATCTAAAACGAAAAACATACGCAATAAGTTTCTCTCTTAGTAACCCCTCACCCCGCGAAGCCAAGTTCTCAAAAGAGTCACTTTATAACTCTTCTTTGAACTAGGTGGGGGACAAATTGTTATGATACTCGCCATTACCCACCTGCTACCCGATTACCTAATTGGGTCCCGACCCGTAGTCTATGTGGGTTCGCACCTTGAGTTCGCACTTGAGGTGCCCGGGTCCTTCTATGAGATCGTACGATGTGGGTTCGCACCACCATGCAATCGAACTCACACATAGGAAACACATGTTAATCCTAAAATAGGGTACGTGTTGGCATGTATGGAAATTTACCTATGATGTCGCATCGACAAACAATAATAATATCATATAAATATAAAATTTAACCCTTTTGAAAAACACACTAAAACACTCCACAAAGCTTATTTTATTTATGTTTTAAGTTTTGGGCAGATTTCCAGTTTTTCAACCATCAATCCTCAAATTCAATTTCCAAAATTCCTTTTATAGCAAAAGTTTTAGAAATTCAACATCGGTTTGTTTGTACTACACCAATTTACTCGAATAATATATATTTAAATTTTTTGCTGATAAAAAGAAACTTTGGAAATTGAAATTGAGGTGGCTGAAAATATGGAAATCGGTTTATAATAAATCGACCTCTCTCTAATTTAAAGAATGAACTAGTTTGGAAATTAATAAAAAGAACTTATATTAGATTGTTTTTATTAATTGTTTTTGTATTATTTGAATGAAAAATAAATAAATATACACTTTTTATAAGCTTTCATTTGTTGAAATTTTGATATAACATTATAAATTTTTTATAGTACTGATCATATAACGTTAAATATTTTGGTATAGTATTAGAAATTTTAATACCACCTTAAATATTTTGATATAGCATTAGAAATTTTACATTAGTCCATATGTATTACTATGATCATTCATATATAAAAACCACCCTATAATAGTTTTGGTTAAATTATGTTATTCACCCATGTATTTTATAAAAGTTGTCATTTTAGTTTGGTCATTTTTAGCCCCTTTACTTTTCAAATATTAAAATTTTAGTGCTCATAAAATAATAACTGTTAAATTCATTAAGTTAAGTTCTATTATTTTCAAAATTTGACGTGTTATCATATGTATAATGTTATGTCAAGTTGTTATTTCCACATATTACTCACTAAAAATCCAGTTAATGGGTTAACGATTATGTCAAAATTGGAATTTCAAAATTCGAAAAGTATGAGGACTTAGAATGATCCAGTTGGAGAATATAGACCAAACCTACACTGGTACACATAGCACATAATTAGTAATTGAATTTAATCAAACATATTTACTTGCTACTATTTGGAACAAGACTAAATTTTCAAAATCTAGAAAAGTATAGGGATTAAAATTGATCAAATTAAAATATACAGACTAAATTCACAACTTTCACAAAGTATAGGAACTAATAATAGAATTTAACTAATTTTTTATATATAAAAACGTGTACAAAAAATTGCACTCCAAATTGTAATTTATTAGCTAGATATTCACCTTCCCAAAAATATAACAAACATATTTTAATTTAAATTCAATCATTAATTTTCCACAGTTAAATGAATAGAAATTACAAACATCCTAAATGAATAGTATTTGCTAAATTAACATGTGTTATATTACTATATTTCTATAGAACAACTATTAACCTCTGACTTTATTTGTTGAGTTTAAAAGTTTTACCAATAATATACCAAATAATTTTTCATAAAATCATACATTTTTTTAAAATACAATATTCCTTAACAAATAATATCTTATTTGAGATGTATATAAAAAAATTAAGCCAGTTACACAACTTGGTAAGCTCGGCCTTTCAATATTCAAGTATTTTGATAATAAAGATAATTTTTTTTGTTTGAACTTAATTATAATCTTTAAACAGAGACAAAATTTTCAAACCGTACAACCGCCTACCCTAAACCGACATGTAAAACAATGTGATAATCGTGTAAAACAATGAGTTGCACGTTCCTTTTTCTTTTTTTAGGTGAAGAAGAGTTACACGTCTTTAACGTTTGAAAAAGGAAGTAAAGGAATTAGGGTAGGTAGGGGTTATCCAATGAATAGTTCAGAGTACTCAAAAGTCAAAGAATATTGAAGTTCATCTGACTAAGAACAGTTCCACTTTACGTGTATATATATTGGCACCTTGCTCCATTCTTAGCTACAAACATCACCTTCCATAATTACTTTTACAAAGCAAGTAATTATAAGCTTGATCATATACATCCAAATTATTGAAAATTTGATTCCCAATCCATTTACTTGATGTCTGATATCACACTGTCTGAATCTTTGTAACATCAACCTCAATATTCATTTCATTTGAAGTTTTAATGCAGGAAAATATATATGCAATGGATGGTATAGAGAAAGCAAGAAGTTCAAGGAGTAGTTCAAGCCATAATAACCTGAGTAGTGGTATAAGGCTCAGCCTGAGCAAGAACCATTGGACAATGGATGATGTTTTTGCAGCGCGGAACAGTGGAGCTGGGGAAGACGATGAAGAAGCTCTGAAATGGGCTGCTATAGAGAAGTTGCCAACTTATGATCGGTTAAGAACAAGTATCATGAATTCTTTTGTGGAGAATGATGATGGAAACACCAACAAGTTTGGTCCAAGAGAAGTTGACGTGAGAAAGCTGGACATGGATGACCGACAGAGATTCATTAACGCACTGCTTAAGGTTACTGACGAAGACAACGAGAAGTTCTTGAGGAGGTTTAGAAACAGACTTGATAAGTAAGTTTCTCTTATGCTAATATAATTTTGCTCAATTGCTAAATCTTTTCTTGCAATTTTTTTCACCAACCCACTGTTCGATTCAATAGGCTGTGCAGACTTATGATCTAACTCAAAAACAAAAATTATATAACAGTTATATTTATAAAATATTGATATATATATATATATATATATATATATATTAGTTGAATAGAAAAATACAAAAGTGTTTTTTCTTTTTCTATATAAATATATAAAATTATAAAAACATCGTCAAAATAATACAACTTATGTTGTAAATTAACTAGGAGCATTTTTATCATTTTCTAATTGAATTGATGCTAAATAATATTAAATTGAATAAAATGTTAATTTTTAATTTTTTTTATGATAGTGTTAAATAATACGGATTGTTTTTATATATTATATTGTTATTAAATCTAGGCTTAATATAATATTTGGTACTTGATCTTGGCACTTTTTTTTGATTTGGTATCTAAACATTTTTTGGTCCAATTTGATACCTAAACTTGACTCTTTTTCTTAATTTGGTACCTACTATCTTTTTTTGTTCGATTTGTTACTTGAACTTGTCAAATGTTTTACAAATTACTTCAATATACTAATAATGTTATTCTTTTATGAGGTAGCAAAACTCATCAATATATGACCGGCATGTGAAAGACGATATGATATTTTTTTGTATTTTATATGTTCAATTACTTTTAGTTTTATTTTAATTATTTTATTAATAAAATAATGAATTTTTTTAATTTGAGTTTTCACAACTCTTTTTTTTCTTATTTAATATTAATCCGTTAAGTAAAGCTCAATAAATATTTTTAACATGAGCTTCCTCTAATACTGACAATATTTTTTTGTAGCATAACAAAAGAAATTTAACACCGTTAATGTTTTGCGTAATTTGTATAATATTTAATAAATTTAGGTATCAAATTAAACCTAAAAAAAGCTTAGATACTAAATTAAGAAAAAAAAAAGTCAAATTTAAGTATCAAATGGGACTCAAAAAAATTTTAGACCAAATTAAAAAAAAGTACCAAGTTAAAATTATTTATTTATTTGAGTTGTGATGAATGGTGATTGTATTATTAATTAAATTATATTTAATTATTTCTTAATTTTTTTCATAAATTTTGTAACTTTTTGCTAGTCTTGTGAACACATTAAAAACTTTTAAGAAAACTTATAAAACCAAAATGATAAATTTTAATTTAATCCTTTAAAAATTATAAAAATATAAACTAATACAACAATAAAATTTCATTTTAGCCCAAATAACTTTTTACTTCGCCCTGATATTGGATAAAAAGAAATTTAAAGTTTCCCAATAGATTCGGTAAGGCAAGGTCATGAGTATTAATTCACTCCTATTTGCAGGGTGGGGATTCGACTTCCTAAAGTGGAAGTTAGGTATGAGCATTTGAACATTGAAGCAGAAACCTATCTGGGTAGCAGAGCTCTTCCAACTCTTGTAAATTCGGCTCAAAATATTGCTGAATTAGCTCTTTCCATGCTTGGTATTAGGTTGTCCAAACCAACCAAACTTAATATCCTTAAGGATATCTCTGGTATTATCAAACCATCCAGGTAATTTTATTTACTAAAAATGCTCAACTAAAGCTTTTTAATTTTTATACCTAAACTAGGGTTCCAAATAGTTGACATACTCTCAAGTTCTCTCCCCACCAATAACTTGGTTGATATGATACACACATCCCTAAGTTTTAGTTTAATTCATTTAGTAGGTCTGAAGTTGATATTAATATAACTTTTACCGTCATCGTCGTCATCATCATCATCATTTACCTTTCCATTTACAGGATGACCCTTTTGCTAGGCCCACCATCCTCTGGAAAAACAACCCTTTTGCTTGCATTGGCTGGAAAATTGGATCCAAGCTTAAAGGTCAACAAGTACCAACTAAACTTGATTCGGTACCTTGCATGCAACGGAATAGCTTACGGTGATTCATTAAACTAACAAATATATTGAATTTTTTTGCATGAAACAGGTTAGTGGGGAAGTAAGCTACAATGGGTACAAACTCAATGAATTTGTTCCCCAAAAGACCTCTGCATATATCAGCCAACATGATGTTCATGTTCCAGAAATGACGGTTCAAGAAACCTTAGATTTCTCTGCAAGGTGCCAAGGGGTTGGAACTCGATATGGTATTCATAGATAATGAAGATAAATTACTTTATAATTACGAAGCATCTATATATGCTTACAGACACATGAATTTGAAGGTTTTAGTTGGGAGATTTTTAGATATTAACCTGTCTGTCTGTAACAGACCTTCTAAGTGAACTTGCGAGGAGGGAAAAGTACGCAGGCATTTACCCTGAACCAGAAGTTGACCTTTTCATGAAGGTAAATCTCATAAAGCAATAAAAACTAAGCACCTAATTTAGGTTTAATTTAACTTCATAATTTTATTTTATTTTTATTTACTTGCCACTTCAATTCCAGGCAACTGCAATTGAAGGAGCTGAAAGCAGCCTTGTCACTGACTACATTCTCAAAGTACGATCAGAGACTACTTTACACCAAAATATGATTTGTGCATTTCATTAAAATTTCAAAAGAAAATTATTTTTAAAACTAAATCAAATGTTCAGATGTTGGGCCTCGATATATGCAAGGATACAATAGTTGGAGATGGGATGATTAGAGGCATATCTGGAGGACAGAAAAAACGAGTAACAACAGGTTTAATAAATTGACTATATTTACTTAACAAATTAATCGTAAATTATGTGATTTATGAGCTTCCATTTCCATTAATGTAGAAGATTTACATCCCATATTTGGTTAAAATTAATGCAGGAGAGATGATCGTTGGGCCAACCAAAACATTGTTCATGGATGAGATATCAACCGGCCTTGATAGTTCCACGACATATCAAGTTGTCAAGTGTTTGCAACAGATTGCTCATCTAACAGATGCCACTATCTTTATGTCCTTACTACAGCCAGCTCCTGAGACGTTTGATCTCTTTGATGATATAGTGCTCATCTCTGAAGGTCAGATTGTTTATCAAGGTCCACGGGAGCATGTTGTTGAATTCTTCGAGAGCTGTGGGTTCAAATGTCCTGAGAGGAAGGGGGTTGCAGATTTCTTGCAAGAGGTAAAAACATCATGGTTGTAATGTAAGAAGCATCATTTAAAACTCAATAAAAACTGAGGAGCAAATGCCACTATTGCAGGTTACTTCAAAAAAGGATCAAGCACAGTATTGGGCAGATGGAAGTAAACCATACAGTTATGTTCCAGTTACTGAGTTTGCAAATAGGTTTAAGAAGTTCCATGTTGGAGTGCAGCTAGCAAACGAGCTCTCGATGCCTTTTGATAAGTCCAGGGGCCACAAAGCAGCCTTAGTCTTCTCAAGATATTCAGTAACAAAACTTGAACTTCTTAAGGCCTGCTGGGGTAAAGAAGTGTTACTGATGAAGAGAAACTCATTCTTTTATATCTTCAAGACAACTCAGATTATTATTATAGCATTCTTCGCATCGACAGTGTTTCTCAGGACTAGATTGCATCATAGGGATGAAGCAGATGCAGTGCTATACAACGGTGCTCTTCTCTATTCACTTATCACCAACATGTTCAATGGTTATCCTGAGATTTCACTTATGATCACTAGGCTTCCAGTTTTTTTCAAGCAAAGAGACCACTTACTCTATCCGGCATGGGCATTCGCCATCCCATTACTCGCGACAAAGATACCTATAGCCATTTTTGAGACAATTGCTTGGATGACACTGACATACTACCCCATAGGATTTGCACCAGGGGCTGACAGGTCTAAAAACCATATCTCTAATTCCATTAATCAGTTTTGGCGAACTATTAGCCCTTACAACAAGTTCTGAATCATCTGCCAGTTTTTCTTGTAGTACTAAGGTAGAGAGTTTTCCATGTTCATATGCAGGTTTTTCAAGAAAATGCTTGTGGTATTTATGATCCAACAAGTGTCTGCTTCATTATTTAGGCTCATCTCAGGGGTCTGCAGGACCATAGTTGTTTCAAACACTGGCGGAATGTTTGCTCTGATGTTTGTGGCATTTCTGGGAGGTTTCACCCTTCCTAGAAGTAAGCACCAAAAACAACCTCAATTTCTCTCTTAAGAAATTAATTAATTCAAAGAGTTTTCAGTATGCTTGAACTTTGCACCTTGACCTTAGAATTGGCTAAGGCTTACTTTTATGAAACAGCTCAAATACCTAAATGGTGGAAATGGGGTTACTGGCTTTCACCTTTGACATATGGTTACACTTCTCTTTCTGTTAATGAAATGTATGCTCCAAGGTGGATTAACAGACGGGTATACTATTCTCTGCCATCTTTCTTATATTCAAAAAATACATGTTTTACTTAAATACCAACCATACATTGGATCAAGTTGAAATTTTATGAATATTCCAATTGCAATCCAGGCTTCTGACAACGTAACCAAATTGGGGGTGGCAGTGCTTGAAGAATTAGAAATATATCGTAATAAAAATTGGTATTGGATTGGTGTAGGAGCTCTTCTGGGGTTCTGTATCCTTTTCAATGTCCTATTTACCCTGGCACTCACTTATCTGAACCGTAAGTATTAGCATTGCTTTCCTGCTTCTCATTTTGCCTTGTAGGATAACTGACCTGTGATATTCTTTGTATGGATTATAACAGCTCCGGCAGGCCCACAAGCAGTACTTCCACAAGATACAGGCGATGAGACAGACACACAATCAAATCCAACACGAGCAACAACCAAGAAAGGAATGGTTCTTCCATTCACTCCTTTAGCAATGTCATTTGACAAAGTGAACTACTATGTTGACATGCCTGCAGTAAGACATCATTTTTCACTTTCTCTTTTATTTATTTGAATGCCATCCTTCACCTTACCTGCTTTTTAAATAGGAAATGAAAGCACAAGGCGTAGCAGAGAACAGGTTACAATTACTTCGAGAAGCAACAGGTGCATTTAGGCCTGGAATTTTGACTGCTCTAATGGGAGTTAGTGGAGCTGGGAAGACGACGTTGATGGATGTTTTGGCTGGAAGAAAAACTGGTGGATACATTGAAGGTGATGTTAGAATATCAGGATTCCCCAAAAGGCAAGAAACTTTCGCCAGAGTCTCTGGATATTGTGAACAAACTGATATACACTCACCCCAAATCACGGTCAGGGAATCCCTGATATTTTCGGCTTTCCTTAGACTTCCTAAAGAGATTAACAATAAAGAAAAAATGGTAAGAGTATTAATTGTACAATTACAACTTAATTACTGATATTAAATTAAGTAGAAAACCAATATTTTTCTTGGGTTTTATGGTTTAGACTTTTGTGGATCAAGTGATGAAACTGGTAGAGTTAGACAATCTGAAAGATAGTCTAGTAGGGCTGCCTGGAGTTTCAGGGCTGTCAACAGAGCAGAGAAAAAGATTGACAATTGCGGTAGAGCTTGTTGCTAATCCTTCAATTATTTTCATGGACGAACCTACATCTGGGCTTGATGCAAGGGCGGCTGCTATCGTCATGAGAACTGTGAGAAACACTGTGGATACTGGTAGAACTGTCGTCTGCACAATTCATCAACCTAGCATCGATATATTTGAAGCCTTTGATGAATTGTTATTGATGAAACGTGGGGGACAAGTAATCTACTTTGGACGATTGGGTCGAAATTCTCAAAAGATTATTGAATATTTTGAGGTGACTTATCACCCTAAAAGTTGTTTATGAAATGATTTGGAGAAATCTTTAACTCATCCGAAACTTATTGCAGGCAGTTCCTGGTATTCCCAAAATTAAGGAGAAACAAAATCCAGCTACTTGGATGCTAGAAGTGAGCTCAACAGCAGTTGAAGCACAACTTGGAATTGACTTTGCGGAGCATTATAAGTCATCGTCTTTGTATCAGTAAGCTATTATTTAATGTTCACAAGACAGTTTTTGACGCTCTTGTGTGATTCCAAGCTAACATATATGTGTTTGATTAGGCAAAACCAAGCTTTAGTAAAAGCGCTAAGCACACCACCTCCTGGAGCTAACGACCTACATTTCATCACTCAATATTCTCAGCCTATGTGGGGGCAGTTCAGATGTTGCCTCTGGAAGCAATTCAAAGCTTACTGGAGAACCCCTGAATATAACCTTGTCAGATTAGGTTTCACTTTGATTGCAGCTCTAATCATCGGATCAATTTTCTGGGGAGCTGGAACAAAAATGTCTGACTCAATCTTTCACTTCTCATTCACTATATGACTCAATTTTCAAAATGTCCCCTAAATGATGCATTCTGTTTTCTTTTTTATTGTTCTGTGGTTCAGGAAAAATGCAACTCAGCTTTCTGTGATAACGGGAGGCATGTATGTAGCTGCCATGTTTCTCGGAATTAATAACTGCCAAACAGCCCAACCAGTTGTAGCCATTGAAAGAAGCATATTTTATCGAGAAAGAGCAGCCGGAATGTACTCTGCATTACCTTATGCACTTGCACAGGTGAGAGGTAGTGAAGGCTTAATACTTTTTGGCACTTTGTTGCAAGAATCAATCACTTCAACAGGATGGAAACTCGTGTCAAACTATCAATGCCAGTGTGTTTATGTCATTTGACTAATCTACTCTCATCTTATAAATTAATTTTGATGTGGCATCCAGGTAATAGTAGAAGTACCATTTGTGGTAACCCAATCTTCATATTTTACACTTATTGTGTATGCTATGATGAAGTTCAACTGGACGGCGAAAAAGTTCTTCTGGTTCTTTTTTGTTAACTTCTGCACCTTCCTTTACTTCACATACTACGGGATGATGGCTGTTGCCATCTCTCCAAACGTTCAAGTAGCTGCCATCTTAGCTGCCGCTTTCTATGCACTCTTTAATCTTTTCTCCGGCTTCTACATTCCAAAACCAGTATGTTAACTTCTTTCGCAAGCAACTTATGTGTATTAATAATCCCAACAATGTGTGATGATAGAAATTAATTCATTTTCTTTGAAATTTCAGAGAATCCCCCCATGGTGGATATGGTATTATTGGATCTGCCCAATGGCATGGACAGTATATGGATTGATCACGTCGCAGTATGGAGATGACGAGCGCACCATAAAAGTACAAGGGATGAAGCTTGACCCTACTATTAAATGGTACTTAGAACACCATTTCGGGTTTCACCATGATTTCCTGTGGGCAGTTGCTGTGGTTTTGGTTGTTTTCCCATTGTTCTTTGCATTCATGTTTGGGTTATGCATCAAGTTGCTGAACTTCCAAGTTAGATAGAGGAACATTTCTATGCAATCACTTCTTCGTACCTTTTAACATGTTATGACTATTTAGCTCAAGAATGATCTTTGTAAACTGATGCCAAATTTATGAGATTGTTGATTATGTTTTCCAATACTACATGCTATTTCTAAATAAAGGAGTTTGATTTCTGTTTCCGGGTTAATGGGTGGACATATTTATTGGATAGGGTCCTAGTTCCTTTCAATAGGAATAGGAACTAGACATAAGAATAAGTTAAAATATGTTGTTAGTCCATCCACTTGTATAGAATTTGAGATTTAGTCCATTTACTTTAGAAGTTAAAATTTCAATTTCCTATTTTTTCAATTTAAAAATTCTAATCCGATCATTATTATCATTGGTAGTTTCTATAATAAAAAATGTCAACTTAACATGTTTATTTTCTATTAATCATATCTCATATTATCTGAGGACGGCTTAATTAAAAATACAAAGTTGACAAATTTTGACAGAAAATACTTATGATTTTAAGGATTGGACTGATATTTTTAAACCAATAAAATAGGAGGAATTATTTTAACTTTAAAAGTACAATGACTAAATCTCAAATTTTATACAAATATAGGGATTAACAAAATACTTTAACCTAAAAAAAAAATCCCACCCATATTCCATGCTCATGCATGACTAGGACTACGATAATGCCCTATTTTAGGATCTAGAACTAATTAGATATAGAAGTGATTGTTATAGGTGTACACCAAATTTTATCCAGGGTTCTAATAGCAATGTGATGAGAAATTTATTTCTCATTCAAGTTTGTGTAGGTCCTTTGTTCCGATAAAGTTCAATTGTTTTTTTTTTTTTTAGAAAAGAGACAGCATTAAGCGATTACAACAATAAAATCATAAGTTAAAAATGATCTAGACCCATTGCGATCTTCAACTAACAAACTTCTAACTAAAACCGACGGAACTGCAAACAAACGGAGCAAAAAGTCTCTTGAGTTAGCACATTTAGCCATATGATCCGCAACTCTATTCTAATCTCTCAGAATATGTCAAATGTGAACCTCCCATCTTCGACACAACAACTTATATAATAACCTTAATTCCATTAAAATATTGTTAGTTCCTCTACCAGACAATAGAATTTCAATCAATAAAGCATTATCACACTCAACTTCAACCTTTCTGAACCCCTTCTCCGAAGCTATAAAAAGGCCTTCCAACATCGCTCTTGTTTCAACTTTAAAAACTGATTCTTTATCGAAACTCATCATATAACCCCACAACCAGTTTGCACTCGAATCCTTAACACTCATCCAATGGAAGCATTTTGCCCACTAATCGGCACCGCCCCATCTGAGTTAAGCTTTATCCAAGCCGTTTCTGGAGGTAACCAACTCGAAAGGATCATCATGGTTCTTGGCGGTTTCAATTTCACATCTAAATCCCGATAACTCCTAGCCCACGTGTAACTTGTATCCACGATGACTTGGGTGCACCTGTGACTATTAAAAAAAAAACAGACGTATTCCTATTTTTCAAAAGTAGCCAACATAAAATGACAAACAGAGTTTGCCACTCAATATCATCACAGCTTAGATTTCTTTTACCTTGCAAGTTCCATAATAACCGCTCTTTAAACGTCAAAAAGAAATATATATATATTTTGAGCTTGCCTTAGAACCACTGCTAGCCATACAGTTTTAGCGAAGGAGCAATCATGAAATGCATGAACCCCCGTTTCTAAGCTACCATTACACAAAGGGCAACTACCATCCTCTGTCATGTGCCTTTGCCTTCTTTCATAATTCGTCAACAGTCTAGTCTGCCACAGTAGCCATAAGAAAACATGTACCCTTTGAAGCGCTCGAGCTTTCCAAATCATCTTCCAAATAGCAGAACCCCTATTATCCTCAAAGAATTAATTCTTATAAGTTTCAACAGAGGAAAAACCATCCTTTTTCATCCATTTCCAAGTCGAACAATCCGATCCCGCCTCAACGCTTGGAGGCATTATCACTGCAATTTGTCAAACAATATGCCTTGGGATAAGGTTATTTAGATTATCCCAATCCCAGAGTTCATTTTCAGTCACCAAATCATAAACGCGTAACGTGTTATCTGGCTGGTCAGAGCCTCTAAAAACTTCCCATAGGGGACCACACTCCTTAATCCACACATCATTCCAGAAATTCATGGTGCAACCATCGTCCATGAACCAGTAGACATTACCAATAATTTCTGGCCAAACCCTCATTAAAAATTTCCATATGAAATAACAATTACTGCGATAAATAGAGATTGGAAGCACCCATTGTACATTATATTTCTTCCTTAACACCCTGACCCATAATGCATCAGTATTCGAGAGAAAACAGTAACTAAGTTTCATTAAAAAAATTATGTTCTGGGCAGCTAAGTTTCGCAATCCCAACCCTCAATTATCTAGTGGACGACAATAGTCTCCCTATGATAAAAGAGTAGTTTTCCTTGTATCAGTAGTAGTTCTCCAAATGAAATTACGGGCATTTCTTTCGATCTCATTGCACACAGAGATAGGAATCAGAACGGTATACATAAAGTAGTTTGGAATAGCTAGGAGAACTGATCGTACCAAAGTCATTCGAACTGCCATCAATAGTTTCCTCGCTTCTCAACCAGACAGTTTTTGCCAAACTTTATTCACAACAAAATCAAAAGTGTTCACTGTAACTCTATTGTGCAACAGCGATAACCCTAAGTAAATACCAAGATCGTCAACTCGATTAAAGCCCACACTGCCTCATACCGCCTCAGCAACAACTCCTGGTGTATTAAGAGAGAAAAACACTTGAGATTTATTCATGTTCACCTTCTGCCTAGAAAAATAACAAAAATTCTCCAGAATACTATTCACCACAGCTACTTGTTCCCTAATAGCCTCACAGAAAAGCATAAGATCATCAGCAAAGAAAAGATGAGATAAGGGTGGACCTCTTCTGAAAAAGGACAAAGGCTTTTCAATTGCCTCTTTGATAAGGTGCCCAAGTCTCTCCATGCAAAAGACAAAAAGATAGGGAGAAAGTGGGCCTCCCTATCTTATGCCACATGAAGGCGGAAAGGAATCTGTAATAGTCCCATTCCATAGAACCTGAAGAGATGAAGAAGAAACACAATGTAATATCACATTAAACCAACGAATATACTGATTTTTGTTGGCAAGAAACTGGTTAGTGGGGAAGTAACCTATAATGGGTACAAACTCAATGAATTTGTGCCACAAAAAACCTATGCATATATTAGCCAAAATGATGTTCATGTTTCAGAAATGACAGTTAAAGAAACCTTAGATTTCTATGCAAGGTGCCACTGCCAGGGGGTTGGGACTCGATATGTTATTCAGGAATAATGAAGATAAATTACTTTATAAATTTCAAAGCATCTATATATGCTTACAGACACATGAATTTGATGGTTTTAGTTGGGAGATTCTTAGATATTGACCCGTCTGTTCGTAACAGACCTTCTAAGTGAACTTGCGAGGGAAAAGTACACTACCTTGAACCAAAAGTTGACCTTTTCATGAAGGTAAATCCCAAGGTATTAGTTATTGATATGCGTCAGTGAATAATAACATGACACATGATTATTAAATTAAATAAAAATATATATGGAAGAAAAATACATAAATACTAATAATAATTTCAAGGTAAACAATACAAATGGTCGCCCAACTATGTTTGCGTCTCTGTTTTGATCACTCAACTTTAAAATTTTTCACTTTAGGTACTTATGTTTGAATTCGTTCTTGTTTTGGTAATCCACCGTTAAATTGATAACAGAAAGCCTTTTTATAACTGGTATAATAACACATTTAGTCCTCAATACTTACATATTCTATCAATTAATCCTAATTCTAAATAATTCAAGAAATTTAACCCTTCACATTTACAAATTCTATCAATTTAATCCAAATTCTATGTACCTTGAAAAAGATATCTTCCTTATCAAGAAAACAACACAAATAAGAAGGCCAATGGTAAACGCTAAACAACACAAAATCAAGCAATTTTCACCGAACAAAAATGCAAAATTTGAACAGTTTACTTCCTAATATATGGTAAAATATGCAGACCAAGATAGAGAACACAAAGTTAAAAAAGATGGTCCACTTTAAAGGTCATTTTACCATAAGCTTCAGAACTTTAACTATTTTCACATTATAAACAAACAAACAAACAAATTAAACAAAAAAAAAAATCAATATTATCAAGCTTTTAAATTTTGATTTCTGGGTTCAACAAACAAACACATGATTAAAGCATATTACCAACTATATTTATTAGTCATATGAAATAGCAAATTACTTATTTACTGAAAAACAAGATATCAAAATTATATGCTTAAAAGTTCAAACTCAAGCATACAAAATAAATATCCTAAAATCTTCGCACACAAAAATGATGAAAAAATAAACTTGTAAATTATTATAGCCTGGTTTCCCAACAATTAGGTATTTATCCAAAATCCCCCAAAAAAGGGGAATTTAAGGAAATGTAAATGAAATCTTAACATTTTTAGCAATGGGAATAAAAGAATGCACCTTGACATAGAAAGTTTACTCATAAAGATGACACTTAATTTCAAAAAGGACTATGTACTGAGTTGGATAATTTGATCCATAAATAAAACAATTAATAGATGTGCAATGCCTCTATTTTAAAAAGCTGGAAGCTTTGGTTAGGGAATTTGAGGACCAAATTGATAGAATTTGTAAATGTGAAGGGTTAAATTTATTGAGTTATTTAGAAATGGGATCAAATTGATAGAGTATATAAGTATTGAGGACTAAAAGTGTTATTATACCAGTTAAAAAAGGCTTTCCGTTATCAATTTAACGACATGTGACCAAAATAGGAAGGAAATCAAACATTAGCGCCTAAATTAAAAAATTTTAAAGTTGAGTGGCCAAAACAGGAACACGAGCATAATTCGGTGATCAATGTATGGTTTACCATAATTTTATTTAAACATAATTAAACATTAATCATAAATATTATAATTAAATATTAATAACTCTCGGGCTTAGGATCTTGGGTTCAAGGGTTCTAGGATGTTGAGTCTAGGTTTCAAAGTTTTAACATTTATTTATAATTAATTATTATTTAAATATATTTAAATAAATTTATTAGTATTTATTTATAAACCCTTCACTATTTTTTATTTTATTTAATGATGAAGTTCATGCTATTATTCACCAATGATGCATATAACTTTTACAAACAGTTATTATTTTATCTTTTCAAAATCTTTTTTTTTTTTAAATTTAAAACAAATATAATTGAGAATCATTTATTCAAATCTCAATAAATAAATTGAGTTAATTCCTATTAGTACCAAGTCAATAATCTTATATTTTTAATAGTACCAAGTTTCTAAAATATATAGGAAAATCTCAATATAAGCTCTTCTTTAGGTAATATTGTAAAATTCCGGAGGTAATCCTTCCTTTTTACAAATGTTTATTTTCTTACTTTTCAGTTTTTTTCCTTTTTCACTATCCAAATATTCATTTTTACAAATAATATCAAATAAATACGATTAATAATTTACATTATAATAAAATAGATTTTAGATTTATAGTTAACTAAAATATTACTTAATTATATTAATTTTATAAATTTCTCTTTCTCTTTTATGAATAAATATAAACAATAAAAAAATAATTTATATTATAATTAGTATTTTAACAAAAAATTTATCTTTAAACTAGCAACAAAAAATAAATTTAACTTAGTATGTAAATTATTATTTTTCTGTATTTCTTTATATAAAATAAAAACAGGATATTGGATATTTATTAAATGGATATAAATAAGGAATTTTCTAATTAATTATAAAATTAAAAAATACCTTAATTATAACATAAATTATTACTTGTTTTCATTCATATTAGAGAAGGATTAATTTATTTTCATTTATGTTGTATTAGAAAAGAAATAAAACTGTGATGAAATAAGAGAAAAGTAAAACAAAAACAGATTAACATGCACGTGTCATCAGTCGACAATTAAAGGAAAATTTATTGCAATGGTTCAAAGGACTTGATTGGAATGGTACTAACGGCATGTTTGGTTCAATGTAATGGCATAGCCATTACACTCCTATTCCGTGGGCCCACCCTAAACACCTGTTTGGTTCGATGGAACGCCCATTACGGGCTTATTCCATTACGCGTCTATACAATGAAATTGCTTGATTTCTATTCCGCTTCCTCACCACCGATTAGTGATTCGGTGTTTAAGGAGACATTCACCGCAAAAAAGATCCCCACTTTGCCCTCTCCCATTTCTCACCTGAAACACCAATTACGCTTCCCTAATCTCCACTTCACAACCCTGCCGCTGCCATTTTTGCTTTCATTTTCAACCTCAAAAAGAGTCCTTTTTATCTCAATTCCTAGTATCTGTTTTCCCTGTTTATGTTCACCCATCGATCCTTGCAATGGCCGATACTAATCTCCTTCGAGGAATAATTAAGGTTCCTCTTTCCATCTCCCTCCTCTCCTTTTCTGGGTTTCTACACTTTGCTTTCATAGCTTTATTGTTTTTGCTTTTAATGAATCAAAAGCTTCAGATAATTAATTTTGAGGACTAAGTCTGGTAAAATTTCTTCACCAGTGGAGGAGCCTTGCGTTTCATGTACCACATTCAACATTCTGGCTCCTATCTACAAGCGATTGGATCAAGGGTGATTTCTTCTTCTTCTTTGTTTTCGTCCCTTTTGTATGCGTCTTTTCATTGGTAAAATTTGCTAATTTCATTTTGGGTGATGATGAAACAGAATCAGAGCGTCTTTAGAGAGTGATTTTAGAGCATTTTGGTTAGCTAGAAACGAGAGGATTGTAGATTGGTTGCTTTATGAAAGTTCTTCAATTATATGTCTCTGTGGGTTTCATGTTCCCCTGTCTTTTATGCTCTTTCTCGTCCCTTTGACTTTCTCGAAAATGATTTGTTGAAGAAATGACTCCTTCCTTCCATTAACAACCCTTTTTCAACTCTGGTGGCATAAGCCGTTTTAATGCCTTTTGTTTCGTTCAATAATAGGAATTTTGGGTTGGAAACGAAGAATTGGTGCATATGTTTGAAGAGAGGCTTAAGTATACTCCTCTTGTTCTTAGCTTGACTATATTATTTTGGGTTTACATACGTATTGGTTGTTTTTAAAATTGCATGTTCTTAACTTTATTGAGAGGTTTAAGTATACTCCTCTTCTTCACATTCATTGATTTTTTTTTTTTTAAATTCTGTGTATAGGTTGATTAATTGTTGGGTTAAGGTAGTGACTAGTGACTACTTGCAGAAGTCTCTCCATCTTTTTACTCTTTTTGTAGATTACAAAGCGCTATCGCTAATTTGATTTTGGGTTCCATTTTTTATGTTTTGTTTGATGTTCCATATTGGTTAAAGTAGTGCAGTGATTGCATTTCGGACTTTTTGCTGCTACCATGTTGTCAATCCTCAATAGGTTATTTTAAAAATACCTTAACCCCTCAAGTTTCATTGTTTTGCCTTCCTATTGATGAAAAAACAAAGTCAAAATCAAGGCAGGGCATGGAAGGGAGAAAGAGGTCAAAAAACTAATTTTATCCTACCCTTTGTATTAGTTATTGAGGAGTCGAAGATTGAAAACTTGAACATGTCCGATTGAGATCAACTTTGCCTCATTTGCTTTGAGATGATTATCTTATAACAAGTATCTATTCTTCAGGTAATTGCAGCAATAGGAGGCTTTGCATATGTTATGGACAAAGATGGTGCTTTTCTAATTCATTCAGTGATGGTTGGGATTGCATGCTATCGAAACATCCTATACCATTTTATTATTGCATTGGTAAGCTTTCCCTGATTTTCTGCATGAACCTCATCAAATGTTCCTTTGTTCTTTTATAGCGCTGAATGACTAATTTTAGCAGCTTATGCTAATTTCAACCGCAATAACGTGATAAACTCTTTGCTTGATAGGTGTGCTGGCCTTCTTTGTCTTGCTTGGATTTTTTGGACTCATAGTACATTGTTCCTCCTTCAATATCAATGATGCACGGATGGCTGGATGCTGGAATTGCTGTTATGGTTGGGGACCTTGGGGTGTCTTAGATTGTTTTCCTGCTTCCTTGGAAGCTTGCTTTGCACTGCTCGTGGTTTTTGTTGTAATCTTTGTCATTCTGGGGATAGCTTATGGTTTGCTTGCTGCCACAATGGCAATAGATTGGCAAGAAATGAAATTTTTTAACTTTTGTGATTATTAGGTAAGATGCCTTTGGCAACTTTAGGATGGCATTTATGTTTTGCACGGAGATTAACTTATGCTGTTCAGCATATTTGGAAGTGCTTAATCCTTTTGTTTCATGTTATGGTAATATATTTTGTTTGTTGGTCTGCTGCAACCCTCTATTGGCTTTGATTCGGTGCTTACTTTACTTTTTAAACTGCTGCTGCCATCTCTCTTAATTTACTTTTTAAATTGCTTCACCTCCAAGGTATTGCTATTTTGCTGCCATTTTCTAAAAATTCCTCACTTGTAAATCAATCTTTTTTTGGTTCCAAAATTGCTACACTTTGTTGTACGATTCAGGTACTGAACATGTTCAAACATCTGCTGCTATTTGGCTTAATTTAATGCCGCTTTACCTTCTCATTGTTCACCCATTGTTTCCATTCAAATCGTTTTGAATTTGTCATTGCGCATGCTGCTAATTGCTTCATCGTTTGCCTCAAAAATCCGAAAATAATGTGTGATTGTTCCTTCAAGGCTTGCTTCCATAACTTGGATAAAATCTTAATTATTGGATTTTTTTTATGTTTAAGGTTTTAAATTAATTATTATTAAATAAATAAAAGAAAGACAAGTGTATGGTAAAAATAAAATACATGTGTAATAAATATTGTACATACATTTGTAATACATGTATGCATTTACTTATTATTTAAGTAAATATTTAATGTATTTATTATTATTAAATTGATACTATGTGATGAATAAATTAAATTAAGATAAATATATGGTGCATATGGCGACATGTGTGATACTAATATACATATATTTGTAAAATACATGTATATATACTTATTATATAAGTATATTATTAAATTATATATTATTATTAAGTAAAAGATATTAAGTAAAAGTATATATTATATTTTGGTATCTTTTGTGTTTGTAATATTTCGATGGTATAATGACAGGATAGAATGTCATTACAATGTTGTAACTTTTGATGTTGTAAAATTTTAAAACATAGGATTATGACATATAAACTAATGAAATCATGTAACTTTTTGTTAATATATGAATATTATACTTGGATGTGAAATATAATTCTCAAGTTAATTAATTACTTCTAATATTTTTTTGTAAAGTAATTAAATTATTTGTTTTAATAATGATATTTTAGCACATATATGTATTATTGCTTTAAAAATAATAAAATAAATTATATATATTTTTATAGTATTATATATTAAGATTTTTAATTCATATAATAATAATTATATTAAGCATGTTATTAAATTATATTTTTTATTAAATTATATTTAGTAATAATTATGTTAAAATATGATTAAATTATTTATTATTTTTATTAAATTATTTTCAATAATAACCTTATTAAAATTTAATAACAATAACAATAATCATCTACCTAACAAAAATTCTGCTAAGGGTATTCTGGTCATTTTAGTTCTTTTCCTCATGCTATTACAACATCATTCCATTCAACCAAACACAAGAATTCTATTACAGCTCTATTCCATTCCATTCAACCAAACAGTTGAATTACTTATTACAGTTCTATTACATTACACCTCTATTCCATTACACCTCTATTCCATTACATCTCTATTCCATTACAGCGAACCAAACGTGCCCTAATAGTTTTGTTTAAAATTTAAAAACCAATTTAAGATTCCACTTATGGTTGGGAGATGCACACTAAAATTTATACCTTGTCCGGTCAAAATAAGACGAGTGTTGAAATAATTTTCTTTTCACAGCATCTATTTTTTTCTGATTTCAATTTTCGATTTTTAAAAGATTTTGTATATATATATATAATGGAGGATTATATGTATACCCATCTCTAAATTCATGTCAAATACAAGAATAAAAGTTGAGAATTTCCAGGAGAAAACCCTAAACATTTGTTATTAATTTGATTGGCTTGCCAATTCCAGGCAACTGCAATCCAAGGAGCTGAAAGCAGTCTGGCTACCGACTACTTTCTCAATTTACGATTAAATACCAATATTATGAAATCCATAATTATGCCAATGTGTTTTTCTTTCAAATCCCAAAACAAAATTAATGTTGATACTAGATGAAATGTTTAGATGTTGCAATGATACTTAATTGTTGGAAATGAGATGATTCGAGGAGTATTTGGTGGATAGAAAAAATGAGCGAATACATGTAACCTCCTTAACCTGGCTCAGATGTTACGGTCGGATTTTAAAGGCTACGTTAACCACCGAAATGGCCTAATAAAACTATAAGATTTTCAAAACGGTCTTCTTAGATCATTTGTTTATCCTCGAAGAAAAACCTAGCGTGTTTATCTCAGTTTCACAAAAACATCCAATTTTTAATGTCGATTTGAGTTATGGTTTAATTTATAAAATATTTTATATTTTGAAAACTTAGTTGATTCTTTGATTGAGTTCACTTTTCAGAAAGATCCAATTTCATTGTCGCACAGCAGAAAAAGTCCATTGTTTACCGATTTTATAAACCAAATCCAAGCCCATGCCACAGTCCATATAAAAATTATCCAAAACCCATAGAACTTATAAAAATCAAGTCTAAAATACTTTAATTGAAAATCCAAGATGAATCCTCTGAATGTCGAGTCCGAGTTCTAACCTCATGGGTTATCAGTAAAATAGGTAAACTAAGGGGTGAGCTAGAAAGCTCAGTGTGAGTCATAACTCAAGTAATCAGTGTAATACAGTAATCATAGCATACAAGCTAACACAAATACAGTTTATCACAACAGTACAAGGTCATAAAGTTAACATAATACATGTGCATGCTCTTGAACGATAGTGCAGTTTTTGAATTACAGAGAAAGTTCCTACCCAACATCCACTACACATCACAATAAAAGTTCCCCAGAACTCATCCATCCCTACATACCGCATTGTAGATAAACCACCACTAAATTGCAGATAAACTGCTAGAATTTCCTCCTTACGGATCATCCCAGCTCCATGCAATACAATATGTGTAGTCACAAAACTAACTAAAAATACGACAAAGACAAGTGCACCTATCGATAAATAGTATAGCTACGGTGTGTAAAGATATCGTATCCACGAGGACTAAAAGTACTAGTAATTACTGCTTTACTATTATTTAACCAACAAATTGGAGTGATTGGTTTAAGCTAAAATCTACTACATTAATTAACTAAAGAACTCATCAGAGAAAAAATAGGAAGATAATTGAATAATAACCAATAAGCTAAACAATACCCAGGAAAGAATCCTCCTAGACTTCATCTATCATTATGAATCTGAATTAAACAATTTGTTCACTTGATATCTTGATTCGTAGAAATCCCTAAATTATGCTAATATTCCTTTCAAGACTAAGAGCAACTGACTCTAAGTTGATTAATTGAAATTTCTTTCTAATTAAAACCCCTATTATCGCATTAACTCGATTTATGGATTCCCCTATTAGATTTGACTCTAATCTAGTAGATTTATGTCGTTCTATTTCTAGGATTGCATGCAACTCCACTCAATTATGCTAGATCTACTCTTAACAGGGACTTTTCCTCTTCTGATTTAAGCACATTAAACATGAATTAATATCCCGGAATTATTAAAACAAGAGATAAGCACACATAACTGAGAATAAGATTTAAGTATTTATCGCGTAAAACATAAATCAAATAATAGAATTCATCATAGGGTTCATCTCCCCTAGGTATCTAGAGAATTAGTTCATAATTGTAAATAAAAACATCTCTAAGACAAAATAACCACAAGAAATAAAGAAACTCATAAAAACTTCAAAGAAATTAAAAGGAGGTCTTCAATCTTGGTGGAAGTCAGCTTCAGAATTGACTTCAATGGTGTTCTTCGAGTTGTTTTCTTTAATACTCTTTGATGGCCCCTTATTCTCTTCTTCTATTTTGTATTTATAGGTATTAGAATGCCCAAAAAGCCTAAAAAATGCGTTTTTCTGCGTCTTTGGAATGCGACTCCCAAAAACGACACGGTCTGGCACATGGCCGTGTGTCCAGCATGTGTGGCTCACACGGCCATCTATTTAGCCCGTGTGGCTCCTGAAATCTATTCCAATTGTCTGATTTTCATTCATTTTTCTCCCAAATTCTCTCCTACGTATAGAAAAATGAATTTAAATGATTAGGAGCATAGAATTCACTCATTTGCATAAATAATCATCCAAAAACACATTAAGAGTGGGATTAAAATATTTTACTTTTATCACTTATCATTATGACATGTCAAACGTATCAATAACAGTACAGTGACAGTATTAGCATACTTTTAATCATGCGATCAGTTTTAAACAGTAACTGTAGCATGCTTTAATCATGAGATCAGTTCAACTCAGTGTTTAAGCAGAAATAATAATATGCATTAGCAACATAGAACTTGCAATAGCAATACAAGACTAGTTAATAACTAGAATACATTTACCAGTCAGTAAGGCTAACTTTTCAGCAACCAACACACTTGTTTTGGCACCCATACATTTGGCCAAACAACAAAATAGCATACGCACCCTTTCAACTTTCACCAAATCACTTACCACACAATCAGCCAGAGCAATATAGGTTCTCATAGACAATCGGTCAAAACAGAAAAACACATACATACATTTGGCCAACACTATTAGATACACTTACACATTCGGCTGGTGCACAAAAGAGCATACACACATTCGGTCATCACCCCAAAAGGGCATAGATACATTCAGCTATCACCAAAAACACACGGATCGGTCACAGTTAGGACACACACCTTAAACCGGCACTACTAGTCCTCCGAAGCACTTCTACGATTTAGATCTGATTTGGTTCCTTCTAGATCTGTACCTTGAATGTTAAACACACACAAAAACACACAATTATATTTGTCGATTGACAGATCCAGGAAGGGACCTATATAACTGTTTAATAGATCTAAAAAAAGAAGAAAAAAGAGAGGATCACACATCCAAAAACGAGATCTGTTCATGAAAAACACTTACACTTCTTACTTATAGATTGAAAATGGAAAAGTTGGTAGAGATTTGAGCAACAGAGATGATTAGGCAATAAGCAAGCAGAAAATATGATGATAGAATAGAAGAAAATAAAAGGATGAGGGAGTAGAGAATAAAGAAAATGTGGTAAATAGAGAAGATGAGAACACAGAGGGGCGGCGACAAGGGAGAAGCAATAGCAAAAGAAAGAAAATGAGAATGAGAGGAGAAAGGAGAAGGAAGGGACAACACAACAGAAAAGAAAATGAGAGAAAGTTGGGGTTTAAGGGCGAGAGGCGGCAACTATGGATACTAGTAAAACTGTCGTCTGCACAATTCATCAACCTAGCATCAATATATTTGAAGCCTTTGATGAATTGTTATTGATGAAACGTAGGGGACAAGTAATCTACTTTGGGCCATTGGGTCGAAATTCTCAAAAGATTATTAAATACTATGAGGTAATTTATCATCCTAATATTTTTCTATGAAAAGGCACAACTAACATATAGCTGGAGAATCTTAATTCACACAAAACTATTGCAGGCAATTAAAAAAAGTGTCTTTTGACACGTTCTTTCGTCTGTCTTTTGACACGTTCTTTCGTTTGTCTTTTTGACACGATCTTGTTTTCTTTTCTTGTTCTCTTTTCTGACTTCTCTTTTTTTACTGTGATGGGGTCCTTTGTCTGTTCTTTTGTCCAGGCTGGAATGGAGAATGCTTTGGCTAGTTTACAGTTGGCTGATGATGAGGAGATTGCGTTCCAGGAGGAAGACGTATCGACAGATCAATCCTTTCATCTTTGCTTGGTGGGTCATTGTTTAACTGAGAGTGTAGTTTATTTTCCCTCCCTTCGTAATACGTTGGCTGATCTCTGGCATCCTATAAAGGGTATATACATCTCTGATCTGGGTGAGAAACGTTATCTTTTTAAATTCTTTCATGAGGTTGATATCAAAAGAGTTATTGATGGGGCTCATTGGTTCTTCAACAACCATCTTCTACTGATTCATAGGATACAAGAGGGGGAATATCCTTTGTCAGTTTCTTTAAATTATTCTGTTTTTTGGGTCCAAGTCCATGATCTCCCTCCAGGATTGATGTCTGAAAATATGGCAAAGTAGTTAGGCAATTTTATTGGACAGTACCTTGAGTATGATACATCGATTTCTCTGATGGGTATACGAAATTTTATGCGAATTCGGGTCTGTCTCGATGTGCTGAACCCATTGAAAAGGAAAAAGAAGATAGTATTTGGTTCGGATCGTATTGCTTATGCTAGATTCCGATATGAAAAACTTAGCTTGTTTTGCTTCATATGTGGGAAACTTGGGCATGGGGAGAGTTTTTGCCCCCTTCGTACTGTGTTAGAACCTGCTAATATAACTTTTGGTTGGGATATCTCTCTTCGGACAGAGGTACAGCGGCGGAGCTCTTCGATTAGCAAGTGGTTGAGGGAAGCTGATGGTTCGGTGTGTGGTGCTTCGGTTCTGGCAGGTAATCAAAAAAGAGTAAATTTAGGGGGAAATAGGGATTCTGTGAGTAAACAGGGGAGTGATTTGGTCCCAGCTATTTATGCTCCTAATTCCTCTCTTTTAAAAAGTCAAATGACAGTGATTAAGAAAAATAATTTATGGCATAATAGGGAGGTGGGCGAGTCTTTTGGGCTTGGTGGCGGTATTAGGCCTATGGATTCGAATATGTTGGATGAGAATGACCCAATCCATCCTATTGATGGGAAAAAACGACAACGTGTGGTGAATAACATTGGAACTATTCTAAACGATGTCCCTGTCAGGGAGAGCTACGAGTTATCGGCTGGCTCTGCTGGACAGAGCAGCCGAACGCAATGAAGATTGTTAGCTGGAATGTCCGTGGTTTGGGGAGATCACAGACGGTTAAAAGGCTCAAAAATAAATTACGGGCCATTAATCCCCAAATTTTGTTTCTTATAGAAACAAAATTGAATGCGAAGGATATGGAGATGGTTAGACTGAAGCTTGGTTTTTCTTGTGGAATTGATGTTGGTGCTGTTGGTTCCAAGGGTGGATTATCCTTGGGCTGGAAGGGAAATTCGTTAGTTTCGCTTAGAAGCTTTTCTTCTTTTCATATAGATGCTGATATTAATGATTGCGATTATGGGGTTACGTGGAGATTGACCGGGTTTTATGGTAATCCTGTGGAGAGTTTAAGGGCGATATCTTGGGATCTTCTTTACCACATTCATTCTAATAATCTAGGACATTGGCTTGTGGTCGGTGATTTTAACGAAATCACTAGTTCTTTTGAGAAAAGATGAGGTCGGCTTAGACCGGAGAACCAAATTGGCCTAGTTGATTTGGGGTTCAGCGGAAGATGGTTCACGTGGGAAAGAGGAAGTTTTCAAGCAAAAAATATACGTGAGAGATTAGATAGGGGGTTGCTAATAATGAATGGATGGCCTTTTTCCATTCATACTCGGTTAAACATCTGAGCCATTTGATTTCAGATTACTGCCTGATTCTTATTGACACAATTGGTAAACGTCTTAGTAGTGAGAATTTTGGAGGACACCATTTCAAGTTTGAAGCCAGTTGGTGCCTAGATCAATCCTTTGGTGAGGTTGTACGGTAAGCCTGGTCTGGACCAAATGATAATGCGGTTGTCAAGTTAGCTAAAACCGGTCAATTCTTCAGACTGTGGAATCGATCACGTTCACGAGAGCTTAAAAGACATCGTATGAGACTAGAGGAGCGGTTGACTTATCTTCAGGCGCAGGATCCAAATGACGATAACTTGGAAGAAATTATGGAGGTGCAGTTAGGCCTTAATCTGGAGGCGGATAAGGATGAATTTTTTTGGGAACAGCGTGCGAGGGTTAATTGGTTGAAACACGGTGATAAGAATACTAGTTTTTTCCATCGAACAGCTCTTTCCCGTCATTATCGTAATCGTATTGTGGGTTTTGAAAATGAGGAGGGAGGTTGGGTTTCTAATTCGGAGGAGATGCTGAGTATTGCTGTGAAGTTTTTTGGTGAGCTTTATACGGCTTCGGACTCTGTTGGTGAACATCGGATGCTTGAGCTGGTTGAGCAATGGGTTACTTTGGAGATGAACAATGAGCTGTTAAAACCCTTTACGGAGGTAGAAATCTGGCAAGTTGTAAAATCGATGGCTCCTCTCAAGGCTCCTAGAATTGATGGCTTCCCAGCTTTGTTCTTCCAAAGGTACTGGGATATTGTTGGGAGTGATATCTCTTGTTACTGTTTGGCAATTCTAAAAGGGGAGATTGATATGGGCGAGATAAATAAAACCCATATAGTGTTGATTCCTAAAGTCGATAAACCCAAAAATCTCTCTCAGTTCCGGACAATAAGCTTGTGCAATGTTATCTACAAAATCATAGCTAAAGTTTTGGTGAACCGGATGAGCTTAGTTTTGGGATATTGTATTAATGAAGCTCAGGGCGCTTTTATTGCAGGAAGGCAAATTTCTGACAATACTTTAATAGCCTATGAGATTTTACACTCTCTAAAGACTAGGAAGCACTGTAAGAAAGGGAATTTTGCGCTAAAACTTGATATGAGTAAGGCTTATGATCGGGTTGAATGGGACTTTTTAGCTGGTATGATGTCGAGTTTGGGTTTTTGTCAAGAATGGATTATTCTTATCATGAGGTGCGTCTGTACGGTTATCTATACTGTGGGAATAAATGAGGGTATTAGTGATGTCTTTACCCCATCGCGAGGATTGCGTCAAGGTGATCCACTAAGTCCTTATCTCTTTTTGATATGTGCTGAAGGACTTTCTATTCTGCTTAATGAAGCAAAACAAAAGAGTTTGATGCTAGGTGCCCCAATAGGCAGAGAACGGTTTACGATTAATCACCTCATTTTCGCAGAAGATTGTATCTTATTTGGCGATGCTTCAGAGGAAGGGGCCCATACTGTTCGTAACATTCTTAATGAATATGAATTAGCCTCGGGTCAAAGGGTTAATTTTGATAAATCTCTTATTTATTTTGGAGCAAGTGTAGACCACGTAGTAAGGGTTCAAATTACAAATATTTTGGGGGTTCGGATTGCTGCTGTCGTAACCCTTTTTTACGAGTTTTGAAAAACGGGGATCGACTTTAAAAATATGGAATGGAGTCGCCACCGATCTTTTATTTGAGGTGTGATCGGATCACCTTGAGATGGATTATTTTAATAAAACATTTTGATTTATTAAAACAATAATTTTTTTGGTCTACGAATTATAAGAAAATGGGTTCGGAAGTCGGTTACGTGCGAGGAAGGGTTAGCACCCTCGCAACGCCCAAAATTGGTACCAAATTGATTAATTAATGTCCTTATGTTGAAAACTTGAGAATATTTAAGGTAAAAAAAATTTTAAAAGAGAATTAATTAACCTTGAATTGAATCTCAAGATTAACTCGTTTCAAAGGGATAAAAAATATCACACCCAGTACGTTAGGATATAACATATTTATACCTCGACATCGAGATCATCTTTGATCTTCAAAACATGCAAATAAGAAGGGTATTTGGCTACTTGGTTGGACGGAAAATTAACACCCAAAGATGCGTTAGGGCATAATTTTCCGACCTTCCAAACGCACAAACATTGCCTTATTTTGGGCAAAAAGTTTAAATACACACTCTTTAATTTAGCTCAAAATGCATTTTTAATGAAATGGAATATTTAGTAGAGACTTGAATACATTAGCAATCGAAGTATAATACAATGGTAATATGCATAAACATTAATCATGAAATTCACACAAATTAAATATCATATTAACAACAGGTTATAAAATATAATGATCTTACCAAATTGACAATATAAAATTAATGTTGAATTTGAATCTCAAGATTTACTCATTTCGGAGGAATAAAAATATTATACCCAGTATGTTAGGATATAACACGTTTATATCTCAACACTGAGATCATCTTTGATCTTCAAAACATGCACTTAAAAGGATACTTGGTTATTTGGTCAAACGGAAAATTAACACCCAGTACGTTAGGGCATAAATTTTCGAATTTCCAAACACACAAATATTGCCTTATTTTGAAACTATAAATAAGTGATTTAAAAAATGACTCAAAATGCTTTTATTGAATCATGAGAAACAGTAATATAATATGAAAGAATAATATGCGAATATAACATTTATACAAATGGATGACAAGAAAAATAATATGAATATACAATTCAATATAAAATCAATAATCTCACAACTCTTATTTTGGAAATACCAACATTATTAATTAAGAAATAATGAAAGCTAAAAATATAGCTAAGTAAAAACGAGTTAAACTTAAATATAGCATATTTAAAAATAATAAGCAAATAATACGTGTCAACTTAAGTAATATATGTAAATAAATAAAAGAAACTTAATATAAAATAATGTACATATAAAAATAATAATAATATATAAACATGTATAGAATAAGTAAATATAATTTTGAAGAAGTAAATTATACACATAACAGATATATATATAAAATAATATAAAATATATACATAAAAATAATTTAATATAAATAATATGTATGTATAAAAAGTATATATATAGAATTAATGAAAATAACATGTAAATAAAATAAATAATAGCTAAAAAAATTTAAAATATTTTATATTAAACATTAATTAAAAGAATAATTAAAGAGATCAATAAACAGATAATTAACTAAATAATTTAAGGATTATATTGAAAATCAGAACGAAATTAGAGGGCTAAAAGGCAATAAATCAAAAATGAAATCTAAAAGGGTTAAAACACAAGGTGCGTAAATTAAAAAGGATTAAAAGCACAATTTTCCCAAGTTGTTAAGCGCAACGTTTAAATAGGAGCTAGATTAAAACTGCGACAAATTACTGGGCAAAATTTAAAAACTGAAAAGAAATAAAAGGGCCTAATTCGAATAGCGGCGCGAAAAAGGAAGGATCAGACGCGCAAATATCCCAAAATTTAAGAAGGCGCGGATCCTTCCTTTGGATCGAGTTGAGCACGCGGGTTAAGCACCAAACGGTGCCGTTTTGGCACCTGAACACCAAAGACCCAAACGACGCCGTTTTATTTGCTGTTAAAACCTAAAAAAAAGAATGGCAATCTGCCATTTCCCAAAAACCCCCAAAAAAAAATCCTTCAACAGGTTTCGAAACCCTTTTTCTTAAAACTTTCAGCCTCTTCGTCTTCTCAGTCGACTCGTGGGCTTCATCAGTGCTTAATGCACTTCCACTGCCGTCGCAACCAGACCCAGGATCCGCGACCCTTAGATCGGAGAGGTAAAACCTGGTTAGACTAAATCGATACCAAACAACAGGTATGAACCCTTTTCTTTTGTTTGTTTTACTTTTATTGAAAACAGAAACGAAACGGAAAAAGAAAAAATCGGAATAGAAAGCAACCTTCTTTCTTTAAATCTCTTTCTGTATTTCTTTGTATATTTGTAGATCGTGAAGAAGCCCTTACAGTGGTTGATTTCGATCTTTTTAAAGGTCGAAATCGAAATAAAAATTAAAATGAAAATAAAATAAGAATACAACTATTTTTTCTGTTTTCTTTTTGTTTGTTGTGCTGTTCGTCTTTGTCCTTTTCGCGGGTAAGGCGCTTCAGCTATGGCGATGTACGGAGGCTTGAACGCGCGGACATGGCGACGCACTCGTGGGGCGCGTGTGAGGGACGAGGTAGCCAAATCGTCCAGTAGGGGTTGCGGCGCTATGAAACTCCAGAAACCCTAGGGGTTTCTGGAAGGGTTAAAGCTTTTGGGCCTTTTGTTTTGTAAATTGGGCTAAAGAATATTGTAAATGGACTGTTAATTATTGTTTTTTGTTTTTGTTTTGGTTTTTTTTTGGTTAATGGGCCCGGGCGAAAATGGGCTCCTACAGCTGCCCCTCTTTGCTCGTTGTCGTGTAACGAGAATGAAGCAAAGACTTCAAAAGGGACCATTTTTGCCCGGTCTTTGAATCTTTGACTTCCTGGCGCTTCTTTCCTTCAAGTAGCTTCATTCCACTGTATCTTTAGGGGCTCGGGAACTGGCCTTTCGATCCTATTCCGACGTAATTTCAGGGAGAAGAGATTTGTAACTTCGATCTTCTTACTGAAACTTCTCGGAAATATAGTTTGATCCTCAATAACCTCAGGGGGAAGGGATTTGTAGCCTCCATCTACTCCACTGGGACTTCGGGGTGATAGGAATTCAGAGAGAAGAGATTTGTAACTTCGGTCTTCTTACTGAAACTTCTCGGAAATATAGTTTGATCCTCAATAACCTCAGGGAGAAGGGATTTGTAGCCTCCATCTACTCCACTGGGACTTCGGGGTGATAGGAATTCAGAGAGAAGAGATTTGTAACTTCGATCTTCTTGCTGAAACTTCTCGGAAATATAGTTTGATCCTCAATAACCTTAGGGAGAAGGGATTTGTAGCCTCCATCTACTCCACTGGGACTTCAGGATGATAGGAATTCAGAGAGAAGATATTTGTAACTTCGATCTTTTTGCTGAAACTTCTCGAAAATATAGTTTGATCCTCAATAACCTCAGGGAGAAGGGATTTGTAGCCTCCATCTACTCCACTGGGACTTCGGGGTGATAGGAATTCAGAGAGAAGAGATTTTTAACTTCAATCTTCTTGCTGAAACTTCTCAGAAATATAGTTTGATCCTCAATAACCTCAGGGAGAAGGGATTTGTAGCCTCCATCTACTTCACTGGGACTTCGGGGTGATAGGAATTCAGAGAGAAGAGATTTGTAACTTCGATCTTCTTACTGAAACTTATCGAAAATATAGTTTGATCCTCAATAACCTCAGGGAGAAGGGATTTGTATCCTCCATCTACTCCACTGGGACTTCGAGGTGATAAGATTTGTATCTTCGATCCGCTTCGTTCAGGAAGGCAAGATCTGCTATCCTCAATCTGCTCCACTGCAAACTCAGGGATGCCAAACTGGTAGCTTAAATCTATTCCACTACTGCTTAGGGGGACAAGATTTACCGTTCGATCTTGGTCTACTACTGCTTAGGGTGACAAGATCTACAATTTTTGACCTATTCCACTGCTGGTCAGAGAGATAGGGCTAGTGGCTTAAATCGGTTCCACTACTTCTTAGGGAGACCAGATTTGCCATTCAATCTTAGTTCCCTATTGCTTAGGGTGACAAGATCTACAATCTTTGACTTATTCCACTGCTGGTCAGGGAGATAGGACTAATGGCTTAAATCTGTTCCACTACTGCTTAGGGAGACTAGATTTGCCGTTCGATCTTGGTCCGGTACTACTTAGGGTGACAAGATCTACAATCTTCAACTTATTACACTGCTGGTCAGGGAGATAGGGCTGATGTCTCTGATCTTCTCCTGTAACTTCAGGATTGCCAAATCTGTTATCTTCGATCTGCTTCGCTCAGAAAGGCAAGATCTTTGAATTCACCAATGTTTCAACAACGTCCTCTAGAGACCTGTTACAGAAAATCGCTTTGTGTTTATGCTCAGGCAAAATGGTTAGGATGCAATGATTAGAATGAATCTAATGCTCCTAACGAAATGTATTATGAACGACATTTGTATGAATGCAGAATGTCATGAGAATGGTCTTTTTACAAAGATTAGGATGCAATGATCGAAATGAATCAAATGCCCCTAAATAGATGTGTCTTATGGATGACATTTGTATGAATGCAGAATGTCATGAGAATGATTTCTTACAATGATTAGGATGCAATGATCGGAATGAATCAAATGCTCCTAACTAAATGTGTTTTGTATGAATGCAGAATTTCATAAGAATGATCCCTTTTTAAAAGTTTAAGGCATTATCGTTCATTGTTTATTAAGGCTTTATCACTGATGTATCATGCTGCCATCTTGTTCGGCTGGTATTCTCAACAAAAAACCCGAGAAAACAAATATCTTGCTCAATGATTTGCCCCCATCAGTAGCGGTATAGGATCTGAATCTCTTCCCATCTATCCCACTGCGACCTCGAAATGTAGGATTTGTTTCTTCTTCAATCCATCATATTGCTATTCAAAGGTATAAGATCTGTATTATCTTTCATCTATCCCACTATAACTCGGGGGTATAGGGCCTATAGCTTGTTCCATCAACTGATCACTCCTCGGGTGACCCAACCAGATGTGTATGCATGATGCTCGCGTGAATGCAGAATATCAATTTTTCTCCGGAGAATGATTCCCATTTTACACTTGGGTTAATGATGCCCGTTTTTTGTCAGGATTGTATTACTGACGCAATATCTTGTCATTTGTTCAACCACCATTTTGGCAAAAAATTCGGAGAGACAGTCTCAGTTTAGACTCTTCCTCCACCAATATTTCCATCCCTCATACTTAGTGAGTTTTAAACAATAGTCCTGTTTCAGTTTCTTGTATTATTTAGAAGCTTCCAGAGTAATATGCGAAACCCCTTTCATGAAAGTATTATTAGTCCACTAACCGTTATTTCAATGCAAAATGCTTGGAAGAGATTATAACAATGGATAAGAAGGAAATTAATTAGGAGCATAGCTCGAAACAAATAAGCTAAGAAAAGATAGCAATCGCAATTAAGAAGGAAATTTATTGTGAACATATTTTGAAAAGAATAATATAACCACAAATTTAAAATGGGTAAAATAGAAACTAGGTGCCCCAGATATCGCAGTCTGAGCTTCTCTGTTCCAACTTCTTGAGGACCATTTTACGCTCAATATGTGTTTAGGGGATCCGAAGTACTTTGTCGATGCCCCCAAGACATAGCATACTTCTTCATTGTCAATTCAGGCATAGCAGGACTACTATATGCCCCACTCTTGATCAAAATTTGAGCCACCCTTTTCGGGTTTTCAACTCAAATCCCCTTTGGTCTCAAAACGCCCTTTGCGGGTTTTCGCATTGGCCTCTCCTTTTTCTTTCTTCTTGATTGAAGTTTTTTTTTTTTTTGAAAACTCTTTATTGAATCTGAATTCACCGGATTGGGCATATCACTGCCACCCATTTGGTTAATGTTTCCAGAACAGACTTTTTCACTTCATAAAGTCTTTTCTAGTTTGGCCTCCATTTTCTCTGAAATCCTTTTGTATATGAAGGATCTTCTTCAATATCAGGTCCCCCTTTGGGAATTTTCTAGGATGAACCTCTTTGTTGCAAACCCGCATTATCTGACTGTAACGGATAGCTATTAACTTTTCCTCACAAATTTGATTGATCATATCGGGATTGGATCCATTCTGCCTCATCCAACTTCAGTTCTGATAAAACTCGGAAAAAGGAATTTCGACTTCAATGGGTGAAACCAATGAGAAATGTGTTGCCCCGATGACAGTCCTGGCCAACGTTTGATAAGCATAGAGGGTAAATAGTATTACAAGTTTTGCTCTTTTTATGATCTTTTGTTTTTCTTTTTGGTTGCTTTTGCTGCACTGATATGTAGCACCTGATCTTTGAACAGACCGCAGGCTTTTTGCATTGTACGGTTAAATGTGATCTTTTTGACCCTTTTTTTTTGTCAGTATTCTTTCTTTCTTTTTTCTCTTTTTTTTTTGTTTTTTGGTCTAATGACTTCGACTTTGTAATATCGACATATGAAGCGACCTTTACCTTCTTAGTGAAGAAATTGACACCCACGAAGATGAATTGGTGTCGACTAAATGCTCTTGACGAGATCGGCCTCATAACTTCTATGTCCCACATGTAGACAAAATGGAGGAGGCACATAAATCATGTCTTCCTCAATTTGGCATTTGATGCAATTTCCCCTTTCTGGGTAGACCAGTAGCCTAAACCTCATGATTAGCCCAACTATTGTAGAACCATTAACATGGGTTCTTTAAACACCAATCTTAACAGCATACCCACGTTTCAGTAGCCTAGCGTGCCTTGATATGATCGTGCGAAAACATCTTGAATTCTTGAAAATAGCTCAATGATGTCTCGCCTTGTGGTGAATTAGGCTTCGATATTTGCCCCTTGCAACGTCCACTGACCTTTTGCAAGGTAGAGTCTATTTTCATCTTGTTTTACCACCATTAACAAATCAAAAGATAGACTGCAATCTCTGACATCTTCAAAGTCCTTAGATCCCTTAGATCCATATCTCATTCAAAAAGGGAGTTAGTAACAACATTGCTCATGTCATTAATATCTGGGTACCTATTGTAGGTACGAAGGCAAATTCCAAAGAATAAATGATTCTAAGGATGATTATTTGTATGGTATGGTCATGAATAAAGAATGAAAGAATATTCTAAAAACCAAATAATGTATAGTATGAAATGTAAAGAATAACAAATATTTGCTTAAAAAGATGCATCTTATTGAAATAAAAATTCTGTACACAAGCCTATTTCACAAAAAGATTCTTGTTGCTTCTAGGCTTAAAGCAACAAGCATGTTTTGAATATTACTCTAGATTAACTCAAAAATACAGGGATCCCTTCCACAGTCCCATTGTTTAAAATCTTTCCAAGTACGTAAAGGTAGAAGCTTGGAAAAGTCTATTATCTGGTTCTCTCTTCGAATATGTCGTTAATGTTCAGATTCCCTAATATTCCTTCGGGTTTTTGACCTCTTCAATCAGGCCTTGCACTAAGGCTCTAAGCTCGATGCACCCTTGGATCTCATGCCCCTATCCATCATGGGACTCACGATGTTTACTCCTTTAACAGAAAGGTTGGGTAACGAATTTTTTGCACCAGAAAGATCATCGAATTTTATGATACCCAATCTGATGAGTCTTTCGACTAATTTCTTGAAAGCGGTGCAATTTTCCATTGATTGCCCCGTAATTCCTGCATGGTATTCGCATTGGGCGTTCACATCGTACCATTTAGGGTATGGAAGACGTATTGGTTCTATATGAAAAGGGGATACAACATGTGCGTCAAACAAAATTCGGTACAACTCCCTATACGAGATTGGAATGGGCACGAACTGGGGTTTTTCTGAGTTCGGTCTTGGATCGGGTTCTTGCCTTGGGAAAACCTAACGGCTGGTAATTATAGTCCTTGGCTGGCCCACTGTGATAAGCTTCAGAAGACTCTTGTTATACCTACTCATACTATTCACTTCCCTTTCCTTCTTCTTCGGGGCCTTTGAAGTCCGCTCTCCTCTTTCTTTTGTTTCTGCCAGAACAACCAGTTTGGCTCGATCATCTTTCGGGTTAAAACCTGAATCCATCGGGAAGTTTAACAATGCCGAGGTATCAATCAGACATTGGGGTTTGATAATAACAAGTGCCCCCTGCGAATGCGTGTCTGGTTGAGTCGGGATACTTATTGGGGAATAAACGATGTCTTCATCCTCATTCACACTGTCGACCACTGGGCCACTCCTTTTTTCAAGCCCTCCGACTAGTAATTGGGTTAACTGTCGCATCATATGTATTTGATCTCGCATATCCTGTTGAATTTTGGCCAACTGCTCTTGCATCAGCATTTGCCTTTGCTCTAATCTTTCCAACCTTCGTTCCATGTTTTCTAGGTTAACTGAAATAATTTTTAATTAGGGTCATTTTGTAAAAACTAACGCAAATGATGCAATGTAATGAAAATGGCGTAATGCAAATGATGTAATGCACATGCATGAAATGCAATGCAAATGCATGGAATGAATGCAATGCAATGCAATCAAAACAAAAGAAAACACATTAGTGCAAGAGAAGTAAACAACATAGAACACCTGACCGGGTGACCATTAGGGTTTGGCGTGGCTCTATCTAGGGTAGGTTTCTAGAGCTGTTATATGCAGCTTGGTTCTAAAGAATGGGTACCTGAGCCAGCAGATTCCTCAATCCTCACCCATTATAGGCTCATATGGATTGAGTTCGGTTCAGGGGAATACATTTCCCTATGGCCATGCGGAGATGAAAATCTCACGAAGCACATAGGTACGGATGTATCCCGGAAGCAGTCCACTAGCCCATGCGAAGGTGAAAACCTCACGAAAGCATAGCTTCTTACTCCTACTTAAAGGTGTGACCACAACGGTCATGCAATGCAATGCCAAAGTATTTTATGAGACTCGACATTATTGCAATCATAGCACCAAAAATGCATTAAAAGAAACATGATTTTTTAAAACACTTTTCCAAATTTTCAACCAAAAGGACAAAAATTAATCAATCTATGGCCTGACTCTCAACCAGTCCCCAGCGGAGTCGCCAAGCTGTACGAGTTTTGAAAAACGGGGATCGACTTTAAAAATATGGAATGGAGTCGCCACCGATCTTTTATTTGAGGTGTGATCGGATCACCTTGAGATGGATTATTTTAATAAAACATTTTGATTTATTAAAACAATAATTTTTTTGGTCTACGAATTATAAGAAAACGGGTTCGGAAGTCGGTTACGTGCGAGGAAGGGTTAGCACCCTCGCAACGCCCAAAATTGGTACCAAATTGATTAATTAATGTCCTTATGTTGAAAACTTGAGAATATTTAAGGTAAAAAAATTTTAAAAGAGAATTAATTAACCTTGAATTGAATCTCAAGATTAACTCGTTTCAAAGGGATAAAAAATATCACACCCAGTACGTTAGGATATAACCTATTTATACCTCGACATCGAGATCATCTTTGATCTTCAAAACATGCAAATAAGAAGGGTATTTGGCTACTTGGTTGGACGGAAAATTAACACCCAGTACGTTAGGGCATAATTTTCCGACCTTCCAAACGCACAAACATTGCCTTATTTTGGGCAAAAAGTTTAAATACACACTCTTTAATTTAGCTCAAAATGCATTTTTAATGAAATGGAATATTTAGTGGAGACTTGAATACATTAGCAATCGAAGTATAATACTATGGTAATATGCATAAACATTAATCATGAAATTCACACAAATTAAATATCATATTAACAACAGGTTATAAAATATAATGATCTTACCAAACTGACAATATAAAATTAATGTTGAATTTGAACCTCAAGATTTACTCGTTTCGGAGGAATAAAAATATTATACCCAGTACGTTAGGATATAACACGTTTATATCTCGACACTGAGATCATCTTTGATCTTCAAAACATGCACTTAAAAGGATATTTGGTTATTTGGTCAAACGGAAAATTGACACCCAGTACGTTAGGGCATAAATTTTCGAATTTCCAAACACACAAATATTGCCTTATTTTGAAACTTTAAATAAGTGATTTAAAAAACGACTCAAAATGCTTTTATTGAATCATGAGAAACAATAATATAATATGAAAGAATAATATGCGAATATAACATTTACACAAATGGATGACAAGAAAAATAATATGAATATACAATTCAATATAAAATCAATAATCTCACAACTCTTATTTTGGAAATACCAACATTATTAATTAAGAAATAACGAAAGCTAAAAATATAGCTAAGTGAAAACGAGTTAAACTTAAATATAGCATATTTAAAAATAATAAACAAATAATACGTGTCAACTTAAGTAATATATGTAAATAAATAAAAGAAACTTAATATAAAATAATGTACATATAAAAATAATAATAATATATAAACATGTATAGAATAAGTAAATATAATTTTGAAGAAGTAAATTATACACATAACAGATATATATATATATATATATATATAAAATAATATAAAATATATACATAAAAATAATTTAATATAAATAATATGTATGTATAAAAAGTATATCTATAGAATTAATGAAAATAACATGTAAATAAAATAAATAATAGCTAAAAAAATTTAAAATATTTTATATTAAACATTAATTAAAAGAATAATTAAAGAGATCAATAAACAGATAATTAACTAAATAATTTAAGGATTATATTGAAAATCAGAACGAAATTAGAGGGCTAAAAGGCAATAAATCAAAAATGAAATCTAAAAGGGTTAAAACATAAGGTGCGTAAATTAAAGAGGATTAAAAGCGCAATTTTCCCAAGTTGTTAAGCGCAACGTTTAAATAGGAGCTAGATTAAAACTGCGACAAATTACTGGGCAAAATTTACAAAATGAAAAGAAATGAAAGGGCCTAATTCGAATAGCGGCGCGAAAAAGGAAGGATCAGACGCGTAAATATCCCAAAATTTAAGAAGGCGCGGATCCTTCCTTTGGATCGGGTCGAGCACGCGGGTTAAGCACCAAACGGTGCCGTTTTGGCACCTGAACACCAAAGACCCAAACGACGCCGTTTTATTTGCTGTTAAAACCTAAAAAAAAAGAATGGCAATCTGCCATTTCCCAAAAACCCAAAAAAAAATCCTTCAACAGGTTTAGAAACCCTTTTTCTTAAAACTTTCAGCCTCTTCGTCTTCTCAGTCGACTCGTGGGCTTCATCGGTGCTTAATGCACCTCCACCGCCGTCGCAACCAGACCAAGGATCCGCGACCCTTAGATCGGAGAGGTAAAACCTGGTTAGACTAAATCGATACCAAACAACAGGTATGAACCCTTTTCTTTTGTTTGTTTTACTTTTATTGAAAACAGAAACGAAACGGAAAAAGAAAAAATCGGAATAGAAAGCAACCTTCTTTCTTTAAATCTCTTTCTATATTTCTTTGTATACTCGTAGATCGTGAAGAAGCCCTTACAGTGGTTGATTTCGATCTTTTTAAAGGCCGAAATCGAAATAAAAATTAAAATGAAAATAAAATAAAAATACAACTATTTTTTCTGTTTTCTTTTTGTTTGTTGTGCTGTTCGTCTTTGTCCTTTTCGCATGTACGACGCTCCAGCTATGGCGGTGTACGGAGGCTTGAACGGGCGGACGTGGCGACGCACTCGTGGGGCGCGTGTGAGGGACGAGGTAGCCCAATCGTCCAGTAGGGGTTGCGGCGCTATGAAACTCCAGAAACCCCTAGGGTTTCTGGAAGGGTTAAAGCTTTTGGGCCTTTTTTGTTTTGTAAATTGGGCTAAAGAATATTGTAAATGGACTGTTAATTATTGTTTTTTGTTTTTGTTTTGGTTTTTTTTTTGTTTGGTTCATGGGCCCGGGCGAAAATGGGCTCCTACAGCTATCAATCCGGAAAAATATTTGGGGCTGCCGATGATGGTTGGTAGAAGGAAGCGTTGGGCGTTTGCTAATTTTGTGGATCGGTTTCGTAAGCGGGTGGAGAGTTGGAATTTTCGTTTTCTCTCGATGGGTGGTAAGGAGGTCTTTGTTAAAGCGGTCCTACAAGCCATTCCTATCTATGTTATGCAATGTTTTGAGCTTCCGAAAACATTATGTAACAAGTTAGAAGGCATCATGAACAAGTTCTGGTGGGCTAATGGCAAATCTGGAAAAGGTATCCACTGGTGTTCTTGGAAGGATCTTTTCTATCCCAAAATATTTGGAGGTATGGGGTTCCGTGATTTGTCGTTTTTTAACAAGGCTTTGTTAGCTAAACAAGCCTGGAGGATACTCTCTCAACCGAATTGTCTTTTAGCAAAGGTACTCAAAGCTCGTTATTTTCCTTTTAGCAATTTTTTATCTGCTAAGGTTGGGTCTTACCCTTCTTTTACCTGGAGAAGCATATGTGGTGCCCGTGAATTGATAGCTGATGGATTACTTTGGCGAATTGGTAACGGGAGGTCGGTGAATATCTGGAACGATCCTTGGCTGCCTGGCCCTGGAAACAGTCGATTGTCAGTGCAGAATATTTGGACTCAGTGGACTACTGTTAATCAATTAATTGATGAACAATCGTTTACCTGGAAGGAAGATATCATTCACAAGTTTGTTGACCACGACCAAGTGAGACGTATCCTTAATATTCCTTTGGCTCAGACTAATGCAGAGGATACTTTGGTTTGGCGTCATGATAACACGGGGGAATATACAGTTAAGAGTGGTTATAGGGTGCTCCTCTCTGGAAGATCTAAACTTACTAGTTACAATTTGGCCATGGATGGTATTTACAAAAAATTTTACAAAATGCTATGGGAGCTTCAGATACCTTCTAAAATTAAAATACATTTGTGGAGGCTAGTTAGAAACTATGTGCCTCATCTTTGTAATCTAAACAAACGAGGGTTAATACTAGAGGTTGTCTGCCCTTTGTGTAAGGTAGCTCCGGAAGATTCATAACATCTGTTATGGTCCTGTGAGGTGTTACTACGTCTTTGGTACCTGCTGAATCTTCAGGTGGACCTGGATAAAGATACCTCGGATGGCAAAAATCAATTGGTTAGCACGTTTATTGCTACCTCTGTTGATAATAGGAAAATGTTAACAATTTCTTTCTGGGCTTTTTGGTTTATGCGCAACAAGTTAGTTCATGAAGGGCGAAATTTTTCTATGAAGGAGCTATTATGCTTTATCCAGAGATATGCTTGTGAGTTAAAGATGGGCGGTGTGAATGACTTTCCTCCTTTCTCCTCAGATTCTGCCTTATGGCGTCCACCATTCTCTGGTGTTATCAAATTAAATTTTGATGCTTCTTTTAACAGGGATTCTAATTCATCTATAGCAGCAGTGATTGCACGTAATGATAAAGGCCTAGTTATGGATGCATGTGTTTACCAGTATGTTGACATCGCCGATGCTTTTGTGGCGGAAGCAAGAGCCTGCGAGCGGGCGCTTCTTTTTGCGATCGACATGGGTTTTAGGAAGATCATCCTGGAGGGGGATTCCTTAACGGTTATAAAGAAGCTTCGTTCTGAAACGGACGAAAGATCGGTGATCCGTCCTATAATACAAAATATTCGCGTGATGGCAAAGCTTGTAGAAGAAATATCTTACAGTTTTTCTCCCCGAAGAGGGAACCGTGCAGCGCATTGCTTAGCGGTGGAGGGTTGTCGCTGGCCTTTACCGTGTTGTTAGGTTGAAGAGGTCCCTGGTCGGGTTAATCGCACTGTGGTTGAGGATTGGGATGATTGGATTCGTGTACAAGGCTGAGTGTTTGAGTTCTCTGGTGCTTTGAGGAGTGGAGAAGGTTCTTAGAATCTCCATGGTTGCTGTTTCTTCAAAGCTGGCTCCTTCCTATAAGGCGATCTTGGTTCTGTTGATGACTTAGGGAGGTTCTTGCTGGGTTTCGTCTTGTGTTCTTGGGGGGTGTCTATGGCAGATTGTTTTGGGTTTTGCTTTTCCGGTTTGGTTTTTCTGTGTGCTATTGCTTTTGTTTCTGGTTGCTTGTTTTGCTGTCTTTTTGTATTCTCTTTAGTGCTGTCGTTTCATTATCTTTTTTCTTTGGTTATTGTGCTGCCAGTTTGATTTTCCCTATCATTAATGAAGCTCAGTTCCTTTTGACAAAAAAAAAAAAACTATTGCAGGAAATTCTTGGAATTCCCAAAATTTTGGAGAAACAAAGTCCAACTGCCTGGATGCTAAAAGTAAGCTCAATAGTTGTTGAAGCACATCTTGGAATTGACTTTGCCGAGCATTATAACTCACCATCTTTGTATTAATAAGCAGTTATTTAATGTTCACAAGATAGTTTTGTATGCTTTTGTTTATTCAAGCTAACATATATGTACTTCGAGCAGGCAAAACCAAACTTTAGTTAATGGGCTAAGCACACCACCACCTAGAGCCAAGGGCATGTGTTTCATCATTCAATATTCTCAATCTACATAGAGGCAATTCAAATGTTGCCTTTGGGAGGAATTCAAAACTTAATGGAGAACTCTTGATTATAATCTTGTCAGATTAGGTTTCACTTTGGTTGCATCTCTAATCATTGGATCCATTTTTTGGGGAGTCAACACCAAAATGTTTGATCCAAAATTTTGAACTCTAATTGACTTACTTTGGTAAGAATAATCAGAAAAGAAACTCTTAAAAATGATAATAAGAGAGAAAATAACAAAACCCTAATGTTTATTAAACTTAAAACCAACACAATTTCAAAAGTTCAAAATCGAAGTCTAAAGAGAATATTTTGAAGATTAGGAACTCTTTCCAAAATCTCAAAAAAATCTTCAAAGAAATTGAAAATCTTGAGGAAATTTTGATGAACATCAAATTCACTGAACTCTTAAAGTAGAATCATTTATCGAAAATCAACTCTCAAAGATCTTTGGATCCAAACTCGTTTTTTTTTCTAAATTGTTTTCAATTTTATTTTAAGATTAAGTCTTGACGACTCTTGAAGCAAACTTTATTGATTCAAGATTAAGTTTTAACGACCTTTAAATTCAAATCAAATCAATTTTTCATGCAAACATCCCTTCAAACTCATTTCCAAGGTTATCGAGATCAAGGCTTAATGACTCTTAATGTGGATTGCATTCTTCCAAGATCAAATTTTAAACAATCTTGGATCGAAGCTCAATCGAAAAGAAGAATTAAAGTATTTCTTTGTATTTGAGAAACTTCCAGAGATTATAACCCATAATTTCATAAATAAATTTCTTTAATTTATTTCAACTTTTCAAATCTTATTTTAACTCGAAATTTGTATATACAATATTTTAAAATTTGTTAGTAAACATAATTTCAATGTATATAATTCTTGTAAATCTATATTCATATTTATATAAATTTTGTTATATATAAATATATCCACATACGAAAAGATCAAATTTTGTTATTACTTCTTATAGTATGTAAAAGTTACAGATTTAATCCATATAGTTTAATTTATTCATTTTTAATCCTTCTATTTTCATTTTTTGAAATTTCAATTTTGACAAAACAGAAACTATTAAATTCATTAAGTTCTATTTTTTTTTCAAAACCTTATGCGACAAACATATTATTACATGCGTCATGTTATGTCAGCTTGCTGTTTTCACAAAATACTTATAAAAAAGCTTACATTATTTTTGTTAATGAATTTAATTGTTATTATTTGAGCGAGGGTTTGAAATTTAAAAATTCAAAAAGCATAAAATAAAAAATGATCGAATTAGAGAACATTGACTAAGTTCACTATTTACTAGACCAATAGCAGAATTTGACCAAACAACTTTAACTACTATTTGGGTCATGACTAGAATGTTAAATTCCAAAAGTATATGAACTAAAATTAATCAAATCGTAGTACTAAATCTAAAACTTAAAGACTAGCATAATTTGACATATACTAGAATGAAGCAAACATAAATGAGAATCGTCAAACTCCAACACCAGCGTCCACCTTCAACTTCATTCTTCTAGGAACTATCGAAATGAATCAAGACAAAATTCATCATGAAATGAATGGGATGATGCTGAAAACGATTCTTAACCTAATACTACAGTCCTTTGGGATTGAGAGGACGACGCTAGCTCTGGGCCTGCCGCATTGAAAATATGGTTAGAAATCTAAATAACACCACGCTCCACATCAGCCACCGCCCACCAGTCATTAGCCCTAAAAAGGCAAAAAAGTTTGGCCACTAGCCGCTGTCTCAAGGCTGCATGGTCCACCACCCTTTCCTCTGCAATTGCCTACGCGTTTCATCTTCCACCACTTTCTACCCATCACCCTATTTTGCTTGCTTTTATTGTTGTCAACACACTACAACGCCACAAACATTAGAAATAACAAAATCAGTGTTATATTACATCAATATTTTTTTTTTAAATTTATGAATATTTAAAGCGTGATATCAATAAAACTATAATTTTCAATTATATATTATAAACATTATGATATTTATTTTTTATTTAATTTATAAGTTATATAAAATTATAAAATTTTTAATTATCACTTTTTATGTTATATATCATTTATTATTTTATGCATTATATTTTTCACTTGTATTATACATTATTTATTACTACTTTTATTTTTATTAATTGATTATAAAATGTTATTATGTATTACTATGTTACATATAAGTTGGAAATTATGGTTTAATATATATATATATATATATATTTTTTTTTTAATATAGAACATTCAGTTTAATGAATTACCCTACTAAATATTATCTTACAAAACTTAAAGAGTATAATTCCACTTTGATATCATAAAATTTATGCTTCATAATTAATAATTTATTCCTATGCTATCAATCATATAGTATTTTAACATTCTTTTTATAATTTTGTTAGCTACTATTAAGGGGTTTTTTTATTAATTACGAAAATAATCTGATTTAAAAATTATGCATATAAATGCCTCGATTTTTACAGTATTTGTTGGTGCCGCCTGACATATCGGCGGCACCGACCTCTCATCATTGGTCAATAATTGCATTAAAAAAACAGTTTTTAGTGGTGCCGCTTGATAAATTGACGGTACTAAACTGAAGTGTGATTATATAAAACATTTAAGGACTTGATGAATAAATTACCCTTTTTAGATTTATTGAAAAAAGGGCACCAAATTAAATTCTTTTTAACTTTTGATCTATTTACATGTTAGATCTGTCCCCTTTTGAAATTAAATTTAAACAGCCTTTAAAAAATATAAGAATAACAAAAATAAACCCTTCTTATTTTTATTTTTTTAAATAATAATTTTAAAAATATATAATTATTACTTAAATTACCCAAATATATTCCAAAAAAATTCCCTTAATTTTATTTAAATTCAAACATTTTCAATTCATTCCCTAGCATATTTGAATTTAGATAAACTTGAAAAAAAATTGAGAGATATATTTGGGTAATTTAAATAATAATTTTATATAAAATTTTAAGTTTATTATTTAAAAAAAATGAGAAGGGTTTATTGTTGTTATTCTTATACTTTTTAAGGACCGTTTAAATTTAATTTCAAATGGGGACAGGGTTAACATGCGAATAGACCAAAAGTTGAAAAGCATTTAATTTGGTGCGGCCATACGGTTAGACTGTAAATCTTTTTTCAGTCAATCTAAAAAGAGTAATTGCTTCACCAGGTCCCTGAATGTTTTTTATAATCATACTTCGGTCCAATGTCGTCAATTTGTCAGGTGGCACCACTAAAAGACTATTTTTCTTTTAAATGCAATCATTGGCAGATGACGGGAGGCCGCCGACAAACACTATAGAAATAGGGTCATTTACATATATGAATTTTAAATTGGATCATTTTCGTAATTGTTAAAAGTTGTTTGACCAAAATTCCTGTTAAAATAAAATAGAAGTGGCAAGATAGGGAGATTTACGAGGGTGAAGGCCGAGGTCCGAATAAGGTGTTGATTAGAATAAGGTGTTTCAATCTTGCTGCATTACTTCTATTTGACTTTGATTAGAATATGGTTTTACAAACCTATAAATAGACGTAGTCTACACACACTCCTATTGTATCATTCAAATTTTGACATAATAATTTTTTTTCTCTTCTGCCCGTAATTTTTTCCCTAAAGGGTTTCAATGTAAAATTATGTGTGCTTTTTTCTCTCTTTATTTGCGATTCATTGTCATTATCGACGTTCAATTTTTAAAGTAATTAATCAAAAATTGTGGATTACTTAAAAAAAAACCCTCCTATTAACATTACTTCTATTTATAAATCACTAGAGTGAAAACCCAGCTTACGCTGAGAGGTGAGCATGGTGGCCCAGCCCGAAGGCACGCCCGAAATGTGTGAGAGTTTGGATAAAAATATAGGCCTGAAAAATGGGCTTGGACAAAAACATAAGGCCCGTTTAAAAAACGGGCCGGGCCTCGGGTAAGGCATTTTTGGCCCGAATTCACTAAAAGACAAAAAAATCTGATTTTTTAATATTATTGTCTTGTTATTTTCTCCCTATTTTGCTACCATTTTACTATTATGTTGCTACTATTTTGTTGTTATTATTTGGATATTGTATAAAACTTATTTTATTGTTAATTTTGTTATATTTTAAAGACATTTGTTAATTTTGTTATTATTTTAGAGACATTTGCTTGTTAAGTTGCACTATCTTAGTGTTATTTAAGTATACATATTTTTTAAAATTTATTTTCAATTTATTGGGAAATATTTATTTTGATGTTTTTAGTATTTTTGATGTATTATATTTTTTTAAAATTATATAAAAATAATATAAAAATTAATATGGGCGGGCCGAGTCGGGCCTGGATTTTAGCATTATTATCCGGGTCGGGCTTGGGCAAAATTTTAGGCCCATTTTTGGGCCAAGCCCGGGCCTAGCAAATGGGCCTAAATTTTTAGTCGAGCCCGGCCCATGCTCACCTCTACTTTACGCTTGGCGATTTTCATTTTTTTTTAATTTACTAATTAATTGGAAGTAAAAAAAAGTTTTATTAAATTAATTTATAAAATATAATAATGTTATTAATATATTATTAATTATATTTTATTGATTATAAAAATTAAACTTAAGATAAATTTTAAGGGAATGATAGTAATATTGAGAATAACAATCACAATCTCTAAATGTGAAGAGTTAAACAGATATAAAAAATAATAATCAGTATCACTCACCACATTTACTTTGACAAAAAAAAAAAAAATCACCTCATTTCAAATGAAATGATATTGCAACAAAAACATGCAATGCAACAAAAACAAAATGTCATAACTATGAAAAAATAAACCTTTATCTAATTTAATTTTAACCACAAAACTGTGAATGATATTGCAACAAAAACATAAAATGCAATACGAAAATAACATAAAAATAAATAAACTATAGAGTAATTACTTGTATTCTGTTTTTATATATATTTGTATCCATTGGATTAATTATTAATTATTTTTTTATCAAATTATAGAGTAAATGTTTAAATATTAAAATATACTTCAACTTTTTCTACTTGAAATTTAATTTTAATTTAATTTTTTATTTTACAAATTTAGTCTATTTATTTTTCGAACTTAAAAATTTAGACAAATTATCAACACAACAACATTAATTTCTTTTGTTAAATTCGTTGGTGTGGCATTTTGAAATTAAAAAAAAAAACTTACTTAATAGCTGTGTAACAAAAAAAAAGACTTGAATTTAATAAATAATTTTAATAGTGTTAATAACCCTTAAAAGTTATATCAACATTTTGATCAAAATAAAATATTTGAGTTAGTCAATGACATTTTGAAAATTAAACTACCAAATTATATTAAAAAGTTGAAGTATAAAAATTGAATCTTAAATTCAAGTACATAAAGATCAATATTGAAATTTGGCAATTATTATATAATCTTAAATTTGATTGTAATAGAGTTACTAAAAATGAAAATGGACCATTTTTCTATATAATGCAGAAAAGAAAAAGAAAAAAGAAAAAAAGGAAAGATTAATACACATGTCAACCAAGGAAGGTCCTGGACCTACATAGAATAGTATTGTCACTTCGTGTATTTTAGATTGATATGAATGAAATATCAGATTAGTTCAAAAATTTATATGCATGACAAGTACAATTATATTGATAAATTCAATGGTTAGATCGTTAAAATATTAATAATATAAATAATTACAAAAGTGTGTAAAATTATTTTAATTTATACATTGTGTAAGTGGATCCCTCCTCTTATTTTAAATTAAATGGTTTATCGAATATTATTACTGAATTAAACAAATAATCGGTTTGAAGTCGATTATGCAACTAATGACCAATATTTTTGACACCAACATTAATGATTGAATGAGTGGTAGTATCATGGTACATATTAGATGATGCATAGTGTTACCAATTTTAATCCACATAGCATACTTTTGAAATCAAAAGAAAAATTTGTACCTTTTACCACTTAACTTTTCGAGAAGTTTTATTTTAGTTATCATACTTTGAAAATTTATAATTTGGTTACCAAATTTTCTGTTTATCAAAACTTACTTTATTAATATTTTATCTCCTTTATTAACGATTCATTTACTTTTATATCAATTTGATTACCAATAATTTTTTTTGAACAATCTCTAGGTTTTGATCATTTTTTTTTGACATAATGTCTGAAACTATCTATAGCCTATCCCTAACCCATAAATAGGAGGATGATATGTTTCACCGCACTTGAACCTACGTCCTCCTACATTGACAACAAATGTCCATACCAATCGAACTAAGACTGAATCAGCCAATTATCAATATTTTTAAATTTGCTATAATAATTTTTTTTTTATTTTTATTATGTAATTAATAAATTATACAATTAATCATTTTATTATTTAAGAGGTTTGAACTCATCACCCAACTATTAAAATTATCAATTGGGCTCTAATATTAATGATATAAAAAAATTTGATTAGCTAGTGATTGAATGATGTGGCATTGCCATGCACATATAAGATGAAACTACATAGCATATTTGTCCACGTTCTATTATAATTTTGGAATTAAAATATAAATTATAGTTTTATCACTCAACTTATCGATAAGTTTTGGTTTAATTACAAAACTTAAAAATTTCACAATTTGATTACTAATCAGAACTTATTTTAATAATATTTGATCTTCATTATCCGTGGTTCATCATTCACATGGCTTTTATATCAATTTAATTGCTAATATTTTTTTAATTTGATTTAATAAATTATTATTATTTATTTATATTAAAATGTGTTGAGAATATTTAAATAAGCATTAATATTTTATGAACTTAAGAAATAACCTTTATGATATTTTATTTTATGAAATTATATTGATATGTTAGATTTATTTTAATTATACCCTTTGAATTCTAAATTTTGATGAATAAACTAAATTAGAAAAATTATTAAAATTCATTACTAAAATATTTGATATCCATTTCATTCAATAAATTCAAGTTCTTATTGCAGGTTACATTAGTAAATGAAGAAATTTTAACCGGAATACAAAGATTTTGCGTTGTCAAACAAAACATTAATCATTTTAAAACGTGAATGATTAAATTATAAAATTTTTAAATTTAAGGGACCTAAATAAAAATTCAAAAAAAATTAAGTAACTAAACGTATAATTTGTTTATTAGAAAACTCATTTAAAAAAAAAATCATAATACTATCACTATAACAAATTTGATTATTTGTGGGGTCAATTCAAATGTCACAAAAAATATATTTGCGTCACTTAATGGTATAAATGACGAAAATTAATATATTATACCATACATTATCTTATTTGCGTCACTAAATGTTAAATGTGATAGATAATTTAAAAGCGTTATTGATACATTGGGTATTCAAATCAATCAATTTAAATAATCGAGTGATCATATTTATAATTTTTTCATATATTATAAACAATATAATACTATTTTGACCAATGGTTTTACTACTATTGTTGTTTAGAATGCATTATTATTTTACAATTATTAATATTTATATTATGAAATTTACTATGAATAATCCATTTTTTTCTATTAATTGCTATTCATCACAAAATTGAATTAATATATTTATTTTCAAAAAGTTTTTGATTTTATAAACATGCAATTTAATGATCTATACTTGTGAGACAATTCGAAAAAAAAAGGGGTTAGGCTAAAAAGTTTTAAAAGCAACTGAATTTTTTCAAAAATAAAAATAAAAACTTATTAAGCCCCTATATTATTTTTACACTTAATTGACTCCTAACACATTGCAATCAATTAAGCTATTTGATCATTGAATTTAAAATAAGGGTAAACTACAAAAATAGTCACTTTTGTTTGCCTCCAATTACATTTTGGTCACTTATGTTTGAAATGTTACATTTTAGTCACTTATATTATCGTTTTGTTACGAAGTGGTCACTCTGTCGTTAAGCTCCGTTACCTCCTTAACGACAATCCTACATGACAGTCCAAATGCATTTTAAATGCCAACTTAGATATCCAATTGGGACAAGAATATGTTTTTAATTAAATAAATGTAATTAATTGAAAATTTTAAATTAATTACACCTTGAACTGGAAAAGAAAAAAGGTTCGTCTCCTTTTTCTTTTAGTTTTCTTTTCCATTTTGATTGAAAAAATTATTTTCATCCCAGTTGGACATCCAAGTTGGCATTTAAAACCCATTTGAATTGCCACGTAGGATTGTCGTTAGAGAGGTAATAGAGCTTAACGGCAGAGTAACTACTTCGTAACAAAACGATAACGTAAGTGACTAAAACATAACATTTCAAACATAAATAACTAAAATGTAATCCGAGGCAAACAAAAATAACTATTTTTATAACTTACCCTTAAAATAATTTAAAATTAATAAAAATTATAGAAATAATACTTTATATAAATTAACTACTAACAAAATACAAATTAGGAAGCTAAAATATACATTGCCCCTTGTATATAATATACATGCTAACATCTTCCGTCTAATATTCCACTACAACTCCATTGGGTCAAAAAAATAGTGTGTTAAAAGGTAGGACAACCAAATTTCACCTTTCCGTGGACTATTATAAAGGATTGGATAGCCTGCCTAGTCTTAACTGGATTCAAAGAAAACAGACGTGTTCCTATGAGTAACCAAATAAATCCAAAATTTATAATCTTTACCGATTAGATTTTCATTTAGGGCAAAACCTGTAGGTCGAAAAGCTATGGAATGTCCTTTGTTTTTGTTTTTTTTTGTGTGTGTTACCTTGGAGAATATCAATTAATTAGAAAAAGCAGTTCCTACGGCCTATTGTTTTTTGTGTCACGTTCAGCTAACTTATTTTACATCTTTTCAATGGATTTCATTCCCTTGACAGCAGGGTTTGCTTAAAACAATACCAATGGTTACAGGTATCGAGATTGATTTTCTGCGTAATCTGTTTTGGGGTGAATTTTTGTATCGTAGATAATCACAATTTGTGTTTTGATGGTAAATATCTACTTATACCAAATCTTTTGAAAAAATATTCACTTTTTCTGGGTTTTCTTTTAATCTTTAGCAAAGTTGAGGAAGGTTTCTTCAGACACAGTGTAACATAGTTAAGGAGCCCATTGCTCTAAGATAGAGTGTTGTATTCTAAAGCACCAAAGCTAAGAGGGAGGGAGGAGAGAGGATTTTTATTTTATTTAGTATTAATATTATTATCAACATTAATATAAAATTTAAATCTATTATCATATATTTTAAAAAAATATTTATGTTTTTTTATATATTTTTTTTGAAATTTTTAGAATTAAGATTAAATTGAGATCATTTGTAAATTTTAAAGTTTAATTTTTTTTTTAAATTATGACTAAATTAATATAATATATAAAAATTAAAGACTAAATTTATTATTATTTGCTCCCCAGTTGTGAATTTAACTGAATGGCGTAAAATGAGGATTATTTATAATGGGATGAATATGGGTATGTAGGCGAATGTCATCTAACACCAAAACCTCAACTACCATTAAATGCAATTACCACATGGTATTGCTATGCCACCTACCCGACACACTTGTCTGTTAGGTTTTTCCATCTTTTTATGTAACCGAGAAAGAAACAAGGGGTGAGGAAAACAAAATGATATAATTGGTTATGATCAAATTCACCACTTTATTACGTGTAATATAAATGGCCTTAGGAGTTAGGACTAAGACAATTTCTGGTTTCATTTCCATTAATCCATTCTCAACTGCCCATGCTTCATTGGAATTTCAGATTGAATCTAAGAGATGATGATTAGTACAATAAAAAGAACGTGAGAAAAGCGATTAGGAAGCCAATCCAGCTTTATGTATGATCTGTATTACGAAATGTATGTTCCTTTTTTACATAATATTTACAACTATTTATAGTTCCTCCCTAATCTATAAATAGGAAGATAATGTACTTCAATATATTCAAACATACGTCATCCTATATTGACAATAATAATCATACCAATCAAACTAAGACTCAATCGACACTTATTACTCATTTCATGTTTAAATAGCTATAGCATTTTATTTTATAATTAAATATTTAAAATCCCACTTTATATATTGTGGGTGTGCATGAATAGTCTTTTTTTTTATTTTTATTTTAAGTGCATGGATAGTTAAATAAGGAGTAATAGTTATTTATATTGAAATATTTAAAGTTTTTTTCATTTTTCGGTATATATATTTTCTTTTTATTCCAAAAAAATATAGTAAATAAATTTATTATCCAATATTTTATTAAAAAAATATTATTCAGTAAAGTAATGATTGAAATCTATTTGAAATCTAAAATAAAAGATTAATTCTATTTTGTCGAAACCATTTTAAAATCGAGTTTAGAAAAATGGGGATCGACTTTAAAAACAAAATGGGAGTCGCCACCAATCCCTTTAGGTGTGATTGGATCACCTTGTAAAGCATTTCACTTTGAAACATTTGATTTTGGTCTACGGAAAACAAAAAAACGGGTTCGGGAGTCGGTTACGTATGAGGAAGGGTTAGCACCCTCATAACGCCCAAAAATTGGTACCTAATCAATAGAATCATGTCCAAATGTTTGAAATTTAAAAAGTTTTAAAATAAGATCCGTTTATTAGAAGGAAAACTAAGGCTTACCTATTTCAAGGAAATAAAATACCACACCCAATAAGTTAGGATACAGCATCTTATAACTTCGAAGCTAGGTGCACATTTATTTTAGAAAATTCTTACCTTGCGACACAAAACATCACACCCAATAAGTTAGGGCACAATGTTTTGAATTCTCAGAGTAAGTTTTTTATTTTGAAATTAGTAACTTTGATTTTGAAAATGGAGGGATACATAATACTTTGAATTTTACAAGAGAAATCACAACCCAATAAGTTAGGGCACAATTCCTTTTTGTAAACTCCCAATATCATATATCACAAAAATGTTTTAATTTAAAAAAAATATTTTCAAAAAAATGGTATGAGTAGTATAACGTACATATCGATTGTAATTCCATGAATTATATTAACAATATATAAAAGGACAATATAACATAAATGAATAAATAAAGCATCATATTAAGCTATACACATGCAATATAAATGATTAATAGCTAACAAATAATAGTTTTAACTAAATACATACATAATATATTAATAAGAACATATAATATACAAAATAAATTTTAAACAATGCATGATAAAATATAGTATTATATTATAAAATGTAATAATTAATACATATAGATACTAAAATAATATGTTTAAATGAATAGTAACAAATAATTATGTATTTTATAATATTAATTAAATAATCAAATACTAATTAATTATAAAAATATTAAATTGAAATTTAAACAGATTTCTGAGGTTAATTTTCAAAAATAAACATTGATTTGGATAAAATTAAAATTAATAAAATAACGGAAGGACTAAAATTGCAATTTCCCCTTTTAAACGAAACACGCGGATCCTGGTCGGGTTTGCGGGTTGACGCGCAGACCCTGCTCTGACAAAACGACGTCGTTCACTTTCTTTTATAAATATTAGTTTTTTTTTTAAAAATCATTTAGTCTAGGGTTTTTTATAAAAAAAAATTTGAAAACCCTCTGAAAGGGCATCGTCCTTCACCAAATCCGATCGCAGATTCCGGGAGCCACGCGCCATACGCGCCTCCATGGCCGATGGCCGGAGGTCCAAAACCTTCGTTCCTTCTCGCCTTTCGCACGGTAACTTTCTTTCCTTTACGTTTTTTTTAAAAAAAATATCTGTGCAAATATATATATATAATAAAAATGAAACAACGCAAAAGATAAACAGATTAAGAAATCACCTCTGAGAAAATATTTTATTTTCTGATCTTTCTGAAGGTATTTGTGCCTACTGTTTAGTACAAGCTTGTGCTCTCTGTGTTTCTGTAAATTGTGACTATTTTTTCGTATCCACTCCGTGTAACAGTGTTTGACAGTATTTGTGTATGCTTTTTTTCTCCAAAAAAAAAATTCTATCCCCTTAATAAGTTTTTTACAAGGGGTTTTATACCCAAAAACAAAATAAAAGAAAAGGAAAAGATATCTTTTCATATCTTTCTATATTTGTGCCTGCGATTTGTTTCCTTTCTGTTGCTTGTTTCTTTCCTTTGCAGGTTTGAAGACGGAGGACGGTGGCTAAGCGCGGATCGCAGCGTGATTGGCGGTGCTGCGAAAGTGTGACAGTCGAACTCCAGCTGTGATGATTAGGCTCCGTACCTTGCGGCGTGACGATTGGGTTTCTGACCCTTGTGGCGCAACTGGAAACCTAAGGTTTCCAGTTTCTGAACAAATCTTTGGGTCGTTAGGTTTGGGCTATAGGTTGGGCTAAAAGTGTAATGGGCATGGGGTCTGTTAGGCTATTGTTTTGGGGTGACTTGTAATTGGGCCACGGGTCTGGGTAGTGGTGGATAATTTGAGTCAGGTTTAATTTTAAACCATTGGGCTTTGTAATCTGGACTGTTTAAAAACTTTTTTATATTTTGGATTGTATATGGTCCCGGGCAAAATGGGTTATTACAGCTGCCCCTCTTTGCTCATTATTGTGAAACAAGAATAGAGCAAAGACTATAAAAGGACCAATTTTGCCCGGTCTTGGTGGAGCCTGGGCTTCTTGGTCTTCTTCAAATGGCTTCTAACTCAATTGCAACTCCAGAGAGAGATAAAAGTTAAAGTTCTTTTGATCTGCTTCCTGTAACTTCAGAAAAATAAGATCTTCTGTCTTTAGTCTACTCCACTACAGCTTCAGGGAGATAAGACTGCTATCTTCAATCTGATCCCTGCAAACTCAGGGATCACCAGACTGATGTCTTCGATCTGCTTCCCGCAAACTCAGGAATTGTCAAATCTGCTATCTTCAATCTGATCCCTGCAAACTCAGGGATCACCAGACTGATGTCTTCGATCTGCTTCCTGCAAACTTAGAAATTGTCAGATCTGTTATCTTCAATCTGATCCCTGCAAACTCAGGGATCACCAGACTGATGTCTTCGATCTGTTTCCTGCAAACTCAGGAATTGTCAGATCTGCTATCTTCAATCTGATCCCTGCAAACTCAAGGATCACCAGACTGACGTCTTCGATCTGCTTCCTGCAAACTCAGGAATTGTCAGATCTGTTATCTTCAATCTGATCCCTGCAAACTCAGGGATCACTAGACTGATGTCTTCGATCTGCTTCCCGCAAACTCGTGGAATTGTCGATCTGCTATCTTTATCTGATCCTCGAAACTCGTGGATCACGGTGATCGATGTCTTCTATCCGCTTCTCGCGCAAACTTAGGAATTGTCGATCTGCTATCTTCAATCTGATCCTCGCAAACTCGGGGATCACGGATCGATGTCTTCGATCTGCTTCCTGCAAACTCAGGAATTGTCAGATCTACTATCTTCAATCTGATCCCTGCAAACTCAGAGATCACCAGACTGATGTCTTCGATCTGCTTCCTGCAACTTCAGGAAGATAAGATCTGAAAATTCGCCGATATTGCTACACCGTCTACTGAGGGACATGTCCTGCAGACTCGGTTCCATATGTTTATGTCATATAACTAAAATACTATGATCCAAATGAATCAAATGTTTCTAGCTATATGTGCAACATGTCATGAAAGTGACTCATTATAAAGGATTAGGATGCAATGATTGTAATGAATCGAATGCTCCTAATGAGATTTGCTATGATGCAAAAGTGTTATGAGTATGATTCCTACTTTTAGGCGTTATCACTCATTTATTCGTCATTCTTGTCATCAATCATGTTCTGCTCTATAAGCTTGCCCCAATGCAATTTCAAAGTCAACTCTGCCTGGATCTTAAAAACGCAAGGCTTGTACTATCCTACTATTCATTAAACTCTTTTTTTTTACCCTGACTCATTTGCAATTTCTAGGGTATAGGGTTTATTTCATATTCAACCCATTTCACCATAATTCAAGGTTTCTTAGTTCATCGCACCACTCCTAAGTGTTATGATCTAATGACATCACACCCACTTATCAATTGGACAAAGAATTCAGACTCTTCTTTCTCAAATATTTCTATGTACATGGAAATTCTAAACAATTGTCCTGTTTTGGCTCCTTGTCTTATCTAGAAATTTCCAAAGTATTATGTAAAACTTCTTTTTGTGAAATTATTAGTTCGTCAATCATTATTTCAATGCAACACATTTATGAATAATGGGTAACAAATAAATTGATCTCAAAAGAAGGATTAAAATTTGAATAAATTTGTAAAAGGAATACAAAGAAAAACTAACTGGAACATATCTTTGAGAAGAAAAAGAATCCAAAGATAGTAAAACGAATAAGACAAAAATCAGATGCCCTAGATATCGCCGATTGAGCTTCCATATACAAACTTTATGAAGACTGTCTTGAGTTCAACATGTGTTTAGAAGACCCAAAGTATTTTGTTGATGCCCCAATATGCGACATTCTTCCTTTCATTGTTGTTTTAAGTGTAGCGAGATGACTGCGCGTCCATTCAGAATTTGAGTCGCCCTTTTCGGGTTTTCAACTCAAAACCCCTTTGGTCTCAAGGCGCCCTTTGCGGGTTTTCGCCTTGGCCTCTCCATTTTTTTTTAAAACTCAAAGCGCCCTTTGCGGGTTTTCACTTTGGCCTCTTCTCCTTTTCAAGAAAAATACTTTTTTACTGAGTCAGAGTTCACAGGGTTGGGTAAACTTTTCCCATCCATTTCGGTCAAGATCAGTGCTCCTCCAGAGAAAGCCTTCTTCACCACATATGGTCCTTCCCAATTCGGCATCCATTTTCCTCTAGAGTCTTTTTGTATGGGAAGGATCTTTTTCAATACAAGGTCCCCCTCATGAAACTCTCTTGGGCGAACTTTCTTATTATAGGCTCGCATCATTCGTTTCTGGTAAATCTGACCATGACGAATAGCTCTTAGTCTCTTTTCTTCAATTAAATTCAACTGATCATACCTAGCCTGAATCCATTCAGCTTCATCCAGCTTTATTTCTGACAAAACTCGAAGAGAATGAATTTCTATTTCAATGGGTAGAACAGCCTCCATCCCATAAACCACCAAGAAAGGCGTTGCCCCAGTAGAGGTTCTGACAGACGTTCAATAAGCATAGAGTGCAAACAGTAGTTTCTCATGCCAATCCTTATAAGTCTCAGTCATCTTCCCCACTATCTTCTTGATGTTTTTGTTAGCCGCTTCCACTGCCCCATTCATTTTTGGTCGATATGGAGACGAATTGTGGTGTTTGATCCCAAATTGGCTACAAATTTCTGCTATCGAGTTGTTGTTCAAGTTCAGCACGTTGGCTGATATGATCCTCTCAGGCATTCCATATCGACAAATAATCTCTTTTTTCAAGAATCGACTAACTGCTGACTTAGTGACACTAGCATATGAAGCAGCCTCTACCCATTTTGTGAAGTAGTCAATTACCACGAAGATGAATCAGTGCCCATTCGAAGCTTTTGGTGAGATTGGCCCAATAACATCCATGCCCCACATGGAAAAAGGCCATGGAGAAGTCATAACATGCAAAGGTGACGGAGGCACATGAATTTTGTCTCCATAAATCTGACATTTATGACATCTCTTGGCATAGTTGATACAATCTCCTTCCATGGTAGACCAATAATATCCAAATCTCATTATCTGTCTGGCCATTGTGAATCCATTAGCGTGTGTTCCATAAACACCCTCATGAGCTTCTTCGAGGATTTGCTTAGCTTCAATAGCATCCACGCATCTCAATAGCACTTGATCTTTTCTCTTTTTGTATAAAATATCTCCATCCAATATGTAATCAGAGGCCAATCTTCTTAAAGTCCTTTTCTCATTCTCAGTGGCATTCTCCGGGTATTCACGATTTTTCACATATCGCAATACATTCTCATACCAAGGATGGTCATCTCTTTCCTCTTCCTCTATGTCATAACAATGGGCTGGAACTTCGTCGATACTCATCTGAATAGGCCTCATATCCTCTGGTCTGTTTACTTTGATCATAGAAGCTAAGGTTGCCAGAGCATCTACCATCTGATTTTCATCGCGTGGAAGGTAATTGAAAGTAATGTTATCAAATCCCTCAATCAATCCCAGAACTATTTTTCAGTAATCAATTAGCTTGGGATCTCTTGTCTCCCACTCTCTTTTAAGCTGGTAAATTACCAAGGCAGAATTTCCGTACACTTCTAGCACTCTAATCTTACGTTCTAAGGCTGCTCGAAGCCCCATAATGCATGCTTCATATTCTGCCATGTTATTTGTGCAGTCAAAATCTAATCTACATGTGAATGGATAATAATCACCACCAGGGGATACCAAGACTACCCCAATTCCATTTCCCACAGCATTCGATGCTCCATCAAAATTCAGTTTCCACCGACAATCTTCAATATTTGCCACATACATTAGTTCCTCATTTGGGAAATCAAAAGTTCAAGGGCTCATAATCCTCCAAAGCTCTGCTAGCCAAGAATTCTGCTACCGCGCTCCCTTTTATAGCCTTTTGATTCACATAGACTATATCGAATTCAGATAACAAAATCTGCCACATAGCCATTCTTCCATTCAAGGCAGTGGACCCTATCATGTACTTTAACAGATCAAGCTTGGAAATCGACCAAGTTGTATGATATAGCATATACTGTCTCAATCTCCGAGTTGTCCAAATCAAAGCACAACATAATTTCTCGATTGACGAATACCTCATTTCACAATCAGTGAACTTTTTGCTAAGATAGTATATCGCCTTTTCTTTTTTTCATGTCTCATCGTGTTGTTCCAGCACACATCTCATGGAATTGTTGAATACTGACAAATACAGTATTAATGGCTTATCTGGATTAGGCGGAGATAATACTGGTGCATTTGACAGATACATTTTGACTTTGTCAAAAGCTCTCTGACATTCATCGTCCCATACACCTGGATTGTGTTTCTTGAGAAGACGAAATATGGGATCACATTTCTCAGTTAATTGTGAAATAAATCGAGCAATGTAATTCAGCCTTCCAAGAAAACCTCGGACTTCTTTCTGAGTGCGCGGTGGAGGTAATTCTTGTATCGCTTTGACATTGCTTGAGTCAACTTCGATTCCTTTCTCACTGACCACAAATCCCAGTAACTTTCCTGATCGAGCTCCGAATGTACACTTTGCCAGATTGAGTTTCAATTAAAATTTCCTCAATCTTAAAAATAACTTCTTCAAGACTTCAATGTGTTCTTTTTCTGTTCGAGATTTGACAATCATATCATCAACATACACCTCAATCTCCTTGTGCATCATGTCGTGGAACAACGTAACCATGGCCCTTTGATATGTTGCCCCAGCATTCTTTAGTCCAAAAGGCATTACTTTATAACAGAATATACCCCATAATGTTATGAAGGTAGTTTTCTCCATATCCTCGGGGTGCATCTTGATCTGATTGTAACCTGAGAAGCCATCCATGAAGGAAAACAATGAAAATTCTGCCGTATTATCTACCAATGTATCAATGTGTGGCAAAGGAAAATTATCTTTTGGGCTAGCTTTATTTAAATCCCTGTAATCTACACACATCCGAACTTTTCCATCCTTCTTGGGGACAGGAACAATGTTGGCGACCCATTCTGAGTACTTGACCACTTGTAGAAAACCAGCATCAAACTGTTTCTGGACCTCTTCTTTTATTTTCAATACTATATCAGGCCTCATCCTTCGTAGCTTTTGTTGAACTGGCTTGCATTCTTCTCTGATGGGAATGCGATGTACCATAACATCAGTACTTAACCCAGGCATATCTTGGTATGACCACGCAAAGACATCTTTGAACTCTCGCAATAACTCAATAAGATCTTGTCTCGTCTCCTTGGCTATGCGCATCCCAATTTTCACAAACTTTCCTTCTTCCAAGGTTATATTTTCTATTTCTTCTTCATGGGGCAAGATCTGTTTCTCCTCTTGCTTTACCATTCTTAACAAATCTGGAGATAAGTCACACTCTCGGTCATCTTCAAAATCTCGAGATTCTTCTAAACACATGTCTTGCCCAAAATAGACCTCTGGATTCGTATTATCATCGCTCATGTCATTGACATCTAAGGACCTGTAATGGGTACGAAAGAATGTACAAAGAACAAATGAATTTGAGGACAAATATTCACATGATATGAATGAAAAAAATATATAATTTGGGAGGAAATTAGAATGTCCAAAGAATGAAATGAAAGAATATTTACTCAAGTTAATTATCCAAAATGTATTTTATTGAAATAATAAGTTCTGAATATAAGCCTATTTCACAAAGAGATCTTTATTGTTCCTAGGCTAAAAACAACAAAGCATTCTGATTATTACTCTGTATAATTCCTAAAAACTACAGGGAGCTCCTCTGCAGTCCAATTGTCCAGAACGCTTCCAGGCTCATAAGGGCAAATGCCCATCAGGTTTCCTTGTCCCATTCCTTCCTCATGTACAGTATTGATGTGAGGACTTTCCAATGACCCTCTCTCAGGGTGAATCACTCCTCATGATACGAAGGTCTGGGATATATGAGGGAATATCATCGGTTTCCACTGGACATTTTCTCCATTCAAGCGTGCCCTTCTCCTCTCCTGCTTCTTTTCTATGTCATTCCTTCTTTGTCTAACATCCAGCTTGAAACCCAAGCTAAAACGATCTCTCTTTTCCTTCAGCATTGACACTTTAACTTCCCCTTGGAGATGTCTACCTAGTCCTTTTCCTGGTAGGGCTCCTCTTCCCACCGTCATCTGTAAGCCCATCCTCGTTGTCTTGGATATCCTGGGCACTGGGACTTTACTTCCCTCTAAGATGAAAGTTGCGTTGACAAACTCTAAGGACCTGAAAGAACATTCAATGGCTTCCTCATTCTTCTCTATATATGGCGCGCCATTAGTAACAGTCGCTATAATGTCTTCCTCTGTATTTATAGTGACTAGTCGACCATCCGTTACCAGCTTCAGTTTTTGATGAAGAGATGAGGGCACTGCCCCTGCCGAATGAATCCAAGGCCTTCCCAGCAAGCAATTGTATGAAGGTTTTATATCCATCACCAGAAAATCCACCTCATATGTATTTGGCCCAATCTGCAATGGTATGTCAATTCTCCCCATCACCCTTCTTTCAGTGCCGTCAAATACTCTCACTATGTTCTGGCATGTCTTCATGTGAGAACTATCTATCGATAACCTCTTCAGAGTTGACAGCGGTAAGACATTCAAGGCTGATCCATTGTCAATTAATACACTTGGCAGAGTGTATCCCTTGCAACGAGTGGTAATGTGCAAGGCTTTAGTTGACCCCATACCTCCTGGTGGAATTTCATCATCACTAAAGGAAATAAAGTTGTTAGCACTTGTGTTGCTAACTAATCGATCTAGCTTATTGACCGATATGTCTTTAGTAACATAAGTCTCGTTCATCACCTTCATCAAAGCTTCTCGATGAACTTCAGAACTTAAAAGTAAGGCTAGCAGCGAAATATGAGCCGGTTGTTTGCGTAACTGCTCCACCATACTGTATTCACTGTGCTTTAAGAACTTCAAAAATTCTTTAGCCTCTTCTTCCTTCACAGGTACATTGATAAGGTTATCAAATCCTTCTTCTGGTTCAATTGATATATCCTTTGACTTTGCTGGTTCCGTTCTGACGTTTATCGAGTCGTAACGCCTTCCATTTCACGTATAAAATCCCTCTTTTTGGACCTCCTTAGAAGTGCTAGTTGTAATTACTACTTTCGGTGTCGTTATGTTACAATTGTAATTCCATGGTACGATTTTGTTATCCTTGTAAGGAAAGGACACAGGTCTCTGAATTATCACTTTAGGCGCGATTTGTGCTCCGCCTTCTGTATTTTTCGGTCGGGAAATAATGACCTTTGGATAATTGACTTTTTGATTTGTCAATTCTCCTTCGGTTGCGTGTATATCTCCTCCCTCTGAACCTTCTTCATAAAACTCTAACTTCTTATTGTCCATAAGGCTCTGTACCAATGTCCTAAACCCAGCACAATCTTGGATCTCATGTCCATCAACTTTGTAGAACTCACAGTAGTTCATTGGTTCTTTACTTCTTTCTTCGAGACTTGATTTTATGAGTCCCCATCTTGCCATCTCCCTCCAAATTATTCTCAATGGGGTCTTCACTTCCGAGATATCCCCCTTGGTCTTTCTTATAAGATCTTCCCCAATCGCGTTTACCCCCTTGTCTCCATGATTGGGTAATGGGTTCGCCGTACTGGGCATGTCCTCAAGCTTGACAACTCCCAATTTAAGAAGCCTCTCAACTACCCTTTTGAAGGCAGTACATTTTTCTATAGAATGCCCTGTTGCTCCTGCATGGTAATCACACTGGGCGTTTGAGTCATACCATTTAGGATATGAAGGTTGCATTGGCTGTAAATAGTATGGAGACACTATGCGTTCCTCAAGTAAAGTATCATACAGCTCTTTATACGTCATAGGGATTGACGTAAATTGGATTTTGTCAGCATTTTGTTTGGGACTTGATTCTTGTCTTGTCGACCCTTGTTGCCCAGCAGTAACTACTTTCGACTGATTAATAGTAACTGCTTTTGAGTACCCTTTGTTGTACGTACTCACATTGTTTACCTCACTCTCTTTTTTCCTAGGAGCAGGTCTCCTAGTGGTTTCTCCCGCTTCGATCTTACCACCCCTTATAGCATTTTCGATCATTTCTCCTACCATAACTATATCCGCGAAGCTCTTGGTAGTGCTTCCTATCATATGGGTGATAAATGGCGCTTTTAGAGTGTTGATAAACAGCATAGTGGTCTCTTTCTCCAGGAGAGGTGGTTGGACTTACATGGCTATTTCCCTCCATCTCTGCGCGTATTGCCTAAAACTCTCGTTTGACTTCTTTTCCATGTTTTGCAACATGATTCGGTCAGGCGTCATATCTGTGACGTGGTTGTACTGTCTCATGAAGGCTTGGGCCAAGTCCTCGGCTAAGTTGGTTGTACCACCTAGACGCTGCTCCTATCAAACTATCTTGGAAACAATGAATCAGAAGTTGATCATTGTTCACATAGCCCGTCATACGTCTACAGAACATCGTGATGTGGGCTTCAGGGCAAGTAGTTCCATTGTACTTCTCAAATTCCGGCATCTTGAATTTGTGAGGAAGCACCAAATTTGGGACCAAGCTCAAGTCCTTTGCATCAATTCCTTAATGATGGTCGGCATTTTCCAAAGCCTTAAATTTTTCCTCCAACCACCTATAGCGATCTTCTAACAGTTTTGTAGATTCAGTTTTGATTCCCTCTCTCTCTGCCATGTCTAAGTCAGGGACAACAGGATTAGCAGGGTTGTCTCCTGGGTTGGATCCCATACCAACTTGAAAATTTACAGGCATTCCAATGTCAGCTTGCCCTTGCTGAGGCCTTATTGTGACAGGTGGCCTTCTGGGGTATTCTTCATGTTGTGCTTGCACATGTGTTGGAGTGAATCCTCTAGGAAAATCCTTATTGTCCTCAGCATTGATTATAGGGCCCTTTGCCTTATCCATTATCCCATTCATCATTTGGGCCATTTGGGCCATCATGTTCTTTTTGGCCTCTAACATTTGGTCCATCATCTCCTGTTGGAGCTTTGCCATCTGCTCTTGCATCTGGTCTTACATTACTCTTTGGAATTGTTCCATCCTTTGGTCTATTTTCCTTGACTTTGCTCGTGTACCGTAAGGGTGTTCAGCTTCTAGATTTTCTTTCTCTCTCTCTCTCTTATAATTTAAAATAATTAGATTCTCTCTATGGACTTGAATGCATATGATGTCATGTAATGCAAATGCATGAATGCAAAGAGGCATCGATTCTGATCAACTTCATTGTAGAAAACTTTATTAGAAAACAAATTCTTTTACATAAAATAGACTACAAATAAGCTTTCGCCCTAAGTCCTAAAGTCTTAATTTTCCTAGTAACGAAACTAGCTCTTGGCTACGATCTGACTGTAGCTCATACTTCATGCTCAATACATCGGCCTGTGCTGCCAAAGTCTGTAAGTGATCAGCTACCTCTCGAATCTGAACTATGGCTTCCCCTATGAGATAATCCCAGTTTCTGACTTGATCATGAGAATGGTGAAGCTCTTCTTTCCAACGCCCTTCTCTTGTTTCAAGCATCTCGATCCGAAGTTCACAACCGTGCAATACTGCCTCCAACTCTTCGATCTTGCCCTTCATCTCCTCGATCTTATTCAGGCTCTCTTTTAACTTGATCACGGAATTACGATTTCGATGGTGATGGAGAGATCGTCCAAGCTCGGCCACTTTAGCTTTTAAGTCTTCCTTTTCACATTGACTGACCTCATTTTGCACTTGCATTTCTTGAAACTTTCTCTTCCAATAATCAGCTTTGGCCTTTTCCTCTTGGACTTCTTGTCGCCATTGTTCCGCAGTTTTCCCCAATCCAGCATTCTTTATCGATAGACGCATCTTCTTATATTCAGCCTTCAAGCTATCTCGATCTTCCTCGATCATTCTCTTCTCTTTTCTTGCTTTCTCAGCTTCAGATTTTTGCACATCTGCGTCTAGCCTCAAACACATCTTTTCCTCTTCTAGCTTCTCTATTCTCTTTCCCAGCTCGGAACTCATCCTCTCAAAGTCTCGCTTTATCATCTCTAGTTCTGATGGGACTACTTGCAGGCATTCTTCTCTTGACCGGGCACCTTCTGAATTTAACTCAAGGATGTTATCATTAACCCTTCTAGTCCTTCATCCGCTGTATTCTGGAGTTGTCATCGGTCCTGTAGATAATCTCTTCATTCTGCAAGTCTGTTTCCAAACACCAGAAATCTCCTTAACTCTAATATTATAATTATCTTCTTTGTACGAAAACTCACACCGAGCCAAATTTCATATGTTGCGAGAATAAACTGCTCTCGATCTATATTGCCTTAGTGCACGAGTAGAGGAGCATACCCAACGGCTCCCCAAATTCCAAGTAAAGGAACCCAGTCGAAGCTCCCACATCGATAAAGAATCTCATCCGAAATCAACCAAGGGGCTTTCCACACGACATCTTTCTCTCGAAGGTTTTGAAGGAATTCCATCCAATTTTCCTCAGACACATCCTCTTTCCTCGGTGTTGCTACTATTTCTTTTAAGGGAGAATAATTTTCAGAAAAATACCGATAAGAAATTTTCTCCACTTTCCAAAAATGACCGTGAAACCAAGCCAATAATAGCTGTGCGCATCCAATGAATCTGCCTTCTCCTTCTCTTCGACATGCATTCAAAGATCTGAACATCTCGGCTAAGATCGCAGGTACAGGCGTAACCCCTTTATCAAGTCGATCAAATAACTCAATAACCGTTTCATCTATATGCCTGAGAGCTCTAGGGAAAACTACTAAACCGTAGATACACAAGGCAAAGATATCAACCTTCTTCTTCATGTTTGGATGGGCTAAGATCAAGTCCCTCAAGCCAACCCAAGTAGAGGTGTGCATGGGCCGGGCCGGGCCGGGTCCAACAAAAATTTAGGCCCGTTCATTGGGCTCGGGTCGGGTCGGGCCCAAAAAATGGGCCTAAAATTTTGCCCAAGCCCGTCCCATATAAAAATGCTAAAACCCGAGCCCGTATTAATTTTTATATTATTTTATATAATTTTTAAATATATATAATACATCAAAAATATTAAAAAAATCAAAATAAATATTTTTCAACAAATTGAAAATAAATTTTAAAAAATATGTAGACTTAAATAACACTAAAATAGATGCAACTTAACAAGAAAATGCCTCTAAAATAATAACAAAATTAACAAATGTCTTTAAAATAATAACAAAATTAACAATAAAATAAGTTTTATATAATATCTAAACAATAACAACAAAATAATAGAAACATAATAGTAAAATGGTAGCAAAATAATGAGAAAAATAATAAGAAAATAATATTAAAAAAATAATTTTTTTCCTTTAATGAATTCGGGCCGGGCCGCGGACAAAAATGCCTTACCCAAGCCCGACCCATTTTTTAAACGGGCCTTATTTTTTTGTCCAAGCCCATTTTTCGGGCCTATATTTTTGCCCAAACCCTCCCACATTTCGGGCGGGCCTTCGAGCCGGGCCGGGCCGCCCGGCCCATGCACACCTCTAAACCCAATGAACACATTTACCTTCTCCTTTCTCTTGAATTCTAGCTGTGACCCATTGTTCACTCATCCCGGTGATATTCATTAATCTCTTTACGAAAGTTGGGCCGTTAATAGCTTTGGCATAAACTTTATTCCTTTAAAATTTTGGACACCGAAGCAAAGTCGTATATTCCTCCACCGTGGGCACCAAATTTACTTCCCCAAAAGTGAAACAACTATAAGAAGAATTCCAAAACTGGGCCATAGCTCGAAACAAATACCTATCTACCTTGACGTCAAGTAAGTAAGGCAAATCTCCGTAATTGTTATAAAACAACTGCTTAGCCTCATTATCCCACTGAGCCCATATCTCTTTCAACTCTTGAAACTCATTTTGTGTAATACTAACCCTAGTAAAGTCCCATAATTCATATACGTACCCGTCAACTAGGCTGTTCCCTTTTTCCAATTGAGTTTGTTCTGACCATGTGCGAACAGCAGCATTGTCCTCCACTTTATCAAGGAACCCGTTCTCCATAACCAGCTTTCTAGTTTAGAAACTGACCGTGAATCGATACCTCCTAAAGTATGGAATGATATGCACAAAAATAAAACACCACATGTCAGTACCATGAAATAATATATAAGGTGAATAAAACATCTATCTAGGTAACCACTAAATATCGGTATAGCTCTACTTAAGGTAGGTCTTTACGTCTTACTATATGCGGTTTAGCTCTAAAGTTGAGGTACCTGAACCAGCAGATTCCTCGATCCTCACCCATTATAGGCTCATATAAATCGAGTTTAGTTCAGGGGAACACATTTCCCTATGGCCATGCGGAAGTGAAAACTTCACGAAGACATAGGTACAGATGTATTCCGGAAGCAATCCACTTGCCCATGCGGAGGTGAAAACCTCACGAAGGCATAGCTTCTTACTCCCACTTAAGGGTGTGACCGCAATGGCCATGTAGTGCGATGCATAAGCATTTTATACAAACAAAATCATGTAATCGGATTTTAAATTTCAAACATTTGGACATGAAACTACCAATTTTACGGCTTGACTCTCTAGCAGTGTCCCCAGTGGAGTCGCCAAGCTGTCGAAACCATTTTAAAATCGAGTTTAGAAAAATGGGGATCGACTTTAAAAACAAAATGGGAGTCGCCACCAATCCCCTTAGGTGTGATTGGATCGGATCACCTTGTAAAGCATTTCACTTTGAAACATTTGATTTTTGTCTACGGAAAACAAAAAAACGGGTTCGGGATTCGATTACGTATGAGGAAGGGTTAGCGCCCTCATAACGCCCAAAAATTGGTGCCTAATCAATAGAACCATGTCCAAATGTTTGAAATTTAAAATTTTTTAAAATAAGATCCGTTTATTAGAAGGAAAACCAAGGCTTACCTATTTCAAGGAAATAAAATACCACACCCAATAAGTTAGGATACATCATCTTATAACTTCGAAGCTAGGTGCACCTTTATTTTAGAAAATTCTTACCTTGCGACACAAAACATCACACCCAATAAGTTAGGGCACAATGTTTTGAATTCTCAGAGTAAGTTTTTTATTTTGAAATTAGTAACTTTGATTTTGAAAATGGAGGGATACATAATACTTTGAATTTTACAAGAGAAACCACAACCCAATAAGTTAGGGCACAATTCCTTTTGTAAACTCCCAATATCATATATCACAAAAATGTTTTAATTTAAAAAAATATTTTCAAAAAATGGTATGAGTAGTATAACGTACATATCGATTGTAATTCCATGAATTATATTAACAATATATAAAAGGACAATATAACATAAATGAATAAATAAAGCATCATATTAAGCTATACACATGCAATATAAATGATTAATAGCTAACAAATAATAGTTTTAACTAAATACATACATAATATATTAATAAAAACATATAATATACAAAATAAATTTTAAACAATGCATGATAAAATATAGTATTATATTATAAAATGTAATAATTAATACATATAGATACTAAAATAATATGTTTAAATGAATAGTAACAAATAATTATATATTTTATAATATTAATTAAATAATTAAATACTAATTAATTATAAAAAGATTAAATTGAAATTTAAACAGATTTCTGAGGTCAATTTTCAAAAATAAACATTGATTTGGATAAAATTAAAATTAATAAAATAACGGAAGGACTAAAATTGCAATTTCCCCTTTTAAACGAAACACGCGGATCCTCGTCGTTTATGGGTTGACGCGCGAGGACCTCTTTTCCGACAAAACGACATCGTTCACTTTCTTTTATAAATATTAGTTTTTTTTAAAAATCATTTAGTCTAGGGTTTTTTATAAAAAAAATTTGAAAACCCTCTGAAAGGGCATCGTCCTTCACCAAATCCGATCGCAGATTCCGGGAGCCACGCACCATACGCGCCTCCATGGCCGATAGCCGGAGGTCCAAAACCTTCGTTCCTTCTCGCCTTTCGCACGGTAACTTTCTTTCCTTTAAGTTTTTTTTTAAAAAAAATCTGTGCAAATATATATATATATAATAAAAATGAAACAACGCAAAAGATAAACAGATTAAGAAATCACCTCTGAGAAAATATTTTATTTTCTGATCTTTCTGAAGGTATTTGTGCCTACTGTTTAGTACAAGCTTGTGCTCTCTGTGTTTCTGTAAATTGTGACTATTTTTTCGTACCCACTCCGTGTAAGAGTGTTTGACAGTATTTGTGTATGCTTTTTTTCTCCAAAAAAAAAAATTCTCTCCCCTTAATAAGTTTTTTTACAAGGGGTTTTATACCCAAAAATAAAATAAAATAAAAGGAAAATATATCTTTTCATATCTTTCCATATTTGTGCCTGCGATTTGTTTCCTTCTCGTTGCTTGTTTCTTTCCTTTGCAGAGTTTGAAGACGGAGGACGGTGGCTAAGCGCGGATCGCGGCGTGTGGATCAAGTGGCCTGCAAAGTGTGACGATCGAACTCCACCAGTGACGATTAGGCTCCGTGCCTTGCGGCGTGACGATTGGGTTTCTGACCCTTGCGGCGCAACTGGAAACCTAGGGTTTCCAGTTTCTGAACAAATCTTTGGGTCGTTAGGTTTGAGCTATAGGTTGGGCTAAAAGTGTAATGGGCATGGGGTCTGTTAGGCTATTGTTTTGGGGTGACTTGTAATTGGGCCACGGGTCTGGGTAGTGGTGGATAATTTGAGTCAGGTTTAATTTTAAACTATTGAGCTTTGTAATCTGGACTGTTTAAAAACTTTTTTATATTTTGGACTGTATATGGGCCTGGGCAAAATGAGTTATTACATATTTTTTATTGTAAATTTTATCTTTACATAAAAAAAAAAATTTCGGGTAAAAAAATTAATAAACTTTAATCTTGAAATATATTAAATTTCAACTCATTTAAAATTAAAAGATAATTAAAGCACTATAAATAACATAACTTTTTCTTAAAACTTTACCAAAATTTATTATATTTTAAATTATAATTGATGTAATTATTTTTTTCTGAAAGAATACTTGTTAAACTTTTAACTTTTAATAAATTAATTTTTTGTATAAGTAAAATTACTTTTAATAAATTAAATTAGTATTGTTTACCATTTTTCAAAATTGCCTCTATTAATTTCTAAAGACTCCTTCAAGGTTTTATATAATATATAGATAAAGATTGACATTAAATTAAAAAAACTAAAATGTAATAAAATTTAAATTTTATAAACTAATTAACTTTTTTTTTTATAAAATACTTAACTAAGTTCTAATTAGGGGTGTTTAAACAGTCGGCTCGGTTTTTAACCTAACCAATTACTTGAAATGTAAAAATCTTTAACTGTTGACCGAATCAAAATTTTTTTCAAATGCATTAACCAAATCGAAATATTTTGATTAATTCGGTCGTTTAACCGTATAAATTAAAATTTATATATTTTTATCTTTTGATTAAAATAAGTATAAACATATACATTGCTAATGTTAATTTTCTTTTTTTTAGTAGTTCAAAAAAAATTATATATAAATATATATTATTTATTTCGATTAATATAAAAAATAATAGTTAAAAATACATTACTAATATAAAAAATATATTATATATTATTTAATTTGGTTAATTACCCGATTTTAAATTAAATTAACCGATAACCGAAATTTTTAAAAATTATTAACCAACCTCTAACCGAATTAAATTCGGTCATCGACCGATTAACCAAAATAAATCGATTCGATTAATTAATTCAATTTTAACCTAACTATGAACACTCATAATTTTAATACCTAAATTATCTTTATTGATTTTTTATACTACCTAAAATATATTTACTAATTCCTAAAATCTCTTTTTTTTTATATAATATATAGAATATTGTAAAGGTAAAATGCAGAGCACGTGGGATGATATTAAGAAATTCCTGAGTCATATAATTAATAAAAACAGCAAAGCACTTGGTTTTATTATGTGGGTTGATACGTGAGGATCTACTTTTTACATATCTCTCAATTACTTGGTTTTCATAACACCAAACTACTTGGTTTTATTGATTAAATAATTTACCATTTTGCAAAATTAGTAAATTACCAATTTTTTATTATATTTAAGTTTTAAAAACATTTTATTGTTAATTTTATGAATAATTTATATAAATTACGATAAAAAAAAATTTAAAATTTATACTTTATGTACTTTAGAGATATATTGTTAAAATGAATAATCACGAATCCCAAATATAAACTACAAAATCAACATGAAAAATATAAAAAAATATTTTAACCTTCAACAACAATGTTTGATAATAACAAAAATTACTAAATATTAACGAATCACTTTTTTCATATTTTTTTTATCACACTTTTTAAAAATAATTTTCTTTAAAAGCAAATTTGAAAAACACATTTCCTTAGAAAAGCCACGTCAGACAAAAGTTATCAGCTCAGCCACATGAAATAAAGAAACCGACAGACAAAAAGGCCCAGAATCAGAAACTAAAAATCAAATGGCTGTCATGTTACAGTGGTTCAGAAAGTTGGCTTCTTCGTCCTCCCAATGTCTTTATTTTTGTTTTACCAAAGGGAATGAAGGAGGAGGAGGAGCTCACTATGTCTGCTTTCCTCAATCACCCCTACACTTTACTTTGTCCTCATACCTGCTGCTGCTTTCCTAAATTTATTTTTATAAAATATAAAAATAACATGAATAAAATATAAATAAATACACAAATATATTAAAATTAATATAACATTTTAAAAACATTGTAACAAAATATACATAATCTAGATATGTATGTTTAATCTGCTTCATGTCAATAACATTGAAATACTGGTAAGAAAAAGGAAAAGAAATACGTATATAAACAGACGACAAGATTTCATGAAGACGACATTCCCGAAAATCTTGGAATTGACATGAAAAATTGCCACGAAGAAGACATTCTCAGACTCTTTCTTGGCCATAAAATTTGATGAAACGAATCCTGCGCTTTTTAAATATGTTTCAACCATCATAACATGACAAATCTCACTATAAATCTCGAAGAATTCTTAATCCAACGGCTGCAAAACTAGATTAAAAATTGTTTTCAATGTACTAATGCAGAATATTTCGAAGCAGATCCTCATTAATTTTATCTCAAAATTTCTCCTCATAATTATATACTTCTTCTTTTTTTTGGAAAAAATTCCGACTCCCGAAACAAAAGAATGCTTAAAAAAAAAAGAATTATTTTGTTATTATTATGATTTTGATTTTGTTACGACAAGTTGACGACCAATCAAGCAACCAGTGTCTGGCTGTTCAGAAAACCAAACCCGAACTCATAAACTCAACACACCTAAAACATACAGCAATTAAACTAGGTTCGCAGGAAGTTGGCTTGGGTTGGGACCCACACTTTTTGGAGGTCCCACTTGAGGGGACGGTGGTGGCACTTTCGTAATAAAGGGACAAACTCAGCTACCCACTTGTCATTTGCAGTCACCAAAAGTCTGCTGAGGGTAGCAGAGAAGGATAAAAACCGGACACGTTTTTTGGGATTCCTCCTCCTCTCCCTCATAGATACAAAATCAGCGGGTAGAGAGAGAAAGCAGAGCAAGGGAAGGGAAAAGGAAGGGAAAGGGAAGCTTTATATAACCCATCTCCTTTCTCTCTAAACTCTCTTCCTTTCCATCTTTCCTTTCTTTGCTTTGCTTGTTTCTATTGAGAGATTTTCACTAACAAAAGCTCTAGACTTTTGTCTTCCCACATTTTTCTCTCACCATGATTTCCTTGCACAGAAGCTGTTTTCTGGTAATTTCTTAATCAACCCATTCTTCATTTCACTACCCATTTCCTATAATTTATTTCTAAACCTTAATCATTATTATATCTCTTTCTCATGTTTCTTTTTTTTTTCTCTGGTATTTTTCTAGTTTGAAAATCACATGAGTTTACCTTTTTCAGGGTAAACTCATGTTTCTTTTTTTTTCTCTGGTATTTTTGTTTCCTCATGTTTCTTTCCTTTGTAGCTCTTTTACAGTAATAAAAATTTCCTTTTTTTTCCTCCTATCTGGTTTTGCACATCTTTGAAAGATATTCAACATCTAAGGCTTTCTTTTATGACGTTAAAGATCTCAGATTTACCACAAATATATATATATATATATATATATATATTTAAAAGTCTGTTTTGCTTTTTATTTGATTTCGTTACTGACCTTTTTTTTTTTTTTTGGGGGGTGGGGGTGGGGAACAGAACAACACTGGCATTTCTGGGTCATCAAGCCCTTTCTCATACAAGCTGAAGAAGCTGCCACCAGCTTCAGTCAAGGTCACAGCTTTAGGCCCCAACAGGGATCGAAACAGCAGCGTTTTGATTGAAAACAACAACAACCCATTGAAAGAAATAAAAGAAGATGGCACTTCTTCTGTTGCTGATGTGGACCCCAATCCTACTGTTACCGGCGAAGACCGCGACCTCTACTATGACGCCGCCGCCACCGACGATCAACTTGTCACCCCTTGGTCTCTCTCTGTTGCCAGGTAACATTCTATTACTTTCCTTTTCACTAATATCTTTCTCGTGTAATTTTTATTTATTTATTTGGCTTTTCCCACCTCTATTATGAGCTTTCTTTTTTCTGGGTATGACATGATGGTTTTTAAGATTTTTCATATATGTTTGACAGATCTAGTATCATTCTTTTTTGTCTAACATTTAAATAAGAAGGTGATCTTCTAAGTGTTGGGTCTTATTTTATTTCCTGGTCTTCTTCTTTGTGTTTAAGTTCATGGTTTTCCTTTTGATGTACTTGTTATGAACTCTTTGTTTTGTATTGAATGTTAGATCATGATGTTGTGGCCAACAATAATTTTACCAATTCAGATCTTTGATTTGTTGTTTTGTCTTTGTGTTGGTTGTTAGATATGATTGAAATTCCTAGGAAATAAATGATACGTTTATTGAACTACTCTATTTCAAAAATCCAATTAATTATACTTTCAAAGACTAAGCTCTTCTTCATGCACTGCAGTGGGTATTCGTTGTTGCGAGATCCTCACCACAACAAAGGACTCGCCTTTAATGAGAAAGAAAGAGATTCTTATTACTTGCGTGGTCTTCTTCCCCCCACAGTTATTTCCCAAGAACTTCAGGTTATCTACCCTGCTTGTACATCTTTTTTGACTTCACTTGAATCATTCTGTTGAATTCTGTTCATTTTCCTTAACCCTTGCTATGTTTTTAATGAACTATTTTACCACTACTCACCAGGTGAAGAAAATGATGTGTAGTATCCGCCAGTATCAAGTTCCTCTGCAGAAGTACATGGCCATGATGGATTTGCAGGTAACCGTTTGCTCTAAAGTCGTAGGTTTCTGGCTGGAATTATTGCAGCATGTTTCTTGAATGTCAAATATGTAGCTGCACCCGATGGCATGATTTTATTTCTCTTTAGTTCATCATATTATATGAACAATATGTTTCAATTTGTGTAGCTTGGTGCTATTATGTTTCCTCCTATTATTGTGAGTTTATGTAAATTTGAATTTATGATTTTTATTTTCTCTATTTAATTTCACAATCTTTACTTTCTCCTTGCCATTAGTTCCCATTCTTATTTTGTTTTAAGTGTTTCTAAAATTTTTTATTCGGACTACCGTACTCAGAAAGAAATAATACTTTATGCTTTTATCAATTGCTGTTAATGACTTTAACACTTCTGAATTGATTTCGGTTTCACTCTCATTTTCAGGAGTTAAATGAAAGGCTGTTCTACAAACTTCTGATCGACAATGTTGAGGAGTTACTGCCTGTTGTCTATACCCCAACTGTTGGTGAGGCTTGTCAGAAATATGGGAGCATCTTCAGACGCCCTCAGGGTCTTTTTATCAGTTTGAAAGAAAAGTACGTTTCACATAGAGAATTGGTTCCTCAGATTATAGCTGGCATCGGATTCTTGAATTTGAGCTTCTTTCCCGTTGTATTACACTGATTTGTGTCCTTTGCAGGGGGAAGATTCATGAAGTTCTGAGAAATTGGCCTCAGAGGGATATTCAAGTCATCGTCGTCACTGATGGGGAAAGGATTTTGGGTCTAGGGGACCTTGGCTGTCAGGTATAAATACTCGGAGATATCTAATGATAACTACCTCTGTCTCTCACATGTGTTATTGACTTGTTAATGGTAATTTATATTCTCAGGGAATGGGAATTCCTATAGGGAAGCTCTCTTTATACACTGCACTAGGAGGAGTTCGTCCTTCTGCTGTAAGTATATGTAATGATGAGTATTTACTACCCTTTGCTTTATTACTAAAGGACTGCTGGAAGGCTCCTTTGCGTATTGCTTTTATTAAGAGGTTATGAATCCGGACAAGCCTCATAATGATCTGTATCTTACTGTTAACCATGTTTGGCAATATTTTCCCTCATGCTATGGCTGATACATTAGCTGCTGTTTGCAGTGCTTGCCTGTAACCATTGATGTGGGTACAAACAATGAGCAACTGTTGAATGATGAATTTTATATAGGGCTTAGGCGAAGGAGAGCTACTGGGCAGGCATGTAATCTTATAGTACACTTGTTTTGCTTTAGTTATGAAGGCAATCAGATTTTGTTTTTAATACTAAAGAGGTTCTGTTCTTCTTGACTCTAGGAATATGCCGAACTTATGCATGAATTCATGAGTGCAGTCAAGCAGAACTATGGGGAAAAAGTTCTCATTCAGGTAAGTTAACTCGAGCGAGATATGAATTGAATATTGGCTGGAATATATGATGTGTTTGTTCATATGTTAAGTTCAATGTTTTCTGAATCTTTAACGATTTTTGCAGTTTGAAGATTTTGCAAACCACAATGCCTTTGATTTGCTTGCTAAATATGGCACAACTCATCTGGTTTTCAATGATGATATTCAGGTTTCCATTTAATCTTAATTTTCTTAAATCAATTAGGATTAAAAATCTCATTTATGATATGGGAAAATTACCCCTTTTGCAGGGAACAGCATCTGTGGTCCTTGCAGGGCTTGTTGCTGCACTAAAAGTAGTCGGTGGAACCTTGGCTGATCATAGATTTTTATTCCTTGGTGCTGGAGAGGTGAGCTGTTATTATAACTTGTTGAAAGTCTTGGTTCATTCTAATGACAGGAGCAATCATGGTAATTTTCAATTAGTTAATAGGGAAAAGAGGAAAAGATGGACAAGTTTTCGTCCTGCAAGACATGCCCATCTGGTGACAATTAGCATAGCTAAGACAAGTGTGAACAACAGAAGTGAAATGGATAAACATTATCCTGCTCGGAGTTGGATAATAAAGAGAAAAACATTGAGTTACAGACATCGAGTGTTCTCTCCTATAATTTGACGTCGAAATTCTTATGTACTTACTATTAAGTTCCTTCAGTTTTGCTATAATAGTTCGATTATATTCCCTTCCTCTTCTTTTATATTCAAAAAGTTGAAGGACAGGGACATCTCTCAAACCCTTTCTGTTTAATACCATTACAACCTTAATTGTTGAAGGTGAAAATATTTCTGTCTCTATTTAAAGAGTATATTGCATCTAGTGGAATTGTAGTTTCCATTTAAGTTTCTCTTATTGGCCTCTCTCTTTTTTTTATACTATTTGCATTGCCATTTTATTGCCGTATCTGACTTTGTATTTGGTGATCTACAGGCTGGCACTGGCATAGCAGAACTTATAGCTCTTGAAATTTCAAAACAGGTTTTACTTTTAGAATCAATCATCATAGTTTTTATGCTATGTTTTATAGTAGATGTACATCATGTCATGAAGCCATTGGAAATAATACTTGATTGTACATGCAGACAAACATGCCACTTGAAGAAGCTCGCAAGAGGATTTCGCTTGTGGACTCCAAGGTAGGAAAAATCTAATCTAGCTGTTTCATACAAAGCAGATAGTTCATTCTGGTGACTAAATGTTGTATACATTTTGTTCTTTTTGCAGGGATTGATTGTTAAATCTCGTATTGACTCACTTCAGCATTTCAAAAAGCCCTGGGCTCACGATCATGAACCAATCAAGAAACTTGTCGATGCTGTTAATGTGTGAAATCTCTCTTTTGTCTTCCTTTGCTCACTCAACTCTCACCAAAAGAAAAAAAACAAGTGTTTCTTAGACTCTCTATTCTTGTCTTATTTTAACAGGGAATCAAACCAACAGTGTTGATTGGAACATCAGGAGTAGGAAGGACATTTACTAAAGAAGTGGTTGAGGCTATGGCTGCGTTGAATGAAGTACTGTATCTCTATAAATTTTCTTTATAAATAAGTGAAACAATGAAACCAAACTCATCCCTTATATATTTGACTGCTTGCAGAAACCTATTATATTCTCCCTTTCTAATCCAACTTCACAATCTGAATGTACTGCTGAAGAAGCATATACATGGAGTCAGGTAATTGAGTCATGCAGCTTTTATATCTCATTTCTCAACAGTTAACCTATTTAGTTATTTCAGCGTTTCTGAAATATATTATTCAAAGTTTTGTATGATTATTAACAATGTAACACACAATGGTTCTTCCCTTTTCTGTTCACTCACAGGGCCGAGCCATTTTTGCCAGTGGAAGCCCATTTGATCCTGTAGAATACAAGGGAAGAGTTTTCGTACCTGGGCAGGTTGTACATAAAGTAGTTTGACCTCCATATTTGGTAATATCTTGCATTTGAGGGCTAATTTAAGTTGTTATACTTCTCTCCTACAGGCAAATAATGCATACATCTTCCCTGGCCTCGGCCTGGGTTTAATTATGTCTGGTGCAATCCGTGTTCATGATGATATGCTTCTGGCAGCCTGTAAGTTCACATTTAACTTATGCTTTGGATAACCGAGCTATAACCGTTAAAGCCATGCAGATTTTGTTTTGTATCTGGTGGTTTAAAGTAGTGCCAACTAGGTTCTTTTGCAAGTTGTTAAACCTTTTCTTCATTTGTGAGCGCAGCGGAGGCTTTGGCTGCACAGGTGACACAGGAGAACTTTGACAAGGGACTCATTTACCCACCATTTAGAAATATCAGAAAGATTTCAGCCCATATTGCAGCCAGTGTTGCAGCTAAAGCATATGAACTGGGTAAAATTCTATCTTATATCGTATCAATAACATGATACAACATGCAACTCCATCTTATCTAATCTTTGATATAATTATCCCATTGTACCATAGGTTTGGCTACTCGGCAGCCTCAGCCCAAGGATCTTGTGAAGTATGCTGAGCACTGCATGTACAATCCTGCCTACCAAAGCTACCGGTGAAGGTAGTTAGAACGCCTCTGCTTTTACCATATTATTTATTAAAAAAAGGAAGCCCACTTTAACCAATCCTTGAAGTCTTGTATTTGGTCTTTTTTGTTTGATATCTTTGTCATTCTTGAAGGTTTGTTCCTCCCTGTACATCTTTGCTGTCTTGAAAGGTACTTGGTGGGTAAGAAGGTGGTGTAGTTAGATCAAATGAAGTCAAAAATGGCATTTTTTTTTTGAAAAAAAATGTGGTTATGGACTGGAAAATGTTTCACATTACATGAAATAGAAACTTGAAAGGTGTCAGTTAAAATTATAAAGATATAATCATAAAAAATTAAAATTTCATCCGGTCTCCCTAAAAAATTGTTATGCTTCGCCTTTTACCTAATAAATTTAGGTATTAAATTGAACTTAGAAAAAACTTTAGGTATTAAATTAGGAAAAAAAAAATATCAAATTAGGCCAAAAAAATTTAGATATCAATTTTTTTTTAAAAAAAAAAAATCGAAGTTCAGGTATTAAATTGGGTTAAAAAAAATTTTAGCTACCAAATTAGAAAAAAATTGTCAAGTTCAAGTATAAAATATTATATTAAACCTATTTTTTTAACTTCACAAGCCCATTAATAAATTAACAAGTGTCTTTAATTAATATTTTAAAAAATAAAAATATATAAATGAAACACATGGCTACTTTTAAACCAGTTTTTAGAGTTAGAAAATTTTTCAAAATAAAACTCTTCTGTCAATATACCAAATAATAATTCATATATTTATTAGTTTTGTGATATTTTTTTAGTAAAATTAAGATGATTAAGTCCATTTAATATCACAAATAAATCAAATTATTTAATTAAAAATAAATAACATTTTTTTATATAATTTTTTTTCTCCAAAATTGCGTTTTGCATCCATTCTTTTAAATCTAAAAATTTATGTAATTGTGTACCAAAAAAAAAAATAAAGGGTAAAATTTTTCAATGAAAAAGGTTGAAAATAATAAGTATTGCAAAATTAAGCATTGAATTTAAGTCATAAAATCTATTTAGTATGTTATTCTTAAATAAAATAAAATAAAAAATAATTGAATTCATTCTCTATTAAATAATAAAGTAGGTCCTATCTACTTTTTCATTTTTTTTCCCTCTTTTGTAGAAAAAATCCTATCTATTAGTTTTTATTGTAGATTATCAAATATATTTAAAAAATTAACAGTTGATTGATTTTTTTCAACACTTTATCAAACATGGCCTGATTAAATGGTTACTAGTCTAATTTATAGTATAAATTAATTAATTTTGAAATATAATTAAAAACTAAAATAACATTTTAAGAGTAAGAAAAAAAATAAAAAGCAACCAACAGTTTAGTAATTAAATAAAATAAAGAAATAATAATAATCTAAAAATTTAAAATAAAATAATTATTTACTCGATAATGGTAATTTCTTTTGTTTTGATATTATACTTTATTTTTCTTTTTCATTTTTAAAAAAAAAATTGAAATGATTTGTTTGGGACCAATATATCTAGCAAGTAAAATAATCACTTAAATTTTTTTTATTAAAAAAATCACCCTATTGAGCCTTTAATCTCTCCCTATAAATTAAGTGACCCTCTAATGTTAATCAATTTAATTGTTAAAAACGGTTGATGGAACTAATCAAAAGTTGATACGTGATATGCCGCGTGTAATATAGTTGATATGACATGCCCCGTTAGCATATATTTAAAAAATTAAAAAATAATTAATAATTACTAAAAATGCATATTAAGAATAAATTTAAACAAATGGACATTCAAATTTATCTAGTTTTGGACGTCCATTTGTTCATGATAATTTTGGGTGTGATTTAAAATATTATAAAAAAAATATGAAAATTTGTAAGAAAATTATGGATAATTATTAAAAATATAAAAGAATATAAAATTTCTAAAGAATTTCTAAAATTATTAAAAGTTTATAAATGTTATATAGATTTTGTCCACCTCATTTTGCTTTGTTTTGAAATTTCTAAATTATGCTAAAAGTAACACAAAATTCATGTTATTTAATCAAATTTTCACTAATTGAAAGCTTAACAAATTCGATTGATAGGTTTTTTAGGCTTAATATGTAAATTTCGACCATTATGAACAAAAGCACAGAAGGAGTGGAGATGGAAATACAATTTTGAAAACACACATGTATATTTTAATCCTCAATATTGTGTGATATATTATATTTACAATAAATCATTTTGATATTTTTTTTATAATATTTAAAAAAATTTCTATGTTATTACCATTTTTATTTTTTTAATAAATAATTAATGTTTTTTATACAAAATTTACATTTTTTAAATAATTTTTATAATATTCTGAACTAAGTCCAGAATGAATTTGGACAAATGAATGTTTAAGAGTGGGTTTGGATGGGCGATTGAGTGCGGTGCGGTGCGGTGCGTTTAGCTTACTTTTTGTCTCACGCTACAGTATTGCTACAGTATCTAATCTTACCGCCACCGCTGTTTTTACACTAATCGCAGGTAAACGCACCGCCCATCCAAACCCACCCTAAGTCTAATATGAACTTGGACATCAGTTTGTCTAAATTCTTTCGGGATGTGCTTTTTTAGTAACTTTTATTAAATTTTTAGATTTTTGACCACGTCAACAATATTAACGGTCGAAATGATTAATGTCAATTTTTGTTAACAAAATGTGCCACTTCAATTCTTTTTGAGAAATTTTTTAAGGGATTAATTGGTTTATTAATTTTTATTAAAATTTTTTATCCTTAAACCTAAAATAATTAATACCAAGAAAAAATAAAAAATTTATTATTGCATTAGGCATAATATATTTATACTTAAATAAAATTATACCTAGTTGTTAACCTATGTGTGTTTTTTTAAATAAACAAATGAAAAAAAATCATAAAATAAAATATTTTTGTATAAAAAAATAGCTTCAATAGCAAAGGTATAGTGACCATTCAAGTTATTTTGATGAATATCAATAAACATACGAAATGATTTTTTTTGACTACTCCATATTTAAATTTGTATGAGTGTTTTCCTTGTGGGAAAATGTTTGTTATTGCATTAAATGTCACAACGATTTTCTAAAATATCATAGTATTACTTATTAAAATGTTTGTATAAGTGTTTTTTTTTTGGGTAAAATTGAAGGGTCATTATGCCTTATTAAAAATATAAAACACAAAAGTATCATCATAATACTATAATTTATTTTAATATAGAATAGCATTTTTATAATTTTTCGAATTGATTTGTGATTATCAACTCAATCAGGGTTTTAAATAATAATATAGATATACAAACAATCCGAGTGAAACAAATTGCGTAATAAAATTGAAATGTATAAAAATATTAAAATATTAAAATGAAACTTTGGTTAATAAAAAATTCATAGATCTTGATGGCATGGGTAGTTCAAGTATCAATATTTGCAACCTTTTATGGGGTTTTTCAAATAAAAAAAGAAGAAGATAAAAAGTATCATCATAATCATATAATTTATTTTAAATATAAAAAAGATATTTTGATACCCTATCAAACATATACTTTTGAAAACTTCTTGATACAATATGCCTAGAATTAGGCATAGCTCCTCTCCAACCCTTAAATAGGAGGATAATGTACTTCAACGCATTCGAACGCACATCTTCCTATACTGACAACAATACCGATTCCAATTGAGCTAAGACTCAATCGACGACCTTTAAAAACTTATCCACTTGTTTTCCTTATAAAACTCACCTATTTTTACTAAACAACTTTTTCATTCATTTATTCCAAAATACATTCTTTTATTTACATTTTCTTACATTCTCGACGTGTCAGTTTGGTGATGAATGGACCGTCACTCTTTATACCGACTTGTTAAATTAATTTCTCTGTTATTGGACTAATTAATTTAATTCATATATTATTAAAAAGAATCAAATAATATCATATTAGAATAAAGTTAATATTTATTGTTTATTAGACTTAATATCTTTAAAGTTTTTTATGGTTACAAAATCTTTTATATAGAATTAAACTACAATTGATAAACTAATTTTCAAGACATTTTTTATATAGTAAATGTTAACTCTATTATAATTTAGACTTATGTGATTCTTTTTAATAATATAAAGACTAAATTAATCCATTTAATAATATAGAAACTAATTTGATCTAATCCTTGCAATACAAAAAGCTCGATTAATTCAAAAAATATATCGATTTGTTTCAAAAAAAAACTTAATTTATCAAAGCTTAAAGCATATGCCATTTATATTATTTAATCCATAAATTGCTCTTTTTCAAATTAATTTTTGCATTTGCCATCATAATATTGTTTTTTTAATTATTATTATTATAGATAAAATATACAATGATACAACATATAATCAAAATAATATAAAGCATTATAAATAAAAGAATAAAATGAAAATAATGAAGAATCACACAAAATTCATACATATTATATATACATTTTGAGACTGAAGATCCACGCTTCATAACTATTATTGTTGGGCTTGAACTTAATTACTTAAAGATACAAGAGCTTTGCTTTAACTAATAATACTAAGGCTTTATTGACTACCATCATAATATTTTTATTTTATGTAATGTATTTTTAACTAAAAAAATTCTCTATTATTTTTTTTCTGTAAAAAGAGACTACTATCTTTTTTATCTCAAGTTTGATTCAAATCTTGTATAAATGCACGAATAATTAATTAAAATTGAGTGCTTTTTTTTTTTTTTTATTTCATCCCTTCTTATAGTTGATTTTATCAAAATTAAGTTAATAAAATATAACAACTAGAACTCTTGTGATTGATTTGATGGTTAAAGATTGTTCATTTTTTAGAAGCTATAGGAGAGTAGTGATAGACCTTTATTTGGATAGTTGTTTTGTAACTTAGTGTATGCGCCAAATATAAATACATAATCTCTTAGTTATTATTTTTTATCAAATTCTTTCATTGACTCTATTGTAAAAAAACATACAAGTAACATTGCAAAAAATCCAGATTTTAAATCTTCATAGTTAACTTTCCAAACAAATTTAAGTTATGGATATCTAAATTTTGGGATCTATCTATAATTTTGAACCTATAAATACAATCTTTATATATGTCTCTCACATGTTTAGACATATATATCTACTAAAAAAGAGAGTATATTATGGTTTTTTACCCTAATAATACAAAAAATAATTAAATACTAAAATGGTATCCCCATAGCATTATTTACTAAAATGGTATGAAATGAACAGTGTCGAGGGGTGGTGCCTGAAGGAGTAGCAGCACCACCCAATTTTTTGCGCAATTATTTTGCCATCTTTAGCCCATAATTTGTTTTAAAAATAATAATATTTAAATGGTGGAAGGGCCATATACGACAGCACCGGTATCAAGCACCTATACCAGGCAAATACAGGTTTTTAAGGGTAAAAAGGGGTGGAGGGGCAGTCACTAGCGGCACCAAGCTTGGAGGGCACGTGTCAGGCAGCACCAGTAGGAGGGACGTTGTTAGGCGGCACCAGACCTTTATATATTTGAGTTGAACAGTTGTAGCAATTTGTGTGTTTTATTGAAGTGTTGTAGTAATTTTTTGTGTTTTGTTGAAGGCTTGTAGTAGTTTTGTTGAATGGTTGTAGCAACTAATGGGTAAGAAGAAAGGGAAGGAAATTTTTTTATAGAAGAAGAGAAAACAAAGAAGAAAAGTTAGAAAGATTTGTAAGGTTTGTAACGTTTGTACAATGATTAATTTTTGTTATTATATTTTTTATAGTAGAATTTTGTTTTTTTTTTCAAATAATTATTGAGAAATTTAATTATGTTTAATTATTTTTACAGATTTAGTATTGGAGATGGATAATCAATTCTTCGTATGCGTTTATTTCGATAGAGTAATTTTAACAACAACAGTTGGTTGTATATTTGAATGTCGTCAAAAAATAGCAATAAGATTTAATAGAAATGTGTCGGTTGATGATATGAAAGAAATGATTAGTGCAAAAATTATTAGAATGTTGTGGGAAGAGAATCTCGAAACTATTCTACAAATTCCCAGTTTTGACAAATCCCATAAAATTCATTGAGATGAAACTTGTAAACGATGAAGAAATTGAGACAATGGTCGCACTTTATTGTCGGAAGCAAAATGGCCACACTGAACCAATTCAGTTGTTTGCTGAGTTAGCTTGTAGCAGCCCAAATTAGGGCCTAAACGGAACAGTAGTTTCGAAATCATGAATCCGAGGTTAAAATATTTATTCCGATTGAGTTTAGTGTTTATTGAGTGATTGAATGTTTGTGTGAAATTTTGGTTGAGAAATTTTATTGTTTGAATGTTCAATTTGATAAGTTGGATTAAGTTGCAATGGGTGAAAAGTGTGTATTATAATCCATAAAGGTACTTGATTGAGATGGGTTTTTAAATTGAGAGTCCTTAGTTGGTAATTAGACCATTATGTTATAGTTTGGACACAAAATGCCCATAGAGGGATAAAATAACTAAAGGATTAATGAAGGGCAATTTGGTCATTTGGTTAATAAAAGAAATAAAAGGGAAAATAAGGCTAAAATGTTGTCCATCTTCATCCTCCATAGCCAAAATTTGCAAGGAGCCATAGCTAGGGTTTTGCTTCAATTTCAAGCTTGATTGTAAGTACCTCCTAGCCCCGTTTTTTATATTCTTCGTATTTTTGAAATCATCGTAGCTCGATCTAGCTATTTCTACCACTATTTTGAGCTAGAGCTTGGGTTTAAAATTTTACCCATGGATGACATACATGTATTTTGATGTCTAGAGGTAGAATATGAAAGTTTGAAGTGTGATAAACAACTTTTGCTAGATGATTTTTGGTGAAATTGATAAAAAGGACTTATTTGCAAAAGATGAAATAATATGTGTATAAAATGTAAAATAGTTAAAATTGTGGGATGCTATAAGAGATAATATGAATCGGCTAGGCTTGGGTGTGTGAAAAATAAACACATTTCATTTTACGAGCCTAGGGACTAAAGTGTAAAAATTGAGAAAGATAGGGGCTAAATTGTAAATTTTTCCATAGGAAGATTTTGGACTGATTGAATAATGTATATATTAAATAAGCTAAATGTGTCATTATAGATCAAGAAGAACGTGGAATCGACCTTGACCGAGGAAAATGCAAGGTTTCGGACTAAATTACAAATTTACACATTTTGTATTGAGGTAAGTTTATATGTAAACGATACATCCTTTTTATTTATGTTTTTACATATTAATGTCTTATGTGAAATGTGAGTGAATATTATTGATATTTATTAAAACGATGAAAAGTGGGGAAATTCCTGGATGAATCTTCGGAATAGAAAAAGAATACAGATGAACACCATATTTACTATTATTGGTGGGTCAGTAATGCGATCATCACCAGTATTTACTATTATTGGTGGGCTATGTGCGATACCACCGTATTTACTATTATTTGTGGGCTGTGTGCGATACCACCGCATTTACTATTATTGGTGGGCTGTGTGCGATACCACCGCATTTACTATTATTGGTGGGCTGTGTGCGATACCACCGTATTTACTATTATTGGTGGGTTGTGTGCGATACTACCGTATTTACTATTATTGGTGGGCTATGTGCGATACCACAGCATTTACTATTATTGGTGGGCTGTGTGCGATACCACCGCATTTACTATTATTGGTGGGTTGTGTGCGATACCACCGCATTTACTATTATTGGTGGGCTGTGTGCGATACCACCGTGTGTATATGTATCCGGTATTATTTTGAAGTGTTCATCGGGAAAAATTTGGTTAAGTGAAATTACGTGTGATAATGTGGTGACAAGTGCAGGGTTATAGGTGCATGTAATTGTGAGCAATATTTATGATATGTATTTGGAATGTGGTAAGGTTTGAAATGAGTAAGTGCAACTACAAGGATCTGAATTGTTTCTGATTAGTATGTAGTGTTCTTGATTTATGTGGTGATGTTTCATTGTTTACGTATAGACTTACTAAGCTTAAAGCTTACTCCCTTCTCTTTTCCCTTGTTTTATAGTGTTGCCAAGCCAGCTCGGGATACGGAGATCGTCAGAGGATCATCCACACTATCTACACATTTCGGTATATTGAGATTTACATTGAATTATGGCATGTATAGGAATTTGGTTATTTTGTAAGTGTCATAATTGATTGGCCAAGAATGTGGTCTATGTCATTTGATATATCATTTTGTATAAGGCTATGTGATGTGGCTAATATTGGTTGTGTTATGAGTCTATGATGAGGCTTTTCATGAATGAGTTTGCTAGCCCAATTGGGAATGAATGGTAGCATGAAATTTAAGTGTGGAAGAGGGATATGTGAATGGTATAAGTGTGGATGCTTATCAGGATGGCAAAAGGATTGGTAAATAGCCTTATAATTGTCCACACGGGTAGACACACGGTCTGCCTCATGGGCGTGTAACCTGGCCGTGTGTCCCCTGCACCGAATTTGCGAAAAATTAAGTTCGTCACACGAGCTAACACATGGGCGTGTGCCTTGGCCATGTGACCTAAAATGTGTGTTGACGTCTGATGAACCGTAATATATACATATTTTAATCCCACATTTAGCATACTTTTGGATGATTTAATCCCTTGAATTTTGGAATTTGATGCTCCTAATCCTTTAATTTCATGTTTTATACTTAGGAGAGCATCGGAGGAAGAAAAGAACGAGAAACGGGCCAAAAATGGAGAAAATGGGCCAAAATAAGAAATTGACACGGCCTGGAGTTCACCACACGACCGTGCCATCTTAGCAGGCCCAAACACGGCATGGGCTCAATTCACACGGGCGTGCTCCACGGGCGTGTCTCTGCCATGACCCATTGTAATTCTACCAAGAAAAGGATACTTAGGGGCGAAAAAAGACATTCCGAAGTCTATATAAACACCCTAAGTATGACCTAAAAGGGGGGCGAAGCCAGAGAGGGCTGAACACAGGAAATTACTCGAAGACAGCCAGTTGATTCATCCCAGAAGCCGAAAGCACACTCAAGACGGAAGATCTTCCCTTCAATTTCCTTCAGGGGGTTTTAGGGTTTTTCTTATGTTTTGTTATTTACTTTCTTCTCGAGATGTATTCTTTATTAAATATGAACTAAACCCTCAAATACCGAGGGGATGAAACCTAAGACGGATCTTGTTATTGTTTTCTGAACTGTATGATAAATACTTGATTTGTTCTTAATTATGTGTTCTTAATTCTTGTTTTAATATTTCAGGATATTGATTCAAGTATTGTAGTTCTTAGGCAGTGGAGCATAAGTCCCTGTTTAAGAGTAGATCTAGCATAGTTAAGCGGAGTTGATCGCAACCTTAGAGATAGGATGACGAAAATCTACCGAATTAGGGTTAAACCTAATATGGGAGTCCATAGATCGAGTTAATGCAACACTAGGGGTTTTAATTAGAAAGAGATTTCAATTAATAAACCTTGGGTTAGACGTTATTAGTCTCAAAAGGGATAATAATATAAATTAGGGAGTCCTACGGATCAAGTCAAGTGAATAAATCGTCTGGTTCAGAGTTAAGTAATAAGTGAAGTCTAGGTGGATTCTTCCTCGGGTATGTCTTAATCAACTGGTTTTCCCAAAAGTAATTTCCCAATTCATTCTCTGTGTCTTAGCATCCTTAGTTTAGTAATTAGTTAATTAAACATCGATTCCCTTAATACTTAGGCTAAATAATAAAAAGATAGTAACTACTAGTACTCTTGGTCCTTGAGGATACGATGTTTCCGGTCTTGCCATAGCTATACTACCGAACGATAGGTGCGCTTGCCTTATTCGTTGTCATAGTTAGTTTGGACACTATCAAGTTTTTGGCGCCGTTTCCGGGGACTAAGATATTAGGAAAACTAAATTTTTATTACTTTAGCCATTCTATTTATTTGCAATTTATATTTATTTTATTTTTAACTTTGCTAATTTTTCTTTTATTTGCTTCTGGCAGGTAATTCTAGTTTATGACTAGGAGGAACCCGTCAGGACCCTTGATTTTCGACAGTGATATAGAAGGTACCGTTCGCAGAAATCGTAGGAAAATAATGCAAAGCCTACAGTACATAGAAGAAGAGTAAGAGGACGATACCAACACTACCGAAGAGATGGATGATAATAATCCGCTACCTCCTGTGGTTGCCGCAAACCCGGTGAATCAAAATCCTATTCCTCGAACTATGTATGATTATGCTAAACCTAATTTAACAGGAACTGAGTCGAGTATTGTTAGACTCGCTATTGCCGCAAATAATTTTGAATCGAAACCTAACACTATACAAATGATTCAACAGTTTGTTCAGTTTGATGGTTTGCAGGATGAGGACCCTAACAATCATTTAGCAAATTTTCTGGAATTCTGCGATACTTTTAAAATAAATGGCGTTTCTGATGATGCCATTCGTCTTCGGCTGTTTCCCTTTTCATTGAGGAACAAAGCTAAACAGTGGTTGAACTCGTTACCACGAGGATCAATCACTACGTGGGAGCAAATGACCGAAAATTTTTTGCTAAAATATTTTCCGCCAGCTAAAACGGCTAAGTTGAGGAATGATATCTCTTCTTTTGTGCAGATGGATTTAGAGGCACTTTACGACACATGGGAGAGATACAAGGATTTGTTGAGAAGATGCCCTCACCATGGATTACCATTATGGCTACAGGTTCAAACCTTTTATAACGGTGTGAACCCCTCGACTAGGCAGTTGATTGATTCAGCCGCCGATGGAACCCTGAATAACAAAACACCTGAAGCGGCTTATGAGTTTATAGAGGAGAAGTCATTGAATAACTATCAGTGGCAAGTTACAAGGACAAGGCCAACAAAAGCCGCTAGTGTTTTCAACCTCGACGCAGTAACCATGTTATCAAATCAGGTAGAACTTTTAAATAAGAAAATTGATAGTTTATATGGTTCTTCACAGGTACACCCAGTGATGCAGTGCGATGTAAATGGAGGAGGGATGAGCAATACAGAATACCAATCTTACAACCAAAGCATTGAAAACAAGCAAGTTCACTATACGGGTAACAATCCTCGACCTCAAAATAATCCTTATAGTAACTCTTACAATCTAGGGTGGAGGAACCATCCAAATTTCTCATGGAGAGGTCAAGGAAATCAGAGACAACAACCCCCTCCAGGCTTTCAACAACAACCCTACCCACAGGAGAAGAAGCCGAACCTTGAATAGATGCTGACAAAATTCATCGCGGTTTCAGAAACACGCTTCCAAAACACCAAACAAAGACTCAAAAATTAGCAAGCATCGATTCAAGGGCTCAAAATCAATTAGGACAACTTGCTGGGCGATCTCAGAAAAACCACGGGAAGCTTACCAAGCAACACTGAAACTAACCCAAAGGAGCAAATTCATGTCATAACTACTCATAAAAGTGAAGGGTTAGACAAATCAGAACAAAGCCAGGAAGCTGAGGTAAGTAAATGTAAGATTGAGGTAAGACATGATAAACCAAAATCGGTAATCACAGAATACCAACCTCGTGTGCCATATCCCAATGCGACGAAGAAAGATCGTACAGACGAACAATTCGGTAAATTTCTTAAACTTCTAAAGAAATTACATATTAACTTACCGTTTCTTGAAGCTCTTTCGCAGATGCCCAATTCAAGGAAATTTTTAAAAGAGCTTCTGACAAATAAATGGAGGTTAGACGATACGTCGCATGTGGAGCTAAATGCAGTGTGCTCAGCAATTTTACAAAATAAACTACCACAAAAATTAAAAGATCCAGGGAGTTTTACAATTCCGTGCTTAATTGGTAGTTTATCTATTAATAATGCTTTAGCTGATTTAGGGGCAAGCATCAACATCATGCCTTATAAACTGTTTAAACAACTAGGTCAAGGGAAACCCAAACAAACTAGGATGAGCATCCAATTAGCTGATAAAACCATTAGAGTTCCTAGGGGCATAATCGAAGATGTGCTAGTGAAAGTTGATAAATTTATATTCCCAGTAGACTTTGTCATTTTAGACATGGATGATGACAACAATGTTCCTTTAATTTTAGGAAGACCCTTTTTAGCGACTGCTAGAACTAAAATTGATGTTGGTACAGGTGAACTCACACTTTGTGTAGGTGACGAAATGATCACTCTTCAGGCCCTTGACTCGGCTAGGACGTCAAGTGAAAAATGTGAGAACATAAATTCTATTAATGACCATTCGGTTCAACCTCCTTTTCAGGAAGCACCTCGGAAGTACACATCTGAGCCATATACTAGACCTCTTGCCAACAAAGAAATAACTCATGAGAAGCGAAGGCTTCAGATCGATGAACTCGATGAGTGGAAGCCACATGTCAAGGAGAAACCTAGAACACTAGAAGAGAAACCGAGGCAACCCCCCGATGAGCTTAAGGGAGACATAAATCAATTCCAAATCGGGGATCAGGTATTGTTGGAAAAGACAGACCCTCGAATCACCGTTCCAGACCTTAATAAAGAGACCCATTTTACGGTACTGAATGTCTTCCTATACGAAACAGTCGAGGTAACTAATCCTAAGTTTGACACTTTTAAGGTAAACACTAATCGACTCGAACCATATATTGTTAGAATTGATAGCAGGAAAGAGGAGTTTCAACTCCTCAAACCACCATGATCGTGCGAATGAAAGGTAAGTCTAGCTTAGGACTTTAAACAAGTGCTTCCCGGGAGGCAACCCGAGCTCTAACCATGCTAATTAGTTTGTTTTTACTTTCATTTATGCTTTAAAGTATAGGTTTCACCTCCACACGGCCTTGCACACGGGCGTGGGCGTGGCCGTGTGGACACCACGAGGATGCATATCGGCATGGCGGAGGCCGTGCGGACCAAGGATGAAAAATTCCCAAAACACGGGCTACGACAAAACACCACGGCCGTGCGATTCGGTCGTGGTCGAAACTGAGTAAACGACATGGGCGTGCGACACGCCCGTGCCTTATAACCGTGGCCAAACCTGTTGAATTAACACGAGCGTGTGGAAGAATGAAACGAGCGTGGGAGAAGCGAATGAAGCTCGGTACGACCGTGCGACACGGCCGTGTGGGACAACACGCCCACGATACACGGACGTGGGCTGCGAACCCAGGCGTACCAAAACCCTAATTTTCGAAGCACACGGACTCAAAACGACTCACACGGGCGTGTGACATGCCCGTGTACCCCTGTTTCTATATAAACCCCTCACTATTCATCTTCTCCACCAAACACTTTTCTCTCAACCCTAAACACCATAGTTCTTTTTCACCATCCTCACCACCATCCCCATGTCGAAGAAGTGAAAGGACCCTAGCACAGTCTCCCCGTGCGAGACTGATCCACATAAGTTCATGCCGGCCGCTTCATTAACCTGACAAGACAAGGACCTTTGAGTCTATTTACTTTTTCTTTTTCTTTTCTCTTCTCCTTTATTTTCCTTCTCTTTATCTTTCTTATCTTTAAATACATATTTAGTATATTTTGAATTTTTCTCATTATTTCCTGGCTATTTCTTCACAAGTTACCCAATTTCTTCATCTAGTGCAGTGATTGTTGGCGGCCACCATACCACCACCAAAGATGCCTCCTCCAACTTATCTTTCACCTCCGAATCAAGTTTCCACACTTCCAACTCAAGAAATCCATCCGAAATCCAGGAAGTTTCACCTCTCTCCCTCTCTTATGATCTATTACTACATGGTTATTATCTTTATTTGTACATTGAGGACAATGTACATCTTAAGTGTGAGGGGTGAATTTTATCTTGAAAAGTTCCTAACTTTTTGCATTATTCTCAAATCCCTGAATTATATCTTGTTCTTAAGTAAATGTTTTCATATTACTGTTAGAATGAAATTTCCTTTGATTTATGATTTTCATTGATATGTTTTGGATTAAGTCATAGTTAATTGTGCAGTGATGATTTAAACTTTAGGAGACTAGAGAATTAAGCATGATAAGTTTATTTTCAGAATTAAAAATTTGTTAGGTTGTCTACCTGAATCTAATTATTACCTTGAAGTTTGAAATTTACAAGATTGACATCAAGAACCATAAATTTTTGTGAGATCTTGAGCCTTTTAGAGCATATATTTTTCGTGCTCACTTTATTGTTGGTTATGAGTGTGTCAACATTGATTTGTTATTCTAGAACTTGCTTCGATCATACATGTCGAGACCACACCTTTGATTTGATATACTGAGATGATAAAAGCACATAGGTTTTAACCCACTTATTCCACTAAAAAAGCCTACCCGCTTAATTAACCCCTAGTGACCCCTTTGAAACCTAATCAACCATTTCTTGACTCACCCATTAATATTAACCCAAAACCCACTTTGTATTTGTTATCACCAATTCTCTTGACTACCTTTATATCGAGATTTGATTTGATTGATTGCTTAACTATTTTCTTTATTTCAGTTGTTAAATTCTATCTTATTTTTATTGTACTTGATTTGTTCTTAAAAAAAAAAATTCTGGGAATCTATTCATCATTACTTCTTTGTTATTGGAGCTTAAGCAGTTAATTTTACATTTTGAGAAGAAGCTCGTGTTATTAGTGATGAATTCTTAATTGATGTAATTATTTAAGTTTTAGTTATTTTTCTAGTTAGGTAATTTATCAATTCAGTCTCGATACTAACCCTCTAATTCAGCCTTTATCCGCACCTTTAACCCAAGCCCCGTTACAACCCTTTTAAAGACCATTTGATTTGTGTATCATATCATTTTACAGTGGTGGAGATTTGATTTTCATGCAAGCCTATGGGATTAACTTTTCATGTTTGACTCTTGAGTGCTTATTTTTTAACCATAAACACCTTGAGTGATTTGAGTGAACCCTTAGTGAGGATGTCAAATCTTGTTGATTTTGAATTAAAGGTGATTATTTAGGTAAAGGGAAACACCTATTTTTCGTACTATAAAAACTATGACTTTGATTGTTCGAATCTTTAGGAACCTTCTGGTTAAATTATCAATGTATGAATTACCTATGAATTATGATGAAACATTATTGATGAAGATCATGAATTGAGGAAATTCGATTTTAATTGTGAGTTAAGAATTTTGCTTGAGGACAAGCAAATGCTTAAGTGTGGGGGTATTTGATAAACCGTAATATATACATATTTTAATCCCACATTTAGTATACTTTTGGATGATTTAATCCCTTGAATTGTGGAATTTGATGCTCCTAATCCTTTAATTTCATGTTTTATACTTAGGAGAGCATCGGAGGAAGAAAAGAATGAGAAACGGGCCAAAAACGGAGAAAATGGGCCAAAATAAGAAATTGACACGGCCTGGAGTTCACCACACGGTCGTGCCACCTTAGCAGGCCCGAACACGGCCTGAGCTCGATTCACACGGGCGTGCTCTACGGGCGTGTCTCTGCCGTGACCCGTTGTAATTCTACTCAGAAAAGGATACTTAGGGGCTAAGAAAGACATTCTGAAGTCTATATAAACACCCTAAGTATGACCTAAAAGGGGGCGAAGCCGAGAGAGTGAACACAGAAATTACTCGAAGACAAACACCAGTTGATTCATCCTGTCAAATCACACTCAAGATGGAAGATCTTCCCTTCAATTTCCTTTAGGGGGTTTTAGGGTTTTTCTTATGTTTTGTTATTTACTTTCTTCTGAGATGTATTGTTTTTTAAACATGAACTAAACCCCTCAAATACCTGAGGAGGATGAAACCTAAGACGGATCTTGTTATTGTTTTCTGAACGGTATGATAAATACTTGATTTGTTCTTAATTATGTGTTCTTAATTCTTGTTTTAATATTTCAGGATATTGATTCAAGTATTGTAGTTCTTAGGCAGTGGAGCAAAAGTCCCTGTTTAAGAGTAGATCTAGCATAGTTAAGCGGAGTTGATCACAACCCTAGAGATATGATGACGAAAATCTGCCGGATTAGGGTCAAACCTAAAATGGGAGTCCATAGATCGTGTTAATGCAACACTAGGGGTTTTAATTAGAAAGAGATTTTAATTAATAAACCTAGGGTTAGACGTTATTAGTCTCGAAAGGGATAATAATATAAATTAGGGAGTCCTACGGATCAAGTCAAGTGAATAAATCGTCTGGTTCAAAGTTAAGTAATAAGTGAAGTCTAGGTGGATTCTTCCTCGGGTATTGTCTTAATCAACTGGTTTTCCCAAAAGTAATTTTCCCAATTCATTCTCTGTGTCTTAGCATCCTTAGTTTAGTAATTAGTTAATTAAACATCGATTCCCTTAATACTTAGGCTAGATAATAAAAAGATAGTAACTACTAGTACTCTTAGTCCTTGATTATACGATATTTCTAGTCTTGCCATAGTTATACTACCGAACGATAGGTGCGCTTGCCTTATTCGTTGTCATAGTTAGTTTGGACACGATCAACATCATAAAAAAATACCCAGGTTATTGCACACGGACAGAGACACGGGCGTGTGTCTCGACTGTGTGAAGGACACGGCCTAGGACACGGGCGTGTGCTCGGCCGTGTGAAAACAGCTGTAGGTTCGAAATGAAAAATAAAACCACACGGGCTGGGGACATGGGCGTGTGCGACTACACGGCCTTCCCACACGGGCGTGTGCCCAGTTTTTATGTAAATTTTCTAAATGTTTTTAAAGTTCTCAGTTTGGTCCCGGACTATTCCCAAAGTATGTTTTGAGCCTCGTAGGCCCATTTTAGAGACTTTATGAATGAATATGAAAATTTTAAATTGAAGGAGATTTTATAGCCTGGTTTTGCATGAATAACTTTGTTATTGTCCGGTAATGCCTCATACCATGTTCTGGCGTTGAACAAGGGTAAGGGGTGTTTCATTTAAGTATTATCAGAGCTATGGTTTAGTCGGTTCTCGGACTACCGTAGCATGTGTGAGAGTCTAGCTATACATGCCATAAATATATTATGATAGTGTGTTGACTCTTGACAATTTCAAACTGTGTTTTCATATAGTAAATAGATCCCGACCGAGCTACTGCTGATGATGCTGCAAGTAATGCGCCGGCTCCCACGCAAGGGACCGGGCCAGTAAAAAGTAGACATGAGACCTTGGGTCAGGGAGAGGATGCTCGTGAAGCCTTTCTCCATATGATGAGTAATTGGTATACTGAATTTGTTCGAGCAAATCCTAATGCTCAACCTCCTCCACCCCCTCCCATACCTCAGCCGGTCCCCGTAGCTCCTCAAGGTATTGATTTGGTAAGATTGACTAAACCCCCGGTTGATAAGATCCGAAAACAAGGGGCCGAAGAATTTAGAGCCAACATAGATGATGATCCTGAGAATGCAGAGTTTTGGCTTGAGAATTCTGTGCGGGTATTTGACGAACTTTCTTGCACGCCCGAAGAATGCTTAAAATGTGCTGTATCATTACTGAGGGACTCGGCATATCACTGGTGGAAGACGCTGGTATCTGTAGTTCCAAAAGAGAGAGTGACATGGGATTTCTTCCTAGAGGAGTTCCGAAAGAAATATATAAGTCAGCGGTTCATCGATTAGAAACAGAAAGAGTTCCTCGAATTGAAGCAAGGTAAAATGTCTGTGGCAGAGTATGAACGTGAATTTGTCAAACTCAGTAAGTATGCTCAAGAGTGTGTGTCTATCGAAGCTATTATGTGCAAGAGATTCGAAGATGGGCTGAACGAGGATATTAGATTGTTAGTTGGGATCTTAGAGTTGAAAGAATTCGTGGTATTGGTCGATAGAGCTTGCAAGGCTAAAGAGCTGAATAAAGAAAGGAGAAATGCTATGATTGAGGCCCAAGATGCAAGAAAGAGGCCGATGAGTAAGTCATTCCAATCCCAATCAAAGAGGTCCAACGAAACGAATCCTCAGATGACAGTTTCAGCTGGGTATTCACACCGAGACCGTGGTAAAACATATTCGGGCTCTAGAGTTCAAGTTACTTCGATGGCAAGTGTGGGTAATGTGAAGTCTAATAAACCTGAGTGTCAGAATTGTGGTAGACAACATATCGGAGAGTGTTGGGAAAACAACCGAGCTTGCTTCAAGTGTAGTTCTCGAGAACATTTTATTAGAGACTGTCCTGAGAAAGTTGAAGAAGAGAAACTTCAGAGTGTTAGACCGAGTAACACTGCTAGCAGAGGTAGACCTCTGCGAAATGCCAAAAATGGAGCTAGTAGTAAAAGTATAATGAAGGATTCAGCTGTAAGGTCAGAAATAAGAGCGCTTGCTAGAGCTTATGCCATGCGTGCTCGTGATGATGCGTCATCTCCCGATGTGATTACTGATACATTCTCTCTTTATGATACTAATGTTATTGCATTAATTGACCCCGGATCCACTCATTCTTATATTTGTGTGAATTTGGTAAATAGTAAGAAAGTGCCTGTTGAATTGACTGAATTTGTGTTTAAGGTGTCAAACCCTTTAGGCAAGTATGTGTTAGTAGATAAGGTTTGCAAGAATTGTCCTTTGATGATTCAAGGTCACTGTTTTCTAGCTAATTTGATGTTGTTACCATTTGACGAGTTTGATGTTATTTTGGGCATGGATTGGTTGACATTACATGATGCCAAGGTAAATTGTAGACAGAAAACTCTTGAGTTGAAATGTGAAAATGGTGAGATTTTTTGGGTTGAAACAGATGACTCAAATAAGATGCCTGTGGTGATTTCGCACATGTCTGCTCAGAAATACATGAGAAAAGGGTGTGAAGCTTATCTTACTTATGTTTTGAATACTGAGATGTCCGGGTCGAAGCTTGAATCAGTGCCAGTAGTTTGTGAATTTCCAGACGTGTTTCCAGAAGAGTTGCCTGGGTTACCTCCGATTAGAGAGATTGAATTTGCCATTGATTTATTGCTTGGGACTGCATCGATCTCGATTGCTCCATATAGAATGGCTTCGACTGAATTGAAAGATTTAAAAGCTCAGTTGCAAGAGTTGACAGATAAGGGATTTATGAGACCGAGTTTTTCTCCTTGGGTTACTCCCGTATTGTTTGTGAAGAAAAAGGACGGATCTATGAGATTTTGTATTGAATATTGACAGCTCAACAAGGTGACCATAAAGAACAAGTATCCATTACCGAGAATGATGATTTGTTCGATCAATTAAAGGGAGCAACAGTGTTCTTAAAGATAGATTTGAGATCCGGCTACTATCAGTTGAGAGTCAAAGAATCCGATGTGCCGAAAATTGCTTTTAGAACGAGGTATGGACACTATGAATTTCTTGTGATGCCTTTCGGTTTAACTAATTTACCAGCTATGTTTATGGATTTGATGAACATAATTTTTCGGCTATATTTGGATAAGTTTGTGGTAGTGTTCATAGATGATATATTGATTTATTCCCGAGATGAGTCCGAGCATGCCGAACACTTAAGAACGGTATTGCAGATTCTACGAGAGGAGAAATTGTTTGCTAAGTTCATTAAAAGTGAGTTTTGGCTTCGTGAAGTCAGATTTTTGGGACATATAGTTTCAGGTGATGGTATTCGTGTTGATCCGAGCAAAATTTTGGCGATTTTTGATTGGAAATCGTCAAATAACATATCCGAGGTTAGAAGCTTTTTGGGCTTAGCCGAGTATTATAGACGTTTTGTCGAGGGATTCTCGATGATTGCTTTTCTTATGAATAAGTTGCTTCAAAAGAGTGTTAAGTTCGAGTGGACTGAAAAATGTCAGCAAAGTTTTGAGAAGTTGAAAGCTATATTGACTGAAGCACCAGTGCTAGTGCAACCTGAGTCGGGGAAAGAGTTTGTGATTTATAGTGATGCGTCATTGAATGGTCTTGGGTGTGTATTGATGCAATAAGGCAAAGTAGTAGCGTATGCCTCAAGATAGCTAAAACCGCATGAAAAGAATTATCTGACACACGATTTGGAGTTGGCCGCCATCGTCTTTTCTTTGAAGATTTGGCGTCATTATTTGTATGGTGAAAAATGCCGAATCTTTACCGATCACAAGAGTTTGAAATATTTGATGAATCAAAAGGAATTGAATTTGCAACAACGGAGATGGCTCAAATTGTTAAAGGATTATGAGCTAATGATTGAATATCATCCTGGAAAGGCAAACGTGGTTGCGTATGCTTTGAGCAGAAAATCCTTGTATGCTTTAAGAGCTATGAGTACGAGTTTGACATTGTCTGATGACGGTTCTATATTGACTGAGTTGAAGGCTAGACCGTTGTTTCTTCAGCAGATTTGTGAAGCTCAAAAGAATGATAGCGGAATGCAAGCTATGAGAGATCTGTGTGAATCGGGAAGTAACTCTGACTTTCGGGTTGGTTTAGATAATTTTTTGATGTTTCGTGATAGAGTTTGTGTACTGAAAGATGATGAGTTGATTCGGAAAATTTTACACGAGGCACACAGTGGTTATTTGTCAGTACATCCGGGCAGTACAAAAATGTATAATGATTTGAAGAAGTTATATTGATGGCCGGGTATGAAAAGAGACATCTCTGAGTTTGTGACAAAGTGTTTAATCTGCCAACAAGTGAAAGCAGAGCATCAGGTGCCTTCAGGTTTACTTCAGCCAGTGATGGTTCCCGAGTGGAAATGGGACAGAATCATGATGAATTTTGTGACAAGTTTGCCTCTGACTCCGAAAAAGAAAGATGTCGTTTGGGTTGTGGTTGATAAATTGACGAAATCGGCTCATTTTATACCGGTACGTACCGACTACTCACTTGATAAGTAGGCTGAGTTGTATATTGATGAAATTGTGAGATTTCACGGAATACCTATGTCTATTATTTCGGATAGAGGTCTGAGATTTACTTCGAGGTTTTAGAAAAAGTTACAAGAAGCCTTGGGTAAGAAATTGAATTTTAGTACCGCGTTTCATCCGCAAACTGACGGTCAATCTGAAAGAGTAATTCAAGTTCTTAAAAACATGCTCCGATGTTGTGTTTTAGAATTCGAAGGTAGTTGGGAGAAATATCTACCTTTGGTTGATTTTGCCTACAACAACAGTTATCAGTCAAGTATACAGATGGCACCGTACGAAGCATTAAATGGTCACAAGTGTCGAACTCCTTTGTATTGGACTGAGCTCAGTGAGAAACAGATTCACGGGGTTGATTTAGTTAGAGAAACCGAGGAGAAAGTGAAAATAATTCGTGATTGTCTGAAAGCTGCTTCAGATTGACAAAAGTCATACGCGGATTTGAAAAGAAAAGAAATTGAGTTTCAGGTGGGTGATAAAGTGTTTCTGAAAGTATCTCTGTGGAAGAAGATTTTGAGATTTGGTTGAAAGGGCAAGTTGAGTCCGCGTTTCATTGGGCCGTATGAGATTATTGAAAGGATTGGACCAGTAGCTTACTGGTTAGCCTTGCCGGCGGAGTTGGAGAGAATACACAATGTGTTCCATGTGTCGATGTTGCGACGATATCGTTCCGATCCTTCACATGTAATTCCTCCAACAGAAATTGAGATACGACCGGATATGACATATGTTGAGGAACCAATTAAGATTTTGGCTCGAGAGGTTAATCAATTGAGGAATAAAAGTATAGCCTTAGTGAAAGTGTTGTGGCAAAAACATGGTGTAAAAGAGGCTATGTGGGAACCGGAAGAAGCCATGAGAAAATAGTACCCAAACCTCTTTACCGGTAAGATTTTCGGGGACAAAAATCCCTAAAGGGGGGAGAGTTGTAGCAGCACGAATTAGGGCCTAAACGGAATAGTAGTTTCAAAACCATGAATCCGAGGTCAAAATATTTATTCCGATTGAGTTTTAATGTTTATTGAGTGATTGAATGTTTATGTGAAATTTTGGTTGAGAAATTTTATTGTTTGAATGTTCAAGTTGATAAGTTGGATTAAATTGCAATGGGTGAAAAATGAGTATTATAATCCACAAAGGTATTTGATTGAGATGGGTTTTTAAATTGAGAGTCCTTAGTTGGTAATTAAACTGATCGTTGTATTTCAGAGTTTTAAATTTATAAAGATAATGATCGAACCTGGAAACTAACTGTGACAACGATTGAGGAAAGTGTACCTATCGAACAGTAGTATAGCTTAGGCAAGACCGGATTGTCGAACCCAAAGGAACTAAAAGTACTAATACTAACTTTCTTTTTATTATTTAGCCTAAAATAAGTGAAGTTGTTTATTTAATCTAAATTTAACTAACTACTAAGCTAAAGACGCAAAGATAAAAAGAATGAATTGGGGAAATACTGTTGGAAAAACTCAGTTGATTTAGACGATACCCTTAGGAAGAATCCACCTAGACTTCACTTGTTATCTAACACTTTGAACTGCATTTATGTATTCACTTGACTTGATCCATAGGATTCCCTAAATTATATTAAACCCTCTCTCGAGGCGAATAACGTCTAACCCTAGGTTGATTAATTGAAATCTCTTTCTAATTAAAACCCCTAGAATCGCATTAACTCGATCTATGGACTCCCATATTAGGTTTCACCCTAATCCGGCAAAATCTCGTCACCCTATCTCTAGGCGCGCGATCAACTCCGCTTAACTATGCTAGATCTACTCTTAAGCAGGGACTTTTGCTCCACCACCTAAGAACATTCAACTTGAATCAATATCCCAAAAATATTAACACAAGAATTAAGCACACATAATTAAGAACAAATCAAGTATTTATCATATAGTTCAGAAAACAATAACAAGATTCATCTAAGTTTCATCCCCTTTAGGTATCTGAGGGGTTTAGTTCATAACAATAAAAGAAAACATCTCAGAAGAAAAGATAAAACAAAACATAAGAAATCCCTAAAACCCCCTGAAGGAATTGAAGGAGAGATCCGCCATCTTGAGTAGAATTCCGGCTTCTCGAGATGGATCAACTGGCTATCTTTGAGTGCTTTCCCACAAATCTGACATTTTCGGCTCGGCTCATTGGCCTAGCTAACCGCCCTTTTTCTAGGTTATACTTAGGGTGTTTATATAGGCTTTTGAAATAGGTTTCTTTGCCCCTAAGTATCCTTTTCCGAGTGAAATTGCTCTTTTCCACGACAGGGGCACGGTCATGGCACACGCCCGTGTGAATCATGGTCAGGCCGTGTTCAGGTCTGATTAGGGGGGCACAGTCGTGCTGCTTAGGCTCAGGCCGTGTTCGAGACTGTTGAATAAGGCACGACCGTGTGGTCTTGGGCCCAGGCCGTGTCGATTTCGTGATATGGCCCATTTACTCTGTTTTAGGCTCGTTTTTCGTTCTTTTCATCCTCCGGTGCTTTCCTGAGTATAAGACATGAAAAGAAAGGATTAAGAGCACCTTTTTACATAAATCAAGGGAAAAATCATCCAAAAGTATGCTAAATGTGGGATTAAAATATGTTACTTTTACGGTTTATCATAAACCATTATATTATAGTTTGGACACAAAATGCCCATAGAGGGATAAAATAACTAAAGGATTAATGAAGGGCAATTTGGTCATTTGGTTAATAAAAGAAATAAAAGGAAAAATAAGGCTAAAATGTTGTCCATCTTCATCCTCCATAGCCGAAATTTGCAAGGAGCCATAGCTAGGGTTTTGCTCCACTTTCAAGCTTGATTGTAAGTACCTCCTAGCCCCGTTTTTGATATTTTTCGTATTTTTGAAATCCTCGTAGCTCGATCTTGCTATTTCTACCACTATTTTGAGCTAGAGCTTGGGTTTAAAATTTTACCCATGGATGACATACATGTATTTTGATGTCTAGAGGTAGAATATGAAAGTTTGAAGTGTGATAAACAACTTTTGCTAGATGATTTTTGGTGAAATTGATAAAAAGGACTTATTTGCAAAAGATGAAATAATATGTGTATAAAATGTAAAATAGTTAAAATTGTGGGATGCTATAAGAGAGAATATGAATTGGCTAGGCTTGGGTGTGTGAAAAATAAACACATTTCATTTTACGAGCCTAGGGACTAAAGTGTAAAAATTGAGAAAGTTAGGGGCTAGATTGTAAATTTTATCATAGGAAGATTTTGGACTGATTGAATAATGTATATATTAAATAAGCTAAATGTGTCATTATAGATCAAGAAGAACGTGAATCAACCTTAACCGAGGAAAAGGCAAGGTATCGGATTAAATTGCAAATTTACACATTTTGTATCGAGATAAGTTTATATGTAAATGATACATCCTTTTTATTTATGTTTTTACATATTAATGTCTTATGTGAAATTTGAGTGAATATTATTGATATTTATTAAAACGATAAAAAGTGGGGAAATTCCCGGATGAACCTTCGGAATAGAAAAAGAATACAGATGAACACCATATTTACTATTATTGGTGGGCTGTGTGCGATACTACCGTATTTACTATTATTGGTAGGCTATGTGCGATACCACCGTATTTACTATTATTTGTGGGCTGTGTGCGATACCACCGCATTTACTATTATTGGTGGGCTGTGTGCTATACCACCGCATTTACTATTATTGGTGGGCTGTCTGCGATACCACCGCATTTACTATTATTGGTGGGTTGTGTGCGATACCACCGCATTTACTATTATTGGTGGGCTGTGAGCGATACCACCGTATTTACTATTATTGGTGGGCTGTGTGCGATACCACCGTATTTACTATTATTGGTGGGCTGTATGCTATACCACCGTATTTACTATTATTGGTGGGCTGTGTGCGATACCACCGTGTGTATATGTATCCGATATTATTCCGAAGTGTTCATCGGGAAAAATTTGATTAAGTGAAATTACGTGTGATTGTGAGCAATATTTATGATATGTATTTGGAATGTGGTAAGGTTTGAAATGAGTAAGTGCAACTACAAGGATCTGAATTGTTTCTGATTAGTATGTAGTGTTCTTGATTGATAATTATGTGGTGATGTTTCATTGTTTACGTGTAGACTTACTAAGCTTAAAGCTTATTCCCTTCTCTTTTCCCTTGTTTTATAGTGTTGCCAAGCCAGCTCGGGATACGGAGATCGTCGGAGGATCATCCACACTATCTACACATTTTGGTATATTGAGATTTACATTGAATTGTGGCATGTATAGAAATTTGGTTATTTTGTAAGTGTCATAATTGATTGGCCAAGAATGTGGTCTATGTCATTTGATATATCCTTTTGTATAAGGCTATGTGATGTGGCTAATATTGGTTGTGTTATAAGTCTATGATTAGGCTTTTCATGAATGAGTTTGCTAGCCTAACTGGGAATGAATGGTAGCATAAAATTTAAGTGTGGAAGAGGGATATGTGAATGGTATAAGTGTGGATACTTATCAGGGTCGCAAAAGGCTTGGTAAATATCCTTATAATTGTCCACACGGGTAGACACACGGGCGTGTGTCTAGACCGTGTGTGACACACGGTCTGCCTCATGGGCGTGTAGCCTAGCCATGTGTCCCCTGCACCCAATTTGCGAAAAATTAAGTTCATCACACGGGCTAACACACGGGCGTGTGACCTAAAATGTGTGCTGACGTCATAAACAGAATACCCAGGTTATTGCACACGGACAGAGACACGGGGCGTATGTCTCGGCCGTGTGAAGAACACGGTCTAGGACACGGGCATGTGCTCAGCTGTGTGAAAACCTCTGTAGGTTCAAAATGAAAAATAAAACCACACGGGCTAGGGACATGGGCATATGCGACCACACGGCCTTCCCACACAGGCATGTGCCCAGTTTTTATGTAAATTTTCTAAATGTTTCTAAAGTTCTCGGTTTGGTCCCGGACTGTTCCCAAAGTATATTTTGAGCCTCGTAGGCCCATTTTAGGGACTTTATGATTGAATATGAAAATTTTAAATTGAAGGAGATTTTATGGCCCGGTTTTGCATGAATGTCTGTGTTATTGTCCGGTAATGCCTCATACCTTGTTTCGACATTGAACAAGGGTAAGGGGTGTTACATAGCTGATGTGGAGTCAACTGAAGATTTCACTCCAATAAGTAAAGAACATGGAGTTCAAGATTCGTGTACGGAGGTCTTGAGAGTGTCTGTTGATAGATGGTCATCTGTACATGGGTTTGACATCAATCTTAATGCTCCACCTGTGTTTGAGAACCTTAACCTTGGCCCCCGTTTACAAATACAATCGGTGGTGATTGAGACCGATGCGGATGGTAAAGATGGATATGATAATAATGGTCCTTCTGATCACGAGGTTTTAGATTATAGTGATCCCGATCTAAACAAGGCCCCGGATGATATCAACGACGAAGATGTGAATGACGACGAAAATGTTTACGCATCTTTAGTCGAAAACCCGAGTTGAGGCATTGGCATACACAACGATCTTAGGGCCTACATGTCAGTCGTAGATCCTGATGCGACGCATGCATTTGAGTTTCCAAAGTACCTCGATATACTACCTGCTCACCGATTGGCCGTATATCCCAAACGTGAGTAGTTGTTCGAGGGTAAAAAATTCGCAACCAAGGAAGATTACGTATTTTTCATCAAGCGGTATAGCATGGATGTGTCGATTGGCTAAAAAGTCTTCGTGTCTAAATCGACATTGTATATTGGGGAGTGTTGGAAGTAGGTAAAAGGGTGCAATTGGAGGGTGCGAGCTGCATTTATCTAGAGGTTGCAAATGTGGAATATCCAGAAATTTGATGGGCCTCACACATGCACTTCTGCATGTATAACGCAAGATTACTGCAAACTTGATGTGAAAACTATCTACAACTGTATCATGCCAATGGTGAAGGACACGCCGACCATTCCTGTATCGGTACTGATTGTCAAAATACAAGAACGATTTGGTTAGATAGTCATGACTCCTTCCTCAAGTTACGAAGATGGAAAAGGGCATTCAACCATGGGCTAAGATGCTGATGCAATTTGTTCTACAAGTTACAAATTCAAGGTGGAGCGGCTGCCTGATTCACAAGTTTTTTCCTTCATTCTAGTTTGGAAAAACTCCTATGATTCCTTTCCCAATGTCTATATTCTCCTAATATAATCAATTGGTTTATCTTTATATTAATAAATGGTTAGAAATTACAACTTATGTTTGTTTATCACTTTATCTTTAGCTTCAAGCTCAACTCTTAACTCATTGTTCTAAGATAACCGTGATTGGTATGGTCAATCTGCTGCCCTTGAAGATGAAAGATCCCGGGATACAATTCATGATTGGACTACAAGTATGAAGAAGTTATGTTGATGGAGGTGGAAAGATTTGATGACGACTTCCTTTGTAGCGTGTTTGATTATCTTGTGAGTCGTGAATCCGAAGCCAAAGCTTTTTTAGCTAAAAGTATGAAACATATGAAATTTTGGCTTCACAAATTTTCTCAAGGTTGAAGATATTGATGCTTTAATGTGGTGTAATACTAGTTATACACTTGGACTGTATTGTAGTTATCATGTGGTGTACTACTAATTATACACTTGGATAATATTATTAATTTGTAGTATTAATTGTGGTTTGGAAGCTAATTTATTATTATTCAATCTTTATTTTTTATTTTTTATAACACAATTAGGAATCATCTATTCGCTTTGTTTGTTTTCAATTTATGTCTGTTAATATTCTAGCTTAATAATTTGATGTATTTATTTATAAATAAATCATTGCAATATATGTAAAAGACAATGTAAAATATAAACTTAATCGATATAAAAAAACTCAATTAAACAATGAAAAAATAATAAATTCACAAATGTATGTTTGTTTCATTTAAAACAGTTTTTATGAAATATTTGTAAGAAATCTGCCAAACAACAAAAAATATTTTACACGGATTCATCCAAACACAAAAAATTATTAACTTTTCCAGAAAAAAAAAAGTTATTTTCCAGAAACCATTTTCAATCAAACAAACGAATACCTTTCTCGGCCTAATTTTTTTGAATAATTTATTATTCTATAATTAATTTTAATTAAGTGATCAGCCCATTTATATATATATTTTGCGGGTAAACTCTTTAGTCTTTGTAGTATGTATGAGACCTAATATATCAACAAATACTACAGATTCACTGTTTCCATCATTTAAAGGGTGCTATAGCATCCCTATTAATTTCTACCCAAAACCTTAGCTTAAAACTTATCTTTTAATTTAATTCGGTTTTCCGTAGATAAATCATAAATTTAATTTAATATATTAAATTTCTTTAAATTAATCCTCAAATATTGTGATAAAAGTCAAAATATGATGATCACATATAACTTTTTAACTGTGCGAACAAAGAAAACAGTAGTGACATTAATTGATTAGTATTATTCGAAGAGAAACAAATCTCTAATAACATCATTAAAAAAGATGTCAACATCAGCGTATTTGCAGCTTAGCTTTATTTTCTTAAACTCATTCGGAAATTGAGGCAGTCAGGCCTTGAAGGAAGCCATAGCTGACTTGTAATCACTGCTGTTTAAATTGTTTCCATCAGGAGCTTAATTCAACTTTTAATCAGAACTCGATAAAACAATATAACCATTGGCTCTTAAAACAAACAAACAAACAAAAGATCACTACAGTCTGAGTCAGTGTGCTGGCCATCCACCTCCCCGAAATTGCTTATCCATATATTTGCTTGCCAACAAATAATTGGGCGTTGACTTGAGTTTTGCTTCCACCACTGTGACATTAACCCTTTGCCATGCAACGTATTACGTATCTTCGTAGCTCTTTCCACGCGTTGCTGCAAATCCTTTTTTACTTCATTTTAAGTCTAACCCCCTCCCTTCTTCCTCCCTCATCCTCTCTCTCTCTTAACTTTTACTCTCTATTCTCTCTCTGTTAGCTTTTGTCTTTAAGCTCTTTCAATGGCAACAGAATCCACCGTCATGAATGAACAAACCCAAACCCTCCTCCAAAAAGATACCACCACCACTGCCGACGACTCATCCAGTCCTAAACCAATGGGTTCCAACTCCAGCTCAGCCACCACCCTCGTCTTCTCCCCTCACTTAAAGGGTGTTGAGGCGGGAAGTAGTGCCGTCGTGGTTATTACTGGGTCGTGTAGTTCTTCTTCTGACACAAAGGGGAACGACATTGCTGGTGTGGAAGGCCAAAGGACAGCGCCAGCGAAGCACTGCATCGGGAAAAGCAACAAAGGAGTATCGTGGGGATTCAGCTTGGATCAAGGAAGGCGGTCAACAATGGAGGATAGGGCGGTGGTTCAGCCAGGGTTTATGAAGCTTTGTTGCAAGGATGTTGGTGGATGTAGAGCGCCCGAGTGTGAATACGCCATGGAGAAATCGCTGGTGCATTATTTCGGCATATTTGACGGACATGGAGGTGACCAGGTAATTAATTCATCAACCTCATCGTCACAGCTCACATTTCAATATCGTTTTTTTTTTTTTTTTGGTTTATAAAATCAGTGGTGCTTGTTTTCATTTGATGCTTAAAGCTGAAAGTTCCGGTTTGTTACCTAATCATCTAAGCACATAAATGGATCATAATGCAGCTTTGGTGATCATATTTAATATCATACGTAGAACAATAATTTACCATTTCCCCCTTTTTTTTTATTAAAAAATCCTCAAAAGTATACATGCAATAAAAATTTTCTCTCTCTTTTTCCTTTACTTTCATCTTCTGCCATTTTCAAGCTACAAAAGTGATAGTACGTAGAGAGTCAAAGTGGTTTCACACCTGAGTCAATTATGGTAACACGTGGCAATTTGGGGCACCAAGCTGTCAGCTAAACCCGGTGACAGAATAGCACCCTGTTAGACACGTGTGTTTCCAGAGGAGACAAAAGAAGGTAACGCCTTTTGTCTTTTGAAATGGAAAACGCGACTTTGGGGGGCTGGGTGTTGGGACCCACCGAGAATCACCGTCAAAAGTTGAAATGGCGACGAGTGTGGGATTCCCCTCTTTGTTTACGCCATCTGATTTGTCTGTGTTTGGAAGTTGAAACAGTTGCTTGCATCATTGCATGCAATCCCCACAGCCACGCCCGGCCCACTTGTCACTGGCCCTAAACCCAATTCGAAACCGCTTTTTCAATTTATATTTTAAAATTATTTATTTATTTTTTAAAATTCCGATGTCCATCAAATCTGCTTCAAAGTAGTTTCATTCAAACTCATTTTTAACGTTTACAACATCTCATTTTCATTTTCAGAGAAATAAAAAAGAATTAATAATTTAAATTATAATTTTATTTTGTCAATTAACAGTAATACTATCACCTTCAAATAAAAGAAAGCTTACAAGTACATCTCATTTCCAGAGAAACAAAAACGAATTAATGATTTAAATTATAATTTTATTTTATTAATTAACAGTAATACTATCATCTTCAAATAAAAGTCAGAGAAACAAAATAGAAGTAATAATTCTAATTCTAATTTTATTTTGATACTATCACGTTCAAATAAAAGAAAGCTTACAACATCTCCTTTTCAAAGAAACAAAAAAGAATTAGTGATTTAAATTATAATTTTATTTTGTTAATTAATGGTAACACTATCACCTTCAGCGAATTTTATTTTATTTCCTGACTCTAAATTTACATTAAAAAAAATTAACTTTTAGATTTATATATGGAGATTAGGACTTTAAAAATAATGTAAATTAAGTGATAAAATAAATACAAATATAATATTTTGACAAATTCACACTTTTTATACTTCACAAATATCTAATCTATTGAAACCCAATTATATTATGCTATATATCTAAATACAAAATCTAAATTCTTAAATTTACATTCCTAAATGTAGTATAATGCTATAAACATTTTGGACTTAAGTGAAAGAAAATAAAAATTGAATGTAAAAAAGCTTACTGTTGCTAGGACTTAAGTGAAAAGAATAAAAAAAATTGAAAAAAAGAAAAGAAACAAAAGGTAAAAAATTATTAAAACTGTAATTCTAAAAATTTAATTTAAGGCTTTGATTGAAGCTAAATTCTTATACATTTCATTATTTAAAAAAAAATTCTTTATTATTATTGTTATAAATTTAAATAAACTATTTTTTATTAAATTAAATAAGTAATAGTAACTCTTTGTATAAAACCACAAAAATAATATCAAATAAATAAAACGGGTTAACTTTTTTACCCTGTCGACGCCGCACCTTTTCCGTTCAATCAATTTCTATTGATTTGAACTAGTTGTTAAACACAAGAAACAGAGTATGAGCAAAAGTGACATGGAAAGTGAGCATCTCTAATAACATTGTGTCAATTAACAAAAATATTAGGACATGGAATTGTTTAAGCACTTCAGTTTCCTTATGTCTATGGAGCCTAGCTTAGTGAGATAAATTCATCATCTTTGAACATAATACAACCAATGATCCTAGTTCTAATGTCACGTGGCTAGATCTTTCGTCTCGTGATCCGTGCAGCCTTAGGCGATCTGTTCGTCCAAACTCGCCAAAGTCAGCCTTTACTCAAGTGAAGATTCCTTTAGAAGTCCTCCAATGTACCAATTTGTATAGCGGAAGCGATTTATGCCAAAAGAAGCAACAAAAGAACAACAGAAAGAACGCACACAAAGTGTTTGAGTAAATGCTCTCAATATTATCTTATTCACAAAGAATAATGAAACAATGAATGGAGTGAGTACAAATGAGAGGGAGGCTCTCTATTTATAGTTGAGCTCCCCCAAAACTGACAGTCAAGATTAGAATACATCGACGGACGAGATTCATCCTATCCCTTAAATCATGGGATTTACAAGATATGCCATATCAAATCTAATCTAACCTTTACAAGATATGATTCTATCAATCTTCTAAGATTAGCTACCAAAATAGCCTAAGTTGTCATATCTTCATTATCAAGCCAACCAGGCTTCAATCTGATAGGCTTCTCCAACAGCTTACAGAATTGGGCCAATTCTTGCGGGCCAAATGATCCCTATCTACACAATAGACCTCCATCGGATGCATTTGGTGCGATGGTCACGGGCTTTGAACTGCAGCCCGTGACACTAATACACCCTAGTAATAAATCTTCACTTTCGTATTTCAAAGACTAGACTTTTCACCACTAAGTTCTCCCTCTAAGAACTTAGTTTGTAAAACCAATAACATAAGGTTTTATAGTCTCAAATGCACTCTTTCAAATTACATTCCTCAATGAATTGATAAGTGCTCTTAATACACAGTTCCTTAACCTATAAAAGTCTCTCAAATATATAGAGATTTTCAAGACTTGCTAACATACTAAAGATAAATCACAATCCATTCAAAACAACAACTAAAATAGCCAAATACAATATAATAATGACTAAAGTAAAGTAGGTTGTTGGAAGATAAGTCTTTATATATACTTTCATTCTAACCTTTTAGTAGGTATAATTGCCACAATCCAACATAGGGATGGGTGGTTGAAGATCATTCCATTACTTGCGAATAACAACACAAAAAATCTCCACTAGTTATGTTAAGTGGGAAGTTCTTATACCAATTGTTGACTTGAACTAGTTATTAAACACAAGAAACAAAGTTTGAGTAGAAGTGACAATAGAGGTGGGCATTTATGATAATACTGAGACAACCAGCAGAAAAATAGAAGGCAATGAATTGTTTACGTAGTTCTATTTCCCTACGATTGTGGACCCTAGCTCAGTGAGATAAATCTACTATCTTTGAACTCTACAACCAGTGATCTTAGTTCAAACACACCCTAGTGAAGAATCATCATTTTTGTACTTTAAAGACTAGACCTCTCATCCCTAAATTCTCCACTTAAGAACTTAGTTTGTAAAACCAAAAACAAAAGGTTTTACAGTCTCAAATAAAGTTGCTTAATGAATCAATAAGTGCTCTCAATACGCAGTTCCTCAACCTATATAAATCTCTCAAAATATATAGAGATTTGTAAGGCTTGCTAACCTACTAAAGATCAATCCCAATTCCTTATAAACAATAGTTGAAATAGCTAAATATAATATAATAATGACCAAAGTAAAGTGGACTATTGGAAGATAAGTCTTAAAGTTTTGTCTTGATCAAACATCCTTGATTCAAGGGTTTTGGTACAATTTATCTGATCCTCAAGATATGTTTTTTCAAGTGAATTGATCTTCATTGATGGGCTTGAAAACTCTCATGACATCAACATAGCCCAAAGATTTTGTTTCAATAAATTGCCAATCCTTCAAATATGAAAAATTGCATTTTATCGCAATTGTGATGGAAGTGGGCACTTAAGTTGGCACATTGCAACTACTTCAAATATTTGCCTCAATAGTTTCAAACCAAACCAAATCATTTAAAAGCTCTATGTGTTCCTCAAGAAAAAAAATTAAGAGAAAGCAAGAGAAAAGATAATTAAAATTGCACCGATAAGGTAATTATTTCACACATATTCATATATATTCTTTAACTCTTGAATTTGTTGAATTTGATCTTTTTTTTTTTTGGTTTAAATGCTTGCCAAAATAAGGTGAACTAAAATTGGCATTAATTAATTATGTTTTGAAAATATATTATTATTTGGTTTGCTGATTGCATTTTATTGTTCTCCTTTATTGAAAATATATTATTATGTTTTGAAAATATATTATTATTTGGTTTGCTGATTGCATTTTATTGTTCTCCTTTATTAAAAATATATTATTATGTTTTTTCTTGCCCATGAGAAAGGCAGATGATCCATTGTGGTGGATTCATATAAAAGGTTTTGGTTTGTTAGTAGATGATCGTCCACCAAAGAAGATTGTAATCCATAAGATATGTAGATGATCCATTGTGATGGACTATTGTGATGGACTAGGATAAAGGTTTTGGTTGGTTAGGAAAGGACCATCCATTGGAGCATTTTAGAAGATTGTATTTACCTCATAAGGAAGGCTGAGGTGTGGAGATTTGATGTGTCTTCCATGAAGGAAAAGGCATGTTAATTTGTTGGCATATATGGGTAAATAAAATTTTTAACAAAATGATTTTAATTTCCTCTTTTTAGTGAATTCAATGGCTTGTTAAGATGAACAAGGTAGCCTTGAGTTGTTCGGCACTTTATATCTTGCCAAAAATACAAAAAAAAAAAGAGAGGAAGGAAATCATTGATACAATTATTCTATGTTGATCACTGATTCTTTCTTATAAGGTAACAAAATCTCTAATGTTTTTAAGTCCGAATTGCGAGACTAAAGATCTAGCCTCGTGACAATTGGTATCCGAGCTAAGGTTGCAAAGGCACCATTCGAGATGTCGAAATAAGTCCCCGATCAGATTGAGCCAATGGAGACCCGTGAGATGACCAGGAAAGCAAGTCGATCGAGGGACATGTTTTTGGCTTTGGAGGAACGAGTGGTCAATCTCAAGGATTCCTTGGGGGACGTGAAGGAGACACCCGAGGAAGTCGAGAGACGCATTATGGAGTTGGACTCGAAAGAAGAGCAACTCAAGAAAGTCGTCTTGGAGTCTCTTAGTTCCAATATGGAAGAGATGTGAAGGATGCTCAATTCCACCAAGCAAAAGTTAATAGTGAGGGATAACGTAATCGACCTTAGTAACACAATCCTATATTGGCAGTTCTCATAAATCTCTTTATTATTTCTTTCGTAGTTTATTTAAAAGTGAATGTCTCCTAAAAAGAATGACAGGCAAGAAAAGATGCCTCAACATGTATAAACTAGCAAGGTGGGAAGGTTGAAAAAAATGAACCAGAGGTCAAACTAGTAAGGCCTTAAGTTTTTTATCCAACCAATTGGATTAATTGATTAGCTTCAAAAAGATTCAAATATTTAAATAATGATTTTAATGTTAGATAAATATTAAATATAGTACATAATTCATAAAAACGATGTATTTTACTTAATGGTATAGTTTTTTATTTAAATTTAATATGCATCAATGATTAAAATCTCATCAATAACAAAAGAAAAAGAAAAGGAAAAAAAAATCATGTCAATCTAGTTTTTATTGGTTCTCAATCGATACATTAAATAGGTTGTTTCATATAGTGTACCAATAGATAAATTGCCTACGTTTTTTTGCTCAACCCAAATTTAAAGTTAAAAGTCAACAAAGCCTAAAATGTTCGAACATATTGCTAAACAAAAGCATCGCAAAATCATACAAAGTATAGTACATTTAAGGTGATAGTAGCTTAAAAGCATCCAAAGTCCACTCTGTTCAAATAGCAGCACTGCAACATATCCGCACTATTAATCCTTAAGATCGCTAGTGAAGCAACCCACTTGCTTAAATCCAAGCACACGTATTCAAAGAACACAACCCATTGAGGAAACAACAAAATTGATCTTCTTAAAAATCTCCAAGGACGACTCACCAGCCTGTTTGGCAAGGATTAAGATACATTTTAAAAGCATATTCCACCAATTATCCTTTTGAATTTCAAAACCCAATAGCTCTTTAACCCAATAAAGAGCTCTAAGTAAGGAAGAAAATGTCTTTGACCGAAACACACTTTGCATTAAAAGTAAAATTGTTGCGCGCCAACCATGTCGACCATAATCTTGTCTCACAACCAATTTGCCACCACTGCTTAATTTCACCTTTAAACATCCAACCATTTCATTGAACAAAATAATCATGGATAGAACGTGGTAGACAACCTTCAATCCCCCACCACACCCAGATACAATACCATAAGTCACATATCAATGGACAACTAAATAATACATGGTATGTTGTTTCCAATTCAGTACTACACTAAGAGAAGCTACCTTGGTCCTCTACCAATTTGACACCCTTCATTTTTAGAAAGTTTTTTTATAAGGATCGGTTGAATAGGAGCATCCAAAAGAAACATTAGACCTTTGGTGGGAGATTCATTTTTCATATAGTAGCCTAATGACTCTCTCGCTGACCATTTCCCACATGAGACAAAATTTTTGACAATTTGTCAACTAAGAACATTCTTTTAAGGTCAAGCTATCATACAATTTTATCAGGTTTAGAAGGCACCAAGATTATATTCTAATTTTCTAATCAATGTTATTTTGACTAATACAATCTAATCCTTTCTTATAGCCTAACTTGGACTTGGAGTAGACCATGTGGTAATATATTATAGCAATTATTACTAGGACACCAATTGTGAATTATAGAACTAAAAATACCAGTTGTTCTAGTTATTCCATTAACATTGATTTTTAGGTATGATATGAAATTTACTTAGTGTGCATTTCCCTTTTGTGATTCAATGAATGGTTTTATTAGAAATTACTTCAAATTCATATTATACTATCTTAAATGATCTTGCTATTATAATTTTTAAGTTGTAATTGCATTAAAATAGCTAAGTTTGTTCCTTGATTGGTGATGAAAGATTGTGAAGTAATGAAAATATAGTAGGAAATATATTCTAGTTAAAACATATCTTGATAAACATATATTTACCATTTTCAAAATTAATATGTAGTATTGGGTAAGCATCAATTGCATGTAGTAGCTTATGAACCTTGGGATCAACAAGATGCTCGTTGTATAGAACATGAGACAATTAATAGATTTTATAGGTGTACAAATAAAAGAATCTAGCTTGAGCTTAGTTATATTATATTGGACCTTTAATGAGTTAAAACCTTGTCAAACAATGAAAGAAATTCCAACTTCTTATTCCAAAACTCAGCCCAAACCAAACCTGTTCACCGAATGAGCTGAGCTCATAATCATAGTTTGTTTGACAATTTAACTAGACAAAGCTTAAAAGTAAAATAAAGTGTGGACCGTTTTGTTGTCAAACACTACTACTCTAACTTGAAGGTAAGAAATAAAAAGAGCAAAGTCTTTATTTAAATGGGCTCCATCTTTTACCTTTATTTTGCAATAGTGTTGGCATTATGGGATATTTTTCTATTATCCATCCAAGTTACATTAATGATTTTTGTAGCAAAACACTAATGGAGAGAGAAAAATTATATTTGATTCCTCTTACAAACAACCTATTTATAAACGTTAAAAGTGATTTAAAAAAGGTAAGAAATTAAATGTAACCTATCAATTTCGTAAGAATCAAATAATGATTAATTGCTAAAATTAGCTGTGATTGATTCTTAAGATAATGTTGTATAGTTGAAACTATTTTCCTAAATTAGCTTCTAGCATTGTGTTTTCCCTTACTCCCCCTTAAGATTTTGAATAGATATTTTTTCCATTCCTTAACTTAGATACAAACTTTCCAATAATGGAGCTACTCAATCACTTTGTAAGAATATCATTAACCTGTCCTTAGGTAGACATATAAGGGTGCAAATCAAACCACTTTCTAACTTCTCCTTGATGAAATGCCTACCAATCTCAATGTGTTTTATTTTGTGAGCTATATTGATTACAGATTTGTTATCACTGTAGAGTCTCATAAGACCATCCCCTTAATCCTCAAATAAGTAAGGATGGTTTTTAGCCAAACTAGCTCAAAGACACCATGAATCATTGCTTGGAATTTGGCCTTTTCACTTCAGCCAACCACCAAATTTTTTTCTTACTTCTCGATGTTATGAGATATCTATTGAGAAAGATACAAAACCTTGAAGTTGATCTTATCAACCACCAATCCATCACAATCTATATTAGTGTAAGCCTTAAGTATCAAATCCCCATTCCTCTTGAACAAATTGCCTTTCCCTAGTGTTCCCTTGAGATATTATAAGACTCTATAGGTTTCCTATAAATGAACCTTATTTGGACTATGCATAAATTGAATAACTAAAGTAACTACATATGTTATATCTAGTTAAGTATGAGACACATAAACAAGTCTTCCTACTATCTCTTGGTCTGCTATAACATATTTTTTTTAGTTTCCTTAATATTAGGATCAATAATGGTGCTTGTTGCTTTGTATGTTGTCTTTGTTGATATCTTGAAGTAGATCTAAGACCTTTTTTTTAGAAATGAAAATTCCCTTATCAGAGTGAGCAACCTCAATACCAAAGAAATATTTCAGTCTCTCTAATACTTTAATCTCAAACTCCTTATCCAACCTTTGAATTAGAACATATTGTTCCTTGATTTCACTTCCAATTACAATTTGTTGGTGTTATGGACAGCAAGCAAGTAAACTCAGCTGAAGCTTGAGCAGCAAGGCTCGAGACTTGCAGAAGAAACAATGCAGAAAAAAACAAACAGAAAATGAAAATAAAGCTAAGAACAATGAAGCATATGGAAGAAAACTTCTTGAGATTTCATTCAAAAAGAACAATGGCATAATGCCAATACAAATACAACTTGATGGCTGGTAATCACATGTCAAAGATCACCTAAACCTTTACCTAACACCACTAATAACATGGAAACTTGAAGTATTAACTTGTGAACTTAAACAAAGCTGATATGTCAGCTCAATCACCACCTAATTACATCAAATATCATCCTAACATAGTTCAAAATGAACTAAACTACATTACATTGACTGAAGATTACAAAATGAACAAAACAATTACAAGCTGTGCATGCAATAACAGCTTCTGCTTGGCTCGTCTGCATGGCCACCTTTTCTACTGCATGAGCTGCATGGAAGGCCATCTTCTAACACTCATCTTTGGTCTCCATGCTGCACACTCCTAACTCCTTCCTCAGTTTAATGAACCTTGTTACATTGAGGGCCTTTGTGAAGATATCAGCAATCTGTTCCTCAGAATTGCAATGAATCAGCTCCACCTCTCGAGCTTGTTCCATCTCCCTTACTACATGTAGCTTGATGCTAAAATGCTTGGTTCTACCGTGGAAGACAGGGTTCTTTGCAATTGCAACAGCAGACTTGTTATCACAAAAGATCTCTGTTGCTGCCCCTTGATGTAGGTTCAAATCAGCTAGGATTTTTCTCAGCCAAATTGCTTGATTAACAGCATTTGTAGTTGCAATATACTCAGCTTCTGCTGTTGATTGAGCTACCAAACTTTGCTTTTTTGAGCTCCAGCAAAACATGGCTGATCCAAGACTAAAAGCATAACCAGATGTGCTTTTCATATCATACATTGAACTGCACCACCACTATCGGTGTAGCCAACCAATTTCAAATGTTCAAATTGCTAAACAACATGCCATAGCTCGAAGTACCTTTGATGTATCTGAGTACTCTCTTGGCAGCTTTGAAATGACTTTCATTGCAACAATGCATGAATCTTGAGAGTAAACTCACAGCATACATTATGTCTGGCCTAGTAGTAGTCAAGTATAACAAACAACCAACTAGGCTTCTATAGGTTGATTCACATACCTTTTCGAAAGCACATTGGCTCGATAGCTTTTCTCCAACAGCAACTGGTGTGCTAGTTGCTTTACAATTCTGCATTGAGAACTTGTTCAGAATCTTCATAGCAAATGCTTTCTGACTTAGATATATTCCCTTCTGAGTTTGTGTGACTTTCATGCCTAGGAAGTAGGACATCAGCCCCAAGTCAGACATCTCAAACATTTGTTGCATTTTGGTCTTGAAATCAATCAACATTGCTTGGTCTCCTCTTGTCACCAACAGGTCATCAACATACAAGGACACAATAAGCTGAGTTTGCACTCCTTCCCTTTTAACATACAATGTAGGCTCACTAGTGCTCCTCTCGAATTCCAAACTGACCAAGTAGCCATCAATTCTGCTGTACCAGGCCCTTGGTGCTTGTTTCAAGCCATACAAAGCTTTGTTCAACTTGTATACCATTTCTTCTTTACCAGCCACTTTGAAGCCTTGAGGCTGCTCAACATAGATCTCTTCTTCAAGGAAACCATTGAGAAAGGCTGACTTCACATCAAGTTGATGGATTTTCCACTTCATTTGAGCTGCTAAGGCAACTAGCAGTCTGATGGTGTCAAGTCTGGCCACTGGAGCAAATGTCTCCAGGTAGTCCACACCAAATTTCTGGCTAAACCCCTTCACAACTAGCCTGGCTTTGAGTTTGTTCAAGCTCCCATCAGCATTGTGCTTGGCTTGATAGACCCATTTTACCCCAATAACCTTCCTGTTGACAGGTTTCTGAACCAATTCCCAAGTCTGGTTCTTCTCAGTCATGTTGATTTTATCAAGCATGGCTTGTTTCCAGCCTTGCTGACTTTCAGCTTCTTCAAAGCAACTTGGCTCTACTATGGCTACATGTGATCTTCATAGACCTCAGCCAAAGGTCTTGTGCCCCTGACTGGCATGTCATCAATGTCTATTTTTGGACCAACTTGATCAGGTTCAATCTGATCAACCATCAGCTCTTCAAAAATAGCCTCTAGTTCATTCTTTCTCAATTCCAGCTTGCTTTTTCATTGAACACCACATCTCTGCTCACTAGAATTTTGTTTGTTGAGGGATCCAAAATTCTATAGCCCTTTTTGATTGAGCTATAGCCTATCAGTATACCTGCTTGAGCTCTTTTGTCCAGCTTGCTTCTTTTCACAGCTGGGACTTGTGCATAACATATGCAACCAAAGGTTCTGAGATGAGCCAGTGATGGCTTGAATCCAAACCAAGCTTCAAATGGAGTTTTGTGAGCTAAGGCTATAGTTGGAAGTCTATTTTGGAGATAGACAGCAGTGTTCACTACTTCAGCCCACAAGGTTTTGGCAATTTTTTCTCAAACATAAGGCACCTGGCCATGTCCAACAGATTCTTATTTTTTCTTTCACTAACCCCATTCTGCTAAGGTGTGTAGACATTGGTAAGCTGGTGTTTGATGCTAGCATCATTGCAAAGAGCTTGGAATTGAGCTGAGGTATACTCAGCTCCATTTCTGATCTGATGGTCTTGAGTTTGCAGCCTGTTTCAGTTTCAACTGCAGCTTTGAACTTCAAGAACACTTGAGCTACCTCAGACTTATGCTTTAAGAAGTAAATCCAGCAATATCTGGTACAATCATCAATAAAAAGAATAAAGTACCTGTTACCACTGAGTGATTCAGTCTTCATGGGACCACACACATCAGTGTGCACAAGCTGAAGTTTTTTTGAGGCTCTCCAGGCTTGATTCGAGGGAAATGGCAACCTGGTTTGTTTTCCTAGCTGACACACTTCACAAACATCATCATGCTTCACTGAGTTGGTGAAGTTTTCAACCAAATTTTCACTGACCATCTGAGCCATCGATCTGAAGTTGGCATGCCCAAGCCTTTGGTGCCAAAGCTTGGTGTCTTCAGTAGAGGCTATGCAGGCTGAGTGTGAGTCACTTGGCCAGTTGACTTCAAAACATTTATCAGTCATTGTGACTGACATGAGGCTTGATTCACTTGGATCAGCAATTTGGCACTCTTTGCCTTTGAACATAACTGAATAACCTTTCTCAAGCAATTGAGCAATGCTGAGAAGGTTTCTGTCAATTTCAGGTACTAGCAACACATTTGAGATGAGCTTGTTACCTGTGGAAGTGCATATCAACACATCCCCTTTGCCCTCAGCTTTGATAAACTGACCATTGCCAACTTTTACTTTGGTTTTGCAGCTTCTGTCCAAGGTTTTGAAGATGGTTGCATCTAGTGTCATATGGTTGGTGCAACCACTGTCTAAGAGCCATCCTTTTGAGCCCTTCTCATTTGCAGCTGAGCATGAGACTGTAAAGACTTGTTCCTCATTGTCACTGCCTTCTTCAGCTACTCGAGCTTCAGCGTTTGGCTGTTGATGTTGAGCCTGCCTTGGTCTGCCCTTGTTCTTGCAAACCCTTTCAACATGGCCCCTCTTCTTGCAGTGTTGGCATAGTGCATCTGGTCTAAACCAGCATCTTTCTTATGGATGACCAGGCTTCTTACAGAATCTGCAATGTTGCTCACAACTTCTTGTAGCATCAGGCTTAGGCCTGTTTTTCCAAGTCTTCTTGCCTTTGTAGGCAGAAGTGCTCGAAGCAAACTTGGTCTTGGCTTGAAAAGTACCTTCTTAGTGTTCCTCCATCCTGCTGGCTCTTCTTTGCTCTTGAGCATATAGAGCATTGATGAGCTCTGTTAGAGAGATTGTTGAAAGATCTCTTGAGTCCTCTAGAGAGGATATCTTTGCTTCATACCTTTCTGGTAAGGTAGACAACACTTTCTCCACTATCCTTGCTTCATTAAACTGCTCACCAAGGAGCCTTATGCTGTTTACCACAGCCATGATTCTATCTGAATACTGCTTGACAGTTTCTTCCTCTTTCATCTTCAAATTCTCGAAGTCCCTTCTCAAGTTCAAAAGCTGTTGCTGTCTTGTTCTCTCAGTCTATTGGAACTCCTCTTTCAATTTATCCCAGGCCTGCTTTGGTGTCTCACTAGCCATTATCCTTATAAAAATCACATCTGAGACACAGTTTTGGATGCATGACATAGCTTTGTACCTCTTGGTCCTCTCATCAACATGCTGCCTAATTTGAGCCACTGTGGGATTGGCTCTAAGTGGAGCTGGCTCAGTATCAGTGTTCACAACTTCCCACAGATCAAAGGCCTACAGGTAAGTCTTCATCTTGATCACCCATATGTGAAACCCTTCACCACTAAAGACTGGTGGTGCTGCTGGAGAAAATCCTGAAGAAGCCATTCGATTTAAAGACAAGTCCTCTAAGACAAAGGCTCTAGATACCAATTGTTGGTGTTATGGACAGCAAGCAAGTAAACTCAGCTGAAGCTTGAGCAGCAAGGCTCGAGACTTGCAGAAGAAACAATGCAAAAAAAAAAACAAATAGAAAATGAGAATAAAGCTAAGAACAATGAAGCATATGGAAGAAAACTTCTTGAGATTTCATTCAAAAAGAACAATGGCATAATGCCAATACAAATACAACTTGATGGCTGGTAATTACATGTCAAAGATCACCTAAACCTTTACCTAACACCACTAATAACATGGAAACTTGAAGTATTAACTTGTGAACTTAAACAAAGCTGATATGTCAGCTCAATCACCACCTAATTACATCAAATATCATCCTAACATAGTTCAAAATGAACTAAACTACATTACATTGACTGAAGATTACAAAATGAACAAAATAATTACAAGCTGTGCATGCAATAACAGCTTCTGCTTGGCTCGTTTGCATGGCCACCTTTTCTGCTGCATGAGCTGCATGGAAGGCCATCTTCTAACACAATTGTAATCAACATACATTAAGTATTGTAACTCTCCTTGAAGAAGAGTGTTCGATGAGCATTGGTTGATCCACTTAACCTTTGAATGTAATTTACTCCTGTTTTGAGGATCAATATGAACATAAGCTACACACAAGTATCCTAGGAACAAGGTTTTCTAAACTATTTAGATCGAGATTAATGGTAGAAAGTGTGTCAATAGGACTTCAAAAACTTAAGACTTGTTTGAACAAATGAGTGATTGTAAGAACTGCTTCCTCCAGAAGAATTAAGGCACAAAATTTTCAAGCGATAAAGACTTAGTTTTTTTTTAATAAGTTATTTTATTTTCTCTTTGCTACCCCATTTGTAAGTATTAATGGCTTGTTTATACACAGTAGAGCGGTTTTCAAAGGAAAGGAATTAAACATGATAATCTATCAAAATCCTTAAGAATCATCTAAGGATTAATTCTTAAAATTAGGTGTTATGGATTCCTAAGGTCATGTTGTGCGACTGAATTTTTTTTTCTTAATTAGGTTATAAGATCCTATTTTTGGGTAAAAGTTTCATGGATGTCCTTGTACTATGATTTGGATTGCATTTTCCATCTATACTCAAAAAATGAAATGAGCAAATTAATTCCTATACATTAGATCAAAGAGCAAACTAGTCTTCTTAAAAAAAATCATCCATTTTTATTGTTAAAAATGAGTAAAATGTAATTTGACTCCTAATACAAGGATCCTCCATAGTATCAGTGAAAGACCAAGTCTTACCTGTAAATTCTTTTGAAGAAATAGGTGAGCCAACAACTGCAAGTTCATCAGTGATCGTTTTGATCTCATACAAATATTGAACCACGCCCCTTGATCCTTTGGTGATGCGTGTGAGTCGATCACGAAAACTATAAACTCTTCTGTGACTCTTGTTGGCATAAAGTGTATGTAGAAGAGATCATGCTTTCTACGAATTGTCGGCAGTAGTAATAGTGGAAGCAACTGTGCTTTCAACATAGGCAAGCAACGCTTGGCGAAACCATTTGATGGAAGAAGGATTTTTGTGTTCAAATTATTTTTCGAGATTGTTGGAGGAGGGGCTAATGTAGCACTAGTGAGTCGGCCAATTAAACCATGACCATCAAGTAACATCGTCATTTGAGATTTTTCCAGTTTGAGAAATTAGTACTTCCGCTGAGTTTTAGAGGAAATTGCGAGGCAGAATTGAATTGAATAATAGTGTTTACTATAATAGTAGCAGCTTTGGTGTTTGGAGGTGAGAGAGAAAGACAGAAATGAAAACTTTTGACAGCAGAGGAAGAAAACAGAGAACAGAACAAGACAATGAAGCAAGATGCAAGAAAAATTTACTTGCTCACAAACGTGCAGCAAGGAAGCAATCTGTGTTTAGCAACTGATATGCTTACTCATTCATTATGAAAACAATACATTTATAGTAAAATACATCACCAAATATTCAATTAACCCCACTAATCAGCATTGGGACTATAAAAACTTAACTTGCACACAAGCTGATTATGTCAATCAGCACCTAAAAAATATTAAAACAATACCAACTTAGTTCATTTTGAACTAAGTAACTTAACAAAGTAACTAAACAACCTTGCTGTTACAGCAAGCATACGTGCTGTAGCATGCACAATTACTAGCACGTACTTCGTCCGGAAATATTACAGCAAGCATGGTAGGCCAATTTTCAACACTTTGGTGTTTGGAGGTGAGAGAGAAAGAGAGAAATGAAAACTCTCACTAATACATAGAACTTTTACCCCTGTTTTCCCACAATTTCCATATTTGGGTTATAGGAAAATAACTTTTTTGGCTTGATTTTGCTGAACTGAAAGTTTGCCTTTTGTGAGTATCTTGATTATATTCCCTTGTACAAAAAAATACGATGATCTAATTCTACCTGATTATTGAAGGATTTGAAATTGAAAATATGCGACTTTATTTGAGATTGTTGAAGCATTGTCCATCCTTGACTGAATGGAAAGTAACTTCTTGGTCATGAATTTTATGGAACGATGAGTGTTATTTGTTGTAGGCCACACAAGTTCTAATATTGAATTTGAAGATATTAATGTTTAGAGATGATAGTTTTGTGTAGAAATGTTTAAACTATCCACCTATTTTGTTGTAGTTGCAGTACATTTTATTTCTTTCTTAGAAGGTCTAATGGTTACAGTATTAGCAACAGTGCATACAAATGCCATGTGATCAACTAGGTTTTCTTCAGGCGATGCTTTTGTGGGTTTCTTTGAAACCTTTTGCTCTTAAAGATCAACCACCACATGGTGCATTTGTCACTATTTTAAATTGGATAGAGATTCACCCTTTAACCATATTACTATATGCTATTAACAGAAAATGTGCTAGTTTGTATAAACAAAAAAAGAGTACGAGACAAACTCCAATTTGGTGGTGTAGCATGGTTGTAAAACAAGTTTTGCATAGTCTTAACTGGCAAATTGCTTATGACCTGATAGTGATGGCCAATAAATGAAAAGTAAATCATATGGATGGTATTTTGCAGGTGAGTAACTATTGTGCAAATGAGCTTTGCGGAATTGTGGCAGAGGAGTGGGAAAGAGGAAGCAGTTTAGATGGATGGAATAAGAGGTGGGAGGTTGCGCTGTGCAAGGCTTATGAGAGGGCTGACAATGCCTTCAAAGACGAGGCATTAGCACCCAAATCTGTTGGATCGACTGCTTTGGTACTTATTGTCTCACCCTGCCAGATAATTGCTGCTAATTGTGGTGACTCCAGGGCTGTACTTTGTCGTGGGGCACAAGCAATCCCTTTGACAGTTGACCAAAAGGTTCTCTCTAATTTCAGTTTCATTCATCTCTCCATTTACAATTATTAAGGTTGTATTTTCCAAAACTAAGCACTCTTTCCTGGTGCCTCCTCTGTTATCACTTTTCTGTATATATATATGGTCTTTGTTCGTTCTGTAGCCTGACCGAGCAGATGAGTCGGAAAGGATCACTAGCAGCGGAGGTAGAATTCTCAACTGGGGCTGTTTAAGGGTGGAGGGAATTCTTTCCATGTCAAGAGCAATAGGTTTTTCTTGCTTCTATACAACTAATTATAATATCATTTTCATGGCATGAACAAGATAGTCGGATACAACTTAATTTATGTTAAGTGTTTTGTTTCTTCTTCAGCCAAAACCAAAAGCTTGTCCTTCTGTGTTTACTGAAATTCATTCAAATTTTTATAGCTACTCAGGCTCTGTTTTCATGTCAAAGAATAAAAACTAGAGACACAATAGAACCAACCTGCAAGTGTGCCAAGAATACTATAGCAAATCCCATGTTGCTCCTATATCTATGTTAAGTACGTACCCAACATTTCAAATTGGGCATTAACATGAGACACTACCCTCCAAGTATAGGTCAAGCCAATTTCATGATTTTGATCTAATGTACTAGTCTTATGCTGTAAAAATGAAGACAATACCAGAGTCATCTCTTATATTTTGTAATTTACTAAGCAAGCCCTTCTTGAGAATTTAATTGAACCAAAAAAACATGTTTAAGAAAAACTGCAAGTTATTTAGTTTATTCTACAATGAATAATAAAATTGATTAAATGAACACTTATTAATTTGGATGATGTGACTTTCAGGTGATCATGATTTGAAACCATGGGTTATTTCAGTCCCTGAAGTTACTTTCACGACTAGGACAAAAGAAGATGAGTGCTTGATTTTGGCAAGTGATGGCCTCTGGGATGTTTTATCTAATGACGACGTTGTGAAGTTAGCTCGCAAAGAACTAAGACAGCGACAGAGGCTTGCTGGGGCTAATAAGAGTTCATTCCCACCTGCTTGGCATGTTTCTCAGCATGTTCTAAAACAAGCTCTGGATGCATACAGTCTTGATAATATCTCTGTCATTGTTGTTGACCTCAAGAATCCAAAGCTAAAACCCCAGGAAAAGCCTTAAAGGTACATGCTTTCTGTAGATGGGGACCTTTGCTTTAATATCACCATAATGTTTAAACCAAATGAAACTTTAACAAAGTTTTTAAATTTATTTCTTGTCTTGACAGGGATGTACTGAAGGAAAAGGAAAGACAACTAACTGATGGTGAAGATATATATATATATATATATATATATATATATATATATATAGACAGTGTTCTAATGTAAAGAACAACGTGGTTTTAACCTAGAAAACTTGAGACATATGTACCCGCCTTTGTTAAGTGACTTTCAATGACAATATAGGTTTCCTTGTTTGGACTATACTTGGATCTTCTGACTGGAAGATTTAATGGCATGCTTTTAAAGTTTCTGTATTGAAATGATCTACTCATAGATGATGACTGTCTGCTTAACCATTTTCGTGATTTAATGGGATGGTAATGTATGGGGTTTGTATTGCTTACTTTTCAACATTCTTCTAATCCAAGACGAAGGAAAAAAGAATGCAATGCATGCTTATAGTGACACATGCCAATAAACCTCTTTGTTTCCTTTTTTATTTAATGCAATGATCTCAATTAGTGGCATTTCAAAACCCTGGTGAAGGCAGGCAACTACAGAAGGATATATAATTTTCGTGTTGTATGTATTGTTGTTGTAAAGTATAAACATTCCAGTAGGTACAAGAAAGTAAAAAAAAAAGCTCTTACATGTACTGTGGCTGATTAGTCACATGGCACCACCATGTATGGTTCTTTTCTTTACCTTTTCAGTGGATGATGTGGTGCCATCAATCATATCAGTAAATGGATGGGTGGCTCCATTCATCATTAATTCGATTCCTCCATTTGGTTGCTTTTCAGGTATGCTACGAGGATCATGTCTCCTTCAGTTTATTTGGATAAAATTTTGGCGGACGGGACGGGAGCTCCAAAAATGAAAAAGCACAGGCTTATAGTGGGAAGGGTTTGCCAAACAAAATCGGAAAAGATAGATTCTAAAGATGAGAAGATGAGCAGAATTGATGCTGCATGAATTGAAGAATAGCTGTGGAAAGAAAAAAGCAGCCTTAAAGTTAACTCCTGTATGATTGCATCAATGCCCACAAGTTTTTATTATTCCCTTTCAAAAGCACAAGTAAAAAATGGGATGCATCGGGCATTTCTCCTGAAGCAAGCAACAAAGCTAATTCCTTGCATGCATTGCCATGCCATGCAAACACCATGTTCCTTTCTTCTCATTGAATCTTCCACCTATATTTTTTCAGCTAGAGCCATTTCTTGTTATTAAACCTCCTTTGACTGTGTGTGTGTGAATGAGAACATTTTATAAGAAGAAATTTTCCCTATGGATACAACAAAAAAACATGTTCTCTTACTGTTAATTAAGTTAGAAAAAAAAAAAAAAAAAAAAAAAAGGGGGGGGGTCCATTTTGGAAGCAAAGTGTGAGCAACATTAGGCAATGTTGTCTGAGCCACAAGTACAGCAAACCTTATCATCAGGTTACATGCATGCATTATCCATTTCAAGGTGGACGAACAAACATTCTTTTTTCTTGCATCACTATGGAACTCACAGGATGCTGTTTTAATGGATGGTTTCAGACAAGGCACATCTAGAAAGCAACTTGATTTTTTCCCTATACCTTCTTGCATGCTGAGCCATCTGGTATTTGGGTCAACATATGATAATTATAATAGAATTATTACCCAAAAATTTTCACATCTTAAGAGATTCCATATTGTAATAACTGCAGTTGTATTGTCAACATTTTCATCTTTCTTTCCTGCATGTTGGTAACAGAATAAATGAACATATTTGCTGTCCGCGATGCTTGTTTTTTTTTCAGAGACGGAGTTAGAATTCGAGATTGCAATTTTAGATATGGATTAGGATATCCGCAAGTATTGGACGATATTTATTTATTTATTTTTGCATATTGTAATAATCTTTGGATGTTAAAAGTATTATTTGTAGAGAATATAGATAAATATTCATTATTTTTGCTCATTGTGAGAATTAATCCCCGATTTCCAAAAATATTTAATAAATAAGTATTTTTCTTATGTTATTACACTGTTAATCAAATGAGGCACAAGATCAGAAAGGTAGATGATGCGATGAATTGCATTACCAATTTGCTTTTATTCATTCTAATGTTTTCTACTTTATTCGTATTATTGCGTAAATACTTATGCTACAACATGTCCACATCGCATACTACAACCTAACTAGAAATTCTTTCATTGTAAAAATAAAAATTATTTTTATTTTTAATAACGTAAGTAATTTTTAAAATTATAATTATGAAATTGATTGTTATGCAATCAATCATTTAATATTATTTAAAACGTAAATGTTTAATAATTAGTTGTAGATTTAACATACTATGTTTGTTCGTAAAAGAATAGAATTTTCTTATAATTTATATTAATATAATTTATGTAAAATTTTAAATATATATAATTATCTTTTATGTATTCATTTACTATTATTTTGATATCCAAAATTTTCTTATAACAAATTTTATTTTAAAAAATAAATCTAAAAGTGTAAAATGTAATCACTTAATTGTAAGTTAACTTATTATATTTAATTAAAAGCTAAATATACAACAGGTCACTCCAAAATAGTTTATTTCTATTTTGGTTTTTTTTTTTTGTCAATTTAATCACTCTAATTAAGATTGTTGCTCAAATTGGTCATTTCCGTTAAAAATTTTGTTAATCCACTAACGGATTGCTAACGTGGCATTTTCTTTTACTTTTGACTAAAGCTAGGAATCTCTCTATAATTAGTCCAAAATACTTTTTTTTGGTTTATTTGCAACATAAGACTAAAGTTTATAAATGTTAGTGGAAAGGGAGAGAAAACATATTTCTCTTTTCATCTTTAACAACTGAAAATTTAAGGAGAAGAAGAAAAACTTTCGCCTTAGGATTCCACATTTAGAGTCTCTTTATTTTCTGTAATTTTTATGTTTTGAAATCTCGGGAACTTAATCTAGTCGACTCGTTTTATTTTTGAAACTTTTAAAGTTTATAAATGTTGCCATTGATGAATGCTTAAAGTTTTGATGTTAAAATGTTAGTTTTTAAGCTTAGAAATAAAAAAGAACAGATTTGTAAAGTGAAAGTTGTTAATTTTGAAAATATGGACTAATATGTAAATATTTCAAAATTGACATAAAATTTCTGAAATTATGATTGATAGAGGGATTTTGAAGGATGAACTTGAAATTAGATTGTAAACCGAAACTCAAATTTGAAAGATATAGCCATTTCGGTTTTAGGGATTACACATTAAATAAAATGTAAAACTTTAGGAAACATTTGAAAAATGAAAATGAATTAATATATGATTACAATATGCTATTTTGAGATGTTGAAAATGATAAATTGAAATAAATTATTATATAAATCGAGATTTGAGCTAATTGGTGATGATCGAAAAGATTATTACTTTTATAAAAAATAATTTTTTAAAATTTAGAAATTATATATTTAAATATTTAAATAATTTATCATAATTTAATATCATAAAAAGTTTATTTTAGATATTTATGAGTTAATTTTTTTAAAAAATAAAAAATGATTAATTTATTAATTTTAAAAACTTAACGGTAGGAATGCATCTTAATGTTCCATGTGGTTAAAAAATAAAATAAAATATAAATAAGATTAATCCTTTGGATGGAAAAAAGTAAAACAAGCAGAATTAAACTGTAAATGCTGGTTTGCTGAAGGAAAAAGAAAATGTCTCCGATGAATGAGGTGGTGGTGCAGGAGGCTGAGTGATAGGAAAAAATTAAAAATTAAAATACTCACTCCACCAACACCTTTCTCACAGCTTTTCTAACAAAGGAGTAGATGTGACTACACATGAAAGACACAGAATCTCTTCCTCTAACACTTATTTCTTCTTTTTGTTAATTATAATGGTTGCTGTGCCTTGATTTTGCTTGCACAGAGAAAGACGTGATCAGGAGGACCCATCCGTTTCACCTCTCAAACTCGGCTAAATTAGATGTGTAAGCTGATTTTGTTTTTTAATTAATTAAATACTTCTTTTTTTTAAATAAATTTAGAGCAGTAGATTATTTTTGAAGAGAGAATGTTGGGCGTGCTTTTTTCTGACGGTTATTTGTTTAACGACAGTAAAAGATTTTAAAGGCCAATAGTACTTTTTTGCCCTATAAATATCAAATAATTTTTCATTTTTTTCACTTCAATTTAACTCTCTCTATTCTCTCTAAACTCTCAATTTTCTTAAGTTTTGTTCAAAATTTTCCTATACACACTGTAGTTTTATTTAATTATTTTGTATATTCATTTCGATTAAATTTTCACGAATGACAACCTCTCTGATTTGTTTCGACAACAAGTACATTTTCGCTGCTCAAGTGATAATGGTAATGAGAAATTTTAAATTTCGTTATTTTCAAGTAAATTAAATTTAAAGTTTTTAATTTTTAAAATATTTTATTTTTTTCGATATAAATAGGCAGATGATTGTATTTTTAAGAGGTTCATACATAATTTGTCAAAGAGCCCAAACACCGAAATTCATGGTTACCTGTGGGACACAAGATTCTTACATGCGTCTCGTATGCTCAGGGACTACAAATTGGATCCTACACTTATCAGCGCGTTGGTGGAAAAATGGAGACTTGAGAAACACACATTCCATCTTTTATGCAGTGAGTGTACAATTACACTCGAGGACGTAGTTTTACAACTCAGTTTATCTGTGGATGGGTTAGTTGTTACAGGGTCAATGGTCGTTCCCGGTAAAGAAGACCTTTGCGAGGCATTTTTGGGAAGGTGTCGAACAAGTTTTAAGGTGGCCAGATAGATATGAAATGGTTGGAAAATAATTTTAAAGAACTTCCTCTGAACGCGACCGGCATCATCAAAGAACAATACGCCCAAGCATTCATCCTAAGGTTAATCGGGGGAAATCTAATGTCCAATAAATCTCGAAATTTGGTACACATAAGGTGACTACTACACCTACTCGACTTCAAAGAATACGGACGACTGAGTTGGGGATCAGTCGTGTTAGCCACGTTGTACCGGGTGTTGTGTTGGGTGACGAAACTGGATAAGATGTCAATTAGTGGTTGCCTGCTCCTACTGCAGTCATAGGCATGGTGGCGGCTACTATTTCTACGTCCCCGAGTGGACGACCCTTATACGTTCTCATTGGTGACAAGGTAAAATTCATTTGATAATAATATGTAGTTAATATAGTAAATGTTATTTATTTATTATATATTTGAATTAACATATTGCTTGAATAGGTGGAACTATGGGTCGAGTTATGTGGAACTACCAGAGCAGCTTAAAGATATCCGGTTGTTGTTAGATCAACGCTCGGAAGCCGAGATTAGTTATTGATTTTTTTTAAACCTATAAAAATTACGTAATGATTTGAAATTTAAAATTTTGTACATAACAAAATTGATAATTGTGCACTACAGTTTGAATAGATGTCATACATCGATCTGGATATTATAGAATACATCTCGCTCGAATTTTTGGCCATTCGGAATATGTAGGACGCAAAGGTGTCATTGATTGTTTACACGATGGTGAAGATGCACAAATCGGATCAAGTGATGCGATAATTCGGGTGAAGGCAAAAAATTTCGCCGCCACCGCAAGACATGGAAGCACTACACAAGCTTAATTTACAGGGGAAGACCGATGAGAATTGGTGAGATTACCACAAGGAGTATATTGACATTTGAGATCGTAGGATGAAATTCTTACCTATTCACAATGAGTGTGCTGAAGTGGATTATCCTCCTATTTATGGGTTGAGGGACTATAGGTAGTTCTAGGCATTGTGTCAAAAAGAACAGATATGATCAGAACTTATAATGAGATTGTTCAAAAAAAAAAAACTTGCATGATTGCATAAAAAAAAGTAATACTCTTCATCTACATTAATATAATTTGTATATTTAAATTAAATCTTACAAATATTTATATTAATTATGTAAAAAGTATTTAAAATTATATTTTATATCACAATATTAATGATGGTCCACACCGCACACTACTTCTTCCAAAAGGAGCTCACCAAGTAAAGGTTTCTCCATATGCTCAAACTCGAGTGAGTTCTGTGAGTAAATAGCCGTTGACCACCGGGCCAAACATAATTTTCACTTATATCATAATATTAATTACTTAATAAATTATTTTTAATATTTTTATAATAATTTTAGTTTATATATTTAATATATTATAATATATTAAAAAAATTAAATATCATTTAGACACATATTTTCTATTTTATAATATTATATTTAAAATAAATATTTTATCTTTTTAAAAACTTTTTGACAATAATGATAAACACTATCAAATTATAAAAAAAATTATTTTTTTCACATTACTTTTCGACCTTAATAATAAACCATAACTTAAATTTTTTAAATTTAAATTAATTTGGTTGAATATGTTTTTTTAAATAATAAAAATATTTAATGATAATTTTACATTACTATCTATATATTTTTATATTTTTATAATTAAATTTAAATAATATAGTTTTTATTATTTTAAACAGTAAAATAATTTATTTAAACGAAGTAAAGTCCACATATAATCATGGAGCAATACCACTTTTTAAAGAGTATTATTTCAATCTTTTTGGGATTTTTATGTCTTTATAAACCATTTTCTTAAAGAAAATCCCCTTTGAGAAACTAACAAAAATTATTCTCTTTCTTGTCGCTTTGCTGCCTTCACCCATTAGATCTCGCCCATTGTAAACACAATTCTTTTTCTTTTAAATGACTAATGCATATATCCACTCCATCATTTGGTTCCATAATCTCTCTCATTCTTTATTCAAAAAGCTTAGCAAGGAGGGGCTTTCTCCTTCTAACTAGAGCTGTTCATGGTTAGGTCGGGTCGGGTCGGGCCTAATTAAAAATTTAGGTCCGTTTGCTAGGCCCGGGTCCAGTTTGGCCCAAAAAATAGGCCTAAAATTTTGTCTAAGCCTGACCCGGATAAAAATGCTAAAATTTGGGCCGGACTCGCCCGTATTAATTTTTTATATTATTTTTAAATATATAATACATAAAAAAATACTAAAAACATCAAAATAAATATTTCCCAACAAATTGAAAATAAATTTTAAAAAATATGTATACTTAAATAACACTATGATAGATGCAACTTAACAAGCAAATGCCTCTAAAATAATAACAAAATTAACAATAAAACAAATTTCATGCAATATCTAAACAATAACAACAAAATAGTAGCAACATAATAGTAAAATGGTAGCAAAATAATGAGAAAACAACAAGAAAATAACATTAAAAAAAAAAGAGCAGATTTTTTTGTCCTATAGTGAATTCAGGTTGGGTCGGGTTGGGCCCGGGCCAAAAATGCCTTACTCGAGGCCCGGCACGTTTTTTAAACGTGCCTTATTTTTTTGTCCAAGCCCATTTTTCGGGCCTATATTTTTGCCCAAACCTCTCACATTTCAGGCGGGCTTTCAGGTCGGGCCACCCGTGAACAAGTCTACTTCTAACCATCTTAATTCGAAAACTTATATAATTATATATACATATATCTTTTTAAAATTTGATTATGTTAGGAAAAAAATTGTTGTTGTTGTTTAATTTATATATATACATATATCTTTTTAAAACTTGTTATTTTGGATATTACATAGTGTTGGGGATCAACTCGTATAAATAACGAAATAGAAAAAGATAGAAAAGATCGAATACAAATATTTTACATGGAAAACTCCTCCGAAGAGGACAATAAACATGGGCAAAGAAAACTTAACTAAAACAACAAATAATCTGAATGAGTACAAGATGTATATAACCCAAAAACAAAACAAAAAAACCCTAAACCACGGAAACAAAGCTCTCTGACTAAAACATAAATTTTCCTTAAAGCTCTCTCAGAACACTCTTAATCTTATCTTAATCTTAATCTTAATGTGATGAAGATATCAATTCTTGGGTTACTAAGGCCATTTTATAGGATGAAATTCGTGTGAATATATGACTAAAATATCTCTAGAATAACCAGATTTTGACTGGAAAAAGATAGCAGAGTTTAATTGGAAGAAGGAACCTAGTATTTGTGGGAATACGTCACCACGTCACAACGTCCCCCACCGTGTCATCCTGACGTCGCCCGTCTTCATGACGTCCCATGTCGCATCATTGGGACGTCACCTTTGCTTCGTATCGTCTCGACGTCCCGATGTTCCTCGTCGTGACGAGTCTGTTTCGGCCCTTCTTCGATTGTTGTAGGTTCATCTTTCTAAGTGCCTACAAAAAGTCCAATAATTGTGAGGCACACTCCACACATAGAGTGCTATAACAATTTGAATAACACTTCTAGTGTTATTATCAATGTCTTGTTTAAGTCCAAATTTTTACTTGTACTAATTGGTTACTTATTTCTTGTTTTAGCGGTAGCAAATATAAACATTTCTTGCGATAGAAAATTAGATATTATAGACTCTATGATATTTGGGATTTGTACTTTTCTTATTAATGTAATGTAAGGGATGGCTTGAGGCAACTTGATCCCTATTATTTAGAAAATGATACTATCACTTTATTGAATTGCATAAAAGATAATATTTTTTACACTTTCATCTTTGATTAAAAGAATGATTTTAGAGAGCAATTTTTGTTCAATAAGGAACTGTCATGAGTGCATTTAGATATATTAACTTACTCATTTGAGATTTGATTGAAACTTTCAATAGAAAAAGCTTTGAGTGCTTAAGAAAATTCATTGAAAGTATGAGACACTAAAGTTGTAATAATTTTAAGGTTGATTTAAATGTAATTAGTGGTTGTATTGTTGGGATTCAATCTCTAGACAAGTTCTTATAGATATAAGTGGTTCACCAAATTATGTAAGCATCTCTCATGTATTTATGCTCGTGCTCTTTACTTGTTGCTCCTTAGTGTTACACCAACTATTCCAATAGTTCCAACCAAGGGTGAAGCTAGAACAATTTTTTAGGGGGGTCGAAAGAAATTTTAATTTTTTATAGTCTATATCTTTATAATTTTTAAAGGATTAAATCAAATTTTTATAATTTTAGGGGGGACAAAGTGCAATTTTACCATTATTAATTTAAAATTTTAAAATTTTTTAATGGCCTAAATAACAATTTTACCTTGAATCGTATTTCCATAATGCCTTCTTTGCCAAAGCTAGTCACGGGCCTATCTCGAACTATGCAAGATATTAGTTGAGTCGAAGCTGTGTTTGAACTTTGAAGCTGGAAGACTTCTAGTCTTCGACTTGTGCACTACCAAATCAAAACTAACATGGGTCTGATTTTCACGAATGCAGTTACTGTTAAGTATGACTCCTATTTTAGTCAAATTTGAGAAATAATCTTCTAGTTAAACTATGTTTATTTGTTTCAATCAAACACTAATTAGTTTAGATTATTTTATTATTATTTGACCTATGAATTTAGCCTATAAATAGGCTCTTTTACAACCTTAGAAAATACACCAATTAGATATTAGAACTCATAACACATTTAGAGAATTTTGTGTTTACGTTTTGAGGGTTCTTTGTTTTCGGGTTTTCGGGGTTTAGTTTTATCTCCATCTTTTGTACTCTTCGTTCTGTTGCCATTATAGTAAAATTATCTTTGCTCGTGGTTTTTTATCCTCTTTGGAGGGGTTTTTTTTCACGTTAAATTTGTGTGTGTTCAATTTCTCAATTTATTCCGCTATTTTTTCTTGTTGCTTAATCGGGTCGATCCTAACAAGTGGTATCAGAGCTAGTTCAATTTTCATAGATCAGCCCATTCAAATATGTCAGCAACAAGGTTTGAAATTGAGAAGTTCGATGGTGAGACAAATTTTAATCTGTGGCAAGTTCGGATGATGGCAATTCTAGTTCAAACCGGCTTGAAAAAGGTTGTCACCGAAAAAAAGCCTGAGAATCTAAATCAAACAGAATGGGAAGAGCTTGATGAAAAGGCCTTGTCTACAATCCAGTTGTGCCTCGCGAATACGGTATTGATGGAGAAAACCTCATCCGCCTTATGGAAAAGGTTAGAAACTCTTTATGCGACTAAGTCTCTGGCTAACCGTTTAGTGTTGAAACAACGTCTATTTACGTTTCGCATGAACGAAGGTGAGCTTCTTAGAGATCACATCAGTCAATTCATTACTCTTTTAAATTATTTAAATAATGTTGAGGTTCATATTGACGATGAAGATCAGGATATGCTATTATTGTGCTCTTTACCCCCTTCATACAAGTCTTTCAGGGAAACCCTGATTTATGGCAGAGACAAACTCTCATTCGAAGATGTGAAGGATCATTTGTTGAGTAGAGACAAACTCGAAAATGAGCTTCATTTGATAGCAAGGCAGATAGGCAAGCTTCCGTTTTGATAGCATCAAAGAAACGAGACAAAAGGTGTCGCTATTGTAAAAAGTTAGGTCACGTCAAAGCAGATTGTTATAAATTGCAAAAGAAAAGAGCTGTTGAGAGTAACGAGGAAGATGTAGCTGGTGCTAATTTGGCCGATGAAAGTGGCGATGATTTCTTGTTAGTGTCAACGAGCGATAACTCCAAGCTCACGTCCGAGTGGGTCCTAGATTCGGGATGTTCTTTCCACATGTGTCCCAATAGAGAATGGTTCTCCACATACAGTTCGGTTGAAGGTGGAGTTGTGTGCATGGGAAACGATTCATCTAGTAAGGTAATTGGTATTGGTACTGTTAAAATTAGGATACACGATGGGACGATTAGGACACTCTCAGATGTCGGTATGTACCTGATTACGAAAAGAATCTCATCTCCTTGAGTATTTTAGACTTGAAAGGATGCGAGAATCAACATCGAGTCGAAGCGGAATTAAAGTATCTCGTGGAGCTCTCTTTTGTTAAAAGGTAAAAGAACCGCGATCTTTATATTCGGAAGGTTCTACAAAGGACCGGTGAAATCGGACGTCCCTCGTCCGTTATAGAGTCGAAGTCAACTCATTTGGAACGGAGGCAACTTGGTCATAGGAAGGAAAAATGTATGACCGTTTCGTTGAAGAGAAGTTCTCTTTTGGATGCAGGTTTTGAAAAGTTAAGGCACTGTGTTTGTGAAAATCAAACCCGGGTTAGTTTTGATTTGGCAGTGTACAAGTCGAAGGCTAGAAGTCTTCCAGGTTCTAAGCACAAATTCGACTCAGTTAATTCCCTGCATGGTTCAAGATAGGCTCGTGGCGGGCTTTGGCAAAGATGGCGTTGTGAAAATATGAGTCAAGGTGGAGATTTGTTAAGTATGACTCCTATTTCAGTCAAATTTAAGAAATAATCTTCTAGTTAAACTCTGTTTATTTGTTTCAATCAAACACTGATTAGTTTAGATTATTTTATTATTATTTGACCTATGAATTTAACCTATAAATAGGCTCTTTTACAACCTTAGAAAATACACCAATTAGATGTTAGAACTCATAACACATTTAGAGAATTTTGTGTTTACATTTTAAGGGTTCTTTGTTTTCGGGTTTTCGGGGTTTAGTTTTATCTCCATCTTTTGTACTCTTCGTTTTGTTGCCACTATAGTAAAATTATCTTTGCCCGTGGTTTTTTATCCTCTTTGGAGGGGTTTTTTCCGCGTTAAATTTGTGTGTGTTCAATTTCTCAATTTATTCCGCTATTTTTTCTTGTTGCTTAATCGGGTCGATCCTAACAGTTACCGATCTTTTCAAAACTTGCACCCAAAAGAGAACTTCTCTTATACGAAATAGTCATAAAATTTTCCCTCCTATGACCAAATTGCCTCTGCTTCAAACGAGTCAACTTTAACTCATTAACAAACAAGGGACACCTTGTTAAACCAGTCATCGTTGATCCTTCTAGAACATAAAAGTTGTCAATAATTTTACCTTTCATTAAAATGAGAGTTCCACGAGATAATTTAATGTCGGTTGACTCGATATTAATTCTACAACCCTTCAAGTCCAAATTTTCTAAGGAGATGAGGTTTCTCTTTAAATTAGATACATACCTAACATCTGATAATGTCTTGATTGTCCCGTTGTGCATCCTGATCTGAACAGCACCAATATCATTAGCTTAGTGGGTGAACCATTCTCCATACACACAACTCCACCTTTAACTGAATTATATGTGAAGAACCATACTCTATTGGAACACATGTTAAAAGAACACCTCGAATCCAAGATCCACTCAGCCGTAAGCTCGAAGCTTTCGCTTGTTGACACCAACAAGATATCATCACCCTTGTCATTGGCCAAATTAGCATCAGCTAAATCTTCCTCATTGCTCTCAATAGCCCTTTTATTTCTAAATTTGTAGCAATATGCCTTGATGTGACCTAACTTCTTACAATAATGACATCTCTTGTCTTGCTTCCTTGATGCTACCAAATCTGAGGCTTGTCTATATGACTTTCTATTCGAACCAAACTCATTCTCCAGTTTTTCTTTGCTCAACAAATAACCCTTCACATCCTCGAACGAAAGATTATCTCTGCCAAAAATCAGGTTCCCTAAAAGACTTGTATGAAGGGGGTAAAGATCATAATAATAGCATTATTTGATCTTCATCGTCAATATGAACCTCGTCATTCTTTAAATCATTCAAAAGAGTTACAAATTGATTGATGCGACCTCTAAGATGCTCACATTCATTCATGCGGAACGTGTAGAACTGTTGTTTCAACACCAATCGGTTAGACAGAGACTTTATAGCGTAAAAAGTTTCTAACCTTTTCCACAGGGTGTATGTTGTTTTCTCCATCATCACCTCCTGCAATACATTATTCGTGAGGCACAACTAAATTACAGATAGGGCATTCTCATCAAGCTCTTTCCATTCTGACCGTTCTATATCCGCGGGCTTCTTCCCTGTAATGACCCTTTTCAGACCGTTCTAGACCAGTATTGTCATCATCCGAACTTACCACAAATTGAAATTTACGATGCCATCGAACTTCTCAATGCCAAACCTTGTTGCTTCCATATCTAAAGGAGTTGAATGCGAAAGTTGAACTAGCTCTGATACCATTTTGTTGGGGATAAACCCGATTAAGCAATGAACAAGTAAAATAACAAAGAAAGTGAAAAGATCAAACATAAATATTTTACGTGGAAAAACCCCTCCGAAGAGGATAAAAAACCACGGAAAAAGGTAATTTCACTATAACAGAAAAAATGAAAAGTAAAAAGATGGAGATAAAACTAAACTCCGAAACCTGAAATAAGAACCCTTAAAATGTAAACACAAAATTCTATGAAAGCTTGTAAAAGCTAATACTTAATTATGTAATGGATTCAAAGTTTCTAGAGTAGGAAAATGTCTATTTATAGGCTAAATTCGTTGGTCAAATAATATAAAAATAATCTACACTAATCAGAGTTCGACTGAAACAAATACTCAGAGTTTAACTAGGAGAAGAAAACTGAGAAATTACCACACATCGCAGCGTCCCCTGTCGTGTCATCACGACGTTGTCTTTGCTTCTCCCCTGTTTTCTTCATTGCCTCGTTGCATCTCTCTGTTTGTGCCTAAATTTGACAAAAATGCGTTGCATACTCTACAATGTTTAGGCACATCTCAAAAGGTGTTTTTATCAAAAAAGCTTGAAGAATCCTTGAAACTACGCATGAAATAACTCTAAGTGTTAGGATGTTTAAATTACAAACATTTACATCCATATTAAAAATATATATAAGAATGACTGAAAGTAAAACAATTAATGAAATTTATGATAAACTTTGTGGTATCACTAACGAAGCTTTGCACTTAATGAGCACTATTTTGAGGTGAAAATTAATGTGAAAAGTGCTGAGATCTTTGTCAAAAAAAATTTCTATCAATGTTACAATAATTAAGGAAGCTAAAGACATCAATATCATGAGATTGGATCAACTAAATGTTACGCAAAGTGTTGCAATAATTTGAGTAAAACTTTTAGTAACACTACTAATGCCATGCCTAAGTTGACAATTTTTTACTTGTACTTATTTTATTGATGATTTATTTCTTATTTTAGCAACAACACATATAGCCCTTTTCTATAAGGTGAAACTAAATATTATAGAATGCATACTATTTATGATTTCTACTTTTTCTATTTTAAGGGACATTGATCAAGATGATTTAGGTTATTCAGGATGTAATGTAATAGAGGATTTGAGGTAACCCAATCCATATTATTTAGAGAATGATACTATTATCTTATTTACTTGTATCCAAGATATTATTTAAAGGACTTTGATCCTTGGTTAAAAGAATGGTTTGAAAAATCACTTTTCTATACAATAAGAAATATGTTAATACTGCATTTAGATTACTAATTCACTCCTTTGAGAGTTTATTGAAACCTTTAGTGGAAAAATTTGAGTGATCAAAAGAGTTCACTAAAAGTGTTCAACATTAAAGCTGTTGTAACTCTAAAATTGATTGAATTGTAATTAAAGATAAAATTATTGACGTGATAGTGGATTCAATCTCTAAGACATAAATGATTCACCAGATTGCGTAAACATCCATAGTGTATTTATATTCTTTACTTATTGTTCCTTGAAGTTACACTAATTGTAAGAGCCCAATTTTGCCCGGGATTAGAAATAAACCAAAACAAAATAAATAAAAAAATAAATGTTCATTTTTTAAAATAGTCCATTTACAATTATGAAGCCCATTAACAGCAGCCCAAATTCTACCCAATACCCAAATAGATGCCATCAGACCCTAAACTCGCATAGCCCAAACAATTGACCCAATGGACTTAACTAAAACCCAATTACCCACCCAAATTACACGGCCCAAAAATTAAATACCAAGAAGGCCTAGGGTTTCGAAACCCTAAGCGCCGCAAGCCAAAGATCCCAAACATCGCGCCGAAATCAGCTCCACGCACCCCATCAGCCCTCGATCACGCCGCCAGTCGCGCCGCTGCATGCACCATCGCCATGTTCTCCGCTTCTTCGACTGCACGAAAAGGGAAGAACCGGCGAGAGGCAAAATAGTAGCAAAAATGGAAATTTTTTGTTTCCTTTTTCTTTCATTTTTTTAGGGTTATAAAAACCTAGAGAAAAAATCAGAAACTGCACCAAAAAGATACATACAGAGAAAATGAGAATACCAAAAATCCAGAAATAATATACAAGATTTTTTTTTTCGCAAAGGTGATTTTTTATATATATTTTCCATTCGGTTTTTTTTTTTTTTTTACATTCATGCATATACAAACTTTTTTTTAAAAAATAAAAATAAAAAGGGAGTGTTTTACCTTTCGAAGACACCGAAAATCGGAGGTTTTAGGCCTCCGGCCACCGTCCATGGAGGCGCGTGTGGCGCGTGCCTATGACGTCCGACGACTCCTCTGGACAGAGGCGAGGAGAATACAAGAGCATTTGGGGGGGGGGCTCTCTGATTTTTTTTAAAACAAATGTCAAAATGAATTTTTTTTTTTTAGAAACTGACTTATATAGCCTCGTATAAACGACGCCGTTTTCGCTTAAACTAATAAGCGCCAAAACGACGTCGTTTTACAATCAGATCCGCGTGTCGACCCGATAACCCGGGGAAGATCCGCGTGTTTCATAAAAAAGGGAAATTTATTGTTTTAGTCCCTCCGCAATTTTGTTGGTTTTAATTTCGTCCAATATAGTTTTTTTATTTTTTTTAAATTATCCCTAGAAATCTGTTTTTGTTTCGATTTAACCCCTGGTTCTTTTTTAATTTTTTTTTATATATTATCTTTAGAAGTTATATATATATATTAATTTATTAATATTATAAAATTCATATATAATAATTATTATTTATTATTTTATTTTGTTTAATTATTTTTTATTACATATTATTTTAGTATTTATATATTAGTTATTATATTATATTTAAAAATTTTGTACATTATATAATATTAAATTATATCGTACATTATTTTTATATTGTATAACATATTTTATTTACATTATTTATATATATATATGTAATTTTTATATCCTTATTTAAAATCATTATATACTCTTTTTTATTTATACATCGTTTACATTGTTTATGTTATATATGTATGTAATTTTTATTTATTTATTTATTTATCATTTAATCTTGCATAAAATTTTCATATTTATTTAGTAATTTTCTTTTATTTTGATATTTATTGTTATGTATATATTTTATTTGCCCATACTCTCTCATTTATTTATTTATGTTTGCCATTGTGTAGTTATTTTTATTAGTCATTATTCTACATTATTATTACTTTATTATTTATATAAATATGAAATGTTAGTATGCCATAATTGCTTTTGATATTTATGTTTGATAATGTATAAATGCGATATTATCTCATGAATCGTTGTTTAAAATGAAATACATTTTTTTTTAAAAAACTACTGTATTTTATCTAAAAGTTTTTTTTTTAAAATAAGGCAATATTTTGGTATTTAGAAACTCGGGAAATAGTGCCCTAACGTGCTGGGTTTCGATTTTCCGTTTGACTAAATAACTAAATATCCTTTTTTTTTAAATCATGAGATGATTTTAGTTACGAAAGTTTAAAAATATCATGTCCTAACGTGCTGGATGTGATGTTTGTATTCTTTCGGAACAAAGAAATCTCAAGTTTTAAATCAAATTGTTCAGTTTTTTAGTCATATTTTAAATGTTTATTAAATTTCAAACATTTGGACATGATTCTATCGATTAGGTACCAAATTTTGGGCGTTATGAGGGTGCTAACCCTTCCTCATACGTAACCGACTCCCGAACCCGTTTTCTTGTTTTTTTTTTCGTGGACCAAAAATCAAATGTTTTAAAATAAAATGTTTTGCAAGGTGATCCAATCACACCTAAGTAAAAAGGGATCGGTGGCGACTCCCACTGTCGTTTTTTAAAAGTCGACCCCGTTTTCAAAACTTTTAAAATTGTTTAAAATTCGAATTTAAAATTCTGGTTTTAAAAAAAAACATGATCCTTTTATTGCATGTGGTTCTAAATATATTTCTCTGCATTGCACTGCATGACCGTCGTGGTCACACCCTTAAGTGGGAGCGAGAAGCTATGCCTTCGTGAGGTTTTCACCTCTGCATGGGCTAGTGGACTGCTTCCGGAATACATCTGTACCTATGTCTTCGTGAAGTTTTCACTTCCGCATGGCCATAGGGAAATGTATTCCCCTGAACCGAACTCGGTCCGCATGAGCCTATAATGGGTGAGGATCGAGAAATCTGCTGGTTCAGGTACCTCAAATTTAGAATCAAACCGCATATAGTAAACCCTAAGAGCCCACCTTAGGTAGAGATATGCCAAACTTTAGTGGTTACCAGATAGGCGTGTGTTTATTTCACTTGCTTTATATTTTATTATATGGTACTAACTCGCTATGTTTCATTTTTTGTGCATGTCATTTCATATTTTTAGAGGTATCGATTCACGGTCAATTTCTAAGTTAGAAAGCTGGTTATGGAGAACGAGTTCCTTGATAAAGTGGGAGACAATGCAGCTGTTCGCACATGGTCAGAGCAAACGCAATCGGAGAAAGGAAATAGCTTAGTTGACGGGTATGTATCTGAACTATGGGATTTTACTCGTATTAGTATTACATAGAATGAGTTGAAAGAGTTGAAAGAGATATGGGCCCAGTGGGACGATGAGTGAAAGCAGACGTTCTATCGTAGTTATGGCGATCTACCTTACTTACTCGACATCAAGGTAGATAAGCATCTATTCCGGGCTATGACTCAATTTTGGAACTCTGCTTATAGCTGTTTCACTTTCAGGGAAGTAGATTTAGTGCCCACGCTAGAGGAATATACAACCTTGCTTCGCTATTCGAGGTTCCAAGTCGACAAAGCTTATTTTAGGGCTGCCAATGTTCCAACTTTTGTGAAGAAATTGATGAGTATCACAGGGATGAGTGAACAGTGGGTTACAGCTAGAATCCAAGAGAAAGGTCAAGGTAGATGCATACATTGGGTGAGTTTGAGAGACCTGATCCTAGCACATCCAGATGAAAAGAAGAAGATCGACATATTTGCCTTATGTATTTATGGTTTGGTGATCTTCCCCAAAGCTCTAAGACATATAGATGAAGCAGTTACTGATTTATTCGATCGACTTAACAAATGGGTCACACCTGTACCTGCGATATTAGCCGAGACGTTCAGATCTTTAAATGCATGTCGGAGAGCTGGTGAAGGTAGATTCATTGGATGCGCACAGTTATTAATGGTTTGGTTTCACAGTCATTTTTGGAAGGTTGACAGGGTTTCTTACCGAGTGTTCTCTGAAGGTTATTCTCCCTTAAAGGAGGCCACAGCTGCGACAAGGAGAGACGATCTATCAGAGGAAAGGTGGATGGAAATTCTTCAAAACTTTCGAGAGGAAGATGTTGAGTGGAAAGCCCCTTGGTTGGTTCCCGACGGAGTCCTTTATCGGTGTAGAAGTTTTGATTGGGTACCTCTGTCTGGAATTTGAGGAGCTGTTAGATATGCACTGTTGCTCGTATTAAGGTAATACAAAGCAAGACAGTTCATACCGGCGACACAGGGGTTAGCTCAAAGTGAATTCTCATATAAGGGGGATAATTATAAGAAGAGGATTTGAGAGATTTCTGAGGCTTGGAAGCAAGCTCGCTGTATGAAGATATTGACTGGATGACCGATGACAACCCCGGAATACAATGAGTGGTCGAGCAAAAGGATCAATGATAACATCCCTGGGCCAAGTTTGGAGGGTGCTCGACCGATGAAGGAGTATTTACAAGTGGTCCCATCGGAGTTAGGGATTATGAAGCAAGACTTTAAAAGGCAAAGTTTAGAGCTCGGAAAGAAGATAGAGAAGCTAGAATAAGAAAAGATGTACTTGAGGCTAGATGTGGATATTCAGAAATCAGAAGCCGAGAAAGCAAGAAAGGAGAAAAGGAAGATTGAGGAAGATGGAGATAGCTTGAAGACTGAATATAAGAAGATACGTCTATCGATGAAGAATGATGGATTGGGAAAGACTTCGGAATAGTGGCAACAAGAGGTCCAAGAGGAAAAGGCCAAAGCTGACTACTAGAAGAGGAAGTTTCGAGAAATACAAGCGCGAAATGAGGCCTTAAAGCAGAGTTTGGCAGAAAGTTGAAGTGAAAAGGAAGAATTAAAAGCTAGAGTGGCTGAACTTGGACGGTCTCTTCATCACCATCGAAGCCGTAATTCTGCGATCGAGTTAAAGTCAAGTCTGAACAAGATCGAAGAAATGAAGGGTAGGATTGAAGAGTTAGAATCAGCATTGCACAGTTGTGAACTTCGGATCAAGCTTCTTGAAACAAGAGAAGGGCGTTGGAAGGAAGAGCTTCACCATTCTCAGGATCAAGTTAGAAGTCGAGATTACCTCATGGGTGAAGCAATAGTTCAGATTCGAGATGTAGCTGATCATCTACAGACTTTGGCATCACAGGCTGATACGTTGAGTATGAAGTACGAGCTGAAGTTCAATCGTAGTCAAGAGCTAGCTTCCTTGCTTGGGAAAATCAAAACCTTAAGACTTAGGGCAAAAGCATATTTGTAGTCCGTTTTATGTAAATGATTTTGTTTTCTAATAAAGTTTTCTAAAATGAAGTTGAATCAGAATCGATGCCTCTTTGCATTCATGCATTTGCATTACATCATATCATTTGCATTTAAGTCCATAGAGAGAGTCTAATTAGTTGAACTTATAACAGAGAGAGAGAAAAAGTGAAAGAAAATCTGGAAGCTGAACATCCTTACGGTACACGTGCCAAATCGAGGAAAATGGATCAAAGATTGGAACAATTCCAGAGAGGTATGCAAGACCAGAAGCAAGAGCAGATGGCAAAACTCCAACAAGAGATGAGGGACCACATGTTGGAGGCACAAAAGAACATGATGACTCAAATGACCCAGATGCTGAGTCGGGCAATGGACAAGGAAAAGGGTCCCATAGTTAACGCTGAAGACAATGAGGATTTTCCTAGGGGATTCACTCCACCACACGTGCAAACACAACCTGAGGAATATCCCAGAAGGCCACCTGTCACAATTAGGCCTCAGCAATGGCAAGCTGACACTGGAATGCCCATGAATTTTCAAGTTGGCATAGGATCCAACCCAGGGGATAACCCTGCTAATCTTGTTATTCCTGATCTGGGCATGGTAGAGAGAGAGGGAATTAGAACTGAATCTTCAAGACAGCTGGAAGATCGTTGTAGATGGTTGGAAGAAAAATTCAAGGCTTTGGAAAATGCCGACCATCACCATGGTATTGACGCAAAGGATTTGAGTTTGGTTCCAGATCTGGTGCTTCTTCATAAATTCAAGATGCCGGAATTTGAGAAGTACAATGGGACTAGTTGCCCTGAAGCCCACATCACTATGTTCTGTAGACGCATGACTGGCTATGTGAACAATGATCAACTTTTGATTCATTGTTTCCAAGATAGTTTGACGGGAGCAGCGTCTAGGTGGTACAATTAACTTAGCCGCGCTAATATTAGCTCATGGAGAGACTTAGCTCAAGCCTTCATGAAGCAATACAATCATGTCACAGACATGACGCCTGATAGAATCATGTTGCAAAACATGGAAAATAAATCGAATGAAAGCTTCAGGCAATACGCGCAAAGATGTATGGAAGTTGCCATGCAAGTTCAACCACCTCTCCTGGAAAAGGAAACTACCATGTTGTTTATCAACACTCTAAAAATGCCTTTTATCACCCATATGATAGGAAACACCACCAAAAGCTTCGCAGATATAGTGATGGCAGGGGAAATGATAGAAAATGCCATAAGGGGTGGTAAGATTGAAGCAGGAGAAAGTACTAGAAGATCTGCTCCTAGAAAGAAAGACAATGAGGTGAACAATACGAGTACATACAATAAAGGGTACTCAAAGGTAGTTACTGTTAACCAGCCGAAAGTAGTTACTGCCGGGCAACAAGGGTCGACAAGACAAGAATCAGGCCCCAGACAAAATTCTGAAAAGCTCCAAATTACGCCAATCCCGATGACGTGTAAAGAGCTATATCAAAGTTTATTCGAGGCACGCGTAGTGTCCCCATATTATCTACAGCCATTACAACCCCCATATCCTAAATGGTATGACTCCAACGCTCATTGTGATTATCACACAGGAATATCGGGGCATTCGATAGAAAATTGCACTGCCTTCAAAAAGGTAGTTGAGAGGCTCATCAAGTTGGGGATTGTCAAGTTTGATGATACACCCAGTACGAAGAACCCATTACCCAATCATGGAGATAAGGGAATGAACGCGATTGGAGAGAGTGTCATGAGAAGGACAAAGGGGGATATCTTAGAGGTGAAAACCCCGTTGAGAATGGTTTGGACGGAAATGGTAAGAAGGGGACTGATAGAATCAAGTTCTGAGGAAGGAGGTGAAGAACCAAGGAACTACTGTGAGTTCCACGAAGCAGAGGGACATGGGATCCATGAATGTGCTGAGTTTAGGGTCCTGATACAGAGCCTTATGGACAATAAGGAATTGGAATTTTACGAAGAAGGCTCGCAAGGAGGAAATGTATGTGCAACTGAAGGAGAGTTGACAAACCAAAAAGTTAATTATCCGAGGATCATCATTTCCCGACCAAGAAACATAGAAGGCGGAGCACAAATCGCGCCTAAAGTTGTAATCCAGAAACCTGTGTCCTTACAAGAATAACAAGATGGTACCATGGAATTACGACTGCAATGTGACGACACTGGGAGTGGAAAACTCAGCTAGTACTTCCAAGGAGGTTCAAAGTGAGGGATTCTACACACGAAGTGGGAGGCGTTACGACTCGGTAAACGTCAGAACAGAACCAGCGAAATCAAAGACTGTGGCAGTTGAACCGGAGAAAGGACCTGGCTCCCTTATCAACGAACCTGTGAAGGAAGAAGAGGCTAAAGAATTTTTAAAATTCTTAAAGCACAGTGAATACAGCGTGGTAGAGCAGCTACGCAAGCAACCGGCTCGCATATCGGTGCTAGCCTTACTTTTAAGTTCGAAAGTACATCGTGAGGCTCTGATGAAAATGTTGGACAAGACTTACGTTACTAAGGATATATCTGCCAATAAGCTTGACCGATTGGTTAGTAACATAAGTGCTGATAACTTTATTTCCTTCAGTGACGATGAAATTCCACCTGGAGGTATGGGATCGACCAAGGCCTTACACATAACTACTTGTTGTAAGGGTTATACTCTACCGAGCGTGCTAATTGACAATGGATCAGCCTTGAATGTCTTACCGTTGTCGACTCTGAAAAGGTTACCGATAGACAGTTCTCACATGAAGACATGCTAGAACATAGTGAGAGCGTTTGATGACACTGAGAGAAGAGTGATGGGGAGAATTGATATACCATTACAGATTAGGCCAAACATATATGAGGTGGACTTTCTGGTGATGGATATAAAGCCCTCTTACAACTGCTTGTTGGGAAGACCCTGGATTCATTCAGCAGGGGCAGTGCCCTCATCTTTGCACCAAAAGCTGAAACTGGTGACGGATGGTCGATTGGTTACCATAAATGCGAAGGAAGACATCATAACAACTGTTACCAATGACGCGCCATATGTAGAGACAAATGAGGAGGCCATTGAATGTTCTTTCCGATCTTTAGAGTTTGTCAACGCCACATTCATTTTGGAAGGAAATAAAGTTTCGGTGCCTAAGATATCTAAAACCACAAGGATGGGCCTACAAATGATGGTGGGGAAGGGAGCCCTACCAGGAAAAGGACTGGGCAGACATCTCCAAGGAGAGATTCAAGTGTCATTATTGAAAGAGAAGAGAGACCGTTTTGGCTTGGGTTTCAATCCAGATGCCAAGCAAAGGAAGAAAAAAATCGAGAAAAAGCAAGAGAGAAGAAGGGCACGACTAAACGGGGAAGAAGTCAAGTGGGAATCAATGACATTCCTCCACATATCCCAGAACTTTGTATCCGGAGGGATAATTCACCCTGAGAGAGGGTTACTGGAAAGTCCTCACATTAATGCCATACACGGGGAAGAAGTTGAACAAAGGAACTTGTTAGGCATTCGCCCTTATGAACCTGGAAGCGTTCTGAACAATTGGACTGTAGAGGAACTTCCTGTAGTTTTTAGAGATTATACAGAGTAATATTCAGAACGCTCTTGTTGTTTTTTAGCCTAGGAACAATAAGATTTCTTTTGTAAAATAGGCTCATGTTCAGAAATTGTTGTTTCAATAAAATACATTTTTGATAATTAACTTGAGTAAATATTCTTTCATTCCATTCTTTTGACTTTCTAATTTCATTCCAAATTTTATATTTTTCATTCATATCATATGAATAGTTGTTCTTGAATTCATTTGTTCTTTGTACATTCTTTGGTACCCATCACAGGTCCTTAGATATCAATGATGTGAGCAACGATAATACAAATCCAGAGGTCCACTTTGAGCAAGACATGTGTTTAGAGGAATCTCAGGATTTTGAAGGTGACCGAGATTGTGATTTATCTCCAGATTTATTAAGAATGGTAAAGCAAGAGGAGAAACAGATCTTACCTCATGAGGAGGAGGTAGAGAACATAGCCTTGGAGGAAGGAAAGGTTGTGAAAATTGGGGCGCGCATAGCCGAGGAGAAAAAACAAGACCTTGTTGAGTTACTACGGGAATTCAAAGATGTTTTTGCATGGTCGTACCAAGATATGCCTGGGCTAAGTACCGACATCGTAGTACATCGCCTTCCCATAAGAGAAGAGTGCAAGCTAGTTCAGCAAAAGCTACGAAAGATGAGGCCTGATGTAGTGTTGAAAATAAAAGAAGAGGTTCAGAAACAGTTTGATGCTGGTTTTCTACAAGTGGTCAAGTATTTGGAGTGGGTTGCCAACATTGTTCCTGTCCCTAAGAAGGACGGAAAGGTCCGGATGTGTGTGGACTATAGGGACTTAAATAAAGCTAGCCCAAAGGACAATTTCCCTTTGCCGCATATTGACACGTTGGTGGATAATACGGCGGGATTTTCATTGTTTTCCTTCATGGATGGCTTTTCAGGATATAATCAGATCAAGATGCACCCTGAGGATAGGGAGAAAACTACCTTCATAACACTGTGGGGTACCTTTTGCTATAAAGTAATGCCATTCGGACTAAAGAATGCTGGGGCAATATATCAAAGGGTCATGGTAACATTGTTCCATGACATGATGCATAAAGAGATTGAAGTATATGTTGATGATATGATTGCCAAATCTCGAACAGAGAAGGAGCACATTGAGGTCTTGAAGAAATTGTTCTTGAGGTTGAGGAAATTTCAATTGAAGCTCAACCCAGCAAAGTGTACTTTCGGAGCCCGGTCGGGGAAATTACTGGGTTTTGTAGTCAGTGAGAGAGGAATCGAAGTTGACTCAAACAAGGTCAAAGCAATACAAGAATTGCCTCCACCGCGCACTCAGAAGGAAGTCTGAGGTTTTCTTAGAAGGTTGAATTACATTGCTCGATTTATTTCACAATTAACTGAGAAATGTGATCACATATTTCGTCTTCTCAAGAAACACAACCAAGGTGTATGGGATGATGAATGCCAGAGAGCTTTTAACAAAGTCAAACAGTATCTGTTAAATGCACCAGTACTATCTCCGCCTAATCCAGATAGACCATTGATACTGTATTTGTCAGTATTCAATAACTCCATGGGATGTGTGCTTGGCCAACATGATGAGTCAGAAAGGAAAGAAAAGGCGATATACTATCTCAGCAAAAAGTTCACTGAATGCAAAATGAGATATTCGTCGATTAAAAAATTGTGTTGTGCCCTGATTTGGACAACCCGGAGATTGAGGCAGTACATGCTATATCATACTACCTGGTTAATTTCGAAGCTTGATCCGTTAAAGTATATGATGGAGTCTATTGCTTTGAATGGAAGGATGGCTAGGTGGCAGATTTTGCTGTTTGAATACGATATAGTCTATGTGAGTCAAAAGGCTATAAAAGGAAGCGCAGTAGCAGAATTTTTGGCTAGCAGAGCTTTGGGGGAGTATGAACCTTTGATTTCCCAAATGAAGAATTGATGTATGTGGAAAATACTGAAGATTGTCCGTGGAAGCTAAACTTTGATGGAGCATCGAATGTTGTGGGAAATAGAATTGGGGCAATCTTGGTATCCCCTAGTGGTGATCATTACCCATTCACATGCAAACTGGATTTTGACTGCACGAACAACATGGCGAAATATGAAGCATGCATCATGGGAATTCGAGCAGCCATAGAGCGTAAGTCAGAGTACTAGAATTGTATGGAGATTCTGCCTTAGTAATCTACCAGCTAAAAGGAGAATGGGAGACAAGAGATCCCAAACTAAGTGATTATCGAAAAATAGTCCTGGGATTGATTGAGGAGTTCGATGAGATCACTTTTAATTATCTCCCACGAAATGAAAACCAGATGGCAGATGTTTTGGCAACCCTGGCTTCTTTGATCAAAGTAAACAGACCAGAAGATATGAGACCTATTCAGATGAGTATCTTCGAAGTTCCAGCTCATTATTATGGCATAGAGGGGGAGGAAAGAGATGACCACCCTTGGTATCAGGATATAATACGATACGTAAGAAATCGTGAATACCCGGAGCATGCCACTGAGAATGAGAAAAGGACTTTAAGAAGATTGGCCTCCGACTATGTTTTAGACGGGGATATCTTATACAAGAAGAGAAAAGATCAGGTATTATTGAGATGCGTCGATGCAGTTGAAGCTAGAAAAATCCTGGAAGAGGTTCATGAGGGTGTTTGTGGAACACACGCTAATGGATTCACAATGGCCAGACAGATAATGAGATTTGGATATTATTGGTCCACCATGGAAGGTGATTGTATCAACTATGCCAAGAGATGTCATAAATGCCAGATTTACGGGGATAAAATTCATGTGCCTCCGTCACCTTTGCACGTTATGACTTCCCCATGGCCATTTTCCATGTGGGGCATGGATGTTATTGGACCAATCTCACCAAAAGCTTCGAATGGACATCGATTCATCTTCGTGGTAATTGACTACTTTACGAAATGGGTAGAGGCTGCTTTATATGCTAATGTCACTAAGTCAACAGTTAGTCGTTTCTTGAAAAAGAAGATCATTTGTCGATATGGAATGCCCGAGAGAATCATATCAGATAACGCGCTGAATTTAAACAACAGCACGATAGCAAAAATTTGCAGTCAATTCGGGATCAAGCACCATAACTCGTCTCCGTATCGTCCAAAAATGAATGGGGCAGTGGAAGCGGCCAACAAAAATATCAAGAAGATAGTAGGAAAGATGACTGAGACTTATAAGGATTGACATGAGAAACTACTGTTTGCACTCTATGCTTATCGAACGTCCGTCAGAACCTCTACTAGGGCAACACCCTTCTCGTTAGTCTATGGAATGGAGGCTGTTCTACCTATTGAAGTGGAAATACCTTATCTTCGGGTTTTGTCAGAAATAAAGCTGGATGAAGCTGAATGGATCCAGGTTCGGTATGATCAGTTGAACTTAATTGAAGAAAAGAGGCTAAGGGCTATTCGTCAAGGTCAGATGTACCAAAAACGAATGATGCGAGCCTATAATAAGAAAGTTCGCCCAAGAGAGTTTCATGAGGGGGACCTTGTATTGAAAAAGATCCTTCCCATACAAAAGGATTTCAGAGGAAAATGGATGCCGAATTGGGAAGGACCATATGTGGTGAAGAAGGCTTTCTCTGGAGGAGCACTGATCTTGACTGAAATGGATGGGAAAAGTTTACCCAACCCTGTGAACTCTGACTCAGTCAAAAAGTATTTTGCTTGAAAAGGAGAAGAGACCAAAGTGAAAACCCGCAAAGGGCGCTTTGAGTTTCTAAAAAAAAAATGGAGAGGCCAAGGCGAAAACCCGCAAAGGGCGCCTTGAGACCAAAAGGGTTTTGAGTTGAAAACCCGAAAAGGACGGCTCAAATTCTGAATGGACATGCAGTCATCTTGCTACACTTGAAACAACAATGAAATGAAGAATGTTGCATATCGGGGCATCAACAAAGTACTTTGGGTCTTCTAAACACATGTTGAGCTCAAGGCAGTCTTCATAAAGTTTGTATATAGAAGCTCAATCGGCGATATCTAGGGCATCTGATTTTTGTCCTATTCATTTTACTATCTTGGAATTCTTTTTCTTCTCAAAGATATGTTCTCAGCTAATTTTCTTTGTATTTTGGGATAACTTATTCAATTTTAACTCTTTTTTAGATCAATTTATTTGTTACCCATTGTTCATAAATGTGTTGCATTGAAATAATGATTGACGAATTAATAATTTCACAAAAAGAAGTTCTACATATTACTTTAGAAATTTCTAGATAAGACAAGGAACCGAAACAGGACAATTGTTTAGAATTTCCATGTGCATAGAAATATTTGAGAAAGAAGAGTCTGGATAGAGACTATTTCTCTGGATTCTTTGTCTAGTTAATAATTGGACAAAGTAAATGAGTTGATGTGATGTAAGTAAGTGATAACATCAGATCATAACACTTGAGGGGTGATGGGACGAACTAAGAAACCCTGAATTGTGGTAAAAGGGGTTGAATTCGAAATAAACCCTATACCCTAAAAATTGTAGATGGGTCGGATTGAAAGAGTTTCGATTCCCATTGTGGCAGGATGGTACAAGCCTTGTGTTCTCAAGATCCAAGCAGAGTTGACTCAAAAATTACATTGGGGCAAACTTGTTGAGCAGAACAGGATTGATGAACAAGAATGAAGAACAAACGAGTGATAAAACCTAGAGTAGGAATCATACTCATAACATTTTTGCATTATAGCAAATTCCATTAGGAGCATTTGATTCATTCCGATCATTGCATCCTAATCCTAATCCTTTAAAAGAAATCATCTTCATGACATGTTACATGTAGCTAGAAGCATTTGATTCATTTTGATCATAGCATCTTAGTCATGTGACATAAACATACCAAATCGAGTCTACAGGACATGTCCCTCAACGGACGGTGTAGCAATATCGGTGAATTTGCAGATCTCATCTTCCTGAAGTTGCAGGAAGCAAATCAAAAGCACTTTTAGTCTTATCTCCCTGAAATTGCAGTGGAGCAGACTAAAGACAGAGGATCTTATCTTCCTGAAGTTGCAGGAAGCAGATCAAAAACATTTTCAGCCTTATCTCCCTGAAGTTGCAGCGGAATAGATTGAAGACAGAAGATCTTATCTTCCTAAAGTTACAGGAAGTAGATCAAAAGCACTTTCGGCCTTATCTCCCTGAAGTTGCAGTGGAGTAGACTGAAAACAGAAGATCTTATCTTCCTGAAGTTGCAGGAAGCAGATCAAAAGACACTTTTAGTCTTATCTCCCTGAAGTTGCAGTGGAGTAGACTGAAGAAAGAAGATCTTATCTTCCTGAAGTTGTAGGAAGCAGATCAAAAGACACTTTTAGTCTTATCTCCCTGAAGTTGCAAATGAGTAGATCAAGACAGAAGATCCCATCTTCCGAAGTTGCGAGAAAGCGGATCAAACACACTTTCACCTTATCTCTCTCAAGTTGCAATGAGTAGACTGAAGATAGCAGATTTGGCATCCCTGAAGTTGCAGGAAGCAAATAAAAAAACATCAGATCTTATCTCCCTGAGTTTGCAGTGAAGCAGATCGAAAAATAGTAGATTTGGCATTCCTAAAGTTGCAGGAAGCAGATTGAAGACATCAGACTAATTGAAATCAAGATGAATTTCCAATACCAATGAAGTCGCAGTGGAAAAGGCGAGGACCAAGAAGTCGAGGCTCGGCAAAGACCGGGCAAAATTGGACCTTCAGTTGTCTTTGCTCTATTCTCATTACACGACAATGAGCAAATAGGGGCAGCTGTAAGAGCCCAATTTTGCCCGGGCTTAAAAATAAACCAAAACAAAATAAATAAAAAAATAAATGTTCATTTTTTAAAACAATCCATTTACAATTATGAAGCCCATTAACAGCAGCCCAAATTCTACCCAATACCCAAACAGATGCCATCAGACCCTAAACTCGCATAGCCCAAACAATTGACCCAACAGACCTTAACTAAAACCCAATTACCCCGACCCAAATTACACGTCCCAAAAAGGCCCAAAAATTAAGCAGCCTCAGCAGAAGCCTAGGGTTTCTGAAAACCCTAGGTGCCGAAAGCCAGCATCACAAACGTCGCGCCGAAATCAGCTCCACTCACCCCATCAGCCCTCGATCACGCCGCCAATCGCGCCGCTGCATGCACCATCGCCATGTTCTCCGCCTTCGACCTGCACAGAAAAGGGAAGAACCGAAGTAGAAAGGGCAAAATAGTAGCAAAAATGGAATATTTTTTTTGTTTCCTTTTTTTTTCATTTTTTTTCGGGTTATAAAAACCCTAGAACAAATCTGTAAATGGCACCAAAAAGATACATACAGAGAAAACAGAGAATACCAAAAATCCAGAAATAATATACAAGATTTTTTTTTCGCAAAGGTGATTTTTTATATATATTTTCCATTCAGTTTTTTTTTACATTCATGCATATACAAACTTTTTTTTAAAAAAATAAAATAAAAAGGGAGTGTTTTACATTTCGAAGACGCCGAAAATCGGAGGTTTTAGGCCTCCAGCCACCGTCCACGGAGGCGCGTGTGGCGCGTGCCTATGACGTCCGACGACTCCTCCGGACAGAGGCGAGGAGAATACGAGAGCATTTGGGGGGGCTCTCGATTTTTTTAAAACAAATGTCAAAATGAATTTTTTTTTTTAGAAACTGACTTATATAGCCTCGTATAAACGACGCCGTTTTCGCTTAAACTATTAAGCGCCAAAACGACGTCGTTTTACAATCAGATCCGCGTGTCGACCCGATAACCCAGGGAAGATCCGCGTGTTTCATAAAAAAAGGGAAATTTATTGTTTTAGTCCCTCCGCAATTTTGTTGGTTTTAATTTCGTCCAATATAGTTTTTTTTGTTTTTTTTAAATTATCCCTAGAAATCTGTTTTTGTTTCTATTTAACCCTTGGTTCTTTTTTAATTTTTTTTATATATTATCTTTAGAAGTTATATATATTAATTTATTAATATTATAAAATTCATATATAATTATTATTATTTATTATTTTGTTTTGTTTAATTATTTTTTATTACATATTATTTTAGTATTTATATATTAGTTATTATATTATATTTTAAAATTTTGTACATTATATAATATTAAATTATATCGTACATTATTTTTATATTGTATAACATATTCAATTTACATTATTTATATATATATATGTAATTTTTTATATCCTTATTTAAAATCATTATATACCCTTTTTTATTTATACATCGTTTACATTGTTTATGTTATATATGTATGTAATTTTTATTTATTTATTTATTATTTAACCTTGCATAAAAATTTTCATATTTATTTAGTAATTTTCTTTTATTTTGATATTTATTGTTATGTATATATTTTATCTGCCCATACTCTCTCATTTATTTATTTATGTTTGCCATTGTGTAGTTATTTTTATTAGTCATTATTCCACATTATTATTACTTTATTATTTATATAAATATGAAATGTTAGTATGCCATAATTGCTTTTGATATTTATGTTTGATAATGTATAAATGCGATATTGTCTCATGAATCGTTGTTTAAAATAAAATACATTTTTTTTACAAAACTACTCTATTTTATCTAAAAGTTTTTTTTTAAATAAGGTAATATTTTGGTATTTAGAAACTCGGGAAATAGTGCCCTAACGTGTTGAGTTTCGATTTTCCATTTGACTAAATAACTAAATATCCTTTTTTTTTAAATCATGAGATGATTTTAGTTACGAAAGTTTAAAAATATCATGTCCTAACGTGCTGGATGTGATGTTTGTATTCTTTCGGAACAAAGAAATCTCAAGTTTTAAATCAAATTGTTCAGTTTTTTAGTCATATTTTAAATGTTTATTAAATTTCAAACATTTGGACATGATTCTATCGATTAGGTACCAAATTTTGGGCGTTATGAGGGTGCTAACCCTTCCTCATACGTAACCGACTCCCGAACCCGTTTTCTTGTTTTTTTTCGTGGACCAAAAATCAAATGTTTTAAAATAAAATGTTTTGCAAGGTGATCCAATCACACCTAAGTAAAAAGGGATTGGTGGCGACTCCCACTTTCATTTTTTAAAAGTCGACCCCGTTTTCAAAACTTTTAAAATGATTTCGACACTAATTGTTCCAAGGTCCCAACAACATCTCATGTAACACCTCTCTTACTAGACATTTTCATATTATTTTTTATATATATCCTGATTTCGATATATATATATTTTATTTTAGTAAAGATAGCAACAAGGTAAGGTGAGGTAATTTTTTGCTTATCCCATTTTTATACATCCCACCCCAATCTCGCCCTCAATCTGATTTTAAAAGTTTAGTACCCGAACTCAACCCTGAAAAAATAAAGGTTTCTCCGACTCCATTCAATCCAATCCTAAATATTAAATAATTTTTAAATTATATTAATTTTTACGAGATTAAGTAAAATACTTATTATAAAACCTTATAATTTCTTTAAAAAATGGATTAAAATATACAAAAGATAGTTAAAATGTTATATAATCTTATAAAAATTTAAAAATTTCTAATTAAACTATATAATTAATTATAAAATAAATAAGATATTTTGATAATTTTTATCTTAAATTTTTTAATTAAAACATCACCCCGTTATCAAACCCGATTTTTAAAATTAAAAAAAAAAAAAATTCCCCATATCAAATTAGACCGATTCATGTTATTTTAGCGTCCTAATTTTCACGCATAAATGGTATGACATGATCCCATGTGTAGCTCAAGAAATATGCAGTTTGGGGTTTGCGGTTGAAGGGAATTGCTTCTCTTTCATGGTTGAGTCTCAATTAGCAATTTTCTAAGCTCACCCTATTGAGAATGAGAATCCCTTAATTCCCTAATCCCTACCTCTACTTTGCTCCATTAATTTCAGCTTAGAATAAGTTTAATTACTCTATCCAACCTTTCAAAACCAATCATGATAACTTTCCAAAATTTTATAATTTAATTTTGATTTTTAAAAGATTTCTCACTTTACCCTTCAATATTCCATATTTTTTATATCAAATACTCACATCAATTTAATCAATATAAAAAATTTGAGTTAAATAATATGAAATAAAAAGTTAATTAAAAGGAGTAGTAATCACTTGTACCATGCACGAGCAGAAATTCTGTATAATGAAATTAATGAAATATTATGAAAATAAAAAATTGAATCTATATATACTGAACATCAAATTTTTACACTTATTTTATGAATGACTCAATTAACTTAACTAGTATATGTTGTGTTAATTATTTTTGAGTTAAATTGTAGGGTTGAATTTTAAACGATTATAATATGCTTCAAGTTTCGATTGGAATTTAGTCTCTATATTTTCACTTTCAATAATTTAGTTTTTCTACTTTTCGGATTTAAAAATTTTAATTCATTTGTTAACACCGTTAAAATACTTTTATTAAATTCGTTTGTGTGGAATTAAAAAAAAATCACTTGGTATCTATGTAACAAAAAAGACATTGTAAAATAGACATAAATTTAACAGATAATTTTAATAGGATTTACAGCTCTTAAAATTCATGTTAACATTTTAAGCAAAAAAAAATATTTAAAGTAACTAATGGCATCAAAAACGTTGATGTACCACATTATGTCAAAAATTAAAGTATAAAGAGTAAATCTTAAATTTTAGCATAGAATAGGAATTGAAATTAAAATTTGAAGTTTTTTTTTATATAATCTACAAAATATATGGACTGAATTGAAGTTTGACCATTATGTTAATAATGTAAAAAGAAAATGAAAAGGGTAAAGTACACCCAAAGTCACTAAATTATTAGTGAGTTTACGTTTTGGTCACTCAAGTTTAAAAAAGTTTCAAAATGGTCATTGAACTATTCAAAAGCATTTATTTAAGTCTAGGTATTAAGTTTTTTTTTTCAAAGTTTGAATAGCAAGCTCCAAGCGACAATTCGACAACTGATACAGTGGATTAGTACTTATCAATGATTAGAAGAATATACTTCAGATCCAAGTCGATTTGACAGTCAAGATCAATGATCATAGAAGAAAACTATTTGGATTTTGGTTTGCAGATTCATGACGTTCAAAATTGTTTCATGTAAAAAATGAATTGTAAAAGAGAAGATAAATGAGATTTTCCGATTGGTGCAAACGATATGAACAAAGAAGGTCATACAACAACTATTTTAACAATCCAATAACTTAAATGAAAACTTTTGAATAATTTAATGATCATTTTGTAACTTTCTAAAGCTAAACGATTAAAACATAAATTTATTAATAGTTTAGTGTCATTGTGTATAGTTTACCCAAAAGAAAAAGTCATGGACGCTTGTCATAAAAGGGAAACATTAGAACCTTTTTTTTATATATACTAGTATTAATTTTGGCCCACTCGTGTGGGTTAATTATTTTTGGATTAAATAGTTAAAATTTAAATGTTACAATATGCTCTAAGTTTTTGTACTCTCCTCGTATTTGGAATTTAGTCACAATATTTTATTTTAAAGAATTTAGTCTATCTATTTTTTGAATATAAAAATTTAGGTTCAATTATCAACACTGTTAAAATTCTTCTATTAAATTTGTTGGTGGAACAATCTAAAATTTTTAAAAAGTACTCATTGGATAATCATGCCACAAGAAATGTCATAATAATAAACTTGAATTTAACAAAAATTTTAATAATGTTAACCATTCTTTAAATCTACATCACCATTTTAATTATATTAAAATATTTAGATTAAGTAATGGCATTATAAACATTGATATATTAAATTATGTAAAAAAATGAAAATATAAAGATCAAATCTCAAATGTAAGCATAGTAGAGGAATCAAAATTAAATATTGACCATTTTTATATAATTAAAAAAATAAAAAGATTAAAATTGAAACTTAACCATTATTGTTAAGAGAGAGAGAGAGAGAGAGAGCAAGGACATGTGTCAAAGAAGAAAGGTCTTAGGATTTTTTTTTTTATATATATAAGTAGTATATATAAAAAAAATAGTTTAGTATAGTATAAAGATGGAAATTAAAATATAATCCATTTTATATAATTAAAATAAAAAACTAAAATTAAAATTTAGTAATTAATGTTAAAATAAAGAAGAGAGGTGTTAAAAGAAGGAAGGGTTATAAATTAGAATAGTGATGCCTCACGTAAGGCTTGAAAGTTGTGAAAGAGGATGGCGGACTTTTGCAGTGGAGTATCTAAGCTTCCAAAAACAAAATACATGGAATGGTAGCAATGAGCAGTATCCATATCAAATCAATGTTTCCTGTTTGGATCTATTTAAGATTCCAAGCTATGGATGATAGGCATAGGATAGGACACTTAATTGTTAATGTTTCAATTTTGCTAATCCTTTTATTTGGTGCCTAATTTGTAAAGTATTTTAATTGTAGGTATCATTTATATTAATTAAATCTGTTGGTTTCATATCATAAAGGAAAAATGATACAACTTCTCCTATTTCTTAATTTATTTAGGTATGAATAATTAATTCTTTCATTTTTTGGAAAAATTGATTTTAGTTGAGCTGAGATCTTTTGATAGAATCGAACACTGTCTCCTCACTTTTGGGTTTATTACGCTGCCTTGCCTGCCGTCTTTCCGTTTTCTACCAAGTAAGATGAGGTTATTGTTATAATCATTAATAGCAAAGTTGATAAAAAATAGGCATTGTATATAATATATCTATGTTTATATTAAGCTTTTGATTATATTGGTACCCTGAGTTAATCGAGTTGAAACATTATTAATATCTTTACTGTTACAATCTAACAAATATTAATACAATGGTGTTTTTTTTTTCTTTTTATCTTTTTCATGTCTTTGATAAAATATTACAATGATAGAATATGAACTTGAGACACATGAGTTCTGAACTTTTAAGTTAACCATTTCAACCAATGTCTTACTTGATGTTAATGTAAAATTTAGGTGAAAAACTAATGAGGTTTTGGTTGAAATGATATAACTGAAAATTTGAAGATTTTAATATCTTAAGTTCAAATAATAATCATTTATAATTTTTTTTAAGATTTATTCTGAATTGAAAATGTTTTTTTTTATATAAAATTATAAAAATTTATAAACACTCTCATAATAATATGTGTTATTTTAAAAAAAAAATATTTTTTGGGTATTTTTCTAATTGAGTTAGTACATGATTAACTCATAACACTAGTTAATTTAATATATGTAATCCACAAACCAACTCGCCAACATTAAAAATTATATTTTTCTTTTCAATGTGTTATTAGTTGTGTTAGTAAGGTTGAAGTCCCAAGAATTTGAGTGTCAGGTTATCCCAAGTTATGTAATTCATGTGTGGATTCTCTCAGAGATTGATTCTTAGTAGTTAGTTAAAAGTTAAGTTAATTATTAAATTCAATACTTATGATTATTGATTTTAATTGAAATTATTGATATAGTTATAACTTTAAAAGAAGATTAATTATAAAAATTATGATATAAGAATGATGGTTAATTGAGCCTTAATTACCTTAATTAGTACTATTGTTGTGTCAACAATAAAAATAACGTGGGTTTAAATATACTTAAATATATATTATCATTCGATTTAAGGGTTTAAAAAATTATAAATAACTAGTGGTAAGAATTATATAACAAAATAGTTGGATGATTTTATTAAATATTTTCAAATAAATCATTAAAAATGATTTACTTCTATATGATATAAAAATGTTGCCAATGAAATCTTGGCATATTGACAAAGATTGAGGTGTCAGGACCTTGATGCCTTAGGTGGAAGAAGCCTAAGGTCTTGGGACCTTGATGCTTTAGGTTCGACTTTCATTTTGCATAAATCTTGTGTAAGTCTTTAAATTTATTCTAACCTAATGTATAGATTTTTTTTAGATCGTTAAATATATTTTAAATATTAATTTGATTGCACTCAGTAATGGTAAATTCTAATTATAGTTGATATATATATATATATATATATTGCTCGAATTAACAACTTCAAATGTATATCATTGTTTTTTATGTGCAGAACTGTAAAGTAAACTGAAACTTGAAATGTAGAAATAATCAATATGCTCTAAGTTTTTATAATTTTTTTTTTTTACATTTAGTCCTTTTATTTTTTAAATTTAAAAATACAAATTCAATTGTTAATATTATCAAAATTATTATATTAAATTCAAGCATATTATAATGACTTTTTTATTACATAACTATTAATTAAAAAAAATTAATTTCAAAATGTGATGTTAAAAAATTAAATTAAAAAAAATTAATGATGTAATTGAGTGAAATTAAATTTTAAAATATTAAAATTAACCAAAAAAAAAAACTATATTTCAAACGCACGTAAATAAAGAGACATGAAGCATAATTTTTTTTTTAAAAAAAAACATATCTTCTAGAGAGAAAAAGATGCCAAATTATGAGCCAAAAAATAAGTTGCAATAATAAAATTATATGAATAAAGTAAGTGAATGGTTAATTGACATCCCATCAAAATGAGTAGACATCATATATGGTCATGTGAATATTATATAGAGAAAAAGGAAATGTAGTTAACCAAAAATTAACTCAATCTTATCGTAAGTCTTATTTATAAATAATTAATTTAGCAAATCTCATACTAAAATAGAGGTTTAATAAAGAGTTAGTGGCATAAATTTCCATATTATATATACATCTTCAGTGTGAGTAATTTAAGTATATGATAGAATCAATGAGAAATTAAGTGAATAAAGGCGAAAGTGAAAGCCCATGTCAGAGTTAGAATTATAGAATCTGCTGAAACCATTACTTTAATTTTTAACAAATTGATTTTACACAAATAACTAAATAAATAAACCCGACAAACAAATCAGATATTTTCCTTTTAGAAACAGAATCCGAATCCCAGCCCCAATCATAATGAAATCCAACACTATAATCTCCATTTTCTAGCTCTTTCAAAACCATTTGACGTCCACTTCCTTTTTTTTTTGGCTAGGATTTCTCCACTATATAAACCCCCTCTTGGTCCTTTCCTTTCCATTGCACCATCACCTCTAACTTGTTTTATTTTATTTTTTTCCATTTGCGTCCCTCTAGCAAGCATTCTTTGTTAAAATGGAGAGAAACCCCATGCGTAGGCAGCTTGCAATCATGAGGCAATCCCTGTTTGATCAGGTTTGTTTCCCAAATAACCAAAGCATGCAACTCCTAGTTCAAAGTTTTGTTACTACGTTCATTAATGCTAACTAGTGTCATAAGATGATTACATTTGCAGGGACATGTTGATGAACAATTCGTGCAGTTGGAGGAACTCCAAGATGATGCCAACCCCAATTTCGTAGAAGAAGTTGTCACCTTATACTACCGTGATTCAGCCAGAATAATCCTTAATATAGAACAGGCACTGTAAGTTCAATTTTCCTCTACTTGAGTTATATTAATCTAAGACAAAATGATATATTCTCTTGTTTGTGATGCTGTTGCTCAGGGAGAGGGAGCCTTTTGATTTTAGAAAATTGGATGCCTATATGCATCAGTTCAAAGGAAGCAGTTCAAGGTAAGATATAGGAAAAGGGTCACAATCTTTTATAACATCATCTAGTATATTCTATCAATGCATGTTGGATTTAAAGCAACCAATTATATATATTTGGTTTCATTGCTTCTCATTGGTTTGCAGCATTGGAGCCAAAAAGGTGAAAGCTGAGAGCACACTGTTTAGGGAATATTGCAAGTCTGGAAATGGAGAAGGGTAAATCCCTTATTCCCCCCTTTCATTTCTTATCAACAAAACCCAGAGCTTAAAACCAAAATTTTGATTTGCATGATTGCAATTTTCAGATGCATGAAGAGTTTCCAACAACTGAAGAAAGAGTATGCAACATTGAGAAAGAAGCTTGGAGCTTATTTTCAGGTGCTTCGGTTATTAATTTATTTTGTTTCTTCTGTCTGTTTTTTGCACCTATCCTGCTAATGTTTATATAATTTATGTGAATATTCAGCTGGCAAGACAAGCTGGGCCGGTGGAGACCGCAAGTCGCCCCAAATAAGAAAGAGCTGGAGATATATGATCCATATGCAGAATTAAGTAACTGCATTAATATGGTAAGAAATATATATATACATGTATGTATATGTAAGTTATTGGGGTTGGTGAATTTGTCATCTGTTTGTATCCCAAGATTCACCTCCTTAGCGTTGTAGGCCTCTTAGAGTTTGCTTGTAAGCTATGTATTGGAGTGAGCTTCTTCAATGGAATGCTTTTGTCTCATCGTTGTACCAATCAATTACTATAGGTACTTTGGTATCCATTTTAACTGAAATTATCAATTCAATTTTATTCACATTACACATGATCATGCCAAAAGAGTATGATATGTTAACTCTAAATAGATCTATGATGAACCCAGTAAATATGGTAAAATGTTTTGTTTAAACACAACCAACTTTGTAAGAACATGCCGATAATTTTCTTTTTTGTAATAACACTATTCATAAGCTCACCTAAATGTTCAGAAGAAAGATCAGAACTTTTAAAAAAGTGAAGTTCCTTTTTTCTTTTATATTTAAAAAAATAATAATATTTTAAAAAGCTTACTTAACTCCTTAAAATTTGGGTAAGGAATTAAACTTATCAACGTTGGTTAAGATGGAAGGGAATGGTCTTCTCCTTAAAAAAACAGAGTAAGAACCTTTTTCCGAATGAAGTACTTAAAGTTATTCAAATTACGGGTATGTGGGTCAAATATTGAATCAGATCTCGAATCGAGTTATTATATATTTTATTTTAATTATATAACAAAGCTAAATAAAATTTTGAAGAATGCTTCATTTATTTCGTTTTTTCAACTTTTTTTCAATAAATTATGACCTCAAACTCTTAAAATAAAGAGTAATTATTATATTTTTTAAATTTTAATTGAGATAAATGAATCTTAAAATTTAGACTAGTAATAGAATAGAAATTACTCATTTATTAAAAAAAAATACACTCAATTTGTATCACACCAACGTAAGCATGACATCATTTCTGCGTACACAATCTCTCTCAACACCAGTACAATATCAGTATGTCATGCACAAACATATCATTTCGAATACTTCGAATATGAAGATTGCTTTTAATTTTTGGTTTTAAAATTTTCTATTAGTCCCTCTACTTTGTTAAAGTTATGGATTTAGTTTTTATACTTTAATTTGATCACTTTTAGTCTTTTTACTTTTCGAATTTTAAAATTTTAATCCTAACTCAAACAGTAGCAATTAAATCTATTTGGTTAAATTCAATTACTAGCAATGTATTGTTGTACAATTGTGGTTTAGTCCATCTGGATCATTCTAAGTCCCTATAATTTTTGAATTTTAGATTTCAGTCTTGACGTAAATGACAATCGTTAATCCATTAACTGGTTTTTAGTGAGTAATATGTGGAAAAATAACAAGCTAACATGATATTACACATATGATAATATGTTTATCATATCATATTTTGGAAATAGAACTTAATAAATTTAACAATTATTATTTGATGAGGACTGACATCAGGGGTGTAGCTAGGAGGGCTGGCAAGGGTCCCGGTCCCCCTAAAATGAAATTTTTTTCATTTAGGCCCTTTAAATTTTTTAAAAATTTAAATTAATAAAGGTAAAATTATATTTTGCCCCCTAAAAATGATAAAAATTTAATTTAATCATTTAAAAATATAAAGATATAGGCTACTCAAATGGTAAAATTGTATTCTTACTATCGTAAAAACTAAAATTTAATTTCGACTCCCCTAAAAAAAATTTCTGCCTTCGCCCCTGACTGACATTTTAAAATTTGAAAAGTTTAGGGAGGAAATATACCAAACTAAATTACAAGGATTAAATCCACAACTTTTGTAAAGTACAAGGACTAATAGCAGAATTTAAGCTTCATTTTTTTATACTATAGAACAGATCACTGTTATCTGATATATATGGGAAAAAGAAGATGAAATAAGTGAGATAAAAGACCAAAAAAGAGCCTCAATCTTTGAAGCTTCTGCCTGCTATCATCCTGCGTCTATTTCCAAATGCAACTGAAAGAAAGGCATGATAAGTATTTGTAGGTTCAAGTGTGTTTAAGTATGCATTGGGTATTCAGGAGTGGTAAGAGGTTCCACGTGCAACTGAAATCTTCAAGATTAGTGGTAGAATACACGATCAGAAGAATGTGCAGCATTATCTACTTACTATTCATTATAAATGAAATAAACGTTAATGTGATATTGTTGACATAAATCCTGATGCGGTCTAGAGTAGTCAGTAGAGGCCATAATGTTATGATCAGCAAGTATGCTACAAATTGTTGATATCATCGCTGCAGCTTTAAAATCCTTTGCAATGTTGTTTAGGCATTAACATTTTTTTATGGTATTATTATTGTTATTATTAGTTTTATAAGCGCAGGCTATTATTGTTTTAGGCATCTGCATAGGCGCCTACACTCTGCACAAACATTCTCTCAGCTCAGATAAACCACCACACCAGCTTGACAGGATTGAGATCCGAGCTCCTATTAAATGATAATTGTAACCAATGAAATGAAGACACAATGGAATTGGCCTCTGGTGAGGGGGCAGGAAATGGACAAGGTTATATGGGAGGGGACTGTAATCGGGTTGAGGCAAACGATCGTGAGAATTTTGAAGCGGGCCTGATAAATAATAACCATAATCAGACCATGGTAGTTGGTACCGATCATACCGGTCGGCAGTACCATTTCGGTTTTAAATCGGTATCAATCCATTTCGATTAAACTTTAATGCATTTTGATTATATAGATATATTTCAACCTGTTTCGATCAATATTGACTTGTAATTATGCGTACTAGTTGATACAAAATTTTGATATTTAAAAATAATTTTAAATTTTTTATCTTAAGCACTTTAATTTTTCTATAATTATATTTAAAATTAAGTTATTATATTAAATTATTGAACCTAATTAATAATTTTAAAATTTATATTCACTTATAAATATATTTATGTGGATATAATTAAGATATTGTTGTATGTATATATAATATATGATAATTTATTTGTTATCAAGGTAACTATATATGTGAAAAATATTTAAAAAATATTTGAATTTATATATAATTTATCAATAAACAAAAAATAAGACAATAAATATATATACGTATGTATATGAAAATATTTAAAAAAATTGATAAACTCGAAAAGATGCACTAAAATATGTTGATACCAATCTGTACCATTACCAAAACAAAAATGGTACACCCACCGATACTGATACCGTTACTATAGTGACTACTATGGGTATACTTCCCTCAATACTTCTCGTGTACAGATTTTAAATCAAGTAACCCGAGAAGGAGTGTTAGGAGCTCCCGTGCCTATGAAATCTTCGTCTGCTTGACTGCGATCAAGGAAAAGGTGTAGGTATCATGAAGAAGTGGGGCATAGCATAGGAGTGTGTGAACCTGATAGATGCCATAGAAGGAGCTGTGAGGTGAGGCCAATTAAGGCAATTTATGGAAAAACAACCTAGAAAAAGAAGGTGCCAAGAGGAAGAAAGACCTAGGCAACAGGAGATAGGGAACAACTATGGGGAACTATGAACATGATAGTGAAAGGGACGGAGGATTGGCCAATGTATTACCCAACCTAAAAACCTATAATGTAGCTGACCTAGCTTGTGTATTAAAGGGAGAGAAAAACTTAAGCTAAAAAAAAAACCAGAAAAGTTATCATCAGATTTCAGTAGAAGCAAATAGAGAAAAAAAAAATTGAGGAAAAGAAGAACCCCTAAAAGATATCATGTATCTCAACATGATTGGTTAATATGATTTTTTTAATAAAGATCACTTTTGAAAGAAAAATAGATACTCGATAAAAGTGTTATAATTTGGGATAATTTTTTTTAATCTTTTTTTAAAATGGAATATATTATAAAAATTAATTCAGGGTTAAATATGATTGTCATTTTAAAGAACTAAAGATGTTATTTCAATAAAAGAATAGCTAGTCCAAGGCATCAGCCTACAACTTTTGCTTCGTGCAGCAAAGGAAAGAAAAGCCTACAACTTTCGCATTCTAAAGAGGAACATAAAGGGTGTGGGAAAAGGGTTGATTGGAAGAGCCCGGCATTGTCTGTACGTACTTTGTAATCTGAATATAGCTGAGTAGCATTGTTGCCATTAATGTTGCTTTTGTCAATGGTAATCTTGGTGATGAAGTGGTGTAAAACATGGTCAAATTCCTCCCCATTGCTCCATTCGCAAACTTCAGCCTTTATTAGGCTCCTGTTTTTGCAAACCAAGTCCCAAACTGGGAAATCTTTCCTTGGCAACATATAGTCTCCATCTCCAAGCTTCAAACTGGGGCAGAAATCACCCAATCCATCCCCCATGTAGATGATTGTTTTCTTCTCCTCCACCGCGGATAAAGATGTTTGGATCTTTTCGATCACAATACCCTATTCAAAAGGAATCGAAACATAGTCAATTTGATAACAAGAAAAATGACAAAGCTCCACGTACCTAACAGCTAATCGTGTTTTGTATCTGATTACACGTAAAATTCCCCAGAAATTATGTTAATAAAATAGTATAAAAATGTGGGGGGGGGGGGGGGTGATAATCTATTTAAATAATGCATTTGCTTATGTCCAAATCCAAGGCGTGACTGAGAAAACATGTTGGGAGCTTTCGAATTTATTAAAGAAAAAGATTTAGAGGGTATGGGTACCTTGCACATGTTTGGAGGGCAAGGATGAGAACATCCATGGGGATGTTTAGTGAAATCATGGTAAGGGAAGATCCTTAACCTGCCTTCTTCATCCACGAAGCTTGGGTTCGTATTGATTTCTGAAAAGCATTCCTTCAAACCATGATGTTTTAAAATTGTGTCGATGAAGAACACGTCCGCATCACTAACGATTTTCAAATCACATCTGCAAAAATAATGCCATTGCACACCCTAAACTTTTGAGTATTTTTCTAACGAGAAAACCAATAAGAAAATTAAATAAAACCAAGTGAGAAATATTATACACCCTAAAGCATGTGCAGATTTAATGGCTTGGATGATTCGGGGATGAATAGGAGTTCTTTTTAAAACAGCTACAATGTCTTCAATTTTGGTTCCTTGTATATGAAGTTCTTTCATCATTCGGTCCTGAAATATATATTTTGTAAAAACAACAACAACACTGATTAAACCCTAGTTCTTAGATTTGGAAAAATTAAAAGAAAAAACTAAATAAAAGAAAAAAGAGAAATTACAAATGAGAGAGTCCAAAGGCATAGTAGGTAAGAGCTGGTTGAACAACTCAGTAGCACCCAACTTGTCCACCACCCAATTATCACTATCGCAATCGAGAATCGTCTTATCGAAATCCATAACCACAACTACGTTTGAAGCAGCCATTTTAGAACGTGAATCGAAAGAAAAGGTTCTGAGAGAGACAACGAAACACAGAAGAATAAAAATATAGTAGGAAAGAGAAGGAAGGTAATTTGACTGAGGTTGAAGGGTTTTTTGTTTTTTGTGGGTGATGGGGCTTCGAATGAAGAGGGTATTGATAGGGAATGATGATTGTTCTGATTTTGGAAATATTAAACCTATAATTACTTTGTTTCCACGAAAGTGGATAATGGGGGACTTGGTTAATTTTTATGAGAACAAATTATACTCCTATTACCAACTCAAGATATAACTAGAGTGTAAATTATCTATATTAGTATTTAGTTTTTACGTCTCTATTAAATAAATAATATTTTGTATTCTTTAAAAATATTTTTTAAAATATTGATATCATTATGCTTTATTTATTTCTAACTTTAATTATATTAAATTTTTTAATCAATAATGATAAATTAAGATTTGAGATTTTACAGGATTTAAGTATTACAATTTGACCTAATATTTGTGTTAATTAACTAAAGGTTTGAAGCCACATAATTTTATGGAATGCTTAAAAAATATTATTTTAAGATCATTTTAAAGATAATTTTTTTTATTAAGATTTTAATTGAATTAATATCACCTATTAATTGGGTCTTAATTCAATTATAAAGCTACTAAAGTAATAAATATTATTTTGAGGATATTTTTGTCTTTTCATATAAAATCTAAAACAATACTTACCTATAATAAAATTTGAATCCAAAATATTATGACCAATAAAGTGATATTTGACTATTATACTGAAATTATTATTATGTTAATGGAAATTTGGGTGGTAGCGGAAGTAGAGAGAGGAGCAATTCCATGAGTTGGAAAAGTAGTGCACTTTGCATGCTCAAGAAAAACAATGAACCCTTTACAAGTACAAGGTGATGATAACCAAACCACATTGAGCGAAATCATCTCCTTTTCTTTATCCGCTGTTCGCTGTAATTTCTATCGATAAATAACACACGTTTCTGATTTTTTTATTTTTTGTCGAAACAATCAGAACGACATTAAGGAAATTCCATAAGAACAGTAAACAAGACCATCGCATGGTCAAACCAAACATGAGAACAAGTGCTCGAGTAAAGAACAGCCACATCCGACGAAGAGAAAATAAGCACAACCTGCCTAACACAAAAGGCCACAAGAGGCCAACAAGAGACAAAATAGACTAAAACGGACAAAGCTTCAACTTTGTTCCAAACACCAAAATACAACACTAGTCCTAATCTCTTAGTCTTCGTCTTCACCTCCAAGGTTCGGTCAGGATAGACATTGCAACCATATGAGACCACCTGGCGATGTAGGAGACAAAGAATGCTCCAACCACGAAAGCCTTTAGGCGGAAACATACACCCTGGAACTGTTCCGTGAACTCGGATCACTAGAGGATGGCGGAGATTACTCGGTACAGAAGCCAAATACCTTCCTCCGGAGGAGCCCATCAAGTCAACCCATGGAAAAGCTAGGATGCAACCAAGATTCATACCTAAAACCAAAAAAAAAGCAAACAGTAACGGTAAACAAGAGCAAAAGGAAGAAAGGGGGAAAGGGAGAGCCCATGGTGGCTTGAAGCCTCTTTCCCACATAGCATTTTTTTTTAATTTGAACATATAATTGTATTGTATTTTACTTTTATGTTCGGATTATAGAAATACTGTTGACTTATACTCAACATAAAGTTTTGTTTTCCGTGTATAGGTTAGGTACTTATCAGTTCCATAGTCTACTCAGCATCCAACGACCATCTCGAACTCAACTGTTGGTGAAATGTTCTTTGATCTTGGCATGTACCTAGGATGTTCTAGATATATGTAATGTTCATTTTGTGTCTTAATGGTATTTGAGTTCTAAGTTTGTAAGTATTGTGTATATATGTGTGGTTGATAGGAATGATCATTTTGAAGATGTCTTGCTAGAGCAATTTGGTGATATGCATGATGATTAGACAATTGAGGTATTGATATATTGAACTGATTTGTACATGGATAAGATGTTTAGATGATGATTTGCATGCTTTTATTTATGTTTAGGTATGTTATTTGAGTTTAGGCAAGTTTTGAGCATGAGTGCATCTTTTAAAAATTAGTTTTCATCATTTCTGAACTCAAGTATCAATATTTTTATATCTAGTGTCGATACTTAACCAAATTAACAGTTTTAAAACAAACAGAATCCAGAAATGGTATCGATTTTTATTTAAGTGTTGATCATTTTTCATAAAATATTGATACCATGAGATAAATATCGATATCCTTATTTTGCAAAGAAAACATAATTGAATTTTGGTATCGATTTTCAATAAGGTATCGATTCGGTATCGATACCAACTGTGAAACTTCAATATTGATTTTTAAAGTTTAAAATTTTACAATTAAAATCCTATTACATGTCTGAATTTCACAATTAGGTCGTTGCAGAATTCAAATTTTTTAATATGTCTAGTTATATGTGATTTAATGATAAATAATTGAGATCTTCTTTAGTAAAGTATTTGTTGATTATTGGATATTGTCATAGCATCTTATTACTCAAGTTCGCTGACCGGGCTAGATAAGGGGTTATACAGCTCGAATAAGTCCAAACCAAAAATATTCATACTTGAAATAATTTGAATCTGAATAATGCACTATTCGAACCCATCGAAAATCGCTTGTTTGCCACCTTTAATAGTGATATTTGTATCTCAATATTTTATGTTTTTAAGCACATTTTGTATTACTATTTTTTAAGGTTACTATATATATATATTTGAAAGGAAAATTCATTAATTCATTCCATGAATGGGATCATATAGTTCGGGGGAGAGGAGGAAACAACAAACACTCAACGTAGGCGATGAAGGACAAGCATTATCAACACAACAAAGGCTTCAGCTTCAGCATCAATAGAATATTATGCCACATTTAAAATAGTCTCTGTCACAACTCAAACACGACATATTTGCAGTGATTACAAGTACTTAATACGATAAGGAAATTAGTCCTAGCTAGTCCAAAGCGATAAGGCAAAAATTGACAAAAGAACCAAGCATCCACCAAACAGGAGAGAACGACAACAAAACCATCTCTAAAATCACTTGCAAAAGCAAGACTAAAAAATGTGTTAAAAGAGCACACAAAAACTTCTAGAAGTGAAGACTTATTAAACAATGGAAAACAAACAAAAAAACATATAAACCTTAAGATAACACGGGTTCAAACTGACTCGTGAAATCATTTATTATTTTGAAATACTCTCAACAAAAAAAAAAAAAAAGATTAAGAAGCTAATGAAGAGCCACCTACCTTTCAAGAGAAACTATTAGTGGCTGATGGAATTTCAGCAACGACAGACATTGTCATCAATCAATTACAACTTGTGGACAAAAAAGTAAAAATACCTACAAAATAGATCTGCAAACTAAAAAGAGAGAATGTGCATGAAACGAATAAGGAGAGGAAAGAAAGAAAAAGTTGGTGGAAGGGAGAAAAAGACAGGTGGTAGCTAACCCAAAGACTGGCATCGTCACTAGACAAAAAAAAAAAAAAAGAGCAAACAACTTGAAGAAAAAAAAGAGTAATATGTTTTTAAAATCTCATTTTCCTAAAATGTTAAATATAAATTATGATGTCCAAATATATTTAAAAACCTTATATATTAATTCTGATAATTTTTTGATAAAATATAAATTATGATGTTGTGATAAGTTATGTTCCAAAATCTTATTTTCTTAAAATGTTATATTTTATATCCTAAAACCTTATTTTAAATCTCAATTTAATAAATTATACATAAATTATGATGTTGTATTATTGGAGTTACAAGTGAAATTTGGATCCTCAAAGTCCAGAAGTTACAAAGGGTCTGTTTGAAGCCTTAATTTATGGGCTCTGTCCTATAATGCTAACTTTTCAACGCAATTTCATAATTTAAAGAGAATGTTCTCAATTTTCCTTTTAGACATTTCAAACCCAAATTAAAGCATTTGATTTTGTCCAAATAATGCAGAGCTTTTAAGTAGGGTTGATAAGGATTAGATGTCCACTACAGTTTCATATATTCCTTTAATATATAATATTATTTAAGTGTGCCAATTCAATTAATTTAATAAAAAATAATTTTACATATTTTTAAGAAATTATATATGATATTTTTATTTTTTTTAAAATAACAAAAAATGTTACATGTATTGATCTCCCTCAGTGAGCAAGTTGGAATTTTGTTTCTTTCAAAATGATAAGATCTTTAAATACATTTAGGGCCTGTTCTGCGGTGCTTAAAAAGAGCACTTCTGCTCCAAAAGCACTTTTGGAATAAAAAATTATGCTAAACAAGTTACTTTTGGCTGAAATTTTTAACTTTTCAGAAGTGTTTTTCCACTCCCAAAAGCACTTTTAGTGCTTAATTACTTTTTCACATCTCTAATAACATGCTACTTTCCCTTTTTTTTTTTCTTGGTGCTTAATTACAAATGTGTTAAAATCATTAATTAAAAATAATAAAAAAATATTTTTTAAAATACTAAATACAAATGTTTAATGGTTATATTTTAGATATAGTTTATATATTCTAATTAAATTTTATAAATAATTAATATTTATTGCTTAAAAATATTTAAAATTTATATTTCATAGATTAAAATATTAACAACAAGTTATAATAAGTTTTTTTTTTTTATATTTTTACTAAAATATAATAATATTAACTAATTTAAATGCATATTTGTTATTTGATAATAACATGTCTAAAATGGGCATTTTATTTCTCAAAAGCACTTTTCCAGAGCATTGCCAAACTAGCCCTTAGAAATAAAGATATATGGATCAATAAAATTGTTAAATTTGTTAAAAGTTTTGTTGAGATTGTTAAGGTATAATTAAAACGGTTAAAATCGATAATGGGTGGTGTTGTGAATGCATAGAAATTCTAATTGCATTCATACGAGATAAATTTTGTTTACAACAGTAGTACTTTCAAAGCAAATACTATTCTTGCTTCTTTCACTTTTATGATTGTTATTAAAGAAAAAAGACAAAATTTGAAGAGAGAGAAGATTGTATTTTTAATTTTGTGATGAAGCATATCCAAATGGAAAAGAATTTTGATGGTGAGGAACAAAAGGTAGCCTCAACATAATAATTAATTGTACTCTTTTAAACAACATATATGTATATTGTTGTAATAATTCCGAGCATAAGGGCTTTTTGTCGTTTGAGGATAGAATAAAGCATACCCTTGATCAAAATATGGATTCATTTTTTTCTTTTCAACATTTTATTTATTTACTTTTAAACCTAAATTATTACCATTTTTAACTCATTATTTACTTCATCTTTAAGTAGTGATTCAATTATCAATATTAATTTTACAAGTATATGATATCGCAAATTCAAGATAATTATTTTAAGTAATAACCTAAATAAACCTACAAATAAATCATTTTATTTTTTAAAAAATGCAAATAATTTAGGTATAAATTTCAAAAAATGACTATTAACAATGTTTTTTATGAAAAAAAAATTAATTTTTTAAAAAAAAAACTTATTTTCTTTCGAGTGAACAATGGATAAATACTAAATCGACCTGCATAGATTAACTCCATTAAATACATTATTTAAATTCTTTTATAAGAATTTATATTAGATTTGTTATTTTGTTTTAAAGTTAAAAAGCTTAATTAAGTGACAATTGATAGGATAATATTCCTAAAAGCAAACAAATAAAATAGTTTGTAAGAAAATCAATGATGGATTTCAATCGGCTTAAAAATAGTTTAATTTTGTTCTCAGTACACGTACTCTTCAAATTTTTATAATTTAATTTTCTGCTTTTAATTTTAGGAATTTAACTCCTATTTAAAAATTAAAATCTAATTGGTAACACTTTTATTTGATTTATGTCGATTTTGAATAGGTGGCATTTTAATATTCAAAGGTTTGGTTTAAAAATTAAAGTGCAATATATAACTCATATTAAATTTTATAAATTTTTAAATGAGAGAGGCAAAATTCCTAGGATTAAAAGCAAGAGATTAAATTCTATAAATTAAAAGTACAGGGACTAATGAATAATTATACCTTTTTCTCTCCCTTACAGCTGTTGACGTGTCAGCATTTAGAAGCTTAACTTCTCCTCCATGTATGTTGTTTTAGGATTCTGGTTAGATAAGGCTCACCACTAGCCCGGTTAGATAGGTTTGGTTTAACTTCAGTTATTATTTTAATAATTAAAATAGTTTTATTTAAATTTAATTATGTTAATGAAGAATCGACTTTGCTTGAGCTTGACATGCACCAAATCTTGGTAAGCAAAATAGATTAGTATTAAGCTGCAACCAAGTCTTTGAATTATACCTTTAATGTCAATAATATTTATATCTATGTTTTATAGACTTATATATAAAAATATTTACACCTAATCCAATAAATCTACTTGCATTTTCTTTGATGATTTACTTGTAAGGAGTTAAGGATTATTCTGTTTGTTAATTTAATACAAGTCATGATTAAATTCAATGTATTTAAACCCTAATTGTGAAGGATTTTTTATTTTGAGAATATGAATTGGTTGCAGAATGGAATAGGGACCCTCCTTTTTGTAGACTTTTTCCCCCCTCAAATCCGCCCTTATGTATGCACTGCATCATGGATACGAATCAACTAATAATCTATCATAACCACAATAATTAAAAAACAAAATTATTAACCACTGTCTTAAATTTACTTTTGTAATTTATCATAACAACTACAAACTATTGCATTTGATATTATGTTACTTTTAAAAGATACCCTAATGATGCTCATTAGCATAGTCCATTGTTTAAGAAGAAAAAAAGCTCTCAATTTATGATGCTTGTTATCAACATCTTGCTTTTTGGTTCGCAACTTCATGCTTCTAATAATCACAATCATGATCATAGGCTTTTATTTTATTTCTTGGTTATCATCCATTTATTTTGAGGTTTTAAAAGTTTCCTTGGTGTTATTCACATACAAGAATTAGGATGATCCACTTAGTTTTATCATATAGTTAAAAGTAGTAAAGGTTTTTATTCAAAAAAAAATAAAAATAATCATTATACATTAAAACAAAGAGTAAATTAATCTTTTTGTTAAAGGTTCCATCCATTCCTACTATTAAAAATATGGTTATTATACATCAGCGTGAGATACACGCGGTGTGCCTGTGGTTATTCCGCCAGTCATGTCAACTTTTAATAGTACAAATGGATGAAATTTTTAACGAAAAAGGACTAATTTGTTCTTTGATTTAATGTATAAGGACTAATTCACTCATATTTTTTTAACTAGAAAAGACAAAATATAATTTAACTTCTAATTCAAGGTCTTTCATGGAAATTTTACCCTATCCCTTATCAAAACATATATTTGTGAGGAGGGTATTGATTGGTGGGGCATTTAGATGAAAGGGTGAGAGTGAAGTGGGATATAGATATCAATCCCAACAAGTGATATTGTACATATATACTACATTAATAGCGGCGCATGAAAAATGATATGCGAAGGGAAACAAGACAAGACATAAATGAAACCCCATTATAAACACACAGTCATAAAGCAATCAATGGAAGTGAAGAAAATAACACAAATCATTTGGGAAAGGAAGGGAATGAGAAGCACATTTAGGTGCCTACGAAGCAAACTTCATATACATAGTATAATTGATTCATATAATTAATAACCCTTACAAGTATAACATCCAACATCAAGTTTGAATTAGGGTCAAAAATATCATTTTAGAATTATATATATATATATATATATATATATATATGGTAGAGGTTTGCTGTTTTTGTGGCTAGCTATTTGAGAAACATTATCGCTTTCTGTTTTCTTTTAATTAAAAGGAAAACACTTTGCCAGGATTCGGATTGGTGTTGATCTCTTATTGTGAGCATGATGATGGTTCTTGCTTAGCCCATATTTATCTTTTTAGGGGAATCTTTCATGCTACAACTTAGCTTTAATAGTGGGAAAAGATACCCAAAATTTCTCAATAAGAGTCCATGAGTATGAATAACAAGGATTTTTAATGTAATGATAAGATATATTTTTTTTAAAAATTAAATTAAATTCAATTTGTAAACATAATTAAAGAGATAATTACAACTTAAAATTGATGTTGTCCATGAGTTTATTTTTATTTTTATTTTTAGATATTGATTAAAGATAAAAAGATCATTTATTTTTATTGGAAGAGATGGCATCACAAAATAATAACATAAATATGAAATGCATAAGCACCTTAAAATTTTATAAAAGGTAAACTATCAACATGTCAAAGAAAATAATATATATATTAAACATAATTACAATATGATAAAATATTGTAAAAAAAATAAATAGAATGTCGGTAATGACAATATATCGCAAAGAAAAGAGAAATAAAAATAAAGAACACACAGATTTTTACGTGGAAACCCTTTTGGGAAAAACCACAGGCAGAGGACAAAAAAATCCACTATGTCGAATTCGAATCATTACAAGAGGAATAGACTATGTCTATTTATAGGCTTGTTCTAATCAATATAAAATAGATGGAGTTTAAAAGGGTTTAAAAAACCTTATTCTAAAATAAAATAAAAGAAGTATAGTTCTATATGGATTTTACTTTTTATTTTATTTTATCACTGTATTTTATTTAAATAAAGATTCGGGTCACTTAATTCTAACACGAATATACAAACTATAAAATTTCTTTCTTTCTATCTTTGTACATAAATTACCAAAATAAAATTTGTAATTGTAAAAACATGGAAATTAATACAAGGAGTAAAATTTGTTAATAAATTCGCATGTTAATTAATCAAATATGAAATCATGCTTACCATGTTAATTAATCATGAAACAAACCTTGAGAATAAAATAGCAAAAAAGAAATTATATTTTGAAAGATGGGCTTTTTCTGGAAATAATATTGAAAAAATTAATATCTGAAATAATATGAATAAAAATTTATTAAAATAAATTAAACTGTGCATAAGAACTCCAAACTAGCATCGCGACAAATAATTTGGGATGACAATGCTTCATTTATTATGTCAAAATTAACATGACAACATCGTGGATTCAAATTGATAATTTTCTTTTTCTTTGCACTTGCATTTTCATCGCCTGATTTCTATTTGGCGAAGTCATTAAGATTTTTGGATTAAGAGTGTGTTAATCATAGTTTTGAATGGTGATAGATTTTAAGTAAATTTTTATTTTTTTATTAAATTTTTTTCATAAAAGACCTACAACAAAATTAATTTCAAGCTATATATCTTATCTTAACTTGAAAAATTGCAAAAAGAAAAATCCAAGAGGGAAGAAAATATTTTTTGTGTTCTTTATTTGGGAAGAAAATGTTCTGCGTGTTCTTTATTGGGGAGGAATATCTTCTTTTTTTTTTTTTTTACATTTTTGGTATTTTTAATTATATATTTTAATTTTTAATAATATATATATTTTTTAATCTTGAGAATTGTTTTTTTTTTTTTAAATTTCGTGATTCATACATGTATTTTCTTTAGTTTAAATAGTATAATCTAGATCTCTTTCAACAAAAAATAATTAATTATTTAAAATTTTATGATTTTATAAAAAAATCATATAATGGTAATTCAAAAAAATGTAATTTAAAAAATAAATTATGAAATTTAAGATACTTTTAAAATTTTTAAAAATTATCATTAAGAAAAGAGAAATTTTTTATTTAGTCTTTAAATTGTACGTAGAAATCCCAAATTAACATGTGATTTAGATTTAAGATATTTTATATATATATAAAAGTTTTCGTATTATTTCATAATTATATATATATATATATTTTATATTAATAGGAAAAAAAGCCTAAAAATGTTGATGCTGCCGACTCCCCTTGATGGTCCCAATTTCAATCACAAATCATGGCCAGAAATCGGCATCGTTAATCGACGGTGAGGAGTATCCCATCAAAGAGAGTACCATGATTAGACGGCTACCTCTAGTGCGCCTTATCTGATTTCCAATTAATTTAATTTAATTTAATTTAAATCTACTTTTTGTCATTTATATATATAATTTTCTAAGTAGTATAGGACCATGATGACCACCACTGACCAAAAAGCTTAACTCGTTTTGACATGACGTTTACTTCACGGGATGTTTCCCTTTTCCATCATCACCGTTGATTTTGGAATCAACGGATGTAGCTGATTTCTATGACCTTGAACACTGTGCTCAGACCATGAAGTATGATGCTGATGTACGGTCCTGATGTCTGTTTGAGAATGTCGGGAACTGAGAATACGTTGAATTGTTTGTAAAACCTAATGTACTTGATTCAACTAAAATAAAAAGCTAAGATTCCAGGTTCCACCATCCACGCGCCTCCAACGCCATTTTGCCTTAAAAATGTGTTATTTAATATCGCTATTTTTTTTTTTTTGAAAAAACCCTATAAATATCACATTTTATATATTTCAAAAACCCTTTAATAGCTGTTGGTAGGATGAAATATAGAAACTTTTTTAAAAATTTAATTAAAAAATAATTTGGTATGTCAATTTTTTTGAAAGTTACTTTCTCGTTAACATAATAATTGTAATGTGATTTTCATGTAAAAAGGTGGGGGTAAATTACTAAATAATGCCCTTTTTTTTCAAAATTTACAGAAAAGGATATATTTTCCAATTATTTACCGGAATGGGCCATTTTCCCTGAAAACGCGTCCACGTCAGCGCGAAGTCAGAGGATGCATCAAGAAAACGCATCCCCGAGGGAGTGTTTTCTGCCACATCAGCAAAAATCGTGTCCTTGAGGGCGCGCTTTGCTTTCTGATGATGTGGCAACGCCTCCTCATGGGCGCGCGTTTTGCCCTTCCCCCCGTTAGGGTTTTTAGCTATTTTTAGGGTTAAGGTTAGGGTTTTTAGGGTTTTAGGGCTAGGGTTTTGTGTTTTTTTATAGTTTTTAAGGTTTAGGGTTTTAGGATTTTTAGGAGGAAATTAATGAATTAGAGTTTAAGGTTAATTAATTAAAATAATTTTAGGTTTAGGGTTTTAAAAAAAAATATCAGCAATATAAAATTTTTTTTTTTTTACAGTAGTATCTGGTAAAATAATTTTGAGAAGACGTTTCTGAACAAATAGTGACCAAAACGCTTCAAGCGAGATGCACCGTCACGCCAAAAGTACGAAAAAAGCTCCCACGTGGACGCTCCTTTGCTACAGTAGTTCCTGAAAAGATAATTTTGAGAAGACATTTCTGAACAAATAGTGACCAAAATGCTTCAAGTAGGATGCACTGTCAGCAAGAGTACTAAAAAAAGCTCCCACGTAGACGCTCTTTTGCTACAGTAGTTCCTGAAAAGATAATTTTGAGAAGACGTTTCTGAACAAATAGTGACCAAAACGCTTCAAGCAGGATGCACTGTCAGCAAGAGTACTGAAAAAAGCTCCCACGTGGACGCTCTTTTGCTACAGTAGTTCCTATTTGTCCTTAGACTATAAATGAGCCAAATTTCATTCTCAGGTTGCATAATAGAAATTGAGGCAAAAGTAAAATAGAAACTGAAGATGAGTGAACGTATTAGTGCTATTATTTACTATGATGGTAAGGTTCGTGACACCGAAGACGGTGTTGTTTTTTTATCGGAGAACACAAATACGATCGGTTTTTAACCGAACATAGATTTGATGAACCGCAAAAGAATTAGACGCAAAATTTTCGGAACAACGCCAATGAAAGTTCAGTCTATTAAGTATAGATTTTGTGCTTCGGTTGATCCCGTGAGATATGACTCTTTCGACATCAAAGGTCCTCGGAGCTTAGAGGCAATGGTGGAGACTCATCTTGCCAGTGGATTACCCTATCTTGAGGTATATGTACAATTTTCATCGCCAAGTGATCTTCCTTCGATTTCAACATCTACTGTTGTTCGAGGGGAATACATGACCCCAAGTCGATACTCTGTTAGTGGGAGGCAGAATACGGAAGCGCATGTGTTTGGTGGTAGTATGGAAAACACAACCCCTGCACGACACTCGGTTGGTGGATGGGACATGCATATTTGTGGGTCGACGTTCGATGCTAGAAATACGTATTGGGGAACATCATCAACTTCTAGTGGTTGGCAATCCACATATGATTGGGGACGTTACGAAAGTTGTTTAAGAATGGATAATGTACTCCCCACGACATCCACCGGCGAGAGGACCTCGTTCGTTGCAGATGATGGTGGGTCGGATGATAAGTCCGATGTGGATCCACCTCGAGAGCCCGGCCCCGATGGTGCAGAAGTTGTATTATTTTCTGAACCGGAGCCTGTTCCAACCATACTTGAAGATGTTGAAGGGGGTTCAGATGAAGAAGAAGGAGATCCGCGATTCAGGGTGTACTCGCCTCCACCCCACATGCATAATGTCGATCTATCTCAAGACGATGCGTTGGAGTTTCCTGAACTACCACACAGAAGGCGTGACCGTACAAGTTCGTCGTTGGATTCGGGTGAATTAGAAGTTGGTATAGAGTTTTCCAACAAGGATAGTTTTCTTGGTGCATTGAAACAATATAGCATCAAGAACGGGGTTAACTACAACGTGGTTAAATCCAAACTCGATAAGTACGAGGCCAAGTGTGCAGCGCAAGACGGTACATGTTCATGGAAAATCATGGCCTCGTTGAGGAAAAGGACAGGCTTGTGGGAGATTAAAAAGTACAAAGGTTCACATACATGTATTGTCGGTACAGTATTACTAGGTGTTTAGGGTTTTTGAATAATACTGATATTACGTAATGTTGCATTATTTAACGTACTTTATTAACAGGTGTTTCGCAAGATCATCCCAAGATGGATTTAGATATGTTGGCTAGCTTAATAATACCGATGATGGAGGCAGATCCCAAGACTTCAGTGTCGGTCTTAATTGCCAATATTCGTAGCCAATTGGGGTACACGCCCTCTTATCGCAAGACTTGGATAGCTAAGCAGAAGGCGTTGGAAAAATTGCATGGTCTGTGGGACGCTTCATATAATGAAGTGTGACAGTGATGTCAGGTGCTGGAGAGATATGTCCCAGGCAACATAACAGACCTTGAAACGGTACCTGCGTACTACAACGATAGATTGCTCCGTGGATGCCAAGTGCTCAAGCGTCTGTTCTGGACATTTAAGCAATGCCGAGACATATTTCTATACTGCAAGCCATTGGTACAAATTGACGGTACCTTTATGTATGGTAGATATACGCATCGGCTATTGCTAGTTGTGGCACAGGATGACAGTGGGAGAATCCTTCCAATTGTGTTTGCAATAACACCGGGGGAGTCAACTGATGACTAGGATTTCTTTCTATCTAGGTTAAGGAGGCATGTCTGCCCCCAACCTGATATATGCGTTATATCGGATCGGGGCCCTGGAATACTAGCCGCAATAGAGCGACAGGGAAGCCTATGGTATCGCACACACAATTGATATTGCCTAAGGCATGTTGTGTCCAACTACCACAGGCAACATCGATATACAAGTAAACGACGGCAAGTGACCAACATGGGTATGTAATATCTATTAATATAATTTCGTTTGTAATATTCAATTTATTCTTAATTGAAGAGTGGTATGTAATATTCGCTATCAACTTATATTGGCAGGGTACGAGATCAATAAGGACCGTTTTCACGAGATGTTGGCGATTTTGCGCTCAGTTAACGAAGAAGGCGCAAACTACCTATGCAACATACCTTTCGAACAGTGGACACAAGCATACGACGGTGGCCTACGATATGGTCATATGACCTCAAACCTGGCTGAATGCATAAATTCTGTTCTAAAAGGAACACGTCATTTTCTGATAACATCGGTTGTGCGAGAGACATATTTTTGTTTAGCGGCACTATTTCCGAAGCAAGCAGCGAGTTATAAAGGCCAAATGCAGGGAGGCCATGTATGGTGCGCGAAGGTATTGCGAGAAATTAACAATGCGAAGGCACGGGCCAACACCATGCACACAGTATGTCACGATCGCGACAACCTATGGTTTCGTGTGACGGAGTTTGACAGACCGAACCAAGGTATTGTTGGAGGGCAATATCGTGTACACTTGAGAAATAGGACCTGCGACTGTGGGATATTTGACGCACTTCGTTACCCTTGCGCTCATGTGATTGCAGCTTGTCAGAATCTCCGTCTGGATCCCATGAGCTATTTCGACGAAGTGTACAAAGTAGAATACATGTACAACGTGTGGAGACACGTATTCCCACTAGTACCAGATGAACGTAAGTGGCCGTCTGTATCACTTGCTCCGTTTAAGTTGTTACCGGATAGAGAACTGCGTCGTAAACCAAAGGGTCGACCTTGCTCGACTAGAATACGCAACAATATGGATATCCGAGAAACAGCCAACCAACGGAAGTTATGCGGATGGTGTAGGAACCTAGGCCATACATCTCGCTCATGTCCAAATCGGAATAGTTGATAGTCTCCTTATCATTTTTGTCTCTTGGTGGCTATGAAAATTCTTTTAATTTCTTGATGAAAATGGTGAACTTTTGTAGAAGGACTAAGTTGCAAAAAAAAAAGTTATTCAATTAATCTAAAATATCACCATCATCAGTATTCTTCAAAATTATCTTTCTTGCTAAATGATTATTTTGCCCCTTACGATCCTTCAAAATTCCTACATTGGATCAACACCCATCTTGATAAAATTACAAATTAACCCCTCATACTTTTTCACTTATTCAATTTAGTCCTAATTCATCAATTTCTTCTTAGTTTCTAGATCCTTCCACCCTTAAAAACAACTTTTATTTTATTAAAAATATAAAAATTAAATTACAATTGAAATATTAAAAACAACTTTTATTTTATTAAAAATATAAAAATTAAATTACAATTGAAATATTAAAAACAACTTTTATTTTATTAAAAATATAAAAAATAAATTACAATAAAAAATAAAAAACAACTTTTATTTTATTAAAAATATAAAAATTAAATTACAACAAAAATTAAAAAAACAACTTTTATTTTATTAAAAATATAAAAATTAAATTACAAGAAAAAAAATAAAAAACAACTTTTATTTTATAAAAATAAAAAAATAAAATTACAATAAAAATAAAAACAAATTTTATTTTATTAAAAATATAAAAATTAAATTACAATTGAAATATTAAAAACAACTTTTATTTTATTAAAAATATAAAAATTAAATTACAACAAAAATTAAAAAACAACTTTTAATTTAGTAAAAAATATAAAAAATAAATTACAAAAAAATAAAAAACAACTTTTATTTTATAAAAAATATAAAAATTAAATTATGATAAAAAATAAAAAACAACTTTTATTTTATTAAAAATATAAAAATTAAATTACAATTGAAATATTAAAAACAACTTTTATTTTATTAAATGTAACAATATAAAAAAATTTGTAGAAATATATTAAAAATATAAAAATATTAGCAATATTTTTGCCTTATTCAAAATAAATTAATTTTATTAAAAATATACAAAATAAATTACAATTAATATATAAAAAATAACTTTTATTTTATTAAAAATATAAAAAGTAAATTACAAGTAAAATATTAAAAACAACTTTTTATTTTATTAAATGAAACAATATAAAAAAGTTTATACAAATATATTAAAAAAATCAATGTTGGTGCCGGTCGGAATCAGTGCCACATGGGGGTGGTCGACGGTTACGCGCTAGATTCCTCCTTGTTCCAGCTTCCGGCGGGGGTTGTGGTTGCTCCGGCGGGGATTCTGGTTCCTCCGGCTGGGGGTCTGGTGGTGGGTGTTGGGAGGATGACCCACCTTGATAAAATAATGAATGCGGATGTAACACCCCAAACCCGGCCCAAACACCATGATCGGATCTGGTATGTCACTAAGAAAAATTTTGGAAGAACATGTCGTATTTTCAGAAAAATATTTTTTTTAAAGTTTATCTTCTTATTCGAGAGAAATTTAATAGTTGATAGTTTAAATAAAATATGCCTTTATAAATTAAAAACCAAAATTTAAATAGATACATTAGTTCAATAAGAATTTAAATAACTAAAAGTAATTAAAGCCCAAAATAAAATAAAACATAAACTAGTGGCCCATAGCCTTATTACAACGAGATTTAAAATCCATTAATTAAAAATATAAAGTATTAACTTGAGACTTTTTGCTGGATCCAGCTTGGTCTTTTGCATGGCCACTTTGCGCGTCTCCTCTCGGCCCGGTCCAAGCACTAGGTATCACCTGAAAGGTTAATTAATAGGGTGAGTCGCGAGACTCGGTGTGCAACCTCATGCACCACTAGATTTTGGCCTTAGGCCCATAAAATGCATTAATAATTCCATTTATAAAAAAAAAGAAATAGCAAATAATATGCAAGGCCCAACCCGCTTGCCTAGGTTTCCATCCGCTACACGCCCGCACTCAGCCATTCACACCATTGGGGATTTCTACAATCGACCCACACCGCTACACGCCAAGATGGCGGTCATGCCGCTCATCAACATATTATGGCCGAAGCCCTTATAATGAATCACGGCATTAGCCGCTACAACATATAACGAGATCACGGTATAAACCGCTACACATAAAACGTATAACTTCCTCCTTTCATCAACCCAACCCATGCAGTCATAAAATCAATATGCTTTTATCATATAAAGTCAAACATTCACTGACCTGGTGATTTGCTTCACCCTTCACGAGTTTCCAACATTAAACCGAGATATCGGTATTTATCACAACATATAAACTTATGAGCATACATTAATAATCAGATCTAGACGGTGGGGAAGTATTACACACCTAATATCGCAAAATCCAATATTCTTAGTCGATGTCCTTGCTATCCGGATCTATTATCCTCAATGTAAAGCCTTGCTCGTGAAGCGGGAAAATCACACGAAGATTTAGCCCTTCAATATTCGGCCAAGGTTAATAAATCCCAAATTACACGTTAAAACTAATAGATCCCTTACCTTGAAATCCCGAAAGTAACACGATTCTATAACTTAGAGATCTATCCGATTGACTCCACTAAAGTTCCCTTGATTTCTACACAAGTAGGCACCACGTAAGTAATTCGGCAATCACAGAGATGAGATCTAGGGATTTTGGCTTTTAGGAAAATCCCAAAAAGTATGAACAAGAGAAGGTTGATGTGTCTTTGGCTTTTAAAATACTTGAGTGAGGAGTTTCGGTTTCGACAGAAAAAAGAGAAGAAGAAAAGAAAACAAGGAAGAGACTTGAAGATTTTGGCTAGGAAGAAAAAGAATGAAAAGAGTTTCGGCTTTTGAATCAAAGTGAAGATGAGGGAATAGGCTTAGAAATTTCGGCTTTTGTAGAGAATGAAGAAGAAGATGGAACTTTAGGAGTTTTCGGCTTTTACTCGAGAGAAGAAGAGAAAAGAATGAGAGAAAAACCAAAATGCCGAAATTGAAGAGATATTCCCCTATTTATAGAAATTTTGGCACTTACCTAACCTTGCAGATAAGTCCTATCTTTTCTCCTTTATCTTAATCTACTAGCTCATCTAAAAGAGACTTAATTATCTCTAACTCCTCCTCCTTTATCAGTATATTATCCACATATTTTAATCATTAAAATCCCTAAATTTTAGCCTTTATCTGCTTATTATCTACATAAAATAAATTCCTAAATAATAGCCTTTATCTGCTTATTATCCACATATTTTAAACATAGATACTACCTTTTAAACCCTATAATGCCCAAACAGATAATTTTAATCAAGGCCTCTACCTAAGCCTGAGCCCAATTTGGACCCCTAACACTTAAATTAACACATTAAACATATCCACCCATTAAACGCATAGGCCCAAAAATTCAGGATGTTACAGTTGAGGTGTTTGCATCACCCATGGCGGAGGTGTTTGAATCCCATAAGGCATAAGAGATTGGTAAAAAGAAGAGCTCCCCGACGGCGCCTCGTGCGATCCTTCATGTGACGGCGGCCTATAGATCGGCGGTCCACTCGGAGTAGTCAGGAACGGACTCGAATCGGGCCATGCATTCCAACCTGCCATAGGACTTGGAAAAGGAAACATATAAGGGTTAGGATACATACAAGGGCTAGGATACGCACCTGGCATAACCGAAAAAGGCTATGATGTGGGTGTCGTCGGCTGAAGTGTTGGGCCCGGTGACTGTGTGGGCGCTGTTGATGGGCCCGGTGATTGTGTCGGTGCTGTTGATGGGCCCGTCCCATCATCCCTTCTCCTTGGATTTAAAGGGCCCCGCTGTTCCCTTTGCACGGTTGCCGCCGCCTCTCCTCTTCGACAATAAATACGGCTTGCCGTGGATCCTAAACCATGGCATGTATTTCGGCACGCACGCTAACTCAGGAACGATGATCAGTTCCCGAGTAGGTATATAATCATACCAATTTTCCCATAATTAGATGTATGCTGACCAAAATCTTGGCCAATCCGTATGCAATCGCCGTAAAGTCGACTTTGTGCTCATCATCGAGCACCTCGAAGCACCACGGAATCGGTTGTCGGAATCCAAATTGACGCAGAACCCGATCCGACCGGTGCATCTCCACGGTGGCATAGTTGACCAATGGGACCTTCACATGCCAAATGTTCGGATTTTGAAAGAACTCATCCGGAATTACTGCCCAAATTGACGGATACTCGTATGGTGTCCATTGAAACTATATTAACATGATAAAAATATTAGTTATATACTAAATACTAAATACTAAATACTAAATACGAAACGACTATTTTATTATGAAAATATATTTTATTTAATACTTACTTGTGCTTCCGACCGTTGGTCTAATAGAAGCCGTATATCTTCAAGCGAGGTAGGTATTCCAAAATAACTCGCCGAATGGTTCCACCTAATTAAATAAATTTTTAGTATACAATTATATTTTAAATCTACGTACTAATTGTAAAATCTAATATTAAATTTACCTCGTTATGAGTGGGAATGTATATGGGTGGTCCACTCGAGGACGTAAAAATGGAAAGCGAAACCGTGCCCATGATTGCAGTAGTGATAGGCAACCTCCGATTTTGGCTTTGTTCGGTCGCGTCGCCCCGCACATCTCCCGATACAATTTTGCTAGCACAGCAGACCCCCAACTCAATTCACCGGCTGCTCTAAAATCAACGAGTTTCAGTAGCCATCTCAGATGTATGAGGTTTCGTGACAAGTCCAGCATCAAATAGCCTCCAATCATCTCAAGAATGTATGCCCGAGCATACCGTATTCTTTCTAATTCGGTCGAATCATTATCCGGCTCCAGGAATGTGTCTCGTAACCAGCCCATCTCGATCCAACCTCATTTAATGTTATCCGGAATAGCACCCAAAAGCTCGTAGCATACGGCTCCCCAATCACCAGAAGTTGCGGACCCGGTGACTACGTACCCATCCATCGGCAATCCCAATTGCAACTGCACGTCTTCCAGAGTGATAGTACATTCTCCGCATGGAAGATGGAAAGTGTGCGTCTCGGGTCTCCACCTCTCTATCAACGCACTGATTAGCTTTGGGTCCAACTTGCACCCCCGGCCTATCGTGGCCACGTGCCAAAAACCCGCTTCCCGCAGGTAATTCTCAATCAACGGCGATGGCGGACTAGGAATATTGCGAATATAGCATTGCAACACCCGATCTACAGACTGTTTAAAAAATTATAAAATAAAAATTAATTAAAATTGCATAAACCTAAAAAATATTAAATAGTATTGAAAAATTAAAATTATAACTTACCATTGTTATTTGATCGACGAAGATGTGTTTATTGTCGAGACGAATTAATTCTCCGGCCATTGCTAATACGATCGAATATTTTTAAATTTAAAAAAAAAACTATTTCAAAAAACTTTTAAACAGGATTTTTTTGTAAAAATTAAAGGACTTTTGTGAAATTTGAGAGGAATTTTAGAGGAATTTGAGAGAAAATTAAGTAAGGACTTTTGTGTGAAAAAAATGAAAGGGGGGATTTTACAGTTTTTTTTTTTTTTTTTACCGTTGGAGGCCCAACGGTCAAAAAAAATATGAGGACGCGATTTTTGCTGATGTGGCAGAAAACGCTCCCTCAGGGATGCGTTTTCCTGATGCATCCCCTGACTTCGCGCTGACGTGGACGCGTTTTCGGGAGAAATGGCACATTCCGGTAATTAATTGGAAAACATGTCCTTTTCCGTAAATTTTGAAAAAAGGGTATTTTTTGGTAATTTACCCAAAAGGTGGAGATGAAAAGTTTAAAAAAATATCAAGATAAAATTTATCTTATTTTATATTAGGTTAGGATATTAATCTACTAATAAATGTAAAAGAAGAAGAATTCCTTCTTCCTTGATTTTTTTTTTCTACTACTTTAACAAATTCTTCGTAAGTTTTTTCCCTAATTTTATTGTATTCTTATTTAAGTATCAATATATTATATTATTTACATATTATTTTTATTTTTATTATTTTTCTCTTTTCTTTTTGGTATATTAATGAAAAATTTAATTTTATTATAGTATTAAGAATCCTTACGAACAAAAGAAAAAAAAATTTAAAGCTTAGGCTTAACTCAAAGGTTGATTTGATCATAGCCTTTTTGCATGATTTACCTTTGAATTATTGTTTGTTGTATGTAATTAAGAATTCTACTGGAATAATTTTCTTGAATGAGTAAATGATTGACATCCCATTTAGAAATAAAATAGATAAGACAAATGATCAAACAAATTTCAAAGCAATTTTATATTATATTCAAATAAATTATGTTTTTCTTTAATATCCAAAGTAAATTATGTTTTTTTTTTCAATATCTAAAGTAAATGATGTTACATTGGATATTTGAAAAAATAATGTAAAATTATCAATTAAAATTTAATATTAAATATTTAATCCAAATATTTGTTAAGAATAAATTTTATTATAAAAATTAAAAACATGATTATTTTATTTTATTTTATTTAATAAGGTTACAATTCATAAATTATCATTACATTTCTAGGAAAGTACTTAATGAACCAAATAGGATAATGTAACTTTCTCAGGATTTTAACCAATACCTTTTCATGTATACTATAACACCCCTCACCCGGTCTGTTCACTAGACCCGAGCTATAGGATGCTACAACAATTAACGGAGTAAAACACATAAAATTTCAGCTTTAAAATTCAATTAACCAATAAAAACATTTCATAATCCATGCATAATATGATCTACAAACTAATTCGAGTCTCATTAGAGCTTACAAAAGCTCTTAAGTTGACCCGAGCACAAGGACCAAATTGAAAATTTTTTAAAAAGTAGTGAAAATTTTCAAAACAGGGGTCACACGACTGTGTGCCCAGGCTGTGTAACAGGTTGTAACCATGTAGAATTGGATTCACGCAGTTGTAGGTCTAAGCCGTGTAACTCATTGTGGCCGTGCGGGTTAAATTGCAAACATTCATCAAAAGTCACAAGGTCGTGTGACTAAGCCATGTAACAAACTAAAACCATGTGAAAAAATAAATGACCAAATCTAGAGTACTCACACGGACATTTGGCTAGCCCGTGTGATAATTGGGAACCGTGTGCTTCTTCTAATCTTTCCTATTGTCTAGTAGACACACGATCACGTGTGACACACAATTGTGTGGTGTAAAAAATAGGCCACTTGTAGTTTATTTTCAAAACCAACCATAAAAAGAAATATCAAATAAGCCTTTAACAACATTAACCCAATATGCCATTCAAAGTGGTTAAATGTTGTTAAAAGATTATTTGAGATTGCTTTTTATGGTTGGTTTTGAAAATAAACTTGATATGTGTTAGCATGATTTAAAGTTCATTCTCTAAACATTAACCTAATATACCGTTCAAGGCATCTTAACTTGCTCATTTCAAGGTGGCTAAACCAACACTTGCCAAAACTTAACTATAACCAACTATATGCAATCAAACACCAATTCCAAGCACATACAAGTACCCACATTTCTAAAGCCAAACAACATGCCAAGTTTGGCATCAATGCCATTCCTATCCATCATACCATTTCCACATCAAAAATCATTTTCAAAATGCACTTAAAAGCAACATATAATCCACATTCAAAGTTGCCATTCATCTAAACAATCATGGCATATCAAAGTAACCACATACACATTCATAACCATTACAACCATCTTATTACCAAATGTCATATAGAGACTAAAATGACAAGTCTCAAAACCAACATATCCACAACTACACTTATGTACAAGACATGTAACCATTCAAGTGAACTTATACAACCACCTAAGTACATGCCACATATAACCGAGCCAAAATGACCAAAAGTCTACCGAATCAAAAGGCAGATAGTGTGAGCTTTGACGTGATCCACTCGACGCGATCGACAACCAATGATCTATAGAAAAGAAAAGTAGAATAGTGGTAAGCATTTTTGAATGCTTAGTAAGTTCGTACATAAACCAATTTAACTTACCTCAACATTAAACAATATAAGTAATTGAAATCACATAACATAAGCATGATTTAAAACCTGTCAACTTTACACAATTTGGCACAACAACTAACTTGGTTAGTTCATTACAAAAAATACCATCCAAGCATACATAAAAAACCATAGCATTTCATAAATATAATCATCGATTTCACATTCGATCTTACCATTCGGTCCAATTTCATTTGGTTACTATTTTCGCCCGGAGAACTATAGTAAAATGACCTCGAATACACGATACTTAAATTGCTTACACGATGTAACACCCCAACCTGACCCGTCCACCGGATCCAGGTATGGAGTGCCATAAATGGACCGAGTTCTTATATTTAATTTTTATTGCTAACTTAACTACTATAAAACAATCTAAAAATAAAACGAATAATAATTATTACAACCAAGGCTTTAAGCCACTGAATATTTAGTCTTTCAAATTTCTGTCTCTATTCTGACTGTTTAATTACAATGAAACTTTTACAACTCTTTTCAGAGGCTAACTATCCTTATCCCCAAATTTTAAGGGCGTTATCTGATTTTGACATAAAAATTCCTGAGGCAAAGCCTCCGATAGTACCCCATTCCTATGTGCATAACTTTGATCCCTCAGTGATCCCCGTTCTTCATTCCATCTGGCTTGGTCCCTCCTCAAAGTCCTTGATCAACCTCGCAAATCTTGCGAACATAAGCCAACCACTTGTAAGTTCGAATGAACTTAGTGAGTTCTTTCATTAGGCCACCCACGAATAAACCCTATCGCATGAAGGTAACAAGTGTAAAATAAATTAAACTTAAATTAACTCACTGCTTGTTCAAGGCGAATATTCTTTATCAAGGTGGCGAACTCCACCCAATCCTCTGAGCTACTCGGCTCAATATAAGATCTCTCTCTAGTCATACTTTCCACTCGATCGTATACCAGATACCTCGCCATATCAGCGAGTCCTACCCTTACTTCTTGTCTTTCCTTCCTTTCATACACCCTTCATATAAGGTGTTTGTTGGTCTCTAACTTACTTGGTTGTACGCTTATTTTCCCATACTGTACCTCCGTATTAGCTTTCTCGTCTTCCCGCCGAAGGGTCTTAGGACCTACCTTCCTTGGTGGACTTCCATGGGCGAACCAATCCTTAGTTGACTCCCTCTTTCCATACCATAGTCCCGAATGACTTATTGACATTTTCGTATTGTACTGTCTTACAGCGGAACTTGTCACTCTGGCAAACCCATTCTCATTCCATCCTACTAGTAACAGTGGCGGGACTACTCCCAGTAACCAACCTTATGTACAAGACTAACTTAGGACCTCACCTGACCAATATGATAAACCACTAACTTATCGTCCTGGCAAGCCATCACTCATCAGAGTATACGAGTCTGCTTCCCCTTTTACATCTTCATAAATAGGTTAGCTCTCGCACGACCTATCTTCCTCTAATTCTTGTTGGGTCTTCTTTCATGCTTGGTCGGCTTTCACCTATATCCTTACCGCTTTCATCATTTTTGGCGGATTCCTCATGACCCGCTTACCATACTTACGCTTTTTTTTTACTCTCCTTCCACCTGCGTGGTTTCTCATACTTGGTGTACTAGCATTATACCCCTTTCTTAAGGTCCTGACGAACTTTTTTGCGTCTAGTTCCTGCGAACTCTATGGGTTGTCGTAGCTGAGCTATGGTCTTATACCCTTCTTACCTCATTGCTCATGTCCCGACGGACTTACCTCGTGTTTACTTTCCTGGCGAACTTAACCTGTATTTACTGTCTTGACGAACTTTATCTGTGTTTACTATCCCAATGGACTATCTCTTCTCTGTGTTTATTTTCCTAGCGGACTATCTCTATTTTGTTTTTACTGTCCCAACGGACTTTCTCTGTTTTATGTTTACTGTCCTAGCGGACTATCTCTATTTTGTATTTAATGTTTCAGCAAACTTTCTCTATGGATGTCATAGAGTCTTTTATCCATGGTCTTACACCGATTCGCCATCCTAGCGTACTATCTTATGATTCCATGGAGCCTTTTATTCATGGTCTTACTCATTATACATAGCGTACTCTCTATGGTCTTACATCGTATACCTTATACCTTGTACCATGCTGCCATGACATCTTTCATCTATGGTCTTACGCTACATACCTTATACTAGACTGCTATAGCGTCTTTCATCTATGGTCTTACGTTATATATCGTTGTCACGGTGTCGCCCTAAAGGATCAATCAATACCGTCATCGCGATAAATACCTTCCTATGATTTTATTTCCTAAATCATCCTCTCATTACCTCTTTTACACAACCTAACCTTGATGCTTGAACACCCTAATGTTCCCTCAACAAGGCCCGGAACTTTCCTGAAGTGATATTTAACAGAGTCACACCCCATTTGCCTTCCTAACTTCATCTATCTCATAGAGGTTTTCCAATAGTCTTCATGCAATGCATGCGCATATCATCATATTTCATGTTTGTATTTCATGTTTATGCAAACATGAAATACTTAAACAACATAGATCATAATAGTAGGTTTGGAGTCTGGAACTCACCTGAATCTTTATCATTTCCACAACTTAGCTTTCTCGAACGCCAAAGCTTTCATTCTCTTGGCAGCAGTTTGTTGGTTTTCCTACTTTTCCATCTCCATCCTCATAAAGTCTGCTCCATTCAGAACCTTCGATAGTTATTCCTTTTTCAAACTACTGAAGAAGGTGAAAAGAAAATGAAACAAAGTCGAGAATAAAAATCATCATTGGGAAGCCATTTCCAATTATTTATAACCCTTCCCGCGCTATTATCAACCTTACAAGAACCGTCCATAGCTAATTATTATGTCCCCAACTAAGAAACTGGCAGGCTTTATTCTAACTGAACTAGGTTTGGTTCTCAACCATGTTTAGTTTAGTTTCCAGTTTTCCCATTTCTTTCAATAGAGATTGTCAACTTGCAGTCTCTTTCAATTTAGTCCTCCAATTATTTCAAATTTTTGGGTTATTAGAAATCTGGGTGTTACACACAACCTATAAAATATATTGCTCACACGAGCTATGGATTGAGACTTTGAACTTTATAGATGCTGCTTACACGATTTGAGGAGAATTTGTAACACATGCAGGATTTCAGTCATCGGTAAAGATATCCAAACCGGTACTTGTTACTTTTTAGACCCTAATGGCATGTCATTCGTATCCTAATCATTTACTAAGTTCACACGAGCCTTAAGTCAGTTATTGTATCCTTTCCATCATGATAACATTACTATATACATGAAAATAATCGGATTAACAATCCATATTCGTTCCATATCGTCTAGTTATTCACTCTAGGCACATATACCGTACTTTGCAATTTAGTCCTTTCAATACGAACAATTATCATTTTAAAACAACTCAACTCACAAGTAATAATTAACACAATGATAACATATATTAAAAAAGTAAATCAAGTGCAAACTTACCTAAACAAAACAACAAGTACGACTCTAGAGACTAATCTGCATTTTTTCCTTTTTCCATATTTATCTTTCGGTCGATTTAATTCTTTATCTATATAATAATTCATTTCAAGATTTTAGTTCCAATTACCTCAAAACCTATTATACTATGCATTTGACAACTTAATTTCATTTTTTCACAATTTCTCTAAAGTTTTACAGTTTATTCAATTTAGTCCTTAAAACTGAAACAGCTATAACTTTCACATTTAAGCTTCATTTTTCAAAATGTTTTCAATTACACCCTTATATAGCCCTCCAAATTCAAAAATTATAGAATTTCAAGCCCAATTCAATTAGTTTTCATTTTGGTCCCTAAACTCAAAACTAACAAATATCACTTTACAAATTAGTCCCTGTTTCATCTCTAAGCTTATAAACTAGCATATTGACTCTAAAAGCTTCAAAATTCATCAATGAAAAATTTTATAAACTTTAACAGTTTCACAAAATAGTACTTGAGCTAGCTAAATCAAGCTCCCGAGATCTCAAAAACATAAAAATTACAAGAAACAGGCTAGTATAACCTACCATGCACCAAGGCCGAATGTTGCAAGCTCTCAACAATGGCTTCCCTTCTCTTTTTAGTGGAAACGGTGGTGAAGATGATAGAAGAAAGATGGCCACTTTCTTTTGTTTTATTTCTTTCATTTTTAATTATAAATTTTAATTATAATTTGACATAGAAATTCATTTAATATTAAGCATTAACAGTCTACCTATTTTCAAAATGGTCTAATTGCCACAAAAATCCTTGAACAATCACTATTTAAGCTTTTAAAGAAATAAAATTCAACAACGATTAACTTTTACGATTGTTACGATTTAGTGATTATACCTTAATTTCTAACCATTTAATAAAATTACCGGACCAAAATTCAACATAACTATATAATATACTCATAAATATTAATTAATAATATTTATGGACTCAATCATCGAAAAACGGAGTTCCGTAACCTTCGTTTTCGACACCACTGAAAAACGGGTTGTTACATATACCAAACGTTGTAAAGTAACTTTCCTAGCAATCACACTTCGATAGCGTTTGATGTTTTACCATGTTATGATTCCAATGGAATGTGATTGCTAGGAAAGTTATTGCCAGCAAAGTTACTTTACAATGTTTGATATACATTGGACTTTACAATGTTTGATTTACATTGGAAGGTATTGATTAAAATCCTAGGTAAGTTACATTATCACGTTTGGTTCAATAAGTATTATCCCAGGAATGTAATGATAATTTATGAATGTAATGATAATTTATGAATTTACCCTTATTAAATAAAAGATAATATACATGTATTTAATTTTTATAATAAACTTCATTCTTAACAAATATTTGGATTTAACATTTAATAATAAATTTTAATTGATATTTTAAAAAATTAATTTATAATGTTAATTGGAAGAAAATTTATTTCAAATTTGCCCTACATATATTTTCTAAATATAATAATGCACATATAAAATCATGTATATATAAAACTTGTTTTGGAATAAATTAAAAATTTTATGTATATATAATACTTGTGAAAAATCCGTTGAAAAAAAAAAAGTAGTAGGACAAATGAAGAAGACAATAGCTTCTCTTTTTTAGTTTATTAGTAAACTAATACCCTAAACCAATACAAAATAGGGTTAATTTTGTCTTTATATTTTTTTAACTTTTCAATTAATTAAATTCTTTAGAATCACATTCCACTAGAATCATAATATGGGAAAACACAAAATGCTACCTTTGTGTTAAGGAAATCAGGGAAATTCTAGGGAAAGCTCATTATGGTGAGCTTCATAAGCTCCCTTGTAATAACAAATGGGATACCTAGTAAACAGTTAAAAAATTTTGAAAAATAAATTCTTTCATATTTTTTGGTATTCTCACATAATTTTGGGGTCGCTTTCATAATAATCTCTCATTATTTTTTATATACTTTCAAAATTAAGTTTTGGCATGAGAAATCAATTTTTTATATAAAAAAATATTTTTACATACTAATAAAAATTATTATATATACTAATAACTTTTAAAATTTAAAAACTAAATAAATAAAACAAATTTGATAAGACGAACCAATATTTGGTAGTCCCTCATAGTTTTTGGTATTCCCTCATTTTTTTTTTTACTTCATAATTTTAGGTACTCTCCCACGCTTTTTGGTACTCACCTCATAATTATTGGCATTCCCTTTTAATTTTTGGTACTCCATGTTTTTAGTACTCCCTCATTATTTTTGGTATTCTCTAATAATTTTTTGTATTCCTTTATAATTATTTACAATCTCTCGTAATTTTCTATATTCTCACATAATTTTTATATGCTTTCAGAATTTTTGATATGCTTTCAAAATTAAATTTTAGCATAAGAAATCAATTTTTGGTATAAAGAATTCATGTTTGCATATTTATAATTTTTTTTTACATATACTAATAAATTTCAAAAAAAATAAAAAAAATAAAACAATATTTATAAGAAAAACGAATTTTTAGTGGTCCCTCATAATTTTTGGTAATCCCTCATATTTTTTGGTTGGTTATATTAAATTTCTTTCATTTATTTAATTTTTTAAAAATTAAAAATTATCATTATATATAATTTATTCCGTACCAAATATTAGTATAAAAATAATAATTTAAAAGTTACCAATTTTTCCATTACAAAATCTTTAATGAAATCTTTAATATTAAAAAAACAACAATTTTATACACAACAATTATATTCCTAGTTTCACGTCTTTATTTCAAAACCATACAAAAAATTATGAGACCATACAAAAAATTATGAGGGTGTACCAAAATTTTAGCATTAAAAAATTATTCTTTATTTACTCCAAAATTTTATCTTGTGCCAAACTTTCTTTTCGAAACAATACAAATAATTATGAGGAAGTATCATAAAATACGAGGAAGTACCAAAAATTATGAGGGAGTAAAAAAAATTACGAGGAAGTACAAAAAATTATGAGAATGTATTAAAAATTACGAGAGAATACCAAACAAATATTGGAGAATACCAAAAAATCGAAGGATATATTAAAAACATGAGGAAGTACCAAAAATTACGAGGGAATACCAAAAAAATAAAGAATTACAAAAGATTTTAGGATGTATTTAATAAAGAATTTTAATGGTGCTAGCAATTTTTAAAAGTTCACATTATCGTTTTAATTAGAATGAAGTATTTAGGTTAACTAATGACATCATAAAAGTTGAAGTATCAAATTATGTCAAAATTAAAGTATATAAATTAAATTTCAAATTTGAACGAAATATAGTGAGCAAATTGAAATTTAACCATTTTTATAGTCTAAAAATTAGAGAGACTAGAATTAAAATTTACCCCTAATATTCTCATGTAAAAAAAAAAAAAAAAAAAAAAAAAAAAACAAATGAAAGAAAAAAAAATGGACAGTTGTCCATTGTGGAAGGCCTTAATGCCTTCATTTTATATAAAGTGGTAAAGATTCTGTTTTTTTTTCTCATTTTTTTCTTTTTTTTCTTAAAAGTTCTTCTTCTTTTTTTAAATTCTATTTCTAAGATTTGTATGCATTTTTTTAGTATAATAGCATTCAATCTAGTGATGGTGGATAATATTACCGCTCAAATTCAAAAGGAGATGTAGCAAACACAATATTTTCAGATTGAAAAATGATTACAAGAGTTTTGTAAGGAAATTGAAAAACAATACATTTTCTATGCCCTTATGAATTTTTTATTAAGTTATAATCATTTGCCTAAATTGTAATAAAAAAAAAAGTTTAGCTTAGTAGTATCTAAAATTGTGAACATTTAAATTAACCACTACTTTATATTAGGCCAATTGTTACTAAGGAGCGGCCAAATTAGAAAGAAGGTACAACAATCCTTGAAAGCATATAGTCCATCCTCTACCCCATTTAGACACCTAAGATAGTTTGCAAAATGTATAGTGTGTTTGTTGAATAAGGTTTATTTGATTGGAATGTAGTTGTTGAAAATTCTCCATATTATGTGTAGAATTTTAGAATGAAGGCTTATGCTTCATAAGTGTTTGTAGAATTTTATACATGAAGTGTCTACATTTGTCTCTGTACATTTGTCTATGGTAGTCTTTGAGCACATTGTAAGCACTTTTCATGAATATTGCCCAATAGTATCAAACATCCACACCGAAGAATCCAAAGTTAAGCAATTAGAAAGGGGAATTGTTAATACCAATTCAACTGTTAGGATTTTGTGCCCTTAGTGTAATGATTTCGTCATTGTACTTGTATTTTTTTAAAAAAATCTCAATTGATTATTCTAAGATTTATCTACCTAATTAACTTAAAAAATATCTCAAAATATATGGGGCTTCACGTATTTCAATACCCTCTTTCAAGTTGGTGCATATATATCAATCATGCCCAACTTGCTTATAAGAAAATCAAAGCTTGTCTTAAAGAGCCCTTTGGTGAGTCTGGTAGCAATCTATTGTTTTGAAGGAACAAATGACATGCACACTTGGCTTTTTTCAATCTTCTCCTTGATAAAGTGTCTATCAATTTCAATATGTTTAGTTCTGTCATGCTGGACTAGGTTGTGAGCAATGCTAATGCCAGCTTTGCTATCACAGTACAACTTCATTGGTGAAGTTATTGGATTCCTCAACTCTTCCATAATTCTTTTTAATCACATCATTTTACAAATTCCTTGAGCCATTGATCTAAACTTAGCCTTTGCACTACTTCTTGCTACAACACTTTGTTTTTTGCTTCGTCAAGTCACAAGGTTTCCCCAAACAAATGTATAGTACCTTGATGTAGATCTTCTATTTGTTACTGAGCCTGCTCAGTCTATATATGTATAAGCTCCAATTCCTCTTTGTTTGGATTTCTTAAAGAATAAGCCCTTGCCAGGTGAACTCTTTAAGTATCTCAGAATCCGAAACACTGCTTCTTCATGTTCCTCCATTGGGGAGTGCATAAATTGACTCATTAAGCTTACTTCAAAAGCTATGTCTGGCCTTGTATGTGATAAGTAGATTAGCTTACCAACTAATCTCTGGTACTGCCCTTTATCAACTAATCTTCCTTCTTTATTTCTGAATTTTACATTTGGATCAATTGGTGTGTCAACTGGGCAGCAACCACTCATTCCAGTTTCCTTTAAAAAATCAATTACATATTTTTTTCTGAGAGACCACAATACCCTTCTTTGATCGAGCAACTTCCATTCCAAAGAAGTATTTTAAAGGACCCAAGTCTTTGATCTCAAACTCCAATGCAAGATGCCCATTGAGACACCTTATTTCATCTATATCATCTCTTGTAAGAATGATATCATCGACATAAACTATAATAATTGTTATTCTACATCTTTGTGAGTGTTGGTAGAACACTGTGTGATCAGCTTTCCCTTGTGAGTACCTTTGTTTTTTAACAACCTGAGTGAACCATTCGAACCAAGCTCAAGGAAACTGCTTTAGGCAGTACAAAAATTTCCCAAGCTTACATACTTGAGTTCCAAATTTTTCTTCAAAACCTGGAGGAGGATCCATGTAAACTTCTTCTTCAAGTTTCTCATTTAAGAAATCATTATTCACATCTAGTTGTTGTAAAGACCAATCAAGATTAACAACAATGGATAAAAGAACTCTAACATAATTTAACTTAGCTATTGGAGCAAATGTCTCATGATAGTCAATCCCATATGTTTAAGTGTACCCTTTAGCCACAAGCCGAGCTTTGTATCTGTCTAAAGATCCATCCAGTCTGAATTTGATTGTGAATACCCATTCACAACCCATTATTTTTTTCCTACAAGTAATTTAACTGTTTCCTATATACCTATTTTTTCAAAGGCATAATTGCAAAAAAAGAAACCCTCAACGTTTGGGGGCTTTTGGTTTTGTGCCCTTAACCTTTTTATTTTTTGATTAACACCCTCAACGTTATGATTTTTTCAAAAATCAGCCCACTTTTAACGGTCAACGTGAGTTGACTGTTAATTAAACTGTAGGTCAACATAGTAGCCCATTGGCATGCCACATAAGCGTACGACGTCATAAATGATGTCATCTATTTAACAAAATTTTTTCTCTCATTTTTTCTCATGCCAAACACCATTTTTTTTCTTCTAAACACATGGTTGCTGCCATTTTTTTTTCTCTCATTTTCTCTCTTGCCAAACATCATTTTTCTTCTTCAAAACATATGGTTGGCTCATTTCATCTACAAGAATCTCCATTACCATGATTACAATCATGCTTTTGTGCAATTTTTGTAAACCCACACCATACTTTCAACTTAAAATCATTACTTTTTTCCCCACTGTCGACTGCCATTTTTTTCTCTCATTTTCTCTCTTGCCAAACACCATTTTTCTTCTTCAAAACACAATATTCTTGAACATGTTCTGTCATTCATTGATCTTCATCTTTAAAATTTTCATTCTTAAACATGAAGATTGATTAAACTTGATGATTGCTTAAGCTCATCAAATTAACACCCTATTTCGAGAAAAACAAGAAAATGGGATTATTGCATTAACAAGCATTAAATATTAATGTTGTACTACTTTGTTTCATGATTTTAGTCTTTAGATTCTCTTCATGTGTGTAATAATATTGAACAGGCGAAAGTCTTATGCGAGATTGTGGTACATAGAACCACTCAGACTATCGTCCGCCAAAACTGCTACCTTCAGGTACGGATGGAGCTAACAATTTACGCATGCGTGTTGAGTTTCGATTTATAAATATTGTACTCTATTTTATAAACTTATTTTCAATTTGACCCTTACATAGAAATGAAGTTGGAAGCGATGGGTACGAGGAATGAAGTGGAATAGATTGGATTGCTTTTATTCAGGAACCTGTAAAGCATCTTTCACATTTTTGGGTATTTTCACAGTATCGAGACACGAAACAAAGACTGAGAATGTCGAAAACAAGGCTTTATAGGACAAAAATTTAGACATGGGATATTTAACAACATTTCTAACACATTTTCTTTTAGCAATTGGAATATTTAGATAAAAAAAATTCATTAGCCAGTTTACGAGTTTTACTTGGACTTTTGACAAGATATTGTAGGTTGGATTCTTGGCGATGAATCTAAAAGATTCCACTTTCTTGATTTCGGTTTCTTCTTAAGTAAACCAACAACTCCTTTATTTGTTCTCTGTTCTCATGATCAGACTCTACACATTCATACTCCTTTTTATTAACAACATTAACATCATTCAAGTCATTTTTATTAACAACATTAACATCATTCAAGTCATTTTTATTAACAACATTAACATAATTAATTTCTATGTTTATCATAAATTTGCCTTCCCCATTATTAGAATCCCTATGTTGTATATTTTTAGTCTTTTCTTGATTAATTCTTAAACCTTCCTTGCTATAATTCCCTCCCTGAAGATTAGAATCAAAATAAGATTGTGTTTCAACAAATGTAACATCCATGGTAACAATAATCTTCCTATCAATCGAATCATAACATATGTAACCCTTTTTATTAGAAACATACCCAACAAAGACACATTTTTTTGCTCTAGGATCTAGTTTACACTAGTTGTGAAGATGAACAAAAATGCTACACCCGGAAACTTGGAGGGTAAATCTGTGATCAATTTAGAGTTAGAAAAGTTATCTTTAAAAAGACTGAAAGGAGTTCTATAGTTTGGAGTTTTACTGGGCATTTTATTAATAAGATATGTAGTTGTTAATAAGGCCTCTCCCCAAAGATAACGTGGTACTTGACTAGTGAACATGAAGGCTCTTGTTACTTCCAAACGACGATAGTTTTTTCTTTCTGCAGTTCCATTCTGTTGTGGTATATTTGTACAAGAGCCTTGTTGGACTATTCCATGTTTGGTTAAAAAAATTTCTAATTGGTCGCTAAAAAATTTCCTACCACTGTTACTTGGAAATATTTTTATTTTCACACCAAATTGTGTTTTCACCATAGCATAAAAAGACTGAAACATATTTTTAACTTCAAACTTATCTTTTAATAAAAACACCCAACAAATGCAAGTATGATCATCAATAAATGTGACAAACCAACGTTTTCCTGAATAATGTTTTCCTGAGGCAGCACCAGTCGTGGCAAAGCAATTATCAGACACTATTTTAAGGCATGCCAATTTAGTTCCTAAATTGTTTATTGATGCTGAGATGCACTCTATTAAGCCTGTTAATTTACTTGTAGTTGTGACATGTGATGTTTATCTGTGCTGTAATTCTTTAGGATGCAGAGTTTGCAATTTGTTATCTCATCTTTGTGTGGATTCAATCATTATCTTCCTCTTCGCCTCCGTATTTACTTATGATTATTGATGTGGTTATTTGGGTATTTTAGCCTTGATATTGAAACTTTGAGTTTCCCTTCTTGCTTCTTACTACTTGCTGAAGCACACTACCCAGTTATTTTATCTAAATTTGTTGGTGGTTTTGTTTCTATTAAATTTCTTTACACTTATAAATGTTTTGTTTCAAAACTGTTCCACTTTGAATCCTTTTCTTTTTGTTATGTTCTCAAACAACTTCTGATGTGTGATTACAGCTCTTGCATGATCAATTTGAAGCAACTGTCATTGGTTAGTGGAAAAGCTGCTTGGATGGCATATTTGGTACGTGATTGTGGTTTTAAAATGTCTTAATTATCCGTCTTAGGACTTTAAAATTGTGTAAGAGTTTGAACATAAGCCATCAAGTGTTCATGCAAGTTGATATGGAAATTCAAGTAATACCATAGTGCCTTTATTCTCCTTGAGTTTGGAAGTAACATAGTATTATGTTTTTTTCAGGACATATACTGTTGGCTACTATTAAAGTAGAGGTCATGACAAGTAGTTTGGCATATATTTTGTTTTTTCTTTGTAGTTTGGTATGAAAATTCCATTTCATCTAAATTTGATTACTTATAGAAATGTCCTCTTAATTTTGCATTCAATCAAATTTTGGTAGGGTAGTTTGGCATCCTAATTTTGCATTCAATCAAATTTTGTTTGGCAAGGCCTTTTGGCATGACAATCTCCTACACAAAGTTTATATAAACCCTATCTCATGCAATGCAAAATAATCATCAACAAATAGAATCAAATATATACATAATGGGGGAAAAATCAGGGGTGTTGATGTTCTGTTTGCTGTTGGGGATCCTCGTTAGTCCCTCACATCAAGTTGTTATAGCACTCATCCTAATTGGGTTAAAGTATACGTTTTTCTTTACTACATGTGATAAACCATAATTTACACATATTTTAAACCCATGATTGGCTTACTTTTGGATGAATTTTTATTAGATCTGATGAATTCGATGCTCCTAATCCCTTAATTTCATGTTTTATACTCAGGAGAGCTTAGGGAGTCGAAATGAACGAGAAACGGGCCAAAAAGGGACAAAATGGACCTATCTTAGAATTCACTATGGCCTGGACTATCATCCATGGGCAAACCACACGGCCGTGTGTGGTGAGCAGGAGCGAGCACAACCTAAGGCAATCAAACACGGGCGTGTCCCTGCCGTATCAAAGACTAATTCTATCCGAAAAAGGTTACTTGTGGGCAAAGAAAGACGTTCCAAATACTATATAAACACCCTAGGGGGTGACCTAAAAGGGGAAGCTGAATAGAACGCCGAAAATACTCGAAGGCAGCCGTCGGAAGCAGCTCGAAGGAAGGATCTCCATCAAGACTGAAGATCTCCCATCAAGTTCTTTAGAAGTTTTTGGGTTTTCTTATGTTTTGTAGTTTTCCTTATTCTATGATGTTTCCTTCTATCAGTATGAACTAAATCCCTTAGATACCCAAGGGGATGAAACCTAAGACGGATCTTATTATTATTTGATTTATGATAATTCAGGTTATTGATTCAAGTCAAATGTGCTTATTCAGTGGAGCAAAAGTCCCTGTTTAAGAGTAGATCAACACAATTAAGCGGAGTTGATTGCAACCCTAGACATGGGGCGACGAAAATCTTCCGGATTAGAGTCAAATCTAATAAGGGAATCCATAGATCGAGTTAATGCGATAATAGGGGTTTTAATTAGAAAGAGATTTCAACTAATCAACCTAGAGTCAGTTATTTTTAGTCTCGAGAGAGATATTAACATAAATCAGGGATTTCTACGGATTAAGACAAGTGAAAAAATCATATGAATCAAAAGTAATAAGTGAAGTCTAGGTGGATTCTTCCTTAGGTATTGTCTATCTCATAAAGTTGTCTAAAAGTATTTTCCTAATTCTTTCGTTGTCGTGTTTTTAATTAAGTTTTAGTTTAAAAGAATCACTCCAATTCTTAGGCTAGATAATAAAAAGATAGTAACTACTAGTACTCTTGGTCCTTGTGGATATGATATTTTCAGTCTTACCATAACTATACTACTGTTCGATAGGTGCGCTTGCCTTTATTGTGATCGTAGTTAGTTTCAGACACATCAAGTTTTTGGCGCCGTTGCCGGGGACTAAGATATTAGGAACACTAAATTTTTATTACTTTAGCCATTATTTTTATTTTTATTGCAATTTAATTTCTTTTTTACTTTTCTAATTTTACTTTCTTTGCTTCTGGCAGGGACTTTTAGTTTATGACTAGAAGAAACCCGTCAGGACCCTTACTTTTTGACAGTGATATAGAAGGTATGGCTCGCAGAAACCGAAGAGAAATAAGGCAAAGTCTACAATACATAGAAGAAGAGCAAGAAGACGAAACTAATACTACAGAAGAGGTGGCTGATAATAATCCGCTACCTTCTGTGGTTGCCGCAAACCCGGTGAATCAAAATCCTGCTCCTCATACTATGTATGATTATGCTAAACCTAATTTAACAGGAACTGAATCAAGTATTGTTAGACCTGCTATTGCTGCAAATAATTTTGAACTGAAACCTAACACTATTCGGATGATTCAAAGAATTTGTTCGGTTTGATGGTTTGCAGGATGAGGATCCAAACAATCACTTGGCAAATTTTCTAGAGTTTTGCGACACTTTTAAAATTAATGGCATTTCTGATGATGCCATTCGCCTTCAGTTGTTTCCTTTTTCGTTGAGGAACAAAGGTAAACAGTGGTTGAACTCATTACCACGAGGATCAATCACTACATGGGACCAAATGACCGAAAAATTTTTACTTAAATATTTTTCGCCATCTAAGACGGCTAAGTTGAGGAATGATATTTCTTTTTTTGTGCAGATGGATTTAGAAACACTTTATGATGCACGGGAGAGATACAAGGATTTAATAAGAAGGTGCCCTCACCATGGGTTACCTTTGTGGCTTCAGGTTCAAACCTTTTACAATGGTGTGAACCCCTCAACTAGGCAGTTGATCGATTCAGCCGCCGGTGGAACACTAAATAACAAGACCCCTGAAGCGGCTTATGAGTTTATAGAGGAGATGGCACTGAATAACTATCAGTGTCAAGTTATGAGGATAAAGCCCACAAAAGCCGCCAGTGTTTTCAACCTCGACGCAGTAACCATGCTATCAAACCAGGTAGAACTGTTAAATAAAAAGATTGATGGTTTGTGTGGTTCTTCGTAGGTACATCCAGTGATACAGTGCGATACAAATGGAGGAAGGTCAAACAATACATAATACCCACCCTACAACCCTAGCATAGAAAATGAACAGATGAACTATATGGGTAACAATTCTAGACCTCAAAATAACCTTATAGTAACACTTATAATCCAGGTTGGAGGAATCACCCAAACTTCTCATGGGGTGGTCAAGGAAATCAGAGACAACAACCCCCTCCAGGCTTTCAACAGCAACCCTACCCACAAGAGAAGAAGACGAACCTTGAGGAGATGCTAACAAAATTCATCGCGGTGTCAGAAACCCATTTCTAAAACACCAAAACAGCATTCAAGAATCAGCAAGCGTCAATTCAAGGGCTCGAGAACCAAATAGGTCAGCTTGTTAAGCTGATATCAGAACGACCACAAGGAAACTTGCCAAGCAACACTGAAACTAACCCAAAGGAGCAAATTCACGCCATTACTGTTCACGATAGTGAAGGGTTAGACGAACTAAAACAGAGGCAAGAGTACGTGGTAGATAAAGGTAAGGTTGATGTAAGCCATGATAAACCGAAATCAGTAAGTACAGAGTACAAACCTCGTGTACCATACCCTAATGCGACGAAGAAAGACCGCACAGATGAATAATTCGGTAAATTTCTTAAACTTCTAAAGAAATTACATATTAACTTACCGTTTATTGAAGCTCTTTCGCAGATGCCCAATTCAGAAAAATTTCTAAAAGAGCTATTATCAAACAAACGGAAGCTAGACGAAGCGTCGCATGTGGAGCTAAATGCAGTATGCTCAGCAATTCTACAGAATAGACTACCACAAAAGTTAAAAGATCCAGGGAGTTTTACGATTCCTTGCTTAATTGGTGGTTTATCTGTTAATAATGCTTTAGCAGATTTAGGGGCAAGCATAAATGTTATGCCTTATAAAATGTTTAAACAGCTAGGTCTTGGGAAACCCAAACAAACTAGGATGAGAATTCAATTAGCTGATAAAACCATTAGAATTCCTAGGGGTATAATTGAAGATGTACTAGTAAAAATTGATAAATTCATATTCCCAGTAGACTTTGTTGTCTTAGACATGGATGAGGACAATAATGTTCCTTTAATTTTAGGAAGACCCTTTTTAGCAACCGCTAAAACTAGAATTGATGTTGGTACAGGTGAACTCACACTTCGTGTAGGTGATGAAACGATCACTCTTCAGGCTCTTGACTCGGCTAGGACATCAAGTAATAACGGTGAGAACATAAATTCTATTAATGACCATTTGGTTCAACCTTCTTTTCAGGAAGCACCACAAAATTGCACAACTGAGCCATATCCTAGACCTCGTGCTAACAAAGAAATAACTCATAAGGAGCGAAAGCTTCAGATCGATGAACTAGACGAGTGGAAGCCCCATGTTAAGGAGAAACCAATAACACACGAAGCAAAATCGAGGCAACTCCATAACGAACCTAAAGACGAAGCAAACTACTTCAAAGTTGGAGACTGAGTTCTAATGGATAATACAGATCCTTGTGTTGCCACTTCTAAACCTACTGGAATAACTCCTTTAACGGTACTTAATAATTTCCCATACAGTACAGTCGAGGTAACTCATTCTCAATTTGGCACCTTCAAAGTAAATCGTACTCGTCTAAAACCTTATCTTAATACAATTGATAGCAAGAATGAGGAGTTTCAACTTCTCAAACCACCATGATTATGTGAATGAGAGGTAAGTCTAGCTTAAGACTTTAAACGAGCGCTTCTTGGGAGGCAACCCGAGCACTAACCCCTTTAAGTTTCATATTTTTTATTTTTAGCACCTAACTAAAAACTAACCTAATTAATAAAGCGCAGGTTTCCCTACCACACGGCCTTACACATGGGCGTGGCCGTGTGGACACCACGAATATGTACCTCGGCATGGCAGAGACCGTGCGAACCAAGGACGACATTTTTCCCAAAACACGGGCTTCGACAAAATGCCACGGAATTACGATATGGCCGTGGTCGACACTGAGAAAGTAACACGGGTGTGTGACACGCCCGTGTCCCTAGGCCGTAGTCGAAACTAATTAATCAAACATGGGCGTGGAAACCTCTACACGGCCGTAGAAGAAACGAAGGAAGCATCACACGGCCGTGCAACTAGACCGTGTGACCTAACACGCCCAGAGCACACGGGCGTGAGTAGCTACCTAACCCCCTTTTTCTATTTAAACCCCCTTCTTCTGTTCATCTTCATCTCCAATTCTTCTTCTACCTAACCCTAGCCACCATAGCTTTTCTCCACTACCACACCAACCACCATCCTTGCCACCATGCTAGAACCAAGATCAAAGCCACCATCTCCATGTCGAAGAAGTGAAAGGACTCTGGCACGGTATCCCCGTGCACGACCACTCTACATAAGTTCATGTCGGCCGCTTCATCGACTCGAGAAGTCAAGGACCTTTGAGTCCATTTGTTTTTTCTTTTTCTTTTATTTTCATTTTTAAATTCTTTCTGTTTACCTTTCTTGTCCTTAACTTATATTATTATATTTTGATTTCTTTAATTTAGGTTCAAGGGGCTATTACGGAACGATCCCACCACCACCGGAGTATCCACCACCTCTGCCCACCTTTACACCGTTTTTTTTTTTGACTCCATCCAAAATTCAGGAAGTTTCACTTCTTTCCCTATCTTATGATTTTCTCACTACTTTGTCATTACTTATCTTTGTACATTGAGGACAATGTACATCTTAAGTGTGGGGAGGTGTCAACAATACTGAATTATGCCTTGTTCTTAAGTAATTTTCTCATATTACTATTAGAATGGAACTTCTATTGATTTATGATTTTCATTGATATGTTTTGGATTAATTCATAGATAATTGTGCATTGATGGTTTAAACTTTAAGACATTAGAGAATCAAGCATGATAAGTCTATTTTCATAATAAAAAATTGTAATAGGTTGTTTCCCTAAATTTAAATATTACTTTGAAGTTTGAAATTTGCAAGGTTACATCAAAAACAGTAAATTTTGTGAGTCTTTGAGCCTTTTAGAGCATATATATTTTCTTGCTCACTTTATTGTTTATGAGTGTGTCAATATTGATTTTTTATTCTAGAACTTGCTTCGATCATACTTGTCGAGACCACACCTTTGATTTGATATACTGAGATGATAAAGGCACTTAGGATTTAACCCACTTACTCCATTAAAAGCCTACCTTCAAAATTAACCCCTAGTGAACCCCTTTGAAGCCTAATCAACCATTTCTTGATATACCACTAATATTAAACCAAAACCCATTTTGTATTTGTTATCACCATTTCTCTTGACTACCCTTATATCGATATTTGATTTGATCAGTTGCCTAACTATTTTCCTTATTTCAGTTTCTTATTATTGTATGTTCTTGTTCTTAAAAAAAAGTGGAAATTTATTCATTATGAGTATTATGAGCTTAAACTGTTAATTTCATTATCTTTAGAAGAAGCTCGTGTTATTAGTATTAAAGTTTTCAATTGATGTAATTATTCAGTATTAGTCCAATTTTTCTAGTTAGGTAATTTATCAATTCAATCTCAATACTAACCCTCTAATTCAGCCTTTATCCACACCTTTAACCCAAGCCCCATTACAACCCTTTAAAGACATTTTGATTTGTGTATCATCTCATTTTATAGTGGTGGAGATTTAATTTTCATGCAAGCGTATGGGATTAACTTTTCATGTTTGACTTTTGAGTGCGTAATTTGAACCTTAAACACTTTGAGTGATTTGAGTGAATCTTTAGTGAGGATGTCGTATCTTGTCCATTTTGAATCAAAGGTAATTATTTAGGTAAGGGGAAACACCTATGCTTTCATGCTACAAAAGTTTATGACTTAGATTGTTTGAATCTTTAGGACTCTTTTGGTTAAATTATCAATGTATGAATTATCTGTAGGAAGTTAATTTTAATTGTGAGTTGAGAATTTTGCTTGAGGACAAGCAAAGGCTTAAGTGTGGGGATATTTGATAAACCATAATTTACACATATTTTAACCCCATGCTTGGCTTACTTTTGGATGAATTTTCATTAGATTTGATGAATTGATGCTCCTAATCCCTTAATTTCATGTTTTATACTCAAGAGAGCTTAGGAAGTCGAAAAGAACGAGAAACGGGCCAAAAAGGGACAAAATGGGCCTATCTTAGAATTTACCACGGCCTGGACTATCGTCCACAGGCAAACCACATGGCCGTGTGTGGCGAGCAGGAGTGAGCACGGCCTAAGGCAATCGAACACGGGCGTGTCCCTGCCTATCAAAGACTAATTCTATCCGAAAAAGGTTACTTGTGGGCAAAGAAAGACGTTCCAAAGCCTATATAAACACCCTAGGGGGTGACCTAAAAGGGGACGCTGAATAGAATGCAGAAAATACTCGAAGGCAGCCGTCGAAAGCAGCTCGGAGGAAGGATCTCCATCAAGACTGAAATCTCCTATCAAGTTCTTTAGAAGTTTTTGGGTTCTCTTATGTTTTGTAGTTTTCCTTATTCTATGATGTTTCCTTCTATCAGTATGAACTAAATCCCTTAGATACCTAAGGGGATGAAACCTAAGACGAATCTTATTATTATTTGATTTATAAGATAAATACTTGTTCTTATTCTTAATTGTGAGTTCTTATTCTTGTTTTGATAATTCAGGTTATTGATTCAAGTCGAATGTGCTTATTCAGTGGAGCAAAAGTCCCTGTTTAAGAGTAGATCAACACAATTAAGCGGAGTTGATTGCAACCCTAGACATAGGGCGACGAAAATCTGTCGGATTAGAGTCAAATCTAATAAGGGAATCTATAGATCGAGTTAATGCGATAATAGAGGTTTTAATTAGAAAGAGATTTCAATTAATCAACCTCGAGTCAATTGTTTTTAGTCTCGAGAGAGATATTAACATAAATCAGGGATTTCTAGGGATTAAGACAAGTGAATAAATCATATGAATCAAAAGTAATAAGTGAAGTCTAGGTGGATTCTTCCTTAGGTATTGTCTATCTCATAAAGTTGTCTAAAAGTATTTTCCTAATTCTTTCGTTGTCGTGTTTTTAATTAAGTTTTAGTTTAAAAGAATGTAACATCCTAAATTGGGCCCTTTGCATTTTATATGTGTGTGTGTGAATGCTATGATTACCATGCTAGTTTAGGGTACTTTAGGGTCCAGGAATGATTTGGGGGTAAGTCGGAGTCTTGGGGAAAAATTTGTTTTTGAGCACCTTTAGGGGAAGCTAGCTGAATTAGGCCTTAAGGGATATTGTTTGTGTTGGATGACATAAAGAGGTGCCTTATTAAAGTGGCAAGGAGGCGCCACTTAAAGGTTGAGGTAGGTGACGCCTCAGGGGAGCTGGCAGAGATCAAGTTCGAGCTGCAAGGAGAGCATTTTGGGGTTGTTATTTTACGCATGGAGAGGCAAGTGGTGGATTCGGCAAGGGCACTTAAGGAGGGGAGTGTTGATTGAGTCAATGTTTTGAATGGATGGTGGAGAGGAATTTTCGGAGTTTGAACTATTCAAATTGGTTTGAATGAGTGGAGGAGAGGGAATCAGGGAGAGATGGAAGGGACGGCATGGTGTTTGAGGGGAGAGGGAAGTGTTAGCCAGAAATTGTGAGGAGTGTGAGGGGTGTGAAGCATTCGGTTTTGGCAAGGAGGTGTGGGTGCCGAATTTAAGTGGATTAAGTAGTGTGTAGGGGTGTAGATGTTTCTTTTTTCGGCATTTGTGAGTGTGCTCTTTATTCTAGTTTCTCCCTTTTGTTCTTATTCTCTTTTGCCGAAATTGTCTATCCAACTATCATTTTCTTCCTCTATGACTTGTAGCCAAAACTAAGAAAACCAATTGCACATTTCTTTCATCTTCCCTTCTACCCGTTCCTAAGTCTCTTCTTCTGCTTTTCTTCTTTTGGTGTGTGGCCGAAACCTACTTTGCCTTCCACTCATCATCTTTGTTTTATTTTCTTTGCCAATAACATCAAAGCCGAAACCTTCTAAAGCTACATCTTTTTGCCGAAAACTCTGTTACTCTTCTCTCTTTTCTTTCGAATACTTTAGCCGAATATCTTTTGGTGGATAGCACCTTTCTCCTTTATCTCTTCCTTTTTAAGAGCAGAACAACTTCGGCATTTGGTAAGTTCTTTTTGGTTCGGCCGAATCTCTTTAATCAATCTACTCATTCACTTTCTTTTCCTGATTTCTTTAAGTGGGAAGCTAAAAATTCTCATTCGGTTCTTATTTTTTGGTTAGCCGAGACCCTCTGACATTCGTAATCTCCTATTTCGACTCTTGGTTGCAGTGGATCGCCGTTACTAATCTTCCGTCACTCCCAATCGATTTCTCTAGTGATTGTGGTAAGAGTTTTCTTTTCGTTTCAATCATCTTTCTTGCGTTAAGTGCCGAAGGCAGTCATCCCATTCTTTAAACTCTTGGCCGAATATAGGTGGGGGTGGTGTCGCATTCTTTTGGAGACTTTCGGGATTTGTTTGATTTGTGAATCAAGCCTAAAGCTTTGGCTTTTGTCGATCGAGGTAAGGAGATCTATTCAGCTAAACGTGTTAATCTATTCACATCTTACTCTATGTGTTAACTCGGCCTTCTGACCAAGATCTGTTCCATGGACTCGAATGCCAGTGATTCTAAGGAGGGGGTTGGACCTGTAAACCCAGCCCCTAAGTTTAAGAAGCGGCGATGTCGCATTCGAGATTGGCCATCGGGTTGTGGGCGGCTTACGGCGCGAATAGTAGGCGGATAGCGATTGTGTCTGCATTAGCGATAAGCGTCGACATAGAGAGCGTTGTGTTACGTATTATCGGTGTGTAACTCTTACACACTTTATATGTTAATTATGTTGTTATCATGTTTGGCCAAAAGCCAAGTGATGGTATGGATCACTAAGTTACCTTTGTGGATAAAAGCGAGGACTCGGTAAGTCCTATTATGTGCATTATTTATGGATGCATGTATGAGTGAAATGAATCTTTGTTGTACATTATTAGCATGATCATACCATATTTTAAAGCATGAACATGAAATTGGGGTATGATGAGAAGAGGAGGAAACATGATCTCTTTGGTGTCACCGGTGGTTTGGTACCACAAGTGGGTTGGCCCCACATATTATTAATTTGTGACTAAGTCTCGGTGGTTTGGAACCACCAGGTGGTTAGGTACCACGTATATCTTATTTCTGTGGCTCATTCCAGTGGTTTGGTACCACAATTAGGTTGGCCCCATATATTATTAATTTGTGACTTTTGTCACGGTGGTTTGGAACCACCGGTGGTTAGGTACCACTAGTGGCTAGGTGCCACAAATATTGGGTGAACCACGGGAGCTACGGTGGATGAGCACATTAGGTTGGTTAGGTTGCATGGCATACATACTTTGCATATGAATCGTGTGAGAGCTCAAAAATCTTTTGGACGGGGATTTACACACTGAGTCACGGTGACTCACCCCCCTCCGTTAAATTTTGCAGGTAATCCTTAGACCGCGGATATGGAGCCGAGGTGGACTCAAGGTGGCCATGCATAGTATTTTGGGTTTTATCTTAAGTAGTTATTTCGGATTTATTCTACTTTAATTTGGATTTTGGTAATGCAATAAGGCCATTAAAACGTTAATTTGGTTTTATCTGTTTTTGTTAATTTTCTTTTATTTTGTTTTTGATCACTAAGGCATGCCTAATAAACTACTTCAAATGGATTATTTCCAAAACTTAATGATTATGGGATTTTGAGATTCTACAATTGATTGATTAACCAACGGGTTTTAGTAGCAAAGTAACTAAAATTTTCAAACTAAGACTCAAAATTATTTTCAATTGATCACTCAATATAAAATTCTGTTTTTATAAAATCAAAGATTTTTCCCAACCCATGACGTTAACTCGGTTTTCAAAATTCTTCTTTCCTGTGACATGCCAGATTCGGTCGTAGCATTTTGACCGAGTTTGGGGTGTTACAAAGAATCACTCCAATTCTTAGGCTAGATAATAAAAAGATAGTAACTACTAGGACTCTTGGTCCTTGTGGATACGATATTTCCGGTCTTACCATAACTATACTACTGTTCGATAGGTGCGCTTGCCTTTATTGTGGTCGTAGTTAGTTTTAAACACATCAACCTGCATCGCCAACGGATCCTTCCCTAAAGACTGCATTCAACATTGCCTGGTGTAGGAAGCACTGGTGGAGACTCTGGAGGACACCCACCACACTAGCAGCTCAACATTCTGCACTTGGATGTGCCACCACCATATGTTCAAGGCTATGCAGCCAAGAGAAGCCTGATAGTTTTTCTTTTTTCTTTTTATATTAATATTTGATGGTAAGTAAGTATGTATATGAACTCAATGATTTGTTTTGTTTTTATTAGCTGCAAGGGAAGTTGCAGGCTATGTCAATACTTGCATTGAGAGATGCGCAATGAAGAACTGATGATCATCGCCTATGAATGAAATAATAAAAGGCCTTGAATTACAATATTTTCTTGAAAAATTTGGGACTCTTAAAAGTAGTGATATGAAGAAGGACTTTTATTTTTAAATGGATCAGGTAACAAATGTCTTAAATAGTAAAAATTAAGGTGTCCAAGCTTATAATGCCAAATCATAACCTTATTAAAACTAGAAACAAAATTTAAACATAAGTAGTTCATGGTCGACTTAGATGATCGTCATAAAAAAAGTAAATTCCACCATATTATTTAGCACTGCTAATCATCCTCCCCGAGATAATGTCCTAAAGTTTACACATAGAGGAGTCAAATATAATACGACAATTTGAGGACTGAGATAATTTACTAACAGATATGAGAATACAAGCTAGATTTGGCACATGTAAAACCAAGGTAGGTGAAATTTTAATAGTCCTTTTTTGGCTATTGCCGTGAACAAGGTGTGTTTCCTGCTGACAAATTTTAATTGTAACACCCCCTACCCGTATTCGTTGTCGGAATAGGGTACGAGGCATTACAGGAGTTTACGAATTAATTTTAATTTTAATTTTTTTTACTCAATATAGCCCCTTTATAGTTATCTAGCCTTCCCTGCAAATTTTAAACCAAGACCAATCCACATCAACCAATCCAATTCAACATATTTTCAAAATAGACTCATGCATATTTATAAGATAACCTCAACACATACCAAAACCAAGATTTGTTAGCCATACCAATGGCTGACCTTACATTCACTTCATAATAATATTTACTTTATTAGCTTATACATGCCATTCATTTCCAAAATAAAGTTTCTTTATATACCGAAATCTAGAGGTTGATAGTGTGATGTGTCTCCGACCGAATCCGACCTTGATCGTGCCTGAGAGTTTTAATATTTATATAGTGAATGATCGAGCCTAGAAACCAACTATCTCCATGATTGAGGCAAGCGCACCTATCGAACAGTAGTATAGCTTAGTGGCAAGACCGGAATGTCGAACCCAAAGGAACCAAGAGTACTAATAGTTACTATCTTTTTTATTATTTAGCCTAAGTATTAAGAGAATTGATGTTTTTCTAACTAATTACTAAACTAAGGATGCTAAGACAAAGAGAGTGAATTGGGAAAATACTTTTGGGAAAAACCAGTTGATTAAGACAATACCTGAGGAAGAATCCACCTAGACTTCACTTGTTATTTAACTCGAACTGACGATTTATTCACTTGACTTGATCCGTAGGATTCCCTAATTTATATTAATACCTCTTTCGAGGCTACTAACGTCTAACCCTAGGTTGATTAATTGAAATCTCTTTCTAATTAAAACCCCTAGTGTTGCATTAACTCGATCTATGGACTCCCATATTAGGTTTAACCCTAATCTGATAGATTTTTGTCATCCCATCTCTAGGGTTGCGATCAACTCAGCTTAATTATGCTAGATCTACTCTTAAACAGGGACTTTTTCTCCACTGCCTAGGCACATCAATACTTGAATCAATATCCTGAAATATTAAAACAAGAATTAAGAACACATAATTAAGAACAAATCAAGTATTTATCATATAGTTCAGAAAACAATAACAAGATCCGTCTTAGGTTTCATCCCCCTCAGGTATTTGAGGGGTTTAGTTCATAATTATAAAAGAATACATCTCAGAAGAAAGTAAATAACAAAACATAAGAAAAACCCTAAAACCCCCTGAAGGAAATTTGTAGGGAAGATCTTCCGTCTTGAATGTGATTCCGGCTTCTGAGATGGATCAACTGGCTTTCTTGGAGTAATTCTATGAGTTCAGCCCTCTCTGGCTTCGCCCCCGATCAAAGACCACTTTTTAGGTTATACTTAGGGCGTTTATATAGGCTTCGGAATGTCTTTCTTGGCCCACAAGTATCCCATTCCGAATGAAACTCATCTTGGTTAAAACAGGGACACGCCCGTGTGACACACCCGTGGTCGACTCCCTTGGCCGTGGTCAATCCTGTTTGCCACACATGGCCGTGTCTCGATGTTACTCGAAACGCACGATCGTGGGTGATAGTCCAGGCCGTGTGAGTCTATAAGGTAAGCCCATTTGCTCCGTTTTCGGCCCGTTTATCGTTCCTTTCATCCTCCGATGCTTCCCTAAGTATAAAACATGAAATTACAGGATTAGGAGCATCAAATTCCACAATTCAAAGGATAAATCATCCAAAAAAGTATGCTAAATGTGGGATTAAAATATGTATATATTACGATTTATCAGACCTTCGAGCTCTTAACACTACAAAACAGGGGAAAAGGAAACAGGGTAAGCACTTTGTGCTTAGTAAGTTCATGCAACAGGAATTATACTTACCATACTTATACATCCATCATTTAACAACACAAGCACACATCCAATTCACATAAACATATACCTATCACATACAAACTCAACTTATGCATTAGTTAAGTAACATCATATAAATTCAATACAAAGATAAATGATTGATGAGCTCATCAATTCCATAATTTTCATGTTCTTCCATTTCTCATATTTATCCCGTTGAATTCCTTGGAATTTCGCTGGGTATTTAGTAGTACACTTTTGTGTACAATTTCGGGTCCGTCAATTCGTACACATATGGGTATACCCTTTTTCCAGAGAGCACACTCCCGCAAACCTCATCCTTACAGCGAGATTACCAGTCCAGGCTAAATCCCCTGTAATATAAACTCATAGAGTATTGTCGGGATTACCAGTCCAGGCTAAATCCCCTACAACGACAATTACTCTAATGAGCTGGGATCCGAATTACCAGTCCAGCTAAATTCATACCCTAATTCGGATTACCCGTCCGGGCTAAATCAATTTTCCACATATTCTTTGGGAGGACTATATCAGGATAGGATCACCCGTCCGGGCTAGATCCTTTTTACCGTCAATTCCTTTTCAGAGATCCATCGAATTTTCCTTTCATTCAACCGAGATTTCTTCCCCTTTTTATCAAATATATCAAAGTTTCATCAATCTTCATACAATGAACATTCAAATTATATTCACATCAATAACATACATTTCAAGCATTTAAGAATATAATTCAAGTTATACGAACTTACCTCGATACTTGTTTGTACACAAAAATCCACTAATCCGAGACTTTTTCCTTTCCTCGATCTAGCTTCGTATTTGATTTTTCTGGATCTAAATAAATAAATTCAATCATCAATTCAATACGTTTCATGTTCACATGTAGCATTCTCTATAATTCTATTATTATTTATAGTTCATTCAAAGCTGTCTACTTGAGTCATAGTCACTAAATTATTTTTATCTTGAGCTACAGAACTCCAAATTAGGATCCGCTAATTTTCCCTGAAACTAGACTCACATATATTCTTACCATCAAATTTTTCAGAATTTTTGGTTTATCAAATATGTACATTTTATTCTTTAAAGTCACCCCTATTCTGCTGTCTGACAGTTCTGACCCTTCTTCACTAAAAATTAATTATATCCTCATACAGGATTCAGATGATGTTTCCGTTTGTTTCTCTTGAAAACATAATGATTCAGGATTCTAAAAATATAAATTTAAGCCCATAATTATTTTTATTCAATTTTTTATGATTTTTAAAAGTCAGAACAGGGGAACCCGAAATCATTCTGACCTTGTCTCACAAAATTCATTATATCTCATGATTTACAAATCCATTGCTTACACCGTTTCTTCTATGAGAAACTAGACTCAGTAAGATTTAATTTCATATTTTTTTCAACTTCTAATTCGATTTCTAAAATTTATGGTGATTTTTCAAATTTAGTCTACTGCTGCTGTCCAAAACTGTTTTAGTGCAAGCTGTTTATTACCATTTTTCCCCTAAGCTTTTAATAAATAATAATTTCGTCCCTACTAAATTAGCCTCTCAATTGAGCTGATTCTTCTTAATTAACACTTTACTCTATCACTTTAAATTACTTTATAACCTTTAGGAATCAAAATTTTAGTAATAGACTTTAATTCCAAACATTTTCAGAATTAGGTCCTAAAAATCAATTTCTATTGAAATTACCTAATAAAATCATCTCATAAACAAATTAAAGCTTAAATTTAATTCTATTTCATCATAAACTTACAGCACTAAACCATGGTGACTTTCAATTTCATCCATGAAATCAAAGACTAATGAATTTAATAGTAGGACGTAGTTGTAAAAGTCTTAAAAACACAAAAATTACAAGAAATAGGCAATTATTAACTTACTTGGTGCAAAAATTATGAAATACCAGCTTAGAAAACCCTCCTATGGCATTTTTGGCTGATGAGAATGAAGAAAAATGAAGAGATTTCTAGATATTCTAAATTAGTCCTACTTTTATTTAGTAAATTTTGTTATTTTTCCATTTTGCCCTTATTTCAGTAATTCTCCTGATTTTCTAAGCTTATGCCGCCTAAAATATCTCATTTGGGCTTATTTGCTCTTTAGATCCCTCCTCATTTGACAATTAAGCTATTTAATTCTTCTAGTAACTTTTACACCCTTTTCAATTTAGTCATTTTCATTTAATTATCTACCCAAACGTTAAAATTTTCTAACGAAATTTTAATACCACATTACTAACATTTTATAAATATTTATAAAAATATTTCCTACTAAATTTTATAAGATCAAGGTCTCGATACCTTGTTTTTACCCAATTCCTTCAATAATTCCTTTTTCTAACTAACCACTAAATCAGTAAAATTTTTCTATCGATATTTTAATACGATTTTCTTATCATATAAATATTCATGCAAAAATATTAAAATAAATTTCTCTTTAAATCGGATTTGTGGTTACGAAACCATTGTTCCAATAACCTTGAATTTAGGCCATTACATTAATAGTCCTTTTTTAACTTGCTGACAAATTAAAGACCACTCTCTGGCTTACATTAATAGTCCTATTTCAACCCTCTCTGGCTTTGCCCCCGATCAAAGACCACTTTTTAGGTTATACTTAGGGCATTTATATAGGCTTCGGAATGTCTTTCTTGGCTCACAAGTATCCAATTCCGAATGAAACTCATCTTGGTTAAAACAGGGACACGCCCGTGTGACACACCCGTGGTCGACTCCCTTGGCCGTGGTCGATCCTGTTTGTCACACATGGCCGTGTGATCTGGCCGTGTCTTGATGTTCTAGGCCGTGTCTCGGTTGTTACTCGAAACACACGGGCGTGGGTGATAGTCCAGGCCGTGTGAGTCTCTAAGGTAAGCCCATTTGCTCCGTTTTCGACCCGTTTCTCGTTCCTTTCATCCTCCGATGCTTCCCTAAGTATAAAACATGAAATTAAAGGATTAGGAGCATCAAATTCCACAATTCAAAGGATAAATCATCCAAAAAGTATGCTAAATATGGGATTAAAATATGTATATATTACGGTTTATCAAATACCCCCACACTTAAGCATTTGCTTGTCCTCAAGCAAAATTCTCAACTCACAATTAAAATTAACTCCCCTTAATTTATAATCTTCATCAATAATGTTTCATCATAATTCATAAGTAATTCATACATTGATAATTTAACCAGAAGGTCCCTAAAGATTCAAACAATCAAAGTCATAGTTTTTATAGTACGAAAAATAGGTGTTTCCCCTTACCTAAATAATTACCTTTAATTCAAAATCAAAAAAAAATTGACATCCTCACTAAGGATTCACTCAAATCACTCAAAGTGTTTAAGGTTCAAATTAAGCACTCAGAAGTCGAACATGAAAAGTTAATCCCATAGGCTTGCATGAAAATCAAATCTCCACCACTATAAAATGAGATGATACACAAATCAAAAGGTCTTTAAAAAGGGTTGTAACGGGGCTTGGGTTTAAGGTGTGGATAAAGGCTGAATTAGAGGGTTAAAAATCGAGATTGAATTGACAAATTACCTAACTAGAAAAATAATCTAAAACTTGAGTAATTACATCAATTGAAACTTATCAATAATATCGAGCTTCTTTTCCAAATAAGAGATTCTCCACTTAAGCTAAAATAACATGGAACTAATAGTAACATATATTTCAATTTTTTTCTCTTTTTTCTAAGAACAAATCATCCAAATAATAATAAAGAACTTTTAACAACTGAAATAGAGAACATAGTTAGGCAACTACTCAAATCAAATCTCGACAAAAAGGGTTAAAACAAGAAGAAAAAATTCTCAATGAATCAAAAAGAATGGGTCTTGGGTTAATATTAATGGGTGAGTCAATAAACGGTTTATTAGTCTCAAAGGGGTTCACTAAGGGTTAATTATGAAGGTAGGCTTTTTATGGAGTAAGTGGGTTAGATCCTAGGTGCCTTTATCATCTCTGTATATCAAATCAAAAGTGTGGTCTCGACATGTATAATCGAAGCAAGTTATAGAATAACAAATCAATGTTGACATACTCATAATCAATAAAGTGAGCAAGAAAAGAATGTATGCTCTAAAAGGCTCAAGATCTCACAAAAATTATGGGCTTTTGATGTCAACCTTGTAAATTTCAAACTTCAAGGTAATAATTAGATTCAGGTGGACAACCTAGCAAATTTTTTAATTCTGAAAAAAAACTCATCATGCTTGATTCTCTAGTCTCCTAAAGTTTAAATCATCACTGCACAATTAGCTATGACTTAATCCAAAACATATCAATGAAAATAATAAACCAAAGGAAGTTTCATTCTAACAGTAATATGAGAACATTTACTTAAGAACAAGATATAATTCAGGGATTTGAGAATAATGCAAAAAGTTAGGCACTTTTCACGATAAAATTCACCCCCTACACTTAAGATGTACATTGCCCTCAATGTATAAATATAACAATTATAATAAGAAAAGCACAAGATAGGGAAAGAGGTGAAACTTCCTGAATTTTGGATGGAGTCAGAGAAAAAAAAATGGGGAAGTTTGGGCCGAGTTGGAGGAAGACATTCCTGTGGCGGCGGTGTCTATGGTCGTGGTGAGGTGATTCCCAAGCAGCCTTTAGAACCTAAAACCAAGAAACCAACATAAAGTAGGTTAAATTAAGCATAAGAGAGTCAAAGAGAAGGAAAATAAAAGAGAAGAGAAAAAATATAGGTAAAATAATTGGACTCAAATGTCCTTGGCTTGTTGGGTCGATGAAGCGGCCGGAATGAACTTATGTAGATCAGTCTTGATAAACCGAAATAGTAACATATTCTAGGCCCACATTTAGTATACTTTTGGATGATTTATCCCTTGATTTATGTAAAAAAGGTGCTCTTAATCCTTTCTTTTCATGTCTTATACTCAGGAAAGCACCCAAGGATAAAAAGAACAAGAAACGGGCTCAAAACGGACCTAAACGGACCAAAGAGGAAATCGACACGGCCTGGACTTGGATCCATACGACCGTGCCAAGTCAATCATCTAGAACACGGTCTAACCCTGACTCACACGATCGTGTCTCATTAAAGAAATCCGAACACGGCCTGTCCACGATTTACACGGGCGTGCGCCATGGCCGTGCCTCTGCCGTGGAGAAGAGCAATTTCGTTCGGGAAAGGATACTTAGGGAGAAAGAAACGTATTTCAAAAGCCTATAAATACACCCTAAGTATGACCTGAAAGGGGGAGCCCAAAGCCATCGTCTTGGGGCGTCGTGCTAGGCCAGAGAAGGCAGATTTCTAGGGATTCACTCAGGAATAGCCAGTTGATCCATCTCAAGAAGCCAGAATTATACTCAAGACGGAGGATCTCCTCTTCAATTCCTTTAGGGGGTTTTAGGGATTTCTTATGTTTTGTTTTATCTTTTCTCTTGAGATGTTTTCCTTTATTGTTATGAACTAAACCCTTCGGATACCCAAAGGGGATGAAACCTATGATGAATCTTGTTATTTGATTATTTGAATTATATGATAAATACTTACTTTGTTCTTAATTATGTGAGCTTAATCCAAATTTAATGTGCTTAGGTGGAGGAGGAATAGACCCTGCCTAAGAGTAGATCCAACATAATTAAGCGGAGTTGATCGCACGCCTAGAGATAGGGTGACGAGATTTTGCCGGATTAGGGTGAAACCTAATATGGGAATCCACAGATTGATTTACTGTTATTCTAGGGGGTTATTATAAAAGAACGAGAGTTCCACTAATTAACCTAGGGTTAGGCGTTATTCGCCTCGAGAGAGGGTTTAATATACGTTAGGGAGTCTTACGGATCAAACTAAGTGAATAAATCGTATGGTTCAGTGTTAGATAACAAGTGAAGTCTAAGTGGATTCTTCCTAGGGTATCTTCTAAATCAACTGAGTTTTTCCCAAGTTATTTTCCAAATTCATTCTTCTTTGTCTTAGAGTCTTTAGTTTAGTAGTTAATTAATTTAGATTAATAAACAACTTCACTTATTTTAGGCTAAATAATTAAAAGAAAGTTAGTATTAGTACTTTTAGTTCCTTTGGGTTCGATGATCCGGTCTTGCCTAAGCTATACTACTGTTCGATAGGTGCACTTGCCTCAATCGTTGTCAGAGTTAGTTTCTAGGTTCAATCATTCTTTTTATAAATTTTAAAGCTCTGATTCACAGCGATCAAGTTTTTGGCGCCGTTGCCGGGGAACTAAAATATTAAGAAAGCTCTATTTTTATTACTTTAGCCATTTTTTTTTTATTTTTTCGCAATTTATTTTTATTTTTAGTTTTAATTTTAAATTTGCTAAATTTTCTTTCTTTCTTTTCCTAGCAGGTACCTCTAGTTTATGACTAGAAGGAACCCGAGAGGACCTTTAGAATACGACAGTGATATTGAAGCTACCGCTCGGAGAAATCGCAGAGAAATTAGGCGAGCCCTAAATTACCAAGGAGAGCGAGAAGACAGATCCAATCATACTGAAGGGATGGACGAAAATAATCTTCCACCTCCAGATGTGGGAGAAAATAATGCTCATCGTACTATGTTTGATTATGCTAAACCACATTTAACAGGATCCGAATCAAGTATTGTTAGGCCTGCTATAGCTGCTAATAATTTTGAATTAAAGCCTAACACTATACAAATGATTCAACAGTTTGTTCAATTTGATGGTTTACAAGACGAAGATCCAAACGCTCATATAGCTAATTTTTTAGAGTTACGTGATACCTTCAAAATAAATGGCGTTTACGATGATGCCATACGACTTCTAAGTTATTTCCCTTTTCATTAAAGAATAAAGCTAAACAGTTGGTTAAACTTCGTTACCACGGTCAATCACTACATGGGAACAAATGACCGAAATTTTTTATTAAAATATTTCCCACCGGCCAAAACGACCAAATTACGTAATGATGTCTCTTCTTTTGTGCAGATGGATTTAGAGACATTATACGATGCATGAGAGAGATATAAAGATCTCTTGAGAAGGTGTCCGCACCATGGTTTACCTTTGTGGCTCCAAGTTCAGACTTTCTATAAAGGTGTAAACCCCTCAACGAGACAACTAATTGATTCAGCCACCGGTGGAACCTTGAATAATAGAACTCCTGAGGCAGCCTACGAGTTTATTGAAGAGATGTCGCTGAATAACTATCAGTGGCAAGTTACAAGAACAAGGCCAACAAAAGCAGCCGGAGTTTACAACCTCGACGCAGTAACCATGCTATCAAATCAGGTAGAGTTGATGAATAAGAAGCTTGATAGTTTGTGTTCTTCGCAGGTACATCCAGTCATGCAGTGCGACGCAAGTGGAACTGTGGCGAATCCTGAGTATCCACCCTACCAACCGGGCACAGAAAGCGAACAGATGAACTATATAGGTAAAAATTTCATATCTAATAATAACCCGTATAGTAATAATTATAATCCAGGTTGGAGGAACCACCCAAATTTTTCGTGGGGAGGACAAGGAAATCAAGGAAATCAAAGACAACAACCTCCTCAAAATTTCTAAAATCAGCCTTATCCACAGGAAAAGAAGCCGAATCTCGAAGAGACGAACAAATTTATAGCATCCACAGAAGCCCGTCTCCAAAAAACTGAGGTAACACTCGACACCCAACAAACATTGATAAAAAAGATCGAGAACCAAGTTGGAGGACTTACAAAGGCAATCGGAAATTACCCAATCGATCGGAGAAATTGCAAAGCTATTATCCGAACGACCGCAAGGCGTCTCCGAAAGTAATCTGAAATTAATCCAAAGGAGCAAATACAAGCCATAACAGCTCAATAAAGCGAAGAAGTAGACGAACCCAGTCCAACACAAGGAAATGAGGTAGAAAAAGGTAAAGTTGAGGTAACACAAGACAAGCCAAAACTGGTAATCAAGGAGTACCAACCTCGCGTACCTTACCCCGGGCATTAAGAAGAGACGACACGGAAGAAACAGTTCGGTAAGTTTCTTAAACTTTTAAAGAAATTACATATTAACTTACCATTACTTGAAGCTCTTTCGCAGATGCCAGATTCTAGGAAATTTTTAAAAGAGCTTCTGACAAACAAACGGAAGTTAGACGAGTCGTCACATGTGGAACTTAACGCAAAGTGCTAAGAAATTCTCCAAAATAGGCTACCACAAAAGCTAAAAGATCCAGGGAGTTTTACAATTCCATGTTTAATTGGTAGACTAACTGTTGATAATGCGTTAGCTGATTTAGGGGCAAGCATAAATGTCATGCCTTATAAATTGTTTAAACAATTAGGTCTAGGGAAACCCAAACTAACTAGGATGAGCATTCAATTAGCTGATAAAACTGTTAGAATTCCTAGGGGTATTATCGAATATGTTCTTGTAAAAATCGACAGATTCATTTTCCCAGTAGATTTTGCTCTCTTAGACAAGGATGAGGATAATTCGATCCCCCTAAGTCTAGGAAGACCCTTTTTAGCGACTGTCAGGACTAAAATTGATGTTGATGCAGGAGAACTCATACTTTGCGTAGGTAATGAGACAGTCACCATCAAGAATCTCGACTCGGCTAGAACATCGAGTAATCAAGGTGAGAACGTAATTTCTACTGATAACCATTCGGTTAACCCTTATTTTCAAGAAGCACCACCAAAGAATACAACTAAACCCGATCCTAAACCCCATGCCAACAAAGAAATAACTCATGAGGATCGAGGGATTCAGTTCGATGATCTAGACGAGTGGAAAACACACTTCAAGAAGAAACTAGGGATACACGACGAAGAACCGAAACCACACAAGATAAAATCGAAGGAGCCCCCAAAAGAGCTAATAGGAGCAACAAACCACTTCAAAATAGGGGACCAGGTACTGTTAGATCAGGCAGATCCTCAAATATATCCTCCGAACCCTAGCACAAACAAAGAAATATCTTTTAGGGTAACCAGTGTTTTCCTACACAGAACAGTCGAGGTAAGTAATCCTATTTTTGGTACTTTTACTATAAACACATCTTGACTTAAATTTTTTCACGAAGACGCAAATGATAGCATGAAGAAGGACTTCCAACTCCTCAAACCACCCTGACAAAGCGAACGAGAGGAGAGTCTAGCTTAAGATTATAAACGAGCACTTCTCAGGAGGCAACCCGAGCACTAACATAATTTATTCTCATATTTTGCTTTAAATTTATTTTTCTTTTTCTTCTCTTCTTTAAACCTAGCTTTAAACTAACAAGGGGTGCAGAATTCCAGGACACACGGCCTTGCACACGGCCGTGGCCGTGGCCGTGTGGACCATAAGAATCCCCGTACTATCATAGCAGAGGCCGTGCGAATCAATTCCAACCACTTCTCGACATCACGGATCCAACTACTACACCACGGGCACCGACAAAGGGGCACGGCCGTGCCCCATAACCGTGTGAAGCTACTGACTATCCAACCACGGGCAGAACACGCCCGTGCCTTACAACCGTGCCAACATACTGACTTGTCGAACACAGGCTAGACACGAGCATGGGGAACCAACATGCCTAGGAACACGGCCGTGCGATGCGGCCGTGTGAATCGACACACCTTCCGTCCACGGGCGTGGGAGAGCCTCAGATGCAAAATTTTATTTAAACCCCACAGCCCTCCCCCTTCACCCCACCTTCTTCCATTTTCTTTTTCTTTCAAAAATCTCTCCCTTTTCCTTAGAAACAAAGCCTCTATAACTCTTGAGCTACAACAAAATCATATCCATGGCAAAGAAGCGTAAAAGGCCAATCTCCTCAAGGGAGACTGATTCACATGAGTTCATGCCGGCAGCTTCATCCAAACGGCAAGCCAAGGATATTTGAGGCTATCTAGTTTTTATTTCATTTTTCTCTTTTGCTTCAATTTCCTTCCCTTTAACAATCTTATGCTTCATTTAGTTTATTTTATCTTAGTTTCTTAATTTTAGGTTCTAAAGGCTGCTAGGGAATCACGCCACGACCACCACCATATCCTCAGCCTTAGAAATCACATCCAACAATAAGGACTCTACGGTCCATCCATCTTTTCTTTTAATTTTAGTTTCATCTTTATTTTTCTCAACTTTAGCTTGCTTTTCCTTAAGTAGTTAATTAGTATAGTTTTAATTATTATTAGTATATCCTGGCTAATCCTGCATGAGCTACCCAATTTCTTCATCTAGCGCAGGATCATCACCCAAACTGGCTCCTCCAACGTATTTTCCACATCCTTCAAGGAGCTCATCCATAATTCAGGGAGTTTTACTTATCCCCATATCTTCTGATCTGAAAATTACATTTATGTTATATATCTTTGTACATTGAGGGCAATGTACATCTTAAGTGTGGGGGGGTGAACAACCTAAAAAGATGCCTAATTTTTTATTCTCAAATTTCTGAAATTAGGTACCAAAAAATTTGCATTATTCTCATATCCCTGAATTTAGTCTTGTTTGAAAGTAAATTACTCATATTACTAATTAGGATGAAATTTCTGATGATTTCTGATTTTTATTGATATGTTTTAGATTAAGTCATTGATAATTGTGCATTGATAATTAAATTTGAAGAATACTAGAGAATCAATCATGATAAGTCTATTTTTCTGAATTAAAAATTTTCTAGGTTGTCGAACTAAGTTTAAATATTACTTTGAAGTTTGAATTTTACGAGGTTGACATCAAAATACCCATAATTTTTGTGAGTTTTTGAGCCTTATAGAGCATATATTCTTTTTCTTGCTCACTATTGATTATGAGTTTGTCAACACTGATTTGTTATTCTAGAACTTGCATCGATTATACATGTCGAGACCACACTTTTGATTTGATACACAGAGATGATAAAGGCACCTAGGATTTAACCCACTTACTCCATTAAAAGCCTACCTTCACAAATTAACCCCTAGTGAACCCCTTTTAATCCTAACAACCCTTTTTATTGACATAATCGCTAATATTAACCCAGAACCCCTTTGTTTTTGTTATCACCATTCCTTTTGACTACCCTTATATCGAGATTTGATTTGATTAGTTGCCTAATTATGAATTTTAGAAATTTATCCCTTATTATGTATTTAGTTTATTCTTAAAAAAAATCGACGCATATTTATTATTAGTTATGTGATTAAACGAGCTTATACTTTTAAATTGCAAATATCGAAGAAGAAGCTCGTATTATTAGTATTATTAGTTTTCAATTGATGTAATTATTATTATTAGTTTATTAGTTCTTAGTTAGGTAATTTGTCAATTCAATCTCGATTCTAACCTCTAATTCAAATTTTTTATTCCACACCTTAACCCTAGCCCAGCTACAACCTAACAAAGACCTTTTGATTTGTGTTTCATCTCATATTTCAGTGGTGGAGATTTGATTTTCATGCAAGCCTATGGGATTAACTCTTCATGTTCGACTTTTGAGTGCCTAAATTCTGAACCTTAAACACTTTGAGTGATTTGAGTGAATCTTTTGTTAGGATGTCAATCCTTGTCGATTTTAAATTAAAGGTAATTATCTAGATAAGGGGAGACACCTATGTTTTGTGCTACAAAATTTATGACTTATAATGTTTGAATTTTTAGGACACTTTGAGTTGAATTATCCATGTATAAATTATCTCTGAATTATGATGAGACACTATCAATGACTATTATGAATTACAGGAAGTTCGTTTTAATTGTAAGTTGAGAATTTTGCTTGAGGACAAGCAAAAGCTTAAGTGTGGGGGTATTTGATAAACCGAAATAGTAACATATTCTAGGCCCACATTTAGTATGCTTTTGGATGATTTATCCCTTGATTTATGTAAAAAGGTGCTCTTAATCCTTTCTTTTCATGTCTTATACTCAGGAAAGCACCCAAGGATAAAAAGAACGAGAAACGGGCTCAAAATGGACCTAAACGGACCAAAGAGGAAATCGACACGGCCTGGACTTGGATCCACACAACCGTGCCAAGTCAATCATCTAGAACACGGTCTAACCCCGACTCACACGGCCGTGTCTCATTAAAGAAATCCAAACACGGCCTGTCCACGATTTACACGGGCCTGCGCCATGGCCGTGCCTCTGCCATGGAGAAGAGCAATTTCGTTCGGGAAAGGATACTTAGGGAGAAAGAAACGTATTTCAAAAGCCTATAAATACACCCTAAGTATGACCTGAAAGGGGGAGCCCAAAGCCATCGTCTAGGGGCCGTCGTGCTAGGCTAGAGAAGGCGATTTGTGGGGATTCACTCAGGAATAGCCAGTTGATCCATCTCAAGAAGCCAGAATTATACTCAAGACGGAGGATCTCCTCTTCAATTCCTTCAGAGTGTTTTAGGGATTTCTTATGTTTTGTTTTATCTTTTCTCTTGAGGTGTTTTCCATTATTATTATGAACTAAACCCTCTGGATACAGAAGAGATGAAACCTATGATGAATCTTGTTATTGTTTTCTGAATTATATGATAAATACTTAGTTTGTTCTTAATTATGTGAGCTTAATCCAAATTTAATGTGCTTAGGTGGAGGAGGAATAGACCCTGCCTAAGAGTAGATCCAACATAATTAAGCGGAGTTGATCGCACGCCTAGAGATAGGGTGACGAGATTTTGCCGGATTAGGGTGAAACCTAATATGGGAATCCACAAATCGATTTACTGCTATTCTAGGGGGTTATTATAAGAGAACGAGAGTTCCACTAATTAACCTAGCGTTAGACGTTATTCACCTCGATAGAGGGTTTAATATACGTTAGGGAGTCTTACGGATCAAACTAAGTGAATAAATCGTATGGTTCAGTGTTAGATAACAAGTGAAGTCTAGGTGGATTCTTCCTAGGGTATCTTCTAAATCAACTGAGTTTTTCCCAAGTTATTTTCCAAATTCATTCTTCTTTGTCTTAGAGTCTTTAGTTTAGTAGTTAATTAATTTAGATTAATAAACAACTTCACTTATTTTAGGCTAAATAATTAAAAGAAAGTTGGTATTAGTACTTTTAGTTCCTTTGGGTTCGATAATCCTGTCTTGCCTAAGCTATACTACTGTTCGATAGGTGCACTTGCCTCAATCATTGTCAGAGTTAGTTTCCAGGTTCGGTCATTCTTTTTATAAATTTTAAAGCTCTGATTCACAGCGATCAAGTCTCGCACGGGGAGACTGTGCTAGGGTCTTTTCGCTTCTTCTGCGTGGGTATGGTGGTGAGGATGGTGAAAGAAAATGAATGAGGGGAAGGGAAAGGGGAAAATGAAGGGAGAGGATAGTGAGAAGGGAAAGGGGTTGGTGGAAAAAGAATTTGGGGAGAAGGTGAGAAGAAGGGGTCTTAAATAAGAAACAATGACCTAGTGCTGCCCACACCCGTGTGCTGTGGGCGTGTTCAGTCACACGGCCGTATCGCACGGCCGTGTGGTGGCTCATTCGTTTCTCCCATGCCTGTGTGGAGGTGTCTACGCCCATGTCTCTTTCTCAGTGTCGGCCACGGCCTCAAGGCACGGGTGTGTCTCATACCCGTGTGACTTCCTCAATGTCGGCCACGGTCATATCGTACGGCCGTGGCAATTTATAGCCGTCCGTGATCTGGGGATTTTTCGTTCTTGGCTCGTACGACCTCTGCCATGCCAGTGTGTAAATTCGTGATGCCCACACGGCCATGGCCACGCCCATGTGCAAGGCCAAGTGGCACGGAGACCTATGCTTTATTTACTTTGGTTAGTCTTTATTTATGTACTAAAAAACAAAGATATGAAAATAAAGGGGGTTAGTGCTCGGGTTGCCTCCCGAGAAGCGCTTGTTTAAAGTCCTAAGCTAGACTTACCTTTCATTCGTATAGTCATGGTGGTTTGAGGAGTTGAAGCTCCTCTTTCCTGTTATCAATTCTAACAATGTATGGTTTGAGTCGAGTAGTGTTTACCTTAAAAGTTTCGAATTCAGGATTAGTTACCTCGACTGTTCCGTATGGGAAGACATTTAGTAATGTAAAAGGGATCTCTTCGTTAAGGTTTGGAACGGTGATTTGAGGGTCTGTCTTTTCCAACAATACCTGATCCCATATATTAAAGTGATTTTTTGTTCCTATAAGCTCGTTTGGGGGTTCCCTCGGTTTTGCTTCGTGTGTTCCTAGGTTCTCCTTGAAATGTGTCTTCTATTCGTCTAGTTCCTCGACCTGAAGCCTTCGTTCCTCATGAATTACTTCCTTTTTTGGATGAGATCTAGGATCTGGCTCAGATATGTACTTCCGAGGTGCTTCCTAAAAAGAAGGTTTAACCGAATGGTCATTAATGGAATTTATGTTCTCACCTTTCTCACTTGACGTCCTAACCGAGTGAAGAGCCTGAAGAGTGATCGTTTCGTCACCCACACAAAGTGTGAGTTCACCTGTACCAACATCAATTTTTATTTTAGCAGTTGCTAAAATGGGTCTTCCTAAAATTAAAGGAACATTGTTTTCCTCATCCATGTCTAAAACGACAAAGTCTACTGGGAATATAAATTTATCAACTTTTACTAGCACATCTTCGATTATACCCCTAGGAACTCTAATGGTTTTATCAGTTAATTGAATGCTCATCCTAGTTTGTTTGGGTTTCCCTAGACCTAGTTGTTTAAACAGTTTATAAGGCATGACATTGATGCTTGCCCCTAGATCTGCTAAAGCATTATCAATGGATAAACTACCAATTAAACAAGGAATCGTAAAACTCCCTGGATCTTTTAATTTTCGTGGTAGTTTGTTTTGTAGAATCGCTGAGCACACTACGTTTAGCTCCACATGCGATGCCTCGTCTAACCTCCGTATGTTTGTCAGAAGCTCTTTCAAAAATTTCCTTGAATCTGGCATCTGCGAGAGAGCTTCAAGAAACAATAAGTTAATATGTAATTTCTTTAAGAGTTTAAGAAATTTACCAAATTGTTCCTCTGTGTGGTCTTTCTTCATCGCATTGGGATATGGCACTCGAGGTGTATACTCTTTGATGACAGGTTTCTATGTATCGTGGCTTTCCTCAACCTTACCTTTATTTACCACGGGTTCTTGCCTTGGCTCAGATTCGAATTCTACTAACCCTTCACTATCGTGATCAGTAATGGCATGAATTAACTTTTTTGGGTTAGTCTCAGTGTTACTTGGCAAGCAACCTTGCGGTCGTTCCGAGATTAGCTTAGCTAGCTAACCTAACTGGTTCTCGATCCCTTGAATCGATACCTGCTGATTTTTGAGCATTGTTTCGTTGTTTTGAAAACGGGTTTCTGTCACTGCGATAAATTTTGTCAGCATCTCCTCAAGGTTCGGCTTCTTCTCTTGTGGGATGGGTTGTTGTTGAAAGCCTGGAGGGGGTTGTTGTCTTTGATTTCCTTGACCTCCCCATGAGAAATTCAGATGGTTCCTCCACCTTGGATTATAAGTGTTACTATAAGGGTTATTTTGAGGTCTAGAATTGTTACCCATATAGTTTATCTGTTCACTTTCTATGCCAGGTTGTAGGGTGGGTATTCTGTATTGTTCGTCCCTCCTCCATTTGTATCGCACTGCATCACTGGATGTACCTGCGAAGAACCACATAAACCATCAATTTTTTTACTTAAAAGCTCTACCTGATTTGATAGCATTGTCACTGCATCGAGGTTGAAAACTCCGGCAGCTTTCGTTGGCTTTGTTCTCATAACTTGCCACTGATAATTATGGCTTTCGTTGGCTTTCGTTTATACAAGTCCATACATTTCATTTATTTTACATTTTAATCCCTCAATTTATGATTTTTACAATTTAGCCCAAATTACTCAAATTCATCAAAAATTCAAATACAAAACATATTAATCTAACAACTTATATTTATTTTCTATCATCAAACACATGATTCATCAAACTTTCAACAATAAAAAAACAAAAAAATCATCATCAAATTCAAAAATTAAGACATGGGCTTGATAGATTACATAGCAACGATCCTAAAAAACGTAAAAATTTTCAAAAATCGAGCTAAATACATACCTTAATCAAAGAAAATCATAGCCGAACATAGCTTGTTGATCGTGTCTGAGAGTTTTAATATTTATATAATGAATGATCGAGCCTAGAAACTAACTATCACCACGATTGAGGCAAGCGCACGTATCGAACAGTAGTATAGCTTAGTGGCAAGACCGGAATGTCGAACCCAAAGGAACCAAAATTACTAGTACTGACTTTCTTTTTATTATTTAGCCTAAGTATTAAGAGAATTGATGTTTATCTAACTAATTACTAAACTAAGGATGCTAAGACAAAGAGAGTGAATTAGGAAAATACTTTTGGGAAAAACCAGTTGATTAAGACAATACCCGAGGAAGAATCCACCTAGACTTCACTTGTTATTTAACTCAACTGCAGACGATTTATTCACTTGACTTGATCCAGTAGGATTCCCTAATTTATATTAATACCTCTTTCGAGGCTACTGACGTCTAACCCTAGATTGATTACTTGAAATCTCTTTCTAATTAAAACCCCTAGGATTGCATTAACTCGATCTATGGACTCCCATATTAGGTTTGACCCTAATCCGGAAGATTTTCGTCATCCTATTTCTAGGGTTGCGATCAACTCCGCTTAACTATGCTAGATCTACTCTTAAACAGGGACTTTTGCTCCACTATCTAAGCACATCAATACTTGAATCAATATCCTGAAATATTAAAACAAGAATTAAGAACACATAATTAAGAACAAATCAAGTATTTATCATATAGTTCGAAAACAATAACAAGATCCGTCTTAGGTTTCATCCCCTCGTATATTTGAGGTTTAGTTCATAATTATAAAAGAATACATCTCAGAAGAAGATAAATAACAAAACATAAGAAAAACCCTAAAACCCCCTGAAGGAAATTGAAGGGAAGATCTTCCGTCTTGAATGTGATTCCGGCTTCTGAGATGGATCAACTGGCTTTCTTGGAGTAATTCCCTGAGTTCAGCCCTCTCTGGCTTCGCCCCCGATCAAATACCACTTTTTAGGTTATACTTAGGGCGTTTATATAGGCTTCGGAATGTCTTTCTTGGCTCACAAGTATCTCATTCCGAATGAAACTCATCTTGGTTAAAACAGGGACACGCCCGTGTGACACACCCGTGGTCGACTCCCTTGGCCGTGGTCGATCCTGTTTGCCACACATGGCCGTGTGATCTGGCCATGTCTCGATGTTCTAGGCCGTGTCTCGGTTGTTACTCGAAACACACGGCCGTGGGTGATAGTCCAGGCTGTGTGAGTCTCTAAGGTAAGCCCATTTGCTCTATTTTCGACCCGTTTCTCATTCCTTTCATCCTCCGATGCATCCCTAAGTATAAAACATGAAATTAAAGGATTAGGAGCATCAAATTCCATAATTCAAAGGATAAATCATACAAAAAGTATGCTAAATGTGGGATTAAAATATGTATATATTATGGTTTATCACTTGATCTTGTTCTTTCTTTTTCTTTTATGTTTCGGCTAAAGATGATTAAATTTGCATGTCTTTTTGTTTTATTTTATTTATTTACATATTATTATACTTTTTACTATTTTAACCTTAATAATATAATATAAAAATTCACCTAACCTTGTCCAATATTGTCCACCACTATTATAAATGGTATAATTGACATGCAAGTGCTCCACATTTCCATTTAATAGCCATTAAACACCTTTAACAATTAGAAAGCCACTTTTACATTTTATGCGATTTAGTCCTTTTTATCAAATTAACTAACCAATCGATAAAATTTTCACACGAAATTTTCACACATATCACATATCATGCTGTAAACACAGAAAATAATATTAAAATATTTTTTTAACTCAGATTTGTGGTTCCGAAACCACTGTTCTGACTAGGGTCTAAATTAGACTGTTACAACTCTCCCCCCTTAGGGATTTTCGTCCCCGAAAATCTTACCGGCAAATAGGTTTGGGTAACGTTCTCTCATAGCATCTTCGGGCTCCCACGTAGCTTCTTCAACCCCGTGTCGATGCCATAAGACTTTTACTAAAGAAATTTTCTTATTTCTCAATTCTTTCATTTCGCGATCTAAAATCCGAATCGGTTCTTCCTCGTATGTCATATCGGATTGAATCTCAATCTCAGACGGAGAAATCACATACGATGGGTCGGATCGATATCGTCGAAGCATCGATACGTGAAACACGTTATGGATCTTTTCTAAATCAGGTGGCAACAACAGTCTGTAAGCAACTGGCCTGATACGCTCAATAATCTCATACGGCCCAATAAATCTCGAACTCAATTAGCCTTTACGATCGAATCGAAGTATTTTATTCCACGGTGAGACTTTCAAAAATACTTTGTCCCCAATCTGAAACTCAATATCTTTACGTTTCAAATTTGCGTATGATTTCTGACGATTTGACGTGGCTATCAGACTATCGTGAATCACTTTCACTTTTTGTTTAGTCTCTTTGATCAAATCGACCCCGTGTATCTTATTCTTACTGAGCTCAGTCTAATACAAAGGTGATCGACATTTGCGATCGTACAAAGCCTCGTAAGGTGCCATTTTGATACTCGATTGAAAGCTATTATTATACGCAAATTTAATCAGTGGCAAGTATCGTTCCCATGTACCTTCAAACTCGAGAATGCAACATCTCAACATATCCTCGAGTATCTGAATAATTCGTTCAGTCTGACCATCTGTCTACGGATGGAAAGCAGTGCTAAAGTGTAGTTTCGTACCTAATGCATCTTGCAGTTTCTTCTAAAACCGCGATGTGAACCTCAGATCTCTATCCGAAACAATAGAAATAGGTACTCCATACAATCTCATAATTTGAGAAATATACAACTCAGCAAGTTTATCAAGCGAGTAATCTGTGCGAACCGGAACAAAATGAGCCGATTTAGTCAATCTATCCACAATAACCCAAATTACATCTTTCTTACCCGGTGACAAAGGCAAACCCGATACAAAATCCATCGTGACTCTGTCCCATTACCACTCGGGTATCATAATTGGCTGAAGTAACCCAGATGGTACCTGATGCTCGGCTTTAACTTGCTGACAAATTAAACATTTCGAAACAAATTCAGAGATGTCTCGTTTCATACCATGCCAAGAGTAAACTTGTTTCAAATCATTATACATTTTTGTACTGCCCAGCTGAACAGATAACCGACTACTATGAGCTTTATTCAAAATCATCTGAATCAACTCTGAATTTTTCAGAACACACATTTGGTCTTTGAACCTCAAACAACCTTCAGTATCAACTCAGAACTCTGAATTAGTATTCACATCACATTGAGCCCGTTTTGCTATCAATTCGTTATCAACTTTTTGAGCTTCACAAATCTGCTGAATAAATAATGGTTTCGCTTTCAACTCAGCTATAATTGAGCCATCATCAAATAGAGCTATATGCGTATTCATTGCACGAAGAGCAAATAGAGATTTTCGGCTTAAAGCATCAGCAACAACATTGACTTTTCCCGGATGGTAATCAATCACAAGCTCATAATCTTTTAACAACTCTAACCATCTTCGCTGTCGTAGATTCAGATCTTTCTGAGTCATCAAATATTTTAAGCTTTTGTGATCAGAATAGACGTGACATTTTTCACCGAACAGATAGTGGCGCTAAATTTTCAACGCAAACACAATAGCTGCCAATTCCAGATCATGTGTCGGATAGTTCTTTTCGTGTGGCTTTAACTGTCTTGAGGCATAAGCTATAACTTTGCCTTCCTGCATTAAAACACAGCCCAAACCATTCAAAGATGCATCACTATAAATAACGAATTCTTTACCCGATTCTGGCTGAACTAGCACTGGAGCTTCGGTCAATAAAGCTTTCAACTGATCAAAACTTTTCTGGCACTTTTCTGACCACTCGAACTTAACATCTTTCTGAAGTAGTCGCGTCATTGGGGTCACAATCATAGAGAAACCTTTTACAAACCGTCTATAGTAACCAGCTAGTCCCAAAAAACTTTGGACTTCGGATACATTTCTAGGAGGTTTCCAATCTAGTATAGCCGAAACCTTGTTTGGATCAACCCGAATACCCGATGCTGATACAACATGTCCTAGAAAACTGACTTCTCGTAACCAGAACTCACATTTACTGAACTTTGCATATAACTGCTTATCACGCCAAGTCTGTAGCACTAATCTCAGATGTTCAACATGCTCGGATTCATCACGGGAATAGATCAGTATGTCATCTATAAACACAACCACAAATCGATCCAAATACTGTCTGAAGATCCGATTCATTAAATCCATAAAAATAGCAGGTACATTAGTAAGTCCGAAAGGCATAACCAGAAACTCATAGTGTCCGTACCTTGTTCAAAAAGCAGTTTTCGGCACATCGGAGTCTTTAACTCGCAGCTGATAGTAACCCGATCTCGGATCTATCTTAGAAAACACAGTAGCCCCTTTCAACTGATCGAACAAGTCGTCAATCCGTGGCAAAGGATATTTATTCTTTATGGTCACCTTATTGAGCTGTCGATAATCGATGCACATTCTCATAGTTTCGTCTTTCTTTTTCACAAACAAAACCGGTGCACCCCAGGGAGAAAACTCGATCGTGCGAAGCCTCTATCAGTCAATTCTTGCACCTGAGTCTTCAACTCTTTTAATTCAGTCGATGCCTTTCTGTACGGAGCTATCGATATCGGAGTCGTCCCCGGCACTAACTCAATACCAAACTCTACCTCTCGGATAAGTGGCAAACCCGGTAATTCTTCGAGAAACACATCCGGATACTCGCACACAATTGGTACTAATTCAATCTTCTTTTTGGTCAATTTAGAGTCGAGCACATAAGCAAAGTAAGCTTCACAACCTTTTCTCACATATTTCTGAGCTAACATCGAAGATATCACTGCCGGTAAACCATTCAGATCATTAGACTCAATCCGAATAATCTCATCATTCTGACATCGCAAATCAATAGTGTTCCGTTTGTAGTTCACAATAGCATCGTGTAAGGTTAACCAATCCATACCCAGAATTATATCAAACTCGTCGAATGGCAACAACATCAAATCAGTCGGAAAACATGAATCTCAAATCATCAATGGACAATTCTTGCACACTTTATCGACCAAAACACACTGGCCTAAGGGGTTGGATACTCTAATCACAAACTCAGTAGATGATCATTGGTATCGATAGTCTTAATATTTATATAATGAATGATCTAGCCTAGAAACTAACTATCACCACGATTGAGGCAAGTGCACCTATCGAACAATAGTATAGCTAAGTGGCAAGACCGGATTGTCGAACCCAAAGGAACCAAAAGTACTAATACTGACTTTCTTTTTATTATTTAGCCTAAGAATTAAGGGAATTGTTATTTAATCTAAAATAAACTAACAACTAAGTTAAAGATGCTAAGACGAAGAGAATGAATTGGGGAAATACTTGTGGGAAAAACCAATTGATTAAGACAATACCCAAGGAGGAATCCACCTAGACTTCACTTGTTATTTAACTCTGAACTGCATTTATTTATTCACTTGACCGATCCGTAGGATTCCTAATTTATATTAATACCTCTCTCGAGGCTACTAACGTCTAACCTTAGGTTGATTAATTGAAATCTCTTTCTAATTAAAACCCCTAGGATTGCATTAACTCGATCTATAGACTCCCATATTAGGTTTGACCCTAATCCGGCAGATTTTCGTCATCCTATCTCTAGGGTTGCAATCAACTCCGTTTAATTATGCTAGATCTACTCTTAAACAGGGACTTTTGCTCCACTGCCTAAGCACATCACTACTTGAATCAATATCCTGAAATATCAAAACAAGAATTAAGAACACATAATTAAGAACAAATCAAGTATTTATCATATAGTTCAGAAAATAATAACAAGATCCGTCTTAGGTTTCATCCCCCTCAGGTATCTGAGGGGTTTAGTTCATAATCATAAAAAAAATACATCTCAGAAGAAAAGATAAAACAAAACATAAGAAAACCCTAAAACCCCCTGAAGGAATTGAAGGAGAGATCCGCCGTCTTGAGTATGATTTTGACTTCTTGAGATGAATCAACTGCTTTCTTCGAGTAAATCCCACAATTCTGATCTCTCTGGCTTGGCTCCTTGGCCTAGCTGGACGCCCCCTAAAGGTTGGCCTCTAGGGTGTTTATATAGGCTTTTGGAATGTCTTTCTTTACCTCTAAGTACCCTATTCCGAGTGAGATTCCTCTTTGTCACGGCAGGGACACGCCTGCAACACGCCTGCAGTGAATCGAATTCGGTGCCGTGGTCGAGCTCAAGAAGGGGCACTGCGGCAGTGTGGTGAACTTCAAGGCCGTGTCGATTTCTCACTTTGGCCCATTTTCTCCGTTTTTAGCCCGTTTCGTGTTCTTTTCATCCTCCAATGCTTTCCTAAGTATAAAACATGAAATAAAAGGATTAGGAGCATCAAATTCCACGAATTAAGGGATAAATCATCCAAAAAGCATGCTAAATGTGGGATTAAAATATGTATAAACTACGGTTTATCAAATACCCCCACACTTAAGCTTTTGCTTGTCCTCAAGCAAAATTCTCAACTTACAATTAAAACGAGCTTCCTCAATTCATAACCTTCATCAATAATGTTTCATCATAATTCATAGGTAATTCGTACATTGATAATTTAACCAGAAGGTTCCTAAAGATTCAAACAATCAAAGTCATAGTTTTTATAGTACGAAAAATAGGTGTTTCCCCTTACCTAAATAATTACCTTTAATTCAAAATTGACAAAAGTTGACATCCTCACTAAAGATTCACTCAAATCACTCAAAGTGTTTAAGGTTCAAAATTAAGCACTCAAAAGTCGAACACGAAAGGTTAATCCCATAGGCTTACATGAAAATCAAATCTCAACCACTATAATATGAGATGATACACAAATCAAAAGGTCTTTAAAAAGGGTTGTAACGGGGCTTGGGTTAAAGGTGTGGATAAAGGTTAAATTAGAGGGTTAGAATCGAGATTGAATTGACAATTTACCTAACTAGAAAAATGAACTAATCCTGAATAATTACATCAATTAAAACTTCATTACTAATAATTACGAACTTCTACTTCAAGATGTGGAATTTAAACGTATAAGCTCACTTAATCATAGAACTAGTAATGAATATACTTCGATTTTTTTTTAAGAACAAATCAAGTACAATAATAATAAGATAGAATTTAATAACTGAAATAGAAAACATAGTTAGGCAACTTCTTAAATCAAATCTCGATAAAAAGGGTTAGTCAAGAGAAGTGGTGATAACAAATACAATATGGGTTTTGGGTTAATATTAGTGGGTGAGTCAATAAATGGTTTGTTAAGATCCAAGGGGTTCACTAGGGTTTAATTGTAAAGGTAGGCTTTTTATGGAGTAAGTGGGTTAAAACCTAAGTGCCTTCATCATCTTAGTATATCAAATCAAAAGGTGTGGTCTCGACATGTATAATCGAAGCAAGTTCTAGAATAACAAATCAATGTTGACACACTCATAATCAATAAAGTGAGCACGAAAAATGTATGCTCTGAAAGGCTCAAAATCTCACAAAAATTATGGGCTTTTTGATATCAACCTTGTAAATTTTAAACTTCAAAGTAATAATCAGATTCGGGTAGACAACCTAACAAAATTTTTACTTCTGAAAAATAGACTTATCCTGCTTGATTCTCTAGTCTCCTAAAGTTTTAAATCATCACTGCATAATTATCAATGACTTAATCCAAAACATATCAATAAAAATCATGAATCAAAGGAAATTTCTTTCTAACAGTAATATGAGAAAATTACTTAAAAACAAGATATCATTTAGGGAAAGTATTGTTGACACCTCTCCACAAGAATTAATTCAGGGATTTGAGAATAATGCAAAAAATTAGGCAATTTTAAGATTCACCCCCCACACTTAAGATGTACATTGCCCTCAATGTACAAGGATATATATAGATACGTAAAATCAAAATATAGGGGGAGAAGTGAAACTTCCTGAATTTAGGATGGGTTTCTTGAGTTGGAATTGTGGAAACTTGATTCGGAGGTGAAAGATAAGTTGGAGGAGGCGCCTCTGGTGGTGGTATGGTGGCTGCCCACAATCGCTGCGCTAGATGAAGAAATTGGGTAGCTCGTGAAGAAAAAACCAGGAAATAATAAGAAAAATTTAAAATAAACTAATTATGTATTTAAGGATAAGGAAGATAAAGAGAAGGAAAATAAAGGAGAAGAGAAAATACATAGGTAAAATAAATGGACTCAAATGTCCTTGGCTTGGCGAGTAAATGAAGCGGCCGGCATGAACTTATGTGGCTTGGTCTTGCACGAGGAGACTATGCTAGGGTCCCTCCGTTTCTTCGGCATGGGGATGGTGGTGATGGAGAGTTTGGGACAGGAAAATGAGAGGGAATGGAAAAGAGAAGGGTGAAAGGGAATGGGGAGTAGGTGGGAAAGGGAGAGGGGTGCTTTTAAATAGAGATTTCAGGTATGGTACATCACCACGCCCGTGTGTCGTGGGCGTGTTGCGCCGCACGGCCGTATCGCACGGCCGTGTGGTGGGTCGTTCGTTTCTCCCACACCTGTGTGTAAGGTCTCCACGTCCATGTCTCTTTTTCAGTGTCGGCCATGGCCTCAAAGCACGGGCATGGCTTATGCCCGTGTGGCTTCTTCGGTGTCGGCCACGGCCATATCGCATGGCCGTGGTAATTTATAGCCGTCCGTGATCTGGGGATTTTTCGTCCTTAGCTCGTACGACCTCTGCCATGCCAGTGTGTAAATTCGTGATGCCCACACGACCACGGCCACGCCCGTGTGCAAGGCCGTGTGGCACGAAAACCTATGCTTTATTTACTTTGGTTAGTCTTTAGTTAGGTACTAAAAATTAAAGATATGAAAATAAAGGGGGTTAGTGCTAGGGTTACCTCCCGAGAAGCGCTTGTTTAAAGTCCTAAGATAGACTCACCTTTCATTCGCACGATCATGGTGGTTTGAGGAGTTGAAACTCCTCTTCCATGCTATCATTTCTACTATCATGATATAACTCGAGTCGAGTAGCGTTTACTTTAAAAGTGTCGAAAATAGGATTACTTACCTCGACTGTTCCATATGGGAAAACATTGATTACCTTAAAAGAGATTTCTTCGTTTGTATTAAGGTCTGAAGGAGATATTCGACGGTCTGCTTTATCTAATAATACCTGATCTCCGATCTTAAATTTGTTTGTCCCACTGAATGGCGTTGGTTCTGCTGCGTGTATCCCTAATTTCTCTTTAAAATGTGTCTTCCACTCGTCTAGTTCATCGATCTGAAGCCTTCGTTCCTCATGAGTTATTTCCTTGTTTGCATGAGGTCTAGGATCTGGCTCAGTTGTGTAGTTCTGTGGTGCTTCCTGTGAGGAAGGTTGAATAAATTGGTTATCAATTGAACTTACTTTCTCACCTCTATCACTCGATGTCCTAGCCGAGTCAAGAGCTTGAAGAGTGACTGTCTCGTCGCCTACACGAAGTATGAGTTCACCTGTATCATTGTCAATTTTAGTTCTAGCAGTTGCTAAAAAGGGTCTTCCTAAAATTAAAAGAATCGTGTTGTCCTCATCCATGTCTAAAACAACAAAGTCTACTGGGAATACGAATGTATCAATTTTCACGAGTACATCTTCGATTATACCCTAGGAATTCTAATAGTTTTATCAGCTAATTGAATGCTCATCCTAGTTTTGTTTGGGTTTCCTAGACCTAGTTTGTTTAAACATTTTATAAGGCATAACATTGATGCTCGCCCCTAGATCTGCTAAAGCATTATCAATGGATAAACTACCAATTAAACAAGGAATCGTAAAACTCCCTGGATCTTTAATTTCCGTGGTAGTTTGTTTTGTAGAATCGCTGAGCACACTGCGTTTAGCTCCACATGCGATGCCTCGTCTAACCTCCGTTTGTTTATCAAAAGCTCTTTTAAAAATTTCCTTGAATCTGGCATCTGCGAAAGAGCTTCGAGAAACGGTAAGTTAATATGTAATTTCCTTAAAAGTTTAAGAAATTTACTGAATTGTTCGTCTGTGTTGTCCTTCTTCATCGCATCGGGGTATGGTATACGAGGTTGGTACTCCTTAATTATCGGTTTTAGTTTGTCATGGTTCACTTGAACCTTACCTTCCTCTACCACATTCTCTTGCCTTCAATTGGGCTCATATAACCCTACACCATCATGAGCTGTTATGGCTTGAATTTGCTCCTTTGGGTTAGTCTCAGTGTTGCTTGGTAGGCTTCCTTGTGGTCGTTCAAAAATCAGCTTAGCAAGTTGCCCTAACTAGTTCTCGATCTCTTGAATCGATGCTTGTTGATTTTTAAGTGTTGTTTCGGTGTTTTCGAAACGAGTTTCTGACACCGCTATGAATTTTGTTAGCATCTCCTCAAGGTTCGGCTTCTTTTCCTGTGGGTAGGGCTGTTGTTGGAAGTTTGGAGGGGGTTGTTGCCTTTGATTTCCTTGACCACCCCATGAAAAATTGTAGTGGTTCCTCCAACCTGGATTATAACTATTGCTATAAGGGTTATTTTGAGATCTGAAATTGTTACCCACATAGTTCATTTGTTCGCCTTCCATGCTATGTCCGTAGGGTGGGTACTCAGGATTCGCCACACCTCCACTTGTTTCGCACTGCATTACCGGATGTACCTGCGAAGAGCACAAACAATCAATCTTTTTGTTTAACGTTTCTACCTGATTTGATAGCATGGTTACTGCGTCGAGGTTGAAAACACTAGCGACTTTTGTTGGCCTTGTCCTCGTGACTTGCCACTGATAATTATTCAGTGACATATCTTCTATAAACTCGTAGGCCGCTTCAGGAGTTTTGTTGTTCGATGTTCATGTGTAATGGATCAATCAACCGCCTCGGTTGAAGGGTTTACACCATTGTAAAAAGTTTGGACCTGTAGCCACAAGGGTAATCCATGGTGTGGGCACCTTCTCAATAGATCTTTGTATCTCTCCCATGCATCATAAAGTGTCTCTAAATCCATCTGCACAAAAGAAGAGATATCATTCCTTAACTTAGCCGTTTTAGCCGGCGAAAAATATTTTAATAAAAATTTTTCGGTCATTTGCTCCCATGTAGTGATTGATCCTCGTGGAAGAGAATTCAACCACTGTTTGGCTTTATTCCTCAAAGAAAAGGGAAACAACCGAAGACGGATTGCATCATCAGAAACTCCATTTATTTTGAAGGTATCACAAAATTCTAGGAAATTTGCTAATTGTGTGTTAGGATCCTCATCCTGCAAACCATCGAACTGAACAAACTGTTGTATCATCTGTATAGTGTTAGGTTTCAATTCAAAATTATTTGCAGCAATAGCAGGTCTAACAATACTTGACTCAGTTCCTGTTAAATTAGGTTTAGCATAATCATACATAGTTCGAGGAGGAAGATTTTCGGCAACCACAAGGGGGAGTGGATTATTCTGGTGATCAGTCATCTCTTCCGTGTTATTAGTATCGTCCTCTTGCTCTTCTTCTATATAATTTAAGCTTCGCCTTATTTCTCTACGATTTCTGCGAATGGTGCCTTCAATATCACTGTCGTAGATTAAGGGTCCTGTCGGGTTCCTTCTAGTCATAAACTAGAGGTACCTGCTAGGAACAGATAAAAGAAGACAAATTAGCAAAGTTCAAATCAAAATAAAAGTAAATCGTAAAAATAAAAAAAAAAATGGCTAAAGTAATAAAAATTGAGCGTTCTTAATATTTTAGTTCCCCTGCAACGGCGCCAAAAACTTGATCGTTGGTATCGATAGTCTTAATATTTATATAATGAATGATCTAGCCTAGAAACTAACTATCACCATGATTAAGGCAAGTGCACCTATCGAACAGTAGTATAGCTTAATGGCAAGACCAGATCGTCGAACCCAAAGGAACCAAAAGTATTAATACTGACTTTCTTTTTATTATTTAGCCTAAGAATTAAGGGAATTGTTATTTAATCTAAAATTAACTAACTACTAAGCTAAAGACGCTAAGACGAAGAGAATGAATTGGGGAAATACTTGTGGGAAAAACCAATTAATTAAGACAATACCCAAGGAGGAATCCACCTAGACTTCACTTGTTATTTAACTCTCAACCAGACAATTTATTCACTTGACCTGATCCGTAAGATTCCCTAATTTATATTAATACCTCTCTCGAGGCTACTAACGTGTAACCCTAGGTTGATTAATTGAAATCTCTTTCTAATTAAAACCCCTAGGATTGCATTAACTCGATCTATGGACTCTCATATTAGGTTTGACCCTAATCCGGCAGATTTTCGTCATCCTATCTCTAGGGTTGCGATCAACTCCGCTTAATTATGCTAGATCTACTCTTAAACAGGGGACTTTTGCAGACCGCCTAAGCACATCACTACTTGAATCAATATCCTGAAATATCAAAACAAGAATTAAGAACACATAATTAAGAACAAATCAAGTATTTATCATACTGATTCGAAAACAATAACAAGATCCGTCTTAGGTTTCATCCCCTCGTATCTGAGGTTTAGTTCATAATCATAAAAAAATACATCTCGGAAGAAAAGATAAAACAAAACATAAGAAAACCCTAAAACCCCACGAAGGAATTGAAGGAGAGATCCGCCGTCTTGAGTATGATTTCGGCTTCTTGAGATGAATCAACCGGCTTTCTTGAGAGTAAATCCCACAATTCGACCTCTCCGGCTTGGCTCCTTGGCTCAGCCGGCGCCCCAAAGGTTGGCCTCTAGGCTGTTTTATATAGGCTTTTGGAATGTCTTTCTTTGCCTCTAAGTACCCTATTCCGAGTGAAATTCCTCTTTGTCACGGCAGGGACACGCCCGTGCAACACGCCCGTGTGAATCGAATTCAGGCTGTGGTAGAGCCTGCTAAAGGGGCACGACCGTGTGGTAAACTTCCAGGCCGTGTCGATTTCTCACTTTGGCCCATTTTCTCCGTTTTTAGCCCGTTTCGTGTTCTTTTCATCCTCCGATGCTTTCCTAAGTATAAAACATGCAATAAAAGGATTATGAGCATCAAATTCCACGAATCAAGGGATAAATCATCCAAAAAGCATGCTAAATGTGGGATTAAAATATGTATAAACTACGGTTTATCAGTAGACTCTACAGGCAAAGTCTTACTGGATACTAAAGTCTCACATATATAATAATGAGTCGAACCAGGATCAATCAATGCAACAACACTAGTATCATACAGAGTGAAAGTACCAGTAATGTAACAGACCGAATTTGACCCTAATCGGAATGGTGGTTTCGGGACCACGAATCCGAGTTCGAGAAATATTTTGATATTATATTTGTTTTTATTATATGTGAATTAATGTGTGTGAAAGTCTCGTAGAAAAATTTTATCGTTTGTGTGTTCAATTTAACAAAAAGGATTAAATCGCGTAAAGTGTAAAAGTTGTATACTATAGTGTAAAGTGCTAGATTGATGACGGCTTTTTAATATGGGGAATTAAAAGGGCAATTAGCCCATTTCAAGTTAGTGGGTGGCATATGTCATAACTAACCTTAAGTTTTATATTAGTTTTATTTTATTTTAAAGGTTAAATTAGTAATTAAATAATTATTTACTTTATATGTTAAAAGATTATAATAATAAGCCATCATCTTTTTCATCCATCTTTGGCCGAATGTGGGAGAAAGAATGAAGCTTTGAAACCCTTTAATTTTCAGCAATTCTAAGCTAAAATTCAAGGTGAGTTTTTAGTCGATTTTTGTTAATTTTGACGTTTTTGAGATCGTTGCTTCGAACGGTAGCTTACCCATGTTGAAATTTTTGAATCTAAGCATGTTTGATATTCGGCCATTAATGTGTTCATGTAGTTTTTGATGTTTGATAATTTTATTTTAAAGATATGTTAAAGATTAGTATATTTTGTATTAGAAATTTTAGTGAATTTCAGTATTTTGGACTAAATTACAAGAATAAATTTTTAGAGGGGCTTATTTGCGAAATAAATGAAAGAAATGGACTTGTATAGTCCCTATACATATTCGGCCCTTAAGTAGTGTTGAGAAATTTTGTGTATTTTGTGTTTTATGCAAATAGGACTAAATTGTGAAAATGTGAAATAGTAGGGGTAAAATGGTAAATTGCCTCATTATATGCTTAGGGACTAAATTGAGATGAAATGTACTTGAATGAGCTAAATTTTAATGTGTTTAGATCAAGAACAAAGAAAAACGGATTTGGATTGGGGGAAAACAAAGGTTCTCGAGTAGCCGGTTTACGCGGTCCGTCGACAGTCGAGGTAAGTCCTTAAGCGAACATATGTTAAAGAATTATTTACGAATTTAATGAATGATGAAATTAATATATTTATAGTATAAATTCCTGAGTTGGCCGAATGTGAGGATAATAAGTTGGTTGATGGTAATTTTATTTAATGTGATTCGAATAAGTATACTTGGTTTGATATATGATTGTAATTTGTGAAATATGAATGGTGGTGAAGTTAGCATTATAAAATGCGGAATGAATGGTTAACTATATTGATAATCGGGCTTCGTGCCTAGCAGGCTTAGTGCCGGTGTTATATTCGGGCTTCGTGCCTAGCAGGCTTAGTGCCGGTGTTATATTCGGGCTTCTTGCCTAGCAGGCTTAGTGTCGGTGACATATTCGGGCTTCGTGCCTAGCAGGCTTAGTGCCGGTGACATATTCGGGCTTCGTGCCTTGCAGGCTTAGTGCCGGTGTTATATTCGGGCTTCGTGCCTAGCAGGCTTAATGCCCGTGATACTTTAAAATGAAGGAACCATAAATTTCTCGAGTTGTAACGTAGTTAATCTATTGAGTTAAAAACTCGTAAGCATAAGTCTCATTTAAATTCATCAGAAGTAAGGTAAGTTGTGATTAATGTTACTTGATTTGAAATATTATGTTAAGAACGGTGTTATGTGAATTTGAGCTTATGATCGACGTGTATGAATATAGAAATAATAGAATTTTTAGTGTGATAATGTAATGGATATGAATGTTAAATTTATATGATTATAAACATGCGATTCATGTAATACATGTACTTTGTGCCTTGATGAGTTGCATGTTGATGACAAAGAAGTATAAGTAATTGAGTTAATATATTACTAGTATTCGGTTTTGTATTAATTGCATATCGAAATATACATATATAATGTACTACAATTTATTGATTATAAATGTTAAAGTGCTTGATTAGTGAATTATCTTTTGCTTAAGACTTACTAAGCTAGCGAGCTTACTCTGTATGTGTTTGTATTTACTTTTTATAGATCATTGATTCAACTACGGGCTCGAGGGATCATCAAGAAAGTCAACCACACTATCACTCTCTTTGGTATATATATATGTTTGCTTTTTGAATCAAAGGCATGTATAGGCTGTATTTTGATAAGTAATGAATGATGTTCATTTTGTAAATGTATATATATATGGCCTTGCGAATAAGGTTTTGTTATCTTTGGGTTAAACATCGTTTGTATGTTTGATATAATCTTCTGCTTTTAATCTTTGATATAAGATGTATGCACATAAGGCTTGGAAGTTAGATGTAGTTGTATAGAAATGATCATATATATGTATAAGTATGCTTATTATGTCGTGCGAATATCTCTACTTAGATTATTATGTGCTTGGTATAATTCAAGGATGATCATGAAAATGTATATACTAATGCTTTGGGTTGATCATTGAAGTTTTATTTTGAGAACCGAATATATGATCAATGAATTGGTTGTATTTATATATAAATTGAATTAGTCACATATCATGTGTGTTTGGTAGGTTATTCAATGATCTTGTAACCATGGATTAATAAGGTAAAATGAATTGAAAATTTTGGATTGACATGGCTTTTGTTTAGGGACAATGCGCATATTATGGTAGTATAATGTGTTTGTTTGGTCATGCTATACTATCCGAGTGTCATATGTGTGAATGACAAGCTATTTAAGTATTATGGACCTATTCGTTTTAATATGCATATTTGCAGAAAGTATAGAATAATATGCTGATATTCGGCTAATGAGATAGATGTACTTACATATGTTTGACATACGAAATTTGAGGTTTGTTAAGTGGAAGCTTGATTCGAAACTTGTATAGATTATGAGTTATGATGTATTGCATTATGAAACATAGTTTGTAATGTAAGTCTTGTTTATTATTGTGGATATGGAAAAATTTAAATATACGTATAGGGTTTATTCCATAAATGACTGTGAAAAATTGTGTCTAGTTCTGCATGCGCCTCGTAACCCCTAACTCGGTGACGCACAAGGTTAAGGGTGTTACATTTAATTGGTATCAGAGCTACGGTTTAGTCGATTCTAGGACTACCGTAGTGTGTATGAGTCTAGCTATACATGCCTTTGAATTGTATATATGATAGTGTGGTGACTTCTGACAATTTCAATTGTATTTTATATAGTAAATGGATCCCGATCTCGATAGAGCCGTAGGCGATGATGTGGAGAGCGTTGCGCTGGTCTCCGTGTGGATCAGCGCCATTAGACTCTCGCCGGTTCGGGTAGCCATGAGGGGAGGCTAAACAAGCCTTCTACCGGATGATGAACGAATGGTTTACCCAGTTTATTCAGACTAATCCGTTTGTACAATAACCTCCACCCCGAATAATCCAACTCCGGTACCTTGGCACTTCGATGATAGATCCGATGAGATCTAGCAGCCTCCGTTGATAAAATTAGGAAATATGGGGCCGAGGAATTCAAGGCCAATGATGATGATGACGCCGAGAGAGCCGAGATGTGGCTTGATAACACTATTCGGGTACTTGATGAGCTATCTTGTACCCCGGATGAATGCCTAAAGTGTGCTATATCTCTACTTGGGACATCTTTGCCTATCACCGTGGAACACACTTCGTATCCGTGGTTCCGAAAGAAAAAGTAACTTGGGACTTCTTCCAAATTGAGTTTCGTAAGAAATATATCGATCAAAGATTCATCGATCGAAGCGAAAAGAATTTACGGAATTAAAACAGGTCGCATGACTGTGTGACAGAATATGAACAAGTTTGTCGAGTTGAGCCGTTATGCTCGGGAGTGTATATCTACCGAAGCCATTATGTGTAAAAGATTTGAAGATGGCCTGAATGAAGACATAAAGTTACTTGTTGGCATTCTTGAAATCAAAGAGTTTGTGACATTAGTCGAGCGAGCTTGTAAAGCCGAAGAGCTCGGAAAGGAGAAAAAAAGTCAAGTAGAAGCTAGAGACACTCGAAAAGACCATCGAGTAAAATTTTCCATTCTGTGCATAAGAAGTTCGGAGATGACCCGGTCGACATAAAGCCACTTCAGACTTGCCTAGACGTGATCGACCTCCGGTGAGTTCCCGAGCCACTTCGATAGCTAGTGTCAGTAATGTTCCACGAACCGGTGCCGAATGTAAACATTGTGGGAAATGGCATCCAGGAGTTGTAGAGTTCGTGATCGGTCCTGCTTTAAATATGGATCGTCAAATCATTTTATTCGAGAGTGCCCGATGTTAGCCGAGCAAAATGCGACTCGTAACACTAGACCGAAAGCGGTGTGCCAAAGACGGGGTAGACCACTCGGACATTCTGAGCAATGTAGGTGGCGATCGAGAGAGGGACGAAGGACACCGCAATACGATCGAGGCTAGAGCTCCAAATAGAGCTTATACTACACGAGCCGGAGGATGCCTCCTCCCGATGTCATTACCAGGTACTTTCACCCTTTATGATACTCGTGATTGCATTGATTGATCCTGGTTCGACTCATTCATATGTGTGTGAAACTCTAGTATTCGATGAAGACTACGCCAATTGAGTCTCACGAGTTTGTGATTCGTGTGTCCAACCCTTTGGGTAGATGTGTACTTGTTAATAAAGTGTGTAGAGGTTGCCCGTTGATGATTCGGGATTCTTGCTTTCCAGCCGATTTAATGTTGTTGCCCTTCGATGAGTTCGATATAATTTTGGGAATGGACTGGTTAACTTCGCATGATGCAGTGGTGAATTGCAAAAGAAAGCTTATTGATTTGAGACGTCAGAACGGTGAGATCATTAGAATTGAATCCAGTGATTTAAGTGGGTTTCCTACAGTAATATCCTCGATGTTAGCCCGGAAGTATGTGAGAAAAGGGTGCGAAGCTTATTTAGCCTATGTACTGGATAATAAAGTGTCTGAAAAGCAGATTGAATCTGTACCGGTTGTGTGTGAATACCCAGATGTGTTTCCTGAAGAACTACCGGGTTTACCACCAGTACGAGAGATTGAGTTCAGCATTGAATTAGTACCGGGAATGACTTCGATTTCGATAGCTCCGTATCGGATGGCACCTACCGAGTTAAAAGAGTTGAAAGCACAGTTGCAAGAGTTAACAGATAGGGGCTTTGCACGACCGAGTTTCTCTCCTTGGGGTGCACCAGTTCTTTTTGTGAAAAAGAAAGATGGAACGATGCGACTGTGCATTGATTATCGGCAACTGAATAAGGTAACTATAAAGAATAAGTACCCACTACCTCGGATTGATGATTTGTTTGATAAGTTGAAAGGGGCTTCGGTATTTTCGAAAATAGATTTGAGATCGGGTTATTATCGATTCATGAGTCGAGATACGAGATGTGCCAAAGATCGCATTCCTGACGAGGTACGGACATTTTGAGTTTCTGGTTATGCCTTTTGGACTCACTAATGCACCTGCTATTTTTATGGACTTAATGAATCGAGTTTTCAGACAGTTTTTGGATCGGTTTGTAGTAGTGTTTATTGATGATATACTGATTTACTCAAAAGATGAAACCGAACACGCTGAACACTTGAGATTAGTATTACAAACTTTACGAGATCAGCGATTGTATGCAAAGTTCGGTAAGTGTGAGTTACGGATGAAGGAAGTCGACTTTTTGGGTCATGTTGTTTCAGCTTCAGGTATTCGGGTTGATCCGAACAAATTATCGGCTATACTTGATTGGAAACCACCGAAGAATGTCTCTAAAATTCAGAGCTTTTTGGGACTTGCGGGATACTACAGACGATTCGTCAAAGGCTTTTTCATGATAGCTACACCTTTGACAAAGCTACTACAGAAAGATGTCAAGTTTGAGTGGTCGGAAAAGTGTCGAGAAAAGTTTCGAGCGGTTTGAAAGCCCTTTTGACCAAGCTCCAAAGGTTAGCTCACCTGAATCGGGTAAAGAATTTGTCGTTTTTAGTGATGCTTCTTTGAATGGGTTGGGTTGCGCTTTGATGCGGGAAGGCAAAGTTATAGCCTACGCTTGAGACAGATTGAAGCCGCGACGAAAGAAATTATCCGACTCACGATCCGGAATTAGCAGCCATTGTTTTCGCATTGAAAATTTGGCGTCATTACTTATTCGGCGAGAAATGTCACGTTTATTCGGATCATAAAAGTCTAAAGTATTTGATGACTCAGAAAGATCTAAACTTGAGACAACGCAGATGGTTAGAACTGTTGAAAGACTATGAGTTGGTAATTGACTACCATTCGGGAAAAGCTAATGTTGTGGCAGATGCGTTAAGTCGGAAATCATTATTTGCTCTTCGTGCGATGAACGCACAGATGGTTATGTCTAGTGATGATTCGATCATAGCTGAGTTACAAACAAGACCAATGTTTATTCAGCAAATTTGTGATGCACAGAAAGTTGACAAAGATTTGATTGCTAGACGAATTCAGTGTGAAAAAGATGCGGAATCAGAGTTTCAAATTGATGCAAATGACTGTTTGAACCTTAAAAGCCGAATGTGTGTTCCAAAGAACTCGGATTTGATTCAGATGATTCTGAGTGAGGCTCATAGTGGTCGATTATCGATACATCCGGGTAGCACGAAAATGTATAATGATTTGAAACAGCTTTTATTGGTGGCTCGGCATGAAACGGGATATATCTGAATTTGTGTCAAAGTGCTTAATTTGTCAGCAAGTAAAAGCCGAGCATCAAGTGCCTTCTGGGTTGCTTCAGCCGATCATGATACCTGAATGGAAATGGGATAGAATCACTATGGATTTTGTATCTGGTTTGCCTATGACACCGAGCAAGAAAGATGCGATGCAGGTTATAGTAGATAGATCGACCAAATCACTCATTTTGTACCAGTTAAATGCGGACTTTTCACTAGATAAACTTGCTGAGTTGTATATATCTCAAATCGTGAGATTACATGGTGTGCCGAGTTCTATTATCTCAGACAGAGACCCGAGATTCACATCGCGATTGTGGAAGAAGTTGCAGGATGCTTTAGGTACTAAACTCCATTTTAGCACCGCCTTTCACCCGCAAACAGACGGTCAGTCTGAGCGAACTATTCAAACACTTGAGGACATGTTGAGATGTTGCGTTCTCGAGTTTGAAGGTACGTGGGAAAGGTACTTACCTTTGATTGAATTTGCTTATAATAACAGTTTTTAATCAAGTATCAAAATGGCACCCTATGAAGCTTTATATGGCCACAAGTGTCGTACGCCTTTGTACTAGACCGAGCTCAGTGAGAATAAGATATTAGGGGTCGATTTGATTAAAGAGACTGAACAGAAAGTGGCTATAATCAAAGATAGTTTGAAAGCTGCATCAGATCGTCAAAAGTCTTACGCTGATTTGAAACGTAAAGATATAGAATTTCAAGTCGGAGATCGAGTATTCTTGAAAGTATCTCCGTGGAAGAAAGTACTTTGTTTTGGTCGGAAAGGCAAACTGAGTCAGAGATTTATCGGACCGTATGAAATCATCAAACGTATTGGGCCTGTTGCCTATAGATTGAAGTTACCTTCTGAGTTAGAAAAGATACACGATGTATTTCACGTTTCGATGCTTCGTAGATACAGATCAGATCCATCACATGTGATTACTCCGTCTGAAATTGAAATCTGACCCGATATGACGTATGAGGAAGAACCGATCCGTATCTTAGCTCGGGAAATAAAAGAGTTAAGAAACAAAAGGATTCCATTAGGGAAAGTACTATAGAATCGGCACGGAGTTGAAGAGGCTACATGGGAGCCTGAGGACTCAATGAGGCAACAATATCCGACGTTGTTTAACGGTAAGATTTTCGGGACGAAAATCCTTAAAGGGGAGAGTTGTAATGACCGAATTTGACCCTAATCGAAATGGTGGTTTCGGGACCACAAATCCGAGTCTGAGAAATATTTTGATATTATATTTGTGTTTATTATATGTGAATTAATGTGTGTGAAAGTCTCGTAGAAAAATTTTATCGTTTGTGTGTTCAATTTAACAAAAAGGATTAAATCGCGTAAAGTGTAAAAGTTGTATATTATAGTGTAAAGTGCTAGATTGATGACGGCTTTTTAATATGGGGCATTAAAAGGGCAATTAGCCCATTTTCAAGTTAGTGGGTGGCATATGTCATAACTAACCTTAAGTTTTATATTAGTTTTATTTTATTTTAAAGGTTAAATTAGTAATTAAATAATTATTTACTTTATATGTTAAAAGATTATAATAATAAGCCATCATCTTTTTCATCCATCTTTGGCCGAATGTGGGAGAAAGAATGAAGCTTTGAAACCCTTTAATTTTCGGCAATTCTAAGCTAAAATTCAAGGTGAGTTTTTAGTCGATTTTTGTTAATTTTGACGTTTTTGAGATCGTTGCTTCGAACGGTAGCTTACCCATGTTGAAATTTTTGAATCTAAGCATGTTTGATATTCGGCCATTAATGTGTTCATGTAGTTTTTGATGTTTGATAATTTTATTTTAAAGATATGTTAAAGATTTGTATATTTTGTATTGGAAATTTTAGTGAATTTGAGTATTTTGGACTAAATTGCAAGAATAAATTTTTAGAGGGGCTTATTTGCGAAATAAATGAAAGAAATGGACTTGTATAGTCCCTATACATATTCGGCCCTTAAGTAGTGTTGAGAAATTTTGTGTATTTTGTGTTTTATGCAAATAGGACTAAATTGTGAAAATGTGAAATAGTAGGGGTAAAATGGTAAATTGCCTAATTATATGCTTAGGGACTAAATTGAGATGAAATGTACTTGAATGAGCTAAATTTTAATGTGTTTAGATCAAGAACAAAGAAAAACGGATTTGGATCGGGGGAAAACAAAGGTTCTCGAGTAGCCAGTTTAAGCGGTCCGTCGACAGTCGAGGTAAGTCCTTAAGCGAACATATGTTAAAGAATTATTTACGAATTTAATGAATGATGAAATTGATATATTTATAGTATAAATTCTTGAGTTGGCCGAATGTGAGGATAATAAGTTGGTTGATGGTAATTTTATTTAATGTGATTCGAATAAGTATACTTGGTTTGATATATGATTGTAATTTGTGAAATATGAATGGTGGTGAAGTTAGCATTATAAAATGCGGAATGAATGGTTAACTATATTGATAATCGGGCTTCGTGCCTAGCAGGCTTAGTGCCGGTGTTATATTCGGGCTTCGTGCCTAGCAGGCTTAGTGCCGGTGTTATATTCGGGCTTCTTGCCTAGCAGGCTTAGTGCCGGTGACATATTCGGGCTTCGTGCCTAGCAGGCTTAGTGCCGGTGACATATTCGGGCTTTGTGCCTAGCAGGCTTAATGCCCGTGATACTTTAAAATGAAGGAACCATAAATTTCTCGAGTTGTAACGTAGTTAATCTATTGAGTTAAAAACTCAGGTAAGCATAAGTCTCATTTAAATTCATCAGAAGTAAGGTAAGTTGTGATTAATGTTACTTGATTTGAAATATTATGTTAAGAACGGTGTTATGTGAATTTGAGCTTATGATCGACGTGTATGAATATAGAAATAATAGAATTTTTAGTGTGATAATGTAATGGATATGAATGTTAAATTTATATGATTATAAACATGCGATTCATGTAATACATGTACTTTGTGCCTTGATGAGTTGCATGTTGATGATAGTGAAGTATAAGTAATTGAGTTAATATATTACTAGTATTCGGTTTTGTATTAATTGCATATCGAAATATACATATATAATGTACTACAATTTATTGATTGTAAATGTTAAAGTGCTTGATTAGTGAATTATCTTTTGCTTAAGACTTACTAAGCTAGCGAGCTTACTCTGTATGTGTTTGTATTTACATTTTTTATAGATCATTGATTCAACTACGGGCTCGAGGGGATCATCAAGAAAGTCAACCACACTATCACTCTCTTTGGTATATATATATGTTTGCTTTTTGAATCAAAGGCATGTATAGGCTGTATTTTGATAAGTAATGAATGATGTTCGGTTTTGTAAATGTATATATATATGGCCTTGCGAATAAGGTCATATCTTTGGGTTAAACATCGTTTGTATGTTTGATATAATCTTCTGCTTTTAATCTTTGATATAAGACGTATGCACATAAGGCTTGGAAGTTAGATGTAGTTGTATAGAAATGATCATATATATGTATAAGTATGCTTATTATGTCGTGCAAATATCTCTACTTAGATTATTATGTGCTTGGTATAATTCGGGATGATCATGAAAATGTATATACTAATGCTTTGGGTTGATCATTGAAGTTTTATTTTGAGAACCGAATATATGATCAATGAATTGGTTGTATTTATATATAAATTGAATTAGTCACATATCATGTGTGTTTGGTAGGTTATTCAATGATCTTGTAACCATGGATTAATAAGGTAAAATGAATTGAAAATTTTGGATTGATATGGCTTTTGTTTAGGGACAATGCGCATATTATGGTAGTATAATGTGTTTGTTTGGTCATGCTATATCGTCCGAAAGTGTCATATGTGTGAATGACAAGCTATTTAAGTATTATGGACCTATTCGTTTTAATATGCATATTTGCAGAAAGTATAGAATAATATGCTGATATTCGGCTAATGAGATAGATGTACTTACATATGTTTGACATACGAAATTTGAGGTTTGTTAAGTGGAAGCTTGATTCGAAACTTGTATAGATTATGAGTTATGATGTATTGCATTATGAAACATAGTTTGTAATGTAAGTCTTGTTTATTATTGTGGATATGGAAAATTTTAAATATACGTATAGGGTTTATTCCATAAATGACTGTGAAAAATTGTGTCTAGTTCGGTAACGCCTCATAACCCTAACTCGGCGACGGGTACAGGTTAAGGGGTGTTACAAGTAATAACATCTGGGGATGAAACCTCTTCACAAGCGCGAATAGCATAAGCTCTGGCAGGTGCGCGAGCCTCAGATCTAACAGCTATGTCTTTAGTTCCTTTCTGACCGCTACTCACATTACCCGTGTTTCTGGGTGGTCTACCTCGAGCTGACATGTTACTCGGTCTCCCATTTTGTACTGTGTTTTGCTCAGCTAACTCAAGGCATTCACGGATGAAATAATCCATCGATCCACCTTTAAAGCAAGCCCGATCATTCAATCTACAGTTACCGGGATGTCGTTTACCGCAGTGTTTGTACTCAGGTTGGTCCGGTCGGGTGTTACCAATACTAGCTACTGAGGTAGCTCTCGAGCTCACAGGTGGTCTATCTCGATCTCGTCTAGAATAACCCGCAGTAGCCTTTGAAAGGCTAAAGTCATCTCAGAATTTCTTTGATGCTGGCTGAAATGTCTTAGTCGATGATCTCTTACGGGAATCTCTGGCTTCAAAATTAGCTCTTCTTTTTTCTTTCCCGAGCTCTTCAGCTTTGCACGCTCATTAAAAAAGTACGACGAACTCTTTTATTTCAAGAATCCTAACAAGCAATTTAATGTCTTCATTCAGCCCGTCTTCAAATCTTTTACACATTATTGCTTCGGTTGATACATATTCACGGGCATATCTGCTGAGTTTCACAAATTCCCGTTCGTATTCTATAACTGTCATGCGACCCTGTTTTAACTCAAGGAATTCTTTGCGTTTTTTATCAATAAACCGCTGACTGATATATTTCTTCCAGAATTCAGTCTGAAAGAACTCTCAAGTAACCCATTCTTTTGGAACCACCGATACTAGTGTATTCCTCTAGTGATATGCGGTGTCTCATAACAGGGATACAGCACATTTAATACACTCATCAAGGGTACAAGATAATTCATCGAACACACAGATCGTATTATCAAGCCAGAATTCAATTCGCTCAGCATCATCATCAACAGTAGCTCTGAACTCTTCGGCCCCGTATTTTTTGTTTTATTAACCGGTGGCTTATTTAATCTTATCGGATTAAGAACTTGAGGTATCACAAGTGTCTGAGAAGGATTAGGCGGGGGTGGGGGTTGTTGAATAGCCCGATTTGTCTGGATATACTGTGTGAACCATTCATTCATCATATGGAAGAAGGCTTGTTTAGCCTCTCCCTCGTGGCTACTCGTAACTGGTCTAGAATCAGATTGCACTGCCCTTTGATTGGGAGCGGGTGCATTACTTTCCACGTCATCAGCTACGGCTCGATCGGGATCCATTTACTATACGAAAACACATTTTGTATGTCAGGAATCATCACACTATCGCAGTTTATAAATATGGCATGTATAGCTAGACTCACACGCGCTACGTTAGTCCTAGAATCGACTAAACCGTAGCTCTGATACCAATCAAATATAACACCCTAACCCGTATTCGTCACTGGAATGGGGTTACGAGGTATTACCAAAAAAGACACAACTTCCGAACAATCACAAATACACATAAGTTATGTAAGTATAACTAAAGCATAAGTCTGCTTAAACATTAACATACCATTTAAATCGTATTACAATTACTATTCATGCCTTAAAATTTTAATCAAATCCATAACATACTTATAATCTAAAATACACTCTATTTAGCATGCTTCATAGTCATATAGTATATGCCTTAAATTACATATACTAATTGAATGCTCATCATAAAAAAATGGTATTCGAATATCTAGTAAATATCAACATTAATAATACATAATTTAATACATGCACTTATTAAACCAATCAAATCATGACACAAAACTTTATAACAAACAACATATGCGGCATCATTAATTTCCTTGTGCACACAAATCATACCAAGTTTATCCAACCATTATTCACTGCAAAATGTGTATTACTATACACGGTCTTAATTAGTTATAACATGGACAAGCATACTTATAAATTCATCTAAGTATTTATGCGTATGACTATTGAGTCATATATAATTTTAATCATACTTTAATAAATGCCAATTTGACTATTTCATATATCAAATATCAAACATCTCATTTCATTAATAATACATGTATGCAAATTAAAAACCAAACAAGCACAACACGCCACTTAAAAAAAAAACAAACATATATGTATCTTTAACTTCATTTTCTTAAGGTCAAAACATACTATAGTATTACTTACTTGAATACACATGTAAACTTATCAATATGAACCTATTTTCAAAACAAACATACATATATTTTTGGCATCATATGAGCATATTAAATAGAACCAAATTTGAATGCAAATATTAGTTAATTTATAAACTCAATTCACATACCTAATACAAAACTTTAATTAAATAAAAACATACACAATAATATATATATAAATAGTTTACCTCAACATGTATTTCAGCTATTAACCATTAAAATTACACCAAAACTTTTATCAAAACAACCTAGTTACAAGTTCAATTCCTTGTTTCATTAGCTGAACCTATTAGCCAAATATCAATCATAATATGTATACATTACCAAACCGATTTAGTACATACCAAAATCCAAAACATATAGTCATCCATCACACCATTCATAATATAAAAATGCACTTCTAAAATGAACATATACCTTGTTGCCAAATTTATATCTTACTAAATATTTTCATTTTCAATTCATAAAACCAAAACATCAACCAAGTCAACCATAATTAAATTCAAGGATTAACAAGACAAACCAAACTCACTTCACCTATATGCTATAACTGAACTTACCTTATACCGAAACACTTAACAAATCCTTAACAAAATGTAACATCCTAAATTTACGGGCCTATACATTTAGTGTAGGGATAGGTTTACTATGTTAATTTAATTGATAGGGGTCTAAATTTGGGCTTAGAATTAGGCAAAAAGGCCCAGATTAAAGTGGCATCATTAACAGTTAAAAAGGAGCAAGTTTTGGGTCGCAAGGAGCCCATGTTTTAGGCCAAATTCGGCACTTTAAATGAAGAGAGGGTGACGCCACACACAAGGAATTAGGGGCCCAAGTATTAAGTTTAATGAGGCCCAAATATTTTAATTTAAGTGAGTTAAATTTGGCATTAGGGATTAGTAGAGGTGGACGGCTACAAGGCTATAAAATAGGAGAATTTATGTGGATTTTTAAGTGATAATATCATAGATAAAAAGGAGAAAAGTTAGGAGCTTATCTTCAAGGGAAGTGTTGGCCGAAAATCCACCACCTAGAGGAGTGTAAAATTCGACATCTTGCATGGCAAGGAGGGTGCCGAATTTCTCCTCTCTTTTAGCTTGAATTTTAAGGGCGTTTTCAGCTTTTTTAGCAATAGGTGCCAAAATATCTATAAATAGGGGGCTAGCTCCTTGATTCGACACCGAAAACCCTAAATTTCTCTCCCATTGTGCCGAAATTCCCTAGCCTCTCCTCTCCAATTTCTTTTCTCCAATTTCTTTAAAAGCCAAAACGCTTCTCCACTTTTTCCTTCTTGTGCCGATTTCTCTAGGAAGCCGAAGCATCCATAGTCTTTTCTTCTATTCATCCTATTTGAGAATTAGTTCTGTACTTCCGGCATTTAAATCTTCCATGGGCATTGCTGAATCCTCTCTCTAGTGCTAGCCGAATCTTCTATGCTAAGGTAAGTGTTGATTTTTGATTAGTTCTCATGATCTATTCCCGATTTTTGAAAGGCAAAAGCCAAAAGCTAATAGTTTAATAGTTTTATGATGGGCGGCAATTCGGGATTTGAAGGAAGCTTAGTCGACTAGACCTAAAAGCCGAAAATCATAAGTCTCTAATTTTGGGATTTCAAGGTAAAAGGATTTGTTTATATATATAAAATCGGGTAGAATACTAACCATGGCCGAATATAGGAGAGGCCTATTTTCGTAATTGTTCCGGCTTTTAAGCAAGGCTATAGATTGAGGATAATAGATCCAGATAGCAAGGACATCGACTAAGAATATTGGATTTCGCAATATCAGGTGTGTAATTCTCCACACCATCTAGATCTGTTTGATTAGTATATAATTATAAGTCTTATATGTTTTGTTAAATGCCAAAATCCAGGCATAATGACGGAAACCAAAGAGGGTAAAGCAAATCACCGTGTTAGTGAATGCTCTGATTAAATGATTTAAGAATATTGATTATATGTGATTGCATGGGTTGGGTTGATGAAAGGAGGAAGTTATATGTTGTAGCGGTTTTTACCGTGATCTGTTGTAGCGGTTCCTTTACCGTGATCTGCATTGTAGCACCTCGCGTAATCTGTTGTAGTGGCTACGGCCATGATCTCGACGATGAGCGGCACGACGATCGCCATCAAGGCGTGTAGCGGTGTGGGTTGATTGTAGAAATCCCCAATGGTGTGAATGGTCGAGTGCGGGGCGTGTAGCGGATGGACACCTAGGATATGGGTTGGGCTTTGCATATTATTTTTGTTACTTATATTTGGATTATTCTGTTTTATGGGGCTAAAGCCCAAATCTAATGGTGCATGAGGGTTGCACACCGAGTCTCGCGACTCACCCTTTAATTTTAACCATCTCGGTGTGACACTTAGGGCATCGGACCGGCCGAGAGGAGAGCAAGGTGGCCATGCGACAGAGTTTTGAGAATTCAGCAAAAAGACTTGGTCTAATTTTTTTTATTTTCATTTAATTAATGGGTTCAAATTTTCTTGTAATAAGGCCATGGGCCACTAGACTACCATTTATGTCTTGGGATTTTGTTGGGCTTTTATTACTGGGTTTTAAGTTTTACGTTTTCAATTAAGTTAAGACCTGCATGAAATTTCGGTTTTTATTTAAAATCTACCAAGATAATTGGTTACTTAATATTTTATACTTTAGTGAATTATTAAGCTTTTGAAATAAAGGTGTAAACCTAGTAACTGTTTTCCGAAATGCGACATGTTATGTAAAATCTCTTAAGTGACATACCAGATCCGGTTGTAGCGTTTGGGCCGGGTTTGGGGTGTTACACAAAACATATCAAACATAATTCACATATATATATAAGCCATGACCGAATCACCAAAACCAAACATATCTATCATTTGATCAAAAGCATAAAAACCAAGCTTAACAAAATAAATAAGCCATTTTCGCATGGCTCATATTTACATACCCCAAAATCAAACATATTAACTAGCCTATACATGCCATAGGTTCAAATTCAAACTTATAAAAGTACCGAAGATAGTCGATAGTGTGATAGACTTCTCTGACGATCCCGAGCTCGTAACTAGCTTCCAAAATCTATAAAACAAAGAGCAAACACACACAGTAAGCTTTCACAGCTTAGTAAGTCATAAGCAAATGAGACATTCAATCACATTCATAATTCAAATTAGCTAAACAGAAATAAACCATCATAAATTCATACACATTTCCAAACTTATAATTTCATAAATCAAGACATATAATTTTGCATAAGTTTTCCTTTGGCCGAATACTCATTTGAACATTAGCATGTTTAACCTTCATTTTCTACATCACGGATACATTATTTGGCCGAATGTATACATTCACATATGCATACACATAATTCACATTAACATATAACATTTATATAATCAATTCAAACATCCAACTTACCATATTTTCATAACTTAGTATGAATACATACCTGAGCCTTTTTAACTCGATTTTACACTCGGTCTTAATACATACCTGAGCCTTTTTAACTCGATTTTACACTCGGTCTTAACTTATCATTGCCCGCTGAACCATTCGAAATTAAAAAGGATACTCGGATAGTCGAACATTTCGTACAATGCCAACGTCTCAGACATGGTCTTACATGTAATCACATATTGATGCCACTGTCCCAGACTGGGTCTTACACGTAAATCACAAGTCGATGCCAACGTCCCAGACGTGGTCTTACACGATAACACATACGGAATCCTATGTCATGACATATGTATCCTAGCTATTCCTAAGGTTCGTACGAGACTTTCGAACGTCAAAACTCAATCGAATCGACCTCGTAAACATTGCTCCCAAGCATATAACCATTCGGCCATCACTTATAAATATTCATTAAATTCAATTCAGCATTTAAATTTCACATATATTCAAAATTAACAGCATTTATTTGCTTATAAACTTACCTCGAATATCGACGGACGGAATAGAACGGTTATTCAATTATTTTTGTTTTCCCCCGATCCAAGTCCGATTTATTTGGTTCTTGATCTAAACATATTCAAATTAAACTTATTCAAACACAATTTATTCAATTTAGTCCAAAAAAACACATAAATGGGCCAATTACCATTTTGCCCCTAACATTTTACACTTTTCACAATTTAGTCTCTATTGCATAAAACACAAAATATGCAAAATTTCAATATTCCATGCTTAGGCCGAATCTTCCTCATGTTCATAAAAGTCCATACATTTCATTTATTTTACATTTTAATCCCTCAATTTATGATTTTCACAATTTAGCCCAAATTACTCAAATTCATCAAAAATTCAAATACAAAACATATTAATCTAACAACTTATATTAATTTTCTATCATCAAACACATGATTCATCAAACTTTAAACAATAACAAAACAAAAAAAATCATCATCAAATTCAAAAATTAAGACATGGGCTTGATAGATTACATAGCAACGATCTCAAAAACGTAAAAATTTTCAAAAATCGAGCTAAATACATACCTTAATCAAAGAAAATCATAGCCCAACATAGCTTGCTCTTGTTCTTTCTTTTTCTTTTATGTTTCGGCTAAAGATGATTAAATTTACATGTCTTTTTGTTTTGTTTTATTTATTTACATATTATTATACTTTTTACTATTTTAACCTTAATAATATAATATAAAAATTCACCTAACCTTGTCCAATATTGTTCACCACTATTATAAATGGTATAATTGACATGCAAGTGCTCCACATTTCCATTTAATAGCCATTAAACACCTTTAACAATTAGAAAGCCACTTTTACATTTTATGCGATTTAGTCCTTTTTATCAAATTAACTAACCAATCAATAAAATTTTCACACGAAATTTTCACACATATCACATATCATGCTGTAAACACAAAAAATAATATTAAAACATTTTTCTGACTCAGATTTGTGGTTCTGAAACCACTGTTCTGACTAGGGTCTAAACTGGACTGTTACACTCGCTCATTCTCTTCTTTTTTCATAACTTTTACACTATCTCCAAGACACTCCCATTCATAATTATAACATTGATCTAGTTCTTGCCAAAGAGACATCCTCTCATTTTAATAAAAAGTAACCTCATTTTCCCATTACCTAGCCTTTCAGAGTTTTATTTTTAACTCAAAGATCTGTGAAACGTTTTCTAAATTTGAATAGATGTTTTTTACAGCGTTCCAAAACATCTTTAACAGTCGGGAGAAAAGAAAAGGTTTACTTATGGATGCTTCCATGGAATTAATAAGCCATGCAATTATCATAGAATTTTTTGACCTCCACGTGTTCATCATTGGATCACCAGTCTATGGTTGCTTGACTTCTCTAATTAAATGGCCTAGCTTGTTGTGCCCATCAATTGCTAACTTCACGAACTACGACCATTCGAGGTAATTCTTGTCATTTAGCTTGTGAGATGTCAGCTGAAAAGAGAGGTGAGACGCCTCTATCCCTTGAGTCATTGCACTCTCGATTGCTGTTCCGACAACAGAACTTTCTATCTCCGTTTGGTTGCTGGATCACTTATCTCCAGTGAAGTCTGTTTTAACCATGGTTTTCTTAGAGATTTAACCTAGCTTTGATACCATTAAAATTTTCAAGAATGTATTCAATAAAACTATTCTAATTTTATTAAGTAAAGAACTAAATTTAAATAGAAAAAAAGACTTATAACCTAGTTGGGAAAATAATTCTCTTATTCTAGTAAACTACTAAAAGATAAAAAAAAAATATTCCTAAAAGATCCCAATTGATTATTCTAAGGCTTATCTACCTAAATAAGTTTAAAAGCATTCCAAAATATACGGGGCTTCACGTATTTCAACAAGTTGCATCATAAGGAAAGGATTGTGATACAAGAAGAAAATTTATATTAGTAGGTAAACTAAAATTGCTAATAGTCCATGATGTTTTTTAAACTGGATTGATGGTCGAATTGGTCAAGCCATCGATTTTTCAATTCGATAAGTCAAACCAATCTAATTAAAAATTATTAAAAAAAAACTATTTTTAAAAAAAAAACTCAGTTCAATCAATTTTTAGCCGATCCAATTGGTTCATACTGATTCCTGATCTAATTGGTTCAAAGTCACTCTTCAAATTGGTACCCCGATTGATTTTTGATCCAATTGGTCCAACCAATTGATTCGGTCTAGCTCAAACATCACTGATAGTCCAAGGAATTAAAATGAGTAATTGATTCAGAAGGCTATGATATTGTTTATTAAGTTTAAATTGAAAGATACAATTTGTTAGGTATCAGAGCAGTTGACTCTAAAAAATAGAAACATATATGTGATTGTCTGGATTGATAATGGATCGGACTAGACCCAAATAGCATTTATCCTGGATTCGTTTATGTAATTTTTTTCACTTGTGATGTTCATGATGTAACTTACTTCAATCTTGATTAAGTGACTGATCACATTTACCTAACTCATATGCTTTGATATATTGAAAGCTTGTGTTTCATTGGTATCGAAGCTAAAAGCTGATATGTTGGCTATATGGCTTATGTATGACATGACTATACTTACAATAATGGAATTCATAGTGGCAATTGTGGAATGCATAGCTTAGCTAAAAAGTAAATAACATCCTCTCACTAGTATTTCATGTATTATAAAAAAAAAGAACGTGATCATGGGTCATTCATCGCTTAGGAAAGACTCTGTTCTCATGTGTACCTAATTGCCCGTGTACACTCACTTACATAACATATATATTCATCACTTTCTAGCACGAAAAAACTGCAAGCATAATGGTCTCAGGTTGTAATATAGTAGTATTCATTTACAATGGAAAACTTAAGCAAGCATTCCAATGATTGTTTTCCGCGAGGATTACTTAGTAAACTATGCAATAGTTATTCACTTCACTAGTTAGGCAATTACCAGTGTACTCAAATTAAGGATTATGAATACAACTCAAATCAAGTTGATACAAAACTAACCTAGAGTATTTACAAAGTAAGCTAACCTAAAAATCCTTTTTCTTCCTGCGACTAATGCAATTAAGAAGGTGATGGTCGATTGTTCAACTAGTTACTAATATAGCCACCATACACATTTTAGATTGTATCAATTGCTATTCTTGAGAAGAAATCTTCTTTCAGACTCATTTGTACTTAAGAACTACTGCCTAGGATCTCCTCTTGGACTCAACTAGTTAATAGCTCACCTTTCGGCCTCACTATTTGACATGATTGTATTAAGGTTCTACGCGATAAAAATCTCCTCTTGGACTCATCTATCTAAATCTTCAACTAGAGGCATCAATTATAGTTTACTAAGCATATTAACACATTTAAACAATCAACCATCATTATGTATCTTAACTACATTAGCAACTAGCATTCCAACCAACCATCAAAGAATTTTAGAACATCATGGTATTCAAAACATAAGTAGTCATTCTAAACATTAAAAAAGTTAAAATGAATTAAAGTAAAGAGTTTAGAATTGCTCATTCATGGATAAGAATCCATATTCAGAGTTGGAGCTTGCTTTGATCTCTGTATTATGTTGTCACCCATAAGAAATAGTTGTGATATCTACAAAAACATATGCTTTAAACAAAGTCTCGACAAAAGTCTACACTTCAAAGTCTAAAATTTGAAAAGTTTTAGAAAAGATCTCTCTAAAAAGTTTTCAAGTCTCTTTAATTATGATACAAAGCAATTATTTATAGTGAGGAGCTAAATGACCATCTTTTTACCTATTAAAAATAGCTTAAATAAAGGATGGAGACAAAATTTCCACTAAATTTCCCTTTAGTATCCTTCACAACTTCTAACTCTGCAGATGAACATCGTGGCCTTTATCCATCATCGCGACGTTGACGAAGGACTTCTTACTTGTTGATGTCTGGGCATTAACGTCTCGACCTGAAAGATCAACATACCGCGACATAACAGGCTGACGTCATAGCTTTAGCACTTCCTATGTTGCAATGTAACTCACTGTCATTTTCTCCTTCAAGCTAAACCCAATTAATGTTGTGCCCTTAAATCACTCGCATCACGACGTTACATTTAAGCTTCATCTCCTCATTTCAAGCAGTTTATCAAGTCGCGGCCTCTTTTCCATCCATGTCGCAACATCCCAAGCTAAGCATTTCTTTGCATCCCAAAACAGCAACTCACATCGTGACATTGCCTTGTTTCAACCAATCTACCAAGCCTTGAATGCCATGGTCCTCTTAACTCTCCTATATAGCCAAATTAAGCACCACTTGAGTATCATTTACTACATAAAACTAATGTAGTATTAAGAAAACACTAAAATTGGCATAAAAACACAACTAAAACTAAATACAACATGTCTAACCACTAATCAATTAAAAGATTCAATTTCACTTAAATATAAGCTGAAGTAAGCATGAAAATGCCCTAATTGCATATGCCAAATTATAACATATCGGTATCAACACCCCCTAAATTTGAATAGATAACTTAATCCCAGAAAATAGACTATCATGAAGATTTAACTCTATATTCACTTATTCAAATCTCAACTTACTAGACTATCATGAATCAATCTTCATCTTTTATATTTTTTACAATTTTTAACTCTTTAACTCTAATAATATATGAGTTTATTCAACTTCAGTTTTGTTATTTATAAGCTTGAGCACAAGCTCGAGTTGATGTTCAAAACAATAATTTTTAATATTAATTAAAAATATAAATATATAAAAGCACTCAATTATTTATATAAGGCCGGAGTTGTGATTAAAAAAAGTAAGAAAATTATATAAACTTTTATATGTAAGTTTCACCATTTCTTATTCTTACAATAATTCACGGTGAATAAATATGCTATATATATTTCTATGTAATAGCAGCATATTTCATATTATATTTCAATAATATTCAATTGTATGCACTGATTGTTGTATATCATTTGTGAAATGTGCATCTTGTCCTCCCTCATCTAAAGAATCACGTACCTATATGGAGTCCTAGAAAGAGATAAAAGGGAGGGCAACGAAGAACCCACTAAAGCGTGCCCAAAAAGAGGGGAAAAAAACTCTTATCATAGCTCTCTCTATAACCTTTGTAGTTTTGAGTTGTCAATAAAAACACTTTGTTCTTTTGGGTGGTTTCCTTTCACTTGGTGGGATTTCTCTATTTCAAAGGTGGCTTTTCTTAACATATTATATATATTATATATATAATATGATATGGCGTTTTTGGTCTGATTTTCCTCGTTTAAAGGTGTCGGTTTGTAAAGATTTTAATGGTTGAGAGGCTCTATAAGCTGGACAGTTCTTGCTTTGTCAGCTAATATCTTCACAAGTTTAGAGTTGTATCACTTGTTCCTTCTTTGCTCATAGTAAAGATTTGTTGGTTTCATGATGTGGGTCTTCATTATTTTGAGCTCTGGTTGAGTGACTCCTTTTAAGGTATACCTGCAACTTCCCATCTTTGCATGGTTTTAAATAACCATTAGCTCCTTTTCATTTGTTCTCCACCTTTGTTTTTATGGTACTTGGCTTCTAAACCTGCAACACTTTATAAACATATATTTTCAGATTATTGCTAATTGTTGGTCTTCAAAGTAGTTGAAGAAAGGTGATCATATTGGTGTAGTTGGAGATCATATCTGGTGTGTGAAGGAGATGGAAAGTAGTTGCTCTAAGAATGTTGAATCATGTCCTAAACTTCTTGATTTAATACCTCAAGAAAGAGAGTGGCATTTGAAGAGAGAAGAGGAGAGAAGGGATGGATCCTCAGAGGAGAAGAAGCTGGAACTGAGGCTTGGTCCCCCAGGTGAGAACAACTGGTCCAACAAAAACAACACTGAGAGAGATGAGTCTTTACTCTCACTAGGGTACTTCTCTTCCATGAAGAGCAATGGAAAACAGACACACAAGTTTCCATGTCCGGAGGACCACCCTGTTGGGTCAGTTTTGTCCACTCCATGGGCCAAAAACCACCATCAGCAGCAGACAATGCCTCCATTTCTCCAGTTCCCATCAACAACAGCCCCACCACAGACCTTGCCTGTTATAGCTAAGGAATCGTCACAGCCCTGTTGCAATAAAGCGGTAGACTTGCAGGAAGCTGAGAGAAAGGCATTTAAACCTCCTGCAAATACAGCTGTGCCTCTCAATGGTTCTCAGAAAAGGTACTCCAGCTTTTTACATCTCTCTCTCTCTCCCTGCACCTCTTTTAATTATATTTTTACTTTTTAAAATCTTTTTTTTTTTGACAGAGGATATTCACTGCAAGTCACAAGTGTATTTACCATTCTTGATATTGTATGTGGTCCAGCATCCATGCATGCTTGTTACTTGGTTTCATTTCTTTATGTCTCTCATGTTAACCTGAAATACTTCATTAAATCTTTCGTATGTAGTATTAGTGCAATATTTTACTTTTTATTATCTTTCAGATGTTCTTAAGAAACCTTTTTTTCCCCTTTTTTTGGGGGTCTAATTATGATCATGGTAAACAGAACTGCTCCTGGTCCAGTTGTTGGTTGGCCTCCAATTCGTTCAATAAGGAAAAATCTTGCCAACAGCAGTTCTTCAAAACTAGCTTCTGAATCACCAACTCACAAGGCTGCTAATGAAAAACCAGCAGCTGAACCTAATGGCAAAGGCCTGTTCGTGAAAATCAACATGGATGGAGTTCCCATCGGTAGGAAAGTGGATCTCAAAGCCTATGATAGCTACGAAAAATTGTCAACTGCTGTCGATGAACTCTTCAGAGGCCTCCTTGCAGGTAAATATGTTATGAAATATACAAATATACAGCTGAGATTATTATTTTTTTCACATGGATTAGGTAACTTAGATATGATAGTACTGTCCATTAGCCACTAGGGGTGAATTTGTTTTATTCATTGTTTAATATGGGCATCTATATCACCATCAACTCATCTAGTATTCGACTACCCCATCATTTTGTTCAGTGTATTAGAAGCTTTTTGTGTTGTATCTGGGTTACTATAATGACCCATCAATTCACATCAGTGTTAGTTTTCAACTGTTTAGGTGATGGAAGTGGGGGAGGGATTGCATATTTCAAGGGCCAAAATTTTGGACTCACCTGCTTGTTGTTATTGCAATTAAACTCGTAGCTTAAATTAATGGGATCCTAATTGACAGATATGGTTTGATCTCATGTGTTTGTCTTTTGCTGCCATCCATGTAGCTCAAAGAGATTCCTCTGCTGGTGGAATAGTGAACAAGCAAGAGGAAGAGAAAGCTATTACGGGCGTATTGGACGGAAGTGGGGAATATACACTTGTTTATGAGGATAACGAAGGAGACAGTATGCTTGTTGGGGATGTCCCATGGCAGTAAGCATCTTTATCTTTATCACTGTTGATCTTTGTTGCAATTTGTGATTATACTATACCATATTATATTATATTCCCACAATTAGTGACGGAGCATATAGTAGAATACCCTTTATATTTTGCATCTTTTGTCCTCTAGTTTCCCCCCAAAAACAGCATTAGATTCCTCATATCTTCACCCAAATTATGATTTCTTTAATGTTGGCATGTTCTTTCTTAACCTACGTATTACCCAAACACTAGAGAAACCAGTTTTGTCTTTTTATGGTTATTTAATTATTTATATGTTGTACTAATACATGCATAAATTTGTAATATCTGGTTTTTTTGCATTGGATGTGCAGCATGTTTGTGTCGACTGTGAAGAGGCTGCGTGCGTTGAAGAGCTCCGAGTTATCTGCCCTTAGCCGTGAGTGTCGGTTTTATTATTAAAAAACAACTAATCATTAAATGTTTAATTATGTGGTGGTGTTGTTTCACAGTTGGAAGCAATAAGCAAGGAAAGCTACAGGCTTGAAGCTCTCTAAAGATCCTGATCACAGTTCAAAGAAAGAGACTTTGAATTATGTTTCGCGTTTTCACAATTTTCTCCCCTATTTTGGAATGCAACTTATTGCACTCAACAGTATAAATATAATATATATATATATATATATATATTTAAGTGGTTTTATATGTAAGTTTTGATGTCTTTCCCTTAAATGCTTAATAGCAACGATCTCGAGTTTGTTATGTAAATTTCATATTTTTAACTTTGCATTGAAGTACCCATCTTGAATGCTGAAAAACCCAAATTGAGGCCTATATTAAGTTCAAGTTTAATAATTTATACAACAACCAACTTCAAAGGGAAAATTGAAAGAATGATGGGTTGTAAAGTTGAAACCATTTCCTTTTATGTTGGATTCCATTGAAGTTTTCACTACAATCGAGAAACAGTAGCCTAATTCAATACAAGGGGTGTGTTGTTTAGGGTTAAAGGAGAAAGTGGAGGAAATAAGTGGCCTTTTTGTTCAAAGTGACAGACAAGACAACGCAACAAAGAGCTAAATCTATATTCCCTTTTGGAATTGAATTTTGACCATTGACGCAGCAAACACTAGTCAACCAGATATGGTTTGATTTGGAGCAGTGTGTGTAAATGTTCAAGTGTTTGGGCGGTACCAAGCTCAATGAATGAATGTGTGGGAGGGGTCAATAAATTTAGCTTTTAAAACAAAAAAGGGGAAACAAAGAGGGTTTGGGGGGGAAGGGTTGAGGGGTCATTATCGTTGAGAGTTGCCTAACTTTGGGCCCTAAAATTAGACTGGTCGGGTCTCCTCTGATTTGGTCTAATTCCTTTCAAACCCCTCACGCGTCAAAATGTTTGCGTGTTAACACACCTGCCCACTAGCTGCACTTATTCATCATTGCTCGCTACGTAGTGCCTGAAACATTTAACACTGGTCTTAAGCATTGCTTTTGACATGGCTCGAATTTACTTGCAAATATCATTTTATAACAATAGTTTGTGTATAATATGTTTCTTAATATCTTTGAAAGGTAATTGTTTTTGGAATTTTTAAAAGAAAAAAAATATCATTTATAAAAAGTATACATTTAAATTTTGTTGACACGCCCTATAATAAATGTGATATAGTCTAACAAATATAATAGGTGTAATAAACATAAAAGTAATATGAAAAAAAAAATCATATTTGTGTATATAGTTAAGGAAAATATATGGTACATTATCAGTGAAATTTTTAGATTTTATAAACTGGGTTAGAGAATTAATAAATATGTTATAAGAATATAGTAAAATATTTTTAGAAAAAGATACCTGTCAATTTTTTAAAATTGTTAGTGGAATAAAAATATATATATTACCAATTTACCAAATAATTACCCATAATTTTAATCCATTAAAATGTTTAATTTAAAAAATTCATATATGAAAGAGAGTTTGGCTTAACCTCGAAGAAGAGAGTGAGGTTTGAAGTTTAAAGATGTGAGTTTGGCTTTGTTTATTTCGAGGATTAGGAAAAGTGATGGAAGAGCAAAATAACAACCATAGGAACAAAAGTGAACTTGATAAAGAGTTGAGACGACGATGATAGCCTTTGCCAACATTTAATCAAATCAATTCCGTCATCAACCAAATGCCATTTTCCCCTTTACACATGTACCTCCCGTTAATCCTCAGGTTCATGAAAAACCAAAAACCATGCCAAATCTTAAGTTGAGCTACCCCAATTTATAAGAAAATTTGGAAGTTACGGGTGGTCATAGATTCTGGTTTTTGGTAAAAGAAGTTGTGCAAGGAGCTGTTTTGGTTTGTGGATTCACTTGCGAAGATAGGAGTGGAGAAACCCCTGTAAGAGTTTGGGTGTTATGTTGGTTTAGCGTAGGGATTAATCAGATTTGTTGTTGGTTACGTAGGTGCAGTTTCCAGAAAAGAGAGGAAACAAGCAACTATGGAAGCATCATGCATGAGCTAACCATCCCACAATTAATTTAGATGAAAACAACGAAAACAAAAACAAACAAGCGCTTTCACAATTGCATCTAGGTTTTAAACCATCTTAAGCTTTGGGTTAGCCATATGGTTTTTGGGCCTAAATCTACAACCCCGACTTCGTTATATCATTCATAACCCTTATTTGGATTTGCTCCTTAATTAATTAGGAGTTTTGAAACATCTTCGTCCTTATCGATTTGACAAGGTTATGGTGCGGCCGAAACTATGATAAACTTTACATAATTGAGATCATCGCTATTGCACCGCCTTGTATTGGGAATTTTTAGAAAACCAAGACATTTACACCACGTTTGATTCATTGGAATGCAATACGATTGAAATGAAATATAGTTGTAATAGAATAAAACTGTAATCAGTAATTTAATTATTTAATTGAATAGAATGGAATAAAGTTGTAATAATATTCTTGTATTTGGTTAAATTGAATGTAATAGAATTGTCATAATATTCTTGTATTTGGTTGAATGTAATAGAATTGTAATAATATTCTTGTATTTGGTTGAATAGAATAGAATTGTAATAGTATAAAAAAAAGAAACTTAAATGATCAGAATACCCTTACTAAAAATAAATTAGGTAGATAATTATTGTTATTGTTATTAAATTTTAATCAAATTATTATTAAATATAATTAAATAAAAATAAATAATTTAATCATAATTTAATATAATTATTATTCAATATGTAATATGTATATTCATATTACTTCAATAAAATAGTAAATATTTAATTAATATAATAATTTTTAATTAATATATAAGTTACTTTTCTGTAGAAGGCCCATTTCGCCCGGGCCCGTCAGAATCAAACCAAATTCAATAAATAAATAATAAAAACATGAAATAGGTCCAAATTATCAAAAGTCCAATAAACAGTCCATCAGGTTTTAATTTACAACAGCCCAAATTACATTTAACCCAAGCCCATTACTAAACCCAATTACACGACCCGAATGGCCCAAACATTTTCGGCAGACAGAAACCCTAGGGTTTCAGAGGCGATTTTGCGCGCAGCGTGCCCCCGCGCACGTCACCACGCGTCGCCGCCATCGCCAAGCGCCGCCACGCGCTCGCTCCTCCACGTCGGCCATACTCGTGATGCGACCACGCACGCCGCACTGCGCACAAAAAGGGCGGACAATAGCAAATCAAAAGAAAACGATTGTATTTTTCTTATTTTTATTTTTCGAATTCGGTTATAAAAACCGAAGCAAACATTTGTAAAGACTCTTCACTTTTTTTTTTAATACAGAGATCAAAAAGCAGAGGTATTCACAGATCTTTAGTCTATTTGCTATTTCAAACATATTGTGTATAAAAGAAACGTTTTTACCTTTCTGTGACGTCCGGAGCCTAGAATCCGAAGCGTCTTTGGCCGTTGTAGGGTTTTCAGTGTGTCTTTTGGGCGATTTAGGGTCTGGATTCGGGTTTTGGGGGTCTCGAAAAGCCAGGGTAGCTTTTTTGGGTCTCTCCGACCGCCGTATGCGGTGGCGGAGGCGGAGGGACTCGGCAGCCCGATGATCGGAGCTTGGCCGAATCAAGGCCAGAGCTTAGAGGGCAGGTTTTTTTCTTTTTGGGAGCGTTTTTAGGGGGGTAAAATGATTTTTGCTGCTGTTTGTTTGGTATTTATGGGCTGACTATACGACGTCGTTTTGGTATGATGCATTAACACCCAAAACGGCGCCGTTCTGAGGCCAAAACCCGCGCGATGGATCCAATCCGGGGCAAGATCCGCGTGTTTTCCCTTAGATGGGCTTATTTCCTTCTCAGTCCCTCCGCATTTTCAGTTATTTTTTATTAAGTTTTCTTTTATTTTAATTTTGCCCAGAAATTTTACGCAGTTTTAAATTTAATCCCTATTTAAACGCTGTGTTTAATAACTCGAGTAAATTGCGCTTTCAGTCCCTTTTAGTTTACGCGCATTGTATTTTAGTCATTTTTCGATTTCTTTTAATTTATTGCTTTAGCTCTCTAATTTTGCTCTGATTTCAATGTAGTCCTTTAATATTTTTTTTAATTATTTGCTTATTTTTGTAATCAGCCCATTTTGCCCGAGCTTGTAACAAACCAAAACAAAAACAATAAAAAATAAATGTCCAAAGTCTTTTACAGTCCTTTTACAAAGCCTAAAACCAATAAAATACCCAAACCCGATTAGCCCAAATACAACCTAAGACTAATACCCATTACCCGAATACACCCTGGCCCAAATTACAAAACACCCCCCAGTAACCCTAACCCAAAATTTACAAGGCCCAAAGGGGCCCAAAAAATTTCAGTAGCCTAGGGTTTCAAAACCCCTAGCGCGCCGCAGAGTTAGCACGCACCCGCGCCCCAAAGACCCCTCTCGGTCACGCCGCCAATCGCGCCGCAGCTTGCACAAATCCCCCTATCGCCGCCGAGATCTCCGTTATCCTGCACAGAAAAGGAAAACGCAGCAGCAAAAGATGTTTTTCCTTTTTATTTTCTAGGCTATAAAAGCCTGATGTAATCTGTAATTGAGGGAGAATACACAGAGACATACGAATATATAGAGAGATTTATACATAAATACAACACAAAAAAAAAAGAATCAAATCAGCCAAGGTTTTGTTTCATTTTTATTTTTATTTTTTATTTCTGAATACTGTTATTTTATTTTGTTTTTATTTTTTTAAACAATATATAATATATATATATATATATATATATATAAAATACTAAAAAAAGAAAAACTTACATTTTTGGGGTTCATTGGCGGTGGCAATAGTCAGTCTTCTTGGGAAACTCACCAGAAATCGCCCAAGGGAGAGCATTTTGAAGGCTCTCCATTTTTTTTTCTCTGCTGAAGTAAAGAATGAAAAATTTTTAATTTTTTTTGTTTATGTAGGTAACTAAAACGGCGCCGTTTTGGGGATGGTTTCTATAGCCCAAAACGACGCCGTTTCATCCAGGATCCGCGCGCAGTCGACCAGACCCGAAGGATCCGCGTGTTTTATTTTAAAATGGGCTATTTGCGCATCAAGCCCTTCCGCATTTTTTTTAAATTCAGTTTTTTCTTTTTTTAAATTCGCCCCAGTCTTTTCTTTTCTGATTCATTTTGGTCCTCATTGACACGGTGCATTTTGGATAGGGGAATAATTTCATGATTAGTCCCTGTCCTTTTGGGGCGTGTTCAACAAGGTCCCTTTCCTTTTATTTATCTTCAGATTCGCCCCAAACTTTTATTTTTTAGTTCAATTTCGTCCTTTTTTTGTTTATTATTATTTTCATTGCTAATTTTATTTTTTAATTATTATTATTATTATTATTATTATTATTATTATTATTATTATTATTGTTTTTACTATTATTTTAATATTATCATTACTGTTTTTTATAATTTATTTTTTATATGATTAACTTTATTATTATTATCATATTCATTTATATTTCTATTATCTCCATTATTTTCTTATATTATTTCTATAGCTATTATTATTATTATTATTATTATTATTATTATTATTATTATTATTATTATTATATCTATCCTTATTAGTATTGTTACTATTATTATTATTTTAAGTATTACCATTATTATTGCTATTTTCATTATTATTTTTATTTTATAATTGTTAATATTATTTTTTATTATTTATTTATTAACATATTTCCATTTTATTATTATTATTTTTTATTATTACTATTATTATTATTTTATTATCTTTAAATTATTGTATATATTATTTATCTATTTGTTAATTTGATACTAACTTTATTTTTGTTATTATTTTCTTTTCTTTTATTTATTTATTTGTTTATTTATTTACTATTATTATTACTTAATATTTTTTTTATTATTTTTGCCTTCATTATTATTATTCATATGATTACCCACACTTTTATTCCGTTGAGCATGTTGGCATTATGATTTATTTTTCATTTTATTACAATCATATTATATTTTCTTTGATGCATCAAAAATTTGGTTTTGAAATAAGCAAATACTCTGCGTTCTAGGATTCGAAAGAAATCGTACCCTAACTTATTGGGTTTTGATTCTTTCTCCTCGAGTCCAAAAAACTTGTTACTTTTTTTTTTTAAAAAGGGTTAAATAAAAACTTATTTTCGAAAATTCAAAAATGTTGTGTCCTAACTCACTGGATATGACGTTTTGTTATCTCGGGATAAGGATTTCAGAAAACAAGGCAATGTTTCGTGTTTAGAAGTTCGAGAAATTGTGCCCTAACGTGTTGGGTTTCGATTTTTTGTTCGTCCAAATAACTAAATATCCTTTTAATGAATTTTGTAAATCATGAGATGATTTTGGTTACGAGGGTTTAAAACATCACGTCCTAACGTCTGGGGATGTGATGTTTGTATGCTTTGGAACAAAGCAATCTCAATTCCAACTCAAATTGTTCAATTTTTAAAGAAATCATGTTTTCAAATCTTTTCGAATTTTCGACATTAGGGCAATGACTAATCAATCCGGTACCAATTTTGGGCGTTACGAGGGTGCTAATCATTCCTCGTACGTAACCGACTCCCGAACCTGTTTTCTTGAATTTCGTAGGCCAAAATTAATGTTTTGAAATAAAAATATTTTATAAGGTGATCCGATCACACCTAAGCGAAAAAAGATCGGTGGCGACTCTATTTCTGTTTTTTAAAGTCGATACCCGTTTTTTCATAAATCTTTAAAAGTGGTTTCGACAATTTTTAATTATTCATTTTTAAAATTAATATTAAATATTATGTTTTAGATAGCTCTAGATATTATTTATTTTTCTATGTTACTTTCATATTTTTTTTGTACACATATATATTTTAAATTAGGTGTTTATTTGTTTGCTATTGTATGGATTATATTTTTAATTTGTAACCATTAATTATTTGTGATTCATCATTGTAATATTTGGTATATGTATTGCTGCTACTTTGCCTTGTATATTATCATTCCATTGTGATTTATTTGTTAAAAAAAATCGAGTTTAATGTCGTTCAAGTTTTAAAATCATTCCATTCAAAGGTTTTTAAAATAAGGCAATGTTTCGTGTTTGGAAATCCGAGAGATCGTGCCCTAACGTGCTGAGTTTCGGTTTTTCGTTTGACTAAATAACTGAATATCCTTTTAAGATTTCATTCGTGTTTTCTTAGCTTTAAAAATAAGGCAATATCTTGTGTTTGGAAGTCCGAGAAACCGTGCCCTAACGTGCTGGGTTTCGATTTTTCCGTATGACCAGACCCTCGAATATCCTTTTAAAAAAATTTCTCAATGCATGAATTTTGGAAATTACGAGATGATCTTGATATCATGGGTTTGAAATGTCATACCCTAACGTGTTGGGCGTGAGATTTCATTCCTTCGGAATAAGAGAATTTCAATCTCCACTTCAATTTTTTTTTAAAAGTTATCGTATTCTAAATCCTTTCAAATTCTCGACGTTAGGACATTAATTAATCAATTTGGTACCAATTTTGGACGTTGCGAGGGTGCTAATCCTTCCTCGTACGTAACCGACTCCCGAACCTGCTTTCTTAGATTTCGTAGACCAAAATTATTGTTTTAATAAATCAAAATGTTTTATTAAAATAATCCATCTCAAGGTAATCCGATCCCACCTCGGATAAAAGATCGGTGGCGACTCCATTTTTCATTTTAAAGTCGATCCCCATTTTTTTAAAATATAAGAATGGTTTCGACAGCTTGGCGACTCCGCTGGGGAACCAAGAGAGAGTCAAGCCGTAAAATTGATTAATTTTTGTCCTTTTGTCGAAAATTGAAAATTTGATTTAAAAAATTACGATCATTTTTATTGCATTCGCTTGCGTCATCGCATTTGATCGCTGTGGTTTGAGCCTTATAGAATACTTTTGCATTATATTGCATGATCGTCGGGTCACACCCTTTTAAGTGGGAGTGAGAAGCTACTCTTTCGTGAGGTTTTCACCTCCGTGCAAGATAGTGGATCGCTTTTGGGATACATCCGTACCTATGTCTTCGTGAGATTTTCATCTCCGTGCAGCCATAGGGAAATGTATTCCCCTGAACTGAACTCGGTCCATATGAGCCTATAATGGGTGAGGATCGAGGAATCTGGTGGTTCAGGTACCTCAACTTTAGAACCGAATTACATATAGAAAGCCCTAAGAGCCCACCCTAGGTAGAGCTGTGGTAAACCCTAGTGGTCACCCAGATAGGCGCTTGAATGTTTTTTACATGCTTTGAATTTTTGTTTCTATTGTACTGACTTTTTGTTTTATCTTTGTTACTTTGCATGCATTTTCATATTAGAGAGAGGTGTCGATTCGGGTTCGATTGCTAAATTAGGGAGCTCAGCATGGAAAACGACTTTCTTGATAAAGTGGAAGATAACGCGACTGTCCGAACTTGGTCAGAAACAACACAATTAGAGAAGGGGAATAGTCTAGCCACGGGGCATGTGTCAGAGTTATGGGACTACACTCGCGTTAGTGTTACGCAAAATAACCTTCAAGAGTTAAAAGTGATATGGGATCAGTGGAACGACGAGACCAAGAGGTTTTTCTACCATAGTTATGGGGATTTACCGTACTTAATTGACATCAAGATAGACGAGCAGTTATTCCGAGCCCTCACTCAGTACTGGAACCCCGCATATAGTTGCTTTACCTTTGGGAGAGTGGATTTGGTGCCTACCGTGGAGGAATACACCTCCTGTCTCAGTTATCTCAGTTAAGAGGAGTCATGGAAAAAACAGGCTCAAAATCACGATCAATTCCTTTTTCAAATCTCATTTGCAATGCTGAAGCTCTTCCCGCGTGCCATAAATGACCCACGAATAGGAAGAATCCTAGAATAAAATGAGAGGTAGCTAACCAACTTCTCGGAGAGACATAATTAATCAGTATTGATCTCGGTAGCTACGCCACCTATAGAATTTAAAGACCACTAAAGGAGCGTCGTCATATATTCCGCAGCGCCGTTCTTGCCAAGGTTGTATGTCTTTTTCAACCTACTCAAGTCCAAACCATTGGGACCTCTTAGAGGTTCTAACCAAGGAGCACGCAGATCCCAAAAACGCATAGTTTCACCTCCAAAAATGACTTCTTCGGTCGGGGAACGCATTAGATATTTACCTAACCCAGTAGGCCCTTGAGCGGATCCCACGTTAGCCTCAAGACGTTGGTCTCTAACTAGAAAAGTAAATGCTTGAGCTTGAGAAGCTTCTGGTCCAATGGGCCTGTAAAACTCACTAGGATAAGCGGTATTATTGAACCAGACAAAGCAACAAGCAATGAAACCAAAAACGGATAAAGCACCTAAACTATAAGACAAGTAAGCCTCCGCTCTACTGCATTGTCCGAAAATCTAAGTGGATAAAGTTTATTCGAGAGCTGCTTATGTCCCAGCCTTTTGGAAAAAGTTAATGAGTGTTACGGGAATGAGTGAGCAGTGGATTACAGCCAGGATTAAGCAAAAGGGCGAGTGTAAGTACATCCCATGGAGGAACTTGAGGGATTTGATTTTAGCTCATCCTGATATGAAGAAGAAAGTTGATGTCTTTGCATTGAGCATCTACGGACTGATGCTATTCCCTAGGGCTCTATGGTACATAGATGAAATAGTCACAGATCTCTTCGACCGACTCAGTAAAGGGGTCACGCCAGTTCCTGCAATTTGGCTGAGACTTTTAGGTCATTAAATGCATGTAGAAGATCCGGAGAGGGCAGGTTCATAGGGTGCGCTCAACTGTTATTGGTTTGGTTTCACGGTCACTTCTGGAAGGTAGATAAAGTCTCTTACCGATCTTTCTGTGAGAATTATTCACCTTTAAAAGAAGAAGTAGTTACGTCAAGGTGCGAAGATATATCAGAAGAAAAGTGGATGATGATTTTTCAGAATATCCAAGAAGAGGATATCGAGTGGAGAGCTCCATAGATGGTGCCTGATGAGATACTTTATAGATGTGGAAGCTTTGATTAGGTCCCTTTACCTGGAATTTGGGGAGCCATTGGATATGCTCCTTTGCTTGCAGCAAGACAGTATAAGTCCAGACAGTTTGTACCGGCGACAGACGGGTTAGCTCAAAGTGAATTCTCCTATAGAGGAGAAAATTACAAGAAAAGGATTTGGGAAATTGCTGATGCTTGGAAGCAAACTCGTCGGATGAAAAAGTTGATGGTAGGATCAATGACTACTCCCGAGTATTACGGATGGTTCAGTAGAAGGATTAATGACAACATCCTGAGGCCAAGTCTGGAAGGCGTTCGACCGATGGAAGAATACTTACAGGTAGTCGCATAAGAATTAGAAATAATAAAACAAGATTTTGAAAAAAGAAATCGGGAGCTGGAGAAGAGGATAGAGCAATTAGAGGAAGAGAAGATGCATTTAAGGTTAGATGCCGACATTCAAAAGTTAGAGACCGAAAAGCAAAAGAAAGGAAAAAATAAAGCCGAAGAAGACTTGGATAGTTTGAAGACGGATTACAAGAAATTGCGTCTATCGATAAGAACCGCCGGATTGGGGAAAACTTCAGAGCAGCGGCGACAGGAAATTCAAGTGGAAAGGACCAAAGCTGATCAGTGGGAGAAAAGGCTCCAAGAGGCTCAAACTCAGAGAGATGCGCTAGAAAGGAGTTTATCAGAAACCCTGAACGACAAAGGGGAGTTAAAAGCGAGAGTAGTAGAACTTGAAAAGTCACTTCATCAACATAGAAACTGTAATTTTGTAGTTGGATTGAGGGCAAGTTTGAGCAAGATTGAAGAAATGAAAGGAAGAATAGAAGAGCTAGAGTCCGCTTTACAGAGTTGTGAGCTTCGGATAGAGCTTCTTGAAGTAAATGATGAGCGTTGGAAGGAACAACTTCATCACTCTCAGAGTCAAATTAGGGATCAAGATTACATTATGGCCGAAGCTGTGGCTCAGATCCGGAGGTAGCTAACCATCCGCAAACTTTGGCGATTCGTAGCCGACACGCTAAGTGTGAAGTACGAGTGGAATCGAGACGGGTCGAGAGCTAGCCGTTGCTTAAGAAAGTTAAAATTATGAGCATTAGGGCAAAGCCGTATTTGTAATCCGTTTTATGTAAAGAGCTTTGTTTTCTAATAAAGTTTTCTAAATGGAATTGAATCAGAATCGACGTCTTTTGCATTTCATGCATTTATGTTGCATTGCATCATATGCATTAAAGTTCACTAAAAGTTTATAATTAATTAAAATTTATTTCAGTAATCAGGAAACTGACAAAAATTAACCAAACACGCATCCTTACGGTACACAAAAGAAAACTCAAGCAATGGATAAAAGACTAGAAAAGTTAGAACAAATGCAGAAAGAAATGCAAGAACAGATGCAAGCACAAATGCAAGAGCAGCTAGTTAAGATCCAGCAAGACATGATGGACAGAATGATGGAATCTCAGAGGAATATGATGACTCAAATGACTCAGATGACGCAGTTGTTAAATGGGCTTATGGATAAAGGAAAAAGCCCCATGGTTAATGCTGAGGAGAATACTGAGTATCCTCAATATCCCCCTGGTTTTACTCCACCACACGTGCAAACACAACCTGAAGTAGCTTTACAAAGGCCACCTGTCACGATCAAGTCTCAACAATTCCAAGCTGGTGCTTCAAAGAATCTCCAAATTGGCTCAGGTTCAGGAGATAATCCAATCAATACTAATGTCTCTGATTTGGATGAAATAGCTGAAAGAGAGAGGAAAAAAAGTAGAATTACCAAATCAGCTAGAAGATAGATGTAAATGGTTGGAGGAGAAATTTAAGGCGATAAAAAGTGCTGATGGCTGTTATGGAATTGATGCCAAGGATTTAAGCTTGGTACCAGACTTGGTGCTCCTATACAAATTCAAAATGCCTGAATTCGAGAAATATAATGGGACAAGTTGCCCCGAAGCTCATATTACCATGTTTTGTATAAGAATGACGGGGTACATTAATAATGACCAACTATTGATCCATTGCTTCCAGGATAGTCTGGTGGGAGCAGCAGCCAAATGGTATAACCAGTTGAGTCGTGCAAGAATTGGTTCATGGAGAGATTTGGCTCAAGCATTCATGAAACAGTACAGTTATGTGATAGACATGACTCCCGATAGGATTACTCTTTAAAACATGGAGAAAAAGGCAAATGAAAGTTTTAGACAGTATGCCCAGCGATAGAGGGAGGTGGCGACGCAAGTCCAACCACCACTCTTAGAGAAAGAGACAATCATACTCTTCATCAATACTTTGAAGGCTCCATTCATCAACCACATGTTAGGAAGCGCTACTAAAAGCTTTTCTGATATCGTAATGTCTGGGCAGATGATAGAAAATGCGATAAGAAGTGGGAAGATTGAAGCAGGGGAAGGCACCAAGAGATCAGCCCCGAGAAGGAGAGAGAATGAGATAAACAACACGAGTACATATAACAAGGGTCACTCGCGAGCGATCACGGTGAGCCAGCCAAAAACAATAACCACTAATCATCAGGGTCCCCCGAGACAAGAATCCATCATAAGGGTGAACACCGAAAGGATACAGTTCACACCTATACCCATGACGTATAGAGAGCTATACCAGAACCTCTTTGATGCACATGTGGTGTCCCCTTTCTACTTAACACCGCTGCAACCCCCGTTTCCCAAGTGGTATGACGTAAACACCCAATGCGAATATCATGCTGGAATCGTGGGGCATTCAATTAAAAATTGCACCATGTTCAAGAAAGTAGTCGAAAAGCTAATAAAAATAGGGATCGTAAAGTTTGACGACCCACCCATACCAAATGTGACGAGAAACCCCTTACTTAATCATACTGATCAAGGAGTAAATGGAATAAATGAAGGTGGGGGCAGAAAAGTCAATTATGAGGTTGCAGAAGTCAAAAACCCATTGAAACAAGTTTGGAAGGAGATGGTGGAGAGAGGACTGATCATATTGGATTTAGAAGAGAGGTTTGAAGGAAAGAGGAACCATTGCGAGTTCCATAATAGAGAAGGGCATGGAATCCAGGAATGCACTGAGTTCAAAGTCATAGTGCAAAATTTGATGGATAATAAAGAGATGGAATTTTACGAGGAGATTGAGGGATCAGAAGGACAGAAGGTTTATGCTTCAGATGAAGGATCAATGGAAAGTGTCCAAAAGGGCAACCGCCCAGTAGTGATCATCTTGAAGCCAAGAGTCAATGAAGCCGGAACACAAGTAGCACCGCGAGTCATAATTTAAAAGCCAGCAGTTTTTCCGTATAGGGATAGCAAGAGAGTCCCTTGGAACTATGATTGTAATATGACGATCCAAGGAAAAGAGAATTCAGCTAGTACTTCAAAGGAAGATCAAAATACAGGTTCTCATACTCGTAGTGGGAGACGCTACGATTTGGTAAATACCCGACCAGAACCAGTAAAAGGGAAAGCTCCAATGGTAGAACGAAAGAAGGAAAAATCAGGCGAGCCTGAGTCACCTGTCAATGAACCGGTGAAGGAGGAAGAAGCTAAGGAGTTTCTGAAATTTTTGAAGCACAGTGAGTACAGTGTGGTGGAGCAGTTGCATAAACAGCCAGCACACATATCTATATTAGCTTTGCTCTTGAGTTCAGACGTGCACCGAAACTTATTGATGAAGGTTTTGAATGAGACTTATGTGACCAATGATATCTCGGTTAATAAACTGGATAGATTGATTGGTAACATAAGTGCTGACAGTTTCATCTATTTCAACGATGATGAAATTCCGCCAGGCGGCAGGGGATCCACTAAGGCTTTGCATATTACCACTAGATGCAAAGGGTACACACTGCCAGGGGTCTTGATAGACAACGGGTTGGCGTTAAACGTGTTACCCTTATCCACATTAAACAGATTACCTGTGGATAGTTCAAACATGAAAGAGTGTCAGAACATAGTGAAGGCGTTTGATGACACGCAAAGAAGAGTCATGGGGAGAATTGAGATACCCTTATTAATTGGCCCGACTACTTACGAGGTGGATTTCTTGGTCATGGATATCAAGCCTTCCTACAACTGCTTACTAGGAAGACCGTAGATCCACTCGGCGGGAGCAGTACCTTCATCATTGCATCAGAAACTGAAGTTAGTATCAGAGGGTCGGTTAGTGACAATAAAGGCCGAAGAGGATATTATCGCGGCTGTAACCAGTGATGCACCATATCTGGAGACGAATGACGAGGCAATTGAGTGCTCTTTTCGATCTTTGGAATTCGTAAATGCAACCTTTATTACGGATTGAAACAAAATTCCAGTGCCAAAAATCTCTAAAACCACAAGAATGGGATTGCAGATGACCGTAGGAAAAGGAGCTTTGCCGGGAAAAGGGCTTGGAAAATATCTTCAGGGGAGAGTTGTGGCTCCAATGTTGAAAGAAAAGCAAGATCGCTTTGGCTTAGGATTCAGGCCAGATGCAAAACAAAGAAAGAAAGAGTTGGAAAAAAGGCAAGAAAGAAGAATGGCTCGTTTGAGTGGTGAAGAAATCAAGTGGGAATCCATGATAATTCCACACATATCCAAAACCTTTATGTCGGGAGGGGTCATTCATGCTGAGCAGAAGGCGCCAAAAGAAGAAGACATTATAGCAATGTTGGGCAATGTCTACATTAATGCCATATCCGATGAGGCAATTGAAGGGGGGAGCTTGTTAGATATCCGCCCTTATGAACCTGGGAGTGTTCGAAATAATTGGACTGCAGAAGAGATTCCTATAGTGTTTAGAACTATTTCAGAGTAATGTCTCAGAACACTTATTGCTCTAGGCCTAGGAGTAATAAGCATCCTTTGTGAAATATGCTTATGTCCCAAAAATCTTTAATTCAATGAAAATGCTTCTGAATTTTTTGAGCAAATATTCTTTATTCTTTCCAATTCATCCATAATCATATTATACAGACAATCATTATTTATTCCAAATATTCTTTTATTCTTCATTCATGATCATGCCATATAAATAATTATGCTTAAATTTATTCGTTTTTTGTATATTCCTTGGTACCTACAACAGGTTCCCGGATATCAACGACATGAGTGATCTTTGCTCATGAATCGTAATCCTTTTTGAGTAGGACATGTGTTTAGAGGGATCCCAGGACTTTGAAGATGACATAGACTGTGGCTTATCTCCGGACCTGTTAAGAATGGTAAAATAAGAGGAAAGACAAATTTTACCTCATAAAGAGACAGTGGAGGTCGTGACCTTAGAAGAGGGAAAGGCAGTGAAAATTGGAACGTGCATAACCAAAGAAACAAAGCGAGACCTCGTAGATTTACTTAGAGAATTCAAAGATGTCTTTGCATGGTCATACCAAGATATGCCAAGGTTAAGCACCGATATTGTTGTACACCGCCTCTCCATAAAAGAGGATTGCAAGCCGGTTCAGCAGAAGCTCCGGAGAATGAGGCCTGACATTGTGCTAGAAATAAAAGAGGAAGTCAAAAAGCAGTTTGACGCCAGATTTTTGCAGAAAGTCAAATACTCAGAATGAGTAGCCAATATTGTGCCGGTCCCTAAGAAAGATGGGAAGGTACGAATGTGTGTAGATTATAGGGATTTGAATAAGGCCAGCCCGAAAGATAATTTCCCTTTACCTCACATTGATACTTTAGTAGACAATACGATGGGCTATTCATTGTTTTCCTTCATGGATGGCTTTTCGGGATACAACCTGATAAAAATGCACTCTGAAGACATGGAAAAGACTACCTTTATAACCTTGTGGGGAACATTCTGTTACAAGGTGATGCCATTTGGGCTGAAAAATGCAGGTGCGACATATCAAAGAGCCATGGTGACTTTGTTCCATGATATGATGCACAAAGAAATTGAAGTTTACGTCGACGATATGATTACAAAGTCCCGAACAGAAGTGGAACATATACAAGTTTTGAGGAAGTTGTTCTTGAAACTGAGGAAATTCCAGTTAAAGCTCAATCCAACAAAATGCACTTTTAGAGTTAGATCGGGAAAATTGCTAGGATTCATAATCAGCGAGAAGGGAATCGAGATTGGCTCAGACAAAGTCTGAGCTATACAAGAATTGCCTTCACCATGCACTCAAAAAGAGGTCCGAGGTTTCTCGGGAAGGTTAAATTACATTGCTCGTTTCATTTCGCAATTGACTGAGAAATGTAATCCCATATTTCGTCTTCTGAAGAAACACAATCCAGGCGTGTGGGATGATGAATGTCAGCATGCTTTTGACAAGGTCAAACAGTACTTGTCAAGTCCTCCAGTATTGTCACCCCCTGCTCGGACAGGCCATTAATCTTGTATTTGACAGTGTTTGATCACTCAATGGGCTGTGTGCTAGGTCAACATGATGATTCGGGAAGAAAGGAAAAGGCGATATACTACCTCAGTAAGAAATTCACTAAATGTGAGATGAGATATTCGCCAATTGAGAAATTGTGTTGTGCCTTGATTTAGACGACTCGGAGATTGAGGCAATATATGTTGTATCACACAACCTGGTTAATCTCGAAATTGGACCCTCTAAAGTACATGATTGAGTCAACCGCTTTAAATGGAAGAATGGCTAGATGGAAAATTCTCCTCTCTGAATTCGACATAGTTTATGTGAGCCAAAAAGCTGTGAAAGGAAGTGCAGTAGTAGATTTTTTGGCCAGCAGAGCTCTAAAAGATTATGGGCCTCTGAACTTTGACTTTCCCAATGAAAAATTAATGTATGTGGCAGCTACTATAGAAGACGCTACAAAAGATCACCTTTGGAAATTGAACTTCGATGGAGCATCAAATGCTGTAGGTAATGGAATTAGAGCAGTCTTGGTATCCCCAAATGAAGATCATTATCCGTTCACATGCAAGTTGGATTTTGATTGTACGAATAACATGGCAGAATACGAAGCATGTATCATGGGACTCCGTGTCGCCATGGAACGCAAAATTAGAACGCTGGAAGTATATGGAGATTCTGCACTGGTGATTTACCAACTGAAAGGTGAATGGGAGACAAGAGACCCCAAATTGATCAATTATCGGAGGATAGTTCTGAGGTTGATTGAAGAGTTTGATGACATTACTTTCAATTATCTCCTGCGAGACGAAAACCAAATGGCTGATGCTTTGGCTACTCTGGCTTCCATGATTAAAGTGAGCAAACAAGAGGATATGAAACCCATTCAAATGAGTATTTACGAGGCCCCAGCTCATTGTTACAATATGGAGGAAGAAGAAAGGGATGATCACCCCTGGTACTAAGATATATTGCAATACGTGAGAAATCGTGAATATCCTGAACAAGCGACCGAGAGCGATAAGAGGACGTTGAGAAGACTAGCCTGCGACTATGTCTTAGACGGGGAGATCTTGTATAAAAGAAGAAAATATCAGATACTATTGAGATGTGTGGACGCTGTTGAAGCTAAGAAAATTCTGGAAGAAGTCCACGAGGGTGTTTGTGGAACGCATGCCAATGGTTTCACAATGGTTAGACAAATTATAAGATTTGGATACTATTGGTCTACCATGGAAGGGGACTGCATTAATTATGCTAAAACGTGTCACAAATGCCAGATCTATGGAGACAAAATTCATGTACCTCCTTCGCCTTTGCATGTTATGACTTCCTTATAGCCTTTCTCTATGTGGGGCATGGATGTCATCGGGCCATTTTCTCCAAAAGCTTCAAATGGGCATCGTTTCATCTTTATAGTCATTCGACTATTTCACCAAGTGGGTAGAGGTTGCTTCATATGCCAGTGTTACTAAGTCGGCAGTCAGCAGATTCTTAAAAAAGGAAATCATATGTCGATATGGAATGGCTGAGAGGATCATATCTGACAATGCGTTAAACTTGAACAACAGCACGATCGCGGAGGTCTGCAGTCAATTCAAGATCAGACACAATAATTCGTCACCGTATCGTCGAAAAATGAATGGTGCAGTGGAAGCAGCCAATAAAAATATTAAGAAAATTGTGGGGAAAATGGCTGAAACCTATAAAGATTGGCACGAGAAGTTACCGTTTACTCTCTATGCTTATCGAACATCAGTCAGGACCTCCACCGGGGCAACTCCTTTCTCATTAGTTTATGGAATGGAGGCAGTGTTACCCATCGAAGTTGAAATTCCTTCCCTTCGAGTCTTGTCAGAATTAAAGTTAGATGAAGCGGAATGGATCCAGTCTCGGTACGATCAGTTGAACTTGATTGAGGAAAAGAGGCTAAAAGCTATCCATCATGGTCAGATGTACCAAAAGCGAATGGTGCGAGCTTATGATAAAAAGGTACGCCCAAGAGAATTCCACGAGGGGGACTTAGTTTTGAAAAAGATCCTCCACATACAAAAGGATTTCAGAGGGAAATGGATGCCAAATTGGGAAGGACCTTATGTGGTGAAAAAGGCTTTCTCTGGAGGAGCACTGATCTTGGCCGAGATGGATGGAAAAAACTTACCCAATCCTATAAATTCGGATTCAGTCAAAAAGTATTATACTTGAAGAGGAAAAGAGGCCACAGTGAAAACCCACAAAGGGCGCTTTGAGACCTTCTCAAAAAAAAACGGAGAGGCCAAGGTGAAAACTCGTAAAGGGCGCCTTGAGACCAAAGGGGTTTTGAGTCAAAAACCCCAAAAGGGCGATTCAAATTGCAATCAAAGAGGGAGCATGCAGTGATCTTGCTATACTTGAATTAAGAGGAATGAGAGATGTTACGTCTTGGGACATCAACAGAGTACTCTTGATCTCCTAAACACATATTGAGCTTAAAATGGTCTTCAGAAAGTCTGTACAGAGAAGCTCAAGCTGCGATCTCTGGGGCGCCTATCTGTTCCCCTCATCATTTTGTATTCCAGCAATGTTTGCTTCCTTTAATTAACTTATTCTTTTCAAATTTCGTTTCTGATAAATTCTATTTTTTCCATCATTTATGATTATTTTCAAGCACTTTGTATTGAAGTAATGATTAATGGACTAATAATACTTTTGCAAAAGGAGTTTTGCATATTACTCTGAAAACTTCTAAATAATACGAGAACCTGAAACAAGACTTTTATTTAGAACTCACCAGGCCTAAGGGTTGGAAGTGTTTGAGAAGGAAACTCTAAACAGTGACCATTTCTTCGAATTTGCTGTCAAAAATATCGGTTGAACAAGATGACAGGATATTACGTCAGTGTTACAACCTGGAAGAACAAGGAGCAATGTTAATCCTAAGCGTTTAAAAGGGGATCATTCTCATGAAATTCTGCATTCGTGCAAAACACATTTAGTTAAGAGCATTCGATTCAATCTGATCATTGCATCCTAATCATTCTACAAAAGATCATTCTCATGACATTCTGCATTCATGTAAATGTCATTCAGCTAGGAGCATTTGATTTATTCCGATCATGGCATCCTAATCGTTATGCATAAGCATAAATCCATAAATCGATTCCACATGTCATGTTCCCCAGAGGACGGTATAATAAGATCGACGAATCCACTAGTATTATCTCCCTGAAGTTGCAGTGGAGCGGATTAAAACGACGAATCCTATACCTCTGAAGATGCAGTAGGTCAGATTGAATTTACCACACAGGTCTTATCTCCCTGAAGTTGCAGTGGAGCAGACTGAGAATAGCGAATCTTATTTCCCTAAAGTTGCAGTGGAACAGATTGAAGCTATAAATTACAGATCTTATCTCTCTGAAGTTGCAGTAGAGCAGATCAAAACAAACCTTATCTCCCTAAAGTTGCAGTGGAGGTTGAAGTCACAAGTCTTATCTCTCTGAAGTTGCAGTGGAGTAGACTGAAGACCGTTAATCATATCTCCCTGAAGTTACAGTGGAGCGGATTAAAACGACGAATCCTATACCTCTGAAGTTGCAGTAGGTCGGATTGAATTTACCATACAAGTCTTATCTCCCTGAAGTTACAGTGGAGCAGACTGAGAATATCGAATCTTATTTCTCTAAAGTTGTAGTGGAACAGATTGAAGCTAAATTACAGATCTTATCTCTCTGAAGTTGCAGTAGAGTAGATCAAAACAAACATTATCTCCCTGAAGTTGCAGTGGAGTAGGTTGAAGTCACAAGTCTTATCACTCTGAAGTTGCAGTGGAGCAGACTGAAGACAGTTAATCATATCTCCCTGAAGTTGCAGTGGAGCGGATTAAAATGACGAATCCTATACCTCTGAAATTGTAGTAGGTCGGATCAGATTTAGCAAATCTTATCTCCCTAAAGTTGCGGCGGAGCAGATTGAAGCTACAAGTCTAATTTCCTTGAATCGGATCGAAGCACTAGTTCTGGGACCCTTGAAATGCAGTGAGATAGAATAAAGCTACTCGAAGAAGAAAAGCATCGAAAGAAGTCCAAGATTTGAAGACCGGGCAAAAAATGGTCCTTTTTGAAGTCTTTGCTCTATTCTCATTACACGACAATGAGCAAAGAGGGGCAGCTGTAGAAGGCCCATTTCACCCGGACCCGTCAGAATCAAACCAAATTCAATAAATAAATAATAAAAACATGAAATAGGTCCAAATTATCAAAAGTCCAATAAACAGTCCATCAGGTTTTAATTTACAACAGCCCAAATTACATTTAACCTGAGCCCATTACTAAACCCAATTACAGACCCAATTACACGGCCCGAATGGCCCAAACATTTCCGGCAGACAGAGACCCTAGGGTTTCAGAGGCAGTTTTGCGCCGCGCGCGTGCCCCCACGGACGTCACCACGCACGCCGCCACGCACACGCCACGCGCTCGCTCCTCCATGTCGGCCTGCCTCCGTACAGCGCCACGCACACCCGTACCTGCACAGAAAGGACAGACAACAACAAATCAAAAGAAAACGATTGTATTTTTCTTATTTTTATTTTTCGAATTCGGTTATAAAAATCGAAGCAAACATTTGTAAAGACTCTTCACGTTTTTTTTTAATACAAAGATCAAAAAGCAGAGGTATTCACAGATCTTTAGTCTATTTGTTATTTCAAACATATTGTGTATAAAAAAAACATTTTTACCTTTCTGTGACGTCCGGAGCCTAGAATCCGAAGCGTCTTTGGCCGTTGTAGGGTTTTCAGTGTGTCTTTTGGGCGATTTAGGGTCTGGATTCGGGTTTTGGGGGTCTCGAAAAGCCAGGGTAGCTTTTTTGGGTCTCTCCGACCGCCGTATACGGTGGCGGAGGCGGAGGGACTCGGCGGCCCGATGATCGGAGCTTGGCCGAATCAAGGCCAGAGCTTAGAGGGCAGTTTTTTTTTTTGGGAGCGTTTTTTAAGGGGAGGTAAAATGATTTCTGCTGCTGTTTGTTTGGTATTTATGGGCTGACTATACGATGTCGTTTTGGTGTGATGCATTAACACCCAAAACGGCGCCGTTTTGAGGCCAAAACCCGCGCGATGGACCCGATCCGGGGCAGGATCCGCGTGTTTTCCCTTAGATGGGCTTATTTCCTTCTCAGTCCCTCCGCATTTTCAGTTATTTTTATTAAGTTTTCTTTTATTTTAATTTTGCCCAGAAATTTTGCGCAGTTTTAAATTTAATCCCTATTTAAACGTTGTGTTTAATAACTCGGATAAATTGCGCTTTCAGTCCCTTTTAGTTTACGCGCATTGTATTTTAGTCCTTTTTCGATTTCTTTTAATTTATTGCTTTAGCTCTCTAATTTTGCTCTGATTTCAATATAATCCTTTATTTTTTTAAATTATTTGCTTATTTTTAATTATTCCTTTTTAAAATTAATATTAAATATTATGTTTTAGATAGCTCTAGATATTATTTATTTTTCTATGTTACTTTCATATTTTTTTGTACACATATATATTTTAAATTAGGTGTTTATTTGTTTGCTATTGTATGGATTATATTTTTAATTTGTAACCATTAATTATTTGTGATTCATCATTGTAATATTTGGTATATGTATTGCTGTTACTTTGCCTTGTATATTATCATTCCATTGTGATTTATTTGTTAAAAAAATCGAGTTTAATGTCGTTCAAGTTTTAAAATCATTCCATTCAAAGGTTTTTAAAATAAGGCAATGTTTCGTGTTTGGAAATCCGAGAGATCGTGCCCTAACGTGCTGGGTTTCGGTTTTTCGTTTGACTAAATAACCGAATATCCTTTTAAGATTTCATTCGTGTTTTCTTAGCTTTAAAAATAAGGCAATATCTTGTGTTTGGAAGTCCGAGAAATCGTGCCCTAACGTGCTGGGTTTCGGTTTTTCCGTATGACCAGACCCTCAAATATCCTTTTAAAAAAATTTCTCAATGCACGAATTTTGGAAATTACGAGATGATCTTGATATCATGGGTTTGAAATGTCATACCCTAACGTGTTGGGCGTGAGATTTCATTCCTTCGGAATAAGAGAATTTCAATCTCCACTTCAATTTTTTTTAAAAAGTTATCGTATTCTAAATCCTTTCAAATTCTCGACGTTAGGACATTAATTAATCAATTTGGTACCAATTTTGGGCGTTGCGAGGGTGCTAATCCTTCCTCATACGTAACCGACTCCCGAACCTGCTTTCTTAGATTTCGTAGACCAAAATTATTGTTTTAATAAATCAAAATGTTTTATTAAAATAATGTATCTCAAGGTAATCCGATCCCACCTCGGATAAAAGATCGGTGGCTACTCCATTTTTTATTTTAAAGTTATAATAATATTCTTGTATTTGGTTGAATTGAATGTAATAGAATTGTCATAATATTTTTGTATTTGGTTGAATGTAATAGAATTGTAATAATATTCTTGTATTTGGTTGAATGGAATAGAATTGTAATAGTATAAAAAAAGAAACTTAAATGATCAAAATACCCTTAGTAAAAATAAATTAGGTAGATAATTATTGTTATTGTTATTAAATTTTAATAAAATTATTATTAAATATAATTAAATAAAAATAAATAATTTAATCATAATTTAATATAATTATTATTCAATATGTAATATGTATATTCATATTACTTCAATAAAATAGTAAATATTTAATTAATATAGTAATTTTTAATTAATATATAAGTTACTTTTCTTTTTTTTTTTAACTTCTTCTCTTTTTTTCTAATTTATCCTCTCACTCAAATGCTTTCTCGCTCTCACTTTGAAAGATGAAGTTCATCTTTTTTCTTTTTTCTTTTTTCCTAGAAAATAATCTCTCTAGTTTCCTTTTTTTTAATTCAAACGGAATGTTAATTGTTTGGCAGAAAACCTTTTATTAAAGTCTAGATTCTGACAACGATCGTCCCCGCTTCTGCTGCCACCTCGTTTGTGACCAACCCAAAAGAATCATTTGATTCTCCTCTTTTTCTTTCTTATCTTAGTTTTTTTTCCCTAAAATTCATCACAAAAGTTTAGATCTACAAAAATTACTTGTGGCTTTCACCATTATTTTTGCCATCATCTGCTGCTTGCATGTCAAAATTCTGCTTGCATGTCATATGTTGCCATCAATTGTCGATGTTCACTCTTCTCTCTCGTGCCTCATTCTCTCAAAAACCTTGAAATTAGAATTTTGTTTTTTCAATTTCCGGTCATCAACTATCATGCACATCGTTTCCATCCACCATTCACAACCAATCGAATACCCATAAATTTAAAGAATTTCCATTTGCAATGAGTATGAATTAACTCAATCAAAGTTTCTCTTCAATTTGCCACAAGTCTCATCTTGGGGATGTGTTGAATGATTTTTGTTCTTACCGTTTTTTCTTTTCCCTCTTAGTTTTTGGTAGGTTAAAATGAAAATAATAAAAAAATATCTATTTTGAATTACTTGAAATAGCCATTTAGAGGATGAAGTTAAAAATGACTATTTAGAGACTTTAAGGAATAGTCTTATAACGAACTATTCTACTAAATAGCATTAGGCCAATTAAATTAATTGAAAATCATTACGCTTAGAATAGACATGAAACCGATTAACTATTACAGCCAATCGAAGGTGCTGTTGGTATAATCTAAGACATTGAAACTTCTCCACATTCTTTCACTTTCACCCCAACACCGACACTCCACACTTGCATTTCGTTTGAAATAAAATAACATTATTGGTAGCAAATTCAAAGTTGCCACCATCAAAAGAAATCAAACATGTCTCCAATAAGCTACCATTAATCAAATGAAATGTCTTTTCAACTTAGGCAAATTCTTAAAGTTGGGCCAAAACAAATTTAAGCTTAGGACCAGCATTTTCATTTGGGTTCACCCCAGATTATGTCGAAAGACAGTCATCTTTTCAACAAATGTTATTTATTAATAATGTTGGATGTACTCACTGAATTCCATGATGGTAACATCGTCCATAAATTTTAAACTAAATCCATTTAATTGGCGTGACTATTAACGCATTAAATATAAATAAAAAATCATGAAAACTAGAAAGGTACAATCAAATACTACAATCATATCAAAATTATTTATTAAATCAACTATATAATTGGGCAAACGCCATATATATAAGTATAATTATGAAGTTAAACTTCACCCTAAGGGTTTAAAATCTCTGTATCTCATAAGGACTTACTTTATAAAAATCACACTCCATTTTAATATATTAGAAGTTAATTACCGATAAATACATAAATTTTAATTGTTGATTTTTATTAATTTTTTGTATTTAAAGTGTTGTGTTAGTTCCTTCTATTTTACATTGTGATTTTTTGGACAAATTAAGTTTAACAATACAATTCTCATTTTTTATATAGTAAAAAACCAATTTTTGATAAATAAAAATAAAGTGACTAACTTCTTAATTCTTATAGAATAAAGGGATATACTTCAAAAAAAGAAGAAACTGTGAAAGTTAAGTTTGAAATGGAAATTGTGATCATGAAATAGATTCTTACAATACTATAGTTCACCCTTAATATTGATTCGATATCTTGCTAAAATGAAGTCCCAAAAGATTATTAGTGTTTAACCTAATCAACAAAACTTTAGATAGGATATATCATATTCCAAAGAACTAAACAAAGAAAGACATAAAAAACAAAACCAGTAAATTCTTAGAAAAATAAATCATAAATTAGAAACATTAATAGATCAAACATAATACCATCAAAAGAAACAGAATAAAAACCCATCAAATATCAAAATTACATGATAAACTGAAGGCAAATAAATCCAATATTTATTCTCTCTTGATATTTTTTTTAATAATAAATCAAGAGATTAAAATAGGGATAGAAATACAGACATGTTAGAAGAACATGTAAGCTTATAACAGTTATATACCTTTTACTTTTGGTTTTCCCTGCCTGGCTTCACCCTGAGTGCCATTCATCTATGTAAGCCGTATAGTATGTATAGGCTGTGTTTTTCACCGTATGCTCCACTGAACCCGGCGGTGGTGTCGCCAACAACGGTGGGGGTTTGCAGCTTGATGAGTTGCCATTGAGAGGAGGAAAGGTTTCCAGGCTATATAATTTTCTTTTTATATAATTTCCTCTTCTTCATATATAACATGTTCCAGCTGTTTTTTCATGGGGAGAAAAACTTGTTACGTATTGGTGGGGTTTTAGGAAGTTAGGTTTCTCTTATTAGGTTAAAAAACCACAATAATGATATTTGGACATTGATCTTCTAATTCAAACCTTTGGACATTGATATTCTTAGTGGAACTTAATTATTATTAGAAGAAAGTAAAAGGACTCCAACCTTAATATTTACAGTTCATGTAGTAAATTTAAAGTTGAATCTCGATGCGACTGTTTTTTGGTGCATATGTTTAGTTTAACTATGCCTACTATGCTGAATATAACCCAATACAATTTTTAATCCTAAAACATGTTAAAGTTGAAGCAAAATGCTGAAAAATAATAAAGGGGTTATTTGTTAGGTGTCCTGAGTGGCCCTTGTATTTAGATTCTCTGTGCACATACCGAAATGGGTGGTACTGGTTGATTATGCCCTTGAAATGTTAGACTTCTCTCTTTTGGACTATAGCTTGTAAAGTTAATAATAAATGAAATTATTGAAGGCAAAAACTATAGTTGATATATATATATATATATATCTGTTAAATTGAGAACAAATTTTGCTAAATAATTTTTTACTAATTCTATTTTGTTATGAAAATTAGGGTAATGGTAATATATTATAGGGTATATGCTTGAGTAAATAATATAGTCATGGCGTGTGGAGTTGGAAGTAGAAAATAATCTGATATATAAAATAGGGTCCAATATATAAAATATATAGTGGTGAGTGGAGACGACAGGAAATCCTTTCAGGAAATTCAACTCGCGAATTCATTACCATTTGGACTCAAACATACAAAAGAAGGGAAACATTTTATTCAAGGGAGAAGGCAAGTCAAGGCAACAATACATGGTCAGTTGGTTGGGCAGCCTCCACTCATTTTATTTTGGCATAATCTTTCTTTTTACCCTCAAACTAAAATATTAAATCATTTTAGCCTTTTATTTTCTATGCAGTTTTTTGAACCCTCAAAACTTTTAATTTTTATTAAATTGATTATAATCTGATGGAGAAGTTGACAACAGCATTAACTTATTAATGTAGTATCCATATGATAATTTATATGTATTTATTGTCCGCATATGTAGTATTAGTTTATCTTATACATTATGTCAACAAAAAAAATTTTAAAAAACTATGAAATTTTAAAAAAAATCTAAAGTTAATAAAAAACTTACAACAATAAATCATCAAAACTATTAAAAATTTTAAGCAATTACAAAAATTATAAAAAATTTAAAACCTCGATCAGAAACCAAGTTTTGTTTGGGGTTTCGGATATGTTTGGTTGAACGTTTTCTGGGGACAATTTTTTTTGAGGATTTTGGAAGGAGAGGGGAAAATGGAGGTTAACAGTGTTGGATTGGTAGCCAAGTCGAAGTAATGACGGTGTCGGAGTGAGGAATAGTTGCTGTAGTTGGGATAGGAGGAGGCGCGGCAGGGGCGGAACAACGTTGGATTTTTTGTATTTTAATAATCTTTCTATTTTTGTTTAATAACCTTTTGAATTTTTAAAACTTTATATAATTTTATAACTTTTTAAAATTTTCTTAATAATTTAATAATTTTTTTTGAATTTTTAAAATATTTTTATGAATTTTTTTGCAATATTTTTACAATTTAAAATTTTTTTATATTTAAATAATTTTTGAATTTTTAAATAATTTTTAATAATTTTCTAGCCATTTTTTAAAATAATTTTAATTTTACATTTTTTCAATTTTAATACTTTCTTTATAATTATATATTTTTTGATTTTCATAAAATTTTAATTAATTATTAATATGACATATAAATATAATAATAACGCGCTAATAATAAATACACATAAATTACCACATCAACACTCAACTTTTTCACCTGATCATGCTTGATATGTTAAAAACACCATATTTAAGCCATTTGCATTAAGCCTATCAATTACAAAGGAAGAATTATAGGCAAGTGTTGAAGCCTGTGCCCAAGAAGCTCTGGGACGCTTAAGTCAGTGAAGGGGGATGTTATTTGATAATGTTTTATCTGGATTTGGGTCTTCTGAGTGAGTTAGCTTTAATAATTAAGTGGTAGCCAATTTTGACAAGAAAAACTACAATGACCATAATTTACGAAATGAAATGATGCATGCGTTTTTGTTAAAAGGTGGCTTTTATTAATGTGAAGTAAACATTATATCGTTTGAAGAAATGGTGTTTAAGCGTAACGATGGGCGAGTGAAAGTTTTAAATTCTTTTTATTGTTATCTAATTTGCCGCAATTTGTTGTGGCAAGATCATTTCGACACTTAACGAGTTTATTTTCGAGTGTTTTTATTATTTTTTATTTTTATTATCTTCAATTCAATTTATACAAAATAAGTGTTTTTACACAATTTTGAATAATGTCACGACCTAATGGGTCATTATGGGCCTAGGTATGACTTAACGGCTTCATTTAGTGTGTAAGACACTATTTTCAAGCTAAGAAGACGAAGGACGACTGTAGTGTTGCGACATCGAGGAGTGGTGTTGTAACACCGGACTTCGAAGCCACATTTTTTTCATTCGAAAGGTAGTGTCGCGATACCAGTCCTGTGGGCAACGATTAAAATTTTTAATTATGGGTATTGTAGCCCACACAATGTAATGTAATAATACTTTTGGGCTGCTAATCAACCCTAATTAGATCAGATCATAAACTTTATAAATAGGCATGTTTAGCCTCATTTGAGGAGGTTTTGGTCAAGTGAGTCAATTAGTTTTAGGTTTTTATTTCAGTTTGTATTTTCTTCCAATTTAGTCTTTTAAACAATTTTTGTTCTTGTTTAACTTGGATTTAATTTTGATCCAAGCTTTCAATTTGATAGTTTTTAGTTACTTTTTAGTTTTCAATCGCAATCGGAATTGTCTTCGCAACTGTTAAAGGAAATCCCACTTTCGCGCAAAAATTGACATAGAAACGGATTTATTTTCTTTTTCCCTTCTTTTATTTAATTTATTGTTTTGTATGTTGAATATGAGTTTAAGGATTATTGCATCTAGATCCATGAGTGGCTAGTTTCCTTAAGGAGATTAATGAATGGATGTATGACTGATTAACGGATGAATTAAGGTTTAAATTATGTACGATTCACCTTAGGAAGTGATGACCCTAGGAAGTGATTTAGGATAAACGAGATCGAGAGATAAGTTTACTAAGTAAATCATAATTTATCCTGGTCAAGAAAGTGAGGTCGAGAGATAAGCGTGTATTGGTCGATTAGTCAAATTGTTAGAGACTGAGAGGTAATAACTGGTTATGTAACACCAACACCCAACCCGTTAGCCGAATTCGAGTACGGAGCGTCACAACTGAACCGGGTTGATGTACACACTTGGAATTCACTATTTAAAATCAGGTTGTATTACCTATTCAATTAAAAACAATCTTTACAACAAAGGCACTCATTTTAATCCAAGAGTTCACTGTCTCAACTTCGGACACTAAGGGAATTTCATAATTACAACGTAATAAACTTCGAGGCATAGCCTCACATAGTACCCCTTTCCTATGTGCATGACACCGTGCCGACGTTTAATCCTTGAATTAACTCAGTGTGGCTTAGTCCCTTCTCGAGTTCCTTGGCACACACGTTTTGCAGCCATAGGTTGAACCCTTGTAAGTTCGGATGAACTTAGTGAGTTTCTACGTTACGCGAAAATAGGCTCCATCTTACAGGGGTTTAAATAGAAATAACTAAATATAAATAACTCTTTGCTTGTGCGAGTATATTTCTCTTAAACCCGACATAGCCGGCTCTGATTTATTTTCGATCCTATCCATTGGCGAATAGATCGTCAGGCAATTTCCTCCCAGTCAATCCTATCAACCTTCAATCAGTCTTGACGGTTTCTCTTATGTCTCGCCCTCTCTACGAGCTCTATCCTTTCCTTTACGTATTTTCTTTCTTCCACTTATCCCCAAGGTGAATTCTTCTTTCCACCATGTACTTATAAGTTAGTCTCTTAGGTCTACCCTCCTAAAGGTCCTTGGGTATGTTTCCCCTTAGTGATCATTTCAAATCTATTCAGTCCATGACGGACTCCTTATCTTACCATAGCCTGCGGAATTAATTGTTGGCTTGGTACTTTCTCAATAATTTTCCCTTTGAAGAGGAATAGTGTTTACAGACATATCTGTCACCCAAGGTATCCCTCTTTGTCAACGAATTCGACTAACCCCTCTTTTCCTTATGGACTAACCGACGTGCTTTCGATCAACCACTAGTATACGGGGTTCCTTGAGTAGCCCCTGGAGGCTCTTGGTGACGGATCCTTTTTTAGTGATCCTCGGATAAACCTTAATTTGTTTGCCTGTGCATCAAGCGCATTACTGGTACGTCATCTCCCGTGACTATATCTTGCCGGGTCACCACCCATAGGCTCTACTGGTTTCCACAACTACTATTTTAGTTGTCTTTTTCCACTTTCACATGCTTCCCATTCATTGGCGGATTCCTTCGGCTCACTGGCTAACTATTTCGCCCCATACTTCCACTTTACTTTCAACCCTTTTTCCTTGTTTGCAAAATTTCTCATGATTACTGTCATGATTCACCTCCTGTGTTTATTGTTTCGGCGAACTACTCCGTGTTTACTGTCTCGGCGAATTACCCCATGTTTCCTTTCCTGGTAAACTTTTTCGTGTTTACTATCCCAGCGGACTACCCGTTACCATAACCAAATTTTTATTAGATTTGATTGGGCATGTGTTTATTTTAATTGGTAAATATTTCAAAATTGAACTACAGTTTTAGAAAAGCATGGGCTATTTCTTTATTTTGAGGTTGTGTTTGGGATTAAGTGAAATAATCTGCCTTGCCTCCACCTTGTGGAATATTACAAGATTTTTAAAATAAACTTGAGTGCTAAATTTTCAATATTACTTGTGGATTAACAAAATCTTATGTTGAGTATATGAAAATATTAACTCCTACTAAGACATCCAAACCAAAGAATAAAAGTGTTGACAATATTTTCTTTAATTTTTATTTTTTTTTGTTTGAATGTTTCAAAATGATATGATTCAAATGTTGCTTATTAATCTATATTTGTCGGACGGACCACTGTCATTTTCTGCCAACATGCCCCAACTACATGACACAGCGGTGTCGTTTTCTCTCACAAAAGTCTCCTCCACTTAAAGTACATACAATCATTTTATAACATGAATATTTTCACATAAATTTCACCCATGTCTAAGAAATATGCTAACCTATAATAAAATTCTCCCAACCGGGTCACACCTCTCAACTCAATAAATGCATCTTTGATTCATGATTGAATTTACAGCCCTCCAATTTTAGCTAAATACAATAATCTCAATTATATTAAAATTTGCAATTTTCAGATGGATTGAATTTATCTGATATATATCATTCAATCAAGAAATAATTGAATTGTCTAAGAACTCGTTAAACCGGCAAAAATCATATATATATATATATATATATGTAAAAAACAAAAAAAAAAAATACATCAAAAGGAATCAAATTTGGACTTATCTGTGAACTGAATGCCTGACAAAGAATAAGGATTAGGAATTATTTTCATGGAGCAGCACTAGCCACTTTTAGACCACAAGAAGGAAACACTAATAGTGAATGCCAATAATTTCTCACAAATAACTAGGAAAAAACAATGCAGAACCAGTTTTTACTCATCCGTTTCCAGATACTTTGAATGACAAGCAGCAAGAATAGCAGCTCCAATGCCAGAACCATCATTTGCAAGCTCGAGTACAACGGTTTCAGACACCTCTTTTCCGAGCAATTCATTTAGGGTGTTCTCCAAGCAATTACGGTATTCCGTATAGTGTTCATATAGTCCGCCGTCCATTGCTATCACCGTCCTTTGTTTCTCCCCTTCCCTCATTGTATCTCTTCCCATTTTCTTCAGAATACTTAGTATCCCGGCAGCCGAAAGACGTGCCCCCCGCGTTGCTACAATGTTGCAAAGCTGAACAATTACTTTTCTCATCTTCAGGGAGGTATTTGATATCTGCAATAGTGATGATATAAACAGGCAGTAAAATACACGACAAAAGTTTTGATGATCAAGAATCTGAAAGAACCAAGTTTTGATGATCAAGAATAAAATACACAAGTTTTGGGGATCAATAATCTGAAATAACCTCAAGAATGTCTTTCAAGCGATTGGCTACCACTTTGAGGTCAGGGGAAGTGTCCTGATGCATGGCAGATATGATAGGTGTTCTGCAAGTTAACAAAGCTCAAAAATATTACTATTTTGCAGATCTTGAACACTATAGGAAATTGTAACTTTCATTATAGAAAAGGCAATAATATCTGATAAAATTTTCAAGTAAAACAAAATTATTAACTATTACTTGGACTCTTCGTTTTTCTTAAAATAGCGTAAAATGAAATCAGATGCGCCACTAGGGATGAGAGGCTGTGGAAATTGGAGGTCCTATGAGATATTTCATTGCAAGGGCAAAGAAAATGTCTGATACCGGTTTTCTTATTTCGAACATGGAAATGAATAGCATGTGCACCAAGCTATTGCAGGGAAAATGTTAACCAAAACCAATTTATAAAAATTAGAGTACAGCTGATGAACAATAACCAGAATCAAACAAAAGGAGTACCCGGAGTTTGAAAGAAAAGAAAAGATCCATAAAAAGCCAGAAGAAATTACCCCAATATAAACGGCACTTTAAGCTTCGGTGGAACTGTGTCACCAAAAAAAGCAGCTTCCTCAGCCATCCTACGCAAGACTTTACGGACTATTTCTCCCAAGTACATACCAGATGTTACCTTCTCATAAATCTATAGAAAATCAAAGGAATATAAGATGAACAAATTCTGTTATAGAGAAAGCAAAAGCTAAAGGAATCAGAAGAGTATGAAGTTATGAACTTACCTGCTCACCAGGGTGTAAAGTCTCAGCATCGAGTTCATGATCGTACTCTGTTAGTGGAAGATGCGACGACTTAAAGTTACCCCACTCCGTATTAATGACCTTCACAAAAATACCAACAGCAACTTTAGTTAACCTGAATAAAGATTTAAATTGTGACATCAAGAAAGAAAGAAACGATCTCGAAGCTATACAAAGTTTACAAGAGAAATTAAAAAGATCAGCTAACCATCTCTCCTGATTTGAGCGGTAGACCATGCCATTTTGGTATCGCATGGGCACGTTCAACATATGCGGCATTTGATCCAGTACCGAGGATCACAGCAGCAACAACATCATTGTTGGTGAAACGACCTCCAGCTAGTGTCCCAACAGGATCATTGACCTGGTTTCAAAACGGTTGCAGTAAGGCATGGGAATTGGGAGGAGACTAACAATTAAGAAAAAGCAAGATGCTGAAACTCAAGCATGTAAAGGTCCACAACATGAACCTACAAAAGCTGAAACACGCATGTTAAGGCCTTGTTTTTCCATGGCTTTCGTCAGTTCTGCTACCACATCTCGGCCGACCTGTTAATTCAGCACCCAATAACAGTAAAGGAATATAAGTCAATGACAAAAAATTGTACATTCCTTAAAATTTGAGAAACATTAATGCATAATAGTTATGAAAAGAGCGAATGAGCAATTAGCACCGACTGTTTCTTCTATAGAGAAGCCTTTTGTCCACCTAACAAGTGTTCCAGAAGAAATGGATGATTGCAACACGGGAAATGAGAAAGTAAAACCAAGTTCCCTCTGCCTACCGGGACGTAGTTCAAAATCCATGCCTTCTTGAGCTACAAATTTTGCAAGTTCTGCTACAATAAAGTCAAACAATGCCTGAAATCAAGATCACCTATCATACATTAGAGACGAGACCTCCATATGCCTCAACCAGTTTCCCTTCATCTATCGAAAAACAGAAGCACTTACATCTGAAGTCCCTGTCATCAAACTCCGAGGAATTGACACCTCCTCAAACTGTTTACTGACGATACCACGGCCCTTCCCTCCCAAATGCAGTCGTAACACACGGAAGTTAGTTCCACCGAGGTCCAATGCATAAAACAATCCCTTTTCATTCCTTATTTAGGAAAAGAAAACATATAAAAAAAATTTACAATCTCAGATGAAACATAAATTTCTAGATGTGCATCTATGTAGAGACTCCAACATGAACTTGGTCCTACAATCTCAAACCACAGACAACCTCATATTAACTGATTCGACAAAATTCCATCTAAGACTTGGCTTGGCTGATGCAAAATACTCAGGCGTATGTATATAAACACACACATTTATAGAAGCAATATATGAACGAACATTGATATTTTATGCATGTTATGTTAGACATAAGTGAGAAAACACCCTATATTTGAATCCAATCAACAGCAGTGAATAATACATAACCATTGATGTTTATAAACGAAGGAAAGAAATTGAAATACCCAGTAGGTAAATTGTCAACATAGCTGATGAGCATTTTGAGTTTGCTGCCACCTTCAGAGGCAAGGCCCGCATGCATCTCTACAAGCATGGCATCAGCCACTTGTCTCAATTTCGAAATCGGGGTCGCGCATTTCTCTTCGAACTCTTTCACTATCTCCATTGCTTTCTCCCACTTCCCTGACATCTTCATTTTACGATGAACCACCACCGCTGCTGTCACTGCTACCGCTACCCCACATACCACCGCCACCCTAACTGCAACCTTCCCCATTTTCCCACCCCAAAAAAAAGGAAAAAGAGAAGATCTTGGAAAAATTAAATGGGAATTCTGGGTGTTTTCCGATTCAAATCAGTGAATGGTCATTGAATCTATATTGGTTTACAATCCGAGCAATGGTGAGTTGGTGACCTCCACTTCATTCTTTGAACTTCAATAACAAACAAAAGTCCGTTCATTGATAGAAAACAATTCTTTGACTAATTCTCTTATATTTTAAGGAGAAAATAAACCCTTTTACAGAATGTCATGAGTACACGTGTGTGTAAAGAACAAGATAAAGAGTTCAGTTGCTTAGTCAGATGTTAGATTCGGTGGGCCTACTTCGTGTTATATTTTATATTTTTAATCTATAATATTCAACGGGATTATGTCATAAATAATACCTGTATTTTGGCCAAATGTTCAATATTATACCATTACTTTTAAAATTATTTATTTTGATACCTAAAGTATTCACAATTTAATGCCTGTTAATAAGTAGCAAGACAATCAACAAAATTTTGATACGCCCAAATTTGTTATCTAAATTTATTATATTATTATCTAAATTTATTCCTTTTTAGATTTTTTCTTCAATTAAATTGATGCTCGTCTAACTCATGACACCACATCGATTAGAATGTATAAATCTATACTATTACTTAAACTCCTGATTGAGCTGGTTTCATACTTAATCGGATCACCAGCTCGATTAGGGAAATTATGAAAATACCCTTCTATAAATAAAATAAATTATATTATTTAAAGGTTCTTTACTAAAAAAGTAATAAGAATATGCGTAGATGAGAATTAAGCTAAACAAATTGCATTAGTAAATGCTTTAATATACCACTAAACTAAAGTTTTATTTTGATAGTTTTATATATTTTAATTTTATTATGCACACTTTATTACTTCCATCAATTGTATATATTAATAATATATTTGATTGAGTTGGTATCAAAAGTTAACTCGACACCGACTCAAGATTTAGGACAACACAATGATAAATAATTTTATTTATTTTTTAAATTTTAACATCGTAAATATTTCATGTGTTATTATTAATTAATTTCAAGCCATACATTTCATTATTTATTGTATGTTATTTTTAAACACACATTTGTGTTCTATATTTGTGGTTTCCACCTGCATATGCATGTAGTATTTTTTTTTTTTTTTTTTTAATTGAAACAAAGAAATACAAAGATTACTTCCTAGACATATTATCGAGAGTACAGTCTTCCTTCATAATCCCTTTAATCTCCAAAGGGGGTTCCTCAAACATGTGCAATGTTTCGCTCCTCGTTAAAGCCATTTTCGCTAAAGCATCTGCTACCTGATTGGACTCTCTTGGAACATAATTCAAGGACCACTTTCTCTTCAAATGCTAGAATTTGTTGAATCCTCCTTATTAGAGAGCTCTTTGGGCCATCAAGCTTGTATGCGTGTAGTATTTGTTAATAGGTTAAAATGTCTTGTGAGTATAGGTATTCATAGGCTAAGTTGATCTTAATTTTTTTTTTTTTAATCCAAGCTCAAGCATAAACCTAGCCTCATGCGAGCGAATAGTTCATAGTAAGAGACTGTACTAAGATAACTTCCAAAAAACCATCATCCGTCAAGATTAACAGTTGTTCGTATCTTTCATGGAAGATTAACTTATTTGTCTACTAAGATAACTTCCAAAAAACCTTAAAATGTGAAGCACACTAGTCACCATGTCTTTCTACGCCCTTTATGATAAAAGAAAAACTTCATAACTTTATTCAAGTAAATTTTATATTTTTATTATATCCCAATAACTTTTTAAATTTTTACTCGGATAACTCAGAACAAATAATTTATTCCTACATAAGCTTTGCAAATGAAAAAAAGAATTCCATCTGAAAGAATAATAAAAGACTAACAACTTGGATTCAATAAAAGTATAAGGATTTATTTTGAAAATAAAAAGAGCTGCAAAATCTTAGTCTAATAAAAAACTGCGTTTATACTAAAGCCCCAAAATCTTTAGTCTCAAATGAGTTAAGAAGAGCTGCAAAATCCACATGTCCAAGCCCAAAAGCGAAAGGGGAAAATATATAGAAATGGCCCATGCAGGTTTCGAACCTGCGACCTTCGCGTTATTAGCACAATTCTTTGGGTTACGATTTTATTATATTAGTACTCTAAACAATCTTGGTTTATACTCATCCATTGTTGTAATTTTAAAATTTTAAAAACGTAAAAGAAATCTTGTGCGCATAAGTGAAATTATACTTAGACCAGTATCCTTTCACAAATTTTTAATTTCATTTATTATTTATTTTTTGATAATCAAATTCATACATTCTATGTAAAACACAATTGTGAATCGGCAAAAGGGCATAATGCCAATTTTGGTTGGGCAGAGTCAGGTGAGCTTTGTCGCAGGTCGCTCAATCACAAATAATATTATAATTGTTCAGGAGATCATTCATTCAATGAGAATCCGGAAAGGGCGAAAAGGATGGATGACCATTAAGATCCACCTCGAAAAAGTTTTCGACAGAGTTCGTTGGGATTTCTTAAATGACACTCTTCGTGATGCAGGTTTTCCTTGTCACTTAATTACTCTAATCATGCACTCTGTTTCTACTTGTACTATGCAGATTCTATTGAATGGTCCTATGGATGAAATTGTTCCTTCGAGGGGTGTTCGTCAGAGTGACCCCTTGTCGCCATGTTTTTTCATTTTGGGGATGGAAAGACTTGCTCATAGGATCAATAAAGCGATTGCCGAGGGTTTTTGGAAACCTATTAAGTTGTCCAAGGATGGGCCTAGTTTATCTCACCTTTTTTTCACAGACGATTTAGTTCTGTTTTCTGAAGCAGATATCTCTCAGGCTAGTTCTATTACGGCTACTCTTGACCAGTTTACCTATTTCTCGGGTCATAAAATCAACAAGCAGAAAACTCAACTTTATTTTTCGTCTCATACGAGTATTTCCATTCAGAATTCTGTGAAAGAGATTCGCAGCTTCAAGCAAGTAAATGACCTTGGGCGATCTTTAGGTCTACCGCTTTTTCACAAACGGATAACTACAAGTACTTACAGTTTCTTGGTTGATAATGTCAGATGCTGCTTGAATGGTGGGATGCCCGCTTCCATTCTATGGCGGCAAGAACTACGTTGGTGAAGTCAGTCCTATTAGCCATCCCAAACTATTTTATGCAAGTAAGCATGGTTCCCATTACTATTTGGAAGCAAATTGAAAAGCTTGCAAGAAGCTTCATTTGGGGGTCAAGATTGGATAAGAAGAAATTAGCGCTGGTGAACTGGAATGATGTTTGTCAACCATGCCGGAATAAGGGACTTGGTAACCGTAGACTAAATGAGCAAAATATGGCTTTTTTTATAAAGCTTGGTATGCAGTTGTTCACTAAATAGGATACATTGTGAGTCCAAATTCTGAAAGCCAAATATACGATGAGTGAGAGTTGTCCGCAAAGCATACATCGCTCATGGTGTTCGTTTTACTGGCGCTCAATTGCAAAGGTTTGGGATATTGTGCGAGCTAATGTTTTATGGTTGGTTTGTGATGCTCGTGTTTGCGAGTTGGTGACGGATTTGGGGGAATGGGATTGGCAAGCGGTATCCCACTGTTTGAACCATATTATTCTTAACCGGATAGCTAGTATTTTGCCACCAAATGAGGGTATTGGGATTTGGAAAGGGGCCAGCAATGGTCAAGTTACCGTTTCGAGTGCTTATGAAGTTCTTAAAGGCCATAACTGGAATGACACCGTTCCTATTTGGTTACTGATTTGGAGGATAAAATACTCTCAACGCATCATGAATTTCTCATGGTTACTCACATGAGGCAGCATCTTAATTAATGTGGAAATATGTCGAAGAGGACTTAATGCTGATCCATCGTGTACGCGTTGTGGTAATATTCAGGAAGCTATTATACATGCAGTGCACGAATGTCCGACAGCAAAGTTTACTTGGCTTCAAATTATTCCTGCTACCCTAGGAACAGGTTCTTTAATCTTGACCTTGTGGAATGGATCGTAGTTAACCTCCAGTATAATGGTTCTAATTTGAATTCTAGTATTGAGTGGAATGTTTTATTTGCTATGGTTTGTTGGAATAATTGGAAGGACAGAAGCACGTTTATTTTTCAGGGTAAAAGTAGCTCGACATTGGCTTTGTTTAAAAGAAGTCTGACTTGGGCTGAATATTTTGCGTCTGGACAATCGGTTACTGGCCATTCAAGGCAGAAGGAATGGCAACAAATCGGATGGATGGCACCGCCGCAAAACTGGATAAAGATTAATGTTGATGAGGCTTCTTTTGGTGGCTGTAAACACTCTATTACAGCTGGTCTCCTCCGGGATGACGAGGGTGGTTGGATCCGGGGATACTGTCGTCGAATTGGTTCTGCGATTAGAGCTGAGCTATGGGCGATTCACGATGGTTTGATGATTACTTGGCGAGAGGGATACAGGAAGATCTTGCTTGAAACTGATAGTTCTCTGGCTATTCATATGATCAAGAACACAAATGGAGGGGGCGCTAATACTCATTTGGTACGCAGCATTATTCAATTGTGCAAGAAGGAATGGGAGGACCAATTAATACCATGTTTTTCGAGAAGCCAATCACGCAGCGGACTTCATGACGCGCATGGCCACCATGGAAGAGTTTACTCTCAAAGAATTTGCTCAAGCCCCGTTTGGAATAATGCATGTCCATCTAGGAGATAAATGAGGTGTTACTAGGGATGGTTTGTTCTTACTAGTTCTTAAGCCTATAGTACAGGGACTCATCAGATGGTTTAACTAGACTGTGTTAGTTGAATTTAAAAATTAATGTATTATTTACAGATATATTTAATTTATGAATATATTTTTTTATGCTAACATAATTTTAAATTTGAAATATTTATATATTCATTTAAATTTAAAATTATATTTTTATAGATTTCAAATATATTGTCATATTAAATAATAAATGAAATTCATGTGAAAGGTTACTGCTCTAAGTGTAATTTCACTTATTCAAGATTTGTTTTACATTTTCAAAATTAAAACAAGTAAATAATTGGTGAAACGTCAAACATAAATCAAGATCATTTATAGTACTAGTATAATAAAATCGAACATGGCCTATTAGCTCAGTTGGTTAGAGCGTCGTGCTAATAACGCGAAGGTCGCAGGTTCAAAACCTGCATGGGCCAATTTTTTCATATATTTTTTCCACATATTCTTTCGCTTCTGGGCTTGTGAGTTTTGCAGCTCTTCTTAACTCATTTGGGCTTTAGTATAAACACAATTTTGTTTTCTTGGACTAAATTATTTCATTTTTTATTTTGAAAGCTTATTTAGGTATAAATTATGTATTATGAGTACTTAAAAAATTAAAGGATATTGGGATATAATAAAAATATATACCTAACTTGAATAAAGGTTATTGGGGTATTATTTTCCTAAAATGTTTAAATTTTATATCCCTATAACATCTATCATATTTATTACATGAAAGTAATATTTGATAACTAGAATTACGTTTGTAAATTTTATTAAATATATTATTTAGATTTTATTAATTAATATTATTGATATATTATAGTCTTTTTATTTGGAAATTTAAAAATATTTAAATCTCAAATATTATTATAGGTGTATAACAATTAATTCTCTCTAACATTCAAAATTTTGATAGAAAAATTGAATTGTTATAGAGGAAATAGACTATAATATATAATACTATTAAATATTAAAATAAAAATAGTATAAATAAGAAAATGAGTTTAAATTAATTATTTACATGTAGAAATGATCCTTTATAAAATTTTAAACTAGTATTTTGTATTGAATCGAAAAAAACATGTATTAAATATGTTAAAATTATGGTTAAACTAGTTTCAATCCAGTCCGGCCCAACTCATAATTGTTATGTATGCCTCTCTGCCCAAGCCCCGTTAATATTTAATAATTAATATTTGGCGAAGATTTTTTTTTTATTTTTTATTTGTTCTAAAATAGGTGACTAAAATGCGGATCTCCATTCTACCGTTACACAACGGCTAGCTTATCCAACGGTTCAAAAATACAGTGCACTTTAAATTTTCAAATACATCTCTCCCAACGGTCACCAGATTTCATTTTTGTACGTTCTTTCTTCCTGATCTGCCTCCGCATTCACAAGCAAAACAACTCCAAAAAATTCATTTCCAATCAAAAGCAAAAAAAAGATGAAAGGTTCTGAGAGAAAAGTCTCTTTCTCGTCTCCTCCTATCAAATCATATGCTTCTCCCAATGGTAAACTTCTCTCTCTGACTCTACCTGTTTGTTTTGTTTGTTGCCCCCCCCCCCCTAAAGCAAAGAACATTAAGTTATAGTCTTTGAATTCGTATTTGTTTTGATTTGTTTAGTTTGGGATTTTTAATAGGTTCGGATGAGAATGATAGAAGCAATCAGCAAATGGGTTTGAATCTGCAAACACAGAAAAAGCAAGCTGGGAAGACTTTCATGTCACCCACCATTTGTGCAGCTTCAAAGGTCAGTTTCCCAAGAAAGAAAGTCTTAGCTGAAAGAAATGAATCTCTAGGATCCAATTCCTCCAATACCCATTTCTCCAAATCCCCTTGTCTTGATTCTAAGCCCTCCCCAAAGATCATTTCTAAAGCTTGCCAGAAGAATTCCCCAAATCTTGATCCCAAAGTCGCTTCTAAAGACCCTTCCTCTCACAACACACCCTTATCTTACAATTCCAGAGATGGGACACCCTCACCAGGTCCTTATGACCCATTAAACAATTACCTTTCCCCAAGGCCTCAATTCCTAAGGTATAATCCTAGCAGGCGAAAGGAGATCTTTTTACGCCTTGAAATGGAGGGAAAAGAAGGAGATGATGATGCTGATACTGTATCTAGTGACAATTCTTCTCTGGCCTCTTCTCCTTCACATGAAGATGAAGAAATCGGTGACGAATATGAGAATCTTTTGGAGCAAGAAGATGAAGAATCTGACACTGAATGCGAAGAAGAGGCGGAGGAGGAAGTAGCATGGAGTTTGAGAGGAGTGTTGAAATATTTCCTTTTGTCGGTTGTGTTATTACTAAGTACATCATATATTTCCTCCATGAATTCCTCCGTCTCTGCACCAGCTTTTGAGGCCCCAATACTTGGTTTTCATAATATCTCCTTCGGAATAGGTGAGGGTTTTGAGGTTGGATACAAGTTCTTGGATGGAAAACAGGAGCATTTGGGTTTACTGAGCTTTACCCAAGCTATTGCGGATGAGGTAATTGAGGAAGAGATGACAGAAAATGCTAGCATGGGACACATTGTTAATGTCAGCTTGGAGCTAGAGGATAGAATTGTTGAAGCTGAAGAGATGGTTGAAGAAGAAAACAAAAAGGCATATGAAGAAGAATTGATTATGATGGAAGAAGCTTCTGAGGAACTTGCTGAGAATATTGAATTGCAGGAGATGGAAGAAACTGGGGAGCAGATTGAAGATGTAAAGGAAGATGGTGAAACACATGATGTTATTGAAGAGGAATTGGTGGAAACAGGAGAAGTTTTTGATGAGATGGTAAGGGATATTGAGCAGCAGGGGCAGCAAACTGCTGAAGAGGTTGGATTCTTACAGGGTGATCAACAAGCCAGTCTGTTGTCTGAAGGAACAGATTCTTCAGAGGAGATAAGGGTGGTTCCAAAGGAAACCAGTGATACTGACATGGTTCAAACCCAAGTTATGCGATTCAGGAATGCAGTCAGTATGCTGGAGAAGTGGAGCGAATCCCTTGCTCTAAATCTTCAGGAAGTGAATCCACTGAAAGGGCTCAACCAGCGCATGGGGACTGAAGTATTTCTCAAAGTTGCGTTTGGGGTTTTAACAATTTCTGCCATTGTTGTATCCTTTGCATTGGGATCCAACGTTAGGCGAAAGGGAACTGCAGCCTCAAAGCAATCATCTCTGGTGGATAAGCAATCAACCCAACCAGCAGTAAAGGAAAAGCCAAGTTTGCCGCTTCCAGTTGAAAGAGAGGAGCCAAAAGAGCTTGCCATTCCTAACACCATGCCTTTGATTACCTCGGCGGTGGAGAGCGGAGCACCTTCAGTTGAGTTGCTGGCTGAATTCGAGGTCGGCGCAATAAGTAGATCACTTAAGAGTTCTGCTATAAGCAGCAGAATGAATGATGAAATGAGCAGCAGCCATTCTTATTCTTCAGAGAAGGATTTGGGGAACAAGCATCATCAACAAGGTTTCTCAGAGATGTCTGCTGTGAACTCCACTTCATCTGAAACTGCCAAGAAGAAACATTTAGGGAAAGAGTTGGGAAGCAATGACTCGGTATGTTTTTCATTTGTCATCTTTGATGAGACTGTTTTGCATGTTTCAGATTCATTTTATAACAATTGTGTTCGTTTGTTGTATGCAACAGGCAGGAGCGAAGGGAGAAGGGAGGAATAAGGAGGTGACAACTCCACTGAGGCGATCAGCCAGAATCCGATATCGTGCAGACATTGTAACCCCATGAAGGCGAGAGTGAAGAGTATATCAGAAACAGCATCTCTGTTGTTTCATGTTCCAGAAAAGTAATGTAACGTAGGTAGAATTAGAATTGTTCTACTCTAATCTTGTAGGAAACGATCATTATAAGGCTGACAAATTGTTGGTCACCTTTATAATCTTTAATCTTTAATCTTTTGGCGGATGTGCAATGTGATAGGTTCATGAAAACCAGATTTTCATTATAACAATCTTGTGACCATTTTTGGTCTTTTAATGAACTTTCCCTAGCCAAAAAATATTAGCATTTATCTCATTGAAGTTCAAATTTATAGAGCTCAATTTTAGGTTATTGTTACTCCAATTTAACGTAATTAAATTGGTTACTTTAATAGCAATTAAATCCTAATCATTCATTTGGTAACTTGGCAAAAGTACCATATCAAAAGTCAATTATTTTCTGTCTTTGTTATTGTGGAAATCATATTAGTATGTTCGTTTACATCAAGAGCATAATGAAGCTCAAATACAACTGAAGTAAAATTTCAGGGGCAAAGTCAACAATTATTTTAGGGAGGACCGAAATTGAATTATAAATTTTTGAGAGGTCAATGTGTAATTTTATCATTATTAACATATGATTTCATCATTTTTGAAGGGGCTAAATAGAAATCTCTTCATTTTTAGTGAAACCAATATGCAATTTTACCCTATATTAACTTCTAATATCATTATTTTTAAGGGGGGTAAAAAATAATTTTCCATTGCATAATTTATATATGGTCAAAAAATTCTTCTGCCCTCTTTTGTGCCTCTTTTCATGCCCCTCCAATCATATTTTGATTATGATATTTTACGCTTAACTAAGGCTTAGCAAAATCCGATTCGATTCGAAAAACTCGATAAAAAATTTAAATTTTGAATTAAATAGTTCGAGTTATTTGAGTTAATCAAATTATTCAGAAAAACTTGAATAAAAAATTAAATTTTTCGGTTTAACTTGAATATGAACTACACAATTCGAGTTATCTAAAAATCCGAATAAGAAAAGGCAAAACTACGTGATTTTAATAAATGTTTACTTTTTCTAAAGTTAAAAGTCAAAACCATTAAGTTAAAAGTCAAAACTACGTCGTTTTGATAAATGTTTACTCACTAAGTTAAAAGACAAAACCATTATATTATTTATATAGTTAAATAATATTGTACTTCGTCTACTAGTTAAATAATCAGTCCATGTAAATGCAACATTGAGTATAAATAATAGGATTTGTTAACTCAACTCGACTTGACTCGAAATTTTTTAACTCGATTCAAATCAATTTGAAAAAAATTCAAATTGAGTTCAGCTGTTAAAATATGATTTGTCAACTCGATTAACTCGAAATTTTTTGACTCGATTCGACTCGACTCGATCAAATACTCACCCCTACACTTAACCGAGTACTTAACAGATCTTTGCTGTTACTCTAAACCTTGTTAGTAACCATTACAACTAAAAGAAAAAAAGTCTGAAAGAAAATTATTTATATATATATTATTCGGAAACTTCCAACTCGATTGATTAATGTAGTTTTGGTAATGTTTGTAAAGACTAAAATTTTGGATTTATACAAGAGAATAGTAATTAAATTTTCTGTTACCACCTCAAAGATCATAATATTAAATATCCTAGTTAAATTTAGATATCGAGACTTCTCACAAGAGAATGAATTATATAAAATATTGATATTATTCATTTTCAATAGTTTAATATCACATTAGCAATTTCATCTTTAATTTATGGATTTTCATTTAGATTTGATTTTTTCAAGATAAAAATACTAACGTGACATTAAACTATTAAAAAAATACAGATAACGTGACGTCACTATTTCATACAATCTTTCCCCGTCTCACGATACGCTTTTGAGATGCTTCACTTGTATTTTCAATTAATACCAGTACATCACAAGCGATTTGCTCATCCTACCATGTTTTTGTATTGTATTATTCTGCTCTTAAAAAAAATTTCAATTTAGTTATTATTTTATATATTCAAAAACTTATAATTTTTTGTTAACAAATTAGTAATATTATCTTTTACTCTTCAAAACTATTCATTCTTGTAAATAATTTACTTTATTTTCGTAATTATTTTTTTCCGTCTAAAAAACCCACAAAATTTCCAAATAAATAAACTTCTAGAAGATCAAGTGGAACATTTGATGAGAAACTGAAACGGCTCGACCAGATTGGAAACTAAAAACCAAAGTTTGAAGTCAGCGTCATTGAATAGCAAAAATTAAATAAAATTTCACAAAGAAGAAATTGAAAATCTTAAGTTTTTTTACATTAAAACTCCGAAGTTTTCTTTTTTTTTTTTCTTTTCTTTCTTTTAATAAGAAATCAAAGCAATTGAAAGTAGCGACAACATGAACAAAATCCTGAAAAACCCATTTCGTATTTCTACTACATAGGTAGATATTGATCACTTAATGTTAAAAATATTAGTGCGGTTTTATTTTATTAAAAAATTAAAATAAATTATTTTTGTTAAAAAATTCAAGTTATCATATTTATCTTTTATCCAAAACAATATAAAATATTATATTAATAAGATTAAAATTAAAAATAAATAATCTTTTAAAAATTAATATTTACTTTTATCAAATAACATAATTATATTCAGTATTTATATTTACTAATTTAACAAATAATTTTCTAATATAAACTCAACATTTATAAATTTTAGCAATAAAAATTCAATACTTAATTTTTTAGCACTTATATTTTCAATTTATCAAACATACTCTAAGTTTTTGGGGAGAGAGATGTAACAACCTATTTTTCAGTGGTGTTAGGAATAGTGGTTTCGGGACCACAATTCCAGCAGATAAGTCAGTAAATATTATTATTTATTATTTACAAGTCAAGTATATTGAAATAGTGAATTTTGATCTGATAATTTTTATTAATTGAATAATTAGTTAAGTACAAGTAGTTTCGTCCTAAAGTCAAATGATTTTAGAAAATGAGGTATTGGGACCTCGTTTCCGTAATTTGAGGTCGTAAATATTTAGTAAACATATTTACGGAGTCGTATTATAGGTGAATTGCATTTTGTCCCGAAAATTTTAGTGGTTGGATGGTTAATTAAAGTATAAGGACTAAATCGTAAAAGTAGTAAAAGTTAATCACTATAGATTTTAAAATAGCTAAGGGGTCAAAATGGTAAATAGATCATTTTCAAAATTCCAAGCAGTGGTGGATCTCATTAAATCCCATTAAATTTTGGGTTAATTGCTATTAGGCCCTAATTAATTAAGGGTTAATTGAAATAAAGCTTGATTAATTAATAAAATGACCAATTGAGAAATTGGATCATTTGTATAAGTCTAAACAGCAGTGGATGCCAATTGTATCCCACCAATTTTGCTAATCATGTTTAAAGTTTAATTAGTAATAGATTAATTAAAGTTTAATATAAAAGACCTTAATATTTACAATTTTACCAAGCTATATAAATGTAGGTTTGCATGGACGGTGCAGTGTATTTAGCTTATTTTTTATCTCACACTACAATATCGCTACAGTATCTAATCTCACCATCACCGTTGTTTTTACACTAACCATAGGTAAACGCACCACCCAACCAAACCCATCCTAAGTTAATTAAAGAAAAAAAATGACATTTTATCATCATCTTCTTCAACTTACTCTTCCATTGCCAAATGTGGGAAACAAAAACAAGGGTTTGGGTTTCAAGCTTTAACTCATCAATTGGTAAGTCAATTCTAGTCCGTTTTTTGTAATTTTTATGTTTTTGAGATCGTTGCAACAATGTCCAACTAACTCTTATCTCTATTTTAAAAATTGATAAAGATTTCTAAATTTTTCATTGAAGTTAATTGAAGTTTTTGAATATTTATGGTAGAATTTGAAGCTTTGATGGAAAACATGACTGTTTTTTAAAGTGATTTTTGTTAGTTTTGAACATAAGGACGAAATTATTAATATCTTAAAATTGACATGTAATTTCTGTAATTTTTTATAATAGGAGGTTGTAATTGGATATATTTGAAGTTGGTTTAAAATTTGGAGTCCAAATTTGGAAGTTATGATAAGTTTGATTTTAAGGATTAAATTGAATAAAATGTAAAATTTGAGAATTGAATCAAATTGAAATGGATTGTTGCGAAATGGTATAATGTGAGATTAAACCTCGATGAAATTAGTAAAAGTCTTATATATGAGGTTATGGGTTATTGCCTTCAGGTTTCAAGCTCCAACATGTGTTGCGAACTCGATAATACAGGTATATTAAGCCCTAGCCAGGCTATTTGTTGTGTAGGTTCAACCCTAACGGGTGACCAGGCACTATTATATGATTTGTGTAGGTTCAACCCTAACAGGTGATTAGACACTATTATCCAATTCATGTAGGTTCAACCCTAACGGGTGACCAAGTACTATTATCCGATTCGTGTAGGTTTAACCCAAACAGGTAACCAGGTACTATTACCTTCACCTATGTACGGAGTTCTTTTACGAAGTTTCATTGGGTAATATTGTAAATGAAAATGTGATGATATTCCATCGAATGTTGGCAAAGATTATATGATTTGGAAATAAGAGAAAATTTGGTTTGAAAGGAAAAATGTGAACAAATGAGATTATAGATGTGTTTGAGCTCAAAACCTTATATGTTAATGATGTTGTTTGAATTCTTGATAGGTGTATTTGTATTACATAATGATTTTTGTATGTGATAAGAAATTGAGGTAAGCGAATGTTTATATTGTATGAGCTTACTAAGTATTTTAAATACTTGTGTTACTACTTTTCTATAGATTTTGGACATCCGAAACTTGTCGATCGGATCAACAAGAAGCACACACCTATCGTTTCTCAATTTGATAGACTTTTGATGTTTTGAACTTAGTTACTTGTGGCATGTACATAAGATGTTTTGGCTTTGTTAAGTGAAGGAATTATGTTTTGGTATGTGACATTCGGTTTGATGTCAAATTTGGTACTTCGAAGCTTAAAGAAATGACAAAGTTTGAATGATGTTATGCCTATGAATTAGCAAGTGCTTGTGGTTTGACATTGTTGAGTTTGAATATATGTTGGTGCCAATCAGGACATATTGGTTGAATGTTTAGAAGGTTATGTAGATGGATGTTTTAGCTTTGACATATATGTGCTTTGGATTAGGTTTGAATGGTATGAATGGCAATTTAGGTCACCTTGTAGGATTGGTATGTTCCTTGCACAAAAAGGGTTATATATACTGCACACAGTCTGCCACACGGTCGTGTGTCACACACAGGTAGGTGACACGATCGTGTGCACTGTTTGTTCAGGATGATTTTGGTTTCACACGGTCCTAGTTAGTTACACAGTCGTGTGACCCTGAGTTACACTGCCTGACCACACGTTTGTGTGGTAAACTATGTGCAGCATTTATACCCTTCTTTTTGTAAAAGTTTCAAAATAGTTCTAAATTGATTCCAAGTCGGTTTAAGAGCTTTCGTAAGCTTGATTGAGACTCAGTTTTTGTTTGTAATGCATGTTAAACATAAGACTTGACTTGTATTTATTGATTTATTGAATGTTCTTGATGAATATGTATGAGATTGTTTTGTTCACAGCTATAGCATCCTGTAGCTCGGGTCTTGCAACCGGATCGGGTAAGGGGTGTTACAAGAGAATTATTTATTTATTTAGTTGTAAACGGAATTTAGAGTAAGGATAAAATTTTGTTAAATGTAAACTATTATATCCATGCGTCAAAAGATTATTGGAGAGCCTGAAAAGAGGGGGAAGGAGAGGAATTCTGGTACGAAAACGCCAATGTACTCAAAGAAGATAATTGACTTATTAACAAGTTTAGACATTTAAAAAATAAAACAATATAGGACCCCCTTTATTAGATGTCGTCAAGCCCTTTTAATTCCTCGAAGAAAAGATCTGTGGATGTGTATAACATAAAGCTGGTCAGGTCATGCTCCGCATTTGGCTTGGGAAATAAAGTCGACATATTTCTGAACATTTTCAAGGGAATATAGGCGAAGCATGTCCATATTATGAAAGGGCTTAAACAGCAATGGATGAGCCTCATCCACAAGCTCCTTGGGCGTTTCTATAATCTCCCCACTAAAAGAGAAGAATGCAAGGCTATATCTTTCCTTTTCAGCTTCCACTTTCACACGATGGATTGGAGAGTGTATTCTTCCATTGCTCCATGCCTATTCAACATAACAATCCCATTCATTAATTTCCATCATCTTTTCAATTTGAATCAATAACTTGTCTATATATCTAAGAAAACTTCATTTGTATTTTATCGCTAAAGATGAAATTTTTCATTAACACCTAATCTTAAACTTGTTTGATTTGATTCATTTTACTTAAACTATAGTTATATTTTTACTTATTATTGTAACTTGATAAAAAAAAAAAGTAAGAATTATGAGCAGGAACTAACCAAGAATGCATCGCCAGCCATGACAAGGAACATAGAACCAGAGGGCTCAACGCCAATCCAATCACCATCCTTTGTTTTTATCTGTAGACCTGCAACATCATTATCATGAAGAATGGTGATGAAGCTCTTGTCAGTGTGATCGGGACTTCCATTTAAGTCACGTTCATCCTCATGGGGCACCCTATATTTGATGAGTCGAAGAAGATATTCAGTAGATTTGACGTGGGAATCGTAATACTTCCCTACACCATAGCTTTCAAACACCATTTTTTTCACCATTCGATCCAGTTCCGACACCAGCTTCGCGTACGCATGTATTCTCCCACTGATTAACCATTTTCAAACAAAAAAACTGTCAGTAAATCATGCTCAAAATATGGGGTTTGAACTGTGAAAAGAATGAGACTGTGTATAAGAGTATACCAGAAAGTGTTGTTCCCATTAGGCCACATGAGATTGGTGAAACTTTGAGTTGCTTGGAGAATGGTGGGGTTATCAATGCCCATGCTTTCAGAGAGAGGCATGGAAGGGTGTTGAAAGTAACCAAAATAAGGTTTATCAGAAGTGTTTTGAACCTTAATTTGTGTAGGAAGATGGAACAATTGTTGCAAAGAGAGGAAGACATCATCCTGATGTTGTAAAGAAACTCTGTCAAATGTTGCTAAGAAGCACCCGTATTGCTCGAACGCCACTCGAACGTCTTTGCATTTGGAGATCCAAGCCTGAGTACCAGGCTTGGAATTCTCATCAAAAAGATCAATGACGGGTAGCTTCATAGCAGCTGACTGGTGTGCCATTAATTTCTGCTGGGAAATGCAAATATATCTGGCGTTATAGATAGGAATTTGTTGTAATATTTGTTGCATGGCCTAACCCTGGATTTGATTTACTTATATAGACGAGGAGGGGAGGGGGGGGTGTTAAGGCTTGCATTTATTATTAATTAAAATAATGTAAAGATTTTTAATGTGAAATGAAATGTTGGGCGGGTTAGAGTTGGAGGATAGTTTCCTGTATTTGGGTGCCGCCCCTTGTATATGTGAGGGCTGTTTTACCGCCTATCCCTAAATGAATCGAGAATTAGCGATACGTAACATTAAAGAAATGTTGCTGACTTTCTTTAAAAAATTAGACTCAATCTCCGCCCAAATGAAAAACTAGATTTCATTATCAACGAACCAGTTCGGTACTACTTGAACCGACTTTTATTGTTTATCTCTAAATTGATTTCAAAATCTTCTTTCCATTAATTTGGATTTAGTACAACTAGTTCATGCAACTTACAGTTCTGTTGCAGGATTTTCAATTTTATCGTAAGAAGTTTGTGAAATATATTCATGATCAGGGTTTTGTCTCTTGGTCAAGGGCGGTGTTAGGGGGTTAGACCCTCCTAAAATTGGAAAATATCACTTTTCACCTTCTATAATTTATAAAATTGTTAAATTATTGTTTGGCCTGCAAAAAATGATAAAATTTTAATTTAATCCTTTAAAAAATTATAAAGATTTAAACTAATACAGTGATGAAATTATATTTTAACTCTTATAAAAAATACATAATTTAATTCTAGCCCACTAACTTTTTTTGGCTTCGTCCTTGCTCCTGCCTCTACTAAAACACCCAAGTGCTTGAAGATATAGTAAGTTCACATAGTGGGAGTACCTTGTCAAATACTTGAACAAGCAAGATCAGAGTAAAGTGAATAGTTTGCGCATCTCAAGGCTCGAACTACTAACCTCAAAGGCTTAGAGTTAAACTATAATTTTATCATTGTATTAGTTTATGTATTTATAGTTTTTATAAAGACTAAATAAAAAATTTATCATTTTATGGGGTCAAATTACAATTTTATCACAAATAACTTATAATTTCATAAACTTTAAAGGATTTAAGCGTATTTTTTCTATTTTAAGGAGGCTAAGGCTTTACCTCCCTGACTCCCTCTAACGTAACCTATAGCACGGTACCACTTGGGTTAGCTATAGACAAACAACATTTTGTATACTACACTCTAAGGAATCAATCATAGATCTAAGTTTATATCATATTACATCTATACAATTCATTCCTTCTTATGCCATTGAGTATCCTTTGTATGAAAAATAATAATCAATCAATTTAAATTTAATCATGATATTTATATTTATATCTATAATTTGTAATTTGTAATATTAAAATAATGTATATTAAATTTATTTTATTTTTTATTAAAATTTATTTTTGACGATGAAGTTTTTATAGTTCAAGGAAAGAAAAAAAAATATCATTTATGAATTATTATGCACACTTATTAACTAATAAGAAAAAATAAATAAAAATTGAAACATAATTTTTTAACATTTTACAATTATTTTAATTAGAATTTTAGATTCCTTTACTATTGGAATATTTGATATATTTAATTATCTTTAAATAGAAACTACTTATATTAATTACATGAAATGAATACATATTATAAAATAAATTAAAATAATTAATTACATATTTTTAAATAATGATTTCTTATATTGATTAAATGAAATAAATGTATAATTAAAATAAACAAAAAGAATTAAGCGCGTAAATTTACGTGCAATGCACGTGGCAGGTCTAATTATACTCTCGGTCCTTGTATTCCTTAAAATTTTGAAATTGAGTCCTTATACTTTTAATCCCAATAATTTAATTCCTCTACTCTTATGATTTAATAATTGAAGTCCAATTGATAATACCGTAAAAGGATTTTTGTTAAATTGGAGTATCATGGCAACTTACATAGAGAGAATGCCAAATAAGCAAAAAAAAAAAAAAAATTGATGAATAATGGTTGTAAGGTTTTAAGCACCATTTTAGAGAAAAAAAGTGAAAGTCAATTCTTTTTTTCTTACATGGCTTCCACACATCTTTAGATTATTTTATTTTAAAAATGTTGCATAATCCAATTTAATGGAATCCTATAAACTGAAATTTAATTATTAGATCAAAATAGTTAGGACTAAATTCTTAAAATAAAAGTTGAAGGATTAAATTTTAAATGTACTAGGAGTATAAGGACTACAAGCATAATTAAATCCATGTGATAGAAGAAACTATATATACGCATGGGCGGCGTTGAAGGGGTCACGTAGGGCCTTACCCGCAGAAAGTTTTTACTTTAGTCCCTTTAATAATTGTAAAAGTTTTAAGTTAATTCAGCGGTAAAATTACTTTTTGACTCTCTTAAAATTTAAAATTCAGTTTTGTTCCCTCCAAGAATCGTAATTTTTTTTTATTAATATAGTAATAAAATTATATTTTAACTTTCTCAAAAAATTATAATTTAAAAGAAGCTTCTAAATTTATTTTAAGACAACTAGCAAAAAAAGATTAAGAAAAACAAAGGAAGGAGATTTGTAGAGGAAAATGATTAAAATAATTGATGCATATGTTAACATAGTTTGTTAGAACAAAACAACAACATTTATTAAAAAATAAAACATGGAAGCATTTAAAAATATTTAATTGAAAGATAGCTAAATAAATAGCAATCATCATAAAAGAATGCATACATAATTTCTTTTAATATTGTTAGTATTATGATATTATCTTTACCTCACCTTAGTCGGATTTAAACAATGGAAAGAAAGTTTGAGAGAAAATAAAAATAAAAGATGCATACATAAAATTTATGAGTAAATTTAAGTTATTCATCCCATCAACACTTGGATTTTGTTATTATTAAATTTTAAATATTATAATTTTTTATTTTTATATTATTAGTAAAAATTAAATAAATAAAATCATAACAATATTACACTTATTACTTTGAATTAATTATCATTATATCAATTTAAATCAATATTTACCTTTACAGATATAGAAACATTTACATCCAAAATTTAAATACATTTAAGAGATAAATTTCAAAATTATACATGAATTTTAATTTGGTGTAATTATATATATAAAACTCTAATTGTGGTTCAAAAATATTGAAGCATATTTGAACAATAATAATGACACGAAAGAATGATTGAACATTATTTTAATTGATGATGAAAAAATATAATAATATAATATATTTCTATTTTTTCTATAAATTATTTATATTATGGGAAATAAACACTCTTAAAATCATTTATTTTTTATTCTGAACATCATTCGTATTTATCATAAAGTGTTATCATACCCTTTAGTTGTTGTAGGGGAGTGTGTACAGCTTGGTGTCATATGCAGATATTTTAAGGGAACTGGCAGTTAGTTGGCCTATTGGGTAATGTGTTGTATAAAAAGATGTTAGTGATTGGCCTACCTCATGCCTCTTTCTAAATTAAGAAATGATTAATTTAGCATATGACATTGCAGAGTCAAAACTAAGATAAACAAATTGCCCCACAATTTTAAGATCACAATAGAGTTAGTCATTGAATCTAAACTTGAATCCTGGTTACATTGCAGCTAGCACCCACCGTCCCATAATACAAAATAAATAATTACATCGTCTCATTTATGCTAAATTAGATTATGAATATTTATTAAAAGTTTATAAGAAATAAATTGAAATTTTGGTTTAAGTGTTTATAATATGTATTGTTTTAATATAGAATTATTAAAAAAGACAAAAAAAGTGTCCTCTTAATAAAATAATAGATTGTGTAAAAATATTATTATTTTTTAATTATTTTACAATTAAGTTGGGGGTAGAATAAAAGGAATAAAAGAAATTGAAAATATGAAAATGGGGGGGGGTTCCTGAATTGAGGGACTGCAAAATGAAGTCAACCTTAAAATAGGAGTGCTGAATCAGCCGCCCCCTCACTTTCTCAGCTCAATCCACATGCTTCTAACATTGAATAAAATTAATATCTTAGGTGATAATTTCTCAAATGTACATTGCATTCTGGATTTCTCTGTAACCTTTGGAGACAGTTATCCCGACATTAATTCATTAATTTCATTTATGTATTTAATAATTTGTATTATGATTATCTTGATTTAATTAATGCACAAAAACATATTAAATAAGCCGTAAGCCTTGACTTATGTTAAACTCTAATGAAATTGATAACCCCTAAATATAAAACAAGTTGGATGCAAAAGAGTTGTTTTCCAGCAAAAAAAGGAAAATGGTGTTCCACGTAAAATTAAGTTTGTTAATAGCAATATATTTAAGTTGTTCTGAAAGCATAGACTTGTGAGGTTTAATTAAACAAATATTTTCCCTCTATTCCGTTCAAGTTTCTCCTTTACGCAACTTGTTAATTTTGTCAATGCTACGACTTTCTGCTGAAATTAAAATTCAATATTTAACTTTTAAATAAAAGATTATATCTTGGGTTCAGCAAAATTTTAATATGATTTGAATTTTGAATTCGTTGAATGCTGTTTTAATTGGCTAAATTAATTATGTTTTCAGATCAGGCCTAAAGCTTATAGCTATAATTGCAATTATAAATAGTATATGTAAGAATTAATTATAATTAGAATCAAGTATAATGCACAATTGAATAAATACAGAGTTAAATTAAAACAATTCAAGAGAGCATTCATACATGATGAGATTTAAGACGGAATAAATCTGTATACAACTTAAACATAATTTACACATTGTATGAGTCAAACCTAAGACATCAAAATCCCGACGCATTAGCCCTTACCAACACTATCAAAACTTCACTAGTAACTAATTAAAACTTGTTTTTGATACAATGCTTAAATTATCTGTGGCCCCCAAATTTTAAAAGTGGATGTCTTCCAAGTTATTACAACTACAACAATGCCAATTCAGTTAAATTAAATAGAGATGGTAAAATTTATTTGTTCATAGATTTTTTTTTTTTTTTTGCTTATTTCGCGATTTAGCATTTAAAATATATTCTTTTTTGTATTGAACCTTTTTTTAGCTCACTTTGGTACGTAAAGTATTCTACCATTACAGTTTTTAGTCCAAAATTTGTGTTTTTTTTTTTAAAATCGGCTTATCAATTCTTGACATGTATCTTTTGACTTTTCATTTCATAAAATACTTCTATTAGAATTTTTTAATAAAAAATATATTTTAGAAAAGGGTAAACTGTCTAGTTGGTCACCCAATTTTTAAGGCGTTTTTATCTTAGTCACTCAAAATGAAATTCTTGCAGTTTGGCCACCCAATTTTTAAGGTGCTTTCATTTTAGTCATCCAAGCATTAAATCTCTAACGACAGTTAACTGCTCATGCCACATCATAATTACACTTTCATTTTGGTCACCTAAGAAATATTTCTTGAAGTATTGATTGGGGTAAAAAAAATCAAATATTAAAGTAAAAAAGCAATAGAAACTAAAATAACATACAAAAATTGTCAAATTGTACTTGTTTATCCCATTGCCAAAATTCTAAATTCATTTTTCTTTTAATATTGAAATTTCAAATTTCAAAACATCAAAATCAATTGAATAAATTGTTGAATTTTTTTTATCCATTGATAATGTCAACCTATTTGTTACTATATATAATATTAAAATTAATTATTTTATTATCCTTTTGAAATTTTATATAATTTCGGATCTTCAATGTTAAGCAAAAAGTAGACGAAAAATTATTTGCAAATAATTAAATTAATTGCTTGTTCTTTGTTTAGGTAAAGAAGCGACGAAAAAATTACGAGTTTAGTTTAGAATGGAGGATAAAATTAATTAATTTAATTAATTATGTAACACCCTTAACCCGTATCTGTCGTCGAAATAGGGTTTCGAAGCATTATCGAGTAATCGTAATCTAAATCATTCATTTCAAAACATTTCAATAATCATAATATAATTCATCATTAATATGCATAACGTCCCTTATTCAAGCCTTTGAGGCCTAAAGATCACTTTAGAAACGATTTGGGACTAAATCGGAAACATTTGAAAATTTTGAGAAAAAGTTAGAAAAATTTCATTGTAGGGGTCACACGCCCGTGTGTTTGGCCGTGTGGACCTAAAATGTGCCTTAAACCACAAGTTTATCATTTCCTACTTACTTGGGCATTAAGCAACTCAAAAACCATTCTTTAACCTATTCAAAACACGATCAAACACACTCAAAACATGCCAAAACAATCATCCTAAGTGCCTAACCAATGTATCCTCATTGGTACCACATTTATATCATCAATGCATCATTCAAATCAAAATTATAAACATGCCAAAATCCATCAATTTGGCCTTGCTCATATCTACCTAAAACATCAACTTTAATTCACATACACATAACAAGTTTTGATTCAATTCAACATACCATATTATGGCTTCAAATAAAAACACATGTTTACATATATATATATATATATATATATATATATACCAAACCAACATAACACTTATAACTTCATTTACAATTCATCCACAAAATAATTATCAACTAGACATCTTAGGTACATGCCAACACAAAAGATCAACATCACCACATTTGAGATCGGGATCGTTGCTGGATGTTGAATCGGTGATCAAAAGTGAAGCACCTAACCTACGCACGGAAAATAAAATCGTACGCTAAGTAAAACTCAGTAATATTTCTATAATCCGAACATTTAAAACATAAAGATACATGAATGCTCAATTTAAATTACATAATCACATTTCTATCTAACAAGCAATTGTAAATTTATCACCATCTCAATTTCATGTATAATAGCATATCATTTCATACTATACTCAAATTGCACATGCTATCATCTTTTTATTTGTTTAACAAATATCCCAATTCACATCCCTTGCTATAAAAAAAAGCTTTTCACATATCAATCAACATTGCATTTATACAATGGCACAATTCATTCCATGTTCAATTCATGAATACATATCTCATATATTTCATTTGATCACAACATGTTTCACTTTTCATGTTTCAATTCTCTATCTCATTTCCATTTTACATAACATGCCATTCCAATATCAATATAAAAATCTAATATTTAACTACCCCTATTAACACAACTCAGACTCAGACGGATACACAGATCCAACCAGCACACCAGTTTGGCACCTAGTGCCTCATCAGATAAATCCAAAGTAGTAACTGCGCCCAACGCTATATAAATTGACACCCAGTGTCTCATCGGTTAAACCGAAGTAAATTGGCACCCAGTGCCTCATCGACTCGAAGTCGAAGAAATCCTTGAACTCTTCCTATCCTATGACATGCCATCTATATCCGACTCAGCCCGATACAGCTAATAGGGTTTAATTTCACATTGCAATTACAATCAATATCCAACTTTCACATTAGCACATATATTCATTTCAATTCAAATAATCAATACATTCATAATATATATACCAATTCAATCCATTTCAATCAACTATCAAAATGTCAAATACTCACCTAAAAAACTTACTATATACATTAAATCGAATTACAATAATTAAAAACTAGATTTGGATTTATAGAGATACAAACCGTATATTCCGAGCTATTCGACGTCAATTTTATCCTTCTTCTTTTTAGTCGAGGATTCTGGTACGACGTTAGCTACGGAATTAAAACAATTAAAATACATCAATACAACACAAATCAATTTCACATTAAATATTTCAATTTTCACTCAATAATTGCTTAAATTCCAATTTAATCCTTAAACCAAGACTAATTTTTATTCTTCACATTTAATCCTTAATTTTTACACTAATTTTACTTTAAGCTAAATTTAGTTCCCTATTTTTAATTAAACCCCTAAATTTTGAATTTTTCACAATGTAGTCCCTAATACACAAAATTTGCAATTTATTCTACAATTTAATCCTGTTCCATTTCTAGCTTAAAAATCTATCAATTTAATCCCTAATACTAAAACTATTCAACATTAAAAATATTTAAAATCTTAATAATTGCTAAAATTTTGACATGGGTCGAGTAGTACTTAACATCGAGATTCCAAAAATATAAAAATTACAAAAAAAAGGAACTAAATCGACTAACCAATTAAAGTTTGAACCTTAAAAGTCCCTATAGCCGTGCGTTACCCTTCTTCTCTTCTTTCTTTTCTTTCTCAAACTTTTGCATGTCTTTCTAATTCTTTTTCTTTATTCTTTCTTTTATTATTATTATAATCTTTATACATGTTAATCCCATTTTATAATTCATAATATATAACATATATATATATATATTAGCTATTATATATATGTATAAATACGCCATTAATGCCGTCTACTACCCAATATAAAGGTATAATTACTACTTTAATCCCTCAATTGATTTTTAATCTATAATTCAACTTTCACCCTATACGCGATTTAGTCCTTAAACTATAATAACTCTTAGTTCATGCAAATTCACTTAACCGAAACCTAATTAACTACACAACTAACTTTGTAAATATTTATTAAAAATATTTACGAGTCCGATTTACGGGAACGGAGTCCCGGGAATACACTTTCCGACACCCCTGACTATAAGGTCGTTACAAATTAAAAGAAATTTTCTTTACTTTTAGCTTAGCATGGAAGATTTAATATCATATAATCAATCAAAATTTGAGTTTCATTGACAACTATTAAAGACAATAATTTTCATAGATAATTTTTGAAAATAAATTCAAAACATCAAAATAAATTAAATAAATTATTCAAAATTTTTTATCCATTGATTATTTTCGGCAATGGGATAAACAAGTAGAATTTGATAACTTTTGTGTATTATTTTAGTTTCTACCACTTTTTCAGTTTAATCCACGATTTTTGTTATCTCAATCAATACTTAAAAAAATTATTTTTTAGGTGACCAAAATAAAAACGACCTAAAAGTTGAGTGACCAAAATGAAAGTACAAACATGATATGACATGTACAATTAATCACCGTTAAAAATTTAACTCTTAAATAACTAAAATAAAAACTAATTACAAAAATTTTATTTTGAATAACAAAAAATTGGTTCAACAACTAACTAGTTTATCTTTACAAAGTAAAGCATTATTATTAAAAAACCTACCCTAAACCCATCCCCTGCCGCTGCACACAAATCATTCATACAAGCCTTTGATCGTCCGACTTGCCTGGCACCATTGCACGCCGATCATCCCACATGCATTCGCGTGTTCAATTACTATTATTAAATATAAGTTAAAATATGTTCAAAGTAAATTTACTCTTTATTCAATTGGAATTTAGTCTTTTTAATTTTTAAAATTTTAAATTTAAATTCAATTATTAATATTATTAATTTTTTTTATTAAATTTAATAATGTACCATTTTGAAATAAAAAAAAAAAACTTACTTTATAGTCATGTAAAAAAAAAAACGTCGATGATGAACTTGAATTTATCATAAGAATTTTAATGATGTTAACAATAATACTTACATTTTTAAATCCAAAAAGTAGAATACTAACTTCCTTAAAATAAAAGTAAATAGATTACATTTTAAGGGTTAACATGTAGTGAACTTATCCAAAAGTACCTAGCTGGTATTTAGAACTTTTTTTGTACCTAGCTGTTACCTGAACTTGTATTCTATCACCTAGTTTGGTACCTATACACTAACCGGGGTTTAAAAAAGGTATGTTTGAAAAGTTGTATGTCTTTGTATTGCCTACTGTCTCTAGAGAAAAATTTTGGTATAAAATCGATATAGGACCAATTGACCCCCCATTTTAAAGAAAATGCCTGGAAGACCAAAAAAGAACAAAGTAAAAGAAAAGAGAGAGAGGAGCGGGAGTAAACTGTCTAGAAAAGGGAGAAAGATAAATGCCACAAATGTTTCATGGTTGGACACAACTCCAGAAGCTGTCAAACTTCATCTACTTAAGTGTTTACATGACTAAAAATTTTAATGTAATTGTTAGCTAATTTGAGAACTCCTAATATGTGAATTTTGTAGAGTACACCTCCACTAGCTCCTGCTCAAACATCTTCATTCGAAGCATCTGCATCATCACCACTAGCTCCAACATCACCCTCATTTGTACCAAGACCAACAGTAGCATCTGGTTCGGCCCCAAATCATGCTACAATTACATCTTTTATGGTAATCTTTTCAAGACTTTTATTAACTATTCTTTCATACTATTAGACTAATGTTACAACATTTACTACAGACACCACCAGCTCCTTCAACACGACCAACTCCTTCCACCATGCCAACCTCTTCAACATAGCAAATAGTTACAAGATTCGTAATAGGGGAAAACAAGTTGGCAAGGGATTGGGTTATACACTAATTAGAGGTCAGGGATGCAAATTTCGAATGTAAGTTACCAATTGTTGAACTGTATAACAGTTCCTGTTATGTTTATTGTATTTTGGGGACATGTTTTTTTTCTTATTATGTGTCATTGCATTGCTGCCTAGTATGAGAGGGGAAACCATAGTAACTGCCCCAACCAAGTGCACCAATAAAAAGAAAGGAAGCAGCAACATTCAAACTGCTGGTGGGACTCAGGAAAATAGAAACACAAAAAAAACTAAGTCCAAAGATCCACCCAAGCACAATCCTAAGCCATGGAGATAGTTGATGTTGAGTCCAAAATCCTAAGCAAACATGTTTTGTTGGTGTCAATCTGATTTCGTGGATGAGTTTTGGATTCTATTTTGTTGTTTATACCTCTCAATTGGGTTCAATTAATTAACATGCTATGGATAATTTGATGGTTCTATTTTGTTGATGTCAATCTGATTTTGTATTTCCAATGATCCTTATATGATGATTCTATTTAAACATGTTTTCTCCACATGTTTTCTCCATGAACCTCAATTTTGGCATCTGCTAATTCTTTTACAACAACATAAAAAGACTTTCCATTCAATTCATTCATTCTTAACATCTAATACAACAAATACATGGACAATATTTCACCTTCCACAAGCAAGATAATCCAAAAAAACTATCCATGATACAATTAACATCTTATAAGCAACTATTACTTAGTTGTTCCTTGACATTTTAACCTTATACAATGTGATCTTCTTTTCTAAACGAGTTACATTCAATCGCATTCTTTGTATTTCGTCAATATTGAGATCATTGTTCTCAAGTCTTAATTTTCTTTTCTCTGTCAATAACATCTTATTTTAAAGCATTATTTCATCAATTGTGTATCCTTGTTCTTCTACAGTTGAATACGTCCTATCATTGTTACCTTCAACCCATCAAAAAAAAATCTAGAATATGAAAAATCTCAGAATATATCTTCAACCCAAATTGTAACGAAATGTTAGTACACAAAATCTTCAACTAAAACCACAAAACCCTCTGTTTCTCACACACCCAACTATGGCAGACCAAAACACAAATCCTAATTTACCTCTTTGAAGTTCGCACACCCAAAGAATTTTCTTCCTTTATTCTGTGGAGTATTCGCGTTGCAAACGGGAGCCCTTAACCCATCCTAATTGACCTCTTTGAAGTTCGCACGCCCAAAGAATTTTCTTCCTTTATTCTATGGAGTATTCGCGTTGCAAACGGGAGCCCTTAACCCACAATGGCAGTACAAAACCCTTTTTTTAAGCACATGATTTTTTGTTTGGTGAAGAATGCATTTTCGCTTGTTTTCTTCCTTCAAAAGATGTGCTATGAACAGATAAAACAGAAGAGATAGAAAACGAAGAGTTCAAGTAGAAAACGAAACAAATGGTGAAAGAAAAAAAACGAAAAAAACAAAAGAGATAGAAGAGAGGTAGAAGACAATGGTGAAAGGAAAAAAAATTAAAGGAATAATTTTTAAAGGAAAATGAAAGAAAAAATAATTAAAGGGGGTTCGGTTTGCAGCCAAAGAGGACGACATGTGGCGGTGCACGAATGGCCAACGCTGCCATGAAAGTGACGTTAGGCTCGGTATCAAAATATTGGACGGAGAAAAATAGTGGACGGAAAAAAAAATGTAGTACTACTCTAACAAAAAAAACCATAAATACTAATCTAGGAGAAATGACCAATTTTAGATTTCACATTTCCTGATCCATTTGTTCAACTCCCCCCATGGTAGATTCCAATAACTATATACACCAATAATTAGAATAATTTAAAAACTAAGTACTTATGAACTGGCAGAGACCAAATTTAAATTTTGGTTCCTGAACCAGAGACAACAACAACATGCAAACATTTAACCATTTTCATCGAATCCAAGACTATATTTAGCTGGCAAAATTTGTAAAGAGATCTGCACTCACAAGCTCATCAATGATGCTTCTTTTGGTTCAAGCCAGTAGTCGGAAAATGTAAAGGTCTTGAGGCTGCACACCACTTGCTTAAAGCCAACATAAAATGAAAATCATACTAAAAAGGAGAATATCAATCTTTCTCATGAAAAAGAAATGGCGGGGAGATTTAAAATGAATGATCACTGATAAGAGAAACCCTACTGCAAGTCTGCAGTCGCAGATATTTTGCTCAAAACTTGAGATTCTTAGAGGCTGCTCCATGCTGGAATTAAACTCGTTGGATAGCTGGATAGTATACCTGACAACATTACTACTAGCCTGATTTTATAATATGGAGTAAGAAGATGTTGACTCATGAATTTCAAGGGAAAAGAAAGGATTTCACCTCCGTCAATTGGTGAAGCCAGGGCGATGATAACCTGCCTATGCCATGAATTATGTATGCTCAACAGTTGTCCTCAACCCTGTCAATTAATAACTGAAATGAATGTCTATAATAACAGATATACAGATGGCACTAACCGGAGATGTCTCTTTACAGCTTTAATCAATTCTCATTCACTTGTGCAATATCCTGCCCACCCCAAAACCAGAACCCGTTTTCAAATCAAATGCTTCTGCGATATTTGTTGGGAATGAAACCGAACAACCGAACGGAAGCGAAGAACAACCGGTGTTCTTTCTCTCCCTATAACTCTTGTCAAATATTATGGTAAGCACAATAGCACAAAAATATGTTCTCTAGCAACCTTAATCAACCACAAATCAACCAATGCAACCGCAATAAAAATAATAAATGGAGACACCGGTATTTTTACGTGGAAAACCCCTCTAAATCAAGGGTAAAAACCACGGAACTCTAGAGTCCGATCAAATGCTTCACTATAATCAAATGTTCAGCTACAAGATCACAATATCAAGCCTACAACAAGCATTCAACTCCAACAAGGCTAACAATATGTAATCTTTAGCAAAAGAGAGAAAAATGGAAGAACATCACCAAAATCGCAGCTGCTGTAAAATGTATATTTCTGACGCTACAGGACTCGGATGAAAAATCCGACCGTACAAAGTCAAGAACACCTTGTCGCCTAGCTGCTGTCCAAAAATCAGCTCAATCGAACCACGGATGGACCTCCGATCGAAGAGTTGATCACTGCTGGACCAAACTTAAAAAAAACTGAATTTTGCTTCAAACTCTCTCTGTTTCTCTCCTGTTTTTTCTCTTCTCTGAAATCTGATTTTTCGGCTCTCTTTTTCACGTTAAAAAATTGCTGGCCACACCACCCTTAAAAGACAAAAAGAATGGCTGCCCACAAGTCACGTAAAAGACAAAAATAAATGGAGTGAAATATGGCAGAAATTAAGGACCACCCACATAGTGGGACTCCCACCAACAATATTAACCATTATAAAGTTGGTATTCATTTCTACTTTATTTTGCTGCCAACACTAGACAAAATGTCCGAAAGCTTCCAAGTTTTTGCTGTGTCAGTTTTTGTTCCTTCACGTGTTCTGCTATCCCCTGTTTCACTATTAACTGCCGTTCTAATAGCAGACTGATTTTTCTTCATTCCAAACTCAAACATTGTTGCAAATGCTAGAGTAGACATCAGTGCCTTCTGAGATGAATTTGGTGTGCTTTTAGGTGCTATCTTCTCTGTTGATTGACCTTTAGTGAGCAGGGAAGCTGGCATCTTCCATGGGTTTGCATTGGAGTCGTATTATTTGTCAGACAACTGTTGACTTTTATAGAAGGCCCATTTCGCCCAGGCCCGTCAGAAATTAAATAAAAATAAAACTCAAATAAAAATTCAATAACAATTTTTTTTTACAAACCCAATAAATTAAACCAAGCCCGATAACTAAACTTAGCCCAAAACCCGAATTAACCAATCCCAGCCCAATGCAAATCAGAATCAGAGGAAACCCTAGAGGCTTCCAGACTGTTCGTGCGCCGCAACCTTCTCCCATGCGCGCCCCGCGTGCATCCGTGCCACAGTCATCAGCAACGACCCTTCCACGAGCAAGTGCTCAAATGACACACCGCAAATGAAAGCAACAAGAACCAACGAGAATAGCGAGAATGATGTAGAATACGATGAAGATCTTAAAAAAAAACGTGTATTTCATTTTTTTCTTTTTCTGGCTATAAAAAGCCAACTTTTGTACAGTAAATTTTTACACAGACGGATTGATACAAAAATACGAAATCCAAAAGCAAGGAAAAATTTTGAAAAAGGTGATTTCAGTCATAATATTTTTCTGGCTTTTTTAGATCTTTGTTTTTTTCTTTCATTTATGTAAAAGTCTAGAGAGAAATAAGGAGTTTACCTTCGTAAAAGGGACCGTCGGATGGCTTTCTTCGTCGTAGTCGAAGCAAAGAGGTCCTTCGAGGTTGGAAATGTGGAAATATTCGGTCGGATTTGAAAGAGAGAATTCGAATAGGCCTGAATCGGCCACTAATCGCCGATTGTCATGGCGTTATAGTGGTCGGACAGAGTTTTTTTTATGCGGCGAAGAAGGGGAGATTTCGGCTGAAAGGAGAATAAAAGGAAATTAGGGTTTCATTTTATAAAAGGGGGCTATTAGTTTTAAGTGCTGTTTTAAGAGATTATAATTCATTAAGGAAACGACGCCGTTTGAGCTCATTTCAATAGCCTCAAAACGACGCCGTGTGAAACGCCCCGATCCGACCCGATCCAACATCCACAGGATCCGCGCGTTTTTGCGGTGATGGAATATTTGTGCATTTAGTCCCTCTTTTTTTCATGCTGCTATTCGATTAGATCCATTATACATTTCTTTTGTTTCTTAATTGATCTCTGTAATTTGTGTGTTATTTCAATTTAGTTCAATCTATACGCTGCGTTTTGGATATTGGAATATTTGTTAGTTTGATCCCTAACCATTTATGCGCATTTTATTTAAATCCTTAATTATGTTTTCACAGTTTTATTTGTTTAAAAATTATTTCTTTTGATTTTGTTTTTATTTCAATTGAGTCTTTTATTTTAATTTTTGTAATTCTTTTATTCTTTTAAATTTATTTATTATTCATTTATTGATTATTTTAACATATTATTTTAAAATATTTTATTGATTATCTAGTTTTTTTTTTTATTTGTATATCTTTTTAAACTTATTTTAAAATAATTTATTCATTTTAAAATTCTCTTTTATGTATATTTCTTTGATTTAAAAATTTATATAATATTTGTAAATACTTTCATACATCATTATTTTATATATTATTATTTAAATTAAATTATTTCTTAATATATGTATATTATTCATATTAATTTTTTTTTTTTACTTCATGAATATTATTCATTTTGATGAATATTTTATCTTGTATATTATGTATTTTGATTTTCTTCTTATAATATTTATTTTAAAATTCATTTGTATACTATTATCTAATATATTTTTAATCTTTATTTTTTGATTGATATATATATATTCTTTTATATACTACTTATTTAATTTTATTTTTATATAATACTTGTTTTAAAATTCTTTAATATATTACCATTTGATATATTTTTTATTTTCCTCTTTATTTTATTCAAAATTCTTTTCATATATATATAATTTGTTGTCTGTATATTAATGAGTTCATTTTTTTTTTGTTTTTATATATTATTCATTCTTTCTATTTGTCTTAAAAGTTGTTGCATTTTATTTATGTTAAGTTGCTTGATATTTCTTTCTAAATTGTCTTTTGATTCATTACTTTTGAATGTTAATGTTAGTATTTGTATAGCATATGATATGTTGCCATTGTATGAATCCTAATTCGCTCTTTTGTGTTTTCATTATTGTCGTGTATTGTTATTTTGTGATTGCAATTATACTTTTGTTTTTTATTATTGCATTGTAATTAAGGTTTCCAACTTATTTATGAAAAATTGTTTATTTTATATCCAAACAAATATATTTTGAGTCTATCTTATATTCGCTTAGTAAAATTTTTCAAGATAAGGCAATATTTGTGTGCTTGGAAATTCGAAAAATTGCGCCCTAACGTGCTAGGTGTCAATTTTTCGTTCGACCAAATAATCAAATATCCTTCTAATTGCATGTTTTGAAAATCAAAGATGATCTCGGTATCGAGGTATAAATGTGTCATATCCTAACGTGTTGGATGTGGTGTTTTTATTCCTTTAGAACGAGTGAATCTAGAGATTCAATTTAAAATTAATTAACATTCTTTAAAAAAGAATCACACCTTAAACATTTTCAAGTTTTCAACGCAAGGACATTAATTAATCAATTTGGTACCTATTCTGGGGCGTACGAGGGTGCTAACCCTTCCTCGTGCGTAACCGACTCCCGAACTATTTTTGTTATTTAATTTCGTAGACCAATTTTTTAGGTGATCCAATCACACCTAAACAAAAAAAGTTGGTGGCGACTCTACTCCATATTTTTAAAGTCGATCCCCATTTTCCAAAACATAAAAAAAAAAAAAGATTCGACAGCTTCCATGAACAGAATTACCCTTGACATTATCAAACTTTTTTGCCACTGCCAGAGTAGAAATGAGTGCTTCCTGAACAGAATTTGGCGTGCTTTTATGTGCTAACCACACTGAGGATTGACCTGAAGTTTGTGGAGAAACCGGCGACTTATATGACATTGCACTTGAGTTGCGCTGCTCACCACCGTATAATTAATCTTCTGATGAGATCCATTGTTAACATTATCCGAACAGAGAAGGCAAGCTAGATGATGTACTACTTTCAGAGCTAACCGCTTTTCCCAGAGTGATTTATTCCGGTGGCACCACCGCTTCTTTGGATGAGTTTTCTTTTGATCCGTACTGATGTATTTGGGGTATCTTGTGATCGCCGAATTTACCTCCACCTTCATATCACCGGTGTCGTAACCATTTTTGATGAAATGAAACGCACGCGACGACTCGATTTTTGAAAATGAATAGGACGGAGTCGCCACCGATCTTTATTTGGGTGAGATCGGATCACCTTTGTTTTATTAAATATTTCAATTTACTAAAATAATGTTTTTGGTCTGCAAATTTTGAGAAAATAGGCTCGAGTCGGTTACGTGCGAGGAAGGATTAGCACCCTCGACACGCCCAAAATCGGTACCAAATTGATTGATCGATGTCCTAATGTTGAAAACTTTGGAATGGTTTGAAAATAGATACTTTTATTTCCAAAAACTTGGAGGAATTGGAAGAGACGTTAAGGCTCTCTTATTTTCAAGAGATAAAGTATCATGTTCATTAAGTTAGGTCGCGACACTTTAGACTCTTGAAACTAAGCTCGCTTTTAAAACTTGGTTTTATTTTTGGAGAGGATCTCCGTCATTTGTCAAACGAGAAATCGTAACCCAAAGTTAGGGCTCGTTTTCTCGAAGGTCCAAATTAGGAATATTGCCTCCATTTTAGAAGAAAGAAAAGAAACTTATCTCGAAGTGTCTAGATGTCGAGTCCAGTAAGTTAGGGCGCGACATTTCGAATATCCGAGATTAAGTGTTTTGTTTAAAATTTAAATTTCGATTTCAAAAGGGATATCCCGTTATTTAGCTTTAAACAAGAAGAACCGGAACCCAGTAAGTTAGGGCTCGATTTACTCGGATTGCTAATACGGGATGTCGATTGAAAACTTGAATTTACGATTTTTGAAAAGGATCTTCCGTCGTTTAGCTTAAACGAGAAAAATCAGAACCCAATAAGTTAGGGCTTGATTCACTCGAATTGCTAGTTGCGAAATATTGGTCGCTATAAAAACTGAGGTATCGGGAAGGATTAGTGCGACGAACAGTGAGAATGTAAGTAATGGTAAAAGAAAAATCTTGTGACAATAGTATATACATATATATCGACGATGATAGAGAATAATGACAATAATAGTGGTGGTAATATAAAATAGGTAAAATATATGCATGTTGAGGAATAATAATGATAGCAATAATTATAAATAGTTAATACATATTTAATAAAAGCAATATAATGCATATAAACATAATGTAGTAACAAAGAATAATAGAAGATAAATAAAATAATGATGGAAAATAATAAAAATAAAAATAATAATAATAGTAGTAATAGGAATAATACTAGTAGAAATAAAAATAAAATGAAGGTGATAATAAAACTAACATTTATAATGTATAATATATGAATAGTAATGAAGATGAGAAAAAAACATTGAAAAGAAAGGATAAAATGATAGTAATATTAATTTAGAAATAAATAATAAAATATATGTAAAAGACCAAACAAAGCAAAGAAATATATATACGTATATATATATAACAAAAATTATGATATAATAATAGTAATGATAATGGTGTTAAATAATAAGAATAAGGTAGCAATATATTAGCAGTAATAATGTAAATATAATATAGTAATAATAATAATATATATATATATATATATATATGTATGGAAATAATAATGATAATAACATAGTAATAATGGTAATATAATAATAATAACAATATAGTAATAATAATAATATATATGTATATAAAAAAATATAGTAACAAATAAAGGACTAAACTAAATAAGCAATAAAATTTAGGACGAATTTAAAATAAGAATAAGATTCGGGGACTTATTTGCTGCATAAACAGATTGGAGGACTAGAGGGGAATTTTCCCAAGACAAAACGCAGCGCTTTTAAGAGAGGCCTGTTTGCAATCGTACCAAAAATTACAGGCCAAAATCGCAATAATAGAAAACCCGATTTAAAAGATCAAAATGCGGAAGATCGAACGCGCAATTAGCCCACTCAACAAAAACACGCGGATCCCCGGAGCGGGTCGGGTCGGATCGGGTCGGTTAGGGACGAAACGACGCCGTTTTGGGGCTTAGGACGCCGCCAAAACGACGCTGCTTTTACATGGCCTATATAAGTTTAAAAACCCCAAAAAATCACTTTCACCGCTAAAAGAAAAAAAAATTTTCTAACCCCTCTTGTTTTCTCTGCAGGGGATGGGAGCTTGGCCAAGTCCGGCCGTCGGACGCGCTGCTCCGTCGCCGACACGCTACACGTGCCATCACAAGACGGTGGCGGGAAAAGGTAAAAAGTTTTATTTTTTTTTCTTTTTTTTTTTCCCTTTTTCCCTCTTTTATTCTAATATATATATATGTATATGTGTGTGTGTGTGCATATATATATTAACAAAGGAACTAAACGAAAAGGAGGGATTTGAGGAAAAATAATCACCTTTCCTAGCCTCCGATTTGAGTTCAATTTTTAGTGGTTTCTAGCGTTTACGCTTTCTTCTTGCTTCGGATCTGCTTGTGAATCTTTTGGTTTGTCTTTGAAGATTTTTTTATATTGAATCTCTCTTTTTTTTGATATTCGAAAAAGTTTTTTTTTTGTTTGAAATACAAATCGGCTTTTATAGCCTTGTTTTTACAACTTGGACTCGGTTATGTCCTTTCCTCGTTTAATGTTTGCGAGGCGAATGGCGCAAGTTGTTTGTGATGGAGGTGCTTGTTTCGACAAAGGCGGTGGATGGGACACGAATGGACAGGGGGCGAGCGGCGTAGGAACAAGGCGCGGACTTTTAGGGTTTTTTTTGTTTATTCTTGGATTGGGCTAATTTAGGTATTGGGCCAATTGGGGTATGGGTTGTATTAGGCTTGGTTAGTGTGATTTGGGTCCGGTTTGTTGTAATGGGTTTGGTATAATGGGCTTATATTATTTGGGCTTTATTTTCCTGGGGCAAATTGGGGTTGTATACCGCCCTCTTTGCTAATTGCCGTAGTGTAACGGGAATAGAGCAAAGACTTCCAAGAAAGACCAATTTTGCCAGTCTCGCAGAGTCTTGACTTCTTTAGTGCTCTTTCTCGTGTGGCTTTTTTCTCGTCCACCGTATTTTGTCGCTTTGATCCTCCACCACCGCTTCTTGAGAGAGACAGAACTTGTAGCTCCAATCATTGCGCCTTTATGGAGATAAGACTTGTATCTTCGATCCGCTTCTTGCAACTTCGGGAAGGTCAATCGCTATTTTCAACTCGATCCTCGCAAACTCGGGGATCACCAGATGATGTCTTCGATCCGCTTCCTGCAACTTCGTAAAGGTCAAATCGCTATTTTCAACTGATCCTCGCAAACTCGTGGATCACGGTGATCGATATCTTCGATCCGCTTCCTGCAACTTCGTAAAGGTCAAACTCGCTATTTTCAATCTGATCCCCGCAAACTCGGGGATCACGGTGATATCTTCGATCCGCTTCCTCGCAACTTTAGAAAGGTCAAATCGCTATTTTTCAACTCGATCCTCGCAAACTCGTGGATCACCAGATGATGTCTTCGATCCGCTTCCTGCAACTTCGAAAAAGGTCAAATCGCTATTTTCAACTGATCCCCGCAAACTCGGGGATCACGGTGATGTCTTCGATCCGCTTCCCGCAACTTCGGGAATGTCAAATCTACTATCTTCAATCTGATCCACCGCAAACTCGGGGATCACCAGATGATGTCTTCGATCCGCTTCCCGCAACTCGGGAATGTCAAATCATTATTTTCAATCGATCCCCGCAAACTCGGGGATCACCGTGATCGATGTCTTCGATCCGCTTCCTCGCAACTTCGGGAATGTCAAATCTGTTATTTTCAATCGATCCTCGCAAACTCGGGGATCACGGTGATATCTTCGATCCGCTTCCGCAACTTCGTAAAGGTCAAATCGCTATTTTCAACTGATCCTGCGCAAACTCGGGGATCACCAGATCGATATCTTCGATCCGCTTCCGCAACTTCGGAATGTCAAATCGTTATTTTCAATCTGATCCCCGCAAACTCGGGGATCACGGGATCGATATCGTCTATCCGCTTCCCCGCAACTTCGTAGAAGGTCAAATCGCTATTTTCAATCTGATCCCCGCAAACTCGGGGATCACGGATCGATATCCTCGATCCGCTTCCCGCAACTTCGAAAGGTCAAATCTGCTATTTTCAATCTGATCCCCGCAAACTCGGGGATCACGGTCGATGTCTTCGATCCGCTTCCGCAACTTCGGAAATGTCAAATCTACTATCTTCAACTGATCCCCGCAAACTCGGGGATCACGGATCGATGTCTTCGATCTGCTTCCCGCAACTTCAGGAATGTCAAATCTGTTATTTTCAATCTGATCCCTGCAAACTCAGGGATCACCAGACTGATGTCTTCGATCTGCTTCCCGCAACTTCAGGAATGTCAAATCATTATATTCAATCGATCCCCGCAAACTCGTGGATCACTAGATGATGTCTTTGATCCGCTTCCCCGCAACTTCGGAAGGGTCAAATCTGCTACCTTTGATCTGCTCCACTGCAAACTCAGGGAGGCAGGATCTGCTATTCTTTAATCTGTTCCGCCATAGTGTCCTTTTGAGGGCATAACCTGTAGAATGAGTACATGCTTATGCCTAATGATTAGGATGCCATGAGTATGATGAGTCAGAATGTTATAAGCGCGATTTCCCATTCGAGGTGTTATCGTCTATTTATCCGTCAAAGTTTCATCTTCGTTTCCTTTGCGATGCTTGTTTCGTATGAATGACTTGCCCTGTGGAAATTTCAAGGCCCCTTTCCTTTAGGCTTCGGACACGGTCTGCATTGACTTCTAACTGTCTTCCCCGAATCACAACTCCTACTCGAAGAGTACCCGACTTGGTTTGTTTTGGATTCGTTCCACGGTGACTTAGGGTTTTGAATCTTTCCTTGTCGAAAAATTGGCTGTCACCTTTCTGGGTGACTAGGTAATGTTATTCACCCCATCACGATTCATCGAATCGGGCGAGGAAGTTTGAAGAAATGATTTCCATTAAGACCCTCTTTCTCCAATGTCTTTAATCTATGTACGTGGAAATTCTAAACAATTGTCTGTTTAGCTTTCTCGTTTTATCTTAGAGATTCCCAAAGTAATACGTAGAACTTTCTTTTGTGAAATTATCAGTTCATCAATTATTATTTTAATGCAACATGTTTATGAATGATGGGTAACAATAGATTGACTTCAAAAAGAGTTAAAAATGAATTATCAACGATTTGATTGGGAACATATCCTTTTTGCGAAAAAGAATCCGACAATGTGCAAGACATAAATCAAATGCCCTAGACACCGCCGATTGGGCTTCTATACAAGCTTCATGAAGGCTGCTTTAAGCTTTAGCATGTGTTCCGAAGACTCAAAGTACTTTGTTGATGCCCCAATATGCAACGTGCTTCCTCTTCTATTGATTCTAGCGCTGCAAGGTCGCCACGTGTCTATTCAAAATTCGAGCCGCCCTTTTCGGGTTTTCAACTCAAAAGCCCTTTGGCCCCAAGGCGCCCTCTGCGGATTTTCACCTTGGCCTCTCCGGTTTTTTTTTTTTTTTTTCTTTCTTTTTGAAGGCTCAAAGTGCCCTTTGCGGGTTTTTACCTTGGCCTCTCCGTTTCAAGCAAAGTACTTTTTAACTGAATCCGAATTCACGGGATTGGGCAAGCTTTTCCCGTCCATCTCAGTCAGAATCAGTTCACCTCCCGAGAAAGCTTTCTTTACCACATACGGCCCTTCCCAGTTTGGCATCCATTTTCCTCTGTAATCCTTTTGTATGGGAAGGATCTTTTTTCAAAGACGAGGTCCCCTCATGGAATTCTCTCGGCCGAACTTTCTTGTCATAAGCCCGCATCATTCGTCTTTGGTACATCTGACCGTGACGAATAGCCCTCAATCTCTTTTCTTCAATTAAATTCAACTGATCATATCGAGCTTGGATCCATTCGGCCTCATCCAGTTTTACTTCTGACAACACTCGAAGAGAAGGTATTTCCACTTCAATAGGTAGAACCGCTTCCGTCCCGTAGACCAATGAGAAAGGTGTCGCCCCAGTAGAGGTTCTAACGGATGTCCGATAAGCATAGAGTGCAAACGGCAATTTCTCATGCCAGTCTCTATAAGTCTCAGTCATCTTTCCCACTATCTTTTTGATATTCTTGTTGGCTGCTTCCACGGCCCCATTCATTTTTGGACGATAAGGCGACGAATTGTGGTGTTTGATGTTGAATTGACTACAAACCCCTACTATCGTGCTATTGTTTAAGTTCAGTGTATTGTCTGATATGATCCTCTCAGGCATTCCATATCGACAAATGATCTCTTTTTTCAAAAAGCGACTAACCGCTGATTTAGTGACGTTAGCATATGAAGCTGCCTCTACCCATTTTGTGAAATAGTCAATAACTACAAAGATGAACCGATGTCCATTCGAAGCCTTCGGCGATATAGGCCCAATGACATCCATGCCCCACATGGAAAATGGCCATGGAGAAGTCATAACATGTAAAGGTGATGGGGGCACATGAATCTTGTCTCCATAAATCGACATTTATGACATTTCTTAGCATAGTTGATCTGATCTCCCTCCATAGTGGACCAATAATATCCAAACCTCATTATTTGCACGGCCATTGTGAAACCATTAGCATGAGTTCCACAGACACCTTCATGGACTTCTTCCAAGATTAACTTAGCTTCTCGGCGGGCGTCCACGCATCTTAGCAAAGACTTGATCTTTTCTTTTCTTGTATAAGACTTCTCCATCCGGGACGTAGTCACAGGCTAGTCTTCTCAGCGTCTTTTTATCGTTCTCGATCGATTGATCCGGGTATTCGCGATTTTCACATACCGCAAAGATATCGTAGTACCATGGTGGGCCACTTTCTCTCCTTCCTCGACATTGTAGCAATGGGTGGGTCTTGATGAATGCTCATTTGTATTGGTTTCATATCTTCGCTTTCATTTATTCGGACCATGGAAGCTAGGGTGGCCAGAGCATCAGCCATCTGATTCTCGTCCCTGGGTAGGTAATTGAAAGTGATGTCATCGAACTCTCTGATCAATTTTTGGGCCAATCTTTTGTAGATAACCAGCTTTGGATCTCTGGTTTCCCATTCTCCTTTGAGTTGATAGATTACCAAGGTAGAATCTTCATAAACTTCCAATACCCTGATTCTACGTTCGATAGCGGCGCGGAGACCCATGATGCAAGCTTCGTATTCAGCCATATTATTAGTGCAATCGAAATCCAGTTTGCAAGTGAATGGATAATAGTCTCCTTTTGGGGACATCAGGACTGCCCCAATTCCATTGCCCACGGCATTTGATGCCCCGTCGAAATTCAGTTTCCAAGGATAGTCTTCGAAGGCGCCTTCTTCAATTATGCGCCACGTACATTAAATCTTCATTAGGGAAATCAAAATCTAAGGGCTCATAGTCTTCAAGGGCTCTCATCACTAGAAAGTCCGCTATTGCACTCCTTTTACCGCCTTTTGGTTTACATAAACGATGTCAAATTCGTAAAGTAGAATCGCCATCCGCCATTCTTCCATTCAAGGCGATAGATTCCATCATATATTTAAGGGATCTAGCTTTGAGATGAGCCATGTCGTGTGATACAAAGATATATTGCCTTAGTCTCCGAGTTGTCCAAATTAAGGCACAAACACAATTTCTCAATTGGCGGGTACCTCGTTTCACATTCGGTAAATTTTTTACTAAGGTAGTATATTGCTCTTTCTTTCTTCCCGACTCATCAGGTGACCAGCACACATCCCATCGAATTATCAAGCACACGATCAAGTAAAGGATTAATGGCTTGTCCGGTTGAGGTGGCATTAATACGGAGCATGGGGCGGTATTGTTTTACCTTTTCAAGGTCTTCGGCATTCTTCATCCCATGTGCACAGGTTGTGTTTCTTAAGGAGACGGAATATGGGGTCACACCTCTCGGTTAGTTGTGAAATGAACCAAGGCGATGTAATTTAGCCTTCCTAAGAAACCTCTAACTTCTTTTTGGAGTGCAGCGGTGGAGGTAATTCTTGTATGGCTTTGACTTTATCCGGTCAACCTCAATCCCTTTTCACCGACTATAAACCCGAGTAGCTTTCCTAAGCGAGCTCAGAAGGTACACTTTGACGGGTTAAGCTTCAATCGAATTTTCTCACCTCAAGAACAATTTTCTCAAGACTGCACATGCTCTTCTTGATTCGGGACTTGGCGATCATGTCGTCGACGTAAACCTCAATTTCCTTGTGCATCATGTCATGGAATAAAGTTACCATGGCTCTCGATATGTCGCCTCGCCCCGCATTTTTAGCCCAAATGGCATTACCTTGTAACAAAATGTTCCCCACGTGGTTATAAATGTTGTCTTGTCCATGTCCTCGGGATGCATCTTTATTTGGTTGTACCCGAGAAACCATCCATGAAGGAGAACAACGAATAGCTCTTTGTATTGTCTACCAAGGTGTCGATGTGAGGCAACGGAAGTTGTCTTTCGGTGCCGGCCTTGTTTAGGTCTCTGTAGTCCACGCACATCCGTACTTTCCGTCCTTCTTGGGGACCGGGACAATATTAGCTACCCAATCCGAGTATTTAACTACTTGCAAAAACCCAAAGATTAAATTGTTTCTCGACTTCTTCCTTTATTTTTAACAAGACATCTGGTCTCATTCTTGAAGCTTCATTTGGATTGGCTTGCATTCTTCTCTTATGGGCAATCGGTGTCTTTGCGATCTCGATTGCTTAGTCCAGCATATCTTGGTATGACCATGCGAACACATCCTTGAATTCATGGAGTAATTCAATGAGGTTTCGCTGGTTTCTCTGCAGATAATATGGGCTCCAACCTTCACTTCTTGCCCCTCTCCTAGGTTCACCATTTCTACCGACTCTTTATGGGGTAGGATCTGCTTTTCTTCTTGCTCTACCATTCTCAACAAATCTTGAGGCAAGTCGCATTCTGTGTCATTTTCAAAATCCACGAGATTCCTCTGAACACATTTCTTGCTTAAAGCATACTTACGAATCAGTAGTATCGTTACTCATATCATTGATGTCTAGAGACCTGTAATGGGTATCAAAGGGTGTACAAAGAACAAATGAATTTGAGGACAACTATTCACATGATATGAATGAGAACGAAGAATAAATGATAAAAATGTAAAATGAGAGAATATTTAGTAGAATTGAAGACGTATTTCATTAAAACAAAATGTCCGAACATGAGCCTATTTCACCAAAGAAATCTCATTGTTTCTAGGCTTAAAAACAACAAGAGTGTTCTGAGTATTACTCTGTATCATCTCTAAAAACTACAGGAAACTCCTCTTCAGTCCAATTGTCTAGAGTGCTTCCAGGTTCATATGTGCGAATGCCCGACAGATTTCCTTGATTAGCCACCTCATCGTGTATAGCATTGATGTGGGGATATTCGTCTCTAGAAGATTCTTCCCCGGGGTAAATTATTCCTCCTGATATGAAGGTCCGAGATATGTGGGGAATGTCATCGCCCCCACTTAACGCCTTCTCCGTTCACCGGGCCTTTCTCCTTTCTCGCTTCTTTTCCATTTCCTTCCTCATTTGTTTAGTATCCGGTTTAAAACCTAAACCAAAGCGGTCTCTTTTCTCCTTCAAAGATCGGGTCCGGACTTTCCCTTGGAGATATTTGCCCAATCCTCTTCCGATTGCTCCCTTTCCCATCGTCAATTGTAATCCCATCTTGGTGGTTTTGGATAGCTTGGGCACCGGAACTTCACTTCCCTCTGCGATGAACGTCGCATTTACGAACTCTAGGGATCGGAAGGAACATTCGATAGCTTCCTCATTAGTTTCTAGGTACGGCGCTTCGCTGGTAACTGTCGCTATGATATCTTCTTCAGCGTTTATAGTTACCAACCGATTTTCTGTTACCAGTTTTAACTTCTGGTGCAGCGATGAGGGTACGGCCCCCGCCGAATGAATCCATGGCCTCCCCAACAGGCAGTTATACGAGGGTTTGATGTCCATGACCAGGAAGTCCACCTCGTAAGTGTTAGGCCCTATCAATAAAGGTACATCTATTCTCCCTGTCACTCTTCTTTCAGTGCCGTCAAACGCTCTCACTATGTTCTGGCATGCTTTCATGTGAGAACCGTCTATTGGCAACCTCTCGAGTGTAGCCAGTGGTAGGACATTCAATGCTGACCCATTATCTATTAGCACGCTTGGCAGAGTGTACCCCTTACAACGGGTAGTTATGTGCAAGGCCTTCGTTGATCCCAAGCCTCCGGGCGGGATTTCATCATCGCTGAAGTAGATGAAATTGTCGGCGCTTATGTTACTAACCAGACGGTCTAACTTGTTGACGGATATATCCTTAGTAACATAAGTCTCATTTAGTACTTTCATCAATGCTTCGCGGTGTACCTCTGAACTTAGAAGTAGGGCTAACACGGAGATACGGGCTGGTTGTCTGTGCAGTTGTTCCACCACGCTATATTCGCTGTGTTTCAAGAATTTCAAGAATTCTTTGGCCTCTTCCTCTTTTACGGGCTCATTGATAGGGGTTTCGGGTTCCTTTTTTCGCCCACTCAGCACAGTTTTCGGTTTCATTGGTTCTTCCCCTCTTTTTCCAGGATCATAACGCTTCCCACTACGCGTATAGAACCCTTCATTCGTGCCCTCCTCTGGACTGCTAGTGGAGCTTTCTGCCCCTGGCATCGTCACATTACAATTATAGTTCCAAGGTACCTTTTTACTATCTTTGTAGGGAAAAGAAGCAGGTTTCTGAATTATAATTTTCGGCCTTCCCTGTACCCCGCCTTCCGTGTTTCGCGAAATGATGATTCTCGGATAATTAACTCCCGGCTTTGTCAATTCTTCCTCGGTCGCGCATACATCCTCTTCCTCTGCTCCTTTTTCATAAAACTCCAATTCTTTGTTGTCAATAAGACCTTGCACCAAAATCCTAAACTCGGCGCATTCTTGAATCTCGTGTTCATTCGTCTTATGGAGTTCGCAGTAGTTCTTTATATCCCTCCCTTTTTCCGCAAGATCTGAATCTATCAATCCTCTTTTTGCCATTTCCTTCCAGACTATTCATAATGGGGTTTTCACTTCTGTGACATCCTTCTTAATCTTCCTCACCCCTTCCTCACCAATCGCGTTTACCCCTCTCTCCTCGTGATTGGGCAGTGGGTTCCCCTTTTTTACCATGTCGTCGAGTGTTATAACCCCCATCTTTATTAGCCTCTCGACTACCTTTTTAAAGGCGAAGCAATTCTCTATCGAATGCCCCTCTATCCCTGCATGGTAATCGCAGTGAGCGTTAGAGTCGTACCACTTAGGGTATGGGGGCTGCAATGGTTGCAAATAGAACGGGGACAGGATGTGCTCATTGAATAAAATCTGGTATAACTCTTTTTTATGCGTTATCGGAATTGGAGTAAATTGAATCTTTTCAATATTTGGTCTGGTTCCCGATTCCTGTCTTGCAGGTCCTTGTTGTCCAGCAATAGCTGCCTTTGGCTGATTAACCGTGATCGCCTTCGAGTACCCCTTATTGTATGTACTCACGTTATTTACTTCACCATCTTTCTTCTTAGGAGCGGTTCTTCTAGTGCTTTCTCCTGCCTCGATCTTACCGCCTCTTATAGCATGCTCGATCATCTCTCCTGCCATCACTATGTCGGCAAAGCTTTTAGTCGTACTCCCTATCATATGGGTTATGAAAGGGGCCTTCAGGCTATTAATGAAGAGCATGGTGGTTTCCTTTTCTAAGAGGGGTGGTTGGACCTGCATGGCGACCTCTCTCCACCTTTGCGCATACTGTCTGAAACTTTCATTTTGTCTTTTCTCCATGCCTTGCAAAGTAATTCTGTCCGGTGCCATGTCTGTGACGTGGTCGTAATGCTTCGTAAATGCTTGAGCCAAATCTCTCCAAGAACTAATGTTAGCCCGACTAAGCTGGTTATACCATCTAGCTGCTGCGCCCACCAAACTTTCTTGGAAACAGTGGATTAAGAGTTGATCATTGCTCACGTAGCCAGCCATTCGCCTGCAGAACATGGTGATGTGGGCTTCCGGCAACTAGTCCCACTATATTTTTCGAATTCGGCATTTTAAACTTATGAGGCGGTACCAAATCGGGAACTAAACTTAAATCTTTTGCGTCGATCCCCGATGATGATCGATACTTTCCAGTAACTTTGAATTTTCCTCCACCATTTGCAACGATCCTCCAGTTTGTTTCGAGGATCCCATTCTCGACCCCATTTTCTCTCTGCATCTAGATCGGGTACAACAGATTGGTGGGCTATCTCTGGTTGGGACCCAGAGCCCATGTGATGGCTCACGGAGGTCTAGTGTGTCATCCTGCCCTTTGCTTTGGGCTCGATCGTAATTGATGGCCTTTGGAGATATTCCTCGAGCGGGGGCTCTTGAGTGCGGCGGGTAAAACCCGGGAGCGCCTTCGCTATCCTCTTCGATCGGAGGCATTGGACCTTTCCTTTGTCCGTTACTCCATTCAAAGCATTTGGGCCATCTGTGCTATCATGTTTCTCTGGGCCTCCAGGCATTTGGTCCTTCATTTCCTCTTTGGAGTTTCAACATTTGCTTTGTTGTATTTCTTCCTGCATTTCTTTCTCGGAATTGTTCGAACCTCTGATCCATTCTCTTAGTTTTAGCGCGTGTTCCGTAGTGATGTTCCGCTTCCAGATTTTCCCTTTTCACTTTCTTTTCTCTGATAATTTTAGCTAATCAGACCCCCCTTTTTTATAAACTTAAATGCATGTAATGTGATGCAATGCAAATGCATGAATACAAGAAAAAGACATCGATTCTGATCAACTTCATTTTAGAAGACTTTATTAGAAGGCAAGATCCTTTACATAGAGCGAACTACAAATATGCTTTCACCCTAAGGCCTAAAGTTTTAATTTTCTCGAGCAAAGAGGTTAGCTCTTGACTACGACCCGACTGCAGCTCATATTTCATGCTCAACATATCGGCCTGTGCTGCCAAAGTTTGTAGATGATCGGCTACCTCTCGAATCTGAACTATCGCTTCGCCCATAAGGTAATCCCGATTTCTAACTTGATCATGAGAATGGTGAAGTTCTTCTTCCCAACGCCCTTCTCTCTTGTTTCCGAAGCTCAATCCAAGTTCACAACGTGTAATGCTGATTCCAATTCTTCAATCTTACCCCTCATTTCCTCGATTTTATTTAGACTTAATTTCAGTTCGCTTTCTGAGTTGCAACTTCGGTAGTGATGCAGGGACCGTCCAAGCTCAGCCACCCTAGCTTTTAGCCCTTTCTTTTCTTTTTGGCTTTCTGCCATGTCTTTTCTTAGAACCTCATTTTGTGTTTGCATTTCCTGGAACTTTTTCTCCCAACTGCTAGCTTTGGCCCTTTCCTCTCGGATCTCGCGTCGCCATTGTTCCGGAGTTTTTCCTAATCCGGCATTTTTCATTGTCAGACGCATCTTCTTATATTCCGTCTTCAAATCATCTCGGTCTTCCTCTATTTTCCCTTTCTCCTTTCTTAATTTTTCAGCTTCCGACTTTTGTCCATCTACGTCTAACTTGAGGAGCATCTTCTCTTCTTCCAGTCTCTCTATCTTTCTTTCGAGTTCTGAACTCATCCTTTCAAAATCTCGTTTCGCGATTTCTAGTTACGATGGGACTATTCGCAAACATTCCTCTCTTGACCGAGCGCCTTCTAGATTTGGCTCGGGGATGTTATCGTTGATCCTCCTAGTCCTCCATTCTCTGTACTCCGAGGTCATCATCGGGCCTATGGATAACCTCTTCATTCTGTGGACCTGATTCCAGGCACTAGAGATCTCTTTAACCTTTTTCTTATAGCTCCCCTTCTCGTATGAGAACTCACATTGAGCCAACCCATATGTCGTTGGTACAAACTGTCTTGAATTATATTGTCTCAGACCAGCAGAGAGGGCATATCAAAGTGGCACCCCAAATTCCCATGAGGAACCAGTCGAAGTTTCCACAACGATAAAGGATTTGGTCGGTAACCAACCACGGAGCTTTCCAACCAATGTCATCTTCTTGAAGGTTTTGGAAGAGCGCGATCCAATCTTCTTCGGACACATCCTCTCTTCTAGGTGTAGCTGCTATATTTCTTCTAGCGAGAGTAATTCTCTGTCATAAATCGATAGGACACTTTCTCCACTTTCCGAGTGACTATGGAACCAAGCCAATAACAGCTGCGCACATCCAATAAACCTGCCTTCACCCATTCTTCTGCATGCATTCAAGGACCTAAACGTTTCGGCTAAGATGGCAGGAACAGGTGTGACCCCTTTGTCTAATCGGCTGAATAAATCGATAACTGCTTCGTCGATATGCCTTAAAGCTCTTGGAAATATTACCAGGCCGTAAACACACAGGGCGAAGACGTCAATCCTTTTCTTTACATCGGGATGTGCCAAGATCAAGTCTCTCAAACATATCCAGGGTATGCATTTACCTCCACCTTTTTTTTGCATTCTGGCTGAAACCCATTGTTCGCTCATTCCGGTGATGTTCATCAATTTCTTCGCGAAGGTTGGGCCATTAACTGCTTTGGAATAAGCTTTGTCGTCCTGAATTCTTGGGCAACGTAACAAGGTCGTATATTCTTCTACCGTGGGAACCAGATCTACCTTCCCAAAAGAGAAACAGCTATAAGCAGCATTCCAAAACTGGGACATTGCTCGGAATAGGTGCTTATCTATTTTGACATCAAGCAGGTAAGGCGAGTCACCGTAAGTACCATAGAAACGCTTGCTTCGTCTCGTTATCCCACCGAGCCCAAATTTCTTTCAACTCTTGGAGCTCGCTTACGTGTGATAATCGATATTGGTAAAGTTCCGTAGCTCCGACACATACCCCTCAACTATGCTATCCCCTTTTTCTATTTGGCATTGCTCGGACCACGTGCGGACGGCCGCATTGTCTTCCACTTTATCAAGGAATTTGCTTTCCATAACCAGCTTTCTAACTCGGAACCGACCGTGAATCGATGCCTCTTTAAATATGATATGCACAAAGAAAAATAAAACACAAAAAGTTAGTACCATGGAATACAAAGCAAGTGAAATAAACAAACACCTATCCGGGTAATTACTAAGGTCCGCATAGTTCACTCGGGGTGGGTTCTTAGGCTCTTTACATGTGGTTGAGTTCTAAAGTTCGAGGTACCCGAACCAGCAGATTCTCGATCCTCACCCATTATAGGCTCATTCGGACCGAGTTCGGTTCAGGGAATACATTTCCTATGGCCATGCGAAGTGAAAACTTCACGAAGACATAGGTACGGATGTATTCCAAAGCGATCCACTAGCCCATGCGGAGGTGAAAACCTCACGAAAGCATAGCTTCTCGCTCCCACTTAAAGGTGTGACCCTAATGGTCATGCAATGCAATGCCAAAGTATTCAAGAGATCAAATATAACATTGAAAATGCATTTAAAGGAACACGAATTTCGAAACCATTTTCCAATTTTAATTACAAAGACAAAAATCGATCAATCAATGGCCTGACTCTCGACGAATAAGTCCCCAGCGGAGTCGCCAAGCTGTCGTAACCATTTTTTGATGAAACAGTAAACGACGCGGTCGACTCGATTTTTGAAAATGAATAGGACAGGAGTCGCCACCGATCTTTATTTGGGTGAGATCGGATCACCTTTGTTTTATTAAATATTTCAATTTACTAAAATAATGTTTTTGGTCTGCGAATTTTGAGAAAATAGGCTCGGGAGTCGGTTACGTGCGAGGAAGGATTAGCACCCTCGACACGCCCGAAATCGGTACCAAATTGATTGATCGATGTCCTAATGTTGAAAACTTTGGAATGGTTTGAAAATAGATACTTTTTATTTCCAAAAAACTTGGAGGAATTGGAAGAGACGTTAAGGCTCTCTTATTTTCGAAGAGATAAAGTATCATGTCCAGTAAGTTAGGTCGCGACACTTTAGACTCTTGAAACTAAGCTCGCCTTTTAAAACTTGGTTTTATTTTTGGAGAGGATCTCCGTCATTTGTCAAACGAGAAATCGTAACCCAGTAAGTTAGGGCTCGTTTTCTCGAAGGTCCAAATTAGGAATATTGCCTCCATTTTAGAAGAAAGAAAAGAAACTTATCTCGAAGTGTCTAGATGTCGAGTCCAGTAAGTTAGGGCGCGACATTTCGAATATCCGAGATTAAGTGTTTTGTTTAAAATTTAAATTTCGATTTCAAAGGGATATCCCGTTATTTAGCTTTAAACAAGAAGAACCGAACCCGTGAGTTAGGGGCTCGATTTACTCGGATTGCTAATACGGGATGTCGATTGAAAACTTGAATTTACGATTTTTGAAAAGGATCTTCCGTCGTTTAGCTTAAACGAGAAAAATCAGAACCCAATAAGTTAGGGCTTGATTCACTCGAATTGCTAGTTGCGAAATATTGGTCGCTATAAAAACTGAGGTATCGGGAAGGATTAGTGCGACGAACAGTGAGAATGTAAGTAATGGTAAAAGAAAAATCTTGTGACAATAGTATATACATATATATCGACGATGATAGAGAATAATGACAATAATAGTGGTGGTAATATAAAATAGGTAAAATATATGCATGTTGAGGAATAATAATGATAGCAGTAATTATAAATAGTTAATACATATTTAATAAAAGCAATATAATGCATATAAACATAATGTAGTAACAGCAATAATAGAAGATAAATAAAATAATGATGGAAAATAATAAAAATAAAAATAATAATAATAGTAGTAATAGGAATAATACTAGTAGAAATAAAAATAAAATGAAGGTGATAATAAAACTAACATTTATAATGTATAATATATGAATAGTAATGAAGATGAGAAAAACATTGAAAAGAAAGGATAAAATGATAGTAATATTAATTTAGAAATAAATAATAAAATATATGTAAAAGACCAAACAAAGCAAAGAAATATATATACGTATATATATATAACAAAAATTATGATATAATAATAGTAATGATAATGGTGTTAAATAATAAGAATAAGGTAGCAATATATTAGCAAAGAAATAATGTAAATATAATATAGTAATAATAATATATATATATATATATATATATATATATATATATATATGGAAATAATAATGATAATAACATAGTAATAATGGTAATATAATAATAATAACAATATAGTAATAATAATAATATATATGTATATAAAAAAATATAGTAACAAATAAAGGACTAAACTAAATAAGCAATAAAATTTCTGGGACGAATTTAAAATAAGAATAAGATTCGGGACTTATTTGTATAAGCAAAATGGATCGGAGGGACTAGAGGGGAATTTTCCCAAGACAGAAAACGCAACGCTTTAAGAGAGGGCTGTTTGCAATCGTACCAAAATTCGGGGCAAAATCGCAATAATAGAAAACCCGATTTAAAAGATCAAAATGCGGAAGGATCAACGCGCAATTAGCCCACTCAACAAAAACACGCGGATCCCCGGAGCGGGTCGGGTCGGATCGGGTCGGTTAGGGACGAAACGACGCCGTTTTGGGGCTTAGGACGCCGCCAAAAAAGACGCTGCTTTACATGCCTATATAAGTTTAAAAACCCCAAAAAATCACTTTCACCGCTAAAAGAAAAAAAAATTTTCTAACCCCTCTTGTTTTCTCTGCAGGGATGGGAGCTTAGCCAAAGTCCGCCGTCGGACCGCCGTTCCGTCGCCCGACGCCTTGCCACCACACCACAGCACTGATGGCGGAAAAAGGTAAAAGTTTTTATTTTTTCTTTTTTTTACCCTTTTTCCCTCTTTTATTCTAATATATATATATGTATATGTGTGTGTGTGTGCATATATATATTAACAAAGGAACCAGAAACGAAAAGGAGGGATTTCGAGGAAAAATAATCACCTTTCCTAGCCTCCGATTTCGAGTTCAATTTTTTAGTGGTTTCTAGCGTTTCTGCCTTCTTACTGTTTCTGGATCTGCTTGTGAATCTTTTGGTTTGTCTTTGAAGATTTTTTTATATTGAATCTCTCTCTTTTTATTGATATCCGAAAGAAGTTTTTTTGGTTTGAAATACAAATCGGCTTTTATAGCCTTGTTTTTACAACTTGGACTCGGTTATGTCCTTTCCTGTTTAATGTTTGCAGGCGAATGGCGCAAGTTGCTGGCGGTGGAGGTGCTGTTCTGACAAAGGCGGTGGATGGGACACGAATGGACAGGGGCCAGAAGCGGCGTAGGAACAAGGCAGACTTTTAGGGTTTTTTTTTGTTTATTCTTGGATTGGGCTAATTTAGGTATTGGGCCAATTGGGGTATGGGCTGTATTAGGCTTGGTTAGTGTGATTTGGGTCTGGTTTGTTGTAATGGGTTTGGTATAATGGGCTTATATTATTTGGGCTTTATTTTCCCTGGGCAAAATTGGGGTTGTACAATTGGGTTGTTGCTTATATCCATCTGCCCCATTCAACGCCAAACTAACTTTCCTAGTGGAATCTTCTAATGAAGATTTTCCAAACGATAGGAAATTTATACCCCTTGGTACCATTTCTGGCTTTTTCTTTGGACTATCATTCCCATTCTGAATTGTGTGTGATTCACTTTGGTGGCCCTGAATCCCAAGTCTGCCACTTTCATTCATCTTCAGAGATGAGCTACCTTGGATAATTTTACTTGATTCTGCCGGAGATGGCTTTGAAGCAGGACCACTGACACCTAACATCCTTTGATTACTTAGAATTCCAACTCTTCCACTTTCATTTATCTTTTTAGATGAGCTGCCTTGATTAAGTTTAATTGATTCAGCGATAGACGATTTTGAAACAAAAAGAGAGTTCACACCTTTGCAAGCAAGATTAGGTGTTTTAGCGGGAGTATCTGCCACAATTTGTTATACTTCTACTTTTTGGTTTCAGAACTGCATGCAGTTTCAACCTTTTAACACCAAGCTGCCGGTTTTTCTCAGCTCTTTTCTTTAGTTTATTCTTCTGCATAACAAAATCATAATAAGTGAATCATTTATACCTGTGAAGAGAATTGAGAGTATGTGTGGGAAACATGAAAGCTAATTCTTATGACTATAAAGTGCAGATTTGATGTTCCGAGAAATTAACTTGAACCATGAGCTGTGAAGTTAGCTAATAAGAGTCCACTTAAAAGTTCAAAAATACAAAATAGCAAACAGAAGTACCTTTTTCTTTTCTTTCTTCTGGGCTTTTTTTATAAAAATAACCTAAAAAATTTAATTAATTATCAAAATAACCTATTTTTTAATTAAACACGAAAATGACCTAAAATCTACCGTAAAAGTTGGTGGAGCCAAATGGTTTGGCGCCACCAACATGCCACGTCAGCATCCAAGATAAAAATATTAATTTTTTGGTGGAGCCATGTAAAATGGTACCACCTGTATAAATACAAGGAAAATACTATAATTTCTAAAAAAATAGGAGACTTTAAAAATAATTTTCCATTTTCTGGTGGAGCCAATTTAATTGGCGCCACCAGATTTCGATGGCTGACACACCCTGCTTATTTTTTTTTTCTTTGTTTGTTTGTTTGTTTTTTTTTTACTTTTTTTTAACTTTTGTCCTATTCTTTTTTATAAAGTTTTATATTTTTCCTTATTTATTTTATTATTATTAATTTTAAAAAACTTGAAATGTATATTTGAAATTTTTTATAATATATATATATTTTTAAAATTTTAAATATATATTTTTGAAATTATTTTTTTAAATTTTAAATATTACTTTTTAAATATTAAATATATTTTTTAAATATTAAATATATTTTTAATAATATAAAATATTTAAATATTTTAAAGACATGATGTGACCAGTTATAATATATATTTTTAATTTTTTAATTTTAATTTTTACTTTTTAATATATATATTTTAAATAAATTCATTTTTAACAAATAAATCTTTTTTTAACAAATGTTTTTTATTTTTTCTAATTAATTCAAATTTCACTTTTTTAAATAAAATATTATTTTTTAACTTTTAATTAGAATTTTAAAAAGGTTTGAATATCTTTAAAAATAATTTAAAAATTATAATTTAAAATATTATAAAACAAATTAAAAATATTTAAAATATTATAAAACTAATAATAAATTTGAAAGGTCATATCTTTAAAATATTTAATTGTTTTATATTATTAAAAATATATTTAATATTTAAAAAGTAATATTTAAAATTTTAAAAATAATATTTAAAATTTAAAAAAAATATATATTATAAAATATTTCAAATATACATTTCAAGTTTTTTAAAATTAATAATTAATAAAATAAAATAAAATAAATAAATAAAATAAATAAGGAAAAATATAAAACTTAAAATAAAAAAGAAAGAAAGAATGGGACAAAAGTTAAAAAAAAAGTAAAAAAAAAAAACGAAGTAAAAAAAAACAAGCAGGGTGTGTCAGCCAGCACCAATTAAATTGGCTCCATCAGAAAATAAAAAATTATTTTTAAAGTCTCCCATTTTTTCAGAAATTATAGTATTTCTCTTCTATTTATACAAGTGGCGCTATTCTACATGACTCCACCAAAAAATTATTTTTTTTATCCTAGTTGCTTTCGTAGCATGTTGGTGGCGCCAAACCATTTGGCTCCACCAACTTTTACAGTAGATTTTAGGTTATTTTCGTGTTTAATTAAAAAAATGGTCATTTTAATAATTAATTAAATTTTTGGGGGTTATTTTTATAAAAAAGCCCTTTCTTCTGTGCAGGAGTCAGACTTTTGCTTTTTCTTATTGCTGAGACCAACTTCCTTGTGTAAAAGATAGGAGAAATCATACTTATCACATGTCAGAACTCTCAGACCAATTCTATTTTGACAACATGTAAATAACCTAGTTCATTTACCTTCCAGATAAGATTTCTGGCAGACTCTTGAACTCATTACATGTCTTTTGGTGCACGAAAATGCAGTTGCTCATATGTGCATTCGTGAGAGCATATGTGTGAGAAGAAGAGGGAAAGACAGAGAGGTGAACATAGTTTACTATTTTACTTTTGATAAACTATTTATCAGTTGGACTTGTTCTAGATCTTTAAAATTTGGCATACCTTTGATTTAGTTTCAATGACTCTATTTTTGTGTCCAGTTTGCTTCTGAATCCTTCCACTACCTTCCTTTCTTTGCATCATTCCTACTTCCTAGTTCATACACCATCTGACCTGTCTCACTTCCTTTAAATTCCCCGGATGTAACTTTGTTTGCAATTGGAGCAACATTTGTATTAACGAAAGTAAACTCATCACTAACGGTGCTTTCTCCATTGCAATAAGGGTGTTTGTCATCAAAGGAGCCTCCAGAAATTAGCTTCTCCTCCACCTTTTTTCCTGATACTACAGTATCATCTAAGAGTATATCAATTAACTCATTCACAAGCATACTCTCACCAAAAATTTCTCCCTCTTCAAGTTCTCCTTTTTCAACCACTGGACCAGGAGAACACATTCCCTCATTGGAGGGAAAATATTCTCCAATTCCATCTCTTTTTGCTGAATTTCATTTTTTTCATGCACCAAGTTAGTCTTCAGCGATGAACTTTGGTCTTTGACTTTCTCACTCGATTTTGATACTTCAACTGCCAAACTCTTATCCGAAGAGATTCCAAAGGGGCCAATATTCTTTTGATTACCACCCTCCATGTCTACTTGTTCCAGATTCCATAACAACAGGTGGACAATCATTATGTTATCTTGATTATTCAACAATATGCCCGGACAATTATCACCCTGATTCTGGCCCAATGTTGCGGCCGAGCAGTTACTAATCTTATGACAGTCTTCATTGCCTTTCATGATATTTTCGAAACCAGCCATTAGCATTTGTTCCAGACCAATCTCTCCATCCTGGAAACCGTTGCCTTCCATGCTACTATTAACCATCATATCATTATGATTAAATAAATCCTGACCATCGTCCATTCCCATTATCTGCTCAATTTCATCTATTACCATTTGTGTGTCATTCCCGGAAAACAGCACCTTCAGAACCTCGATTAGCCACCATATTTACAGGCTCCCTGACATCATCTCCACCTTATTCACCTCGGTTACCACCATTATCTTCAACAAAAACAAAGAACATAAACAACAAAGTCACTGAACCTAAATAATGAAGGAATTAGTGTATTTACTTGGATTGAATTTATCTAAAAAAATAACGGAGTGAATGATGGATTCCAAAAATCAAATGAAAAGAAATGCTAATTGCTTTATCAGCGTGGTAACAAAAACAAAATTACTTTAATTTCAACTCAGCCTCTTTTATTATTATTTTCTTAAAAAGAAGTAAAAGAAAATCTGAAGAATTCAAATAAATACATTACCAGGTGTTTGTGGAAGAGGGGCCGGGCCTCGGGCAGAGTATTTTTGGCCCATACCGGCCCGAACAAATTTACTACTTTTTTAATAATAAATTTATATTTTTTAATCCCAAATCAGGTTTTAGGTTTTCTACTTTCTGTTCCCAAATCAGTTTCTTATTTCCTAAAAAAAAAAAAAAAAAAATCACTTTCTATTCCCAAATCAGTACCACCTCCACCTGTCCAACGCCGCTTCCGTCGCAGCCGTCTCCACTCCGGCGGCCGCTCTGTCACCCGCTTCATCTGTCGCCGGCGCCTATCACCGTTGCGTCGTCCTGCTCGTTCTTCCATCAAGACACTGTGGAGTGTCGTCGTTCCGGTCAAACTGCTGGTTCATCTGTCGCCGGCGTTCACCACTTTCGTCACCTTCTCTACTCCAGCCTTCAGCCGTCGCCGTTCCGCTGTGCCGCCGTTCAACAGGTGTCTTCTAATTTCCTCCAAAAAAAATCCCTAACGTCTTTCTATTTTCTAACGGGCTTCATTGTTTTTCTTTTTGAAAATCTGATTCCGATGCTTCGAGTTGTTTATTACCTGGGAATATGTGCGAAATGAGAGGGAAACCGGCCTAGGGTTTAGGGTTTTGATAAATTAACCCCCTCCCCATCACTTTCTCTATGCTATTCTCTGGCTTCTTGGGAAAATGTAATCTGAAGTTTATGCTTAGTAAAGTACTGCATTGGATCCAGATTATAATCTGTTATTGTTTATTTCTTTCACTGGAGAAATACAATCGGTTGTTTTGTGAAATACAAACTATTTGTTAACTTTCAATTAAAAAAACGCTGGTTTAAGTATCAGAATAAATCCTAGAAGCCAGCTTTAATTATTATTCTCTCATTTTACTTAATAGAAATATTATTGCTGGCTTCTTCTTCTTCTTCTTCTTCTTCTTCTTCTTTTTTTTTTCCATTTCTCATCGGTAAGAATATGTTCCCAAAGTTTTCTTTAGGCATTCCTAGAAATATTGACAGGTAAAGGTTGTTTTTAATATAAATTCCTAAGAATAGATGGGGGATACTATTTATTTCTTGGAGTCTTCGTAGCTATAGGATGATTTTAGTGTTGACTGGATTCAATGAGGAGGTGATGATTTGCACTTACTATAATTTAGAAACTTAGCTCTATCTGTATTTCATTTAGTTTTTACCTTATAAAAGGGATTTGGAGAGCGAAGCCTTCTTTATGATCTGAATCTTTATTTATATTTATATTTTCAAATTCATTATTACTAATATATGTGTGTTTGCAAGACCAAAACTTTGTTTATATTTTATAAAAATTTGCTATATAATTCAACTTTTGACCTTATTAATGGGGCATTTGAAACCGATAACTTGATATTTTTTATACATGTTATATTGAGCTATACAATGGGATGGCCCTTTTGCATAGCATAAATCTCAACCCTCACATCCTTGTGGTCAAATCACTTACCTGATGATAATGTACCAGTACTACTATCATTGCTTAATTTTTGGTCCAGACATTATCTTTTTATGTTTTCAATTCTTAGTATTTTGTTTTTGTTTTTTTTCTTTTACACTAGTTATTATTATGTTTTTAGTGTATTTGACATATTCTATTATTTAAATTTGTTTTATGTAATAAAATATTTTTTTTAAAAATTAATACGGGTTGGGCCTGGGTTCGGCATCTATAATCCGGGCCAGGCTTGGACAAAAATTTAGACCCACTTTTCAGGCGTGGCCTGGGCCTATCAATCAGGCCTGAAATTTTGTTATGGCATGTCCCAAACCTGGCCCGGCTCATGTTCACCTTTATTCACGAAGTGCTAGCGTTAATACTCTGTCACTGAAATGACGTTGGGTGCGTTAGAGTTAGACGCTTCGAACCGTTTTACTTTGGGAAGTAAATAATCCTTTTCTTCTTTTTTTTCTTAAAAAGGAACAATAAAACCCAAAACCCTAGCAAAGCAGTGGTGTGTGTTGAACGGGTTATCGAATCATATACTGTGTGAAAGAAGAAAAATGGTAGTGAGGATTCGATTGTCTAGGTTCGGATGTAAAAACAAGCCATTTTATAGGGTGATGGCTGCCAATAGCAGATCCCCAAGAGATGGGAAGCATCTCGAGGTCCTTGGTTACTACAATCCTTTGCCAGGTCTTCTTCTTCTTTCTCCGCTTATTAATCTTTGATCACCATTATTTTTTACCCCTGAGATCAAAGGATAGCTGATTTAATTAGCGAAACTGCTAATAATAAATTTCTATTTCATTTGTTTCTTTTGTACAGGCCAAGACGGAGGTAAACGAATGGGTCTTAACTTTGAAAGAGTCAAGTAAGCTTCAATCTTTCACACTATTCTCAACTTCTCATCATATATATATATATTTTCCCATGTGGAGATATTACCTTTTTGTTTTATCTCATTGTCGAGAATTAGAAGTATCTTTCATTGTGAATTACTAAATTTGTGAGGTATTGTGGTGGATTACAAACGTCACGGATTCAGTTTCAAGATTGCTATAGTGTAGTGTTTTTCAATTTTTTGTTGAGTAGAAACAACATAGGGTTTATTTCTTTGGATGTCTAGCTCTGACCTTGATAGTTAAAGGATAAGAGGGAGCTTACTGATGTGATATCCTGTGAGGAGTATGACTATTTATAAAGAAATTATATTGAATTTATACATTATTGTTGTAAAGTAGTAGAATGAAAGGATTAATGAGCTGTGAAGAAGAAATGCTTTCTGGTTGGAAATTGGCAGGAAGACCCTCTTTGCTCTGCCAGGCAATCAAGGTTGGCAGAATATGGGAATCAAATAATTATATTTAAAAAAAAAGATATGAACACTTATATTTGAATGCTATGTAATTACTAATCAGTGTGAATGGAAGCAAGCTTGCAGCTCTTATATTTGCTTCATTATTAATGCATTTTTATACCAAAGGAGAGTCCTTGAAGCTATAAGAACTATCTTGAGGAGTTGCTCAAAGGAGGATGCAATTTAGTTCAACTAGAGTTGACTCAATTTAACATGGAATTAGTTCATGGAATATTCAGATTTTACAAAGCAGAACAAGTTACAAGTCAACATTTTTTTTTATATTAGGGGAGACAGTAGGTGCTTCCTGTAGGTCCTTGGATTCATGTAATTGAATGTTGTATCCCTTGCTTGCTCGATATGTTAAAGTTCTGTAGAAAATAGGGGGAAAAAATCATACAGTAGTACTAACTTTTTGTATTGTTCTGGAGAATGTGATGAATTACTTTTAGTGCATAAGCTTAGCAACTTCTGTAGCCTTGTTCTACTAATTGGCAGTGAACCACCCAATATAATAGAATTTATTTTTTTTGTTCTCTGCAATCAATAAAAATTTATGTCATTTTTTTTTACAGGTATTGGTTATCAGTTGGGGCACAGCCTTCAGAGCCGGTCCAACGCATCCTTTTCAGGGCTGGAGTATTGCCTCCGCCACCCATGGTGGCAATGGGACGCAAGGGCGGACCACGTGACATGCGTCCTGTTGATCCTATGACAGGTCGTGTTTTAAATGAAGAGAAACCAGTTGCTGGCAACCAAGAAAAAAGTGGCAATGATGAGGCCGTTGATGAGTCAAACTCTGCATGAAAAATTTATATTATCCCCAGGAGTCCTCACTCTGCAGTATAAGTTGGGGAAAATGAAAAGGTGGATCATATTGGATGATTGTAAGTTTTTGTCTGAAAAATAACATTTGCCATTTGCAGAAACTGCCAGCTGATTTCCAGTGGCCTGGCCCTGCGTACAAGATGAGTTCAATTAAATGTGATCCAATGACAAACTATTTTGGATTTTGAATTCACTTTACAATACTAAACCAAACATGTTGAAATTATTGCTAGGTTTCTTGTTTTCTCTATATTAGTCCTGCAGATTAAGGTGCTTGCTGCTCGAGTAGTATAATTGCTTATTAATTATTGGGTGTATCAGCATGCTTCATATCAAATAATAATGAGATATTTACCGCCCAAATATTTGGTTTTAAACACTTGCACCTTTTGTTTAAAGTTGTGTTTGATATGAAATACATACATGTGTGTGTATCTACAGGAAGAAAAATGAATTTTTTTATTCAGTATTTACTATTTTGTATAAATACAAAGCTTAATTGTGTTTTTAGAAGTCTTGTACCAAGTATATGAAAGAAGGTAAGGTTTAAAGTGAGAGCAAACTCACAAATTGTAGCATATCTTTTTATGAAAACTTAATACCGTTTTTCCTTTCAAGGAAGGAATAAGATATTAGTCAAATTACGAGATATCTGGATTTTTATCAATTTTTTTTCCTAATAATAATAGTTTAGCCACGTTTGATAATCCATCAGAGTTTACATCTGTTAATAATATTATATATGGAGAGGAGTGATTAAGATGAGGTAAAACTAATTGTTTTTACGCTTTTTTTTATTTAGGTTATTTTTAAAGGAACAACAAAACTCAAAGCCTAAGCAAAGAAGTGGTGCATGCTGAACTGGTTATCGAATCATATCAGTAAAAAGCTAAGAGAATGTGTGAAAGAAGAAAAATGGTAATGAAGATTCGATTGTCTAGGTTCGGATGTAAAAACAAGCCATTTTATAGGGTGATGGCTGCCAATAGCAGATCCCCAAGAGATGGGAAGCATCTCGAGGTCCTTGGTTACTACAATCCTCTGTCAGGTCTTCTTCCTCTTTCCCCGCTTATTAATCTTTGATCATCATTATTTTTTACCCTTGAAATCAAAGGATAACTGATTGAATTAGTGAAATTACTAATAATTTTCTACTTCATCTGTTCCTTTTGTACATGCCAAGACGGAGGTAAACGAATGGGTCTTAACTTTGAGAGAGTCAAGTAAGCTTCAATTTTTCACTTTATTCTCAAACTTCTCATCATATATATATATTTTTTTCCCATGTGGAGATATTACCTTTTTGTTTTATCTCATTGTCGAGAATTAGAAGTATCTTTCATTGTGAATTACTAAATTTGTGAGGTATTGTGGTGGATTACAAACGTCACGGATTCAGTTTCAAGATTGCTATAGTGTAGTGTTTTTCAGATTTTTATTGAGTAGAAACAACATAGGGTTTATTTCTTTGGATGTCTGGCTCTGACCTTGATAGTTAAAGGATAAGAGGGAGCTTACTCATGTGATATCCTATGATAAGTATGACTATTTATAAAGAAATTATTTTGAATGTATACATTATTGTTATTAAGTAGTAGAATGAAAGGATTAACGAGCTGTGAAGAAGAAATGCTTTCTGGTTGGAAATTGGCAGGAAGACCCTCTTTGCTCTGCTAGGCAATCAAGGTTGGCAGAATGTGGGAATCAAATAATTATATTTTAAAAAATGATATGATATATTAGTGTATGTTATATGTTATGATATATTAGTGTGTATATTATGTATGTTATGTATTTTATGATATACTAGTATGGATATTATGTATGGTATGTGTCAGACCCTTTATTATGTAATTGCTTTTGTCTATGTAGTGTTTTATCATGACTTGGGATAAATGTGTGGGGAATATACATTTGGGTGGAAGTTTTGTCATAGACTCTTGTGCAGCCTATGTAGGAGGGGAAGTGCTGCAATGGGATTTCGACCTACATTTCTCATCTTATTACACTTTGTGTAAGATGGTATTGGAAGTTGGGTATAGAAGTGTGAAGAACTTTATATACTATGAAGGTGGATTAGATTTTAGTAATGGATTAAGTGTTTGCTATGGTAATTCATCATTCATAGCAATGATTAACCATATTAGAAATATATAGCCCATACATGTATATGTTGAAAACGAGGTAGACACACCTGATGTTGATGATATGATGTTGTTGCCTACCACTAAGGAAAGGGAATTAAATAGTGGGGTGAAATACCAAATTGTAATGAGGAACTAAACAGTGGGACAAAGTTACCAAATTACAACGAGGGGGTAAATAGTGGGGTTGGGGAACCATTTACCAAGTTAGGTGGGGAATCTAATGCGAGACTAGAGTTGGGTGAGAGTAATTTAACATGTGCTAAGAGTGGGGAACAAAATTCTGAAAGTAGTTGGTCCACTAACATAGACAACTCATTGGGCAATGAAGAGTTTTTAAGTCAAATTTTGAAGATGAAGAGGTGAGAAATATCAATGCTTGGTATAAAAATTATAAAGGCAACAAAAAGAGCCAAACAGATGCACCAAATAGGGTGAACAATGAGGGTGTAAAGGTAGGTGAAGGCAGTGAAAGGAGAGAAAAAATGACGAGGTATCAGATGAATCAGGTGGAGGAAAATATTATGTTGATTCATCATATTTAGGGTCTGATGAAAGTGATTTAGATGGTGAAGTAGTCTGTAGAAGAAGCCGACATATATGTTTTAATCCTACTAACCCAATCCCACATTTAAAGCTTGGTATGGTGTCTAATGAACCAACGAAATTCAAGATTGCTTTAGCAAAGTATGTAGTAAATAAGAGGTTTAATATTGTCTATCTTAGGAATGAAAAGGGGATGACTAGGGTTAGGTGTAGAGAAGATAGGCACCCTTTTAAAATATATGATACTATAGATAATAGTGATGGGTTTTACAAGGTAAAAACTTTTATACAAACTCATGAGTGTTCAATAACTTTTAAAAACAAAATAAAAACTTACAAGTTTGTTGGGGAACATTTTGTAACAGTCCGTTTTCAATAAAATCGGAATAGTGGTTTCGGGACCACAAATTCGAGTCCGGAAGAAAAATAATTTTAATATTATTTCATGGTCTGCATTATGATAGAAATGTCGTATGAAAATTTCGTTAAGAAAAATTTACCGATTACATGTTTAATTTGATGAAAAGGACCAAATTGTATAAAGTGCAAAAGTTAAATTCTAGTAGCTAAAGGGATCAAATAGTTATGGAATTCAAAATTTGAGGTCCTTATATGGCAAATAGACCATTTAGAGGAGTTAGTAGATAATTATGCTTAGTCATCCATGGAAAATTAAATAAAGAAAAAAGATTAAATTGGAAAGAGAAAAGAGAAAAGATGATAAATAATAAAATAATTGAAAATAGCATCATATTATCATCTTTCTTAAATTAAAAAGATGGAAACCCTAGTTATGAATACTTGAGTTCAAGCAAGTTATTTTGGCTTAATTAGGTGAGCATTTTTGTCCCATTTTTAATAATTTTTATATTTCCGATATCGTAATAACTTAATCTAGCTATCTCAGGGGTTAATTTGTTAAGTTATCAAAGTATTACGGTTTTGCTATGGATGAGTATGTATGAATTATGAATTTTTATGGTAAAAAGTGAAAGGTTGTTGATAGATAAACAACTTTTGTAAAGAGAATTTTGATTAAATTATGGTTTAGGGACTAAATTGAAAAGATGTAAAATTCATGGAAAAATTTTGAATTTTTTGAAATACATGTGCTGCTAATGTTATATGTAAAAATCTGCTAGGCTTGGAATAATGATTAAATTGCATGAATTTCATTTTCTGAGCCTAGGGACGAAATCGTAATTACATAAAAGGATAGGGGTAAAATGATAATTTTTCCAAAAATGTGAATTGGATTGAATTGAATATGAATTGTATTAAATTGATGTTAAATTCATTCGTATAGATATGGATAGATCAAATATGGAGATAGATCGTAGAAAAGAGAAAGTAACGGATTAGTAGCTTTTGTGTACACGAACATTGTCGAGGTAAGTTCGTATAACTAAATTGTATAATTATATATTTGAATTGAATGTTTTATATGTGAATTGTGTAATTCTCATGTATGAAAATCAATCACATATCCGACAATGTCTGATAAGTATTAAGTCTCGTTTGAATAAATGAAATTCGATGGATACAAGGTTCCCGAATTGGTTGTGGTCCTGCATGTGTTGTGGACACACCACAGCTTGAAAGAACGTCCCGTTATTAGCTCTCATTAGCATCCTGATATTTGGCTCTCACGAGCTTCCCGTTATATGGTTCTTACGAGCTTCCTGTTAATAGCTCTTTGAAGCATCCCAATTGGTTGTGATCTTCCATGTGTTGTGGACACACCGCAGCTCTTATGAGCATCCCGATATATGGCTCTTCGGAGCTTCCCGATTAAAGGCTCTTTCATGAGCTTCCCGGTTAATTGACTCTCCAGAGCTTCCCGATATTGGCTCTCTTGAACTTTCCGACTATGGCTCTAATGAGCTTCCCATTACATGGCTCACATGAGCTTTTCGTAAAGGCTCTTTCATGAGCTTCCCGGTTAATTGGCTCTCCGGAGTTTTCCGATATTGGCTCTCTTGAACTTCTCGATTATGGCTCTTATGAACTTTCCATTATATGGCTCGAATGAGCTTCCCGTTATATGGCTCGAATGAGCTTCCCGTTTATGTGCTCGTATGAGCTTTCTTGAATATGAATTGACGGATAATACATGAATTGACGAAATACAGATTTGTACACTTTCTGTGTACTACCCGAGTATCCATTGATATTTTAAATGGTTCAACGGGTAAAGTTTTGATATGAGATAACATGAATTCAAGACGAAATATTATGAGTAAATACTTGAAATACATGGATATGATTTATACATGATATATGGATACATGATGTGGAAAGTATATGTATATGGAAATTTAATTATTGTGAGCTCATACATGTTCTTGTTTTTTATATGTAAAACATGATTAACATGATTGTGGAGGATATGTGCTAGGGTTTTTGGCCAATTTGCTTGAGTATGCCTTGTATGCTTTAATTGTAATTAAATAGTAAGTTAATTTTCCGTTATACGAACTTACTAAGGATTAAATGTTTACTCTGTTTTATTTTCTTTATCCTATAGTACTCTAAAGCTCGTAAAGGTTGGAAGCTGGTCGGAGCTACATTGCACTATCTATCGGCCCAATTCGGTATATATATATGTAGAAAACTAATTTTGGTTATAATGTATAGGGTAATTTAGCCAATTTTGGCTTTAAAATATTTTGTTGTAAATAACCATTGGAATGTCTTGAGTTGGACATATTTTGATATGTTTTGTATGTGTGGCTTAATATGTTATTATGTTTAATGTGGTTGAGTAATGGATAATTTATTAATATGATAATGTATGGTTTGAGATAATATGATTAGAGAAATATGCATATAAGTTTATAAAGTCAATTAAGTAAGATTGAATACTTGGATATATGGGGTATTATGATATGTGTTAAACCTGGTTTTGGCTTGATTTAAATGTCTTGTATTGGCTTGTGAATGTGTTAAAATGTTGATGTAGGTGGAAGAAAAATTGGGTGAGAAAAGTGGCATTGGAATTGGCCTATTTTCGTCCACACAGGCAGAGACACGGGAGTGTGTCTCAGCCGTGTCACATGGGCTTGTGATCTGGCCGTGTAGATTGGCCGTGTGACCCCTGTACCTTATTTAATACAAGTCAGTATGCTCACACGGCCTAGCACACGGGTGTGTGGCTTGGCCGCGTGACCCAAGTTAGAGAGCACCCTAAATTAGACATGGGCTGGGACACAGTCGTGTGCCCCTGTTTCGAATGCCCACACGGCCTGGCCACACGGGCGTGTGTCCCCTACACCTTGAAATTTTTTTGACATTTTGCAAAAAATTCTCTGAGTACCCGGTTTAGTCCTTACTTGTTCCTAATATGTATTTTGGGCCTTGAGGGCTCATATAAGGGACAATATGATTGATTTATGATTGATTCTGATATGAATGTGAAGTGATATGAAATGTTTGTATTAGATCTGTAAACTCCATTAAGGCTCTGTAACCCTGTTTTGGCGACAGATATGGGTTAGGTCGTTAGGGTGTTACACATTTCTTAAGTATAATCAAAGTGATTCCAAAGTTGAAGTTAATTGAGATGCATAAACTAGCCAAGGAAGAGTTGATTTGAATAGGGATACATGCAGCAGGGCTAGGAGATTGGACTGGAGGAGATCAATGTAAGGTAAGTTATGAGTTTAACAGACTATGAGACTATGCACTTAGAAAGACATATTCGAATGCTAATATAAAGGTCATGGTAGAAAAACCAACTCCTAATGAGGTTCCCAAGTTTAAGAGATTTTATGTAGAGTTTAGTGCATTGAGGCAAGGGTTTAGGGAGTGTTGTAGACCTTTTATTTGTCTGGATGGATGCTTTCTAAAGGAAAGATTTTAGGGGGAACTTCTTTTTGCTGTCGGCGGAGATGGCAATGACCAAATCTACCCTATTTCATGGGCTATCATAGAGAATGAAATCCGAGAAACATGGTGTTGGTTTCTTAAGAATCTTATTTCAAATTTACAAATTGGTGATGATACTGGATTCATGTTAATGACTGATAAACAAAAGGTATGTTTGGGACCTTACTGAACTAATTATGTTATAGTATGATTAATTTATTAAACAATTCATCTAATACCATTGTTTTTGTTTGTATTTAGGGATTGATGGAGGAGATAACCAAGTTGTTTCAAGGGTGGATTATAGAGTCTGTGCAAGGGAATTATATGACAATTGGAGGAAAGAAAATCCAAGATGAGATCTGCAACAAGCATTTTGGGGAGCATACAAATCATATATAATTGTTGAATTTGAAGACAACATCAATAAGATTGACCATATCAAATCTAGTTCCAAGGTAAGTCTACTTAGGACTGATCCTGAGCAATGGTCAAAGACATTTTTTCTAGTAGGTCTATATGTGATGCAATTGACAACAATTTTTCTTAGTCCTTTAATGTAGTAAATGCAAGAGCTAGGGCAATGTCTATCATCTCCATGTTAGAAGAAATTAGGCAATATGTAATGGAGAGGATTGTAAACAATTTGGCCAAATTTGAAAATTTGAATGAACAATTCTGTCCCAATATATGTGTTAAGTTACAATTGTCATGTTGTCAGTTAGACAATATTCAAATGAGTTCTTTCTGTCTTGTTAAATGGAATGGAACGAAGGGTTTGAAGTGGAAAACTTTGGTGATGTTGTTGTCAACTTAAGTGTGTGGTCATGTAGTTGTAGGAGATGAGACCTCACTGGCATCCCATGTCTACATGCAGTTTGTAGCCATTTTATGGAAAAAAAGTTGATATTTCTGATTTTGTCTATGCGGGGTTTACAAAAGATATGTTTGAAAAGTTGTATGCTTTTGTATTACCTATTGTCCCTAGTGAAAAAAATTGGTATAAAATCAATATGGGACTAATTGACCCCACCATCCCAAAGAAAATACCTGAGAGGCCAAAAAAGAAGAGTAAGAGAAGAGGGAGAGAGGAGCGGTAGTAAATTGTCTAGAAGAGGGAGAAAGATAAAGTGCCACAAGTATTTAATGATTGAACACAGCTCTAGAAAAGGTCAAACTTCATCTACTGTAAGTGTTTTCATGACTAAAAATTTTAATGAAATTGTTTGCTAAGTTGAAGATTAATGTGAATTTTGCAGAATACACCTCCACCAGCTCCTACTCCATTAGCTCTTACTTAAATAGCTGCAACCAAAGCATCCGCATCATCACCACTGGTTCCAACAACATCACCCTTATCTCTACCAAGACCAATAGTAGCATCTCGTTCAGCTCGTGTAACACCCTATACCCAATTCGATCATCAATGTAACACCCCAAACCTGGCCTAGACGTTATGGCCGAATCTGGCGGCGTCACATTATAGTGCTTTGAAAAACTTAATTACGATAAACCACTCATAAATATCTTAGGATTTCGTCAAAACGAGTCATTTAATTTTTCATTATCCATTTCCAAAACATTTATATGTTGTGGAAGCTTTTAAAAAGTAATTTACGAGTTCGTGTGTTTTTGATAAAACATTTGTTTACTTTGAAAACTCGAGACTTATCCTACTGCTAGCAGTTCATAGAATAATAATCCCAAATTTAAGTAAAAATTGGTAAAGGCCTTATTACATAAAAATTACCCAGATATAATCAAACCATAATTAATAACTAAAAATAAAACCATAGTAAAGTGTCCAGAATCGTGGTCACCGCCGAATCCTTCGCCGCACCAATCCGTCTACTGCTGGGGATTACCTGTATCGATTAAATAGAAAAGGGTGAGTTTTCGCAAACTCAGTGTGTAATCCCCACAGAAAACATACACACAGAATACCAGATTACAGATATATATTCGCATTTCGGGTTTGAGCCCCTTACAGAAACAGTGTGGACCTTAGCCCACTTAGATACAGATTCAGACATATTACTGGCCTTGGCCCATTTCAGACAGAATATGCAGATAACAGTCCTACCCACCAGCCTCTACACACCAACTCCATCCAACCCAACACACCATGTTGTACCAAATGCGGCACAAAATCAGAAATTTGCAGTTGAGCTGCCAGATAACAGGCTTAAAAGCCTTCCAGATACTTCCTCCGAATATCATCAATCCCACCCCGATGCAATGTAACATACATAAGATGTCATGCTATTATGCAAACACAGTTCATACATTCAGATATCAGAATTCATGCTCAGTACAGAAATCGAAAAGTCAAGTTACATAATTAGGGGTTTAGGTAAAGCTTACCGACCCTACATTAGGCCCATAGTCGACTAGGGGGACCCGTGCAACCTTACAGAATATTACAGAAAAATGGGCTTACACGCCCATGTGGCCCACACGGCCTAAATTGGCCTTGGCCGTGTAGATTACACGACCCCGCTCGGCCCTCACAGAATCCCACGTTCGTCAATCACACGACTAGCGCACGGCCGGGCTTGTCAATCACACGGTCTGACCCAGAATTCCACACGCTTGTGTGGCCCACACGGCCCAATTGGTCGAGCCCATGTGTCGCACACGGCCTCGCCCAGCCGTCACACGGTCGTGTCGCTCGCGCACGGCCTGGCTCGTCGATCACACGGCCGTGTGGTGACTAATAGTCTCGCACACGGCCTACCACACGGCCTACCACACGCTCGTGTGGCGTTGACAGAATGGTTTTCGGCTTTCGTCGAAACCTCGTTTTCTGCGTTTTTGGGTACACATCTAGTCTCGATTGAAGCTAAGACGACCCCTGAGCACTCCAGAACCTAAGAATTGATATTCCAACATCCAAATCAGTGTTTAGAACGAAACTAAACCGAGATGTTAAACCCAATATCTTCCAAAACCTTACCTTCAATCAAGCCACCGAAGTTCCCCGATTCTAAGTGTTCAAACAGCGACTACGAGTCTCTGAATCTTCCCCTATCCAACATTAACGACGTACATCAGTATAAGCCAACAATGAAAGTAAAAACTACGCTACTCATCTTACCGAATCAAGGTAGAAACGAACGTTGCGTAAAAACGAAGCGACTACAGAGAGGATTGAAATTAAAATATGGTAGCGAGGAAAAGAGAAAGAACGACAAAAGGGAAAAATGAAGATGGAAAAATCGGCTATGGAAGGGGAAGACACTGAAATTTCGGCAGAGAGAGATTTTTGGAAAACACAACCGCTCAGAAAGTCTGATCCTCTCCTAATTTTCCTCCCACTAATTCTATTCACAAACCACCACTCAGTCTCCCATCTTAGCACAACTCTAGCCGAAACTATGAGCAAAAATTAATGCCCTTGCCGTCCCATAGACTCGAACCCAAGACCTCCCTCACACTAACACTCCACTTAACCACCAGACCAGCATACCCATTCTGTTAATTACCTACACACTTTTACTTAAAAGCCTACTAACCAAAGTTTGGGCTTTGTTCATAACAATACCAAAATTTACCCAAGTTGAAACTTGAACTTGGGACCTCTCAGACACACCCAAACACACCCAAATCACTCAACCACTAAAACAGATAGGTATTTGTGTCTTAAAGTTACAAAAGCTAAAATTAATAGAAAATCGGGGCGTTGCGGTCGAGCCTGAGTAATAGGATTCTACATCAAACATCAAACTCCTACATATTCACACAGTCTCAAATACATGCAACCATCGTCACTTTCAAATATTTAGAGGAGTAATGAGTCTTAAACACTTTAGACAACATTTAAAATGACTTAACATACCTTAGCCAACATTACAAATAATTTAAAAACATGTTTAGGGACCATTTGATAAAATTATAAAGAACCCACATAGGTATCGATACGTCATCACAAGTATCGATATTTTGGAAGATAAGTATTGATACTAGTAAGAAAATCGATACCAAACTAACATTCTGTCAAATTTTAAACGAAAGCATTTTATTGATACATGGGCAAAGGTATTGGTACTTTCACCCTGAGTATCGATACTCGTTATGGGGTATCGATACCAAATTAAACTACTGACTTCACAAAGATACAATTGCACTCCGAGGTATCGATATTTATGTCCCGAGTATCGACACCTCTGCTTAGATTTGCAAAAACATAGCAAAACAGAGTATTAAACATGCTCAACATATCTCTATTCTAGCTTGCATTAACCATCACAATATTAAGCATCAAATTTACCCAAAACACAGTCTAACGAAACATCTTTGCCTTGTCGACCCAAATCATGGTAATAGCAATTAAAAATAGTAATAATTACCACGAAAAAATTCTAGATATTCACAAACATACTAAACTAACAAGAACATAATAATAACCAGCCAAAGTTCTAAACACATTGCCTTTATTTCCACAGTTCAACAAATAATAATATCACCTACTTAAATACTACAGTCTAACTTGGATCACTTCCTTGGAACTGCACCGTTCACACCGCAAGTGCTAAATATCTGCAATGGTTAGAAAGAGTGGGTGAGCTTAAATAAGCTAAGTAAATTTTAGAATAACCATAAGGTATACACAACATCAAAGGTTAAACAAAAACATACTACAACACATTCACAACCATATTCTAACCAAGTCAAAATAATATATTCACGCTTCATTAAATCATAAAAGTAGCATACACTCTCATATACAATTACACTCAACTCATATATATATATGTAATTCATTTGACAATAATTCATCAAGTCAAAACGTATTTATGCTTTAATGACCCACAAGTCTAGCTTATATATTCAAATGAATTTACACACAACATTTTCATGTATTAATCAATTAATGATAATTTGGCAACTAGGAAACATGAAACATAAAAGTGGACTCTAGCACCACACATTGGATACATGGATATCTATCACACCAATGACTCAAAGAGTAACATATCCCATAAGTGTAGCATAAAACTAAACACTCTCCAACACACTAACATATCCCGGTAAATGGAGCTTGGCTCGACATTTCCTTATCCCTCCAATCTGTCCCAAGGTCTCAATGCCCAAATCACAAAATATAAGGATGAGTACTCACAATCCTATGGTATGTCAACTATATCCAACGGTTTTACGATGTCGCAAGGCCAAAGTATCTGCAAATACACACATTTAATTACTATTTGTATGCACTTAATCTATGTTCATGAACATCAATTCACATCACAATATGTACACATAGCACACTTATCAAATTCACATTTAATTGCACTTTAAGTGACACAATTATGTTCATTGAGCTATCACATATCCGTTCACATATGAATGCATTAAGAATCAAATTATCACATACCACATACCAATATTCACTTACTTTACCTGTCATACCAACATCATATTCCACAATTCAACACATTTGTACTTACCGTTTTCTGCACATTTATATCGCTAATACAATATCATCACTGTCATTTGGCATGTTTAATATGCCCACAACTAACACATTCACAAGAGCTATCACAATATATATATCATAGGTCACATTATCACAACTTAATACTCAATCGATTTCACATAGTCACATACTTTGGAAATTAAACGAGAGTTTAAGAAAGCTTACACTCAAAACTTAGGATAGGGATTTAGGATATTCCTAAGCTCTCGATAAACACTATAAATCGTATCTACAAGTAGCGATTCTAAACACTCACCATTCGCGCTTTGGCATAGTTGCCAAAAGTTTAAACTAGCTTTTCCTTTCCTTTTGTCTTGCTCGTCAAAGGCTCCAACCGTCCCGAATCTTCACCAAAATTGACTACACAACAAACGTAATTAAATTATAGCTATAAACACACCCAAACAATAAAAATGCATGTCTAAGATTTCTTCCTCTTAGAACTGAAATTTTTTACTTGCAAATTTGAAACTCCAATATCTTAATCTTTACTCATTCCCTTTACCTAAAATCGATTCCAATAATCTAATTATTTATCTAAGAATGATTCTCAACCTTCAAACCATTCTAAACTACTCAGAAACTTGGTTTCAAAATTTCGACATACAATAACCATCTTTCATGAAAATTTAACAAAACGTTAAAACCTTTTAACAAAAATTTAAGGAGAGTTTAAAAACCTTTTAATAATTTTAAAACAAGTTGAAAAACACTTTGAAACATCTATTTCATTCAAAATCCTGAATTTCACCATTATTGTCCCAAATTTTAGCATTTACATTAATCCTTTGATTCAATAGATAAAAAATCGATTTAAATAGCTAGAGTTCATCAAAAACTATTAGGAAAAAAAAATATTACCTTGGTTGAGGGGAAAACGAATGTTTGGTTCAAATCCAAGAAAACCCACAAGTTGAACAATGGTAAAATCAATGGTGTTTTTTTATGCTTTTCTTGGAATTCTAGGAAGGTTTAATGCTTGGAGGATGATAGAAAACAAGGGATTGGAGCTTTTGAAGATTGAAATTGAAGGATGAAAGTTTGGGATTTTTCCTTCCTAATGGACGTCACAAGAAAAAGATGAAATGTTTCTCTTCTTTTCGTTTTAAACATCAGAAGTAGGGTGAAAAGGGGGGAAATTAGGTTGATTTTAAAACTTGGTATAATTGCTTTAAAACTACTATTAAATTAGCCCCTTTTACAAAACAGTCCTCTATTCAAAATTGAAGGTCTTTTCTACATTATTTTCAGATTTTGATTTAACTTTCAAAAAGTCATAGACGAAGACATTTGTGGTTTGCCATGCTTTGAATTTTCGAACTCATTTCGAGCTAAAATCTCTAAATGACCCTCAAAACTTCTAGACCCAATTTCGAAATCTGACAGCCCATAATCATGCTATAACTACATCTTTTGTGGTAATCTTTTCAAGACTTATATTAACTATTCCTTCATAGTATTACACTAATGTTACAATATTTATTGCAGACACCACTATCTCTTTCAACACGGCCAAATGCTTCCACCATGCCAACATCTTCAACATAGCAAATACATACAAGACTTCGTAACAGGGGAAAACAAGTTGGCAAGGGATTGGGTTATATACTAGTTAGAGGTCATGGATGCAAATTTTGAATGTAAGTTACCAATTGTTGAACTGTATAACAGTTCCTGTTATGTTTATTGTATTTTGGGGACATGTTTTTTTTTTATTATGTGTCATTGCATTGCAGCCTGGTATGAGAGGGGAAATCATAGTAACTGCCCAACCAATTGCACCAATAAAAGAAAAGAAAGCAACAACATTCAAACTATTGGTGGGACTCAGGAAAGTAGGAAAAAAAAAACTAAGTCCAAAGATCCACCCAAGTACAATCCTAAGCCATGGAGATAGTTGATGTTGAGTCTAGAATCCTAAGCAAACATGTTTTGTTGATGTCAGTCTGATTTCATGGATGAGCTATGGATTCTATTTTGTTGTTTATACCTCCCAGTTGGATTCAGTTAGTTAGCATACTATGGATTATTTCATGGTTCTATTTTGTTGATGTCAATCTAATTTTGCCTGTCCAAGGATCCTTTATATGATGATTCTATTCAAACATGTGTTCTTTATGAACCTCAATTTTGGTATATGTAGATTCTTTTACAACAACATAAAAAGTTTTTTCATTCAATTCATTCATTCTTAACAACTAATGCAACAAATGCATGGACAACATTTCACAATCCACAAGCAAGATAACCCAAAAAATCATCCATGATACAATTAACATCTTATAAGCAACTATTACTTCATTGTTACTTGACATTTTTAGCCTTGTACAATGTGATCTTCTCTTCCAAACGAGTTACCTTCAATCACATTCTTTGCATTTCGTCAATATTGAGCTTATTGTTGTCAAGTATTAATTTCTTATTCTCTATCAATAATATCTTATTTTGAATAATTATTTCATCGATTATGCATCCTTATTCTTTTGCAGTTAAACTCGTCCCATCATTTTTACCTTCAACCCACCAAAAAAAATCAAAACCCCAATATTCAAAAAAATAAGAATAATAAAATTCTCAGAATATATCTTCAACCCAAATTGCAACAAAATGTCAGTACACAAAATTGCACATATCTTCAACTAAAATCACAAAACTCTTTGTTTGTCGCACACCTAACTATGGCAGACCAAAACACAAACCCTAATTTACCTCTTTGAAGTTCGCACACCCAAAGAATTTTCTTCCTTTGTTTTGTGGAGTAAACGCGTTGCAAACGAGAGCCCTTAACCCGCAATAGCAGTACAAAACTCTTTTTTGAGCACTTGATTTTTTGTTTGTTGAAGAAGACATTTTTACTTGTTTTCTTCCTTCTAAAGATGTGTTATGAACAGATAAAACAAAAGAGATAGAAAACAAAGAGGTCAAGTAGAAAATAAAACAGATGGTGAAAGGAAAAAATGAAAGAGATAGAAGTGAGGTAAAAGACTATGGCGAAAGGAAAATAAAAGGAAAAAAATTAAAGTAATAACTTTTAAAGGAAAATGAAAGGAAATATAATTAAGGGGGGTCGGTTTGCAACCAAAGAGGATAACACGTGGCGGCACACGAATGGCTAATGCTACCACACTAGTAAAAAAGTAATGGCGTTAGGTTCGAGCACCAATATGATGGACGAAAAAAAAGTTCGGTACTAATCTAGGATAAAAAAAATTATAAGTACCAAACTAGGAGAAGTGGACAAGTTCGGGTATTAATTTTATATTTAACCCTAAAAAATAGTAAAGTAATATAAAATGTGTTAATATTTGGTATTTATTCTACAAATAACTTTAAACATGTGTTTTTTTAGAATATTTATTTATTATATATGTTACTAAATTTTTATAGGATATTTTTCAACCTCCTAATCCCGATTGTGGAGTCTAAAAACCTAGTAGTATACCAAATATTTTTCCATATAAATATAAATATAAATAGGGTTAGTATGTGGTACATTGGCTATGTATTTTTTTTTTAAAAATAATTCATACAAGCCTTTGATCATTCGACTTGCTTGGCACCATTGCATGTCGATCATCCCACTTGCGCACCACCAGCACACTCTGATCGTTTGAGAGATAACAAGCATTCATGTGTTCAATTACTTTTATTAAATATAAGTTACAATATGCTCAAAGTTCATGTACTCTTTTTTCATTTGGAATTTAGTTTTTTTAATTTTAAATTTTTTAAATTCAAATCCAATTCTTAACATGGTTAAAATTCTTTTGTTAAATTAAATAATGTGTCATTTTGAAATAAAAAATACTTACTCGATCATCATGTAAAAAAAGTGGTGCAATGAAACTGAATTTAACATAAGAATTTTAACGATGTTAACAATAGCACTTTCATTTTAAATCCACAAAGTAGAAGACAAACTTTCTTAAAATAAAAGTAAATAGACTAAAATTTAAGGGTTAATATGTAGTTTGCACCCTAAATCTGTCCAAAAGTACCTACTTGGTACCTTAACTTCTTTTTGTACCTAGTTGGTACCAGAACTTGTATTCCATCACCAAGTTTGGTACCTATGCACTAACATCGCTAGTTTGTGCTAACGTGGCACTAATAGCCTATCTAGTGTTGGCATGTGGTAACTTCTTAGTAGGCTATGTGACGAGCATAAATTTTTAAAAAATATTTAAATTTTCTTTAAATTTAAATAAATTAATAAAAAAGAGTAATTTTAACCTATAAATTAATAAATTAAATAAATTTCTTAGCTTTGTCTTCCTCTTGTAATTCAAAAAATAAAAAAATTCAAATACCAACTAGGTACTTTTAAACAAGTTCAAGGGACAAATTATATATCAACTTAAATTTTAAATATATGAAAAGTACAAAAACTTGAACATATTTTAACCTTATCTATAGTTAATGGAATTTTGCTATTGACCGGAGCGATTTCAACTCAACTAAAAATTTATTTTAAAAAAATTAAAAGTTAATATTTATAAAAATATCTGTATTTTAATTTGTATACAATAATACTTTAAAAATTAATTTAATAACTCTTTTGGGAAAAACATCTTTGGAAAACTACAAAAATTTTTTTAAAAAAATTACTTTTCATTTTTTCTAAAAATACTATATATATATATATATATATATATTCACTCACGTAGATGAGGAATGCGTTAATGGGCGAGCTTCGCTGTTGATTTTTGTACTCAATACGAAAAAAATAATTAATTATAACATAAAATATGAAAAATACAGTCCTGCGTTAGCGTTAAAATAGGCTACAGTGAGAGGAGCTTGGTCTTGCTCTAATTAGTGTTATCATTAAGAGACTATATCTTGTATGAAAACCAAAATCCTTGTAGCAATATACTGAGATTACACATCCTTTTAACAAAGGAGGGCAGCTAGCACCTTACATTCGGGAGATTTATAGCAAATATTATCAACTCAACAAGTTTGATTTCAACATAAGAACACAACCTAGTGTTAACTATATTAACAATTTTTCATGTTCTACCTCCAACCTTGTTTGTTCCTGGGGAATCATTACACTCACAAATCACAATTTTAAGCATACAGATCTAATATATTTTACATAATTTGTGAAGCAATGCCGCTAAACTCTGTTCAATTTTTAGTAAACACTGTATTGATGACCCCCTTCAAATCATTGCAGCCAATAATCTCCAGCTCCCCCAAATCCAGAGTTGCTAATGATTTTTTAGCTGACATGGGCACTATACACTTCTTATATCCTAGTTTTGCCACTGTGCTTACTCTTTTGTCCATCCTTGATACCTAAAAATCATAAGCAACAAAACAATGTTTTGCACCTGTCAATGTAGGGTCTGTGAAGGAACGAAAAATAGCTTGAACTTGGGTCTTCTTAGTAGCCTCAAGTTAACCAAACAATAAAAGATAATAGCCGCACTGGTCAATGCAGTACCAAAAAGTTTCAGCATTTCAGCTCAACAACACTACCCTCCAAACAATATCAAAGTTCATCAACTATGGTATAAAATAGATTTTCTAAGACTAGATTCCTGTTTTCATTAGAAAATAGAATTTGAGATTCAGCATAGGCAAACTTAAGTAACACTGCCTCTGCCCCCCCAAAAAAAAAAAAAAAAATGGGATTGACAAGGTAATTGTAGTAATAGGGAAAGTATATGTTTACCATGCGAAGCTCACCACCAAGGCCAATTTCACCAATGAATGCAACTCCACTGGGAATAGGAAACTCTAAGAAGCTGATCAAGACATGAGACACATGCTTGCTTATCAATTTAGATCACTCTCTATATAGATATCAAGTATTTGTCGCAATAAACAGGTAAAGATAAATTGTTTAGATGCTGTGTTCAGGAACTTGAGGGCCTGGTTTACCAAGTACTATGGTGTCATTACTAATAAAATGGAACATAGCCACATTATTATATGAACCAGACATGTGATATAATGGAAGTGAAATAAAGAAACAAGTAAAAATGTATATTCTAGAACCATCATTTAATAAAAAGAAAAACTCATGCCTGCTACAAATTGAAGCTGCTATTGCAAGATCCCCAGCAGTCTCTGTCAGTGATACTCCACTGACAACATTTAGAAAAACAGCCTGGTTGAAAGAGTAACTAAAGTTACACAAGTTTATAAAAAAGAACATCTAATAAAGAATATAAACCATACTCGGATGAAAGAGTAAGAATTAAACAAAATTAAATACAATGGCTAAGAAGTACGGAACAACTTATGTCAAACAAAGTTTAATTTCATCTTTTTCTAAAACTAAAAGAACCACATAGTCAAACATACTCTCTAACAAATGAAAAACAATGGCTAAGAATTAAACAAAGTTTAATTCATCTTTTTCTAAAACTAAAAGAACCACATGGTCACCATACTCTGCAAAATGGAAGTTAAATTTCAACATATTGACAATGACTGACAAAACACGCTAAAAACGCAATGAATCCCAATCAAACAAAATTAATAATCTCTTTTGATAAGGGTGAAGAAGGAAAAGAACTTTAAACCAGAACTGGAGAGCACACCATAAAAGACAAACAGTAAAATAGTAACTTACATTCTCTTGGATCTTTAGACCAGCTTGCTTGGCAAGGACCTATATTAAAAGAGTCAATACAGAATTGCAGCCTTGTAAATGCAGGATAGTAAAATATATAGAATTGCAACCTTGTAAAGCAGGATAGTGATATCAGTGTTACCAAAAATTGTAAAAGCACATTATATGATTGATTCCATACTCAAGTTATCAATTGATTAGCCCAATATTTGAGAAGAAAGTATAAAGGAATAAAACAAATAACTCTTAAATGATTCTGATATATTTTTGAGTAATATGAAAATAAGTCTCCAGTCCTAGCCCCCCAGAGGAGAGGAGAGGAGAGGAGAGGAGAGTTTTCTGATATGAGTTGACTTAAATGCCAATGTCAAAGAAAAAGTCATTTTAATCCAGATGACGAAAACTGAAAAGTCAAGTAATTTAAGTTGTTCAGCTAATATTAAACTATTTAATTAATTATAAGAGAATTTACTTCTGAGATTCATAATAAGAAAAATTATCCACATCCTGATCAGAGCACTTCATTCCTCAACTTTCATTCATAATTAACATTTAGGAAAGCCTTTACCAATGCTTACCAGCAGAGATACAAGAGGGATACTTTCAGAGTAATACTCCTAACTTCTATATTTGACAAATTTCTTACATGTTAATAAGTGGGCAGTTGCCTAGCCTTGAGGTTATGGAACATTTGAAGGTTGGCCTCATTATCTTACTAAAGGATCTGCCAGCATTGCAATTAAAGTAATAAACCAGAACATGACGACAGAGACTAGCAGTGAGAAAATGAGCATTTAACTACCTCAATTGAGGTAGGAGACTAGGAATCACAGGATATGACATCAGATACAACTACATTCTTCTGCAAAAAAACTTATAAACCTACATAATTAAAAGTAAGTATTGAAAAAGACAAACTTCAAGGCATATAGATGAAATGTTTACAGGAGAATGAAATAGCACTTACAGAGATAAGCATGTCAGCTCTACTTGCTTGGATTCCGTTCACATGTCTAGAAACCGTTGAGCTAGATACACACAAGGCCTAAACATGATTATAGAAGTCCATTAACATCATTTGTTGGACAAAGATACTAACAAGAAGCATAGCAAAACTACGGCTAGAAAGAATACTGGAAAGTTTCCCCTTTATTTATTCAATGCCTCATGTATTTATTGTATGCCTCACCCTTTAAATGCTTGCTAAAAACCATCAACAATAAACTGAAAAAATTAAAGATTTACAATCTAATACAAGCAAACGTCATAGATTCATTTTTCATAAATATACACAATCATACTCTTCTTGGTAAAATAAGAGCTTCAAAGCAATGTTTTAATTTGTTCGTTGAAGAACTCTTTGCAAGAAAACATTTTTCTACCAAGTCTTCAAGGAAACCCTACTCCAAACACAGAAGGCTTTTCCCCCATATATATTCACTCCAGTAAGGAAAGAGATCAAGTTGTTTAGACCTGTTTTACCACAAATCACTAACTATGCTGCTGTTTCTGAATTGGATTGTGGTTCAATTTGGTACTATTAATGTCCAAGGACTGGTCTGAGCAACACAAAAACTTGTTTAAAGAAAGAAAAAGGAGCAGTTTTTTTAATGTACAAAAGCTCCACTGACAGAAATGGAAGGCAATAAGAGGTAATATCTTCACTGGTTTATGGATTTTGAAAACTAACCCCACAAAACCTTCCAAATTCGTATTTTAGTGAATTCTTCTAATTGGGAGGATTGGGAAGGAAAGGACCCAGTTGAAAGTTACAATTCTATGAAGGAAATGACCAATGATATTTTATTTCAACAAATAAAGGAAGCAATTCTAGAAGTACATGATAAAAATAAACTATCCTTCATATATCATAATCCCCATGCAAGGGAAGAAAATCTAAAGTATAATTATTTAACTTCACTGCTTCTCCTGAACTCCAGATAATCATTTTAAATATATTACTCGATAGTCAATAAAAGAATAGAGCCTATACCCTTTGCATTCACTAAAGGGTCAAAACTCTTGGATGACAAAACATTGTTAGAAACATGAAGCAAATGAGAAAAGCAAAAAAGTAAAAGAAGAAAGTACCTGAATTTCAATAAGGAAAGCCCGAGATCCATCCATAATTACAGCAACAGCAAGTCCAGCTAAAAACTCCGAATCAGAGTTCTGGTCACTTAAAAACATCTCACTGGGGTTTAAAACAACTTGCAGTCCCAGTTGTGACATTTCAAATATTCCTAGCTGATAGTAGGTAAGCCCATCAAGACAACAACCAGTGATTGGTTCACATGAAATATTTGAGTAGAAAGAAATCAAACCCTTAACAAGATCTTTAACACAGAAAACCTAAAAGAATGATGATCTAAAAGAATGATGATGATACAGGATACAATCAAGTTGAGCATCTTCAAGTCATTCATCTTAAAATTGAAACAAAAAGAATAGTATCTCGGTCACTGGTACCTCATCAATTGACCCAAAACGATTCTTCACAGATCGAAGCAAACGATGTGATGAGCACTTTTCCCCCTAGAAATGATTGAAGTGTTATCAGAACCAAAGAATATGATCTGAAGAACTAAATTGTAGAGCAAAGCATACTACTTCTGAAATATGAAATATATCGAATCTTTGAAGAGTATAAAATAGTACAATAGTTTCAATCAGCATAAGAAACTTTCAACAATTCCAAAATTACAAATTTAAGCAAAAAAAAGATAATCTAATCTGTTATATTTGAATACAAATATCCTGGAAAACAGAAGCATCCTATTCATCATCCATGAAGATTAAAGAGAATGCATCCAAACTTTTGCAAAGTTGAGGAACATTACGCTATTTAGATTTGAGTTAACAACCGACAACGAACTATTTAAATAAGCTTTATTTTCTCTGTTTTATAATAACAGGGCACTAAAAAACAGTCCTAAATTGCGATAACCTGTAGATTTGTGTCAGGATTTCACTCTATTTTAATAAAAAGAGAACTTTTCTCCCTTCTAAAATCCGTGCTAAATTTTCTCCATTTTTTGCTGCAAATACTTTGCAAGTCCATAAAAAGGCAGATATTTATTGAAATATGAATGCTCATTTTACTTATGCAGGTTCCCCGAGAGAAAAGCTATTGAATATGGACAAGCACCAAAATATGCCACTTTAAAAGATTTCTTCTTAAAAAATGGAAGGGGAAATAAGCTCAACAAAGATTAAGAAAATGAGAGATATAATAAAGAAAGAAACCCACACAAAGACAACAAGATTAGTAATAGTGAAAGAAAAGAGGCAATGGTACCAACTTCCAGATATAAGACAGCATCTACAATGTGCTCCAAGACACGAGGTCCTGCTATATCACCAGATTTTGTTACATGTCCAGCCTGACATCATAAAAAAGGATTAGAAGAATAGAAAAGTAGACTTCAGAACCAATAGTGTGACTGGATAAAATTAGAGCTGAAAAAAATTCAGTATGATACATATATCAGACTACTTGTGCAACATATTCATTCAACAATTTTTTAATATTTCTAAAAGTGAAGTGAAGACTGAAGGAGGTAAACTACTTGAGCACCTTTTTCATAGAAACAAAGTGTTATAACCGAATTTATGGCCAAATTCTGCAAAAACTATGAATGTTCTCAGAAATAACCCTCTCCATCCCTAACTCTCTCACATCCCTCTTTTCCTTACAGATGATCAGCCATCTTATCTCCTTTCCATTTTTTACCAAAAAGCTTAGCAATAAAAATAAATAACCAGCATTAATCTCACTTTTGCAGCTTATGAGCAGTTTCAAAGCCAAAATGCATCAAACACTTCTATTAGAAATAAAAGAGCTAAAATAAAATCAATCCAAAACCACATGCATAAAAACTAAAATTACAAAAAGCCGAGCAATGTTATAGGAAATTTCAGATTTCAAGCAGCTAAAATAAAGGAACAGCCACAAAAGAGAAACGCTTGAGAGCCATCCAAACCACATTCATAAAAACTATCTCTAGATTAATCAAACCACTAAATCTCATTTAACAAGTTAAACAAATATATTTTTAAAAAAGGTAAATCAGCCTATTTGAGAGTAAGAACTTTATGCTTACCAAAAGAACTGGGACGTTGGTTTTCTTTGCAAACCGCAATAAAGCTGATGTACATTCCCTGACCTGTCATTGACTAAATAGTGTCACTACTTAGCAAATATGCTGACCTCCCCTTCCCTAAAAGTTACACATATATTGTTAATCCTAACACCTTAAAAAGGAAACTGGTTGGACTTTATTTGAAAAAAACAGGATTACTTGAGGAAGAACAAAATATTACCAAGGGAAAATGGTTTATAAGTAGTGCCAATTACTTGAAACATATAAGACTCAGAAGTAAAACATTTCCATATGTAATGCAAGATTAAGGGACTCCATAAAGGTCATGGTGAGAAAATATTCCAACCTGAGAGAGACCTCCAGCACTTCCGGTGACTTCCTTTAAGTATACCGTCTGAATTGAATCAACAATTAGTGCCCGTGGTGAGAGGGACTGAATTTTCATCAATATGTCCTGAAAGGTAGCAAATCCACCAATTATTTTAGGATTCACCAACTGGTTCTCTGTACATGGAAAATCGTAGATTTCATTTTCACTAGAGTAAATCAGCAACATTCATTCAATTTGGAAGAGGTGGACAGAAAAATTACGTGGGAAAAAGTTATGAATAATATTTCTCAACTATAAGCATTTATCCAGAATCATTTACCTCAATCTCAGTACCAGCATAAAGGTAAAGTTCATTTGCTCCAATCTTCATACGTTCGGCTCTGCTGCTAATTTGTTCAACACTCTGCCATGAGGAACCCAGACACAAATTTAACTCTCTAGATACCAAATAAATCATGCACGTGGTAAAACAGGCACAATGATTATAGTGCTAAGGTCAATGACTCATCTATATGTACAACTATAAACTAGTAAAGCTTTGACAGTTGAGCGTGATAATATAGATAGATGAGTGTGAGGCAGCACCAAAACTAACCTCTTCACCAGATACATATACAACACAAGTAGGTTGACCAGAGTCATGCCCTTCAGCAATTAGCGCAGCCACCTTTCAAGGAAGGATAGAACTTAGCAGTATAAGATGGGTATTACCAATTAAAAAATGTGAATATAAGTTGATGACAGAAGAACCTTCTTTTTTAAAAAATCCAGAACAAATAAGCATGAACACCCCAAATGCTAAAAACTCTACCTGCAACAGAAGGGTGCTCTTTCCAACACCAGGATCACCACCAATCAAAACCAAGGAACCTGTAAACCAGGAAAAACATGCACACAAGAAATAAGACATAAGCTTCCACTATGAACTCAATATATCAATTTTAAGCAATTAGTTAAAGACAAAATTGGATCACACTGTCATGTTTTCTTTCTTTCTTTTTCAAACTTTTTTGAAGCAATAATCGCAAAATTAATCAGCACGGGGATTATGCAGACCAGGAACAAGGCCACCTCCAAGCACTCTAGCAACTTCACTTCCAAAGGGTCCAAACCTACATATCAAGCATACCAAACAAAAAAACATATATCAATACAAAACTAAGCACAATCAAATCCTTTAACATTTTTTTTTCTCGGGAGGGGGGGACCCACAGTGGAATCCGGTAATCCGTCTTCTTAACCCCACTGTTAACATCAATCAATTTTACAGGTTCCACATCCCCTGCATCCTTTGGTAGCCAAGACCGCGCCAAAGTTTCCGAAAATTCCAACCCTCTGTTCTTAGTCTCCACTTCCGAAAACCTCTTCATCGTCCCGGAAAAATCGCAAGAACGGCAAACTCCCCACCACTGTCCATCTGAGTACCCACAATTCTCACAAACCCACTTAACTCTACTTTTCCCTTTCTTCTTATTCCCAACTATGTCCCCCAATCCCAACCCATTAACCGAGAACGCCTTCTTTCGACTCATCCCATCAGTGTTTTCCTTGGGGATATAACGAGCATTTTTGGCCATCTGGGTTTTGTCTCCATCGCTCAAATTAGCATTTTTTGCCTTCCCATAAGTCCTATGGGTCTCAAAATCCGCATCTGTTTCGTCTCCTGAAGCCGACTCGTTACCCTGGGTAATGCCTTTGTGTCTGCTGGTAGGCGTAGAAAGGTCGGGGGTGAGTTCCTCGTAGGCGGTCCAGGCATGCGGTGTTCTTTGGGTCCCATCGGTTTCCAGGGAATTTAGAGAGAAGCGGGGATTGGAGGAATGGAAATGGCGGGAAAATAAGGAGAGGGAAACAGGGGTTCTGGAGAGATTGCGATGAAGGAAGTGAGTATGGGTGTAGTAAATTGATCTCAACACTTTCATTTCTATGATCTGCATAAGAGAAGCCGTGAAGTAGAATGGAAAGGGAAGGGAGAGCAGGGCAGTTGGTTTTATTTCTCCATAAATCAGGGTTTAGCTTAGGGTTTTAGTGGAAATTGAAATAGCAAGAGAGAGAGAAAAAGGAAAACACCCCGCCAATGTGTGGATTCATATTTGGGCTACTCCCGACTTGTACCATCTAACACTTAACTAATACTTCAACTTAGAAACAATAAATTAAAAACACCATTTGTTTTTATCAATCCCACCAATTAATTTACGTCCAATTTTAAATATAATATTTTATCTTATTGTTTTACCAATGGTTTGATTATACTTAAATACAATATATTTTAGATAAAAATCCCATGTTATTGTTCTTTCAAATAAAATAAAACTACAAAGATTTTAATCAATTCATTGTCTTTCCACAGTTTCTTTCCATCGTTCATCATCATCATCATCATCACCGTCACTATTGTCCAACGCCGTTCAATCCGCCTTGCTCCAAAATACTACTCTCTTTCCCTTCTTTCCAATTTGTTTTCTCATAAAAACTCTTTGAAAACCTCAAAATCCATCCTTGAGCCTTGACCTTCCTTGTTTCCATTTTTTAGTATGTATTTCCTCTCGCTGAACTCTTTCTTCTCACCGTTCGGATTGTCGAACGGACACCTGGAAACCCTCCGACAATCTAGTCTTGGTCTCGGGTTTAAGACTTATCTTTTTTTGGCTGCTAGTTTTATTGTCTTGTTCTATTTAGTTTATTGTATTGTGGGGGTTTTGGTAACAATGAGGGTTTTGGGCGTGGTGGTTCAACGATGGGAAAGTGGGTTCTATTAGGGATAGGGGGCGATGGCAGATGGGTATGGTGGTTCTGTTAGGGGGCAATGGGTTTGGTGGGTATGCTGCCCCAGGGTTCTGACATTCTTGTATCCAATTTGCTAAGACACAACTTGAGTTTGAGAATAGCAATGAATGCTAGCACATTGGAAGAAGCTAGAGAATGTTTGAATAAGCTCAAAGATGCAGGTTTGTTGCTTAGCAGTGATGAAAATGAACTGGAGATTCAGTTGGAAAATGGCGATGGTGGAGGTGTGTGAACGATGCTGAGTCGGGTTTTGAGCGGCGGAGCAAGGATGATGGCAATTGTGAACGGTGGTGTTGGGAGAGGAAGAAACTAAGGATGAAAAATTAGAAGAAAGAAAATTGAAAAAAAGAGTTAATTAATTAAAAGTTTTTATTTTTCCTTTATAAAAAAATGAAAATTGAAAAAAATAAACTAAATGATTTTTAAGTCCGTACTAGTTAGATTGGAAAAAAGTTTTAAGCTAAATTATCAAATTCAAGTTTATTTGATTGAGATGACGTATTTCATCATCAAGAATAAATCACCTTCAAAAGAGGATAGCACCAGGATGATATTAGAATATAATTTACAAAATTTTGGCATAATAATTTATTTGATCTATCAATTTTATAAAAAAAAAATATCATTTAAATTTTAATTTAATTTTTTTTATCTTTTAACTATTAAACTTATGTTATTTGTTAAATTATTCAAAAGTATATGGATAAATTAACGCTTATTAACTTTTTTGATGTAATATATATCATTAATTTTTTAAAATTTAAAATATTCCAAAAAGTTATAAAATTATTTCTAAAATTTATTAAAAAAGCATACAAATTATAAACAATATTTTTATTTTTAAATTTTAATTAATTATTAATGTAACATATGTATGGATGTTAAGTCAACAAAAGTTATCATCTATTTTGAACCGGTTTGATAAATAATACAAATTTAATAATTAAAAGATAAGCAAAAATAAATTAGAGCTAAGATAATATTTTTTGAATAATTTTGTTATAAATTTTAATTATATCTATTTTTTTAACAAAATACTTAGAATTAACTATAAATATTCCGGAAGAAGGTAAAATAAGTATTATGCGAAATATAATTGGAAAATGCAGATAAAATATTCTCAATCCTTCCTAATTATGGGATGGTTGTTTTTTGGTTGCGCACAAATGCTAAAGCATTAAATGAAAAAAAAAAAATGAGCAGATAGATAAATGGGAAAGCTGATGGTGAATTATTAAAGTACCAAATTTGTAAGTTGTAAAAAGTATTAACAAATTTCATGTTCATGCACGGTGGACTTGATTCCGATTCAGTTATTATGAAATTGAGAAACTTAAAGGATATTTCATCAATCAAATATAAGTTAGAAGTGTTTATGGATCGGGTTGATTTTAGGTCTGGTTTAAGTATGATATTAATATATTTTATTTTTATTTAAATCCGACTCGAAATATAAGTTTAAAATTTTGATCAAACTCGTCCATATTTGTAAAAAATTAACCTAAACTTATTTTAGGTCCATCCACAGTGGCGAAGCCAGGGGGCTGGCATGGGCCCCGGCCCCCCCTAAAAGGTAAAATTCCTATATAGGTCCTTAAAATTTTTTAAAAATTTTAGATTAGTAAAGATAAAATTATACTTTGGCCCCCCTAAAATTATAAAAATTTAATTTAATCCTTTACAAATTAGAAAGACATAAACTATAAAAAATTAAAATTTCATCCGGGCCCCCTAAAAAGTTGTCATGGCTTCGCCCCTGTCCATCCATATTATTTTTAATATTATTTTAAAAAAATATTTTATTTTAATATTTTAAAATTTTATATATTTTTTTATTTATTAAATTTTTTATATAATCATCTTAACACTATTTTAATGTGTAAAATAGAGTTATATAATATAAGTTTATTTTTAATATATTTTAAATTACATAATATATATATATTAAAATAACATAATATAAAATATTATAAAATTAAAAATAGACCAAGCCAGACCAACATTAAACTTTAAATGTTTAAGCTTAAACCCGACTCATATTTTAAATGAATTTAATTTTTTATCTCAATTTATTTTTAAAAGTTAATATTTTTATTTAAAAATTTTTAAAATTCGAACGGATAACCGGCACATCATCAATCGTAATTCCCACTTAAAATGATGATGGGCATTGTTAAAAAAAAAGTTAAAACCCGAGTCAGTTGTAACACGTGTAAATATAGAAAGCGAGTATACAAATGTTGTAGAAAAAAAAGAAAACCTTAAATTGCGTCAGGAAGCCGTACGAACAAATAATCCAAAAAATATCAATATATAGCGTAGCGTACTACTACACAGCTCACCGTTATACCGAAACCAACTATAACCAGAAAAGCCCTTCGTCTCTCTCTCTCACTCACTCTTTCTCTCGGGGTTTTACTAAACGAATCAAAGCAAAATGGCGTCAGCAGCACAGCCACCGTCTCTTCCACTGCCACTACAGGCGTCGAATGTTGCAGGAGGAGGGTGGAATTCTCTTCAACGAGCTTCATTGTACGTGGGTGATTTAGACCCGGACGTTACTGAGACTGACCTCATTAACAAATTCTCTGCTATTGCTCCCGTCTCTTCTCTTCGCCTTTGCCGTTGCCTCCGTACTAGGAAGTCTCTTTGTTACGCTTACATCAACTTCTTCTCTCATTTTCATGGTATCTTTTCTTTCCTCCTCTTACTTTTCTTACATTCTTTTTTTCAGAAACCTCTGTTTCTCAAATTTCTTGAAGTTTTTCTTTTCCCACCGTTCATTTTTGTTTCATGTTAAGAATTTGGGTTTCTTTTTTGTTTGTCTCTCTTTAGTTCGTTTATTTTCTTGCATGCTTTCGTTTCTTGGAACCCTTACTCTTAAAGAGTTTCCAAAAGCTCTTTTATGCTCTGTTTTCTCTGTTTCTAAAGTGTTTACGTTATTTCTTTACATGGATTTCATTTCATTAGGTTAAAAAAGAAGCCATTTCCCATAAATTTCTTATTTGGTTCATATTGTTTTCTTCAACTAACCATGTTATCTTCGTTGTTCATTTTTTCTGCTGAGTTCCTGGCTTGTTTCCCTTTCTTTTCTTTTCTTTTCTTTCCTTTTTCCTTCTACGATTTATTTTCTTGGCTAATTTTACGATTTCCAGATTTCTTATCTATCATTCATGTCTTGTTTTTCCAATTTTGCGTGTTTCTGTTTTGTGCATAATCTATAGACATTCTTTTTGCTCCGTTTGGTCTATTTATTGCGAACTTTCTCTTTTTGTTTTGCTTAAGTTTTTTCTTGCCCCTTTATGTGATGGGTATTTTTTTTTCTAACATGTAATTCTATTCCTCTGTATTTCTGGTTTCTTTAATAAATCTTGCTTTTCAGCTGAGGTCTTGAGGTGTTTTTAATGTTTATCCTCTGTTTTTTATCAGCACATAAAGCTTTCGCTTGTCTAAACCACACTGACCTAAAGGGGAAACCAATGAGGATAATGTGGTCTCAGAGAGATCCTTTTCCAAGAAAGATTGGTATCGGTAATCTTTTTGTCAAGAACCTGGACCCTTCTATAAGCAGCGCTTGCTTGGAAGGAATCTTCTGCCGTTTTGGGACTATTCTTTCGTGTAAAATCGCTGAAGAAAATGGCAAGAGTAAAGGATTTGGATTTGTACAGTTTGATTCAGAGGGATCAGCTATGGCTGCCATGACCGCACTCCATGATACTATGCTTGAAGGGAGGAAGTTGTAAGACTATCTATCCTTGTATAGTATAATTAACTGTTAGAATTTTATTGTGGATTTCAGTATAGTTTTCTGTTTGTTGCACTTCCTTGGCAGATATGTGGCCAAATTTGTCAGGAAGAGCGAGAGGACAACTACTTCTGAAGAAGAGAAGTTCACTAATCTCTATGTGAAAAATTTGTTTGATGACATGACAGAGGATCTTCTTAAAGAAATGTTTTCTAGATACGGGAAGGTTTGCAGTGTTGTAATCATGAAGGATGGGAATGGCATGTCAAGAGGTTTTGGGTTTGTCAACTTTCAATCCCCAGATGATGCTAAGAAGGCTCTCGAGGCTATGAACGGTTTACAACTTGGTAAAAATGAATGATCATGTTCGTGTTTTTACCTTTTAAAACTTAGTAGTTCATCCAAAATAGTAATCAGGTACATATATGAAATTGATTTCTTGATCAGGTTCAAAGAATTTGTTTGTGGGAAGGGCTCAGAAGAAGGCTGAAAGGACAAAGCTATTGAAGAACAAGTACAAGGATGTGTTCAACTGCCGTTTTGAGAAATTGAAGGCTTCGAATCTCTACGTGAAGAACCTTAATGAGTCCATTGATGACAAAAGATTACAAGAAGTTTTTGGACGCTTTGGACGAATAACCTCAGCTAGGGTGATGCGCCTTGAAAATGGAAGGAGTAAGGGATTTGGCTTTGTGTGCTTTTCCTCTCCTGAAGAAGCGACGGCAGCTTTACATGGGCTTAACGGTGAGACAAAGTTCTCCATGTCCTTTTTCCTTTGTCCTAATAGTTCAAGTTTCGATTTCTTTTGAGGAACAGTTTATTGTTACTAATCTGAATGTTGAAATTGCTTAGGAACCTTTTTTGAGGGAAAGTTTTTATATGTAGCAGTAGCTCAACGTAAAGAAGATCGCTGCAAGGAATTGCAGTACTACTATATGCAAAACACCCCAGTACAATCGTCATATCAATCTAGTTGCAATGGTGGTACCCCTCAGTTCCACTCATTTTACTTCAATTTCCCCCCTTGCCCTACTGTCTCCCCTCTCCTGTGCCAGCCATCCTTATATCAGCATTTTGTTACAAACGTGGGCCAGTATCCTTTTGCAGCAACAGATGAACAACAAAACTTCTCATATGTAAGCATGTCTAATTTTTCTTGGAAACTAGATTTTTTTTTCTGCATCTCTGTTCTGACTATTATTCTTGTATTGCAACAGGATCAAATCAGACACGTGCACCCGAGCATTGCTGGGATCAGAAGAGACTGCATGTACAAACAGCATGTATGAGCTACCATTTTTTTCCCTTAGATTTTTAATTTCTAATTCTTGATATTTGCTAATGGAATTTCATAGCACGTTTTTTGTATAACATTTTCTTTTGTTATTTGTTTACTTGTGTGACTGATTGGTTTTTGCTTTTCCAACAAGATTAAGCTTGGATTCCACTTGACCACTTATTCCCTTCTGTTACAGTCTATGACATATAACTCTAATGTTCGGCTCCGAGAGCTGGACCATGTCAATTCTGGGAGTAAGGAAGTAGGTTTCAGAAAGAAGGGGAACAAAAGGTGTGAACCTGCGGAAAACTCTTCGGTAGCATTAGCAGCTATCGAACCTGTTACTGCAGCAACATCCCCTGGAAACTCTGAAAACAATGAAAATCTAACTCACCCATTTGTAGAGAATCTTAAGGTTTGCAATTTCAGTTCGCAGTAGACTTCTTTTAGGAGAATGTTTCTTTTGTTTCGTTTTAATATTGTGCTTTGTAATAAGCTCTCTATCACTCAGCCAGAACACGCCGCGAAGGTATCAGGAGTGCTGTTGGAGATGAACTCTGATGTACTCAAGCTACTTAATTCTCCAAATTCCTTGGCCATTAAAGACAAGCCAGTCCAAGTGCTAAAGGAGGCAAATGCCTACTCTTTGCCTAGGTAGCCTTTCAGTTTTGCCAATCACTTGCTGCTTATGCATAAGACAGTGTTATATGTTGTCTGGAATATATTTTCCTTGTATCCAAAATTAGAAGGGACAAAAAACAGTTTTCTTCTTTCTTATTTCCTTCTACATCTTTTTCTTTGTTGTTCATTTTTTTCCCAACACTGTAGCTGTATCACATTTTCTTGGTCCTAAGATACATTTAGGAATTGTAAATAATCTAAAAAGAAATATACGTTTGAGGAAAAAGGAAGGTTTAACTACAAATACAAGCTTCTACAATACGAGTCACTTTTTGATTAAGATAATAGAAAAAGGAGTAGTGACAAAACTTAGTACAGTTTAAAAAGGGCAAGTAGACACGGTGTCCTGGCGAATCAAAGGAGGGGAATGCCCTGAACAATCAATGTATCTGCAAGGACCTGATTAGCAGCCTGCGATGGATGAACACTATCCCAAAACACATACTGGGAGGCATTGGGACAAGTTCCCAGTGTATGCGGATTGCATAAGAATTCAGTTGTCTCTACAGTCCCTGTGCCACAGCAGCCTCTCGTCGCTTCTACAAAACCTACCAAATCAAAACAGAGTCATTTGCAGTGGTTACATAATATCGATTCTCTTCACCATAAAGAAATCTTATTTTTCACCCACTAGACTAAAACAGGGAAAAGCTCTGCCCTTACCATAGTTTGAAGGGGTATTAACAACATCAAGAAGGGCCTTGTAAATGTCAAAAACCACAATCTTGAGATCAGGGTGTTGCTTCTGGAGATTGGTTGCTGCTGCGTTGAGCTTTTTGTTGAATTGCTGAGCGTCGGTATTGAACCTGGTCACACATCCCTTCTCATGGTAACCAAACAATGTTCTTGCTAAGGGAACGCAACCTAACGGAGGAAGAGAAGTAACACCAATTTTCCTCGCTCCCAAGCCATACACGTTCTGTTTATATCAACCAAATATATATGAAAAAAAAGAAACTTTATAAAAAATTGAACATACTGGTGTCAGATATATACTTGTATCCGAGACTCACTCCTAGAATACGAGCAACAGTATGTACCTGGACGAATCTTGTGAAGGCATCAATAAGGAAAGAGCCATACTGGTCTGGAGTATAGGCATGGTTAACCAAAGGATTGACATAGTAGTTCTGGAGAAAGTCACCGCTTCCAGCACTCAATACATAGAGTGCATCCTTGATGATGGATGCTGACTTGCTACTACCAGCTACCTTTGCTAGCTTTGCCTGGTACTCCTTGAAATACTCTACTTGCTGACTCAACGTGATAGCATGCTGCAAAAATGACATTCAAGAAAGAAGGGAAAATTAGAAGTTATGCTGCAAAGCTATCGATGCTGAGATTCAAACTTATAGGATCAAAATCTCACATTCAAAGAGGCAGCTCTATCGTCATAGCCAGATCCAGCTGAAGCAAAATTGGCTCCAATAAGAAGGTTGTTCCCTGATGCTTCAGGGCTTAGATATGCTGGTGGATAAGTAGTAAACCCCAGAGTTTCAGCTGCAAGTTTCAGTCAAAATATCAAACTTTAGTTCCATTTGAACTACTTAAAGAAAAGAAAAAGGAAGAAATTTGACTACCATCTTCTACTTACCAGTGATGTCAGTGGCCAACTTTCCATTACAAAACCTCCCGGTAGGCTTTTGGTTGGCGAAGTCCCTCCCATAAGGAGGGTAATTAGCCCTGAAGATGGTGGGGAGATAATCATTATTGCCCACATCTACCACTGAGTCACCAAAAGTCAGTATTGCTGGAACCAGAGTGGTCGAGTTCGACTCTTGTGCATACCCTATACTTACTAATGCGAATGCAAACACCAGAAACATTAGCCTTCTGCTGTAAACCTCCATTTTCACTTTCACCAGGGGATAGTATTGGGGAAGCTTTGAGCACTGAGTTAGGCCTTATAAGCCGACGGAATGAGACTAGCATGTGATGAATGAAGGAAGATGGGGGTTGATAAAGGCCAATAAATGAGAGTAGTTCAAATGAATATTATTATCATTCATGTCGTACATTATAGATAGATAGATAGATATTAACCATTTTTTTTGTTTTTCGTTTTAAGATTTTTTTTTTTTTTCCGTTTTAAAATCTCTGTTTAGTCATAAAATGAACAAATGGGAGGAGCTTACATTTATGAAATTGTGTGTGTATTTAATCAAAACGAAGAAAAGTAGTTGGGATGATAATAAAAGAGCAGTGACGTTCATGGTGTGGAACGAAAGAGCAACTGCATGTGCAGGAGTTATTTTGGAAAAAATACAGAGGGAAAAAAAGGTTATTTAATGTAGTTTTGGTACAAAGACAAGAAATTCATCCACCTCTCATAGATTTATACAAATAAGATATTACCTTTTCACAGAAAAAAAGAAGGTTAAGTATCCAACAAAATGCATCTTCACTTGCTTTCTAGAGCGGCTTCCTTAATTAATTTCTTTAAATTGACCATGTGGGTTACCAGGTTAATAGATGTCTCTTTGGCACTTTTTTTATTTAGAATTTAGAATCAATGTCCTAATGTCTAATTACCAATTTAATATATATCTTTTGAATCCTTTAGTTGAAACAGAACAGATCATCTAAAGGTGTAGATAAAGATGTCCTAAAGACTTTTTTTTCCCCCTAAAATGCTACACATAAATTGTATCTGATCTAGAGTTATAAATCTGATGGTATATACCTGTAAATAGTAGGTTTTGGAGCATAGAAATGAAATTGGTGGGATAGAGGCCGTTTTTCAATGTGGAATTAAAGCTTTGCCTGTGGTCTCTCATTATTGCAGTTTAGAGTATCCCTTCACTTTCCAAATAGATTTTCTTAGATGCTGGATTTGAGCTAAAGCTATGCATATGCGTCGCTATAATTTCAAATTTTTAAGTGTGTTTCGGTAAAAAAAAAAAAAAAATCAATTGTTTAGCATTTTAAATTGCTTATTTGTGATTATTGCATATTAATAAATAATTATTTTAGAAAATTTAAGGTTATTAAAATTTCGTTTAAGTTGAAAATAAGAAAATTAATAACATTAAAAATAAATTATAATGAGAACACATGTATTCAAACCCATAGTCCCTCCTCAACCCATAAATAAGAGGATAATATGTTTCAGCATATTTAAACTCACGTCCTCCTATATTAGCAGCAATGCCCATGCCAATCAAATTAAGACTCAATCGGCCTTCTTCAAATAGAATTTGAATAGAAAATTTGACTTAATAAAAAAATATAATTTGTATTGTATTAATGGATATTGTGTTTTTGTTCTACTATTGGTACATGTTAGTATTGACATGTTTCCGTGTATTGTTTTGGATTTATTGAAATTTTTAAATAATTTTCATATATATATTATACTTGTAAATATAGCTTAGTTACATATCAAAATATTAATTTTAAAATTAGTAATTATGCTAAATTCATTAAACAATTACATTTTATTTTTAAATTTAATTGTAAACAAATAATTAAAATAAAAAATATTAAAAATTAATTTAAAATATTAAAATTTGTACCAATCAGTATGTACCGATACATATCGAAATGGACTTAAACAAATCGATACAATTAGTATCAACTAAAATTTACACCGAAATGAAAACTAAAATTTATTGTTTTTATTTATTACTAGAATAAGATGTTTCGGGGATTCAAATTTCTTAAACTTTGAAGTAAAAACCTTGATAAAAAGTGATGCTTAAAATCACTCATGCAAAATAAAATAAAAAATAGATTTTGGTTTTTGAATCCAAATATTTTGGTTGGATATCCCATAAAAAATATGGTTTGTATTTATAAAAATCTAACTCTAATTTTCAAGAGATATAATTTGGATTTGAAATTTCATTTTAAAACTTAAAATTTACAAAAAATCCAAATAATATGAAAATAAAAGATGAAATTTAAAATAATTAATTTTTTTTATTTTCTCAAAATCTATCTTAACTAGAGTCGTTCAAGATTCGAGTAGCTCACTCTATCTAAAAGGCTTACTTTTAATTTATACTGAATTTAAACAAATATTTTTTTTATCTCGGGTTTGCTTGGTTTGGCCTGAATTCTATTTAAATAATAGAATATTTTAAATCTTAAATTTAATTACAATATATAAATATTAACTTAAAATAAGTTTAATTATTAATATTTAAAATAATGAAACATGATTTTGGAGTGGATTAAAAAATGGACTTGGGCCTGAAAATTTTGTGATAGATAAAAGCAATCATTAGAGTGTTGCTTTCGGGACTTCGTTTAATTTTGCGACATTAAGTTAAAACTTAAATCATTAAAGTTTTGTTTTCAGTACTTTTTTCAAAGTGGTTAAAATTATATATATATATATATATAATTATTGAACTTTGAAGTGATTGAAATTCAAATCTTAATTTAATTACATATAATTAAATTTGAACTTGTATCAATTTGATATATGTTATTATTGCTATAGTATTTACCAGTTTTTTTATCCCGCCTGTTAATTACAAAATATTAAATTTATTTGTAAAATTTGTTTTTATTATGTGTTAAATTATTATTTTTAAATATATATGATACTAAAATTATGTTGTTTATTTTTAAATTTAGTCATATTATGATTTCAATTTTTTCGTTTTATTTTTTATTTAATTTAAATAAATTTATTTAACTCGTTTCAAATTTTATTTTAATTTACTCAATTAAAAAAAATCAAATTAAGTTATAATGATAAAACAAGACTTATCAACTCGATTAACTCAATTTTCTTTTACTCGATTTAACTTCATTGAATCAAATATAAAATCTTACTCATTAAAAAAACACTCTTTACAATAGAGCATGCATAATATCTTTCCGCACAAATCCACACCTTTTTACCATTTTGGTAATAAAAGATGTAATCTCTTACATCAATCAGGAATTATAAAACACAATTTCTATCTCAAGTCAGTCATAAAAGCATTATTCAGCAATACCTTCCAAATATCCATTGATGGATTGCTAAGACAATTAGGATTAATGTAATATTTCTGTCCTAAAATTGCATTCAATTATCATTTTAATACTTTTTTTGTATTTTTTTTTTGGAAAGAAGCATGTTTTTTAAATTCTATAAAAGTTTTAGAGTTTTTCTTGATTTTAATTATTTTTTTTTAGATTTTTCCTTATTTTTGTCTTATTTTTTTCTGATTTTTCTGTAATTTTTTGGCACTTATTTAAAAAAAACATAAAATTGGATGATATGAGACATTTTTTTGTAATGGCAGTAACGGTTGAGTTAACGTGTCGGATGTTTCGAAACTTTAAATATCAAAGTGATAAAAAAAATTTAGATACCAAAATAATAATTTGATGTAACTTTGGGGGGCAAATATAACATTAACCCAACATTTTAATATTACCATGTTTATTCCCGTAACATAACAAACAGTGTCATATAATGTTACCGAGAATATCATATTGAAACAAAACTTAATCATTGTATACAAACAAAATTTGATCATTCTATATATATTCGGTCATCTCACTTTGGACATTCTCATCATTTCTTCCAATTCATTCCTTCACTTCTGCTATTACATGACTGATGTCTGGTCTTTGTTTTGAAGTTCGTTGTGCACACCACATAGCTATTTCCACCCTAAACATAAAAACTTAGAATATACATGTTACCATCATCCATACAAAATCAATGCTGCCTCAGGTTTCCATTAGACATGAACTCATAAACAAGTGCCATGTGGTCATCCTCCTTGCAGTAACCGATTAGAGAAACAAGGTTCTTATGATGTACGATCATCAAAGATTGCGCCTGTATTACTTTAAATAATTAATACGTCATCTTATATGCAAATGAGCATGTAAACATGAGATGAAACTTTCAAACTTATAGTTGAAAAGGGTAGCAACACATCTAACCTCTGCTTGGAATTCCTTGTATCCTTGCTTTGATATGAAGAAAGCAACTTCACTGCTACTGGTGTGCCATCGTTTAGGTGACCACGGAACACCTTTCCGAACCCTCCCTCTCCAATTCCGGTCTCGAAGTTAGCAGTAATTGTAACAATCTCAGAGTAAGTAAATGGCTGATTCTTGGGTTTCAGAAAACCTTCCTTATTTCATGCAATAGTATTATTAACAACTTCTACAACAATTAAGGAAGCAGTATTAAATCAAGCCATCATATTAGCAACAACATTCACCTTTTTATTTTCATTTCTTTCTTTGTTTCTGGATGAATAAGATATTTACTTAAAGCTCAAACAAACTAAACACATTATACAAAAAAGTGCTACCAGCCATAAGAAGGAAAATAAAATTAATTTATGGACATGAAAGAGTGAAAATACCAGTTTGTTTTCTCTTTCTTTTCCTATGAAAGATGAATAGAATGCTTAAGAGGATAACAAGGGCCACAGCAGCTAAAATGGATACCACAATTGGAACAATAAACTTCTTGCGATTTCCTTCACAAGGATCCCTCTAACATGATGTTTGGTTTTCATCTAAACTGCCATTCATCGGTGTAAGGCCCAATTTTAAAACCCGGGGCCCAATAGACAGTTCCAAAGCAGTCCATTTTACAACAACAGACCCAGTTTTAAAAAAACAAAACAGGGCCCAAAACAAAGCGGCCCAAACCCAAAAGGAGAATGAACCCTAGGTCAGCTGCTGGAAGCCCTCGCGCCGCACGTCTCTCGCCAGCAAGGCCATGCCCTCACGCCGCACGGCTCCTCTCCGTGTTGTGCGCCTCCACGTCACCACACCTGCGGGAAAGGAGGATAAGGCAGCAGCAAATAGAAGAGATTTTATTGTAAAATCCGGCTATAAAAAGCCAAAACTGTAACACCCCTAACCCGTGTCCGACGCCGGACTAGGGTTAAGAGCGTTACCGGACAGATCGGAAACTTTAATCAAAGAATTTATCTAATATCACATCGAATACAATCAAAATGTCCTTCATTGCGGTCAACGAGACCTAAAACATGCTTATAAACCGGGTCAGGACTAAACCGAAACACATACGAAATTTCATGGAAATTTAAAACTTTTCTAAGTTTCAGAGCCTACACGCCCGTGTGGGCAAGCCGTGTGCCTCCCACGGCTGCTGGACACCCCCGTGTGTCCTCCCCGTGGTCGAATCGACCTCATCCACGACCACCAAGCACGCCCGTGCCTTGGCCGTGGTCGAATCGACTTCACATCCACGGCCACCAAGAACGCCTGCGGTGCTAAGGCCGTGTACTCTTAGGCCATATACTGACTTTCTCACACGGCTACTAGACACGCCCGTGTGTCTTGGTCGTGTGCTATTAGGCTAGCTACTAACTTAGCCCCATGGTCACTAGGCACGCCCGTGTGCCACAACCGTGTGACGTTATAGGCCATTTGCAAGGCCAAAATGCCACCCACCTAGGTCATATCTGCAAGCAATGTTTACCAATTCATTTCATACTCAAATGACACACAAAAACATACCAAATTAACCATTCAATCTATACATTCAATACCAAATCCAAACATACTAAAATACAAGGTTAAAACTCATCTCATCACAAACATATTTCATTCATTCACTTAATCAAAACTTGACCATATTATGCCTCAACTAACCATACCAAAACATACTTCATATATCACATTCTTTCAAGCAAATTCCCAACATCATAACTAGCCAAATCACATGGCTAAATTCATATAACAAACCTATACCAAATGCTAGCCTATACATGCCATATCTAGCTTTATACATTTCCAAAATGTACCAAAATAGGTTTAGTAGTGTGACGACGATCCTTGACGGTCCCGAGCCTTCAGTAGCTTTGACGACCTATAAAACAGAGAAAATACACACACAGAGTAAGCTTTCCAAAAGCTTAGTAAGTCATATACAAATAATCTTAATATGTAAAGCATATAAGCATATAACCACATTGGCACAATTCATATACATAGCAAATTTCTCACATATATACTTTGATCCATATTCTTTGCCATATTTGCCACATTCATCAACTTAAGAATCATAGTAAGATCACATAGGTATTTACCTTATATACACACTTAGTGTATAAATCAACGCGTTACAAACGGATATACAATTCACTTAGCCATTTGTATCACGAGCTTGCGTTGAACCGTAAGGAATCTAGTAGGATACTCGTAAAGCTCGGAATGGTCGTACAATGCCAACGTCCCGCATTTAGGTCTTACATGTAATCGACTATCGATGCCATCGTCCCGCATGTGGGTCTTACACGAATCAATACGATGCCGATGTCCTAGACATGGTCTTACATGTAAAGATCATATCGATGCCAACGTCCCAGACGTGGTCTTACACGTAACGCTCATGTCGATGCCTACGTCCCAGACGAGGTCTTACACGAAATTTCAAATCAATGCCAATGTCCCAGACGTGGTCTTACATGATAAAACAGAACAGATACCTATGTCATGACATAGCTAATCCTATATATTCCTAGGTTCGCATGCGGACTTCTGGACTTAACACTATATCATCCATATCTCGGAATTCATATTCAAAGTATCTCATAAGCATTCATTTTTACAAATAATCATATGAATAAACTCAATTCAATATAACAACATTTATTTGCAATATGACTTACCTCGGATTCGGTTTAGCTGAAACGGAAACGGCTACTCGATTAGTTTTGCCTTCCCACGATCTAAGTCCGTTTTCTTTGGTTCTTGATCTAAATATATTCAGAATTAACCCTTTTATTCACTAACTCATTCAATTCAATCCAAAGACACACATTTAGGGCTATTTGCAAATTAACTCTCACATTTGCACAATTTATTAATTTAGTCCATTTTTCTCAAAACATCAAATTCACAAAATTTGTTCACACACATGCATAGCCGAATCTCCCTAGGGACTATATAAGTCCATATTATTCATCAAATTCACAAATTAGTCCTCCAAAATAATATTCTCACAATTTAGCCCTAATTAGCTAAATTCACCAAAAATTCAAGAACAAAATATGTTCATCTAGCTCAAATCTTTCATTTAACACCATAAATCATCACAAAGCTCAACATATCATCAATGGCACATTTCATGAACAACATCAATTCATCAAATTGAGACATGGGCTTGATAGTAGACAAAGCAACGATTGCAAAAACGTAAAAATTATTAAAAACCGAGATCAAACATACCTTAATCTATCCCAAGTATGTGCCAAATGTATGAGAGCTTTTAAACCTTTCTTTTCTTTTGATTTTCGGTGGTGAACATAGAAGATGATAAAACCAATGTTTCTTTTACTATATTATAACCTTTTAATATAAAATATAAATTTTAACTTATAAAATTAATATATATAAAACACATATATAAATACATTTCATTACCTAATGTCATCCACTAACCATAGTATTGGCTAAATTGCCTCATAAGGTCTCCTCATTTAAAAGCCACAACACATAAGTATTTTAACCAATAGTATGCTAGTTTTGCATTTAATGCAATTTAATCCTTTTAACAAATTAAGCACACAGACTGACGAATTAGCTTATGAATCTTTAACACATGCTTAATCACTCATCGATGGCACAGAAAATAATATTAAAATATTATACGGACTCGGATTTGTGGTCCCGAAACTACTGTTCCGACTAGGGTATAAACCGGACTGTTACAAAAATAGAAACGATTTTAAGGGGTTTTTTTTTTAGTTAAAAAAAATGAGAGAATATACGGTTTTTTTTTACAAACACACTCAATATCAAAAGGATATACAAAGTCACATAGAAATCAGTAGAGGTTTATTTTTTTTCCCTTTTTTTCTATTTCTGTTCATTCGGATTCAAATACTGTCGTTTTTTCATTTTTTTTGTTTTTTTTAAAACTACAATATATATATATATTAAAGCATTAAAGTATAAAAGAAAAGAGAAAATTTTACCGCTTTATGCAATTTACGCCACCGTCTTGCGGTGGCAGTAGCAGCATCGCGGCGTCCGCCGGCTGACCGGACTGGGCCAGAACTCGGGCTAGGGGAGAGCATTTTAGAAATTCTTTTCTTCTCCCCCTGCTGGAATGAAAGAAATGAGAATTTTCAAAAAAAAAATTGGCTTTTATACTACATATGAAACGGCGCCGTTTTGGAGATGGGGGTCAAAGGCCAAAACGACGTCGTTTTGGGCCTCTGACCCGTGACCCGACCCGCACGGGGGGAAGAATCCGCATGTTTTTGAGGGAGGGGCTAATTGCGCATTTAGCCCATCCGTTTTTTTATAGTTTCACAATCAAGTTTTTTTTTTTTATTTCTGATTTTGACTAAAAATTCTTCCATTGTTTCAATTTGGTCCTAATTCGAACGACGCCGTTTCAGAGGGTGGGGTTAATTTTCTTCTTGGTCCCTCTGCGTTACGCGCGTATCACAATTTGGTCCTTTTTGCCTCCATTTGTTTTAAATTTGCCCCAAAGCTTCTGTTTTCAATCCAATTTAGTCCATTTTTGCTTATTTTGTTACTTTACCATTAAATTAATTATTTGTAACTATTTTCATTACCACTTTTTTTTTATATATGTATATTATTATTATTATTATTATAATCATATTCTTTCTATTATATTTGCTATTATTATATATATTACTGTTTACTTTAATTCTTTATTATATATTATTATTATATCTATTATTTTTTATTATTATCAATATACTTTTATTCTTTTTTACTACTACTATTTTATCATTAATGCTATTTCAATTATTACCATCGCTATTTTTATTATTAATATTATGATTATTACTTTCAAATATTACTATTTAGTATTTTTATTTTCATTATTATTTTATTTATCGTTATTAATTTTTAATATTATTACTATTATTTTCTTATTAATATTTTTATTTTTCTTATTATATATATTATTCTATTATTCTATTTATTATTTTAATATTATATTTACCCTTTTTATTATTACTATATTTATTAGTTCTATTAGTATTATTTTATTATTACCATTTTTTCTTGTCACTATTTTTATATATATATACATATTATTATTATATTTATATTTATCATTCTTATTATTATTTTTATTACCCTTTTTTACTTATGATTTGTTTATTCTTGTTCCTATCATTTCATATAGATCGATGATTTTGAATTACATTTTACCATTTTATTTTTTCTATTATTTACTTTTTTTCCAAATTCATAAAAAAAGGGGTTTCACAAAGGTAATATTTTGTGTTGGGAAGTTCGAGGAATTGTGCTCAATCGTGCTGGGTTTCGATTTTCCGTTCGTCCAAATGACGAAATATCCTTTAGAGATTTTGACCGTGTTTTCTTAAATAAGGCAATATTTCATGTTTGGAAACTCGAGGAATCGTGCCCAATCGTGCTGGGTTTTGGTTTTCAGTCCAGCCAAATAATGGAACACCCTTTTAAAATCGCAATGCATGAATTTTGGAAATCATGAAATGATCTTGGTATCGAGGGTTTGAAACATCGTGTCCTATCGTACTGGATGTGGTATTTCGTCTTTTCGGAACAAGAGAATTTCGATATCTAATTCGAATTATTCAAACATTTTCTAAAAGATTCATATTTTAAAATCCCTTCCAATTTTTCGATATTAGGACATTAACCAGTCAATAAGGTACCAATTTTGGGCGTTGCGAGGGTGCTAATCCTTCCTCATGCGTAACCGACTCCCGGACCCGTTTTCTTAAAATTCGTAGACCAAATGTTTTATAAGGTGATCCAATCACACTTCAAAAAACATTGGTGGCGACTCTGTTTTTCTTTTTTAAAGTCGGCCCGTTTTCCAAACAAAAAAATGGTTTCGACAGCTTGGCGACTCCGCTGGGAACCAATAAGAGAGTCAAGCCGTAGAATTAATTATTTTTCATCCTTTTATCGAAAATTAAAATCTGATTTTGATTTTTTTTCCATTGTATTTGTTTGGGTCACGTCATATGTTTGTTATGATTTAAGTGTCTAGGATACATTTGCATCATATTGCATGATCGTTGTGGTCACACCTTTAAGTGAGAGTGAGAAGCTACTCCTTCGTGAGGTTTTCACCTCCGTGCAGGATAGTGAATCGTTTTCGGGATACATCCGTACCTATGTCTTCGTGAGATTTTCATCTCCGTGCAGCCATAGGGAAATGTATTCCCCTGAACTGAACTCGGTCCGTATGAGCCTATAATGGGTGAGGATTGAGGAATCTGCTGGTTCAGGTACCCTTCCTTTAGAATCAAGCCGCATATAGCAACCCTAGGAGCCTACCCTAGATAGAGCCACGCCAAACCCGAGTGGTCACCCGGACAGGTGTTCTGTGTTGTCTATTTCTCTTGCACTAACGTGTTTTCTTTTGTTTTGACTACATTGCATTTCATCATCATAGAAAGGAGGTGTTGATTCATATTCGATTACTAAATAGAAGAGTTTTTCATAAGGAAATGGATTACTTGATAAAGTGGGTTATAATAGGTTTGTCCAAATATAGTCCAAGTGTACACAAAGAGAAAAGACTGATAGTATATAACTTTGCCTCGTTGCCCGGGGATTCAAGCCAATAAGGATTATCCGAGAGTCATCACGTCTCAATTTTCTTAAAGAAGCTTACGAGCATCGCGGAGGATAAGTGTGTGAAGAGTCACGGCCTGGACTAAGCGACAAGGAGCTAGATGAGGCATCTATTGAGAAGGTTCATGGGACACGACCATAACGTCTGGATACGAAGTAAATGATTGGTGTCTTCACCTGGACTATGAGGACGAAGCCGCATATGTAATCCGTTTTATGTAAAGAGATTCATTTTCTAGAAAAGTTCTTCTAATGGAATTGAGTTCGGAATCAACGCCTCTCTTTCTTTTTGCATTCATTCATTTGCATTGTATTTCATACATTTGCATTACATCGCATCATATGTATCAATTATCATAAAAGAACCCTATTAACTAGAGATCATGTTATAGCTACCCTGGAACATCGCTACTATACTCGAAGAAAAACACAAGTCATGGATCAAAGGTTAGAAAGGTTAGAGCAGATGCAGAAGGAGATGCAAGACCAACTGCAAACTCAGATGCAAGAACAGTTGGCTAAGATCCAACATGACATGAGGGATCAAATGCTGGAATCCCAGAGAAGTATGATGAGCCAGTTAACACAGCTGTTGACTGGAGAGACTGGTAAAGGAAAGAGCCCTATGGTCGATGCCGGAGATGATAATGAAGATTCTGCTTATCTTCCAGGCTTTGCCCTGGTAAATTCCCAGATACAACCACTAAGGGTGTCCGTTAACCTCAAACCCCAGTATCAATCGAGTACCCCAGTACCGGTAAACTTTCCGATAGGCTCGAGCTCCAACCCTGGAGATAATTTGGCAAAACCAATGGTCCCTGACTTCGATGATGCAGCAGAAGGGGAAAAAGCAAAGGCGAAGCTCCCAAAAGAGTTTGAGGACCGATGCAAATGGTTGGATGAGAAGCTCAAAGCATTGGAAAGCGCTGATTACCAATGCGATGTAGATGCTAAGAAGTTGAGTCTGGTCCCAGATTTGGTACTCCCACCAAAGTTCAAGATGCCGGAATTCAAAAAATATAACGGGACCAGCTGCCCTGAGGCCCACATTACAATGTTCTATCAGAGAATGACGGGTCAAGTCAGCAACGACCAGTTGTTGATTCACTGTTTCCAAGATAGTTTGACTGGGGCTGCGGCCAAATAGTACAATCAGTTGAGTTGTACCCAAGTCAAATCATGGAAGGATTTAGCACAGGCCTTCATGAAGCATTATGTTCATGTGACAGATATAGCGCCTGACAGGATCACGTTACAGAACATGGAGAAAAAGTCAAGCGAAAGTTTCCGACAGTATGCCCAAAAGTGGAGGAAGTCGCTACACAGGTCCAACCACCACTGCTAGAGAAAGAAACGACCATGCTCTTCATTAATACCCTGAAAGTACCTTTTATCAATCATATGTTGGGGAGCGCTACTAGAAGTTTCGCAGACATAGTGATGTCTGGTGAAATGATAGAGAACGCAATAAGGTGTGGGAAAATAGAAGCTTTAGAGAGTACGAGAAGATCGGCTCCAAAGAAAAGGGAAAATGAAGTAGGTAATGTGAGCTCGGGTTATTCAAAACCCGTTACTGTCAGTCAACCGAGAACGGTAGCTGCAGGCCAGCAAGCCTTACCAAGGCAGGAGCCCAACACGAGGCAGAATACCGAGAGATTTCAGTTTACTCCCATACCAATGACGTACAGGGAGTTGTACAAAAATCTATTCAATGCGCATGTTGTAGCCCCTTTCTACTTGAAACCGTTGCTACCCCCATATCCTAAGTGGTATGACACAAACGCTCAGTGTGAATACCATGCGGGAATTGTAGGACACTCGATAGAAAATTGCACCTCATTCAAAAGGTTAGTCGAAAAGATTATTGAAGTGGGTATTGTGAAATTCGACGACGCACCTGGTGTGAGAAATTCGTTATCCAGTCATACGGATAAAGGGGTAACCGTGATAGTCGAGAGCATGGGAAGAAGAATCAAGCAGACGGTTGCTGAAGTAAGAACCCCCATTGAGGGAGGTTTGAAAAAAGATGCGGGAAAGAGGGCTAGTTCCGTAAGAATTGGGGAGCAAATCTCGAGATGCGAGGAATTATTGTGAGTTCCACAATAAGAAGGACCATGAGATCCAGCAATGTAGTGAATTCAGGGCCCTAGTGCAAGGGTTAATGGATAACAAAGAGTTGGAGTTCTTTGACTCTTCTGAAAGAGAAAACGTGTGCACCATAGGAGGAGAGTCGGTAGAGAAAAACGCTGAGGTCAAATGGGGATCAATGACTTTTCCCTATATATTCAATGCATTCGTATCGAGAGGAATTGTCCACCCGGGACCGGAGAACATGAATGAAGAAACAGCTGAAGACATGATGAAAACCGTGAGCATCAACGCCGTATTTGAAGAGGGATCGAAGGAAGGAAACTTAGCGGGCATACGCCCTTATGAGCCTGGAAGTGTTCTAAACAGCTGGACTGCGGAGGAAATTTCTGTAGTTTTTAGAGCTAACACGGAGTAATGTTCAAAACACACTTGTTGTTTTAGGCCTAGAAACAATAAGAATCTTTTGTGAAATAGGCTCATGTTCAAAACATCTTTATTTTCAATAAAAAATGTGCTTTTGTGTTTCATGCCGGGCAATGTTTTTCCTTTTTATTCTTTCATTCTTCATTCATGATCATACCATATAAATAATCATCCTTAGAATCATTTATTCTTTAGAATTTGCCTTCGTACCTACAATAGGTACCCAGATATCAAGACATGAGCAACGCTGTTACTGACTTCCTTTTGAGTAAAATATGAGTCTAAAAGGATCTGAGGATTTTAAAGATGTCAGAGATTGTAACTTATCTTTTGATTTGTTAAGGATGGTAGAACAAGATGGAAATAGACTCTACCGTTCAAAGGGTCAGTGGACATTACGAGTCTAGGAAAGAAGATAGAAGCCTAGCCCACTACAGAAACAAAGTAAGACGTCATTGAGTTATTCCAAGAATTCAAAGATGTTTTTGCATGATCGCATCAAGATATGCCTAGGCGTGAGGATGCTGTAGAGTGTTCGAAAAGGCACATGCTAATAGTTTTCCGATAGCCAGGCCGATTATAAGGTTCGGGTACTGCTGGTCTACCATGAAAGGGAGGTTACATCAGTTATGCCGTAAACGCCAAATTGAGGAAGACAAGACTTATGTGATTCCTCTATTTTTTTCTTCCCTATACGGGGGGCATAGATGTTATGGAGACGATCTCGTCAAAGGCATCTAGTCGGCACCAATTCATCTTCGTGATTGTCAATTACTCCGCTAAGAGGGTGAAGGTCGCTTCATGGGCCAAAGTTACAAAGTCAATAGTCATCGAATTCAAATTCAAAATCCGAATTTGAATTCAAAAAAAAAACATCCAAAAGGATTCCGAAAGACGATTGAGACTTGTAAAGATTGGCATGGAGAAGTTACCATTTACCCTCTATGCTTCCCGAATGTTGGTCAGGACCTTCGTCAGAGCAGCACCTTTCTCATTGGTTTATGGAAGGGAAGCAATTTTTGGAAGTTCAGATTCCTCCTCTCCAAATTTCGATTGAGTCAAGAATTGGATAAAGCAGAATGGATCCGGTAAACTTAATTGAAGAAAAGAGGTTGAAAGTTACTCGTCATAGTCAAACGTACCAACAACGAATGATGCGATCTTACATCAGAAAGGTTCGTCCTAGAGAATTTCGCAAGAGGGACCTGGCATTGAAAAAGATCCTTTCTATACAAAAGGACTTCAGAGAAAAGTGGATGCCAAACTAGGAATGACCTCATGTAGTAAAGAAGGCCTGTTCTGAAGGAGTATTGACATGGACGAGGATATGCTCAATCCGATAAAGTTAGATTCAGTCAAAAAAAAGGGAGAGACTAAGGCGAAAACACATAAAGAGTGCTTTGAGACCTTCTAAAAAAAACAAAAACTGAAAAGTGAAAAATGAAAAACGGAGGGGCCAAGGTGAAAACCCGCAAAGGGCGCCTTGAGACCAAAGGGGGCTTTGAGTCGAAAACTTGAAAAGGGCGGCTCATATTTTGATCGAAAGTGGGGCATACAGTAGTCTTGTTATGCTTGAATTAACAATGAGAAAGTATGTTACGTCTTGAGGCATCGACAAAGTACTCCGGATCCCTTAAACACATATTGAGCTTAAAATGGTCCGCAAGAAGTTTGAACAGAGAAGCTCAGGCTATGATATCTGGGGAACCAATTCCACCCTTACTCCTTTTTGTACCTTAGCAAAATCTGTTTCTTTGCTCAATCCGTTCTTTATGGATTTTGTCTCAAATAAATTTCAGTTTTATTCATCTTTATAATCTTTTTCAAGCATTTCATATTGAAATAATGATTAATTAACTAATAAAGCTTTCACAAAAGAAGTTTTGCATATTACTCTGAAAGTCTTTAAATAATGCAAGAATCTGAAACAGGACAATTATTTAGAACTCACCAAGCTTAAAAGGCTCAAAACGCTTGAGATAAGAATCTAAGCAGTAACGACATCTTCGAATTCTCTGTTAGATGTTCAACTGGACGAGAAGACATACGTCAGGGATATCACCTTAACAAATGACGAGTAATGATAGCCCAAAAGTTAAAAAATCGAATCATTCTCATTTTGCATTGGTTAGGAGCATTTTTCAATCATGACATCCTAATTATTTAGCATAAGCATAGACCCCATGAAATCAATTCTACAGGTAGGTTCCCCAGAGGACAATGTAGCAAAATTGATTGGAGTTACAAAAGTTAGCAGATCTTATCTCTACTGAGCAGGAGTAGAGCAGATCGAAGACAGTAAGCCTTAATCCCCTAAGTAGTAGGGTAACAGGCTGAAAATAGCAGATCTTATCTCCACTGAGCAGGAATGGAGCAGATCAAAAATTACGAGTCTTATCTCCATGTATCGGCAATGGAGCAAGACTAAAGAGAGCAGATCTTATCTCCACTGAGCAGGAGTGGAGCAGATCGAAGACAGCAAGTCTTATCTCTATGTATCGGCAATGGAGCAGACTGAAGATTGTAGATCTTGTCTCCTCGAGATAGCAGTGGGGCAAATCGAAAATGACGAATCTTATCTTCATGTATCGACAATGGAGCAGATTCAAGCTACCAGCCTTAATCCCCTAAGCAGTAGGGTAACAGGTTGAAAATAGCAGATCTTATCTCCACTGAGCAGGAATGGAGCAGATCGAAGATAGCAAGTCTTATCTCCATGTATCGGTAATGGAGTAGACTGAAGATAGCAGACCTTATCTCCACTGAGCAGGAGTGGAGCAGATCGAAGACAGCAAGTCTTATCTCCATGTATCGATAATGGAGAAGACTGAGGATAGCAGATCTTATCTCCACGGAGCAGGAGTGGAGCAGATCGAAGACGATGAGCCTTAATCCCCTAAATAGTAGGGTAACAGGCTGAAGATAGCAGATCTTATCTCCACTAAGCAGGAGTGGAGCAGATCGAAGACAGCAAGTCTTATCTCCATGTATCGCAATGGAGCAGACTGAAGATAGCAGATCTTATCTCCACTGAGCAGGAGTTGAGCAGATCGAAGACGATGAGCCTTAATCTCCTAAGCAGTAGGGTAACAGGCTGAAGATTGTAGATCTTATCTCCACTGAGCAGGAGTGGAGCAGATCGATTATGATGAGCCTTAACCCCCTAAACAGTAGGGCAACAGGCTGAAAAATGACAGACCACCCTATCCCCCTAAGCAGTAGGGAAACGGGCTGAAGATTACAAATCATAAGCAGTAGTGGAACAGATTGAAACGAAAATTCCTATACCCCTAAAGATGTAGCGGGTTAAAGTGAGGCTACTTGAAAAGGAAAGAAGAGTCAATACTTAGCAAAACTGGGTAAAATTGGTCCTCTTAAAGTCTTTGCTCTATTCTCGTTACACGACAACGAGCAAAGAGGGGCAGCTGTAAGGCCCAATTTTAAAACCCGGGGCCCAATAGATAGTTCCAAAGTAGTCCATTTTACAACAACAGACCCAATTTTAAAAAAACAAAACAGGGCCCAAAACAAAGCGGCCCAAACCCAAAAGGAGAATGAACCCTAGGTCAGCTGCTGGAAGCCCTCGCGCCGCATGTCTCTCACCAGCAAGGCCATGCCCTCACGCCGCACGGCTCCTCTCCGTGTTGTGCGCCTCCACGTCACCACACCTATGGGAAAGGAGGATAAGGCAGCAGCAAACAGAAGAGATTTTAAGGGGGTTTTTTTGAGTTAAAAAAAAGGAGAGAATATATGGTTTTTTTTACAAACACACTCAATATCAAAAAGATATACAAAGTCAGATAGAAATCAGTAGAGGTTTATTTTTTTCCCCTTTTTTTCTATTTCTGTTCATTCGGATTCAAATACTGTCGTTTTTTCATTTTGTTTTGTTTTTTTTTTTAAAAACTACAATATATATATTAAAGCATTAAAGTATAAAAGAAAAGAGAAATTTTACAGTTTTGCAGTCGCCACCTTATGTGGTGGTGGCAGGCGGCAAGATCAGGGCGGCACATCGCGGCGACCGGACCTGGGCCAGAACTCGGGCTAGGGGAGAGCATTTTAGAAATTCTTTTCTTCTCCCCTTGGTGGAATGAAAGAAATGAGAATTTTCAAAAAAAAAAAATTGGCTTTTATACTACATATGAAACGGCGCCGTTTTGGAGATGGGGGTCAGAGGCCAAAACGACGTCGTTTTGGGCCTCTGACCCGTGACCCGACCCACACGGGGGGAAGGATCCGCGTGTTTTTGAGGGAGGGGCTAATTGCTCATTTCGCCCCTCCGTTTTTTTATAGTTTCACAATCAAGTTTTTTTTATTTCTAATTTTGCCCAAAAATTCTTCCATTGTTTCAATTTGGTCCTAATTCGAACGACGCCGTTTCAAAGGGTGGGGTTAATTTTCTTCTTGGTCCCTCTGCGTTACGCGCGCATCACAATTTGGTCCTTTTTGCCTCCATTTGTTTTAAATTTGCCCCAAAGCTTCTGTTTTCAATCCAATTTAGTCCCTTTTTGCTTATTTTGTTATTTTACCATTAAATTAATTATTTTTAACTATTTTCATTACCACTTTTTTTTATATATGTATATTATTATTATTGTAATCATATTCTTTCTATTATATTTGATATTATTATATATATTATTGTTTACTTTAATTCTTTATTATATATTATTATTATTATATCTATTATTTTTTATTATTATCAATATACTTTTATTCTTTTTTACTACTACTATTTTATCATTAATGCTATTTCAATTATTACCATAGCTATTTTTATTATTAATATTATGATTATTACTTTCAAATATTACTATTTAGTATTTTATTTTCATTATTATTTTATTTATCGTTATTAATTTTTAATATTATTACTATTATTTTCTTATTAATATTTTTTATTTTACTTATTATATTTATTATTCTATTATTCTATTTATTATTTTAATATTATATTTACCCTTTTTATTATTACTATATTCATTAGTTCTATTAGTATTATTTTATTATTACCATTTTTTTCTTGTCACTATTTTTATATATATATACACATATTGTTATTATTATATTTATATTTATCATTCTTATTACTATTTTTATTACCCTTTTTTACTTATGATTTGTTTATTCTTGTTCCTATCATTTCATATAGATCGATGATTTTGAATTGCATTTTACCATTTTATTTTTTCTATTATTTACTTTTTTTTCTAAATTCATAAAAAGGGGTTTCACAAAGGTAATATTTCGTGTTGGGAAGTTCGAGGAATCGTGCCCAATCGTGCTGGGTTTCGATTTTCCGTTCATCCAAATGACGAAATATCCTTTAGATATTTTGACCGTGTTTTCTTAAATAAGGCAATATTTCATGTTTGGAAACTCGAGGAATAGTGCCCAATCGTGCTGGGTTTCGGTTTTCAGTCCAGCCAAATAATGGAATACCCTTTTAAAATCGCAATGCATGAATTTTGGAAATCATGAAATGATCTTGGTATCGAGGGTTTGAAACATCGTGTCCTATCGTGCTGGATATGGTATTTTGTCTTTTCGGAACAAGAGAATTTCGATATCCAATTCGAATTATTCAAACATTTTCTAAAAGATTCATATTTTAAAATCTCTTCCAATTTTTCGATATTAGGACATTAATCAGTCAATAAGGTACCGATTTTGGGCGTTGCGAGAGTGCTAATCCTTCCTCATGCGTAACCGACTCCCGGACCCGTTTTCTTAAAATTCGTAGACCAAATGTTTTATAAGGTGATCCAATCACACTTCAAAAAAGATTGGTGACGACTCCGTTTTTCCTTTTTAAAGTCGGCCCGTTTTCTAAACAAAAAAATAGTTTCGACAATTGGAATAGATAAATGCCGGGATGCATTAGTGGAAAATATGACCCAAATGATCCAATAATACCATAAGAAATAATTTTGAAATGTGAAACGATAAAGGGAATCTACATAAGAAATAATAGGCCACTAATCTTAACCTAAGAATGAAAAGAAAAGATCATATTCTCTCTTTATCTATACATATATGTAGGATAGCCTGCGTCATAGGAACTTGACTGTAAGGTGAGCTAGAAAATTTGTGCTAGTGTAGGAAATGAGAGAACCTTAGAAGCAGTGACCCATGATCAGATTTGTTCTTGAGAGATTGGGGAATTGGACCCTTGAGCTTGTTTCCCGATATATTTCTACACAAACAAGTGTAATATTTATATCATTAACAATTTTCTTAAACAGGCATTGCGCATATATAATATATTATATCACAAAGCCTATAAATAAAAATCGGTTCAGTCAAGAAAACTTACAGGGATTTCAATTTTGGCAAAGTTGCTAAAACATCTGGCACAGATCCAGTCAAATCATTGTATGATAAATCACTGCAGGAAAAAGGGTGAAATATGTCAAATGTGGAGTGCAAATTTCATGACCTTCCTAAAACTAGAATCTGCAAACATGGAAGAGAAGTGTTGAGTGAAGGATTTAAAAGGAGTTGCTAGACCAAATATCATGCAGCTATGGGTTGGGTACGTTTCTGAATTAGCTTGGACACTATAAGTTTAGTACAATACATACATAGACTGTAGCTCCAGGAGATGAGCCAGCGATGGAGATATCTCCCCTGTTAATTTACTTGAACTCAGGTTCCTGCACAGAATCAAATGTGGTGTACCATTATCAAATAGAAGGGTACCATCTGATGGGTCTGTAGCGGAACCGGTGAATTGTTCAAGTAGGTAATACTCAAGCGCATTGAGGATTGGAGGAAGGCCAGACTCCATTGTTGTAGAAATAGTAAAAGTAATGTTCCCTTCAACTTCCGTAATCTCTGGAAACTTATGGAATGGTTTTAAGTATTCGAGAGTTAAAGGTCCTTGCGTGATACCATTCACAGTTATACTTATTTCTCGTTATCTTCAAAAAACTCAAGTTCAGCAAAGTGAAAGTAGAGATTATATTCATAGCTAGAAGTAAAAGAGGATGAGTGATTCAAGGAATTGGAGCCATTAAAGGACCGGACAGCTGTTCTCAACACCTCAATAGGTAGTTTATACAAATTACCACTGCCATGAGTATCAATATCCGATGAGGTATTAATTGGAACAGAACGTGGAAGTTGGGAGGGATACCAGATACGGTTATAAATATCATCCTTGTACCTATTCCAGAAGATACTTTAGCGTCAGTACAATACACTCATTCACTTCACCACAAAACATTCATAGTAGAGAAAGGATCCATGCCAAAAGGATCACAGATGAACTAAAGGAACCATAAAATTACCCCAAAAATAGCCACTTCCAGGGATAGGGTTTTAAATTTATAAAACAACGGTTTTTACTCTTTGAATCTGAAATAAACGACTTTAAAAGGGGACAGTAAAACTCCAGGCAAACATCAAGTCCGAATTTGAAAAATAAAGCTTAACATAATAAATGTCCATGCATTTGATAATCATTCTCGGAGCGATTGTGGAAGTACATTGCTTCAAGCTCGTATAATTCTAAATATTGTATAAATTTTTTTAAAGAGATTATTAGTTATATACTCTATTTTTTCTTTGACAGCACTGCTTGTTGATGTTTAGATGTTTACTATAAGTTCGTTTAAAGCCGGAGAAAATTAGTGAAAACTTGCTTTCATTTATAGAAGAAATTATAAGAATAAAAATACCTTTAATATTATGTGGGATTGTTTAAAGTTTTCAATTTGCATCAATCCAAAAGATAAAGAAATTGTAAATGATGTTTTTTAAATAGTAAATGTTAACTCTATTTCAATTTGGCATTAGTTGATTTTTTGTAATAATACAAGGACTAAATCGATCCATTTAATAGTAGACAGGCTAATTTGATTAGGTCTTTAAAATAAAGGGATCTCACAGGTACATTTACCCTTTTCTATTTGGTCCTCGAAAAAAGGTTAAATTCTACTATTAGTCCAAGTACTTTATGAAAATTCTAGATTTAATCTCTATCTTTAATTTGGTCATTTTAATCCCTGAACTTTTCAAAATTTAAAATTACAATCCTCCACCAGCAATAACTACTAAATTTATTAAGTTATGCTATTTTCAAAATCTAAGAGACAAAAGTATTATTATATGTGTAATGTCATGCTAGTTTACCAAATATTATCCATTAAAAATCCAAATAATGGATTAACAACAATCATTTGCATTAAGACCAAAATTTCAAAATTCGAAATGTAAAAAAACTAAAATTTATCAAATTAAAGTACAATGATTAAATCCACTACTTTCACAAAGCATTAGGACTAATAGCATAATTTAACCAAAAAAGTTGAAGCTTTTCCTCATGTTGCTCCTCCTTTTTTTTCACTTTTAACGTCTTGAAAAAAAGGGTAAATTATATCAGTAGCCATCCAATGTTTAAACTTCTTTTTCAATAGTCAATTATAAAAAGTTACAAAATAATCACCCAAACTAATCACATTTGTTTTTCTGGTCTAGTTCATTTAATTGGGTAACATAAAGATGACATGACAATTTTACAATTGGCATAATAATAAATTGGTTAAATTCTACTATTAGTCCCTAAACTTAGCAAAGGTTGTGGATTCATACCTTGTATGTTTATTTGGTTATTTTTAGTCCTTGTACTTTCCAAATTTTAAAATTTTAGTCCTTACCAAACAATAATTGTTAAATTAATTAAGTAAAGTTCTGCTATTTCCATTATTTCATGTGCCAAACATATTATCATATGTGTAATGTCATGTAAACTTATTATTTTCACATATTACTCACTAAAAATTTAGTTAATGGATTACCGACTGTCATTTGCGTTAAGATTGAAATTTCAAATTTTGAAAAATATAGGGATTCAGAATAATCCAGTTGGAGAAAATGGACTAAATTTATAACTGTATGCATAATACGTGACTAGTAATTGAATATAATCAAATGAATTGAACTGCTATTGTTAATTATGACTCCTATTTTAGTCAAATTTGAGAAGTAATCTTCTAGTTAAACTCTGTTTATTTATTTCAATCAAACACTGATTAGTTAGATTATTTTATTATTATTTGACCTATGAATTTAGCCTATAAATAGGCTCTTTTACAACCTTAGAAAAACACCCATTAGATATTAGAACTCATAACACATTTAGAGAATTTTGTGTTTACGTTTTGAGGGTTCTTTGTTTTCGGGTTTTCAGGGTTTAGTTTTTATCTCCATCTTTTGTACTCTTCGTTCTGTTGCCATTATAGTAAAATTACCTTTGCCCGTGGTTTTTTATCATCTTTGGAGGGGTTTTTCCACGTTAAATTTGTGTGTCCAATTTCTCAATTTATTTCGCTATTATTACTTGTTTGTTGCTTAATCGGGTCGATCCTAACAAGTGGTATCAGAGCTAGTTCAAATTTCATATATCAGCCCATTCAGATATGGCAGCAACAAGGTTTGAAATTGAGAAGTTCGATGGTGAGACAAATTTCAATCTGTGGCAAGTTCGGATGATGGCAATTCTAGTTCAATCCGGTTTGAAAAAGGTTGTTACCAGGAAAAAGCCTGAGAATCTAAATAAAATAGAATGGGAAGAGCTTGATGAAAAGGATTTGTCTGCAATCCAGTTGTGCCTCACGAATACGGTATTGCAGGAGGTATTGATGGAGAAAACCTCATCCGCCTTATGGAAAAGGTTAGAAACTCTTTATGTGACTAAGTCTCTGGCTAACCGTTTAGCGTTGAAACAACGCTCTATTTACGCTTTCGCATGAACGAAGGTGAGCTTCTAAGAGATCACATCACCAATTCATTACTCTTTTAAATGATTTAAAGAATGTTGAGGTTCATATTGACGATGAAGATCAAAGCTATGCTATTATTGTGCTCTTTACCCCCTTCATACAAGTCTTTGGGAGACCCTAATTTATGGCGAGACAAACTCGCTCAAGATGTGAAGGGTCATTTGTTGAGTAGAGACAAACTCGACAATGAGCTTCATTTGGATAGCAAGGCGATAGGCAAGCTTCGTTTTGATAGCATCAAAGAAACGAGACAAAAGGTGTCGCTATTGTAAAAAGTTAGGTCACGTCAAAGCAGATTGTTATAAACTGCAAAAGAAAAAGAACTGCGAGAGTAACGAGGAAGATGTAGCTGGTGCTAATTTGGCCGATGAAAGCGGCGATGATTTCTTGTTAGTGTCAACGAGCGATAACTCCAAGCTCACGTCCGAGTGGGTCCTAGATTCGGGATGTTCTTTCCATATGTGTCCCAATAGAGAATGGTTCTCCACATACAGTTCGGTTGAAGGTGGAGTTGTGTGCATGGGAAACGACTCATCTAGTAAGGTAATTGGTATTGGTACTGTTAAAATTAGGATACACGATGGGATGATTAGGACACTCTCAGATGTCAAGTATGTACCTGATTTACGAAAGAATCTCATCTCCTTGAGTATTTTAGACTTGAAAGGATGCAGAATCAACATCGAGTCGAGCGGCATTAAAGTATCTCGTGGAGCTCTCGTTTTGTTAAAAGGTAAAAGAACTGGCAGTCTTTATATTCTAGAAGGTTCTACAGTGACCGGTGAAATCGGACGTCCCTCGTCCGTTACAGAGTCGAAGTCAACTCATTTAGAGCGAAGGCAATTGGTCATAGGAGGGAAAAAGGTATGACCGTTTCGTTGAAGAGAGGTTCTCTTTTGGATGCAGGTTTTGAAAAGTTAGGGCACAGTGTTTGTGAAAATCAAACCCGGGTTAGTTTTGATTTGGCAGTGTACAAGTCGAAGGCTAGAAGTCTTCCAGTTTCTAAGCACAGATTCGACTCAGTTAATTCCATGCATGGTTCAAGATAGGCTCGTGGCGGGCTTTGGTAAAGATGGCATTGTGGAAATATGAGTCAAGGTGGAGATTTGTTAATTATGACTCCTATTTCAGTCAAATTTGAGAAGTAATCTTCTAGTTAAACTCATTTATTTGTTTCAATCAAACACTTGATTAGTTAGATTATTTTATTATTATTTGACCTATGAATTTAGCCTATAAATAGGCTCTTTTACAACCTTAGAAAAACACCCATTAGATATTAGAACTCATAACATATTTAGAGAATTTTGTGTTTACGTTTTGAGGGTTCTTTGTTTTCGGGTTTTTGGGGTTTAGTTTTTATCTCCATCTTTTGTACTCTTCGTTCTGTTTCCATTATAGTAAAATTATCTTTGCCCGTGGTTTTTTATCATCTTTGGAGGGGTTTTTTCATGTTAAATTTGTGTGTCCAATTTCTCAATTTATTCCGCTATTATTACTTGTTTGTTGCTTAATCGGGTCGATCCTAACAGCTATTGTTTGGGCTAAGACGAAAATTTCAAATTTTGAAAAGAACATGGACTAAAATAGATCAAATAAAAGTATATGGACTAAATCCACAACTTTTGAAAAAGTACAGGGACTAATAGAAAATTTTAACCTAATAAATTCAACGTTTACACATTATGTCATTAGTCCTAATTCTAAAAAATTAACCATTAATGTTTACATATTATGTAATTTAATCACAATTCTAAAAAAATCAAATAAAGTTGATAAAAAGTTCACATAATTAAAAGGAAATTTTTTTGTTTACTTCTTCTCCCATGACAAAAAAAAGAGAGAGTATTTACTCTTCTTCTCTAACTTTTCCAACCTTAGTCGCCGCTCCTCCTTCATCGAATCATCGTTATCCAATATCTGGTTAACCTAATTTATATACCAAAACACTACTCTTCCTCTCCTCTAACAATCTATTACTTTGGATTTTCAAGGAACTTCCTCAAAAGCCACCAAATTTATACGAGACAGATCTAGTGATATTTATAGCAATAAACTCTTTCCAAAAAATACTTGTGCTTTATGCGAGACGGATCCTTGACATTCCCAACTTTCAACTAAACGACTTTCTCTGCTATTCTTGTACTATGAATCACTTCGAGTGCGGATCAAACTGTTACACCCCTAACCCGTATCTGTCACCGTAATAGGGTTACGGAGCATTATCGTAAATACATAACTTAAATCATTCATTTCCAACATTTCATAATTATTGCAATATCCAATCAAAACATGCATGAAGTCCTTAATCCGAGCCATCAAGGCCTTAGAAACACTTTAGAAACGATTCGGGACTAAATTGAAAACATTTAGAACTTCATGGAAAAGGATAGAAAAATTCACACTGCAGGGGTCACACGGCTGATACACTCGCTCGTGTCTCAGGCCGTGTAACATTCGAAATACAACCTTTAAAACTTACAGGGGACACACGGTCGTGTCGCATGGTCGTGTGTCACACACGGCTGAGACACACGCCCGTGTCTTAGGCCGTGTGGACAGGAAATTGGCCAAATTTAGGCCATTTCTTTCACCCAATTCAAGCACAAACCTACAAGCTATTTGCACATTCAATCAAACCTTAAAACATACTTAAAACATGCATAATAAGACCAATTCAAAAGGTCATTTATCCATACAACCAATATGCCAAAAAGGCACCTCCAACTCAATGTAACAAACATACTTAAACATGTGCATTTTTATCCATTTGTCAACTAACTTGTTTCTATACCAAAAAATATCACAATTGACACATACCAACCTTGCCATATTAGATTTGTGCCATATCAAAATAACTTTACCATTTGGAACACTTCTCACATGCATCAAAACTATTTAAATGACACCAATCTAGCCATTACCAAATGGTACCAACAACTAACATATAAACATATCATATATCAATCATGCACATCTATTCAAAACCTTTCCAAAGCATACCATAACTTGACCATGTTGTGGTCAATTCATCACCTACCATTTTAGCCATTTAACATGCTATAACACAATGTCAAAATAACACACATCAAGAAGGCATCAAAAGTACCAATTTTTCATCAATCAAAATGACATATACATGCCAAACTCATCAACTATTATAAACCACAAGTCCACCTATACATGCCATTATAACCTTAAACAAGATATCAAAATCTACCGATATAATCTTTGGATAGTGTGATAAATCTCCGACAAGCTTCCAACCCGATCGAGCTTCCGATAATCTGTAAAGTAAGGGAAAAACAACTACGTAAGCAATGAATGCTTAGTAAGCTCGTATAAACTTTAAACATAACATTCCATTTCATCAATAAACTTTATAGATTAAATATAAACCTATACCAATGCCTCAAGATTTGTCAACTACATAACCATCAACTCATAAATGAGTAAGTCTATCAACATCATATATATATTTTCATTCCTAACTTAATAGGATTTTATAAACATTATATACCATCATTAACCATTTCATAGAACTATGAATTACTTCCTTTACTTACTTTCCATTCCATTTAGTAAGCATAAACTTAAATAACAACATCAACGCACTGATTAGTATATTTATTCACATCATAGGTAAGTTCATCCATAACATACATAATTTCTCATATATAAGTACATCATTCAATTCATCAATCCCTTTTTCGACATATCACATTTCAATAATGAACTTACCGTTCATTACCTTTTCTTACATGTTTCATTTGTACAATACCAGATATAAGCATAAACATCCATCATGATCTCAAGCTTGACATAAGCCTAATCATCATCACCAATACACAAGTTAGTGCATTTAAGTATACAACTCATTTGGAGTCAATCACATGATAAACCATTTTATAAGAAAATTCACCTTTTGAATCATACCAACTTTTCATGAACATAAGCATATTCCCATTTTTGTCATTTACCATTTCATTGTATATCATTAATATTAAATATGATATAATGTAACCATAAGCTTAGCATAAACCTAAGCATCATCCACAATCTCAACTATTGAATTCATTTATGTTCAGATCAATATTCAATAAATAACAAATCTTTCAAAATTCATTAAACATATTACCTTACCGAGATTTTCCATTCGAAGAACGACTACAAATAAGAGTACATCATCAACAGAAGCTCATAGAGCTGGTCCACCAGAACAAGCCAACAAAAGCTCGTGAGAGCTGAACAGAAGCTCTTAAGAGCTTATCCACCCAAATCACTCCAAACAGAAAGTAAAACGCGAGAGTTTGCAACAAATGCTGAACCCCGGTTTACTTGGGTAATATGTCGATATCTCCCTCCAATACCATCTCCACTCCAAACCCCCGTCATACACCAAAACACAAATGTACTCAAATCTCGCGTTCAATTCAAACCGAATATCTAATTCAATATTATAATTCAAACAATAATTCATTTCCAACAATAGAATATATATAATACCAATCAACAATTAATACAGATTTTAAATTTAATTGTACGAACTTACCTGACTAAATTGCAGAAATGTCAAAGTACACGGGCATTTTGGTAATTTTTCATTCTCCTCGATTTTCCACTCGACCTTGATATAAATTAATAATTTAATTCAATTTATTAATTCAGACAGTAAAATAATTTATTTTGTGAAATTTAGTATTTTTGACATTTTTACAAAATTACCCCTAACATTTTACTTTTATTCAATTTGGTCCCTGAGCCTAAAACATGCAAATTAACCATTTTTAATGCAAACCCATGCTAGCCAAATATTCATGGCATTCAATACATCCCATTTTTTCAATAATTTCACAAAAAATCCTTGTATTTTTACTATTTCAATATTTTCGTCCCTAATCAAAAAATTCATAAAAAATCACTTAATAAAATACTTTTAAATAACAACTAATAATTCAAATTCATCATTTAACATCTAAAATCACAAGGTTCACCAATGGAAGCATTCAAAATCTTTAACAGTTTCAAAAAATTGAAGATATGGGCTAACTGGACATAGTTACAACGATCTCAAAAACATAAAAAATATTAAAAACAATGCTAAAATGACATACCAATTTAGATTGTGAAGTTGCCGAAAATTGAAGGTATAAAAATGGCTTCCTTCCCTTAACCATTCAGAGAAGAAGACCAAAATTAAAAGATAATGATAGCTTTTCTTTTTATTTTATTTAATTTAATTCATCAAATTACTATTTTGCCCTTGGTTAAATAAATAAATAAAACACCAAAGTCATATCCATATTTGTCCATCATATAAATATATAGCATAGTTACCATCAAAGGAAGGTTTAATTTCACAATTGGTCATTCAATTTAATTAAATTCTAACTAAATAAACTTATTTACAATTTAATCCTAAACTAATTAGGACTAAAAGAACAATTGATCCAAAAGCTAGTGGATTCAATCATAACACCACCACTTGGAAACTTTGACCATGGTTTAATTTCCATTTAAGTCCCTTTTTCTTTGTTCAATTAACCATGTAATCACTCAAATCAAATAGTGATTAAATTTTACATCTTTTACAATTTAGTCCTTTTTAATTAATTAACTATCGAAACGTTAAATTTTTTCAACGAAACTTTAATAACACCTTAATGGCACTCCGTAAATATTTATAAAAATATTTACGGCTCGGTTTATAGAAACGATGTCCTAATACCTCATTTTCTAAAACCAATTGGTCATATAACTTGAGCTTAATAAATCGCTTATAAAACAAAATCACTATATCAAAAACTTTTTTTAAAGTCACAATTAACTCGTAATATTAAATAATAATATTTACGAACTTACTCGTCGGATTTGGTGGCCTCGAAACCACTGTTTTCGACACCACTGAAAAATAGGCTGTTACAAGAACAATTATGAATCAAACACAGAATCATAATTAATTTTCTTACTTTCAGTAGGAACTATTGAAAGTAAATTTCTCTCTCTTATAAAAATTGGTAGAATTTTTATTTCCAAAAAATAGAATTTATACTTAGAAAATAAATTCTCATTATTTTTAGGCAGAATTTATACCAGTGCCATTTATTTATAGGGAGAGATAAAAGAACCCTAGTTGAATTAGTAGAATACAAACAATACTTATTTAATATAAAAAATCAATCCCCTAGTTGAATTAGTAGAGAAAGGGGTGGCTAACCCTAGTTAAATACATTAGGGTTGCCGCCCCTCATACATATTATGAGGGGTTTTGGCCCTCTCATATATTGGGTCCAATTATACATGCTTCTTGAATTTTTGACCCAGCCCTTTATAATTTAATCAAACCCGAGGCATGCTTTTCTATTTCCCAAAATAAATATTATTAATTTAAATAAATAAATTTTCAAATTAAATAATTTACTGAACCCAATTCTAATTCCGTTAAAGTCATGACAACTTTACTGTAAAAGAATCTATGAGAAAATATATTTAATTTCTACATTCAACGGATTCGCAATGATTAATTAATTTAATTCTATTTTCGAACTTCAATTATTTACTTAAATAATAAGTCAAAAAAATTAAATTAATTCTCAAAAAATTTCCATACTTAGTGAGAAACCACATTTTTTTCTAAATGTAACCCATTTTTCTAACTTTATCATTTTTATCTATTTTTGTTTATTTGATTCTATATGCAATTCATTTCTAGTTTCAACGAGTTAGCGGAGGGATTTATTGGAAATATGTGATTAGAGCTTAAATGATTTATAATTAACTTCCAGTTTTTTGTCTATTAATTATAAACTCATTTAGTCACGAAGTCATTCCATTATAGTATCATGATTGAGCTCTCCCCAATTACATATTGTAATGGCCCATTTTTGCCCGGGCCCATACAATAAAAACAAAAAAAAAAACAAAAACAAAAAATATCCAGTCTTTTTATTTTACAATCCATTTATAAAATCAAAACAGACCCAAAAATAAGCCCAGTACCTGTTACCCAATTCAGAGGCCCAATACCACAAACAGACTACCTGCCCAGTAACCCATTTACACCCTTGACCCAAACCTAGCAGACCTAACCTATAGCCCAAACCTACACGCCCGGTGGCTAAACAGAATCTAGGGTTTCACGAAACCCTCGCGCGCAGAGCAAGATTCCAACGATCGCGCCACACCCCGCACTGCGTCCAGCCGGTTCGCGCACAAATCAGCGCGCATGTCGCCCCACAGCCGAGATTTCCGCTTCCGACCTGCAAAAGAAGAAAGAAAACACAGCAGCAGATACGGACATGATGTGTATTTCCTTTTCTGTTTTTCATTTCGGGGTTATAAAAACCCCCCAAAATCTGTAAAAAGGGGGGATACAAATACAGAGGGAATACAGGCAGAAATAAAAAAAAGACATGGAAACAGAATAAAGTTTTTTTTTACGAGGTGATTTTTAATATTATTTTATTTTTTTTACTTTCGTTTTTTTATTTTGTATAAATACTGTAAAAAAGGAAAACGAACAAAGGAGGCAAAGATCTTACCTGTGCGCCGCCATGCGAGGCGGCGCGTGTGGCGCGTGCCCACAAGTCCGATGGTTGGAGCCCAGACGACAAAATGAAGCTTCAGGGGGTTTCGAGATTTTTTTTTTTAAACTCAGTTTGGAAATGATTTTTTTTTGTTAAAACGGATTTATAAAGGGTTATGGAAACGACGTCGTTTCTGCTTAATTCAATAAGCATAAAAAGACGTCGTTTCACTCTAGATCTGCGCGCGCAGTTGACCCGACCCGAAGGATACGCGTGTTTTTGAGAAATGGGTTATTTCAGTATTAAGCCCTTCCGCATTATTTCAATTTTACAATTAAGTCCTATTATATTTTTATTTCTTTTATAATTTAACTCCGAAATTTACTTTCTGTTCCAATTTAATCCTTCTTCCTTTTTTTTTTTTTTTACTTTCTTTAATTATTCTAATATCACATTTAAATCATTTTATTATATTAACATTTTACATTATATTTTTTAACTTTGTTAAAAAAAATACATATATACAATTTTTTTTCTTGTACTATCTTTATATATATTTATTATTATTATATATTATTTTACTTGGTTTAATAATTTTTATATTATATTTTTAAGTATTATATTATGTTATATAATTTTGTTTTGTACAATATCTATTATAATATATATTTTATTTTATTTTTATTATTACATATATAATTTTTTTATGATTAATATATTATGTATATATGTTTTTATATTATTTGCTAATTATTTTTATTATGTATAATCTTATATGTATTATTATTAATTATTGTGTATTATTTTATTATATATTATGATTTTTATTAATTATTATATTATATATATTTAAAAAAACATATTTTTTACATTATATAATATTATATCATATATTATTTTTAACTAAAATCTATTTATATTATATTATATTCTATTTACATTATTTATATTATATATGTGTAATTTTATCTTTATTTAAAATCATTATATTTTTTACATCGTTTATATTATATGTATATAATTTTATTTATTTATTTATCATTTGATTTTACTTTAAATTTTTTTATATTTATTTAATAATTTTCTTTTATTTTGATATTTATTATTTTATGTATATTTTATTTGTCCTTATTCTTTTAATTGTTTATTTATGATTGTCATTTTGTAGTTATTTCCATTAACTATTATTCTACATTATTCTTACTCTATTATTTATGTTAGTGTGCTATAAATTGTTTTTGATATTGTAATTTTGATAATATAGAAATGCGATATTGTCTCATAAATTGTTGCTTAAAATATATTTTTATTATATTTCATCCAAAGGTTTTTAAAATAAGGCAATGTTTAGGTATTTAGAAATTTAGGAAATAGTGCCCAATCGTGCTGAGTCGCGATTTTCCGTTTGGCTAAATAACTAAGTATCCTTTTAACAAGTTTTGTAAATTATGAGATAATTTTGATTATGAAGGTTTTAAAATATCGTGTCCTATCGTGCTGGATGTGATGTTTATATTCCTTTAGAACAAAGAAATCTCAAGTTTTAAATCATAAAAACTTATTCTTGGGAATTCAAAACGTTGTATCCTAACTTATTGGGTATGATATTTTGTATCTCGATGTAAGAATTTTCTAAAAAAGATGTATCTAGCTTCGAAGTTATGAGATACTGTATCCTAACTTACTAGGTGTGGTATTCTTATTTCTTTGAGATAGGTAGTCTTGATTTACCTTCAAATAAAAGGATCATTTTTTTTTACTTTTTTAAATATCACACACTTGGACATGATTCTATCAATTAGGTACCAATTTTTGGGCGTTATGAGGATGCTAACCCTTTCTCGTACGTAACCGACTCCCGAACCCGTTTTCTTGTTTTTCGTAGACCAAAATCAAATGTTTTAAAATAAAATATTTTACAAGTTGATCCAATCACACCTAAGTAAAAAGGGATTGGTGGCGACTCCCATTTTTTATTTTAAAGTCGATCCCCATTTTTTTTTAAAACTGATTTTAAAATGGTTTCGACAGCTTGGCGACTCCACTGGGGACAATAAGAGAGTCAAGCCGTAAAATTGATGATTTCATGTCCTTTTGTTCGAATTTAAAATTCTGATTTTAAATATATGATCCTTTTATTGCATGTGATTTTAAAATATATCTCTTTGCATTACACTGCATGACCGTCGTGGTCACACCCTTAAGTGGGAGCGAGAAGCTATGCCTTCGTTAGGTTTTCACCTCCGCATGGGCTAGTGAATTGCTTCCGGAATACATCTGTACCTATGTCTTCGGGAAGTTTTCACTTCCGCATGGCCATAGGGAAATGTATTCCGCTGAACCGAACTCGGTCCATATGAGCCTATAATCGGTGAGGATCGAGGAATCTGCTGGTTCGGGTACCTCAACTCTAGAACTAAACCACATATAGTGAACCCTAAGAGCCCACCTTAGGTAGAACTATGTCAAACCCTAGTGGTCATCTTGATAGATGTTCTACGTTGTTTATTTTTCCTGTGCTAACGTGTTCTCTTTTGTTTTGATTGCATTGCATTCACATCATAGAAAAGAGGTGTTGATTTCAAATTCGATTGCTAAATAGAAGAGTTTGTCATAAGAAAACGGGTTTTTTGATAAAGTGGATTATAATACGGTCGTCCGAATATGGTCTAAGTAAACACAATAAGAGAAGACTGATAGCCGGCGAAGGAATACAAGACCTTATTACCCAAGGATTCAAGCTGACAAAGACAAATCGGGAATCCCCAGGTCTCGACTTTCTTGAAGAGGCTAACGAGCATTATGAAGCAGTGAGTCGCGTCCCAGATCAAGCAAAAAGGAGCTAGTGAAGGCATTTATTACAAGTTTACGAGATTTGACCTTTGCCAGGAAGGAGATTAATTGTTTTGCTTGGAATATGAAGGCAAGGTCGTGTATGCGATCCGTTTTATGTAAAGAAATTTGTTTTATAGAAAAGTTTTTCTAATGTAACTGAATTCAGAATCAACGCCTCTCTTTCTTTGCATTCATGCATTTGCATTACATTGCATCATTTGCATTAGACTTTTATAAAAGGACCCTAATTAGGTAAAATGTTTCAGTTAACCTGGAAAACATGGAACAAAGGTTGGAGAGAATAGAACAAATGCAAATACAGATGCAGGGGCAATTAACCAAGATTCAACAAGAAATGCGGGAACAAATGCAAGAATTCCAAACCCTTGAAAGAATCGAAAGCGAAGAAGGAATTGGGGAACAATGTTTCCAAATCCTTATGTACTTGGGAGTGTTTTGAATAATGGGATTGTGGAGGAGATCCTTGTATTTTTAGAGCTGATCTAGAGTAATATTCAAAACATGCTTGTTGCCTTAAGCCTAGAGGCAATAAGAACCCTTTTGTGAAATAGGCTTGTGTCCAAAATTTTATTTCAATAAAATGCATTTTTTTTAATACATATTCTTTTATTCTTTACATTTCATACTGTACATTCTTTTGTTTTTAGAATATTCTTTCATGACCATACCAATAATCATCCTTAGAATCATTTATTCTTTGGATTTCTTGCCTTTGTACCTAGGTACCCAGATATCAACGATATGAGCGACGTTGTTACTGACTCCCTTTTTGAATGAGATATGGGTCTAGGGGATCTAAGGACTTTGAAGATAATAGAGATTGTGACATACCTTCTGACTTGTTAAGAATGGTAAAACAAGATGAAAAATAGACCTTACGCTACAAAGGGCCATTGGATATTGCGAGCCTAGGAAAGGAGTGAGGATTGTAGCCTAGCTCATCACAGAAATAAGGCAAGAAATTATTGAGTTATCTTCGAGAATTCAAAGATGTTTTCACACGATCATATCAGGATATGCCTGGACTAATAAGACGCGGGCTAAACAAGAGGATGGGGCACTGTTGATCCACCATGGAAGGGGATTGCATCAGTCATACCGCAAATGTTGAATTTAAGGAGACAAGATTCATGTGCCTACTCCAATTCTTCACAAATTTTCCATATGTGGGGCATGGATGTGATGGGGCCAATCTCGTCAAAAGCTTTTAGCCAATATCGACTCATCGGTATAGTCATTGTTTACTTCGCTAAGAGAGTGGAAGTAGCTTTATATGCTAATGTTACAAGGTCGAAGTCATCAAAGTCATCAAAAAAAAGGGAAAAGATCAAGATGCTAGCAGAATGCCATAAAGGATCGCGTTTAAATAACTGTACAAAGTCAAAGTTTACAGTTTGTCCAAAGATCATGCAGTATATCACAGTGCAACAAAAGTTGCCAAAAAAAAAGTGTGTGAAAGGTGGTTAAGACTTGTAAAGATTGGCATAAAAAGCTATCACTACTCTCTATGATTATCGAATGTTGGCCAGAACCTTCACTGGGGCAACATCTTACCCATTATGGAATTGAAGCGTTTTTGCCAATTAAACCTAATCGAAGAAAAGGTTAAAAGCTATCCATCACGGTCGGATGATGTGAGCTTACGACAAAGAGGTTCATCCTAGAGAATTCCATAAGGGGAACCTGATGTTGAAACAACTTTTTCTTCTACAAAATAATTTCAGAAGAAAGCAGATCTCAAATTGAGAAAGACTTTATGTTGTAAAGAAGGCCTTTTCTGGAGGAGCATTGATATTGACCGGGGTGGATGCTAAAGACTCGCTCAGTCTGATAAACTCAGGGTCAATCAATAAGGATTTTACCTGAAAGAGGAAGGACTAGCAAAGGGCACCTTGAGTTTGAATTCGAATTCAAATTCAAATTCAAAAAAAAAAAGAAAAAAGAAAAAGGAGAGGCCAAGATGAAAACCCGCAAAGGGCGCTTTGAGACCAAAGGGCATTTGAGTTGAAAACCCGAAAAGGGCGGCTCAAATTTTGACTAAAAAACGGGGCATACAGTAGTCTTGCTACGTCCGAATTAGCAATGAGAAAGTATATTACGTCTTGGGGCATCGACAAAGTACTTTGGATCCCCTAAACACATATTGAGCTTAAAATGGTCCTTAAGAAGTTGGAACAAAGAAGCTCAGGCTGCGATATCTAGGGCATCTAGCTTCATTCTTACCCATTTTTGAAATTCGTTATCTTTGATTGCTTTATTCTTTTTTGAGATACGCCCAAATCAATTTTCTTTTATTGCCTTGGTTATCTTTGATTAAATTATTTCTCAGAGCTATGCTCCTGACTAATTTCTTTCTCGTCCATTTTTGTGACCTTTTTCAAGCATTTTATATTGAAATAACAATTTATGGACTAATAACACTTTCATAAAATGAGTTTCGCATATTACTCTAGAAGCTTCTAAATAATATGAGGAATCTGAAGCATGACTATTGTTCAGAACTCACCAAGCCTAAGGGCTGGAAACATTGAAGAATGATTATCTCTTCAGATTTTTATTGGATAAGAAAATTTCGTTGGTGATACCATATCGGTAAATGACGAACAAGGTCAATCCAAGTGTAAAGGAGATTATTGTTGGGATACCCTGCATACATACAACTGATTATTACACTCAGGGAATAGTGTAACAAATCAAATTGATTGAAAGTGATACAAGTTCTGTACCTCTGAGTGGTAACAGAAAGATGCAAGGAACCAAATGTTATTCCCCAGAAGTTGCAGTGGGAGGTATAAATTTTTATGTCCTAAGGTTTAAGGAAAGGGACTCTGGAATTACAGCGGGGCAAGCTTGCTGAGCATAATGATTGTTTCTTTGGGTTTTTTGTCCAAGATACCAGTTGAACGAGAAAGCATGGTAGCGCATCAGTGATAGAACCTTGATGAACTATGAGCAATGACAACCCATAGGGATCATTCTCTCATTTCCAATTAGGAGCATTTTATTTATGCCAATCATTGCGTCCTATTCGTTTTACAAAAAAAAAATTCATTTTCATGACATCCTGTATTCATGCAAATGTCATCCCTAATATCATTTAGTTAGGAGCATTAGATTCATGACATTCTGCATTCATGCAAAAGTCATCCATAATACATTCAAATATACAGGACAGGTCCCTCAGAGGACGGTGTAGCAAAACCATGAAATTTCAGATTTTGTTCCCTAGTGGAGCAAACTGAAGAATAGAAAATTTTAGATTTTGTTCTCTAGTGGAGCAAACTGAAGAATTGAAAATTTCAGATTTTGTTCCTTAGTGGAGCAAACTGAAGAATTGAAAATTTCAGATTTTGTTCCCTAGTGGAGCAAACTGAAGAATTAAAAATTTCAGATTTTGTTCCCTAGTGGATCAAACTGAAGAATGAAGTCTTCCTGAAGATAGTAAAGAAGCAAATTGAAAATTTCAGATTTTGTTCCCTAGAAATGCTAGTGGAGCAAACTGAAGAATTGAAAATTTCAGATTTTGTTCCCTAGTGGATCAAACTGAAGAATGAAGTCTTCCTGAAGAAAGTAAGGAAGCAAATTAAAAATTTCAGATTTTGTTCCCTAGTGGAGCAAACTGAAGAATAGAAAATTTCAGATTTTGTTCCCTAGTGGAGCAAACTGAAGAATTGAAAATTTCAGATTTTGTTCCTTAGTGGAGCAAACTGAAGAATTGAAAATTTCAGATTTTGTTCCCTAGTGGAGCAAACTGAAGAATTGAAAGTTTCAAATTTTATTCCCTAGTGGATCAAACTGAAGAATAGAGTCTTCCTGAAGATAGTAAGGAAGCAAATTGAAAATTTCAGATTTTGTTCCCTAGAAATGCTAGTGGAGTAAACTGAAGAATTAAAAATTTCAGATTTTGTTCCCTAGTGGATCAAACTAAAGAATGAAGTCTTCCTGAAGAAAGTAAGGAAGCAAATTGAAAATTTCAGATTTTGTTCCCTAGAAATGGTAGTGGAGCAAACTGAAGAATTAAAAATTTCAGATTTTGTTCCCTAGTGGATCAAACTGAAGAATGAAGTCTTCTTGAAGATAGTAAGGAAGCAAATTGAAAATTTCAGATTTTGTTCCCTAGAAATGCTAGTGGAGCAAACTGAAGAATTGAACATTTCAGATTTTGTTCCCTAGTGGATCAAACTGAAGAATGAAGTCTTCCTAAAGAAAGTAAGGAAGCAAATTGAAAATTTCAGATTTTGTTCCCTAGAAATGGTAGTGGAGCAAACTGAAGAATTAAAAATTTCAGATTTTGTTCCCTAGTGGATCAAACTGAAGAATGAAGTCTTCCTGAAGAAAGTAAGGAAGCAAATTGAAAATTTTAGATTTTGTTCCCTAGTGGAGCAAACTGAAGAATAGAAAATTTCAGATTTTGTTCCCTAGTGGAGCAAACTGAAGAATTGAAAATTTCATATTTTGTTCCCTAGTGGAGCAAACTGAAAAATTGAAAATTTCATATTTTGTTCCCTAGTGGAGCAAACTGAAGAATTGAAAATTTTAGATTTTGTTCCTTAGTGGATCAAACTGAAGAATGAAGTCTTCCTGAAGATAGTAAGGAAACAAATTGAAAATTTCAGATTTTGTTCCCTAGAAATACTAGTGGAGCAAACTGAAGAATTGAAAATTTTAGATTTTGTTCCCTAGAAATGGTAGTGGAGCAAACTGAAGAATTAAAAATTTCAGATTTTGTTCCCTAGTGGATCAAACTGAAGAATGAAGTCTTTCTGAAGATAGTAAGGAAGCAAACCAAAAAGTTCAGATTTTGTTCCCTAGTGGAGCAGACTGAAGAATGAAGTTTTCCTGAAGACAGCAAAGAAGCAGACTGAAGACATCAGATCCTATCTCCCCGAGTTTGCAGTGGAACAGATCGAAGATAGCGAATATTGCCTTCCTGAAGTTGCAGTGAAGCAGATTGAAGTTATCAGACTTACTGAAATCGAGATGAAATTCCGAGTACCATTAAAGTTGCAGGGGAGTTGGAAGCCATTTGAAGAAAACGAGGACCAAGAAGTCGAGGCTTGGCCAAGACCGGGCAAAATTGGTCCTTTTATAGTCTTTGCTCTATTCTCGTTTCACAACAATGAGCAAAGAGGGGCAGCTGTAATGGCTCATTTTTGCCCGGGCCCATACAATAAAAACAAAAAACAAAAAACAAAAAATATCCAGTCTCTTTATTTTACAATCCATTTACAAAATCAAAACAGACCCAAAAATAAGCCCAATACCTGTTACCCAATTCAGAGGCCCAATACCACAAAAAGACTACCTGCCCAGTAACCCATTTACACCCTTGACCCAAACCTAGCAGACCTAACCTATAGCCCAAACCTACACGGCCCAGTGGCTAAACAGAAATCTAGGGTTTCCTGAAACTCTCGCGCCGCAGGCAAGATTCCAACAGTCGCGCCACTCACCCCGCAGCCTCGTCCAGCCAGTTCTCGCGCCGAAATCAGCGCGCATGTCGCCCCACAGCCGAGATTTCCGCTTCTGACCTGCAAAAGAAGAAAGAAAACACAGCAGCAGATACAGACATTATGTGTATTTCCTTTTCTGTTTTTCATTTCGGGGTTATAAAAACCCTCCAAAATCTATAAAAAGGGGGGATACAAATACAGAGGGAATACAGGCAGAAATAAAAAAAAGACATGGAAACAGAATAAAGTTTTTTTTTACGAGGTGATTTTTAATATTATTTTATTTTTTTTTACTTTCATTTTTTTATTTTGTATAAATACTGTAAAAAAGGAAAACGAACAAAGGAGGCAAAGATCTTACCTGTGCGCCGCCATGCGAGGCGGCGCGTGTGGTGCGTGCCCACAAGTCCGATGATTGGAGCCTAAACGACAGAATGAAGCTTCAGAGGGTTTCGAGATTTTTTTTTAAACTCAGTTTGGAAATGATTTTTTTTGTTAAAACAGATTTATAAAGGGTTATGGAAACGACGTCGTTTCTGCTTAATTCAATAAGCATAAAACGACGCCGTTTCACTCTAGATCTGCGCGCGCAGTTGACCCAACCCGAAGGATCCGCGTGTTTTTGAGAAATGGGTTATTTGCGTATTAAGCCCTTCTGCATTATTTCAATTTTACAATTAAGTCCTATTATATTTTTATTTCTTTTATAATTTAACTCCGAAATTTACTTTCTGTTCCAATTTAATCCTTCTTCCTTTATTTTTTTTTTACTTTCTTTAATTATTCTAATATCACATTTAAATCATTTTATTATATTAACATTTTACATTATATTTTTTAACTTTGTTAAAAAAAATACATATATACAATTTTTTTTCTTGTACTATCTTTATATATATTTATTATTATATATTATTTTACTTGGTTTAATAATTTTTATATTATATTTTTAAGTATTATATTATGTTATATAATTTTGTTTTGTATAATATCTATTATAATATATAATTTATTTTATTTTTATTATTACATATATAATTTTTTTATGATTAATATATTATGTATATATGTTTTTATATTATTTGCTAATTATTTTTATTATGTATAATCTTATATGTATTATTATTATTAATTATTGTGTATTATTTTATTATATATTATTATTTTTATTAATTATTATATTATATATATTAAAAAAACATATTTTGTACATTATATAATATTATATCATATATTATTTTTAACTAAAATCTATTTATATTATATTATATTCTATTTACATTATTTATATTATATATATGTAATTTTATCTTTATTTAAAATCATTATATTTTTTTACATCGTTTATATTATATGTATATAATTATATTTATTTATTTATCATTTGATTTTACTTTAAATTTTTTTATATTTATTTAATAATTTTCTTTTATTTTGATATTTATTATTTTATGTATATTTTATTTGTCCTTATTCTTTTAATTATTTATTTATGATTGCCATTTTGTCGTTATTTCCATTAACTATTATTCTACATTATTCTTACTCTATTATTTATGTTAGTGTGCTATAAATTGTTTTTGATATTGTATTTTTGATAATATAGAAATGCGATATTGTCTCATAAATTGTTGCTTAAAATATATTTTTATTATATTTCATCCAAATGTTTTTAAAATAAGGCAATGTTTAGGTATTTAGAAATTCGAGAAATAGTGTCCAATCGTGCTGGGTCGCAATTTTCCGTTTGGCTAAATAACTAAGTATCCTTTTAACAAGTTTTGTAAATCATGCGATAATTTTGATTACGAAGGTTTTAAAATATCGTGTCCTATCGTGCTGGATGTGATGTTTATATTCCTTTGGAACAAAGAAATCTCAAGTTTTAAATCATAAGAACTTATTCTTGGGAATTCAAAACGTTGTATCCTAACTTATTGGGTATGATGTTTTGTATCTCGAGGTAAGAATTTTTTAAAAAAGATGTATCTAGCTTCGAAGTTATGAGATACTGTATCCTAACTTACTGGGTGTGGTATTCTTATTTCTTTGAGATAGGTAGTCTTGATTTACCTTCAAATAAAAGGATCATTTTTTTTTTTACTTTTTTTAAATATCACACACTTGGACATGATTCTATCAATTAGGTACCAATTTTTGGGCGTTATGAGGATGCTAACCCTTCCTCGTACGTAACCGACTCCCGAACCCGTTTTCTTGTTTTTCGTAGACCAAAATCAAATGTTTTAAAATAAAACGTTTTACAATGTGATCCAATCACACCTAAGTAAAAAGGGATTAGTGGCGACTCCCGTTTTTTATTTTAAAGTCGATCCCCATTTTTTTTAAAACCGATTTTCAAATGGTTTCGACACATATCATTACGAAAGCTACTCGATCACTGCTCATCCAATGATATTTTCATAAGTGCGTTACCCTCATAGGATATCCTTAATCTCTTTGGGATAAATTCATTCTCCCATTATGATCTTACTTTATCTCATGGTAACTATTACATCTTCTTTCATGAGAAGTCAATTACTATCACATAGTAATTATTTCATCTATCATGTAATGCCAGTGAGAGGATATCATTTACCCATTTCTTGGGCTTTTGGGCCGTGTGGGCCTTTGGGCCAAATTATAGGGCCTAAATAAGGGTCACTTAGGGGAAATGACATTTGGGACCGTGGACGTCACAAAGGTTGGAAAACTGTAAGTTTGTATTTAAGCCCTTGTGAATAACTCAAATTGCATGGTAAATATGTATACTGGGATTAAACTTATAGTTTTAATATGTGTTAAATAAGTATGTATATGAGCATGACATGTAACATGAGCTATATGTGAATATGCCATCTGTTTGAGATTACGATATGTATAAGGTATGTGTATGATATGTCTGTGTTGGGCTGGGATATGTATGACGGAGGTAGTGTTTATGAAAGTACATATTGCAAATTATGGCGGCTAGACCACAACACTATATGTATGGCAGTCCCGCTGCAGATATATAAGTTGCATATCGCTGCATACTGGTGTGATTGGATGGATGGACTATTGTAGTCCAATACAGTGTGATTGGTTGGACGGAGATAGTGTATAGCGGATAATAGTAGGTTTTTGGTATGTGTGTTATGTTTTAATAAGATATGAACTAGTATGTTACGCTGCAGTATGATAAGCTATAAACTATATGGACTTTGATATGATATGAAATAATTGGAGTAAATGCTTCGTGTGATATTCTATTATATAATTAATGTTTATTAAATGTATGAACTTGGACTAAGGGTCAAGTCTCTCATTGGGCTATTAGCTCACGTCCCTGTATGTTTTGTTTCAGGTAATTCTCTGGCTTAGTAATGGATGGTGTCATGGGAGACTCCGGCTTCATATTTTCAACATAGTATTTTATGGTTTATTTTTTTGTTTATTTTGGACATTACGAACTTTATTTTGGTTGTTGGTTTTGTGACAACTTATGATTCGTTTAGTTCATTAGGACTAAAGTGACTCGTTTAGCCAAGGCTCGAGTGGTTAATAAACGATAAGTTTTCAAGTAATTGCCATTGCAAATTAAGTTTGGGATTTTCATTAAAAACGATTTTGGCATGTCATGGTTATGGGAGGGTTTTAACTTGATAATTTGACATAATTAAAAATGATTTACAAAAAACGTCTAGAACCTTCAACTCGCTAAAAACATTGGTTTTTCTTTAGAATGAACAAACTTTCTTTTCTTTTTTCTAGTGATGTGATCGACCATAGCATCTAGACCAGTTATGGGGTGTTATATAATTGGGTAACCCAAAAAAAATACTAATAGTTGAGTGATTTTTTTGTAAGTTTTTATAATTCTATAGTAAAAAAAATCATAGTTAAGTGACTACTAATGTAATTTAATCTAAATATAAAAATATGAAACATAATTATTGTATTTTATGTATATTATATATTTCTATAAAAAAAACTTATTTAACATAATTATATACTATTTTTAAATAGATTATCTATCTAGTCAAAATACATCTTAAATAAATTTATCAGCATTCATTAGGTGATTGAAATTAAATTAAGATTAGGATTAAAAAATTAACGAGTATAGTAAAATATTGAAAAAATAAATATTTTAAAAAAGAGATATAAATTTTTTAAAATTACAAAAAAGTATACTATCTGAGTACCAAATACTCACCATTTATTTATTAATCAAACATTCATAACATAAAATAAATAATAATAAAAATTAAAAGTATAACTTCTAAAGTGAAATAATGGAAAATTATTTTAAAAAATAGAATTACATAGATGTTAACTTCAAACATTTAAAATTGAATAGAAGATTACTGTATGTACAAGTTTCATATGTGCAATTTGTTCTTCTTTTTCTTTTTTAATTATGGTCGTTTTGCATATGCTAACAATTCTAAAATGCAACAAAATTAAAGATCTTAAAAGGTAATTTTATAATATGAGGAAAAGTTAACAAAATATATATAAAAAAAGAAATTGTTTTGTAAAAAAAATTATAAAATATAGTGTAGCATTTAATCTTATGTTATTAGATAAAAGAGGAATGAATCTCACATTATCTAGGAATAAGCTGCAAACCTATTCATGAGTCTATATATACACATAACTCACATCCTACATTGCTTAAAAAAACAAGGGAAATGAGACGTTGGTATATATAAATGTTTGTATTATAAGTTTTATTTCCACATTAATTGGTGGCACAAAAAAAATGTGCGGCCACTTTGGGTTTATATAAAGTCTCATTCTTATAAATATTCAAAAAATTAGCTTATTTTCGTAATTTTTTTTAAAAAATAGCTTTTTTCGAAAATTTAGTTGTTGGAACACAGGCAAAAGGGTGTTGACTTGGAAGAGCTTTGATAAAACGCACTGATCTGGACGCGTTTTACAAGTCAAAAGGGAAAAAAGCGCTGAGTTGGATGTGCTTTTCTGACTTACCCCTAAAAATGACACTAACTTTGCGCGTTTTAATAAAATCGGACCATTCCCATTATTTTTGAAAAAAAAACTTATTTTCGTAATTTTTTTTAAAAAAATAGGCCTTTTTTGTTCAATTGATCGAAAGTAAGATTTGAATTTCCCTCACTTTCCCTTTTACTTAGGTTTTATTTACCTCAATTTGGAGGAAAAACTAAAATTTCCCTTACCCTTACTTTCCCTTAAGGTACTTAATTTTTATTTACCTCAAATTGGGAGAAAAAGCTATGGAAAGGAAAGTAGTATTACTATTAAGATGGGAAATTACGTTTTCATTATATTATTATTTTTACATGAGTTATTTTATAAAAAAAAATATGATTGAAAAAAATCATTATAATCAATCATTTTCTTTACTTTCTACAATTTAACCAAAAAAAATGTTGTGAATATTACTCTACTTTCCTTTACTAATTTTATCTATCTAAACAAAATAAACATATATAAAAAATTTTAACCTTCCTTTCCTTTATAATTATTTACCCAAACCTAAAATTAGTTTTATAATTTTACTTTAATAATAAAAAACTATTTCATTTATTTATTTTTTGATAAAAAATTCATTAAAAATTTTTAATTCAGGTATTGTATCAAATTGTTATAATCTTTTTTTATATTTTTTACCAATAACAAATCTAAAATTTTAAAAAAAGTAACCACTAAAAATAAAAATGTTACAAATTTGTTGGGATGAAAGATATTATTTTCTTATTTGAATCTAAATAAAATTTATATCAAATAAAAAATAATTAAGGTAAAAAAGCTATATATGTCTTTAAAAATAAAAATTATAAAAAGCAAAGAGTTAGTATTATTTCAAGGATTAATATAGAGAGCCAACATGGATCCGTGAATGTTAAACACGATACAATTATACGATAAAAATTAATAAATTATAAATATATATCTCAAGTTGTTTTAGATGAAAGAGAAGATACATATATCATCCCTACAATTCAAGACTTTCTTTTATCACACTTCAATCACAAATCATCTAAATATTTTACCTCAATTCTGATCATTGTTCCAATCCAAATTAATTTCATTTTATTCCCCAATTTTTAATTTTTGAGAACTTAATTTCTGTAATTTTCAAAATTGACCTTATCATTCCTCTTTATAATAATAATCTTGAGCTTTACTTAATAGGATTCTAACCCTGTTAATATTTGTTTATTTAAACATATTTAGACTAAGTCTCTAACCATTTAAGTGGCAGTAGATGAAGAAAATAACCCAAAGTCTGTTGTATTGAAACAGACAATTGAAAAAGATTGAAGAAAGCAGGTAGTATTCAAACACAAGGGGAGCACGCAAGGAAGCTGAAGTAAGTCTACGTTGAATCGGGGAGTCCAAGTCTTTTTCAATAGTTAATTCAAAGAATCTTTCTTAAATTCCACGTTTCATGGTCCCCATTACAGATTTATAGTCCCCACCATGGAAGAAGCTGTATTTCAATATTGACTTTTAACATCATGATGTGTGCTTTGTTACTCGATTTTGATACGTGTCCATTGGGCGGACCTTTAACGTAGGGGTAAAAATTGTTTAAACTTTTAAAAAAAAATAATTAAGTTTCTGTTTTTTATATTCAATTGAGTACTTAAATCGTTTCTAATTTTTTTCAGTTAAAGCTATCATGTATCATAACTACAGTGTGATATGTAACAAAAATGATAAAAATTAATAATCAATAAAATTATAAAAATAATTCAATTTTAATAAAAATTATAAAAATCGTAAAAGAAAATTTATAAAATATATAGAAAAAAATTATAAATTTTTATAAAGTCATAAGAAAATTATAAAAAATATAAAATTCGTAAAAAAATTTATAAAAATTATCGTACTAAAAGAAGCATTTTATAATTTTTCTATAAATTTTATTTATTTTTATTTTTTATCATTTTTCATCACATGTCACACTGTGTTACGGCAAATGATGGCTTTAACTGAAAAATAAAATTGGGGTCGTTAACTTTAATGGTCAACGGTTAAAGTTAATGGTTAAAGGATCTTTAACTTTAATGGTCATTTTTCTATAACTTTAACCGTTAACCATTAAAGTTAATGGTTAAAGGATCTTTTTGATGTATTTTATAATTTATTATGATTTTTATAAAATTTTACAATATTTTATATTTTTTTTTACAATTTTATAATTTTTAATAAATTTTAAATCTTTGTATATTTTTTTATTAAATTTTAATAATTTTTATAAAATTTTATTGGTTTTTATTTTTTATAACTTTTTTGCCACATGTCACGCCATGGTTGTGACATGGGGTGGTTTTAACTGAAAAAAGTTAGGGGCAATTAACTTTAACGGTTAATTGTTAAAGTTAACGGTCAAATAGCCTTTTTGATGCATTTTACAATTCAAGTACCTAATTGAGTGTAAAAAAAAATCAAGGGCTTAATTGCTTTTTTTGAAAAAGTTTGAGGGTCTTTTTAATGCATTTTGAAAGTTCGAGTATCCAATTGAGTGCAAACAAAAGGCAGAGGCTTAATTGCTTTTTTTTAAAAAAGTTTAAGGGTCTTTTTGATGCATTGTGAAAGTTTAAGTAAAAAAAAAAAAAAACCAGTGGCTTAATTACTTTTTTTGAAAAAGTTTAAGGACTTTTTATACCCTTAAGCCTAAATTTGATAAATAATTTAAGATTACATTTGTCAACCCAACTCAAATGTTATTTTAATTTTCTTTAGGTTTATTGCATTATTTGATATATGAATTGGATACTTTTTTTTTCTAATATGGTAGGCTGTTAGCTATGTTCTTTTTTAATGTGATATATGTATTTGGTAAAAGTTATAAAATTTGATACTTGAAGCTAACTATGCTAATTTTTTAATAATTGATTTGGGTTTTAGGGTTGATAGGATGGAAAATAATAAATAATTAAAGAATTAGCATCAAATTGGGGTTTTAGGGCTGATAGGATGCTAATTTTTCAAATTGGCCCTTAGACTTTTTTGGATCAAATTGGTCCCTAAGGTTGGCATTCATTACACAAATTGGTCCTTGCCGTTAACACCGTTTGTTTTTTAGCTGTGGGGTGACATGGCCAAAAATTGTAACACCCCTCGCCCGACCTGGTCGTCGGGGCCGAGCTACAGAATGCCACATTTGTCGAAGCAACTATAGTCAAAATCACAATAAAACAATCATTTCCACAAGTATTCAAACGTCAAACACATTCATTTTAGGTTTAACAATCAATCCCAAGTCTTAATCGAGCTTACGAAAACTCTTATGATAACCCAAGCATGAAATATGACCAAATTGTGAGGTTTTAAAACTTCAAGACCAACGTCGTGACGTCACATACTGTTAGCCGACGTTGTTACAAGAAAATATGGTCGTTGGGACGAGGGCTTTGTTTTTGGTAAAATTATACCATTTTGTACCTATTTCAACTTACCAACTAAACCTATCAACATATGCTCTAAGGACCAATTTTAATCGATTCAAAACATGCCAAATACATGCTAAATAAGTACAACATTCATGTTTTTCGTCTATTCAAGATAGTTTCTATCAAACATCAAGTAAATTTAACATTTCATTCCATGAATCAAACTCAAACTCAAACCAAGTCATTTCAATTACCAAAGTTTACCTATGCTAAAGAACCTTGAAACTTACCAATTCACTTTCATTTAATCACTTGTATACACATTTACACTTATAAGCATTAAGTACAAGCATCATCTATCAATGTTAGGTCACGTTATTCAAGCAGTACAAGTTATATATGTTCACATCCACTTCACCTCATTCACAAACCAAGCAAACTACCAATTTCATATCTTTTCATACCATTCATATAGTCATAGAACATCACACCTTTAAATATAAAATGCCTATACGTTCATCTTTCTATAAGAATCAAAATACCAAATCCTCATAAGATACCAAATCATCTAGACATATTATATAACTAGGTATATACCTGTAACACTCCAAACCCAACCTAGACGTTACGGCCGAATCTGGTGTGTCACATCAAAGTGTTTTTCGAAATCAAGGTTTTGTTGGGAGAAATCGTTTGGGTTAAAATCTATTTAGTTTTTATTTCTTGGGAAACAAATGGTAAGTTATAAAAACCAACACTTAGAAAAACGATTACCATGTTTGTTACTGTTGGTTTAAATTCGTGGAAGCTTATCTATTTACAGTTATCTTGAAGTTGAAAATATGTGTTTGCCTTGTAATACAGTTATTAGTTGTGAACACTTGTTGGTATCCGTTTAGCAGTTCAAAATAAAAAGTTAAAAACCTAATTAAAAGAAATTAGAAATCACCAGAGGCCTTATTACAAAAATACCAACCCAATGTATAACTACGTTTAATCAAACAGCCTCGATCGTGTGGCCACCTTCGAGTCCCTCGCGGCTCCAAATCGTCTAAGGTTGGGGATTACCTGAAAGGTTAAAAACGGGGTGAGTTTACGAAAACTCAGTGTGTAATCCCCTTATTAAAGAAACAAAGAGTATACGTAAACAGAATCACTGGGCCTCGAGCCCTTTAACAAGAATAAGATGCAGTGGGGCCTTAGCCCATTACAAGTAATGGTGGCAATTGGGCCTTAGCCCCATCAAATCTACTGGGCCTTAGCCCATATCAAATGGCACATATCACATCTAACTGGGCCTAAGCCCATCTCAATATCAGAATCAGTATATGCAATGCATAAATACCCATACCAACCCTGCATTTCGTATCATGTCCAACCCTAAACTCCTGTGGGGATTAAATCGACCCACTCATCCCTACACTCCTTATGTAGCACCTGTTGTGGCACTAACCAATATTGCAAACAGAGCTGCCAAGAATAATAATACAAGAGAGTCGCCAAGAATAAAGATATATGTGGCAATGCCACCATGAATGATACACTTCCTCCATAACAAAGATCCCAACCCCATGCAAGATGTCGTGTATGCGTTATGCCATGCTCGAAAACACCATATCATTCATTCACGCAGCTAAGTCAATCAAACCATAGTCATACAACCACAGTCAAATCAGTCAAATCATAGCACAAGCCAGTCATTTACCCTCGAGGGGCAAATAGTTATTTACCCTACAGGGGCATTACTGTCATTTAACCCTATAGGGGTATTACGGTCATTTTACCCTACAGGGGCATTACGGTCATTTTACCTTACAGGGGCATTACAGTCATTTAACCCTACAGGAGCATTACGGTCATTTTACCCTACAGGGGCATTATTTTACCCTACAGGGGCATTACGATTATTTTACCCTACAGGGGCATTACGGTTATTTTACCCTACAAGGGTATTATGGTCATTTTACCCTACAGGGGCATTACGGTCAGTTAACCCTACAGGGGTATTACGGTCATTTTACCCTACAGGGGTATTACGATCATTTTACCCTACAGGGGCATTACAGTCATTTTACCCTATAGGGGCATTACGGTCATTTAACCCTACAAGGGTATTACAGTCATTTTACCCTACAGGGGCATTACGGTCATTTAACCCTACAGGGGTATTACGGTCATTTTACCCTACAGGGGTATTACGGTTATTTTACCCTACAGGGGCATTACGATTATTTTACCTACCTTGGGGTCTCAGTACAGTTAACGACCTTTCCGAAGGCCTACAGTTGCCTCGAGCGACACGGATAATCCATTTGGTCAAAACAATGTAAATGGGCCCAAAGCCCAATATTCGGCCCAAATGGGCCCACACGCTCGTGTGGCCCATTTGGCCCAAATTCAATCACGGCTATGCGAACTTCATAGCCATATCCAGTTTCTGCCACTTTTCGTAAATTTTATTCGTGAGGGGCCCACGAGCCCATTGGGCCCACACATCCCATTTCGGCCCAACGAGGCCCATAACGGCCCAAGTGCACGAGAACACTCGTGGTGGCCTCTTCAGTCTACCGCCCACTGATGTGGCTTGGTTTTACCACCCGAGCAATCGCACGCTCGTGAGGCCTCAAATGCCGAGGTTTCGGCTTTCCGGCTTTCGCCGATTCACAGCGGAGATAGTGTGATTACACACCTGATTGCGAAATGTGTGAATGACCCACGAGAACTCCAACCTACATTCAATCAAGGCAATCCATTAATCACTTGTCAATCGGGCTAATCGAATCCCAATCAACTTATCAAAAACAGCCTCTACCGGAAATACTTGTCCAACAGATTACCTCTCCCTTGACTAGATCAGTCGGTTGTGGTTTGCCCACTTGATCCAGAGATTGGTGCAGCACTCTGCCGCACCCCGGCGAAAAATCCCGAACAGCTGACACTTGATGCTGCTTAAATTTGGGGGTAAAGGCTACGTGCCCATTCTCAGCTGGCACCATTCCTGAACGAAGACCCTAGAATCGCAATGAGTGCGGTACGAGAAGAATGAAATAACAATCGGTTAATGGGGTTATTCAGTTTTGGAAAAGAGAGGAAGAGCATAGGTGCATTCGGTTTTATAAGTAAAGCAGAGAATGGATTTTGAACACTTACCGATTGTCAGAGCCGTTGCAGATTCAAAACAGAGAGGGGAGAACTTTTGGTCACAAGCCGAAAAAGGAGAAAAAGTCACAAGGCTAGAGTGAAAGGTTCGGCCGAAAGAATCAATAGGCAAGAAGAGATGAAATAGGCAGTTGGCCGAGACTTGAAAAGAATAGAGGAGAAAGGGGGTTTCAGCAGATGTTGGTGCAAAAGAGGGGAGATGAATGGACTTGAAAACAAAATGGTTTACTTTACCAGAATGGTCGGAGTCGAATACCCAAAATGCACAATGACCACTTGCAAATTCGGCACAAGAGAGCAGAGAAAGAAAAACCTTAACAGTTTCAGAAAACCAGTGACAAACAGACCAAAACTGATAGAAAAACCCCCAGTCGAATTTCCTATCCCCCAATTCGGCACCCACACTCCTACACACTTCCACTTCCTTGATTCTCTCCGCAATACTCTCCTTAATCCTCTCCACGATTTGCTCCTACAATCTCTTCATGACCAATTCAACCACCTCTTCAGCAGTGTTTCAGTCCAACTCTTCTACCTTCCCAGCTCAAGCAGCAAAATAAACGCTCCATTGCTTATCCCAGGATTTGAACCTCAGACCTCATAGTTACACAACACGCCACTTGCCACTAGGCCACAAGCTCCTCTTGTGTCATTATTTAACCACACATACTATCAAGCACCAAGGGTTTTATTCACTTAAAAACTAATTTTTTTGCTAAAGCCCAGGTTTGAACCCAGGACTTCTCCAACACTTCTCAGGACCCTTAACCACTCAAGCAATTATTTATTTGTGTCCTTCCCTTGCATATCCAAATACTTATGTGCAGCCTTCACTGCTCCCCTGCTCAAGGCCCATTCCTTCTAGGCCCAAATTTGGGGCGTTACAATACCAATACTCCTATATACATGCCACAACCTTAGGGTTCAAAAGCGATCAAACATCTATCGATTCAATGACAGGTGTAACATCCACGTTATGCCTCAAAGTTGGGTACAAAGAAGTATCGAGTTAGGATTTAGTGGGAAATTCTAGGAATAAAACAAATAGAAATTTTAAGTATTAAATTAGAAAGTATTTAAACCCGATAGGAAATTAGAAAATACTCCTTAGATAGGAAAATTTTGAATAGAAGTATTGACTTAATTGAAAGAGTATTGAAAATTGTTGTGGCCAAAGTAGGAAAAATAAAAAGTTAGGAGATACATAATAGTCGTAGAAAGGGAAGGAGGATTAAGAAGAAATTTTACCAAAGGTTAAGTATGAGTCATCCTAGGCATTATGAAAGTTGAAGAAGGATAAATTGGTAATTATCCAAGTAAATATTTTTAGACATAATGATTAGGGCTAAAGTGTAAATATGGATGACTAGATGACTTATTAACAATTTGACCTTTTTAATTAAAAATGATGAGATATTTTTATAGAATAGTGTAGAAGGTGGGAGAAAATATGAGAATTTATAATCTTTTCACCAAGCCCACTGTCACCATCATTTCTACCTTTACCCATCTTTTGTTTTTATTCCCTTTGTGTCCTTCCTCCATTGTTGAACAAACCAAGCTCAAAACCTTTATTTTTCTTTGATATTTCTTTTGTAAAAATTATAAAGAAGGCTAGTGAGCATCTTAGTTTCATGAAGAACCTCCATAGATGTGTTAAAGGAGAGAAAAAAAAAATAAGATATAGGGTTTTGGTTTTCAAGGAGTTAAGGTAAGAGATGATGAAATTGTCATGCCATACATGTTTATTATATTAAAAAGAATAGGAAAGTCACTTGATTATAGTTTTTAACCTATAAATGTTATATGTTTGCTATGAAATTGAAAAAAAATAGAGAAAAGAACGGAAAGGATCAAATTGAAGGAAAAGGAAAAGAAAAGGCCAATGAATGAGAAGAGGAGAAAATAGACCATTTCAACTTTTGTTGTAAGTACTACAAGATTTTAATTTATTTTCTCTAAATGTTTATGATGTAATATGGAAATTACTTAGGATAGAAATGTAAATTATATATATAAATAGATACTAAATAAAAGATTAAATTATGAAACTGTGAGATTTGTAAAGAGAAATATAGGTAAAGAACATGAAATGGTGTTATACATGTGATTTATTAATTAAGGTCCAAATTGTTAAAAAAAAAAGTAAAATGTGAGATATTTTCGAGACATATATATTATGAGAAATTGTACTAAATTCAACTTTAATGCCCAAGTAGATAAGTTAGAACAATTGGGATATTAGTGGTATGTCATTAAATGACCTCAGCGCGCTTTCTGATTATTAGCACATTAATGCTCTCTGTATAGCACCTCAGTGCTATATGTTCATTAGTGCATGATAATGCACCTCTGAATTTTTTTCGTATATCAGATATGTTCTATAAAATTCTACTAATGTGAATAAAATGAATCATCAAAGTGTTGTGGTAAGTTTAGTAACTATCAAAGGTAAGTTAAATTTTGTTAAATTAAGGTATAATTGTAAAAATTTGCATGTGCGTAAATATGTTTTAATTTAATAAGTTTAAACATTATGTTATGATTTATTTACCTACTTATTACCTTGTAGTGGTTACTAAGCCTTCATCGACTCAATGTGTAGGTACAGTTAGACTTGAAAAGCTAGAGTCAAGCTAGGAGATCTCATATCATCACTTCTTCAAGGGCAACAAATGTAGGTACTATATTTTGTGGAAAAATGGCATGTACATAAGTAGACCAAATGTGTTCCCAAGTGTTAGGGACTAAAATGCAAACTCTTAAAAATTTATCTATTTTGGTATTTTGATAGAATTATTTTGGTTCTATATGAAATGAATTATTGAAAATTTTATGTATGCATGCAATTGTGGTTTGATAATGTGATAATTGTGATCGAATTTGAGTTGTTTTAAGTAGTTTTAATGCACTTTAAATTGGTATCAAGTGTTCAGAAGAAACCAATGTATTGCAGGGGTTTTCTAGCAAATTTCTAAACTGATTTTTACCAAAATTTACCCAAGGTATCAATACCAAGGGGATAAGTATCGATATCTAAGTCTTGAAATTGAAAATGTTCAAAACAGAATGTGATTTTGATATCGATTTCCCATTTGGTATCAATTTTAAAGACAATGTATCGATACCTAGGCTCAAGGTATCAACACCTTCATCAAACATCCGAGAGTTCGAATTGGATGTCTACTTCCTCCTATGTGGGGATCCAAAACTGAAAATCTACTTCTAAATTGAATTACACTTGCTAGATGATTGTCATTATAATTTTACAACTTTGGAAACAAAACTCAAGAAAAAATAGAATTTTTTTGAGTTCAAAGAAAAATAATTCAAATAAAATTTTCACAAAATTTGGAGAAAGTTTTCTCTTGTTATATCTCTATGTGGTTTTTGACACCTACACATTATTTATAAAGAAAATTTTGCAAGAGTTATACTTGAATTTGGAATGCATAAAATAATTATTTAATAAGAATTTGAGTATTGGTAGTACTCTCTGATCCATATGGCCGATGACACTAAGAGATCGTTGTCTCATGACAACTGCTCCTTATTAGGTTAGGTGGGTTGATCTAAGTTCGATTTAATTATATGTGCTAATCTCTCTTGAATTAAATTAAAAATCAAGCTTATATAAGTATTTAATCTAACTTTTAAATGTTATTTTAAAATTAATTAATTATTTCAATTAAATAATTTATAGAATCTAATTCTAATTCCGCTAAAATCGTGATAATTTTATTGTATTAAAATCTATATGGATTTTATGAGAATAGAAATTTCATGAGAATTAGATTCCAAATTGATGTAAGGCGCCCATTGAAAAGAAAGACACATATTTTGTATTGTGGGAGGCGTTCATATGTTAGTTTTAAATATGAGAGATTATCATTATTCTGTTTTTATTATGGAAGACTGGGCCATAGCGATTCTTTTTGTGAAGCAAAGATGACACTCGGGGTGGAAGTTGCTGACATGGGTTGGGATTTATCTTTGCGAACTCAGTCTCGAAGAGCTTTGGCTATGAATAGTATTTGGCTATGTGAGGAAGGGGAGGGGAATGTGGGAGAAATCGGTAAAAATAATAGAATTTTAGGAAATGGTCAGTGGAAGGTGGAAAATAAGAAGAGGTTTGGAAAGTTTGTGGATCCAATTCTGGATCTTAATTTGGAAGGAGGCTCATCAGTTGTTGGCAATCGGATGGTAAGCACACTGGTAGATCAAGTCCATATTACGATGGACCATGATCTGGAGGATGCAACACTAATAGGAGAGGAAGGGAAGAAAAGATCTAGAGGGGAAATTGATGACTTACCAGAAAAAGATGATATTAATAAGGTAATGTCAAAAAATAGGAGAATAGTGGAAATAAATCATTTATCATCGGTGGCTGCCAAGAGGCAAGCCGACCGAGTGCAATGAAAATCTTAAGCTGGAATGTCCATGGTTTGGGGAGCCCACGGACAATTCGAAGACATCGGCATTCGCTGAAGGTCTATAACCCCCAATCAATCTTCATTATGGAGACTAAGCTTTGTAGAATGCAGATGGAAAGAGATTGACGGAGTTGTGGTTTTACAAATGGCATCGACATTGGATCATAGGGTACTAGAGGAGGATTGTGTTTGGCATGGCGAAATGACACTCATATCACGCTTCAGAATTTTCCTAGAAGACATATTGACGTGGTAGTGGAAGATAATGAAATCAATGTTAAATGGCGCTTTACAGGTTTTTATGGAACCCCGTATGCTCAAAATAGAGAAGACTCATGGGCTATTTTGAAATTTTTTTATCATGATGAAGATATCCCTTGGTTTGCATGTGGAGACTTCAATGAAATTATGTATGGGTTTGAAAAAAAGGGAGGGCTGCCTAGAGATGAAAGAAGAATGGAACTGTTTCGAAAAACATTAGAGGAATGTCAATTAAATGATGTGGGGTTTTCTGGTAGTTGGTTTACTTGAGAGAGAGGAAATTTACCAGAGACAAACATACAAGAACGACTGGATAGGGGAGTGGCCAATGCAAAATGGATGTCAATGTTTCCCGGGGTAAAAATTCAACATCTGGTGCATTCTTTTTCAGATCATTGTCCTTTTTTAGTTGTCACAAGAAGGGACGAAGAAAGGCGAAAAGGAAATAGTTTTAAATTTGAAGCTTGGTGGACATTGAAGGATTCTTTTGTTGATGAAGTCCAACAAATATGGGAAATGGCATCAGGGGATTTATTGCAAAAGTTGGAATTCATAAGGAAGGGTTTGAAAAAGTGGGCTGGGCGAATACGAATGAGCAGAAAGAGGAGAAAGGAAGTCTTAACAGCAAAATTATCAAAACTGGTGGAAGCTGAAAGGGATGATAAGAATTTGGCTGAGATGATTGATACGAATATTCAGCTAAATTTTGAGATTGAAAAGGATGAATATTACTGGGAACAAAGAGCTAAATTGAACTAGCTGAAATTTGGAGATCGAAATACAACTTTTTTTCATAGCCAAGCAACTCAGAGGCGGCAGAGAAATCAGATTAATAAGCTACAAAAAGAAAGTGGAGGGGAAACGGAAGATCTTCAGGAAATTGAGGATATTGCAAGAGCTTATTTTCAGAATTTATTCACAGCAGGGAATGCAACCATCTATAAACACTTACTTACGGGTATTGATCGAATGTGTTTACGAGGAAGATAATAGAAAGCTTATAGCGCCGTACACTGGAGAGGAAATTAGAGAAGCATTATTCGAAATGGGATCTACAAAGGCACCAGGGGAGGACGGATTCCCAGCCCTATTTTATCAAAGATGCTAGAATATCATTGGGGAAGATGTCGTGTCTTTTTGTCTACGCCTTTTAAACGGAGATATGGAGGTTAGTCCAATTAATTCGACACATAGTGTGCTTATCCCAAAAATCACCAACCCCTCTAATATGACACAATTTCGACCTATTAGCTTATGCAATGTTATGTATAAAATACTAGCAAATGCTATACAAACAGATTTAGAGGAGTTATTGATAAATGCATTGATGAAGCACAGAGTGCTTTTGTGCCAGGAAGATTAATATCGGACAATGTATTGTTAGCCTATGAAATTCTACATTCGTTGAAACAGAAGAGATTGGGGAAGAAGGGTTTCATGGCGATCAAACTAGACATGAGTAAGGCTTATGATCGAGTTGAATGGGATTTTTTTAAGGTTATAATGAGCCAAATGGGATTTGCTCAAAAATGGATTGATGCTATTATGAAATGTATGTCTACTGTGTCTTATTCCGTTGTGGTTAATGAAAATATTGGAGAACCTTTCTATCCAACTAGGGGACTTCGACAAGGTGATCTGATCGTGTTCAAACTAACTATGACAACGAATAAGGCAAGCGCACCTATCGTTTGGTAGTATAGCTATGGCAAGACCGAAAATATCGTATCCTCAAGGACCAAGAGTACTAGTAGTTACTATCTTTTTATTATCTAGCCTAAGTATTAAGGGAATTGATGTTTATCTAACTAATTACTAAACTAAGGATGCTAAGGCAAAGAGAGTGAATTGGGAAAATATTTTTTGGAAAACTAGTTGATTAAGAAAATACCCGAGGAAGAATCCACCTAGACTTCACTTGTTATCTAACCCTGAACCAGACGATTTATTCACTTGACTTGATCTGTAGGATTCCCTAATTTATATTAATACCTCTTTCGAGGCTACTAACGTCTAACCCTAGGTTGTTTAATTGAAATCTCTTTCTAATTAAAACCCCTAGTGTTGTATTAACTCGATCTATGGACTCCCATATTAGGTTTGACCCTAATCCGACAGATTATCGTCATCCTATCTCTAGGGTTGCGATCAACTCCTCTTAACTATGCTAGATCTACTCTTAAACAGGGACTTTTGCTCCACTGCCTAAGCACATCAGTACTTGAATCAATATCCTGAAATATTAAAACAAAAATTAAGAACACATAATTAAGAAAAAATCAAGTATTTATCATACAGTTCAGAAAACAATAATAAGATTCATCTTAGGTTTCATCCCCCTCAGGTATTTGATGGGTTTAGTTCATAATTATGAAAGAATACATCTCAGAAGAAGATAAATAACAAACCATAAGAAAAACCCTAAAACCCCCTGAAGGAAATCGAAAGGAAGATCTTCCGTCTTGAGTGCGATTCTGGCTTCTGAGATGAATCAACTGGCTTTCTTGGAGTAATTCCCCGTGTTCAGCCCTCTCTAGCTTCGCCTCCAACAAAAAACACTTTTTAGGTTATACTTAAGGCGTTTATATAGGCTTCAAAATGTCTTTCTTGGCCCACAAGTATCCTATTCTGAATGAAACTCATCTTGGCTATAGCAGGGACACGCCCGTGTAACACGCCCGTGGTCGACTTCCTTGGCCGTGGTCGATCCTGTTTGCCACACACGGCCGTGTGATCTGGTCGTGTACGATGTTCTAGGCTGTGTCTCGGTTGTTACTCGAAACACACGGCTGTGGGTGATAGTCCAGGCCGTGTGAGTCTCTAAGGTAAGCCATTTTTGCCCCTTTTTGGCCCTTTTCTCGTTCCTTTCGACTCTCTAAGCCCTCCTGAGTATAAAACATGAAATTAAAGGATTAGGAGCATCGAATTCTTCAAATTCAATCAAAATTCATCCAAAAGTAAGCTAAATGTGGGATTAAAATATGTATATATTACGGTTTATCAAATACCCCCACACTTAAGCATTTGCTTGTCCTCAAGCAAAATTCTCAACTCACAATTAAAATTGAATTTCCTCAATTCATAACCTTCATCAATAATGTTTCATTATAATTCATAGGTAATTCATACATTGATAATTTAACCAAAAGGTTCCTAAAGATTCAAACAATCAAAGTCATAGTTTTTGTAGCATGAAAACATAGGTGTTTCCCCTTACCTAATCAATCACCTTTAATTCAAAATCAACAAAAATTGACATCCTCACTAAAGGTTCACTCAAACCACTCAAGGTGTTTAAGGTTCAAAAATTAAGCACTCAAAAGTCAACATGAAAAGTTAATCCCATAGGCTTGTATGAAAATCAAATCTACCACTATAGAATGATATGATACACAAATCAAAAGGTCTTTTAAGGGTTGTAATGGGGTTAGGGTTAAAGGTGTGAATAAAGGCTGAATTAAAAGGGTTAGAATCGAGATTGAATTGACAAATTACTTAACTAGAAAGATAAACTAAAACTCGAAAATTTACATCAATTAAAATTTCATAACACGAGCTTCTTCCTAAAATGTAAAATTAACGCTTAAGCTTAAATAACATAGAACTAATTAATGAATATACTTCGTTTTTTTTTAAGAACAAATCAAATCAAGTACAATAATAATAAGATAGAATTTAACAACTGAAATAAAGAAAATAGTTAAGCAACCGATCAAATCAAATCTCGATATCAGGGTAGTCAAAAGAATTGGTGATAACAAATACAAAGTGGGTTTTGGGTTAATATTAGTGGATGAGTCAAGAAATGGTTTATTAGTCTCAACGGGGTTTACTAGGGGTTAATTATGAAGGTAGGCTTTTTATGGAGTAAGTGGGTTAAAACCTAGGTGCCTTTATCATCTCAGTAAATCAAATCATTGGTGTGGTCTCGACATGTATAATTGAAGCAAGTTCTAGAATAACAAATCAATGTTGACACACTCATAATCAATAAAGTGAGCAAGAAAAGAATGTATGCTCTAAAAGGCTCGAAATCTCACAAAAAAATTATGGGCTTTTGATGTCAACCTTGTAAATTTCAAACTTCAAAGTAATAATTAGATTCAGGTAGACAACCTAACAAATTTTTAATTCTGAAAATAGACTCATCACGCTTGATTATCTAGTCTCCTAAATTTTAAATCATCACTGCACAATTAACTATGACTTAATCCAAAACATATCAACAAAAATCATAAATCAAAGGAAATTTCATTCTAACAGTAATATGAGAACATTTACTTAAGAACAAGACATAGTTCAGGGATTTTATTATAGTTGACCCCCCACACTTAAGGTGTACATTGTCCTCAATGTACAAAGATAGATAATGATTAGTAAGAAAGTCATAAGAGAGGGAGAGAGGTGAAACTTCCTGAATTATGGATGAAATTCTTGGAGGATGATCAATGATGAACATGATGACTAGGCATAGGTGAAAATGGTGTGTTCGTTACTTGAGTGGCACCGTGAACCTTTCTAAACTGCAAAGTCATTAGTGAAATTTTAAGGAGTACTAGTTAATGAATGTTGTCATAGTTAGACAGCCAGCGATAAAGGAAATTAAATTTTACTAATGAAAGTTTTAAAATAAGAAAGAAAATAAACTAAAATAAAAATAAAAATAAAAATAAAAATAAAAATAAAAATAAAAAATAAAAATAAAAATAAAGAAAAATAAAATGACTCAAAGGTCCTCGTTATCTGCTGGGTCGCAAGGGGGTGGAGGCGGCGATATGTGAAAGTGATGACAAATCTGCTGAAGAGTCGCCTCGATGCCGTCAAATCGTCGAGCGGTGTTGGTGAATTATTGAGTACAACACTGCTCGAACCTAGTGAGGTGCTCAGAGATGTCAGATATTGAAGCGGCCGCATGAAATGGTCAGCGAGGGGGTGTGGTGCCGAAGAAGGAACCCACTGCGGCGCTCAATCATCCTCATGTGGATCATCATCTGGATGCCATATGGGGGCATCTGTCCTATCAGTGTGAGTGAGGAGGACTGAGCGGCGGTGTTGAGAAGCCTGAAATACTGAGCCAGACGTGTGATGTAGGGACCCATGGAGATGACCCCTCTCCTATGCTGCTCCGTCTGACATTGAATGGTGTGAGCTATGAAGTAGGCTATGTCGAAGACGTGCCCGTTCGCCATGCACCATAGGAAGTAGGCCTCGTGAGTGTTGACGATGCCGGTGCTCTCTCGTCTACCTGTCAATGTATGAGCTAAGATGGCGTGTAAGTACCTCAGGGATGGGGCGAGAGTTATCGCCTTGGAGCGACTAGGATCATAGGAGGCCGAAGCGGGGGCTATGTTATTCCAACATCTAGAAGGGGAGTTATGGATGTGGCGATGGAGGTTCTCGAGATCATTTTTCGCCATGAATTCGTCAGTGTAGAGCCCCAAGGCGACCCCGAACTGCGGGACTCTCATTCACGTATGATAAACCGTAAAAGTAACATATTCTAAGCCCACATTTAGTATGCTTTTGGATGATGTAAGCCCCAATTTATGTAAAAAGGTGCTCTTAATCCTTTCTTTTCATGTCTTATACTCAGGAAAGCACCTGATGACGAAAAGAACGAGAAACGGGCTTAAAACGGACCAAATTGGGCCAAGCCACGAAATCAAGACGGCCGGACTTCAAGCCACACGGCGGCCGTACCACCATTCCTACTAGAACACGGCCTTACCACGACTTACACATCGTGCCTCATTCAACGATGTCGAACACACCGCCACGATTTACACAAGCGCGTGCCATGGCCGTGCCTCCGCTGAGAGAAGAGCAATTTCATTCGGGAAAGGATACTTAGGAGAAAGAAACGTGTTTCAAAAGCCTATAAATACACCATAGGTACCAAATGAAAGGGGCGGAGAGCTAGCCAAGAAGCCAAGCCGAAAAGGTCAGATTTGTGGGAATCACTCGAAGATAGCCAGTTGATCCATCTCAAGAAGCCGGAATTCTACTCAAGACGGATGATCTCCTCTTCAATTCCTTCAGGGGGTTTTAGGGATTTCTTATGTTTTGTTTTATCTTTTCTCTTGAGATGTTGTCTTTTATTATTATGAACTAAACCTTCGGATATCCGAAGGGGATGAAACCTATGAGGAATCTTGTTATTTGATTTTTTGAATTATATGATAATAACTTAGTTTGTTCTTAATTGTGTGAACTTAATCCAAATCTAATGTGCTTAGGTGGAAGAGGAATAGACCTTGCCTAAGAGTAGATCCAACATAATTAAGCGGAGTTGATCGCACGCCTAGAGATAGGGTGACGAGATTTTGCCGGATTAGGGTGAAACCTAATATGGGAGTCCACAGATCGATTTACTGCTATTCTAGGGGGTTATTATAAGCGAACGAGAGTTTCACTAATTAACCTAGGGTTAGACATTATTCGCCTCGAGAGAGGGTTTAATATACGTTAGGGAGTCTCACGGATCAAACTAAGTAAATAAATCATATGGTTCAAGGTCAGATAACAAGTGAAGTCTAGGTGGATTTTTCCTAAGGGTATTGTTTGAGTCAACTGAGTTTTCCCAAAAGTTATTTCCCGAATTCATTCTTTTTGTCTTTGCGTCTTAGCTTAGTAAGTAGATTAGTTTTAGTTTAAACAATCATCACTTTATATTAAGGCTAAATAATAAAAAGACGGTGAGTATTAGTACTTTTAGTTCCTTTGGGTTCGACAATCCGGTCTTGCCTAAACTATACTCTTGCTTTGATAGGTGCACTTGCCTTTAATCGTTGTCGAGTTGGTTTCCGTGTTCGATCATTCTTTTATAAATTTTAAAACTCTGATTTACAGCGATCAAGTTTTTGGCGCCGTTGCCGGGGAACTAAAATATTAAGAAAACTCTATTTTTATTACTTTAGCCATTATTTTTATTTTTCACAATTTAATTTTATTTCTAGTTTTAATTTTAAATTTGCTAAACTTTCTTTCTTTCTTTTCCTAGCAGGTACCTCTAGTTTATGACTAGAAGGAACCCGAGAGGACCTTTAGAATACGATAGTGATATTGAAGCTACCGCTCGAAGAAATCGCAGAGAAATTAGGCGAGCCCTAAATTACTAAGGAAAGCGAGAAGACAGATCCAATCCTACTGAATGGATGGACGAAAATAATCTTCCACCACAAGATGTGGGAGAAAATAATGTTCCTCGTATTATGTTTGATTATGCTAAACCTCATTTAACAGGAGCCGAATCTAGTATTGTTAGGCCTGCTATAGCTGCTAATAATTTTGAATTAAAGCCTAACACTATACAAATGATTCAACAGTTTGTTCAATTTGATGGTTTACTGGACGAAGATCCAAACGCTCATATAGCTTATTGTTTAGAGTTCTGTGATACCTTTAAAATAAATGGCGTTTCTGATGATGCCATATGTCTTCGGTTATTTCCCTTTTCATTAAAGAATAAAGCTAAACAGTGGTTAAACTCGTTACCACGAAGGTCAATCACTACATGGGAACAAATGACCGAAAAAATTTTATTAAAATATTTCCCACTGGCCAAAACGGCCAAATTACGTAATGATATCTCTTCTTTTGTGCAGATGGATTTAGAGGCATTATACGATGCATGGGAGAGATATAAGGATCTCTTGAGAAGGTGTCCGCACCATGGTTTACCTTTGTAGCTCCAAGTCTAAACTTTTTATAACGGTGTGAATCCTTCAACGAGGCAATTAATTGATTCAACACTACAGTGGAACCCCTCAATAATAGAACTCCCGAGGCAACCTACGAGTTTATTGAAGAGATGTCGCTGAATAACTATCAGTGGCAAGTTACAAGAACAAGGCCAACAAAAACAGCCGGAGTTTACAACCTCGACGCAGTAACCATGCTATCAAATCAGGTAGAATTGATGAATAAGAAGATTGATAGTTTGTGTTCTTCGCATGTACATCCAAATATGCAAATGCGACGCAAGTGGAACTGTGGCGACTCGAGTACCCACCCTACCAACCAGGCATAGAGAGCGAGCGGATGAACTATATAGGTAACAATTTCAGATCTAATAATAACCCATATAGTAATAACTATAATCCAGGTTGGAGGAACCACCCAAATTTTTCGTGGGGAGGACAAGGAAAGCAAGGAAATCAAAGACAACAACCTCCTTAAAATTTCCAAAATCAACCCTATCCACAAGAAAAGAAGCCGAGTCTTGAAGAGATGTTGAACAAATTCATAGCATCCACAGAAGCCCGTCTCCAAAAAAATGAGGTAACACTCGACACCCAACAAACATCTATCAAAAAGATCGAGAACCAAGTTAGAGGACTTACAAAGGCAATCGGGGAAATTACCCAGTCAGTCGGAGAAATTGTAAAGCTATTATCCGAACGACCGCAAGGACGTCTACCGAGTAATACTGAAATTAATCCAAATGAGCAAATCCAAGCCATAACAAACAAGAAAGCGAAGAAGTAGATGAACCCACCCAACACAAGGAAACGAGGTAGAAAAAGGTAAAGTTGAGGTAACACAAGACAAGCCAAAACCGTAATTAAGGAGTACCAACCTCGCGCATCTTACCCCCGAGGCATTAAGAAGAGACGACACGTAAGAACAGCTTCGGTAAGTTTCTTAAACTCTTAAAGAAATTACATATTAACTTACCATTACTTGAAGCTCTGCGCAGATGCCGATTCTAGAAAATTTTTAAAAGAGCTTCTGACAAACAAACGGAAGTTAGACGAGTCGTCACGTGTGGAACTTAACGCAAAGTGCTCAGCAATTCTCCAAAATAGGCTACCACAAAAGCTAAAAGATCCAGGGAGTTTTACAATTCCATGTTTAATTGGTAAAATAACTGTTGATAATGCGTTAGTTGATTTAAGGGCAAGCATAAATGTCATGCCTTATAAATTGTTTAAACAATTAGGTCTAGGGAAACCCAAAAAAACTAGGATGAGCATTCAATTAGGTGATAAAACATTAGAATTCCTAGGGGTATTATCGAAGATGTTCTTTTGAAAATCGATGATTCGTTTTCCAGAGACTTTGTTGTCTTAGACATGGATGAGGATAATTCGATCCCCCTAATCTTAGGAAGACCCTTTTTAGCGACTGCTAGGACTAAAATTGATGTTGATACAGGAGAACTCATACTTTGTGTAGGTAATAAGACAGTCACCATCAAGGCTCTCGACTCGGCTAGAACATCGAGTAATCAAGGTGAGAACGTAAATTCTACTAATAACCATTCGGTTAACCCTTATTTTCAGGAAGCACCACCAAAGAATACAACTGAACCCGATCCTAAACCCCATGCCAACAAAGAAATAACTCATGAAGATCGAGGGATTCAGTTCGATGATCTAGACGAGTGGAAGACACACTTCAAGGAGAAATTAGGGATACACGACGAAGAATCGGAACCACGCGAGATAAAATCGAAGGAGCCCCTAAAAGAGCTAATAGGAATAACAAATCACTTCAAAATAGGGGACCAAGTACTGTTAGATCAGGTAAATCCTCGAATATCTCATCCGGACCCTAGCACAAACAAAGAAATATCTTTTAGGGTAACCAAAGGTTTTCCCACACTTTAATAGTCGAGGTAAGTAATCCTACTTTTGGTACTTTTACTATAAACGCATCTCAACTTAAATTTTTTCACGAGGATACAGATAATAACATGAGGAAGGACTTCTAACTCCTCAAACCACCCTGAAGATGCAAACGAGAAGAGAGTCTAGCTTAAGACTATAAACGAGCGCTACTCGGGAGGCAACCCGAGCACTAATACTAGTATTTTTTTATATATTAGTTTATCTTAATTTTCCTTTTTATCTTCCTTCTTAAAAACTAACAACCAACTAACCAAGTGCAGAATTCCAGGCCACACGGCTTTACACACGGTCGTGGCCGTGGCCGTGTGGGTACTCCGACGCTTTGAACTAACAAAGCAGAGAAGGTACATGTCAGGGCAAAACAGATTTTCAGAATCACGGACCCAACTACTACCCTACGGGCACCGATAAAGTGGCACGGCTGTGCTTTACGGCCGTGTGAGGCTACGGACTTGCCAACCACGGGCTAAACACGCCCGTGCCGGATAATCGTGCCAATATAATCGACTTGTCGAACACAAAGCTAGACACGGCGTGGGGAACCAACACGCCCTAGAGTACGGCCGCGTGCGAGGCGGCCGTGTGAATCGACACACCCTCAACCCACAAAGTGGGAAACCGCGAATCTGAAAGTTTATTTAAACACCATACCCTTCTCTCTTTCTCTTCTTAACCCACTTTCTTTCTTTCTTCTCCTTTCTTTTCTTTCTTTCTTTCTTTCTTTCTTTCTTTTCTCCTCTTTCTTTTTCCTTTTTCCTAATAAATCCTTAGACTCTTGAGCCACAACAATATCATATCCATGGCAAGGAAGCGTAAAAGGCCAATCACAGTCTCCTCAAAGGAGACCGATTCACATGAGTTCATGTTTGTGACTTCATCCAAACAACAAGCCAAGGGTCTTTGAGACCAATTATCTGTTCTTTTATTTTTATCTTCTCCTTTATTTTCCTTATATTTACTTCTCTTCTACTTAATTTAGCTTATTTTATCTTAATTTCTTAATTTTAGGTTCTAAAGGCTGCTTGGGAATCACGCCACCACCACCACCATAACCTCAAATTTTTAGAAATCACACCCAACAATAAGGACCTCCCAGTCCATTCATCTTTTCTTTTAATTTTAGTTTTCTTCCTAGTCTCCTTCTCTTTATCTTCCTTGCCCTTAATTTTATATTTAGTTTACTTTAATTATGTCTTAATGATCCCTGGCTATTTCTTCACGAGCCTCCCAATTTATTCATCTAGCGCAGGTTCGTCATCCAGAAAGCCCATCACCACCACCAAAGGCACAATCTCCTCTCAAGGAATCATCCGAAAATTTAGGAAGTTTTCACTTATCCCCATATCTGATGATTTTATTACAAGGTTATTATATATTTTTGTACATTGGGGGCAATGTACATCTCAAGTGTGGGGGGTGAATAACCTAAAAAGATACCTAACTTAAATCCCTGAATTTAGTCTTGTTTGAAAGTAAATTACTCATATTACTAATTAGGATGAAATTTATGATGATTTATGATTTTTATTGATATGTTTTAGATTAAGTCATTGATAATTGTGCATTGATAATTAAATTCTAAGAACACTAGAGAATCAAGCATGATAAGTCTATTTTTCAGAAGTTAAAAATTTGCTAGGTTGTCAAACTGAGTTTAAATATTATCTTGAAGTTTGAAATTTACGAGGTTGACATCAAAATACCCATAAATTTTGTGAGTTTTTGAGCCTTATAGAGCATATATTCTTTTTCTTGCTCACTTTATTGATTATAAGTATGTCAACATTGATTTGTTATTCTAGAACTTGCATCGATTATACATGTCGAGACCACACCTATGATTTGATATACAGAGATGATGAAGGCACCTAGGTTTTAACCCACTTACTCCACTAAAAGCCTACCTTTACAAATTAACCCCTAGTGAACCCCTTTTAATCCTAACTACCCTATTTATTGACATAACCACTAATATTAACCCAGAACCCCTTTGTTTTTGTTATCACCATTCCTTTTGACTACCCTTATATCGAGATTTGATTTGATTAAATAGCCTAACTATGTTTATTTATTTCAGTTATGTATTTATGACTTGTTCTTAAAAAAAAAACCGAAGTATATCCATTATTCATTATCAGTCATGTGATTAAATGAGCTTATACATAAATTTCAAATATCGAAGAAGAAGCTCGTATTATTAAGTACTATTAGTTTTCAATTGATGTAATTATTATTAGTTCATTAGTTCTTAGTTAGGTAATTTGTCAATTCAATCTCGATTCTAACCCTCTAATTCAGCCTTACTCCACACCTTAACCCTAGCCCCGTTACAACCCTAACAAAGACCTTTTGATTTGTGTTTTCATCTCATATTTCAGTGGTGGAGATTTTATTTTCATGCAAGCCTATGGGATTAACTCTTCATGTTCGACCTTTGAGTGCCTAATTGTGAACCTTAAACACTTTGAGTGATTTGAGTGAATCTTTTGTAAGGATGTCAATCCTTGTCGATTTCAAATTAAAGGTAATTATTTAGATAAGGGGAGACGCCTATGTTTTCGAGCTACAAAATCTATGACTTATACTGTTTGAATTTTTAGGACACTTTGAATTGAATTATCCATGTATAAATTATCTATGAATTATGATGAGACACTATCAATGACTATTATGAATTGAGGAAAGTTCGTTTTAATTGTAAGTTGAGAATTTTGCTTGAGGACAAGCAAAAGCTTAAGTGTGGGGGTATTTGATAAACCGTAAAAGTAACATATTCTAAGCTCACATTTAGTATGCTTTTGGATGATTTAAGCCCCAATTTATGTAAAAAGGTGCTTTTAATCCTTTCTTTTCATGTCTTATACTCAGGAAAGCACCCGATGATGAAAAGAACAAGAAACGGGTTTAAAATGGACCAAATTGGGCCAAGCCATGAAATCAGCACGGCTTGGACTTCAAGCCACACGGTCGTGCCACCATTCCTACTAGAACACGACCTTACCACGACTTACACGGTCGTGCCTCATTCAACAAGATGTCGAACACGGCCGCCACGATTTACACGCGTGTGCCATGGTCGGTGCCTCTCCGCCGGAGAAGAGCAATTTCATTCGGAAAGGATACTTAGGGAGAAAGAAACGTGTTTCAAAAGCCTACTAATACACCCTAGGTACCAGCTGAAAGGGGGGCGGAGAGCTAGGCCAAGAAGCCAAGCCGAAAAGGTTAGATTTGTGGGAATCACTCGAAGATAGCCAGTTGATCTATCTCAAGAAGCCGGAATTCTACTCAAGACGGAGGATCTCCTCTTCAATTCTTTCAGGGGGTTTTAGAGATTTCTTATGTTTTGTTTTATCTTTTCTCTTGAGATGTTGTCTTTTATTATTATGAACTAAACCTTCGGATACCCGAAGGGGATGAAACCTATGAGGAATCTTGTTATTTGATTTTTTTTAAATTATATGATAATAACTTAGTTTGTTCTTAATTGTGTGAACTTAATCCAAATCTAATGTGCTTAGGTGGAGGAGGAATAGACCCCGCCTAAGAGTAGATCCAACATAATTAAGCGGAGTTGATCGCACGCCTAGAGATAGGGTGACGAGATTTTGCCGGATTAGGGTGAAACCTAATATGGGAGTCCACAAATCGATTTACTGCTATTCTAGGGGGTTATTATAAGCGAACGAGAGTTCCACTAATTAACCTAGGGTTAGACGTTATTTGCCTCGAGAGAGGGTTTAATATACGTTAGGGAGTCTCACATATCAAACTAAGTAAATAAATCATATGGTTCAAGGTCAGATAACAAGTGAAGTCTAGGTGGATTTTTCCTAAGGGTATCGTTTGAGTCAACTGAGTTTTCCCAAAAGTTATTTCTCGAATTCATTCTTTTTGTCTTTGCGTCTTAGCTTAGTAAGTAGATTAGTTTTAGTTTAAACAATCATCACTTTATATTAAGGCTAAATAATAAAAAGACGGTGAGTATTAGTACTTTTAGTTCCTTTGGGTTTGACAATCCGGTCTTGCCTAAACTATACTACTGTTCGATAGGTGCACTTGCCTTTAATCGTTGTCAGAGTTGGTTTCCAGGTTCGATCATTCTTTTATAAATTTTAAAACTCTGATTTACAGCGATCAACGTACAATGCCTCCGAGACGGAATTGGACTGTGCTGGGGTCATCGTGGTTCGTCATCACCGTCTGGAGGTGGAATATGGAACAGAGCTCCAAAGTGAGCTCTAGGTATGTGGGCTCAATGATCTCGAAGAATTGCCCCCATGGGTCGGTAGTCAAGAGGGCCCAGACGTCGTCGGCTAGTTGGACCTACTCCAAGGAGGTCCAATCAATGCGCCTCCCTATGCCAAGTGGTCGCGCGCGAAGAATCTGAAAAAAGGTCCTCCTGGGATCCCGGAGGAAAATGTAAGAATGGGTGTCGTACTTCGGCAGATACGCGTGTCGATGATGAACCGGGTCCCTTTCATTTTTTAGAAACAAGAACTGCGGTTTTCTTACCTCGGGAAGACGACATTATGTTCCTAAAGATTATTCAATGATTCAAGTATTATTGCTAGCCAAGAATACAATTCCTAATAGTTATAAATAAATTATCAAGGAATGTTAAAACTATGAAGAATTAGCAAAATAGAATTAAACTAAGTAGAGAAAATACTAAGAAAATCATAAAAATCTAAATCATGAAATAAGAACAATGAAATAAATAAATAAATGAAAAATAATGAAAATTTTAAAGAAATAAACAAACGATAGTGGAGAAGGGTGAACCGGTGGAGATTGTTGAGGGAAGTGGCGCGGTTAAGGCGGTGGTCGGAGCACGGGCGTGGTGGTGGCGCGCGGGCGTGTTGTCTTCACACGGGCGTGAACTTGTGTAGAGCAAGGGGAAGGGAAGGAAAGGAATAAGGAAAAAGGGAGAGAAGTCAGGATGGTGGTGGCCGAACTTAGTAGGGGGAGAAGAAAAGAGAAAACGGCTAGGGTTTGGGGAGGAGAATTTTGGGGAAAAAGATGAATAGTGAGGGGTTTATATACACGGGCGTGTGACACGCCCGTGTGAATCATTTTTAGCCTGTGTGTTTCGAATTTTAGGGTTTTAGGACGCCTGTTTTGCGTCCCACGATCATGTCGCACGGGAGTGCTGTCCCACACGGCCGTATCGCACGGCTGTGCTGAGCTTCGCTCGCTTCTCCCACACTCGTGTTATAGGTCCCACGCCCGTGTTTAATTTGACAGGTTTGGCCACAGTTTCAAGGCACGGGCGTGTCTTATGCCCGTGTCATTTACTCAGTATCGACCACGGCTGCATTGTACGACCGTGGCCCCTTAGTTTCAGCCCGTGTCGTTTAAGTCAGTTTCGACCACGGCAGTGTCGCACGTCTGTGGTATTTTATCTTAGCCCGTGTTTCGGGAAAAAAAAATTATCCCTGGCTCGCACGGTCTCTGCCACGCCGATGTGCCTACCCGTGGTGTCCACAAGGCCACGACCACGCCCGTGTTTTAGGCCGTGTGGGAAGGAAATCCTGCACTTATGAAATTAGTTAGTTCTTAGTTAGATGCTATCAACGAAAATATGAATGTTAATGAGGTTAGTGCTCGGGTTGCCTCCCGAGAAGCGCTCGTTTAAAATCTTAATCTAGACTTACCCTATTTTCATTTCTATATGAAGGTTCACGGAGCTGAAGCTCCTCTCTCATATCCCTAAAATCTTCACCATTATAAATTTTCAGTCGCTGACTGTTTACCTTGAAAGTGCCATAAGTTAGATGAGTTACCTCGATTGTGCCGTAGGGGAAAATAGTTTTGATTACGAATGGACCTGACCATCTTGATTTTAGCTTTCCAGGGAATAATTTGAGTCTTGAATTATAAAGTAACACGAGATCTCCAACTTCGAATTGTTTAGATCGCTTTAGACGAGTATCGTGGCGTCGCTTTGTTGCTTCTTTGTATAATCGTGAGCTCTCGTAGGCTTTTGCTCGCCACTCATCAAGGTCGTTCAACTGTATCAATCTTTTCTCGCCTGTAAGTTTAAGATCGTAGTTTAAAAATTTTATAGCCCAAAATGCTTTATGTTCGAGTTCAAATGGTAAATGACAGCTCTTCCTGTAAACGAGTTTGTATGGGGATGTTCCTATGGGAGTTTTAAAGGCGATTCTATAGGCCCATAAAGCGTCGTCTAGTTTTGCTGCCCAATCTTTCCTGTTTGATTCTACAGTTTTTTCTAGGATACGTTTAAGTTCTCTATTAGATACTTCGACTTGTCCACTAGTTTGAGGGTGATAAGGGGTAGCTGTTCTGTGGTGTACTCCATATTTCTTTAAGATTTTCTCGAATTGAGTGTTACAAAAATGAGTACCCCTATCACGAATAATTGCTCTAGATGTTCCAAATCGAGAGAAAAGTTTCTTAAGAAAATGCACTACCCCTCTTGCATCATTAGTGGGTAAAGCTTAAGCTTCCACCCATTTTGACATGTAATCAACCGCTACGAGGATGTATTTATTCCCAAATGAGCTAGGGAATGGGCCCATAAAATCGATACCCCATACATCAAATATTTCACATGATAGCATATATGTTTGAGGCATTTCATCGCGTTTAGAGATATTACCTGTTCTTTGACATTTATCACATGAATTAACATACCTGTTAGCGTCCTTGAATAGAGTGGGCCAATAAAAACCTGATTCGAGTGTTTTATGTGCTGTTTTCGTCCCACTGTAATGTCCTCCTATTGGTCCTGAATGACAATGTTCTAGGATTTTGCTTGCTTCTTCCTTCGCGACACATCTCCGAATTACTTGATCTGCACATATACGAAAAAGAAAAGGGTCCTCCCAAAAATAGTTTTTCACATCAGTAAAGAATTGCTTCTTTTGCTGATGTGTCAACCATTTTGGTAAGACGTTAGCAGCTAAATAATTTGTGATATCTGCAAACCAGGGTACCTCGACGTCGGATATAGCAAAAAGTTGTTCTTCAGGAAACGAATTATTAATCTCACTTTCATAAAGTTCTTTAAGATGTGGATTTTCAAGTCTAGAAAGATGGTTTGCTGCCAGGTTTTCAGCTCCTTTCTTATCCTGAATTTCCAAATCAAATTCCTGTAAAAATAAAATTCATCTTATGAGTCTAGGTTTTGCATCAGATTTAGTGAAAAGATAACGAAGGGCTGAATGGTCAGTGTAAACGACGACTTTAGATAGTATTAGATATTGTCTAAATTTATCAAATGCAAAAACCACAGCTAGCAATTCTTTTTCTGTGGTGGTGTAATTCTCTTATGCGGTCGTCAGTGTCTTGCTAGCGTAATAGATCGGTTGGAAATGCTTGTCTCTTCGCTGACCCAAAACTGCACCTACTGCAAAATCACTCGCATCGCACATTAGTTCAAAGGGTAAATTCCAATCAGGTGCAATAATAATTGGGGCATTTGTTAATTTAGTTTTTAGAGTATTAAATGCATCTAAACATTCCTGATCAAAATTGAAAGGTACATCTTTTTCTAGTAATTTCGTCAAAGGCTTAGCTATTTTAGAAAAACCCTTAATAAATCTTCTATAGAAACCGGCATGTCCTAAAAAACTTCTAATAGCCTTAACTGAACTGGAATGAGGTAATTTTTCTATGGTTTCAATTTTTGCTTTATCAACCTCAATCCATTTACTAGAAATTTTATGACCTAACACAATCCCTTCTCGAACCATGAAGTGACACTTTTCCCAATTAAGCACAAGGTTCGTTTCCTCACATCTCATTAAAACTTGTTTTAAATTTTTAAGGCAAAGGTGAAACGAATTACCGAATACTAAAAAGTCATCCATAAATACCTCTATGATATCTTCCACAAGTTCGTCAAAGATGGCTAGCATGCAGCGCTGAAAAGTAGCAGGAGCGTTGCATAATCCAAAAAGCATTCTTCGATAAGCAAACGTACCGTATGGACATGTGAATGTTGTCTTTTCTTGATCCTCATGAGCTATGGGGATTTGGAAATAGCCAGAGAGTCCGTCTAGGAAGCAGTAGTACATATGCCCAGATAATCTTTCTAGCATTTGATCAATGAAGGGTAAAGGAAAGTGGTCTTTTCTTGTGGCATCGTTCAGTTTCCTATAGCCGATGCAAACTCTCCAACCTGTGACTGTTCTTGTTGGAATTAATTCATTCTTTTCATTAGCTATGACAGTCATGCCTCCTTTCTTTGGAAAAACCTGCACAGGACTTACCCAAGAACTGTCAGAAATAGGATAAATAATTTCAGCATCTAAAAGTTTAATTACCTCGATTTTGATAACTTCCTTCATATTGGGATTTAATCGTCTTTGAGGTTGCACACATGGTTTATATTCATTTTCCATTAAGATTTTGTGGGTGCAAAATGATGGGCTTATCCCTTTTATGTCAGAAATTTTCCAGGTTATAGCTCTTTTATGCTCCTTTAACACCTGTAATAACTCTTTTTTCTCATTGGGTTTTAGGTCTGAAGAAATAATTACCGGTAGTGTAGAATTGCTACCAAGGAATGCGTACTCTAAGTGTGTTGGTAACTGTTTCAATTTCAATTTGGGGGGTTCTTCAATAGAGGGTCTTTGTTTAGATTCGTCGTTTATTTCGATGCCCTCATACTCTTTCTGTCTTAGGGAGGGGCTATTAGGATTTATTTCGATTTTTGTCTTTCCCATCTCATTGGCATCATCATCTGCCTCCTCGCCTTGAACAAGACACAGTTCCAACATGTCTTTATGTATGATTTCCTGAAAAGAGTCCTGAATAAAATGATCAATAGAGTCAATAAAATAACAGGAATCATCTTGCTCTTTAGAGTATCGCATAACATCATAAATTTTAAAGATAATCACCCCATCACCTATCTTAAGCACAAGCTTACCATTACCTACATCAATATTAGCCCTAGCAGTGGCTAGAAATGGGCGTCCTAAAATTAAAGGTACTTCAACATCCTCATCCATGTCAAGCACAACAAAGTCAATAGGGAATATGAATTTATCAACTTTAACTAAAACGTCTTCAATAATTCCCCTAGGGTATTTAATATACCTATCGGCTAGTTGGATACTCATCCTAGTGGGTTTTGGTTCCCCAAGACTGAGGTGTTTGAACATTTTATAAGGCATTAAATTAATACTGGCACCTAAGTCAGCTAATACTTTCTCAATATTTAAACTACCAATTAAACAAGGAATAGTAAAACTTCCTGTATCTTTTAATTTGGTTGGCAACTTATTCTGGAGAATAGCTGAGCATTCCTCGTTAAGCTCCACGGTTGACAGTTCTTCAAGCTTCCTTTTATTAGTTAAGAGCTCCTTTAGAAATTTTGCGTATGTAGGCATCTGCGAAATAGCTTCAACAAAAGGTAGGTTAATATGTAATTGTTTAAAGAGTTCAAGAAACTTACCGAATTGTGCGTCCATTCGGTCTTTCTTCAACTGTGCTTGATATGGAATTGGTGGTTCTTTAGGTGCCGGCGTTACATTCTCGTTCACTTCCTCTTCTTTTTCTTTAGTAATTTCTTTTGGCATCTTTCTTTCAGTTTCAACCAACTCCTTTCCACTCCTTAGTGTAACTGCTTTCACATGCTCTTTTGAATTAGGTGAATTACCTGGTTGTTTTTCGGAAACTAACTTGACAAGCTGTCCAATTTGATTCTCAATCCTTTGAAGTGATTCTTGTTGAGTTTTTAATGCCGTTTCGGTATTCTGAAAATGAGTCTCTAATGTCAAGATGAACTTTTCCAGCATCTCCTCAAGGTTCGGCTTCTTTTCCTGTGGGTAGCACTGTTGTCGGAAGCCTGGAGGAAGTTGCGGTCTTAGATTACCTTGACCACCCCACGAGAAATTGGGACGGTACTTCCAACCTGCATTATAAATGTTATTATAAAGATTATTTTGAGGTCTAGAATTGTTACCCATATAGTTCATCTGTTCGTTTTCTATGCCAGGGTTGTAGGGTGGGTATTCTGTATTGTTTGACCCTCCTCCAATTGTATCGCACTGCATTACTGGATGTACCTGCGAGAAACCACACAAACCATCAATTTTCTTACTTAAGAGTTCTACCTGATTTGATAGCATGATTACTGCGTCGAGGTTGAAAACACTGGCAGCTTTTGTCGGCTTTGTCCTCATAACTTGCCACTGATAGTTATTCAATTACATCTCTTCAATTAATTTGTAAACAACCTCAGGTGTTTTATTGTTTAGTGTTCCACCGGGGGCTGCATCAATCAGCTGCCTAGTCGAGGGGTTCACACCGTTGTAGAAGGTTTGAACCTGTAGCCATAATGGTAGCCCATGATGAGGGCATCTTCTCAATAAATCCTTGTATCTCTCCAATGTATCGTAAAGTGTCTCTAAATCCATCTGCACAAAAGAAGAGATATCATTCCACAAAAGTTTTCGGTCATTTGCTCCCATATAGTGATTGATCCTCGTGGAAAAAAATTTAACCACTGTTTGGCTTTATTCCTTAAAGAAAAGGGAAATAACCGAAGGCGAATAGCATCATCAGAAACGCCATTAATTTTAAACGTATCGCATAATTCCAAAAAGTTTGCTAAGTATGTGTTAGGATCCTCATCCTACAAACCATTAAACTGAACAAACTGTTGTATCATCTGTATAGTGTTAGGTTTCAATTCAAAATTATTTGCAGCGACATGAGGTCTAATAATACTTGATTCCGCTCTTATTAAATTAGGTTTAGCATAATCATACATAGTTCGAGGAAGATTTTCGGCAACCACAGGAGGAAGTGGATTATTCTGGGGATCAGTCATCTCTTCCGTGTTATTAGTATCGTCCTCTTGCTATTCTTGTGTGTATTGTAGGCTGCGCCATATCTCTCTTCAGTTTTTGCGAACGGTTCCTTCTATATCACTATCGTAAAGTAGAGGTCCTGATGGGTTTCTTCTAGTCATAAACTAGAATACCTGCCAGAAGCAAGAAAAAGGAAAAATTAGCAAAGTAGAAATAAAACAAAAATTAATTGCAAAAATAACAAAAGGCTAAAGTAATAAAAATCAAGTGTTCCTAATATCTTAGTCCCCGGCAACAGTCCCAAAAACTTGATCGTGTCCAAACTAACTATGACAACGAATAAGGCAAGCGCACCTATCGTTTGGTAGTATAGCTATGGCAAGACCTGAAATATCGTATCATCAAAGACCAAGAGTACTAATAGTTACTATCTTTTTATTATCTAGCCTAAGTATTAAGGGATTTGATGTTTATCTAACTAATTACTAAACTAAGGATGCTAAGACAAAGAGAGTTAATTGGGAAAATACTTTTGAAAAAACCAATTGATTAAGACAATACCCGAGGAAGAATCCATCTAGACTTCACTTGTTATCTAATTCTGAACCAAACGATTTATTCACTTAACTTGATCCGTAGGATTCCCTAATTTATATTAATACCTCTTTCGAGGCTACTAATGTCTAACCCTAGATTAATTAATTGAAATCTTTTTCTAATTAAAACCCTTAGTGTTGCATTAACTCGATCTATGAACTCCCATATTAGGTTTAACCCTAATCCGACAAATTTTCGTCATCCTATCTCTAGAGTTGCGATCAACTCCGCTTAACTATGCTAAATCTACTTTTACTCCACTGCCTAAACAGTACTTGAATCAATATCCTAAAATATTAAAACAAGAATTAAGAACACATAATTAAGAACAAATCAAGTATTTATCATCCAGTTCAGAAAACAATAACAAGATTCGTCTTAAGTTTCATTCCCCTTAGGTATTTGAAAGGTTTAGTTTCTTAATTATGAAAGAATACATCCCAAAAGAAGATAAATAACAAAACATAAAAAAAAAACCCTAAAACCTCTTAAAGGAAATCGAAAGAAAGATCTTCCATCTTGAGTGTGATTTCGGCTTCTGAGATAAATCAACTGGCTTTCTAAAAGTAATTTCCCGTGTTCCGCCCTGTGTTCCGCCCTCTCTGGCTTTGCCTCCAACCAAAGACACTTTTTAGGTTATACTTAGGACATTTATATAGGCTTCAAAATGTCTTTCTTGGCCCACAAGAATCCTATTCTGAATGATGGCTATAGCAAGGACACGCCCATGTAACACGCCCGTGTAACACGCCCATTGTCGACTTCTTTAGCCGTGGTCGATCCTATTTGCCACACACGGCCATGTAATCTGGCCGTGTACGATGTTCTAAGCCGTGTCTCAGTTGTTACTCGAAACAGACGGCCGTGGGTGACAGTCCAGGCCGTGTAAGTCTCTATGGTAAGCCCATTTTGCCCCGGCCTAAGCCCTCCTGAATATAATTGAACATTTAATTCATCAAATTCAATCAAAATTCATCCAAAAGTAAGCTAAATTTAGAATTAAAATATGTATATACTACGATTTATCATAATCTTTTAAGTCCATTTTTATTCCTAATATGTGGAGAGGGCTTATTAGGCCTAATGAGATTAGCAACAAGAGAGGGGCTCCTAAAAGGTATCAAGGTTAGCAGAAGCAATCCACAAGTGACTCATTTATTATTTGCAAATGATTGCATCTTATTTGAGGCAACAAGAAGAGGAGCTTTCGTAATCAAGGAGATTCTACATGAGTACAAAAATGGTTCGGGTCAGCGTGTAAACTTTGACAAATCAACTGTATTTTCAGTAAAAATACATCAGAGGAAGACAAACAATAAGTTGTTAATCAACTGGGAGTTCGTAGCTCAATTGATCCGGATCGGTATTTAAGGTTGCTGAGTATAGTTAGCAGAAGAAAAAAGAATCCTTTCAAGTTTTGAATGATCGAATAAAACAATGCATTGATAATTGGAGTATCAAATATCTGTCTCAGGGTGGAAAGGAAGTATTTATAAAAGCTGTTTTACAAGCTATACCGACATGTTCAATGGCTTGTTTTTTATTACCAAAATCATTATGTGATGAACTGGAAGGTATTATTGCCAATTATTAGTGGCAAAAGGGACGTGGGAAGAAAGGTATTCACTAGTGTTCATGGAAAAACATTTGCATTTTAAAAAAGAATGGAGGTTTGGGTTTTTGAAATTTTAGTCAATTCAATATTGCGTTATTAGCCAAGCAGGGCTGGCACCTTTTTAATTTTCCAAATTCTCTATTGGCCAGAGTTCTTAAAGCAAAATATTTTCCGAATTCGAATTTTCTAAATGCAGAGTTGGGAAATCTACCTTCATTTACCTGGAAGAGTATCTGGGCAGCAAAGGGGCTTCTTCGAAAAGGGGCTTCTTCGAAATGGGTCGTGCTGGAGAGTTGGAAGGGGGAATGAGATCTCTATATGGAATGATTGCTGGATCCCAGGGATTGAAGACGTTGGTTGGCAAAACAGAGAAGAAAATGATGAATTACAATTAGTTTCGAATTTGATTGATAGCGAAAATAAGGCATTGAAAACAGAGTTAGTCAACAATACCTTCCAAATGGAAGTTGCCCAAAAGATCTTGCAAATCCCTCTAGCAGAAACACCATGAAGATTTTCAGGTGTGAAAAGGAGAACCTTCCAGAGAATATTCAATTCGAAGCGCCTATAAACTATTACAATATGCTAGCTCTTATCCTAATAGCTATTTATTAGAGGTCGAAATTAAAGACTTCTACAGAAAACTATGAGATTTACAGCTACCATCAAAAATTACATTAACAATATGGTGGATCTCCTCGAACTATATCCCAACACTAGTCAACCTTAGACATAAGCGAGTGATTACAAATGTCACATGTCCTCGCTGTTGCTCCGAAGCAGAGGACAGCCACCATGCCTTCAGACAATGTCCTGCAATCAATGAAGTATGGCAAAACCTTAATCTCTCTTGGGTCACAACTCATATGAATCAAAATATCTGGGAATGGCTAACCTGGGTTTTCGAAAAGGGTACTAAGGAACAATGCTGGATTGTCTGCTGCGCTTTATGGTCCATTTCAGTTAGAGATCTGTCCCAAAAAATCGAAAGATATATAGCAAAACTTGAAGGGGTGCGTGAAAAAAAGTTTACATTTAATTCCGAAAGAGTTTATCATCAAATAGGGGCGACAACGAGTACCATGATACAGTTTGTTGCAGCTTTTGACAAAAGATGTTATAGATCGGCTTCGGGTTTAGTGGTTCGAGATCAGATGGGTGAGTTTAAAGCCTCAAAGACGACTTTCCATAATAATATCTCATCCCCGTTCGCAGCAGAAGCTCATGCAGGGTTAGAAGCCATCAAGTTAGTATTATCTCTGGGTTTAAACTCAGTAATAATAATGGAAGATTTAAAAACAATCATCGACAGAAGTGGACAAATCAATACTAGGAGCAATTATTAGATATATTCAGAATAAAAGATCTCGGCTTTCAGAGGTTACTTTTCAGTTCATTCATAGATCAGAGAATACTCACGCTCATAGACTAGCAAAAGAAGCACTTGAAAGAGGGGAAGAATCGTACCTAGTGGGCGAAGCGCTGAACCACAGAGATCTGGCTCCGGAAGGAAGATGGAGAAGAAACCCAGATTGAGACGTTGGTGATGAAGAAATGGAGTAGTCAAGATAGCAGGTAAATGAAAAATCTTTTTGGGAAAAGCTATCTGCTGAATAGACGCGGCTGGTGACATGAAAAGAAGATAGAATTAATGGTGCCCAGGCTGTTTGATTTGACTGGGAAAAATCAATAGGTTTCCTTTTATTTATTATTTATTTTCTTTTCTTGCATTTAATATTCTGTTGTTTCTTTTTGTTTATTTTAGTAACAGGCTTCTCACTAAAAATTGTTTGCCCATTTCCGTTTATTTGTTTTCTTAAAGTGGACCTGAGCCCAATATTTTTGGGTAGTTATTATATGGTTTTATTAATAAAAGCCCAGTCAATTTATTCAAAAAAAAATCTATATGGAAATTAATTTAATTATCTAAATAAAATATAACTACTATAACTATTTAACTTAATTCATACTTCGGATTCAATTATTTAATTTATTTATCCAATTAAATAAAAAAATAAAATTAATCTTAAGCCATCAATTGTCATCTCAATAAAATACATTTATTGTGGTGAGTAATTCATACATTGTTTTTATTCACACATTCAATCAATTCTTATTATGCAATTTGTTTAGAGTTAAAGTGAGCTGGTGCAAGGATTGGTCATGCATATATAATTGAGACCTAAATAATTTGTAATTAAGTTTTGACTATTTATTTATTAATAAAGTTATTCCAATTACATAGTTAATTCGTTAAAAGTACCATGATTGGTCTTCCCATTATATACCATTAGGAAAACTACTTATATTAAGCTATTGTTCAATGAACTTGTCATATATGTTACCCTCATAAAATATTATTGATTTCTCTTGGTGAAATCCTTTCATCTATTCAGTTTATTTTATTTGTCTCTTCTGCAATGAAAATGATTGTTACTTACAAACAATAATAATTAGTCATTTGTCCTAGAAAAATGATCTGTAACAATGTTTCATTTTCATAATTCATACAATGTCTGTGAGAGAATACTATTTACTTTTCTTTTTTTTTTGAGCTATGATTCCATTATTACGAGTTAAGTCATACCGTGCATAATAAATGTACTCGTGAGAGCATAGGTTTTCAATATATTAAAATGCATTAGTTACACACATGATTATTACAATATTGAGAGAAGCGGGTGATGATAACTTGATTTGAATTCATATCATCTAGGTGTCAAACGATAACCATTAGAGGTGTTCATGAGCTGAGCCGGATCTAAGCATAATATTAACATACTTTATGTTTGCCTAAGCCTAGCTCGAAATATGAACCTAAATTTTGCCTAAGCCTACCCATATTTGCAAAAGGTTAACCCAAGCATATTATTTTAATTTAATATTTAATAATTTTTTATTTATTAAAATTTTTGTTATAGTCATCTTAAATTATTTTAATGTTTACATTAGAGTATTATTATATTTTTAGTATATATTTATTTTTTTAATGTGATATAAATTATATAATATAAAATATTATAAAATTAAAAAGAGGTATGGTATAAGACGAAGAGTTGTAGTTAATAACCACTGCTCAGGTATAAAAGTAGGAATAGTTTCACAGAAATAACCAAAAAAAAACAAAATTTACGAAAAAGGGCCGGTTTCTTGAAAATTTACGGAAAAGGGCCATTTTCCCACAAAACGCGTCCACGTCAGCGCGTTTTGTGGGGATAAACCAGGAAAGCGCGTCCCTAGGGGCGCGCTTTAGCCCCGCAACAGTCAAAATTTTTACAATTATTAATCACATTTGAATATCATATAAATAATTTAAGCAATCGGGCTCGAATCCTTATAACAACTCTCGTGTTTAATACAAATAATTAGTGGATCTAAATTTTAAAATATATATATATATATATTAATTCGAGTATGAATTTTACAATTATTAACCACATCTGATCAATCCATTGAATATTCAATTTAATTTAAAATCTACATATTCATGGGTTAAATTTAGAGAATAATTTTTTTTTTTTTTTTTATCTCTTTGAACCAAATTTATATATTTAAATATTTTTAAAATATATAAACATTAGCGTAAAAATATCTTTTTAATATTTTGTTATTTTTAAATAATAAAATATACTATTTAAATAGTTTTAATTTAAGTTGCGATTACATCCAACACGATCCATCACCATCTCTAATAAATAGTTTTAATTTCCGTACCCATGACTGCAGTAGTGATAGGCAACCTCCGATTTTTGCTTTACTCGGCCGCGTCGCCCCGCACATCTCCCGATACAACCCGATAGCATGGCGGACTTCAACTCAATTCACACCGCTCTAAAATCAACAAGTTTCAGCAGCCATCTCAAGTGTACGAGGTTTCTAGACAGGTCCGGCATCAGATAACCTCCAATTATCTCAAGAATGTATGCCCGAGCATACCGTATTCTTTCTATTTCGGTCGAACCATCATTCGGCTCCGGGAATGTGTCTCATAACCAGGCCATCTCGATCCGACCTCCATGAATGTTATCCGGAATGGCACCCAGAAGCTCGTAGCATACGACCATCCAATCGGTAGAAGTTGCGGACCCGGTGACTACCGACCCGTCCACCGGCAATCCCAACTGCAACTGCACATCTTCCAGAGTGATGGTACACTCTCCGCATGGAAGATGGAAAGTGTGCGTCTCGGGTCTCCACCTCTCTATCAACGCACTGATCAAAGGCGGCTCCAACTTGAACCCCCGGCCTATCGTGGCCACGTGCTAAAAACCCGCTTCCCGCAGGTAATTCTCGATCAACGGCGATGGGGGACCATGCATATTGCGAATATAACATTGCAACACCCGATCTACATCGTTTAAAAATTATAAAATAAAAATTAATTAAAATTGCATAAACCTAAAAAATATTAAATAATATTGAAAAATTAAAATTAAAACTTACCATTTGCATTTGATCGACGGAGATGTGCTTATTGTCTGGACGAGTTAATTCCCCGGCCATTGGTAATACGATCGAAAATTTTAAAATTTTCAAAAAATATATTTAAAAAAATTAAAAAATGGCTTTTTTGTAAATATTAAAGGACTATTTCGAAATTTCAAAGGAAGTTTCAAGGACTTAAAGAGAAATTTGAGAGGAATTTGAGAGGAATTAGAGAGAAGAATGAGTAAGGACTAAAGTGTGAAAAAAATAAAAGGGTTGGGGGCTAAAGCGCGCCCCTGGGGACGCGCTTTCCTGGTTTATCCCCAAAAAACGCGCTGACGTGGACGCGTTTTGTGGGGAAATGACCCTTTTCCGTAAATTTTCAAGAAACCGGCCATTTTCCGTAAATTTTTTTTTTTTTTTTTTTTGTATATTTGGGTATTTTACCCTGAAATATCCGGAAAGGACCCAATTACCTAAATGCCTCAAAACTATCAGCGGCTGCAGAGGAGAAGAGAAATAAAATGCTATTAAGTTCACCAACTCATTATTGTCTTGATATCATGTACACAAGCATAACGGATGCGAAGGCAAGGTTTATCAAAATGTGTAAGGAGATGAATGGAAATGAAAAGGTTTGTTCAACATACTTCAATGCAAACGATTGAAGTAAATACCAGCATCCAACAGCTTTCGACTTGATCAGTAAATTTTAAAAAGAAACTGCGACTGAAAATTAACTTTCCTGACGAATAATTTGAACTTCAAGAGACGAACAGAGTTTCAGTTAACAGCAAACTTGAATTTTCTATTGGTTTTGTGACATTTTAAAGTGGATTCATAATGTAAGTTAGTGACTGACACGGTTGCTGCAGACATTAAAACTAAAAGTCAAAACTAGTACCTTAATTAATTAAATAATACCCAGACATGGTTAGCATGTAGGAGGGGGTGCCTCCCACGTACTTATTTAATAAATTTAACAAATCTGATATGCCGATAGCCAAAGGTAACTATATCTTATTCATCGTCAATTACTATAAAAACGCAATTGCAGCCATCATCATAAGCGTCCAAAAAGAAAATCCGAATTAATACTTTATTAAATTTTGGGCTTACCAGAAGCAGAAGGATGAAATCCTCCGTTCTCAGCCTTTTCCTCCTCTCCATTATATGTACAACCAGCTGTGGGCATGGTGAAGAAGACTCTTTCCCAACTTTTTCCGCATTACCAATACCAGAGACGTTGCCGTTTGATAATCTCTTGTCCTTCGACTACTACCACCAGAGATGCCCACAGCTTGAACAAATTATCCACACAAAACTGAAACAATGGGTTGCAAAGGATCACACACTTGCCGCCAGTCTTTTGAGGCTGCATTTTCATGACTGCTTTGCCACGGTAATTAATTTTATATTTGCTTATTTATATATGGTTGAGACTGAGGATCATGTGAATTAATTGATCAGGGATGCGACGCTTCCATTCTCTTGAACCACGAAGGAAGTGAGAGGAGAGCCGAGGCTAGCAAAACATTGAGAGGGTTTCAAGTGATAGACGATATTAAGGCGGAGGTGGAGAAATCCTGCCCGACAATCGTGTCTTGCACTGACATTCTGACGGCAGCCACCAGGGATGCCACCGTTTTACTCGGAGGACCATATTGGAGAGTTCCGTATGGCAGGAAAGATTCGCGTATTTCAAATGCAAAAGATGCTGAGATGGTGCCTAGTGGTCGCGAAAGCATTACCACTTTGCTTGAGTTGTTCCAATCTCGAGGTCTAAATTTAATTGATTTGGTAGTCCTCTCAGGTGCTTGTCAAAACCCAAATCTTCTCTTTTCTTTAATGTAAGTATAGTTGATGCATGCATGCATTGACAGTGCATTCCTATCATATGTCCAGGAGCACACACCATTGGAAGGACATCGTGTGGTGCAATTCAACACCGGCTGTATCAGGGGTTGAATGGAACATCGAGCATGCCAAATCCTCCTCTTGATGATCATTACTTGGACTTCTTACAAAGGAAATGCAGATGTGCATCGGGCGACTACGTTGATCTTGATGCTACAACCCCAACCACTTTTGATTCCCAGTTTTATGCCAATCTTCAGAAAAATATGGGACTTCTATCCACCGATCAAATGCTCTATTCTGATCCAAGGACTTCACCTATCGTCAACTCTTTGATTGGAACCCCTTCCCTTTTCATACACCAGTTCTCAGCCTCCATGGTAAGGCTTGCAAACATTCAAGTCCTCTCTGGTATCGATGAAGCCGGCGAAATTCGAACCAACTGCAATTTTGTCAACTCTTATAATAATTGATTTTACCCCATCTTTCCACTTTTCTTTTTGATCTTTTTAATCTGTTCTTCCCATGTTTTGCTCCTGAAACAATTATTGTTGTTCCCTCTATATATTTGTTCCTTCATGAGGTTTTAAAAGAGAATTGAAGACAGAAAACACTATTGTGTAAGCTCCAATCGAGCCAAGCTTCACCTTGACTATACATGTATTTCCATTGTTTTTGTCATGTTTCATTCATTCCCCTTTACGATAATTAAATTTATATCAACCATTTACGAATCTATTTCCTATATTCAAGTCTAATGTGTTGCTTTGGCATGATTTTATTTTTCTTATTAACTATCAATAAAAAAAAAAGTGAGTTTAGTCCTACACTACTGTGGCTTCCCAGTTACTAGCTCAATTATGTAGCTCAAATGGAATCTGTTTGGAAAACATTGATGATTGTTATCAAACAAACAAGATTACAATTAACAAAATCATCAAAGCAATTAAGCTTTCTTTAAAAATATAATGTCGATAATGGCAAGAAGAGAGGAAAAAACAGAACACACCAATTTTACGTGCAGAGGAGAAGAAAATTTACTATGTCAAATTCAAATAATACAAGAGGGGAGACTACGACGTCTATTTATAGGTTTATAAAACCATATTCTAATCAAAGTCAAATATAAGTAATGTAGTAAGGTTAAAACACCTTATTTTAATTAACATCGGAAGCATACTTCTATACGGATTTCATTTGTATAGCTTGTACCATACCGCGGGGGCCGGAGTTGCGACCCCAGCCCAGTATCTTGCTTATTGGGGATCTACGATGGACTGCGACCTTCACCCTCGTAAATCCCCTTATCTTGCCACTTGTATTTTTATTTAACAAGAATTTGGGTGACACATCTTTTAACACTTTCTTTTTTTTACTATTCTTAACTCACTTCCGTGAGACTTTCTTCAAATTAATTATTAACCCGAGAGAGAAGGAAACCAGTACACTACGACGACACTATGCACATTCATTTATTCGGTAAAGCAAATAAGAACATGTTTATTCAGATAAATATTTTAAATAATATTCGTTTATGTTGGGAGGTAGAGAAGAAACAAGGAAAAAACTTTAAGTGGAAAACTTAAAAGAAGAGAGAAATGTTGGAACAAGTTTTTTTTGTTTCTTATGTCAGTTTTACACATATTTATGGTAGAAAATTTTTATCTAAATTAAATCTTAAGTACCAAATATATTTGTCCACATCATCTTTCTTCAACACTTTTCAATTGCTATTTTTAATGGAAACACCGAGTGTTTTCCTCAATGCTTCAAACTTTGCCTTGGGTAAGGCTTTAGTCAAAATATTTGCAAGTTGGTTTTTTGAGCTGCAATGAACCAACTTTACTTCATTTTCTACATCAGCTTCTCTAACAAAATGATACTTAATTTTTATGTGTTTAGTTTTTTCATGGAAAACTGGATTTTTCGTCATTACCATAGTTAATTGATTGTCACACCTGATCTTAGTTGTCTCATTTTGAGTCAGGCCCAAATCTGTCAACAATTTCCTCAATCAAATTGCTTGATTTATAGTGGCTAGTGGCTACAGTTGCAATATATTCAGTTTCTGCAGTTTATTGTGCCACAGTTTCTTGCTTCTTTAATTTCAAGCAAATGCACTTGAACCAAGTGTAAATAGATAAGCTGAAGTGCTTTTTATGTTGTCGAAACTATTTTTTTGAAAGCGCGAATCGATTAGGGTTTTGAAAACGAAAATAAAACGGGAGTCGCCACCGATCTTTATTTGGTGTGATCGGATCACCATTGTTTTAATAAAACGTTTTGGTTTACTAAAACGACATTTTTGGTCTACGAAATTCGAGAAAACGGATTCGGGAGTCGGTTACGTGCGAGGAAGGATTAGCACCCTCGTCACGCCCAAAATTGGTACCAAATCGATTAATTAGTGTCTTAATGTCGAAAGTTAAAAACCGAGAACGAATTTAAAATACGATCCTTTTTATTAGTGTTCATTTTTTTAAAGTGCATAAATTGAATTGAAACGAGCTTCAAGGACCCACTCGTCTCGAGATAGCGAAATATCGCGTCCCGTAAGTTAGGATACGACATTTGAATCCACGAGAACAAGTTTGCCTTTAAATTTTCGAAACTTAATATTTTGAAATTTAAAAGGATATTTAGCTATTTCGGTTTAACAAGAAAACCGAAACCCCGTAAGTTAGGGCACGATTTCTCGAATTCCCAAAACGCGAAATATTGCATTTGTTTTTGAAGATTTTTCTTTTAAAACGATAGCGGGTATAATATTTAAAAGACATGTATGGTTTGTTTGGATTAAAAAGATGATCTAAGTTGGGCAAACGCGTTGGGGTCTAATTCACGATGCGATGACATGAAACAAAAGTATAGTAATAATTCATAAATAAAATATTACACAAGTGAATGACGATAATCTAAAATTACAAATGAACGAATCACGGTACATGCAATAGCGATGATTTCACAACATACATCATTCAGATACTAACATTAATAATAGAAGAATAATGAAATAAATGTCATGAATAACAATCCAAGGAATAAATAAAGTAAAATGGTATAAAAATTTTAAAGTTCGTAATGGTCCAAAATGAATAAATTATAAAAATGACTATAAATAAATAATAAAATAAAGTACATAAGACTATTTAAAATAAATGATAAAACAATTTTAAAGATGTTTAAAATAAATAATATTTAAAACAATTTAGAGTAGATGATGTAAAATAATTTAAAAATAATTAACGCAAAATAATTCAAAGCAAAGTAACATGTAGGATTTAAAATAAATAATGTGTACAGGAAAATTTAGAATAAAACAATTTAAAGATAAATGTTAAAGAAAAATAGAATAGATAATGTATATAAGCCTAAAATAAGTAATGTATGAGAAACTTGGAATAAATAAATAAAGTATTAATTTAAGAGTAAGCGAATTTTAAAATAACATATAACATAGTTTAGACTAAACAATATGTGAAATTTAAAATAGATAATATAACTTTAAATAATACATGAGTTCGAAATGAATAATAAGTGAAAAAAAAGAAATTTAAAAAATGTTTTTAGAAAAGATAACATATTTATGCAAAAATAAGTAGTATATGTACCTATATACTTGTATATAAAAAATGATTTTTAACAAGAAATAAAAAATTTAAAATAACACATAAAAGCAAGTTTTTTTTTTTTAAAAAAAAGAGATGTAAAACATTTTAAAGTAATCAAATGAAATAATTTAAGATAAATAATGCAAAAACAGCTTATTATACATGATATATATATATATAATTTAAAACAAATAATAGTTTAAAATAATTAATGTGAACAAAGAATATTAGAATGAATAATATATATATATATATATATATACAAACAATTTGATATGAATAATATGTAAGACTTCAAACAAGTAATAATAATAAAATGAATAACAAAAAATAAATGAATAAATTACACAAAACCAGGGACGAAATTAAAAATTGAGCCGAAATGAATAATCAAAAACTAATTTAGGAGCAAATTGAATGGTGCGAAATTAGTGGGGATCGAGAGGGGAAAATATTCCCAAAGTTCCATGCGCACACCCAACAGATGGCTCCAGGACCAATTCGAAAGCAAAATGAAACACGAGGGCCAAATTTAAAAGAACCAAGAAGACAGAAAGCAGGCCGTCGAACAGAGCGCGAAAGAGAGGGGCCATTCATGCAAATCTCCCTTTTGAGTCACGCGAGTCACCCTTTGAACTAAACGACGCCGCTTTCTTCAAAGTCTTAAAACCCCTTTTTTGTTCTGTTTCATTTCAATCTAAGTTCAGAGGAAAAAAAAAAACTAAAATGTTAAAGCTTCTCCCCCTCTCCCTTTCTACAGACGCTCGGGCCCTTTAGCTGTCGCACCACCGCGCCACCACTGTATCGGTGACTGACGATGCTCAAGGCCAAGCCTTTTAGCCCCTTTTCGAAGCCCCTTGAAAGTTAAGCCCTCGACGTCCCACCATAAGCGAAAGGAGAAACTTTCACCCCTTCGTCGAAGCCGGTTGTAGCGACGGAGAAAGCCTTCTGACGTCGCACCTATGGGGGCTAGGGTGAGGTTTCTTGACTCCCTTTTTTTATTTATTACGTTTTATCAAAGAAAATAAAAAATAATCAAGAATCAAAAAGAAAAAAAAATAATCGATATAAAACAATCACCTTCAATAAATATGTTTTCTTATTGTTTTCTTAATATTCTATTCGTAAAAGACTTTACAAAGAAAATACTTCAGCTTTTATAGCCAAATACAAATCGTTTCATTCATGTTCTTTTTGTCTATTTCTGTTTGTTTCTTTTGCATTGATTTCTCTCTGCAGGTGTCAGAGGCGTGGTGATGGCGTGCGTGGAGGAGCTGAAGGGTCGGCGGCTGGAAAATTTTTGTATTGGGCTGATAGATTGGGCTAGGGTTTAATAAATTTGGGTTGGTTGGTTGTTTGTGTAATTGGACTCTTTTTTGGGTTTTAATTTGTTTTTTTTTTTTTGTTTTGGTATAGTGTTTATTTGTGGCTGATAATTAGGCCCAAAATTGGCCTGTTACAGCTGCCCCTCTTTGCTCGTTGTCGTGTAACGAGAATGGAGAAAAGACTCCAAAAGGGCCAATTTTGCCTAGTTTCACCGAATCCTGATTTCTTTGGTGCTTCTATTCTTCCAATAGCCTCATTCCATTCCTCTGCATCTTCAGGGGTATAGGAATTAGTGCTTCAATCCACTCATCTGTAACTTCAAAGAGATAGGGTTTGATGTGATCCGCTCTACTGCAACTTCAGAGAGATAAGATTTAATTTATAGCTTCAATCCATTCCACTGCAACTTCAGGGAAATAAGATTTGTCATCTTAAGTCTGTTCCACTGTAATTTCAGGGAGATGAGACTTGTAACTTCAACCTGCCCCACTGCAACTTCAGAGGGATAAGGTTTATGACTTCAATCTGCTCTACTGCAACTTCAGAGAGATAAGACTTGCTATCTTCAGTCTGCTCCACTGCAACTTCAGGGAGATAAGACTTGTAACTTCAACCTGCTCTACTTCCACTTCAGAGAGATAAGGTTTGATGTGATCTGCTCTACTGCAACCTCAGAGAGATAAGATCTAACTCATAGCTTCAATCTGTTCCACTACAACTTCAGGGAAATAAGATTCGCTATCTTTAGCCTGCCCCACTGCAACTTCAGGGAGATAAGGTTTGACGCGCTCGATCTGCTTCGCTGCAACTTCAGGAAGGCAAGATCTATAACTGGTAGCCTCAATCGATCTTCCTACATCGTCCTCTGGGGGACATGAGCTGTAAAATCAATTTCTTGGACCTATGCTTATGTCAAATAATTAGGATGGCATGATCAGGATAAATCAGATGCTCCTAACTAGATGTGTATGAATGATGTTTGTATGAATGCAAAGAATTTCATTTTTTGGAATGATCCTCCTTTTTAATGCTTAGGTTGTCATTGCTCGTTATTCATCAGGGTTAACGCATTACCCTGCCTTCTTATTCAGTCGGTATCTTTGAGGGTCACAATTTGGATCACTCTTTCTCAATTGTTCTCAACCACTGAACCTGGTTAGTTCTGGATAGTAGTCCCACTTTAGGTTCTTGTAATATTTAGAAGTTTTCAGAGTAATATGCGAAACTCCTTTTACTTGAATATTAATAGTCCATTAATCATTATTTCAAGGAAAAATGCTTGAAAAAGATTATCACCATGGACAAGATGGAATTTTATTGAGAGCAAAGCTCGAAATGAATAAATTGATTAAAAGATCAAATTTCGACAAAGTACAGAATGAGAATAAGTCAAGATAGCAAATTTGCTAAAAAAACAAAAATGAATAAATTAATCAAGAATAGCAAATTTGCTAAAATATAGGGTGAATGAAATGAAAATAGGTGCCCCAGATATTATAGCATGAGCTTCTCTGCACAGAGCTTCTCGAAGACCTTTTGAACTTGATGCGTTTGGCAGACTTAGAAGACTTTGTTGATGCCCCAAGATGTAACATTTCTCCTTCTTGTTCATTCGGGCATAGCGAGACCACTACATGCCTCAAAATTTGAATTGCCCATTCTTGGGTTTTCAATTCAAAACCCCTTTGGCCTCAAGGCGCCCTTGGTGGGTTTTCACCTTGGCCTCACCCTCTTTTTTTTTTTAGGCGAAGTATTTCTTGACTGAATCTGAGTTCACAGAATTAGGCAAGCTTTTTCTATCCATCTCGGTTAAAATCAGAGCTCCTCCAGAGAAGGCCTTCTTTACCACATAAGGTCCTTCCCAATTCGGCATCCATTTTCCTCTAAAGTCCTTTTGTATGGGAAGAATCTTTTTCAAAACAAGGTCTCCCTCATGGAATTCTCTAGGGCGAACCTTCTTATTATAAGCCCGCATCATTCGCTTTTGGTACATTTGACCATGACGAATAGCCTTCAGCCTTTTCTCTTCAATTAGGTTCAGCTGATCATACCGGGATTGAATCCATTCAGCTTCATCCAACTTCAGTTCAGACAAGACTCAAAGGGAAGGGATCTCAACTTCGATAGAAAGTACCGCCTCCATTCCATAAACTAAGGAGAAAGGAGTTGCCCCGGTTGAGGTTCTGACCGATGTTCGATAAGCATAAAGAGCAAATGGTAACTTCTCGTGCCAATCTCTGTAAGTCTCAGTCATCTTTCCCACGATTTTCTTGATATTCTTATTGGCCGCTTCCACTGCGCCATTCATTTTTGGACGATACGGCGACGAATTGTGGTGTTTGATTTTGAATTGAATGCAGACCTCCGCTATCGTACTATTGTTCAAGTTCAGTGCATTGTCAGATATGATCCTTTCGGGCATTCCATATCGGCATATGATCTCCCTCTTTATGAACTTGCTGACTGCCGACTTTGTGACATTTGCATATGAAGTGGCTTCTACCCATTTAGTAAAGTAATCAATGACGACGAAGATGAATCGATGCCCATTTGAAGCTTTTGGTGAGATTGGCCCAATGACATCCACCCCCACATAGAGAAAGGCCATGGGGAAGTCATGATGTGAAGAGGTGAAGGAGGCACGTGGATCTTATCTCCGTAAATTTGGCATTTATGGCACTTCTTGGCATAGTTGATGCAATCTCCTTCCATAGTAGACCAATAATACCCGAATCTCATGATCTGTCTGGCCAATTGTAAAACCATTAGCATGCGTTCCACAGACACCCTCATGGACCTCTTCCAGGATTTTCTTAGCTTCAATAGTATCCACGCATCTTAAAAGCACCTGATCCTTCCTTCTCTTATATAGGATCTCTCCATCTAAGACATAATCACTGGCTAGTCTTCTCAACATTCTCTTATCGTTCTCGGTAGCTTGGTCAAGGTATTCACGATTCTTCACATATCGCAATATATCGTGATACTAGGGGTGATCATCTTTTTCTTCTTCTTCATCGATGTTGTAGCAATGAGCCGGAGCCTCATAAATACTCATTTGGACAGGCTTCACGTCCTCTTGTCTATTTACTCTAATAATAGAAGCTAAGGTAGCCAAGGCGTCGGCCATCTGGTTCTCTTCTCGCGGGAGGTAACAGAAAATGATGTCATCAAACTCCTTAATTAACTCCAAAACTAGCTTTCGATAACTGATCAACTTGGGATCTCTTGTTTCCCATTCGCCTTTGAGCTGATAGATCACTAGCGCAGAATTGCCATATACCTCTAACACTTTGATTTTACGTTCAATGGCCGCACAGATACCCATGATGCATGCTTCGTATTCGGCCATGTTATTTGTGCAATCAAAATCCAATTTGCTAGTGAGAGGATAATGATCTCCATTTGGGGATACCAGGACTGCCCCAATTCCATTCCCCACTACATTTGAAGCTCCGTCAAAGTTTAGTTTCCAAGGATGACCCTTTTTTTGAGCACCTTTTTCAGTGACCGCAACATACATTAGATCTTCATTCAGGAAATCAAAGTCCAGTGGCTCGTACTCTTCTAAAGCTCTGCTGGCTAGAAAGTCTGCTATTGCACTCCCTTTTACAGTCTTCTGATTTACATAGACTATATCGAACTCAGAAAGTAGAATCTGCCACCGGGCCATTCTTCCATTCAGCGCAGTCGACTCCATCATGTACTTAAGAGGGTCCAGTTTTGAGATGAGCCAAGTCGTATGGTACAGCATGTACTGTCTCAGTCTCCGGGTCGTCCAAATCAAAGCGCAACACAGCTTCTCAATTGGTAAATATCTTGTCTCGCATTCAGTGAACTTTTGCTGAGATAGTATATCGCTATTTCCTTTCTTCCCGACTCATCATGTTGGCCTAGCACGCATCCCATAGAATTTTCGAATACCGCCAAATACAATATCAGTGGCCTATCCGGGCAAGGTGGCATCAGTACTGGGGCTTTAGATAAGTAATGCTTGACTTTATCAAAAGCTTTCTGGCACTCCTCATCCCATACACCTGAGTTGTGTTTCTTAAGGAGACGGAATATAGGGTCACATTTCTCCGTTAGTTGTGCAATGAACCGGGTGATGTAATTCAGTCTTCCTAGGAAGCCTCGAACTTCTTTTTGAGTGCGTAGCGGAGACAGATCCTGTATTGCTTTTAATTTATCTGGGTCAATCTCAATTCCTTTTTCACTGACTACAAATCCTAGCAATTTTCCCCACCTAGCCCCGAAGGTACATTTTGCTGGATTGAGCTTTAGTTGGAATTTCATCGACCTTAGGAACAATTTCCTTAAGACCTGCACGTGCTCCTTCTCAGTCCTGGATTTTACAATCATATCGTCCACATAAACTTCGATCTCCTTGTGCATCATATCATGGAAAAGGGTTACCATGGCTCTTTGATACGTTGCTCCCGTATTTTTTAATCCAAATGGCATTACCTTATAACAAAATGTTCCCCACATGGTTACGAATGTGGTCTTCTCTATATCTTCGGGGTGCATCTTAATCTGGTTGTACCCGGAGAAGCCGTCCATGAAAGAGAAAAGTGAATAACCAGCCGTGTTATCCACTAAAGTATCAATGTGAGGCAACTGGAAGTTGTCCTTTGGGCTGGCCTTGTTCAAATCCATATAGTCCACGTACATCCGTACCTTCCCATCTTTTTTTTAGGAACGGGTACTATATTGGTTACCCATTCTAAATATTTGACCACTTGCAAGAAACCGACATCAAACTGTTTCATGACCTCTTCTTTTATCTTTAACAAAACATCGGATCTCATCCTTCGGAGCTTCTGTTGAATCGGCCTACACTCCTCCTTTATGGGAAGTCGGTGTACCACGATATCCGTATTTAACCCGGGCATGTCCTGGTATGACCATGCGAAGACATCCTTGAATTCTTGGAGTAACTCAATGAGGTCTCGCTTCGTTTCTGCGGCAATGCTAGCTCTAATCTTCAACTCTTTCCCTTCTCCTAAGCTCACAATTTCGACTGACTCTTTGTGAGGTGAGATTTGTTTCTCGTCTTGCTCTACCATCCTTAACAAATCAAGAGATATGTTACGGTCCTGGTCATCTTCAAAATCCTGAGAATCCTCCATACCTGCATCTTGCTCAAAAGAAGATTCTGAGTTAATAACAGCGTCGCTCATATCATTAATATCTGGGGACCTGTTAGAAGGGCGAAGAAAGGTGCAAAAACAAAAGAATCTAAGAATGATTATTTGCATGATTGGTTATGAATGGAATGTAAAGAATATTTTGGTTATGAATGAAAAAAATAAAAGAACATTTGCAAAGAATGATACAAAAAGGTGCATTTTATTGAAATAAAGATATTTGGACATATGCCTATTTAAAAAAAGGATTCTTATTGCTCCTAGGCTTAGAACAACAAGTGTGTTTTGAACATTACTCTGAATTTATTCTAAAGGTTACAGGAATCTCTTCCATGGTCCAATTGTTCAGAACACTTCCAGGAGTGTAAGGGCAAATTCCAAATAAATCTCTTTCTTCAGTTCCTCATCGGATACGGCGTTAATGCTCAAACTTTTCAACATTTCCTCTGCTACTTCTCTTCTTACCATCCTTTGCTCAGGGTATATGGTTCCTCCCGAAACAAATGTTTTAGATAGATGAGGAAAGGCCATCATCTCTCATTTGACCTCTTCTCCGCTTAAGCGCGCCCTTCTTCTCTCCTACTTTTTCTCTACCTCTTTCCTCTTTTGCTTCGCATCTGTCTTGAATCCTAAGTCAAAGCGGTCTCGTTTTTCCTTCTGCATTGGTACTTTAGTCTTTCCTTGAAGGCATTTCTCGAGTCCTTTTCCTAGTAAGGCTCCCTTCTCGACTGTCATTTGCAGGCCCATCCTTGTGGTTTTGGATATTTTGGGCATAGGGATCTTGTTTCCTTCGACGATGAAGGTTGCATTGACAAATTCTAGCGATCGAAAGGAACATTCTATCACTTAAATAAATGCCCCTATATACGGGCGCCACCGTAACAGATGATATGATGTCTTCCTCCGCATTTATTATGACCAATCTACCTTCAGTTACCAATTTTAACTTTTGGTATAGTGACGACGGCACTACTCCCGCTGAGTGGATCCAAGGCCTCCCCAACAGGCAATTGTAGGAAGGCTTGATGTCCATCACCAAGAAGTCCACCTCATATGTATTTGGACCAATCTGAAGAGGTATCTCGATCCTTCCCATGACCTTTCTTTTGGTACCATCGAAAGCTCTCACAATATTCTGGTACGTTTTCATATGGGAGCTGTCCACGGGCAACCTATTTAGCGTAGATAAGGGTAAGACATTCAGGGCTGATCAATTATCAACTAATACCCCTAGCAACGTATATCCCTTGCAGCATGTGGTTATGTGTAGAGCCTTTGTAGATCCCATACCCCCCGGAGGTATCTCATCGTCATTGAAGAAGATGAAATTGTTTCAAGACTTATGTTGTCGACCAGGCGGTCCAGCTTGTTGACAGATATATCATCCGCGATGTATGTTTCATTCAACACTTTCATCAATGCACTACGGTGGGCTTCTGAGCTCATGAGCGAAGCCAGTACTGATATGTGAGCTGGTTGTTTGTGCAATTGCTCCACAACACTGTACTCGCTGTGCTTTAGGAATTTTAGGAATTATTTAGCCTCTTTTTCTATCACCGGCTCATTGAGAGGCGATTCAGGTCCGATCGTCTTTTCTTTCTTCTGCTCGACCATTATGGATTTCCTTTTAACTAGTTCTGCTTTTGTGTTTGGGGTGTAACGCCTTCCGTTGCGTGTAAAGAATCCTACGTCTTGACCCTCCTCTGAGGTGTTAGCCGGGTTCTCCTCTCCCGGGATCATCACATTACAATCATAATTCCACGGAACCCGTTTACTATCCTTATAGGGGAAAGCTACGAGCTTCTGAATTATGACCTTTGGCGCAATTGGTACTCCAGCTTCCCTAACTCTTGGTCGCGATATAATCACCACAGGGTGATTGACCCCATAGACTCTCTTGGTTGATCCTTCTTCTGACGCGTAGACCTCTCCTTCTTCCGATCCTTCGATCTCTTCATAAAATTTCATCTCTTTATTATCCATGAGATTTTGCACTGTGGCCCTAAACTTGATGCATTCTTGGATGTCATGACCCACCTCGGCATGGAACTCACAGTATTTTCCTGCTCCCTTGGGCTTTTCTCCCGATTTTTGCGTGATTAAACCTCCATTTACTATTTGTTTCCAAACCCATCTCAGTGGGGTTTTACTTCAGCCAGATCAGCCTTGACTCTTTTACCTCCACTCTCGGTTACCGTATTTACCCATTTATCAGAATGATTGGGTAACGGGTTTCCTACTACGTTAGGTCCTGTGGGGTCATCGAACTTTACTATGCCCATCTTTATAAACCTTTCAACTATCTTTTTGAAGGCGGTGCAGTTCTCAATCGAATGTCCCGCGATTCCTGCATGGTATTCGCATTGAGCGTTTGCGTCATACCACTTATGAATTGGATTTTGGTACAGTTCCCTATATGTCATATGAATTGGCGTGAATTGGATTCTTTCCATGTTAGGCCTTGGGTTGGAATCTTGCCTTGGAGGGCCTTGATGGCTGGTAGTTACTGTCCTTGGCTGGTTTACAGTGACGGGTTTGATATAGCCCTTGTTGTACGTACTCATATTGTTCACCTCATTGTCCTTCTTTCTTAGGGCTGGTCTCTTTGCGCTTTCCCCCGCGTCTATCTTCCCGCTCCTGATTGCGTTTTCTATCATCTCTCCCAACATCACTATGTCTGAGAAGCTCTTAGTAGCACTTCCCAACATGTGGTTGATGAATGGAGCCTTTAGTGTATTGATAAAAAGCATGGTCGTTTCCTTCTCTAGAAGAGGGGGTTGGACTTGTGTAGGTACCTCTCTCCACCTTTGGGCATACTGTCTGAAGCTCTCACTCGGCTTCTTCTCCATGTTTTGTAATGTAATTCTATCTGGTGCTATGTCTGTCACGTGGCCATATTGTTTCATAAAAGCTAGTGCCAAATCCTTCCATGAATTAATTTGAGCACGGCTTAGCTGGTTGTACCACCTGGCCGCAGATCCGATCAGGCTGTCTTGAAAGCGGTGAATTAATAGCTTATCATTGTTAACGTATCCTGTCATCTTCCGACAGAACATCGTAATGTGAGCTTCAGGGCAGCTAGTCCCATTATATTTCTCAAACTCTGGAGTCTTGAACTTTGGTGGGAGTATTAGGTCCGGGACCAGGCTCAAGTCTTTAGCATTAACCTCGCCATGGTAGTCTGCGTTCTCCATTGCCTTAAACTTCTATTCTAACCATCTACACCGGTCTTCAAGTTTTTTAGACACATCTACCCTCGCCTTCTCCGTTTCTGCTAGATCATCGAGGTCGAGAACGACGGGATTAGTTGGGTGATCTCCCGGATTGGAGCCCAATCCCGTTGGAAAATTTATTGGTGCCGACACACCGGCTTGGTACTGGGACCTGATGGTGACAGGTACCCTTTGTGGGTATGCATCCGGTTGCACTTGAGTGTGCGTTGGGGTAAAACCCGGAGGGTATAGAGGTTCTTCATTGTCGTCACCAGGATTGGTCACAGGGCTTTTTCCTTTGTCGGGTCCTCCAGCCAATAGCTGAGTTAGCTGGTTCATCATGTTCCTTTGGGTTTCGAGCATCTGATCCCTCATATCTTGCTGTATTTTTGCTAATTGTTCTTGCATCTGATCTTGCATATCTTTTTCCATCTGTTCTAATCTCTCTAGTCTCTGATCCATTGCTTTTTTTTACGACGGGTATTGTAGTGATATGTAATTAGTGGATTTTCGTTGGTTTCCAGGGTAACTGTCATAATTTTAATCAATTAGGGTCTTTTTATGGAATCTTAATGCAAATGATGTAATGTAATGCAAATGAATGAGATGAATGCAAAAAGAGGCGTTGATTTAGATTCAAGTCTATTAGATCAACTTCACTAGAAAACAAATTTCTTTACATAAAGCGGACAATTACATATACGACTTCGCCCTAATACCTAGATCCTTGACTTTCCTAAGAAGCCAAGCTAAGTTCCGGCCTCGATCTGATTTCGACTTGTATTTTAGACTTAATACATCAGCCTGAACTGCCAAGGTTTGTAAATGATTGGCTACTTCTCGAACTTGAGCCACGGCTTCGTCCAAATCATAATCTCTATCTCTGATCTAATCTTACGAGCGGTGGAGCTGTTCTTTCCAATGTTCATTGTTTACTTCAAGGAGCTCAACTCGAATCTTACTATCTCGCAGTGCAGTCTCGAGCTCCTCCATCCTTCCTTTCAGCTCCTCAATCTTATTTTGGCTGGCTCTTAACTCGATTATTGAGTTGCAACCACGGTGCTGATGCAGTGACTTCTCTGATTCTGCCACTTGAGCTCTTAGTTTCTCCTTTTCGCTTTGGCTCTCTAGCAAGCTCCTCTTTAAAGCGTCCTCCCGTGTTCGAGCATCTTGGAGCTTCTTTTCCAACTGATCGACTCTAGTCTTTTCTCCCTTAATTTCCTGTCGCCATTGCTCTGATGTCTTGCCCAAACCAACGGTTCTGATTGACATGCGCAACTTCTTGTAGTCCGTCTTTAAACTGTCCAAATCCTCCTCGGCCTTATTTTTCCCTTTTTTTAATTTTTCGGCCTCGAGCTTGTGGATGTCGACGTCTAACCCTAACCGCCTCTTTTCCTCTTCCAAATATTCTATCTTTTTTCCCAATTCCTGACTCTTTTTCTCGAAATCCTACTTGATAATCTCTGATTCAGACGGTATTACTTGTAGTTGTTCCTCTATTGGCTGAGCATTTCCTTGACTTGGCATCGGGATATTATCGTTGACTCTTTTACCCCACCACCAGTCATACTCGGGGGTCGTCATTGGTCCTGTGGCAAGTCCTTTCATTCTACGGGTTTGGTTCCATGCATTGGATATCTCACGGACTCTCTTCTTATAATTACCGCCCTTGTATGAAACCTCGCACTGAGCTAACCCATGCGTCACAGGTATGAACTGCCTTGAGTGATATTGCCTCATCACGAGTAGTGGAGCATATCCAACGGCTCCCCATATCCCGAGTAGAGGGACCCAGTCAAAGTCTCCGCACCGATACAAGATTTCATCGGGGATCATCCATGGAGCTCTCCATTCGACGTCTTTAACTTGTAAATTCTAGAGAATCTCTATCCATTTCTCTTCAGAAAGGTCATCTCGTCTTGGTGTAGCCACTAATTCCTTCAAAGGAGAGTAGTTCTCGAACAAAACTTTATATGAGGCCTTTTCTACTTTCCAAAAGTGGCTATGGAACCATGATAGCAAAAGCTGCGCACATCCTATGAACCTCCCTTCGCCCGCTCTCCGGCAAGCATTTAATGATCTGAAAGTTTCGGCTAAGATCGCAGGGACGGGTGTGACTCCTTTATCAAGTCTATCGAACAAGTCTGAGACTGCTTCCTCTACATGTCCTAATGCCTTGGGAAAGACGACCAAACCGTAGATGCTTAAGGCGAAAACGTCAACCCTCTTTTTCATGTCTAGATGTGCTAGGATTAGATCTCTTAAATTCTTCCAAGGAATACACTTACTGTCTCCCTTTTGCTTAATCCGAGCCGTGACCCACTGCTCACTCATCCCCTTGATATTCATCAAATTTCTTTACAAAGGTTGAGACGTTGGCAGCTCTAGAATAGGCTTTGTCAGCTTTAATTCTCAGGCAACAAAGTAGAGCCATGTACTCCTCCACGGTAGACACCAAATCGACTCTCCCAAAAGTGAAGCAACTGTAGCCGGGATTCTAAAACTGAGCGAGGGCTCGGAATAAATGCTTGTCCACCTTTACATCAAGTAGATAAGGTAGGTCACCGTAGTTATAGTAAAACAGCTGCTTGATTCCGTCACCCCATGAGCCCCATATTTCTTTTAACTCTTGCAGACTATTGTGAGTCACACTGATGCGGGTGAAATCCCAAAACTCTGATTCATATCCCTCTGTCAGACTATCTCCTTTCTCTCGTTGTATCCCCTCGGACCATACTCGGACGGCCGCGTTATTCTCCACTCTATCAAGAAACCCCTTTTCCATGCTAAGCTTTTCTATCTAGTAACCGAACGTGAATCAACACCCCTTTTATGATGAAATGTCATGCGATAATCAACAAAACACAATAAGTCAGTATTATAAACAAGAAAGAACTTTAGAACAAACAAGAAATAAACAAGCACCTATTCAGATAACCACTAGGGTTTGGCATGGTTCTATCTAGGGTAGGCTCTTAGGGCTCGTTATATGTGGTTCGGTTCTAAAGTAAGGGTACTTAAACCAGCAGATTCATTGATCCTCACCCATTATAGGCTTATTTGGACCGAGTTCGGTTTAGGGGAATACATTTTCCTACGGCTATACGGAGATGAAAACCTCACGAAGACGCAGGTACGGTTGTATCCCGGAAGCAATCCACTATCCTATTCGGAGGTGAAGACCTCACGAATGAATAGTTTCTTACTCCCACTTAAGAGGGTAAAATTCACAAATCAATGTAATGCTATATGCAAAGATACACCAAGAGATTTAAACCACAGAATAGGCATATTAAAAAGGAAACCATGAAAGTAAAGAATAACATGCAATGAAATAATCGTGATTTTAAACCAGATTTTCAAATTTCGACGAAAAGACAAAAATTAATCGATTTTGGCTTGACTCTCTTATTGACTTCCCCAGTGGAGTCGCCAAGCTGTCGGAACTATTATTTTGAAAGCGCGAATCGACTAGGGTTTTGAAAACGAAAATAAAACGGGAGTCGCCACCGATCTTTATTTGGTGTGATCGGATCACCATTGTTTTAATAAAACATTTTGATTTACTAATACGGTATTTTTGGTTTACAAAATTCGAGAAAACGGGTTCGGGAGTCGGTTACGTGCGAGGAAGGATTAGCACCCTTGTCACGCCCAAAATTGGTACCAAATCGGTTAATTAGTGTCTTAATGTCGAAAGTTGAAAATCGAGAATGAATTTAAAATACGATCCTTTTTATTAGTGTTCATTTTTTTAAAGTGCATAAATTGAATTGAAACGAGCTTCAAGGACCCACTCGTCTCGAGATAGCGAAATATCGCGTCCCGTAAGTTAGGATACGACATTTGAATCCACGAGAACAAGTTTGCCTTTAAATTTTTGAAACTTAATATTTTGAATTTTAAAAGGATATTTAGCTATTTCGGTTTAACAAGAAAACCGAAACCCCGTAAGTTAGGGCACGATTTCTCGAATTCCCGAAACGCGAAATATTGCCTTTGTTTTTGAAGATTTTTCTTTTAAAACGATAACGTGTATAATATTTAAAAGACATGTATGGTTTGTTTGGATTAAAACGATGATCTAAGTTGGGCAAACGCGTTGGGGTCTAATTCACGATGCGATGACATGAAACAAAAGTATAGTAATAATTCATAAATAAAATATTACACAAGTGAATGACGATAATCTAAAATTACAAATGAACGAATCACGGTACATGCAATAGCGATGATTTCACAACATACATCATTTAGATACTAACATTAATAATGGAAGAATAATGAAATAAATGTCATGAATAACAATCCAAGGAATAAATAAAGTAAAATGGTATAAAAATTTTAAAGTTCGTAATGGTCCAAAATGAATAATTTATAAAAATGACTATAAATAAATAATAAAATAAAGTACATAAGACTATTTAAAATAAATGATAAAACAATTTTAAAGATGTCTAAAATAAATAATATTTAAAACAATTTAGAGTAGATGATGTAAAATAATTTAAAAATAATTAACGCAAAATAATTCAAAGCAAAGTAACATGTAGGATTTAAAAAAAATAATGTGTACAGGAAAATTTAGAATAAAACAATTTAAAGATAAATGTTAAAAGAAAAATAGAATAGATAATGTATATAAGCCTAAAATAAGTAATGTATGAGAAACTTGGAATAAATAAATAAAGTATTAATTTAAGAGTAAGCGAATTTTAAAATAACATATAACATAGTTTAGACTAAAAATATGTGAAATTTAAAATGGATAATATAACTTTAAATAATACATGAGTTCGAAATGAATAATAAGTGAAAAAAAAGAAATTTAAAAAATGTTTTTAGAAAAGATAACATATTTATGCAAAAATAAGTAGTATATGTACCTATATACTTGTATATAAAAAATGATTTTTAACAAGAAATAAAAAATTTAAAATAACACATAAAAGCAAGTTTTTTTTTTTTTTAAAAAAAAGAGATGTAAAACATTTTAAAGTAATCAAATGAAATAATTTAAGATAAATAATGCAAAACAGCTTATTATACATGATATATATATAATTTAAAACAAATAATAGTTTAAAATAATTAATGTGAACAAAGAATATTAGAATGAATAATATATACATATATATATATACAAACAATTTGATATGAATAATATGTAAGACTTCAAACAAGTAATAATAATAAAATGAATAACAAAAAATAAATGAATAAATTACACAAAACCAGGGACGAAATTAAAAATTGAGCCGAAATGAATAATCAAAAACTAATTTAGGAGCAAATTGAATGGTGCAAGATTAGTGGGGATCAGAGGGGAAAATATTCCCAAAGTTCCATGCGCACACCCAGCTTGACAGCTCCAGGGACCAATTCAAAAGCAAAATGAAACCTGAGGGCCAAATTTAAAAGAACCAAGAAGACAGGAAACAGGGCCAAATCGAACAGAGCCGCGAAAGAGAGGGGCCATTCGCGCAAATCTCCCTTTTGAGTGCGCAGGTCACCCTTTGAACTAAACGACGTCGTTTTCTTCAAAGTCTTAAAACCCCTTTTTTGTTCTGTTTCATTTCAATCTAAGTTCAGAGGAAAAAAAACTAAAACGTTAAAGCTTCTCCCCCTCTCCCTTTCTACCGACGCTCGGGCCCTTTAGCTGTCGCACAACTGCGCCACCACCTTATCCATGACCGGCGATGCTCAAGGCCAAGCCTTTTAGCCCCTTTTCGAAGCCCCTTGAAGGTTAAGCCCTCGACGTCCCACCATAAGCGAAAGGAGGAAACTTTCAGCCCCCTTTCAGAACCGGTTGTAGCGACGGAGAAAGCCTTCCGACGTCGCACCTATGGGGGCTCAGGTGAGGTTTCTTGACTCCCTTTTTTTATTTATTATGTTTTATCAAAGAAAATAAAAAAATAATCAAGAATTAAAAATAAAAATAAAATAAAATAATCGATATAAAACAATCACCTTCAATAAATCTGTTTTCTTATCGTTTTCTTACTATTCCATTCGTAAAAAACTTTACAAAGAAAATACTTCAGCTTTTATAGCCAAATACAATTCGTGTCATTCATGTTCTTTTTGTCTATTTCTGTTTGTTTCTTTTGCATTGATTTCTCTCTGCAGGTGTCAGAGGCGTGGTGATGGCGCGCGTGGAGGAGCTGAAGGGTCGGCGGCTGAAGGGAGTTAGGGAGGCTGCTGGAAAATTTTTGTATTGGGCTGATAGATTGGGCTAGGGTTTAATAAATTTGGGTTGGTTGGTTGTTTGTGTAATTGGACTCTTTTTTGGGTTTTAATTTTTTTTTGTTGGTTTTGGTATAGTGTTTATTTGTGGCTGATAATTAGGCCCAAAATTGGCCTATTACACATGTCATCACAAGATCAACCTAATCACTATTCGTATAGCCCAATAATTTCACTTCAGGTGACTTTTTTGAATAAAAAACCAAAATTAATTGTCCCATTGATGCATCTCAACACTCTCTTTCATGTTCTTAGATGAGCTTCTCTAAGACAATGCATAAATCTAGAAAGAAGACTGTCATCAAACATTTATGTTTTGTTTAGTTCCTGTCAAATACAACAAAAAACCAAGTAGCCTTCTGTAATTGGTTTCGTTAACCATGGAAGAGTTATTGTCTTTGCTAAGTGTAACACCCTTAACCCATATTCGTTACCAGGATAGGGTTACAGAGCATTACTGGGGTTTACTGATCAATCAGACAGAATTTTCAAACGTTTCGTCACATATCAATACTCATAATAAAACCAATCAAAAATCATATATATCATCCCTTAAATGAGCCCTCAAGACTCGAAATACATATTAGAAACAAGTCGGGACTAAATCGAAAACTCAGAGAATTTTTCAGAAATATTTAAAATTTTCAACACTGCAAGGGTCACACGGCCAAGTGGCTAGGCCGTGTGACTCACACGGTCAGGAGACACATCCGTGTCTCAGGCCGTATGGGCATTCGAAATAGGGACACATGGATGTGTCCAGCCCGTGTCCATACCGGTGTAACTATCTAACTTGGGTCACACTGCCAAGTCACACGCCCATGTGCCAAGTCGTGTGAGTATACTGACTTGCATTCTTAAAAGATACAGGGGACACACGGCCACACGGCTGAGACACACGCCTTTGTCTCTCCCCGTGTGGACGAAAATAGGCCATTTTCTAAGCCACATTTCTCACCCAAATTGACACCAACCTAACCTCAACAAATTGCACATCAACAAGCCATAACAAGGCATACAACACAAGCTAAAATTATATCTTAAATATGTATCATCACCACGTATAACTAATAAACCCTTAGATACCTCAAATGACAACTTAGAAAAAAATGTCAACCAAGTCTCCAAACTTACCTAATTAACCTATCTAAGCAAGTTACCAATATTCACTTTAACTCAATTATATATATACATATATCACTTATACTATCATCACACTCATACCTTAATTTCATATCAATATGTATGTTGGTTATATAAACAAAATATTATTCATAATATTTAGATAAGCTAAACTTTGACTAAGTTCGTACAAAAGCCTAAACATGCCATATAAACCGTATTTAATGTTTCAAAAACTACCAAGATAAGTTGGATAGTGTGACTTGAGTGTTGATCCGATCGTCCAAATTTCTGAAAATCTACAAAGACATTAAACAACACATATAAGCTTAATGAAGCTTAGTAAGTTCGACGGGTTAAAAATAAATCTTACCGAACCTACTATAACATGTCAAATAAATAAAATCATTCATGTCAACTCCCTGTCATTCACAACTTCAATTGATAAATACCTCAGTATTCAAATCAATACAAAAATACATTACATGTCATTCAAATTCATTAAATAAATCACTTTACCGAAACTTTCCATTCAAAGAACGACTTACGGATAAGAGTACATCGTTAACAAAAGCTCATAAGAGCTGGTCTTCCTGAACACGCCAACAGAAGCTCGAAAGCTTAACAGAAGCTCGTAAGAGCTGAACAGAAGCTCATAAGAGCTAAACAGAAAGTAAAACATGAGAGTTCGCAACAAATGCTGAACCCCGGTTTACTTTGGAAAAATGTCATTGTCTCCTTCCAATACCATCATACACCAAAATACGAATGTACTCAAATCCCGCGTTCCATTCAAACCGAATCCAAATCAATATTATAATTCCAACAATAGAATAAATAAATAATACCATTCATCAATTTATACAAAATATTAAATTTTTTTAACCGTATGAACTTACATGGGCTGAATTGTAGCAATTGAAGAAGTTTAGGGACTATTCTGTTATTTTTCCTTTTTCACGAGTTTTTACGAGATCTTGATCTAAAATATAAAATTACTCATTCATTAGAATATATTTCACTTCTAATTCATTTCACAATTAATATCCTTTTATTTTTTTGAATTTACACAATTACCCCAAACTTTTACAATTTTTGCAATTTAATCATTTAATTAGTTAATCTATCAAATTAACTCATTTTCCTCAATAAATAATTTATTCAAATATTCTAAGCCATTATACAGCCAGTAATAAACCAAAAATTCACTATCAAACCCTAATATTTTAACATTTTCACAATTTAATCCTAAAATCAATACTTAACAAAATCACTTTATAAAATCATCATACAACACAATCAAAGCTCTAAATCCATGTTAGTCATCAAAAAAAAATCTAATATTCATCAATGGTAACTTCCAAAATTTTAAATAAAATCAAAAAATAAGGTAAGATTTAGTTGGACCTAATTGTAACAATCTCAAAAACATAAAAATTACAAGAAACGGGTAAGAATTGAACTCACATGAAGCAAAAATATAAAAGAACCAACTTAAGCTCTTCTCCTATGTCGATTTTTGGCAGAATATTGTAGAAGAAATGCATAGAAAGCTATTCAATTTCAATTTGTTTTATTTAATTTCATAAAAATTACAATTTTGCCATTAAAGGCTTTATTTTATTATTTTTTTGCTCTTATGCCGCCTCATCCTTTTAATTTAGGTTTAATTTCTTCTTAAGTCCTCCCTCATTTATTTATCAAGCCATTTAATCACTTAAATACTATTATTAGCAAGTTTTGCATATTTTTCAATTTAGTCCTTTTTAATTAATTAACTATCGAAACGTTAAAATTTTTCAACGAAACTTTAATACTACCTTAATGACACTTCGTAAATATTTATAAAAATATTTACGGCTCGTTTGTGCTTAATGGTTCTCGATTTTACTCGAAATCATATAAGAGCTTGTTATAAGCGGATTTATTGAAGTGATTCATCAACGGTGGCGTGTATAGAAACGAGGTCCTGATACCTCACTTTCTAAAACCACTTGACCTAATAAATCATTATAAAACACAAATTACTAATTCAAAAACTTTTTTTAAAACCATATTTGACTCGTACATATTAAGTAATAATATTTACGAGCTTACTCGCCGAATTTGGTGGCCTCAAAACCACTGTTTTCGACACCACTGAAAAATTGGGCTGTTACACTAAGCTTCTCATTTTGAGCCAATGGGGTGCTAACAGCTTTGCAACTCTCCATGTTGAATTTTTTCAGCACTTTCTCGGCATAATTTTGTTAAGAAATGAAAATTCCTTGTTTGGATTAAGTAATCTCGATTCCAAGGAAGTAAGACATCTCTCCCAAGTTTGTCATTTCAAATACTTTTATCATTTTATATTTAAATGTTGCACCGATTTAGAGTTGCTCCTTGTCACTAATAAGTCATTGATGGCTGTCGATTCCACCAATATAAACCTACACCTAGTTGCAAATTCAAGCAGTATAGGGAGTAGGGTCGATCCCACAGAGACTGGTTTTACTAGAAAATTGTCTATCTCTTGACCAGATTAATGTCTGGGCAATAGTCGTGCCCGCGACGTCGGGGGAGAGTAAAATATTAAACCTCAAACAAAACACAAAAAATAAAAACGTAAAAAGTAACAGACTAAATAGGAAAATAAAATTGAAATAATCTGAAAAGAAATCGATAAAACTTAGCTTAGCCTCAAGCGCGATTTTTTTTCGTCTTTGACCCGATCCTCGAAATTAGATGAACTCGTCTTTTCCGATAAGCTAGTTATAGCTACCAAGGACGCCTCGGACACCAACTCATCCTTGTGTAAATTAGTTATGGAACGTCCTATAACTAACCCTTATTGATCGAACAATCTACGAAACGTTCGTGATTTAGAACTTCGGCAGCTTTGCGTTCTAGAAGAGCCTAGCTCGAACCAATGCCCTCAAAAGTTGGGACATTCAAATCCGGTTACTATTTCCCTTGACGGAACCAAACAGCAATCTCCACTTGGCACGCCAATGTGTTCACCGAAAACCGATTAGACAATCGATCCTTTCGGAATCCCAACTGTACGTCCAACCGCACTAACTCAAACGACCTCTTTTTCAACTTAGCACGACTTGACTTTGTGAGTTGACGAAGTCATACTCTTAATCCGGAGAAATAATAAGTATCGGAAATTTGGAATTGAATAGCTCGGGTTCGTAACTCACGGGTTTTTGACGGGGTTAATACCGGCTTAAAGCTGAAAGGGGTCTAGTGTGGCATGATTTCACTCATGCTTGAAGGTTGTGGAAAGTGTTGGGGCTTTGGTAAGGGATGATGGAATTTGGAAAGGAAAGGGGTTTGGAAGGTGATTAAACCAATTTTGGGAAAAGAAACAAAAAGAGTTGAAATGGGCAGAATGTTGGACGTTGCTTGAAGGAGAAAAAAAAAACAAAAGAAATCCTATTCTAAATTGAAATAGGAAAATAGAGAAATTAAACACCAAATAGGAATAGGAAAGAGCTAATTGATTGATGATTATCCAAATACAAATAACCCCTATTTATATACATGGGGTTTACTAAAAATAGGCTAGATTAATTAATATAAAATCTAAAATAATAAAATTAAAATAAACTTAAAATAGAATTTCCTATTTTTGGCTTTTTACAAAGTCAAATTATTTTGATGAGTCCTTGGCTTCCTCCATCTTTTGATTTGGCCCTATTTCCATGATTTTCTTTCAATTTAGCCCTTTTCAGCATGTTTTCGATCAATTGCGTCCCTGACAAGAATTAAATCATAAAAATACAAATTAGCAGGGATTAATTCAGAAATACACCAAATTAAATATAAGAAATCATGCAAAATAATCATGTTATCAGTCATCAACATATAAAGAGACAACCAACAGGACATTGCTTTCAGTAGTTTTGGCATAAAAGACTCTTTTTGAACTTCAAACATAGCAAATGATCATCAATTCTAGAATACCAAGCTCTTGGAGCTTGTTCCAATTCATACAAAGCCTTCTTTAGAAGATAAACTTTGTCTTCCCTCCCTTTAGTGACAAAAACTTCAAGTTGTTAAATGTAGGTCTCTTCCTAAAAATAGACATTCAAAAACTTTAATTTGACGTCAACTTGAAATATTTTCCAACTTTTTTGTGGTACTGAAGCTAATAAAAGTCTTATTGTGTCTAGCCTCGTGCAACTGAAGCAGAAGTTTTTGAATAATCAACAACATACTACTGAGAGTAGCCTTTAGCAACTAATCTAGGCTTGAATTTATTGATAGAACCATCAAGACTCAACTTGGTTCTATAAATCCATTTGAATCCAACTGTGTTATTGTTGCTATGTTTATCTACTAGCTTTCAAGTCTGATTCTTTTCAATCACAAGTTTAAGAATAGCAACATTTGACCTTTGATAGATGTCAATAAGTGGTATGGTTCCTCTTATTGGATCATGATTAGTGATTTCATCATCAAGAATGAAATCCTCTTATTGTAGAGATTTCAAATCTTTTGCACTCTGCTTGACATGTTTTTTATTTATTTCTCAATTCCATGCAACATGTTCAATTAACTTAACAATTCTACTTACAATCACCTTGTCTATAAGTGGATTGTAAGTTCTATAGCCTTTTGTGATGTTGCTATAACCTAGGAAAATGCAATTTTTTGCCTTTTGTAAGCTCTATAGCCCGTATTAATTTTTTTAATATTAATTTTTATATAATTTTTAAATATATATAATACATCAAAAATACTAAAAACATTAAAATCAATATTTCCCAACAAATTGAAAATAGAATTTAAAAAATATGTATACTTAAATAACACTAAGATAGATGCAACTTAACAAGCAAATGTCTCTAAAAAATAACAAAATTAACAATAAAATAAGTGTTATACAATATCCAAAGAATAACAATATAATAGTGAAATGGTAGCAAAATAGGGAGAAAACAACAACAAATAGTAGATTTTTTTTTGTCATTTTGTGAATTTAGGCTGGGCCGGGCCTGAGCCAAAAATTCCTTACATGAGGCTTGGCCTGTTTTCTAAACGGGCCTTGTTTTTTTATCTAAGCTCATTTTCTGGACCTATATTTTTATCTAAATCCTCCTAATTTTCGAATGGGCATTCGAGCCGAGCCGAGTGGCCCGACCCATGAGCAGGTTTAGGTGAGATCTACTCATGTTTAATTTGCTGCTTGTTAGCCTTCCTGAAGTAAACTTCCTAATAATTGGTTTTAAAAAAGTTAAATCAAATACTATAGACAACTAAATACATTCATACTGATTTTTATTAGGTTGTATCATTTTTTTTAAAAAAATTAAGAAGCGTCATTTTATATTGTATAAATTATCGCCTAAGTGAAAATATTTATAAAATAAATTTATGATAAAAATGAAATGTTATTTTAATTGAAAATTTAAAATTTAGCTCCATCATTTTTATCTAATACAATTTTAATCATCATTTAAAAAATATGACTTTAATAATTTATAAACGGATACTATAAATTTGAATTGTGATAATTAATGTATTGAAAAACAATGGATAAAGAAAAATATTGGACAAGATCCCAACTTTAATGATGAAGTCGATAAAATGAGAACTATAATATCATGAATTCCAATGCCATGGTCAACATTATATGTGTATTGTCGAAACCATTTTAAAGTGGATTTAAAAAACGGGGATCGACTTGTAAAAATAAAACTAGAGTCGCCATCAATCCCTTTTTGCTTAGGTGTGATTGGATCACCTTGAAAAACGTTTTATTTTAAAACATATTGATTTTGGTGTACGAAAACGAGAAAATGGGTTCGGGGGTCGGTTACGTATGAGGAAGGGTTAGCACCCTCATAACGCCCAGAAATTGGTACCTAATCGATAAAATCATGTCCTAATGTTGAAACTTTGAGAAATTTTAGAAAATGGACCTTTTATTTGAAGAAAAAAAAACCAGACTTACCTATCTCAAAGAAATAAAATACCATACCCAGTAAGTTAGGATATAGCATTTCATGACTTCGAAACTAAGCACGTCTTTATTTTATAAAATTCCTACCTCGAGACGTAAAACGTCGTACCCAGTAAGTTAGGACACAACGCTTTGAATTCCTAAGAATAGGTTTTTGATTTGAAATTAGTAAATCCCAGTTTTTTTAAAAAAAGGGGATATGTAATACCTAAAATTTCACGAGAAAAATCGAACCCAGTAAGTTAAGGCACAATTCTTCTCGAAATTCCCCAAATATCACATATCACCGTATTTTGAAAACCATTTGAATAAAATGTTTTAATTCGAAAGGTATTTTTATAAAAATGGTCTTGAGTGAATCATACATTACAACATACATGCCAAATATCAGTTTATCATAACTACAAACTATATTAACAATTTCTACTAATAAAGAATAATAAGAAATAATAAATGATATAACAATTGAAATATCATACTAAAACATGCAATTAATGAATGAAAATAAACGAACATGAAGTAAATAACCAAAGATAAAAAAATAAATATGTGTTATTCCATATAAGAGTGATATTTTATAATATGTAATATAATATATTTTATACAAAAAAAAAAGATTTTTAAAAAATATATGATATAATATAATATTGTACAAAATTTTAAAATATAATATATATTAAAATACTAAAATATAATAAAAAATAATTAAACAAAATAAAATTGTAAGTACCTAATTTTGTCCGGGCATTAAATAAGCCCAAATTAAAAAATAATAACAAAAATGTCCCTTGTACAGTCCTTTTACAAATTAAACAAGCCCATTACCCGAATAGACCCTAACCTAAAAACCCAAACAGACCTAACCCAGAACAGAACCCAACTCCTATAGCTCAAACTAGCACGGCCCAAAAGGCCCAAAAAGTAAACAGCCTCAGCAGAAGCCTAGGGTGTCTGGAAACCCTAAGAGCCGCACGCAGGAGACAGCAGGCCAACAGTCGCGCCGCAAGCCTCGCGCACTCCCTCGATCATCGCGCCGCAATCCTCGTCAGGCCTTCGATCACGCCTCCGCCTGCAAGCCACACCACCATCAGCGCCGTGATCCTCCGTCAATCACCTGCAAAAGGAAGGAGAATCGACAGCAAATATAGCAATATTTTTATTTCCTTTTTCATTTTGTTTCAAAGGCTATAAAAGCCTAACAAAGAATCTGTAAAAGGGGATACGGAAAAATAGAAAAAACACGAATACAAAAGCAGTTAAATTTATAAGGTGATTTGGTATTTCTATTATTTTTCGTTTTTTATTTTTATTTTTTTCATACATTTTACTACACACGAAATAAAAAAAAACGAAAGAGAGGAAGGAAAGAAAGGTACCTAAGTGGCCCTCATCGTCGGAAGTCGTCACCGGTGTTGGAATCGGACTGAGTGGGGTCGGGCCCTTCGATCTTTTTCTTTTTCTTTTCGTTTTCGGGTTAGGAAGGCTAAGCCTTCACATCCCTTCCGATAAGGGGTTAAATACCCCATCTTGCGAAGCTTAAACCGCCGTCCTAGGCTGAGGACCTCCGATGAAATCAGCGCCAGCCGATTAGATGGAGGGGGTTGAGGGAAAAGAAAGCTTTCCCTTAGGGTTTTGTTTTAAGTTCTAAAAAAAATGAATTTTAGAAAGAAAAAGTAGGTTTTAAATGGAAATATAAAAACGGCGCCGTTTAAGTAATTGAAAACCCGTGTGACCCGACCCGATTAAACCAGGATTCGCGTTTTTTTTTAAATGGGTTATTTGTTGATTCAGCCCTTCCGCATTTTTTTTAATTGAGTTTATATAATTTTTTTAAATTTCTGCCTGATAATTTGTTTCAGTTTTCATTTCAGTCTTAAAATGTACGGTGTCGTTTAGGTGGGGCGGGAATATTTCCCTTTAGGTCCTCCACTTTTTGCGCGCATTGCTAAGAAGCCATAATTCATTTATTTCTTTTAAAATTCGCCCCAAAGTATTATTTTTAAGTTTAATTTTATCCCTATTTTATTTTCTTTTATTATTTTTGGTTATTTTGCCAAGATTTTAACATTCTTTATTTATTATTTTTATATAGATATTATTATTATTTTATTATTACCATATTCTTTATTTTTATTTTTATTTTTATATTTATTTTTATTATTTAAATTTTTATTATAATTATATTTATTATTACTACTTTCCATATTATTATTATTATTTATTATCTTTTATTTTATTTGGTTTAAATATTATTTTTATATTATGATTTATATATATTAATTATTATGCTTTTCTAATTTGTATATTATATAATATTATATCATATTTTATTTTTAATTTCATTTTATAAAATTTATTTATATTATATTACCCTTATTATTCATGTATTAATTTATTAAACTTGTATATTTTTATTATATATTATCCTTATGTATTTTAAATTATTATTATTTATTATTTGATTTAATTATTTTATTACATATTATTTTTAACTTATACATTATTTGTCATATTATATATTTTTAAAAATAGTATATTATATAGTATTATATCTTATATTATTTTTAAATTTTATTTTATCTAAAATTATTTATATTGAATAATATATTATTTATTTAAAAATGTAATTTTATATGTATTAGATTATTAAATATACTTTTATTTAAAGTCATAAATTAGTTATTTTCTTAATATATATACATATATACATTTTTTTGTATATCATTGCATGAAAATTTTCAACTTTGCATGAAATATGTTCATATTTATTTTATTGTTTATTGTATTTGTTTATACTTCATCATGTATTTACCATTGCTTTAGTATAGGAATTATTATTCGTCATATTTTGTATTATTATTTCTTTATTGCCTATCTTAAAAGTTAGTATATTATAATTGCTTTTGATATTTGATAATGCATTAATATGGTATTTTCATAAGTTCATCGTTTTAAAATAAAATATATATATATATTTTACAAAATAAATATTTTATCTAAAGGTTTTTTTAATAAGGCAATGTTTTGGTATTTAGAAATTCGGGAAATAATGCCCAATCGTGCTGGGTGTCGATTTTTCGTTTGGCTAAATAACTAAATATCCTTTTAACAAGTTTTATAAATTATGAGATGATCTTAGTTACGAGGGTTTAAAAATATCATGTCCAATCGTGCTGGATGTGATGTTTATATTCTTTCGGATTGAAGAACTCTCAAATTTTAAATCAAAATTGCTCAAGTTTTATAAAATTTGAGATGATCTTAGTTACGAGGGTTTTAAAACATCATGTCCAATCGTCTTTGGATGTGATGTTTATATTCTTCGGATCGAAGAATTCTCAAATTTTAAATCAAATTGTTCAAGTTTTTTTAGAAATCATATTTTTAAATACTTTTAGGTTTCAAACATTTGGACATGATTTTATCGATTAGGTACCAATTTTTGGGCGTTATAAGGGTGCTAACCCTTCCTCATACGTAACCGACTCCCGAACCTGTTTTCTGGTTTTTCGTAGACCAAAATTAAATGTTTTAAATAAAACGTATTACAAGGCGATCCAATCACACCTAAGTAAAAAGGGATTGCTGGCGACTCCCACATTTTCGTTTTTAAAGTCGATCCCCGTTTTTTTAAAACCGATTTAAAAATGGTTTCGATAAAAATAATAAGTAATATTAATTTTACGCACTTTTATAATATTAATAAGTTAATATATATAACTAATAAAGAAAATATTTAATATTTAATATAATAAATAATTTAATACTAAAAAAATATATATATAAAAAAATTAAAACAAAACAGGGGTTAAATCAAAACAAAAACAGAGTTCTAGGGCTAATTTAAAAAAATAAAAACATCAAATTGGACGAAATTATATTTTATAAAATAGCGGAGGGACCAAAAGGATAATTATCCCTTTTTAATTAAAACGCGCGGATCTTTATTGGGTCTTCGGGTCGGCGCGCGGATCCTGTGAAACAAAAACGACGCCGTTTCGTTTTGTCTATAAAAGTTAGTTTCAACAACAACAAAAAATCATTTTTAATCTGATTTTTTTTTAAAAAAAATAGAAACTCTGAAATCCTCTGAAAGCTTCGTCCCCTCGCCTGAGCTCCGATCGCCGGGTTTCTGGGCCACGCGCCTCCGTGGCGGGGTGGCCTGAGGCCTAAAACTTCTTTTTCCTCGTCTTGAAAGGTAACTCCTTCCTTTTTTTCTTCTTTTTAAAATAGTGGTTATATGCGCAAACATAAAAAAAAAAAAAAGAATGAAATATTAAAGAATCACCTTTGTAAAATCTCTGCTTTTTATTTTTCCGAACTTTCCGACAATATTTGTACTCACCGACTTTGAGTATTGGTGTAAATCTGTGTTTTTCGTATATCTGTGTGTATCTGTGTCTTCATTTACTGATTTATGGGTTTTTATACCCAAAAAATAAAAATGAAAAAGGAAATATATTATCTTTGCCATATTTGCTCGTTGCCCTTTCCTTTTCGTGCGGGAGGAGCGAGATTCCAGTGATGGCTAAGGCGGGGTTCGTGGCGCGTTGATGGTGGCGTGGCCGAGAGTCGATGGGGTGCGAGGTCAGGGCAACTTGCGCGCACGATCGTTGGCTTCGCCATTGCGGCGCGACGTTTGGGATACTGCTCCTGCGGCGCCTAGGGTTTCAGAAACCCTAGGTCTTCTGGTTTCAGTTTAAGTTACTAGGCCTTTTGGGCCGTAGGTTTTTAGGTCTATTGGGTCGTGTGTAATGGGCTAATCGGGTTTGGTGCAGGTCTAGTAGGTAATTTGTTTAGGATGATTTTGAGCCCGGTAGAAGGTCCATTTGTTTTAGGTATTGGGCTTGTGGGTCAGATTGGGCTTGTATTGTAATCTGGGTTACTAGTGTTTGGGCCATCAAATTTGGGTGTTGTAAAAAGGACTGTAAAAATAAACACTAGTTTTATATTTTTTATTTACAAGAGCCCGAGCGAAAATGGGCTTCTACATGTGTATATATATATATATTTTTTTTTTGATTTATCAAAAAAATATAAACTTATAAATACTTTCAAAATAAAATATTTTTCTTTATAAAGAATAAAATTTTAATAATTTTACAAGTGAGATGGATAATACCAAATGATTTTAAAATAGTTTCACCAATTTAATAATTAATTCTAAAAATTAAAAGTTACATAAAAATAGAATTTGATTGTGTTAAACTAATTACAACTTTTAATTTATAAACAGAAAATCAAATTAAATATAATGAAAATCGAATCAAACATCATGGACTGAATGAAATTAGTAGCATATTCTGTTTAAGGGTACCATCATTTATTCCAGATTTGATAAACCCGAAAAGAAAAGAAAAAACCAAGCAAACACACTGAAAATGAAAGAAAAAAGAGGCTATCCTTTTCATTTATTATACACCTCCTAAATGGATCGCTTTCTGAAGCAACTAAAATCCCAGTAATCAATCTCAAGGAGTTCCCGTTTGGGAAGGTGTTGTAGATTCAACCGAGGCGCATCGGCAGCTGCAGCAGCCTCCGCCTGGTGGTGGTGGCCCGCAACATACACACGCTGGACAAGAAACTGCAACACCCAAATTCATTGTTAAAACGCATGTATTGAAACAAACTATGTATGTGGTGGTTTACAGGTTTTTACCATGAGGACGAGACATAGCACAAGGTAACATGGGAGACAAAACCAGAGAGAAAATAACAAGGGCTATCAGTACAGATGTCGAGTTGTCCCCTGCCATACTTGCCAACAACTTCAAAACTATATGATAGTAGGACTAGCTGCTACAAATTAAGAGGTACTAATCCACCCTATTTATATTCACTTCTCAATCAAGTCTTAGAAATATGGATATGAAAGTCGTCTTCGATTTAAATATATGAGTACCCATTTTCCAATCAAAACTGTGTTCTGGTCCAATATTCAAACATGTCTCGGTCTCTTTGTTTTCTACTACATTTAATTTTCCTTTTTCTATGTTCTTTCCCCCTGCATTTCCATAGGTGAGAAATTCCCAACTTATTTTTTTATACATTCAATGAAGACTAAAAAATTTACTTGACTCACCTACTTTTACAAATTAGTCAGATGTCATATATACAGCTGAAACGAGGGGTGATACAGTCTGACTTTTGCAATCAAAGAAATCTGCCAATTCCACCTTAAGATATTATTTCAGAAATAAATTTTGATAAATATTGGGTTTGAGTCTACATCCATCCGTCTTTGACCACCAACCATCCTTAACTTCCTCGAAACGGCAGATTCAACTTTTGGTATCCCTTTTTTCTTTCGAAAAGGTGGGTATCTAATTATTTATTTCATTTTCATTGAATTTTTTTCAGGCTTCCACACCGTCTCAAGTAAATAAGTTTCCAGGACCAAATGTCATTTTTTATTCTTCAAATATAAACTATTGGGTGAAAACAGACTTTGTTACAAATAATGAAGATTGAGGGCCAGTTTAGCATCGATTCTTAACAGTATTTTTAGGTTTAAAAATACTTTTAAGTATAAGTTAAAATTTTCTACTTCTATTTTTTACCAAAAAAAGTATTTTTGCAAAATATTTTGTTTCAAAAGTATCTTGTTTAATAATGTTTTTATCTCAAAAGTGTTTCTAAAAAACAATGTTAAACTAGCCTTGATTAGAACCTGAAACATGGACGCGTTAGCAATGTAAGTTGATTAAGAGAAGAACTAGTGGAATAAATTAAGCATGACTGAAAATAAGGCTGACCAAAAGAATATCCTAAAGTAATTTTAGGAGTCAAAATGCTAAAATACCAAAAAGAGCCTCTACAAGTTTTGATGAACTCTTATTTATAGATTTTAAGAATAAGAGTTACAAAGCGAAACATTTAATAAGAGTATTAAGATCAATTTTTGGATTATAAAGGAATTAATGGGTTTTTTTTATTAATAAAGAGTTCTGTTGATAATGGTGAATAGTGAACAAAGCACCCACCATATCTCTAAAAGAAAAAGGGAGGAACAATTAATATTACAAGAAAATGTTAAAAAGAAATCTTTTAACTAATTTCATATTCGAGCTATTAAGCTAAACTCTTTGAAGCATTCAAAGAGTAAAAATAACCCAAGAATCCTATCATGTTTTGAGGTTATGTCCACTTTTTCTGATTTGGTGAAGTAGTATCATGTGAAACTTATTCTTGAATAAGAATTATTTTTTAACAAGAATTGTTCTTGATTAAGAGTTGTTCTAAGACTTTTAAAAATTTTAGGTCAATTAAGTCTGCTACCCTAGCATGTCACTGTCTGCTCTCCTAGCAAGCTTTTAGGTTTTTTTGTCTCAAAGGTTAATTTGTTTGCGTCACCACTGCTTTTTCTTTTTGGAAGTCCCATTTAGCCCTGAGATTTGTTTCCTCATCAACGTCATTGTCTTCGGGTATCTATGGAAAGTGCATTCGTAGATCTCAGTCTGGATGAGGATGAACTAGAAGTCCTGCAAATTCAGCCAGATTTAAATTCGGTAAGAGAGGTTGCAGATTATAATCTGGTAGGATATTTTCTTACGGCCAGTATTATTCATTTTTCGGCAATGAAAAGTACCATGGCTAATTTATGGCACCCAGTGAAAGGGGTGCAGATTTGTGATCTGGGGGAGAAAAGGTTTTTGTTTCAATTTTTTCATGTTCTGGATATGGAAAGAGTTTTAAATGGGTCACCCTGGACTTTTAATAATCATTTGCTATTGCTGCACAGACTTCAAAGGGGAGAGGATCCATTAAAAGTCCCTTTATTATTTTCACCTTTTTGGATACAAATCCATGACGTTCCTATTGGTTATTTTTCTGAAAGTTTGGCGATGCAGTTGGGAAATTTCATAGGAAAGTTTATGGAGTATGATGCCTCTAGTCTAGGTAAAGGAATCAGGAATTACATACGAGTACTAGTTCAATTGGATATTAGCCGCCCCCTTAGAAGGAAAAAACAAGTGATGTTTAATAATGTCTGCTCTTATGTCAGCTTTAAATATGAAAGGCTAACTCTCTTTTGTTTTTTCTGTGGCCGATCAATCATAGTGATTCCTTTGCGAATTAAAAATGGAGTCGGGGTTGAGATTAAAGAGATGGGTTCGTGCACAATCCAGAAGAGCCTAGGTGATGAATAGTGTTTGGCTTAGGGAAGAAGGTGAAGCTGTAGGGGTTATCAACACAACTGTTCCTTCTAAAAGGCTAGAAAGATGGGAAGGAGTTAGAAGATTTAGAAATATTGATCCTATATTGGGTTTTAATCTGGAGGGTAGTAGCGTTTGCCCAAGGAATGAGCCAGTTAACATGCTAAAGGGTCAAAGTCAAATGGCGATGGAACATGATTTGGAGGACGAGATGGTGGTAGGGGAGGAGCGAAAAAAAAGAGCCAGAGGAGATATTGAAGAAAGTATTAATGAGAGAGGTAGAGACAGGAAATTGCTAGTTGGAAACCATCAATTATCGGCGGCTGCCAGAAGACAAGCCGACCGATCGCAATGAAAATACTAAGTTGGAATGTTCGAGGTCTGGGGAATCCTCGGGCTGTTCAAAGACTTCGGCATTCGCTGAAGGTACATAACCCCCAAGTTGTCTTCTTTATGGAGATAAAAATCAACAAGTTCAAGATGGAGAAGGTTAGACAAAGGTGTGGGTTTCAATTTGGTATTGATGTAGATTCTATGGGCTCGAGAGGTGGTCTTAGTTTAGCATGGAGAGGTGATGTTAGCATTGATTTACAAAGCTTTTCCCATCGTCATATTGATGTAGTTATTGAAGAAGATGGAAAGAAATAGAGATTAACAGGGTTTTATGGATCTCCGTACACAAGTGATAGAGAGGAAGCCTAGAATTTGTTAAGAAGATTAAGTAATCAGGGCGAGCTTCCATGGCTGGTTTGTGGCGATTTTAATGAAATATTATATGGTTTTGAAAAGAAAGGCGGCTTGCCTAGAGAGGAAAGAAAAATGGAAGAATTTCGTCAAGTGTTAGATGATTGCCAATTGGAAGATCTGGGTTACACAGGGAGCTGGTTTACTTGGGAGAGAGGTAATCTACCGGAGACAAACATTCAAGAAAGGCTTGATAGAGGAGTTGGTACAGAGGGGTGGAGAGCATTATTCCCAGATTTTCTAATTCAACATTTCCCGCATTCTTTCTCAGATCATTGTCCACTTCTTATTAATACAGAATATAAAGCCAGACGACAAGAGGGAAAAAGCTTTATGTTTGAAGCATGGTGGGTCCTAGAAGATTCTTTTTTTGAGGAAGTTAGGAAGAGCTGGGGTGATTCTGTAGGGGATTTACTGAAAAAGCTGGAAATTTTAAAAAGAGATTTAAAGAGATGAGCGTTCTAGATTCGACGTGATAGAAAATTGAAAAAACAGATCCTCACCGATAAATTAGCAATGCTTCTTGAAGCGGACAGAGACGACGAAAATCTGGCTGATATTATCGATACAAAGATTCATCTGAATATGGAGATTGACAAGGATGAAAGCTACTAGGAGCAGAGGGTTAGAATAAACTGGCTGAAACTGGGTGATAGGAACACCGCTTTTTTCACAAGCAACCGACACAAAGGAGGAAATGGAATTTGATTAAGAAACTGCAGTTTGATGATTGTAGGGTGACTATGGAGAATAAGAAAATGGAGGAAATTGCACGATCATATTTTATCAAGCTTTTTTCTGTTGAAAACCAATTTAATACTGATAGAATATTATCAGGGATTGAAGCATGCATTTCAGGGGAAGATAATTTTAAGTTGAAGGCCAAATACACAAAGGAGGAGATCCAAACAGCGTTGTCAGAAATGGGTCCAACAAAAGCCCCAGGGGAAGATGGTTTTCCAACCATATTTTATCAAAAATGTTGGCCGATCATTGGAGAAGATGTCTCAAACTATTGCCTTCAACAATTAAACAATGGTATGAACTTAAGCTCGATTAATAAGACAAATATTGTGTTGATACCAAAAGTTCCGAATCCCTTTAATATTACTCAATTCAGGCCTATTAGTTTATGCAATGTGATTTATAAGTTAATAGCTAAAGTAATAGCAAATCGGCTTCGAATAGTATTGCATAAATGCATTGATTCTGCGCAAAGTGCCTTTGTTCCAGGGAGGTTGATCACTGATAATGTGTTACTTGCTTATGAAATTCTGCACACTCTAAAAAATAAGAAGGTTGGGAGGAAAGGGCTAATGGCAGTGAAGTTAGATATGAGCAAGGCATATGATAGGGTGATTGAAATTTTGTGAGAAGGGTAATGATAAAGATGGGTTTTGATGTGGGATGGATTGAAATGGTTTTGAAATGTGTTTCTTCAGTTTCTTATTCTGTGGTTTTCAATGGAAACGTAAGTGAAAGTTTCCTTCCAACTCGTGGTCTTCGGCAAGGGGATCCTTTGAGCCCGTTTTTATTCTTATTTTGTGGGGAAGGGCTTTCGAGTTTGATGAGGCTAGCGCAAGCTGGGAACGAACTTAAAGGGGTCAAAGCGAGTCGCAGTGGGCCAGCTATTTCTCATTTATTATTTGCGGATGACTGTATTTTGTTTGCAGAAGCTACAGAGAGAGGTGCATTTTCTTTAAAACAAATTTTGATGGAGTATGAGAAGAATTCAGGACAATGTGTTAACTACGAGAAATCCTCTGTTTTCTTTAGCACAAACACTCTAGAAAGGGAAAGAATGGCAGTTTCACGGGTTCTGGCGGTACGGCGATCAAAGGACATTGAAAGGTATCTAGGGCTCCCTAGTATGGTGGGTAAGAAAAAGCGTTTGTCTTTTCAAAATCTGAAAGATCGGTTTAAACAAAGAATAGACAGCTGGAGTGTTCGATTTTTATCATAAGGGGGAAAAGAAGTCTTTATTAAAGCAGTTCTTCAAGCTATTCCTACGTTTTCGATGGCATGCTTTCTACTCCCAAAAACTCTCTGTACAGATTTGGAAGGTATAATAGCGAAATTTTGGTGGCAAAAAAGTCGAAATAGAAAGGGTATCCATTGGTGCGCTTGGAAAGATTTATGTCTTTTAAAATAAGATGGTGGCCTTGGTTTTCAAAATTTTACGAATTTTAATATTGCGTTACTTGCAAAACAGGGGTGGCGTCTTATTAATTTTCCAGATTCATTATTAGCGCGCGTGTTAAAAGCAAAGTATTATCCTAACTCAAATTTTTTAGAAGCTCGGTTAGGAAATCTACATTCACTTACCTGGAGAAGTGTCTGGGCTGCGAAAGGGCTCCTCGATAAAGGAATGTGCTGGAGAGTCGGAAAGGGGGATAAAATTTCCATCTGGGATGATTTGTGGATTTCGGGTAAGGAGGCAGATAGGATTCCGAATCAAAACAACAATGAAAACATTAAGTTAGTGTCCGATTTAATTGATGCCACTAGTCGAAGTTGGAGATCTGAAATAATAAGAAGTACCTTTCCAGGTGATATAGCGGGAAAAATTTTGCAAATCCCTCTTGCGGAGTTAGCTCATGAAGATTTGCAGGTTTGGCGTGGGGAATTAACAGGGGACTTCTCTGTCAGGAGTGCCTATAAACTATTACAAGATGCTAGCCAAGATCCTATTGATATTAATTTACAAGCAGTGGTAAAGAATTTCTATAGGAAACTATGGAAACTGGATATCCCAAAAAAATTCAGATTACAATATGGAGAGTATCTTGGAATATTTTCCCGTCGTTGGTGAATCTCAGGAGCAAGCGGGTGGTTAACGATGCTCAATGCCCTAGATGTCGACAAGCAGAGGAAGATGGTTGCCACATTTTTCAACATTGTCCTGCATCAACCGAGATTTGGAGTCAGTTACAGCTAAACTGGGTGCTAAATCACAATGATCTAGGCTTATGGGACTGGCTTACATGGATTTTTGAGACAGGGTGTAAGGAACAGATTCGACTATTCTGTTGCGGACTTTGGTTCATCTGGTTCAGCAGAAACTCGCTACTGTATGAAAAACGTCCTCTATCAGGTGCGAAAATAGTCAGAAAGATTAATAGATTTGTCTCGGAATTAGATGCAATAAGAGGTGGAGACAATATACCTCGGTGTACTGAAGGATTTCATCAAATACCCAGTAGAGGAAGGGCGACGATTCAGTTCGACGCGGCTTTTGACATCGTACACTTAAATCGACTCTTGGTCTCTTGATGCGAGATAAAAATGGGAGGTTCTGCTTCAAGCGCGCATCCACTCCAATATCGCAACCCCATTCACGGCGGAGGCATATGCAGCGTTGCAAGTAACAAAATTGGGTGTCATGATGAATTTCAACAAAGTAATGATTTTGGGAGATTCAAAAACAATTATAAAGAAATGTCAGAGCACTAATATGGACAGATCGGTCATCGGAGCTATTATCAAAGATATTCACAGGCATTCAAGTAATTATCAAGAGATTGAGTTCATTTTTGTTCCCAAATCGAAAAATCATTTCGCTTTCATCTTTATTGCGGCAACGCTTTAAGAAGGGATGAGAGCTATTACACGGTGGGGTCTCTCGATCGAATCATCAGCGGTGGATCTTAACCAAAGAATGTTCTTAGAGAAAATAGAAGACGGCCAGGAAAGGGGATGTAAAGTCGTGATTGTTCTTAAGGGGAAGAGAATGCTAAGATGGTGAGAAGGGGGGTAAGGATGGACTCGGAGAAGGCAGGGAATGAAATGAAAGTCGATGGAATGGTGAGCGGTGAAGGGGTGAGAGATGGAATCGAAAAGGGCAAGGAAATGGTTTTGGAAGTTTGAAAAACAGGGGGCTGAACATTATGGTAGCAGATATTAATTAATGGTTTGGGGAACTGCTATTTTTTTACTGCTGGGTCGGCGATTTGAAAGGTCACTGCGCATTGGGTGGACTCCAGCTGGTGCTGATTAGACTGGATGTTAAGTTTATCTTTAATTTCTGTTTCAGTTTGGTTTGTTTCTAGGTAATTTGTTTTAGTTAGTTCCGATAGGATCTTATGTTTTTGCTTCAAGTTTTCTTTCTCTGTTTTGAGTGGGCTAAAACTGGGCCTGTTTCTTTGTTTTTTTTTTCTTTGCCTTTTAATAAAAAATCCAGTCTGATTTTTATTCAAAAAAAAAAAAAAGAGTTGTTCTAACTTCTAACATGTTCCAAACATGAGCTATCCTCAACATAGTTGTTCTTGGTTGAGATTGTTTCAAATAAGAGTTGTTATCAACATAATTTTTTTTTTTGTGGTTCTACTTTTCTTAAAAGAGTTTGTTCTAAATAGTGACTATTTTTGAAAAATATTTGTTCTAATTAGAAGTTGTTCTGAATATAACTATTATTGAAGTGTAGTTATTATTATTAGTGTTGAGTTGTCGGTTCAATTGTCAATACATAATAATTAAATCATTTCTCTTATGACAACTGACTCGTGACTACGTTCCTTTTTCATTAATCATGTAATGTCAATGAGATTATATCATTTACCCTTATAAGGCTATGATTCCATTATTGTGGAATGATGCTACATCATGTAGAAGACATATACCCAACCTATCAACTTTCAGTTCCTTATCTGTTTAAACTTAGGCTTTCAATACATCAAAGTATACGAGTCACGCATATATAGTTCATCATCCTCCTAGAATTAAGGTATGTCACACTATGGACGTCACAAGTGAATAAATCCATATATAGATTTAGGATAAATTGAACTTGGATCTTGTCTGATGTATTGTCAACCCAAACAATGACATTTATATCTCTATTTTCTAGGAGTCATCAGCTTCGATGCTCAAGACAAGACATTTCTCCCATTGGACTTAATAGTCAACATAATAGTCTTTCAATCAATTTGCTCAATTTCAATTAGACTACAAATTGTTTTGATTATCTACTAATATAAATTGTCTTCTCGCATTATGACCCGATTACATAATACAACTTAATATTAGTTAAACATTAGATAACCAATAACTCAATATTTGTTTACGTTTTGTTTTCCATGTAAAATTTGTTGAAGACATATACAAATGATATAAATATATGATGGAATTTTATTTAAATCAATCTATTCGAAAAATTATAAGTATAATGACGAATATACTACACTTAGGGCACTAAATCCTAACAATCTCTCATTTACCCTAGTGAGATAAATAAGTCATATTTAGGATTCACATACCCTCTACATATTTCTCAAAACTCCTAGCCACCAGAGTTTTAGTAAACGGATCCACTAGGTTGTTCTCAGATGCAATTTTAACTATATCCACTATTCCGTCAACTATTGACTCTCAGATAATGTGATATTTCCAATAAATGTGTTTTGTCCTTTGATGTTTTTGTGCCTCTTTAGTATTAGTTGTTTCTATACTCTTAGCAATTGACCTAAATAAAAACAAACCAAACAATTGGTTTTTTTATTTGTTCTTAATTTTTTCCCCTTAAGCATAGTAACGATGTTCACCGGTAAAGTGAATATTAAAAATATTAGAATATGATAAAATTATATTAAATGTTGTTTTAATTCAATTTTCAAAAATTGTTAATATTATTTTATTTTAATATTTTGTATATACAAATAATTAAGTTTATCCAATATAAAAAATAAATTGATGTATATATTTAAATTATCATCAAACCTTTGTATATATAATTACCCCAAATTAAAATTCATGTATCAAATAATACTTGAATCAAAATTTATATATAATTTTGATATTTATTCCCTAAAAACCACAGAAAATTTACTTATATAGCATATTCAATTAAAGGATACCATTATTTATTCCAGAAAAACACACAGAAAACGAAAAGAAAAAAAAGGATCATTTATGGAGCTACTAAATGGATCCCTGAAGCAACTAAAATCCAGTAATCTATCTCAAGGAGTTGCCATTTCGGAGGGTGGAGATTGAACCGAAGCGCATCCGCAGCTACAGCAGGCTCCGCCTGGTGGTGGAGGCCCGCAACATACACAAGCAGGACATACAACTGTAACAGAGAATATCAATATTAAAAAATCAAAGCCCTTAAACAAACTGCCTCAAATTTTCTGGTCAGGAATATATGTACACATATATATGTAGTGGTTTACAGGTTTGTACCAGGAGGACGAGCCGTAGCACAAGGAAACATGGGAGACGCAACCAGAGAGGAAATAACAAGGGCTATCAGTACAGATCTTGGGTACTCCCCTGCCATATTTGTCAGCGACTTCAAAACAGTGTGATAATAGGATTTGATGGTACAAATCCACCATAATTATATGTACTTCTTAATGAAGTCTTAGATATGGATATGTATGAAAGTCGTCTGCAACTTGCATATTTTTTATTTGAGTACCAATTTTCCAGTCCAAAACATGACAATTTTTTGGTACATCAGTAATTTTTCTATTTTATTTCACCTACACTTGCCATTTTGTTATTCTTTTCATTACACAGATTACAACTTACTCTGGGTCAGATGCTTCTCTCGATTAACTCAAATATTATTATTTTTTGTGTGTATTTTCATTTGATGAAGTGTTAAAACAAAATTTTCGAATAAAATAAAAATAAATGAATTTATTACCGACAATTTTGTCGTCTTCAGGAAAAAAATGTTGGACTAAGGAGTTTATTGATTTTATTTTAATATATAAATGAAAACTCCGTCCACATTTTTACTATATTATCTTAAATTTTCGTCGGTTTTTTTCAGTCAATGCTGTGGTTGATGTTATCATGATACAAAAATATGTTTGATAAGATAGATATCAAATAATATTGGTTAAGAAAAATAATACTAATTTGGTGGACAATTGTTGAGACGCTAGAATTACTTTCATTACAAGGCAAATAGATAAATTCATTGCAGCCATTATTTTTTATACAGGCTTTTGGCAAAGCAACTATGATGACATCTCAGTCATCAAATTATTCTCTATGTATAAGAACGCTAGCTAGTTGACCGCCTTAGAGCCCAGCTGCCCAGGAATTGAAGTGGCGAGTGAGAAAGAACAAGGATTCACCATCTTAATTTTGCTGGGAAGTACTGCAGGGGAATAAACAAAATTGCAATTGCAGGACACATGATGAGGATTAGGAGGAATTAACTCAAGTTTCAAATTGTTCTTACCTTTTCTATGAGGGAGAGATAGTATGGCTTCACCTTTTCGACATCGATCCGAACTTTGCTCTTGCTGTAAAGATCATATTTGCTGCACAATTTGTAAGTTGACCAAAAAAACTATTCAGTATAGGGTAAAAATCAGGATAAGGAAATGGGCTGTAGGTACTGTGATTGGAATCCATGTCGTACTTGAATATTTCGAGCCACTTGAGATTCTCGACATCCTCCCCGTTCATCAGTTGCTTGTATGACCCTGACCTATGCAAGGCTGCAACATAAAGGCAAGTGACTCGGTTCAATATATAAATTGGAATTGAAATAAGGCTTCGAAGACCTGGAACTTTTTAAACTGGGGACTCGGTACTTACCATAGAATGAATGGTATCTGATAATGAAAAGAGCTGCTGATGGCAGAGTCGTATTGTTCTCTTTAGCCACCTGAATATATTATAGATTCCAAAATTAGTTCGTATCGTCGCATTTCTCGATACTAAAAAGAAGGCGTCGGAATTCATATCCTACCAGATACATGTAGTCATCATGCCCCCATGACATCATAACATTGTTAAGTCCACAGCCCTCTGAGTACACTCCATATTTAGTGTTGTAAGCAGGGTTGTGGTAGTCTGGATTTTCCTCAAAATACTGTAGCCACGATATACTAGGATCAGAGATTATATGATGTAAAGATATATATAAACTTGTTCTTTTTATGATATAAAGGTCTAAAACCCAAAAGGAATTACCTTGTGGTGAACAATTGATTTGTCAAAAGCACAGCCAACAGGATATGTATCACCTAAAACACCAAGGATCATGATTTGATATTTAGAAATACAATGAAGTACTATTATAAACTATTGCAAATAGTAAACCAGACTCACCTACAACAGCCCACTGAGGAAGCCCTCCAAAGCTAGGATGAAGAAGCACTTTTCCAAGGTCTAAACCCCATAAACAAACAGAACAATAGTTAACACACATTTTGCAAACCATGAATCTTAATTCTAGAATCTCAAGAAATAAAATTAAAAAAAAGTTTCAAATAATTACCATGGATAAGGCCTGTGAGGTGCAGCCAGTCCTCATCAGGATAGTCGTTTCGGATAGCCTCAGCTGTTTGCAGCAAGTGTTCAATCTGAGGCTCATCCAAGTCAGGGTCACTCTCATCAACCACATCATTAAGAAGTTCACAGCATTCCCATATGCTCATCTCCACCTTGTCTAAATTTCCATACTCTTTTCTCATTCTCTTGACCTGCAAATTGAGTTGAATTTATTTAGTCCATACTTGTGTGTCAGGGAAGATAAAAAGTGATGGCACATAGAAGCACAGGATTACATACAAAGTCATATGTCTGGTTGATATGATTGATTCGATAGAAGTTCTCAACACCCTGTTGCCTCTCACTTTCAACATGATAATCTCTGCAGTTTGCAAATACAAATTGGACCGATCAAGCACACACGTTGGCAAGGCAGGTATAGAGTACTCAACCAGGTAGAAAAGAAAATTTCCTGTTGGTGCATTTCTGGGCCATGTCATGGGAATATGTTAAACATTAACATGGACCAAGACAACATAATCTAGCTCAGGTCTGAAATAAAGGCTTAGGACCAATAAATGATGAAGGCCTTATTAGTCATAATTAATTTCGATTTGCTTTACTACTGTTTCCGGATCACAGAAATATGCACATCATCAAAAAAAATAAATAAATAAATAAAGAGAGGGAAAGATGGGTCCTTTGTCATTTTTCCTTGATGGGGAAATAAAGTATATAGCCTTGATTGATTTGATGAATAGGTCTGTGGCATGTACTAATCTGCACATTTGTTTGTTTACTTACGTAGATTTTGTTCATATTTTGGTACTATTATCCATATGAGGCTTTCAAACAGAATTTTGTTGATGTACGTCCATTTGGCCATTGGTCTTTGCACTTATAGTTACAGCAACAACAAAAAGTTCTACCTAAAGGTGTGGCCAAAAGAGTTAGTATGTGGCATCATAAATCCCCCATTCAACACCCCTTCTTTCTCAACATCATCGGCCTTGTTAAACCCTGCTTCAATTCCTGATATACAAAACCAAAATCACCAAAAAGAAAGAAAAAAAAAACATATTCCATACAATTAATTAATGACTTAAAATTATATATGCATTAAAATCCCAGAACTCAATATCTTAAAACAGATGTTTCTTTTCTTTTTTAAAAGAAAAAAAATTATGAGCGAAGTAAAACATAAACCTGATTTTTTTTTAAGCCAAAAAATATATAAAATAGCAAATAAAATCACATTGAACAACGAAAGCTTATGGGATTAGTGGTGAAAAAAGAAAAGAAAATCATGAATAATTACCAAAATCAGGTTGATCAATGAGGATAGTCATCTTGAATGAAAAGAGAAGCGAACCCCAAATATCTAAACGAAAAAACAATTTATAGTGATATTAAAAGAAGTTGAATGGTGCATGAAGCAAAATATCAAGGTATTTATAGTCAGGTGGGAAAAGTCCTTGATAGAGAATTTCCAGATCCTATGTCCTTCCCTGAAAATTTTATGTCCTTCCCTGAAAATCTATAAACTTTGCTCCCTTATTCATTATCTTTTTTGTGATGTAGAAATGTTTGTTTACAATAATTTTAAGAGTCTTTAGGGTAAAAGAAGCAAAGCTCCAGTGTTGCACCGCAAGTTGGCAAAGGGGAGACCCAGTTCACTGGGAAATAGCTGGCTTTATTTTATTTACTTAATATTTGGTTCCTATCTTTAGACCAAAATATCAATGTCACGGCTGAGTCAGCTTATGGTTGGATACCACAAATTTATATGATGATGTCATGTCCACTTGATGTGGTGGCACCCATCCACTGGACTCCCTTTGTTCTTATTAGGCGTTTCAACGTGATCACTGCCTTCCTACATTTTTTGACGGGTCCCACTGAATAAAATTAATGGCTCAGGTAACCACACATTTACATATAGTCGGAACCCTTACTATTGAGATGCATATATTTTTAATATTAATAGATCAAATATTGAGTTCAAAATAATCATATAAATATTTTTTATACAATCAAAGCTTGTATTATAATTTAAGAGAAGGTACCGAAACCATTAAGATTCAAACCTTAAGCTTTAAGTTATTTGTCGAGTAATTTTATATTATATCTTATTAATTAAAGTATTTAAATATTTATACATATTATTACAGTTCACGATGGGACTTTACTGTTTTGTCTTGACTCTACCATTTTTAGCATTGACATTCTGTGCGTGCTTCAGGCCTGCTGGACACGTATTTCACTCTGGGTTGTCTGTGGAACACGCAGTCCTTTCTATTCCTAGTACTGACATTCCTTGCGAGCTTTAGGCCTGCTGGACGCACGCAAGTTGAGACTGCGATCTTCACTTAGTTCATGCGAACTAAATCCGCGAGCCTGCCATGCGAGCTAGGTTCACGAACACCCATCGATGTCCTTTCATGGTTCGCTTCTCACTCAATCATCTAGTAGGACCTATTCGAGTCACAAATAGATGATTCGGATCCTATCAGAAACTTTGGTTGGTAGTCACTTATGTATAACAGTATTAATATAAAGCTTTAACCATTTATTCTTTTGAATTATTAGCAAATATGTTAAAATATCATAATTTATCGTATATTTTAATTTAATAAAATATAATTATAAATGTTAAATATAACATAATATTTCTTTTCGAGTTTATAGGTATAATTACAATTATAAATTATGCATATTTAATTAAAATCAAATATTATAGAACATAACTTAACTAATAATCTAATTTTAAAGGTTATATTAGTTATTTTATTATTTTTTAAAATAATATAAACGGATCTAGTAGTCTAAATAAATCTAAAATGAAAATCTAGATTACTTAAAAAAAGGTGATTTTAAAAATTTATACTTTAAAATTTGGATTTAGATTTAGAAAATAATGTAAATTGATAATACATATAAAAAAAATAATGTATTCGTGGCTATTTCTGAACTTTTTATTCAATCTAAATTTTTGGACAGCCAAGCCAACGTCGGAGGTGAGATGTGGCAGTCGCATAGACGTACAAACTAGGTCTGAGAGTAGGGGAGTGGGACACGTGTCATTGTTGCAGACTCGAAATTGGCTAAAAATTGACCCAATTTGGGTGGGTTTGGTGGACTTCTACCATCACAAATCTCAAATTTGAAAATTGTATGGATTAGCTAGATTAAATTATGGTTTTTTTTTATCACACTCAATTAATTTAATGGATTTAATTTTTTAATATCATTTAAAATATCACATTATTTCTATTAAAATAATTGTATTTTCACTATTTCTTTTCACTTATTAATTTATATTAGTTGAATAATATTATTGTTCTTGACAAACAATGTCACGGCTCTTGAAGAATCCCTATTCTCTTCCTTCTAAAATTTTCAAAGTCAAATATCATGATGGAGGTTTTTTTGAAGCTACAGAAGGGTACAAGCCCTTTTTCTTATTATAAAATATTAGAATTAATAAATTAACTTAGAAATTTTATTTAATGGAAGAAAGATTTGAAAAATAAAAAAATTAATTATTTTCATCAATTGTTAATATTGTATTATGCTGGAACTTTTGAGTGTTTAATTAGTGTTAGAATAAGTTGTAGAACGTGATTATCTCTTGATGTCTCATAGATTGTTTAAATTGATGTTAAAATAGGTGTATATTCCAAAAAGTACTTTTGAGTTGACATTATTAACATTAAAGGATCATATTTTTAGGGTCAAACTAGCAAAGGAATGAATATTGTTTGAAACTCTTGTTTAATTAGCTAAAGTTCCTTGTGATAAAACATTGCATGTATTTTTTGTCTCATTCAACAATAGTAAAACAAACTAATTTAAAATAGTCAAAGTCTTTATTCTGTCATATTTGACTTTTGATTACATCACCAACATTTTAAAATAACCAGGCATTTTCTCGTATAATTTGGAGTAAGAGGTAGAGAAATTTGATATGCTTGGAAAAGTTATCTTTATCCTTATTTTATTTTTATGTTTGAGAGTTTTGAAGCTGATAGAAAATTACTTTATAAATAATTTTATTTAAATATTTTTCAAGATAATTTATGAAGATAATCATCAACATTTAAGCATGTGATAAAGACTCGTTTTTTGGTTGTTGATCATGTTGAAGTAAGACTTATAAATAGGCTAAAGGTCGATTTCCTATTTAGTCGTTTGGAGGTAGGGTTAGACACTCCTTGTTAGGGATTTTTATGGAGAGATATTAAATGTAAATGAGGCATTTGGCAAGAGTGATTTTTAACGAGTTTGATTTTGGGGTTGCAATTATCTATTGGAAGGGATAGATTGAGTTTTAGCCAATACTTGTACTAGATAAACTGTTGAATAAAATCATTGCTTGAGTAAGGCTTCATAGTAGGATTAGTGAATCTGAATTTCGTTAACAAATATCATGCATTATGCAAACTCTTTAGTTCTGTCCCAACTTTTATTCCAATAGAAAATAGAATGAAACAAATCACATAGATGATATAATGCAAATCTAGAATAATCTAATTGAGAATCTACGAACAACATTTACGCATAATAATAAATTTATTTTTAGTTGAATGGTACAAAAACAAATATCAATAAAAAAATAAAATATGGCGATTAAATTTATTCATTAACTTAAAAGATTAAATAGTATTGTAATAGCCTGAATTTTCAGTGGTGTCGGAACGGTGATTCGAGGTCACTAAATCCGACAAGTGAGTAGAAAATATTATTAATTTAGTGAGTATAAGTTAAATGTGAAGTTAGGAAAAAAAATTGAAATAGTAAATAGTGTACCAGAAAAAAATAATTAGAATCGAAAACGAGGTATCGAGACCTCAGAGATTTTTAATCTAGCCATAAATATTCTATAAATATTTATGGAGTGTTAATAAGTTAGTATTAAAGTTTCACAAAGAAATTTTAAAGTTCCGATAGTTAATTGAACAAAAGGACTAAGTTGTAACAAATGCAAAGTTATGAGAAATGATTAAATAGCTTAAATGATAAAAGAAAGAGGGCTTAAAGGCAAATAGACCCAAGGTCTATTTGGGCTGGACGGCAAGGGCATGAAATCGAAAGAAAATAAGGAGAATTAAGGGCAAAATTGGAATATTGCAAAATTTACTTAATAAAGCTAGGACTAAAGTGGAATTATCTAGATTTCTCTTTATTTTTCTGCATTCTCATCAGCAAAAACACCATAGAAGGGTTTCCCTAGCTGGTTTTTCATATTTTTACCGCAAATCGAGAACCCAAGCAAGTCGATGAAAAGAAAAAGTAGTGATTAGTCTCTGAATTTTCTCAAATTCAAAATCGACTCGGAGTAAGTTCACATGGCTAAAATTTAATGATTAAATGCTAATTTCATGAATTATATAATGTATGATGAGATATATTTGTTGATGAATTGAGAATAAAACAACAATGCGAAAACCGAATAAATGATCAAATTGAGTGGAACATCGGATTTGAGTACTTCTGATCAGTGACAAGTGATAAGTGGTAGCTTTAGCTACACTTATCTGATCAGTGACAAGTGACAAGTGATAAGTGATAGCTTTAGCTACACTTATCCGATCGATGACAAGTGACAACCGATAAGTGGTAGCTTTAGCTACACTTATCCGATCGATGATAAGTGACAAGTGACAAATGTGATCTGTGTAAGACCGTAGCGGGGCTATGGCTTCGAAAGTGATAAGTGATCATACGCAAGAACATAGTTATACTATGACAAAGTGGAAGTGAAGTACTCAATTTTTCGTAACTGTTCCTAATTTGATTAAGAATGGTAAGTGACAAAAAGGGCCCAAAAGAGTTAAAGTCAATGGATAAAAGGTAGTGAGTTTATACAAGAGGACTCACCAAATTGTGGTTGACAGTGAACTTAGTAATTGTGTATAATGCATATGTATATGAATGTTTGGTAAGATTTATATTTTATGCCTATGAACTTACTAAGTTTCTATAAACTTACTTGAGTGTATTTAATGTCTCATGTAGATTGACGTAAAATATATCTGAAGATCGGATCAACACCGAGGATCACACTATCAAGATTATCTCCGGTAGCTTTTGTAAATTTCCTTTTTGATTTATATGGCATGTATATGGTTTGATGATTATATAAATACTAAAACTTGTTTAATGAATATGTATTAAAGTAAAGAGTGATGAATATGCTAAATAATATAATTATAATAGAAGTATGATTTGGTATCAAATTGGATTGAATTGGATTGGATTGGATTGGTTGGTTTTAAAATTTCAGGGAAGATTGGATATTTATAAAGGGACTATATTGAATTCATAATAAAAAAAAATATATTAACTCGTTAAACTTAGGTAATGTCTCATACCCTATTCTGGCGACGAAAATGGGTAAGGGGTGTTACAAGTATAAGGTACATATTGTTTTCTAAAAATAATATATTAAACCAGATTACATTATTTATTTACAAATATAAATTAATTTGATTTATACAAAATTTAAGAATTGATTTAATTATAATTAATCGTAAGTCGTAACTCAGAAGTGCATACATTTTCAAACAGAAAAAAGAAATGCTAATATTAAATTTTCTTAAAGACAGTGTGTAATTGTAACAGGAAAAAAATTATTTTATCATAATGATTCGAATAAGTAATTTTAAAAAAAAAATATAATAAATATTTTCAAAATTATTTTTATTGTTATATGATTATCAATTGATTTTTTTTTTTAATTTCAAAATATCATATCAAAGAGAATTTTAAGGATGATAACAATTTAATTTAAAATTTTAAATTCTAAAAATAAAAAAATTATATTTCAAATATACAAAGTATATAAAAAATAAAATATATTCTAAAAATTAAAACTTTATTTTTTAATTTGATAAAAACAGACAAAAATACGAGTTTTATTAATTTATATTATGTCAGAAAGTGGTTAGAAATTTATTTGTTTTATCTAATAGTTTGTTGTCACTATCTGAGCTCTTCTCCCACCCAATGTATTAACAACTGTCATAAAACTAACGAAAATTTGCAGCATCATAAAAAGATAACACATACATAAAATATTATTTAAAAACTAAAAGCCTTCTGAATTTCGTATTATTATATTTCTCATTTTAGTGCTAAATAATTTTATAGTTGCATCTAAAAGTTGAATTATTTTACTTAATTAATCAATTAAAATCTCATAAAAATAAAAATTTTCCCGTCATAAGCTTTTAGTGTTAGCTTATCGTTATTTATGAGGTCAATAGTTAATATGGTGAGATTTGAAAGGGACTTAATTTTGGATTTTATTTTATTTTAATTTGGAAAGTGAGATTTTGGCGATTGAAATATTTTGAAAGAAGAGGCTGCAGTGTGGTGCTTTACAAGCAACAGTGAGGGAAGAGGTCGAAAGGAGGGAGGGTTTAGAAGTAGGCAGAAATTGATTGCTTCATCATCATCGCCACCATCATATATTTTAAGCCACGAAAAAGAATATTTGCTAAATTTGTTATTTAATTATTAGTATTTGAGAACTTCAGCTTCAAGTAACTTGGTATGTACGTCTACCAATTCAGTTTCTTTCTGTTTGTTTTTTTTAGAAAATTTCAGGGCATGTATATATAGATTTTGGTGTTATGCCATGAAGCCTTGAAGGATCAAATGTCTTCTCTCTTCAATATTATATGCCCATATGCTTTGACATTCCATTTCAAAGAAATTTTGTTTTGCATGTTTATATTTCCAAGTTCCCAAGGCATGACTTGAATGCAGTGTTTAAGTGTGTTGCTAAAAACTCTAATTAGGAGTAAAGTCCAAATTTATTATGAAGATAGGCCATTCACTCTCCATATTACTATTTTTGTCTCAATAACATTGTTTTATCATTTATGTGCAAATCTAATATCTTTAACATCTACAAGTTTAAATGATTTTTTTGTGGAAAAAAATCTTTATTCTCAAAATAACTACTTTCGAAATTTTATTTAAGAAAATGCACCATAAAATTGTGATTATTGGCCCTTTAGGATAAAAAAAGAGATGAGGAAAAAGAATTTTATTTTGATTGTTTTTTAAGTCTAATTCCAATGTCGAAGTTAGTTTAAGATGTTAACTATTTCTCTTACTTTTTCTTTTAATTTTCTAATATTGTACTATATAGGTTCAAATTTGAATATAGTCCATGTATTTATCAATTTACTTTTATTTACTTAATATTAATCTTTTTACTTTTTAACTTCCTCATTTTCTTTCTCTGTTAATTTTTTCCATGGACTCTATCAAAATATTAAATACAATCACAAATTTAGTCCCTCAACCTTTACAATTTTTGTTAATTTAACCCATTCTCTCTTTTTCTTATATAAAAATACTAAAAAGAATTTTAAAATTATATAAAAATTTATGGACTAATTGAAATAATTTATAAAATTTTCAATGATAAAAAAACACTGAAACTTAACACCAAATTAGAAATCATTATTCAATTAATTATGAGTTTATTGTTACAAATTGAAAAACTAATTTTCTTAATAATAAACTTTAAAAAACTCTCTTTCAACTCTTCACACTTTCTTCTTTCATATAAATTTTTAAAATTTTTAATAATTAAAGCAAAAATAGAAAAATAGAAATCAAATTGACAAAATTTGTGAAGCAACTGATTTGTGATCGGACCTAATTTTTTAACTGAAAATGAGCAAATCTAAAATGTAAAGGGACCAATTTTGGGCAAATAAAAGTAGAGGGACTATATCCGCACACATCGATAAGTATAGGGACCATACTCAGAATTTAACCTATTATATACACACACTTGCACTGGGATAATGATTTCGATAGTCTTGAGACATCACAGTGGTTAAAATAGTTAAACAAAGGAAGAGATTAGCTAATTATACAACAGACTTTCTCATTTAGATGATTAGAAGTTCTCTACTCTCAGGCTTGTGCCCAACACAAGGCTAAAAAAGTTCTAATGCTCCATTGAAATGGGAGGAAAAACAATGGGTTCAAAATTTCATTCTCTTAGCTGGACCTTGATCTATGATGGGATCAACAGCAGGAGGTTGAGGTTCTGCTGTTTGCTGGTTTTCTGGCTCTTTCTCTGCTTCTGTTGTAGGCGGAACAAAGCCATCTGGAAACGGAGGTGGTGGAGGGGCTGGTGGTAACTGCAATTGTCACACACAGGTTCTTCTCAATATCATTAAGAAATCACTGACACTTCTTCCAAAATCAAGAGGGACTACTAAATTTCATCATAAAAAAATGTTGTGATTTCTGATTTATCACAGTTTACATGAAAGTACGTGAAACCAGTATGAATTGTATACAAACATAATCGGCCAAAAACAACCTATAAAAACATCAGCCGAGAGGCGAGACAAGTGGACAACAAAACAATAAAATCTGAAATGAAAAATGTTAGTCCCTTGTATTACGGATCCTATACATTGTAGACATTAAGATGAATATATGAGCATAGGTAAAAATATTACATTACATAGGTTACCTTTCGCTGTAAAGAGGCAAGAATATGATCCACACGCTTAACTTCCTTGAGGTCAATTGCCTCTTTACCACCCTTTGGTTCCGAAGTTTCACTTTCATTTTCAGTATCAACTGCATCAGAAATTCAATTCAAACAGTGTAAAAAGGCAACAATGAATTATGTGGCCAAGTACAGGAATGAATCCTTACAGAGTTTAAACAGGGGATATTAATATTAAATTTAAAGGAAAACGAGAAGACCAAAAAAATGGTGGGGGATTTACCATATCCAATCTTCTCCAACTTTGATGCAGCAGTTGTAAAAGCTTTTGATATATAATAGAGGGTGCGTCCCTGTCACATGGATAATTTATCAATATATAAAAGATGATATGCATACAAAGACTATATGTGAAGGAACAATACAGATAGAATGATAATATCTGATGGAAAACAATAGAATTCTATTCCATGAAACTCTATCCACTCATTAAACCCCTTTTTTTTTCCCTCTTTGTTTTCATTTCTGGATGTTTTTTTTTCATTTCGAGGTGAGGAATACAAATGGCCAAGACGTATGAATGGGAAACCAGTTTTGGTAATATTCCAACGAAAAGAATGCTGTAACCAGACTGAGATCAATTGAGTCTTTAGGTGATAGCATTGTTTTGTTATACAGACAAAATAAGAGAGGAAAACAATACAACGGAACTTACAACTCGAGCTGCAAAGACATTGCAAAGTTGTGGTGCTTGATATATCGAACCATCCAAAATATAGTATGCTAGCATCGGTGTTACTTTCTCCGCACTGTCCCTCTTTTGCTTACGGATAATGAAGAGGTGTGGCTCCAAAACTTCACTAAGCATGTACTCTATCCCAATCATTTTCCTATATTAAAGGGAAAATGAAAATCTCATTACTGATCTTCTAAGTACTAAATCTTTAAACTATGATTCTTCGCCATGATTTATGATATAATCATCAAGTTTTCCAATCAAATGAAATACTTTTAGTTAAATTGCAAAATCAAGTTACCTATATGGTAGGTATCAAAACATTTTCCAAGTAGATAAAATGCCAATCACAAATATGCAACTATGCGTTCCTGTTCCTCCGGCAGAATTGCATAGAAAATGCCTCATCTTCGGGTAAAAATAAAAAGCAAATATTGACCTTTGACATACCCAGATCAATATTTGTTTAAAACTCCAACTGAGTTTCATAAATTTTGACATTTTCAAGTCCAAGAAAAAAACAAAAAACAAAATCTGCATCTTGCAACATGCAACATGCCAACAAGAATTAAAACCCAGGCTTTAAATTTTCTTACGAAAGTTGAGAGATGTCAAGAGGGTGAATGGATTGCATCCTGAGCTTCTCGTTGTTGCAGGTCCAATCATAGAACGGAGATAGGGCAAAGTAATCGAAAATTAGGTTTCGATCAAGAGGGTACGTGTTTAGCCACAATTGGTCTCTGAAACATATACCTGTCATGTCCGTTCCAGGAGGCTGCATCGCTGGTGGCGGTGGTGCTTCAAAGTTTCCCCCTGCTGCCGCCTGTGATGGCGCTACCGGTGGCGTCGCCATTTTGGGGCTATGTTTTCGGGTAGGTTTTACTTAGAATTTAGCACTATATATCAGCAATCATGCTCTTTAACGGTATGAGGGCCCAAACGACGTCGTGAATAAAACGGACAACATTATTTATGAAAGGTTTTTTATAGAAATTTTTCCGATACAATGAGAAAAGAACATGTGTTTTTGTACTTTATTTGAAACCATAGACATACCTTATCATTGTCATCATAATTTTTTTGTTGTTATAATAATTTATAAAGGAAAATATTCAAACCCTCTAACCAAATCATGAATCAATTAGTGTATTGATTCGGATTAAGGAGGAAAAGCTGTTGAATTTATACCCGCTTTCAACCAACTTCAAATTATGAACTGATTAAATTAATATCAATTTTTACATTTTTTAACTAAAATTTTTGATCCAAACCAAAAAAATCCAGCCCAAATTCATTAAAATTATAAAAAATAAAGCTCACCCAACCTAAAATAAACAAATGAAATAAAAATAAACTGAACTTAAAAAATAACCCTAAATAAATGAGTAAAAACTCTATATCTACCTACAAAATTGATTCCTTCATCTTTTATAAGAAAAAAAAAAAAAAAAAACTAAAAGTTTTGGGTCTTCACTCTTTGTTATTATCCCTGCTTTACTTCTCTTCTCTGATTTTTAAATGTTGAGAAAACTAAATATCCACAAATATTGAGAAATATAAAATGTTTTCAAAGATTAAAAGAAGAAAGATTGATAAAAATATAGAATAGTACATTTACACATAGGCTTTTAAAACTTTTAAATTAAAGTGGGTTTTTTTTCTTTAATCAAAAAATTAAAAGTAGTTTCGATTTCTTAAGAGATGAAGAGTGAATTAATTTTAAGTTATCTTGAAAATAAACGGTTTAACTGACATCCATTATAAAATATGACTATTGATTGACTGAGTATTATATGAAAAACTTATTATATTTATTATTTTTCATCGATTAAATTAGAAATGAATGATCTAATCAATTTAATTATCAAATCGGTTCTAAAATCATTGAGGTAAAGTATGCAAACCCTTTTTAAAGTTCGATAAAAAAATGATTTACCTCCTTATGGTTTATTTATTAATTAATTTTATTTCTATTGTATGGTATAAGAAAATTTATTAATGGTGTGTAAAGTTATACAATATCATATGCATATGTATACACTAATTTTGTTTCACTCACAAATCTCATATTTATAGTATTTTTTTATTCAAATATCACTATATGTAATCTTTTATTGATTTATAAAAAACAAAAACATGATGATAATAATATGAATTTTTTTATAAAACATGATTTTTGATAATTTTCAATTGAACTGAGATACGAAATAACCCCAACTCAATAAAAAAATTTATTATAATAAGGATGGATAAGAAATGTGATCTAAATTTTAAAAAAAGATCTCAAATATTAAAGATCTACTACACCAACCCACAAAATCTTTGGAATAAATTTGGTTAAGAATCCAAAATGGTTTTTCTTTTCTGGCCCAACATCTTCCACTTGAGGTGAACAGTTATCAGTTTCCTTTCGTATGATTGTGGTCAAGCGGTCAATGCGATGCCATTGCCATGGCGATGCTTAACACTCTCCTTTCTCTCTCCAAATCTTGACGTCATCTAGAAATGCAACCAACATTTTCTGTGGGTGTTTCTACAGCACCATGGATTTTCTTCCCATGGAATAAGTTCCTCTCGTAAAAGCTACAATTCATTGTAAAATATTGTCAGTACCATTTAGGAAACCTGCAAAATAATGTAATTGTTTTCATCTTTACCTCAATGAAGTCATTGCTGGAACCCCAGCTTGACTTGATGAATATGGTTTTGGGTCGACAAATCCAAAAGCAGCAATCGAGAAAAGCTGCATAATCAAATGACTTCCTATAGCAGCATCTCACTCAAAGGGACTCTACATATACTAGTTGAGCAGCTAAATTCTCTCGTAGGTTTGCCAGAATCGAATCCTTGTTTGTCTGTAGAAGAAATGGGAAATTGTGTTAACTAATCACAATATTGATTACTGTTGTAAACATCATCATCGTCATCATCATAATAATAAGAAATGCTAATTAAAAAACGTACGTACCATAACACAGTGCACAAGTATCTTCAGGGTATGACTTGGTTTAAGGACAGCTTTCGCAGACAAGGGAATCTGCTTTTGTTTTTTAATAATGGGAGACCCAATACACAAGCTTCTAAATCAAGAACGTTGAATGAATTGGTAGAAGCAAATAATGCAACTCCTACATAAAATCCAAACTTAACCTTGAAGAGTTTTTTTGGGAAGATTCTAGAATATTAAGATAAAGAAATATGATATTATCTAGAAGATTAGATATTCTAGATGAACATTCTAACTATATATTAGATATTTTATAAAATCAACGACAATGATATTGACATGTGTCAACAATCCAACGGCTATTAAACTTTATAAATAGGGGTGAGAGTTTTTATTCTTACTATGATGTAAAAAAAAAGCCATAAGCAAGAGAGTGAGGTATATAGCTAGAAAGGAAAAGAGTAGTGAGGTAAGTGTGTGTCATATTGTAATTGTATGTGTATTAATAAAAGTGTTCTTTTTTTTTTTTTTTGTAATTGTAAGTCTCGGTTAAGCCTTAGGTTTTTAAACACTTAGTGAACTTAGGTCGGCTTTAATATTTTGGCCAACTCTTTGTATAAGGGTCGAGATATGCATGTCTAAGGCAACGTTTAAATAAGAGTCAGTTTTGTCCAACACTATGCTGACTTTTGTTATACCTTTCCCAACTATATAAAAGTGTTGCAATATGAAAGGCCTAAGACGACTCTTTTTGGACTACGCCGACCCTTTTTTGTCCGATACAATGAGAAAGATAAGAACATGTGTTTTTGTACTTTATTTGAAACCATAAACATACCTTATCATTGTCATCATGAATTTTTTGTTGTTATAATAATTCATAAACGAAAATATTCAAACCCTCCAACCACATCATGAATCAATTAAAATATTGATTCAGATTAAGGAAGAAAAGCGGTTGAATTATGTGCCGCTTTCAACCAACTTCAAACTATGAATTGATTAAATCAATACCAATTTTTACATTTTTAAACCAAAATTTTCAATCCAAACCAAAAAAAAACCAGCCCAAATTCATTAAAATTACAAAAAACAAAGCTCACCCAACCTAAAATAAACAAATGAAATAAAAATAAACTAAACTTAAAAAGTAACCCTAAATAAATGAGTAAAAACTCCATATCTACCTACAAATTGATTCCTTCATCTTTTATAAGGCAAAAAAAAAAAAAACTAAAAGTTTTGCTTCACTCTTTATTGTTATCCCTGCTTTATTTCTCTTCTCTGATTTTTAAATGTTGAGAAAGCTAAATATCCTCAAATGTTGAGAAATATGAAATGTTTTCAAAGATACAAGGAAGAAAGGTTGATAAAAATATAGAATAGTACATTTACACATAGGCTTTTAAAACTTTTAAATTAAAGTGGGTTTTTTTATTCTTTGATCAAAAAATTAAAAGTAGTTTCGGTTCCTTAAGAGATGGAGAGTCAACTAATTTAAAGTTATCTTGAAAATAAACGGTTTAACTAACATCCATTATGAAATGTGACTATTGGTTAACTGAGTATTATATAAAAAACTTATTATATTTATTATTTTTCGTCAATTAAATTGGAAATGAGTGATCTGATGAATTTAATTATCGAATCAGTTCTAAAATCATTGAGGTAAAGTATGCATACCTTTTTTAAAGTTTGACAATAAAAAAATTGTTTACCTCCTTATGGTTTATTTATTAATTAATTTTATTTCTATTGTATGGTATAAGAAAATTTATTAATGGTGTGTAAAGTTATACAATATCATATACATATGTATACACTAGTTTATGACATATAAATGCTGACTTTTGTTTCACTCACAAATCTCATATTTATAGTATTTTTTTATTCAAATATCATTATATGTAATCTTTTATTGATTTATAAAAATAAAAAACATAATCATAATTATATAATTTTTTTATAAACCACGTGATAATTTTCAATTGAATTGAGATATGAAATAACCCCAACTCAATAAAAAATTTATTATAATAAGGATGGATAAGAAATGTGATCTAAAATTAACAAAAAAAAAATCTCAAATATTAAAGATCTACTACACCAACCCACAAAATCTTTGGAATAAATTTGGTTAAGAAGAATCCAAAATGGTTTTTCTTTTTTGGCCCAACATCTTCCATTTGAGGCGAACAGTTATCAGTTTCCTTTCGTATGATTGTGGTGAAGTGGTCAATGCGATGCCATTGCCATGGCGATGCTCAACACTCTCCTTTCTCTCTCCAAATCTTGACGTCCTCTAGAAATGCAACCAACATTTTCTGTGAGTGTTTCTACAGCACTGTGGATTTTCTTTCCATGGAATAAGTTACTCTCATAAGAGCTGCAATTCGTTGTAAAATATTGTTAGTACCGTTTAGGAAACCTGCAAAATAATGTAATTGTTACCATCTTTACCTCGATGAAGTCTGTAGAAAGAGTTATAGGCTATTGAAGCAGTCAGAATAGTTAGTTTTTCTGTTATGAATTAGTTGAGCCTGAGTTGTATAAATATTTAATAGTTGTAACCTTATGATTTATGAGAATACAGATACATACTTTACACTTTTTGACATGGTATCATATAAGCCATTTTTTTAGCTTTGGGCTGTTTGGGCCACGTTTCTTTTCTCTCTTCTTGGGCTGGTTGTAACACCCCTAACCCGTGTCTGTCGTCGGACTAGGGTTGCGAGGCCTTACCGAACAATACACATTTCAGTATGGTCATATATTGCAATTCATGCACAATGCCATATCAACTTCTTTAATTTACTTTATAATCAAATAGCAATTATCTACTCTATCAAATCAGCCAAATATGCACATTTATAATGCATAGCCAAATAAGATCATACATGTTATATTTCCTACTTTACATGTACAAAGAAATATCAACTTCTTTACCATACGATCATTCGATTCAATTATGCACAAAGTGTTATTAACTCCTTTACAAATAATTTTAAACTCGAATAGTAACCATCTACTCAATCATATAAATCACATTCGGTCATGTGAACCACATGACCAACAAAATCATATCATGCTTATTTAATTCTTTCACATATACAGAACATTTTTATTAATTTACCTTATTAGTATCATTTATCAATTCACAAATGCAAAATGTAGCATGTATCAACCTTACCGAAATGAGCCAATTATAAGTCATACATATCACTACTCAATGCTGAATTTATATAACCAAACACCACATGTTTAAAGACCGTAAGGACATACTTCCAAAATAGACTTATAGCAAAACCGAAAATATACCAACATTAACATTACAATCAAGCCATTTTCGCATGGCTATACATACGCAAATAAGAATAAACCATATTAAAACTAGCCTATACATGCCACATAACCAAAACTCAAAGATTTTTATTTACCGAAACAATAACCGGATAGTGTGATATGGCCTCCTGCGACTTCCAACCCGAGCAAATCTCTGAAAATCTATAAACATAGGACAAATGCACAGAGTAAGCTTTGAAAGCTTAGTAAGTTGGCATATTAATAATAATAAGCAATTTAAATAACAATATTAACCTATTTTCTCAATAAATATGCTCAAGGAAATAGAATCAATATTCACATGATTTCACATTTTTCTTAAGTTCAGCTTAGGCTGTTTTTCTGAGTCACGGTCACTAATTTAATCATTTCATAAGCTACAGAACTCGAAATTAAGTTCTGTGAAATTTCCCTGAAATTAGACCCATATACCTTCTTTCCATAAAATTTCCAGAATTTTTGGTCTGGTCAATCAATACCAGATTATTCTTAAAGTTTCCCTTATTTCACTGTTCAACAGTTCTGACCTATCTTTACAAAAACCCAGTTATCTCATTGTACAGAATTCAAATAATATTCTCGTTTATTCCAATCAAAAATAGACTCATTAAGAATTCTAAACATATAAACTATGCTCCATGATTATTTTTGTACAATTTTTAATAATTTTTCCAAGACAGAACAGGGGATCACAAAGTCATTCAAAACTAGTCTCACTAAAATTTAAATATCTCATAATTTCCACTTCTTTTGCTTACTCAATTTCTTTTATATGAAAATAGACTCAATGATCTTTTAATTCATATCTCCCTCACTTTCTAATTCAATTTCCACTATTTTCGGTGATTTTTCAAAAGTACACAATTGCAGTTGTCCAGTACTGTTTTAATGCAAATTTCACTTTTTCATGATTTCTACGTATTCACTTTCATTATTTATACTCAAATTCACATTTCTTTTTTTTTTTTTCGTTTACAACACATAACATTCTTTGTACATATACTTACCTTTCATTTTCAAACATATTATATTTTCAAAGTACCTGAATCGGAATGTCATTCACTTAACCATTTATTTCTCGGAATGCCCGCTTAACCGCTCGAATAAATAAGGATACTCGATAGCTCGTAAAGCTCATACAATGCCAACGCCTCGGGCGTGGTCTTACATGTAATTAAATATCGATGCCATCGTCCCGCACGGTCTTACACGAAATCATATACGATGCCGATGTCCCAGACATGGTCTTACACGTAATCTCTGATCGATGCCAGTGTCCCAGACACGGTCTTACACGATATCACAAATCGTTGCCAACGTCCCAGACGTGGTCTTACACGAAATCATATCTTGGAATCCTATGTCATGACACATGTATCCTCTACTCTTCCTAGGGTTCGAACGGGGCTTTCCGGACGTCGTTACATTATCAGAAATTTCTCGTATTCATATATCCTGCTTCTCGAATAATTCAATATCATAATGACATATATATAACTTATTTAAAATACATGCATTTGCATTACCATTCGGCATTGAATTCAATCATACAAGTAATATGCATTTATAACATAATTTTATAATGTTTATTAAAATACTTAACTTACCTTACCTCTTATAACCATTAGGCTTATATGTACCAACATTTAGCTTATTTGTTGTATTTAAATTCCACATCGTTAATGATCCTTTGAAGCATATATTTATAACAAATCACCGGCAATAAGCACGCTAGGCAATAAAGCTCAAACACACACACACCACACTAAGCTGCTAGACTGAGATCCGATATTAAATCACCTAAGCATTAAGCACATAGGCACAGAGCCCGATTAAATTCACCAGCCCAAGGCTTGCTAGGCTCACACTGAATAATAACACTTTTAAGTCTGTCTCACACATATATTTCATATATCGAATTTCTTATATAGTTCATATACTTTGTACTAGCACTTAAATATCATATCACAATCGAATAACTTAAACATTTTAAAATATTAGCTTTAATCACATTCGGCTCTTTAAAAAATATTGATACAAAATTTCCAAATCAACATGTACTATGTTACGTACATAATTTACAATGTTTCTTGCTAAAAGACTTACCTCAGTTCGGTTTATCTAATGAAAACGGCTACTCGGTTACTTTTCGCTTTCCCGCGATCTAGATCCGTTTTCCTCATTTCTTGATCTAAACATATTCAAAATTAACCCTTTTATTTACTATTTCATTCAATTCAATCCATACACACATATTTTGGGCTATTTACAATTTAGCCCTCACATTTGCACATTTTATCAATTTAGTCCATTTTTCACAAAACATCAAATTCACAAAATCTACACATACCCATGCTTGGCCGAACCTCTCTAGGGACTATATAAGTCCAAATATTTCATCAAATTTACAAATTAGTCCTCCAAAATAATATTTTCACAATTTAGCCCTATTTAGCTAATTTCATTAAAACTTCAAGAACAAAACATATTCATCTAATTCATATCTTTCATTTAACACCAAAAATCATCAAAAAGCTTAACATATCATCAATGGCATCTCACACAAACATCATCATTTCACAAAATTAAACATGGGTTTTGTAGCTCTCAAAGCAACGATTGCAAAAACGTAAAAATTATCGAAAACCGACCGAAAACATACCTTGATTAAAGCTTACAAGAGCCGAATACACAAAGCTTCAAACTTTCTTTTCTTTCTTTGGTTTTCGGCAAGAAGATGATGAAATAAAGCCACTTACTAATGTTTCTTTTATTATAATATATTAATATAAATATAAAATGCATGTATATTAACATAATATATAAATAAACACATGTAAACATAATATGTTTACACATAGCATCCACTATCTATAATTTTGGCCAAATTGCCACATAAGGCCCTCACTTTTACAAAGCCACAACACTTTGATACCTTAATAAATAGCATACAACTTTCACATTTAATGCAATTTCATCCATTGTCAAATTAAACACACAAACATACAAATTAGCTCACGGAAATTTACCACATGCTTAGCCACATAATAACGGCACAGAAAATAATATTAATATATTATTCAGACTCGGATTCGTGGTCCTGAAACCACTGTTCCGACTAGGGTACAAACCGAGTCACATACAACTCTCCCCTTTAGGATTTTCGTCCTCGAAAATCTAACCAGAAAATAGATTAAGGATTTGCTTCCACACTATACATTTCAAATCCTCACATAACTTCGGATTTCAAATCTCTCTAATCTTACAACTGAAATTCTGATCTGACTTTCGCTGTACATCATCTCTAGCCGAGACTGCTTTATAATCAGATTAGATTGTTTTCATTTCCTGTTCAATTTCTCTGACGATATTAATCCCGTGGATCATATTTTTATAGAGCTCGATCTTGAAATAGCAGAGTTCAGTAACTGCTTATAACAACAACAGTCTTTCTTAGTTGCTTTGAAACTCTAAAACACAGTAACAAATAAATATTTCGAGAATTTGAATTGCGTTTCCTTAGATAATTAACCATATATCAGATAACTCTATCTTTTTCAATGATAAAGATAATCCCGATACAAAATTCATCAACCGTCCATTTCTATAATCAACAAAGTCAGAAATATCACATTTTACACTCATCATTGATATCATATCTCGGACTGTTGTGCATCTTGTTATTCCTCAAATTCGGATCTTTCTTCGACATTAACACTTTAAACTCTTATAGTCATCAAATATGTCACATAACTCTTTTATGCAGCTTTAACTGTATAGAATCACAAAATATCTCTACACATTCCTGAATTAGAACACATTTCGAACCATTCAATAACGTAAAGCTGAAAATCATAATCTCTTTATTGAATTCAGACTGAACCAAAACTGATGTTTCGGTCGAAATCATCTTCATGCAAAAGAAAACTTCAAAAATCGAACTAACTTTAATTTATCACAACATTTCCCAGATAGAATCGTTCCGATAGATATAATTCGATATCAAGTCTTCAAGAATACGAGTTCTTCTTCCAGACTATCCCTCAACTCGCACATATACATTCAAAGTTTATTTGCAGTCAGGTGGATAGATTCAGACACAAATAACCCAATTATCTTTTCAATCAAATAATTCAAATCAGACTAAACCACTGAATTGGTCTTTTCAAAGAAATCTTTTCTTCTCGTTAAAAGGATAACCCCAGACATATCATTATACAGATTTATATTGATCTTCTATCATTTTTACTTTTATCAATGTTGAACCTTCACGAGAACTAGGAAAGAGTTTATAATGAAACTGTCTCATATATTAATCATCGAAACTTTAAATTATACTGAAATCACCTTAACCAAATAGAAATCATTGGGCCTTACTAGGAACGGTGTCTCAACCCTATAATAAATATTATCCTGGCTGTTAAGGAAGCATTTGAACACAGAAAAGAATCAAATATGATTTTAGTAGCAACCACTGCAGAGACACAACTTCTATAACTCTGAGGACGGTATCACTGTACTCTCACATTTCAAGCCATAAATTATAATCATAATAAACATAGTCATTTCTGTCATATAGAGATCTCTTGCAGAATATCACATAGAATCATAAGAAAACCGAAATAGTGAGATTTCAACATATAGAGCTATACTGGATATCTGAAAATTACAACCCATATAGAATGATATCAATTCCAATGCTATCCTAGAAAATGTCCAAGAAGAACAATGTCACTCATAAATACTGAAATCCTCAGTAACAGAAGTAATATAATCTTCACGTATATTCAACAGAACAATAACCAGTAGAAACAAAATATTAACTTCATAAGATTTTACCGTCGACTTTTATATCCACACAATGGAATAAATTATCAGAGAAAGACATAACAATGTCGAACATAACCCAAACAGATCAACGATGCTTTCATCTATTAATATGTTTAGCTAATGTTCTCATATGATAAGACTTCCTTTTTGAAATTAAACAGTCACATATACTTCTGAGGATAAATGTACACATAGAATGCCCAGAAGGAATCATAGTAATCGCTTGATCATCGTAACATAACCACTCGCACTCGACCATCAATACAATTCAAACATTATTCAACTGTCTAATTCTGTCATCATTAAGTTCACATTATCCCATCAATAACATAAATCAATCCAGAGAAGCTTCCAGTTAATACTTTCTTTAGATAACATACCTGAATAGGTCATTTAATCGAAGTTAACTTCTTCTGTAATAGTGACTTTACATAAATTAAATAGTTTTTTTTAGAACTATCCAATATCTCTTTTAATACTGTCTTCATTTGTTGATTCAATCTCTTTTCGGACCGCATTATTAATCTTCCGAACACGAACTTCTGTAACTCCACACTCGTGAGCTTATTCAACCCAAATCTTACAGATTTCATTATAACAGTTCACTGATAAGGGGGTGAGGGTAGTAAAGTCTCAAATTTAACTCGCACATAAATGCACATAACATATACTATCACAAATAGCCAGTTTATTTCTAATTTTACATTCTCAAAACATTTAATAAACATTTTCTTATAATCACTTTTGTTCTTAACACATAGTTCATAAGCCAACTCAAATCACTAATTCACAATCAAAATTCTTATATAGCATCATAACTCAAATGCCATAACTCACATGCTCATATAATTATAACATTTATCAATAACAAAAATGTCATACACTTTGATTCATACCTTTACGAGTGTAAACCCATCACCAATATATTTTCACTCTAACATTTGAGTACACATTCCATACTATCGGAATTTAGCTCGGTTGGAAAGCATATCTGTCTAATTAAAATAATTTTTATCAGAGTCGGGAGATATCACACTATCACAGGTTATATATGGCATGTATAGCTAGACTCACATACGCTATGATAGTCTTAGAACTGACTAAACCATAGCTCTGATACCAACTAAATGTAACACCCCTAACCCGTGCCTGTCATCGGACTAGGGTTACGAGGCCTTACCGAACAATACACATTTCAGTATGGTCATATATTGCAATTCATGCACAATGCCATAACAACTTCTTTAATTTACTTTATAATCAAATAGCAATTATCTACTCTATCAAATCAGCCAAATTTGCACATTTATAATGCCTAGCCAAATAAGATCATACATGCTATATTTCCTACTTTACATGTACAGAGAAATATCAACTTCTTTACCATACGGTCATTCGATTCAATTATGCACAAAGTGTTATTAACTCCTTTACAAATAATTTTAAACTCGAATAATAACCATCTACTCAATCATATAAATCACATTCGGTCATGTGAACCACATGACCAACAAAATCATATCATGCTTATTTAATTCTTTCACATATACAGAACATTTTTATTAATTTACCTTATTAGTATTATTTATCAATTCACAAATGCAAAATGTAGCATGTATCAACCTTACCGAAATGAGCCAATTATAAGCCATACATATCACTACTCAATGCTGAATTTATATAACCAAAAACCACATGTTTAAAGACCGTAAGGACATACTTCCAAAATAGACTTATAGCAAAACCGAAAATATACCAACATTAACATTACAATCAAGCCATTTTCGCATGGCTATACATACGCAAATCAGAATAAACCATATTAAAACTAGCCTATACATACCACATAACAAAAACTCAAAGATTTTTATTTACCGAAACAATAACCGAATAGTGTGATAAGGCCTCCTGCGACTTCCAACCCGAGCAAATCTCTGAAAATCTATAAACATAGGACAAATGCACAGAGTAAGCTTTGAAAGCTTAGTAAGTTGGCATATTAATAATAATAAGCAATTTAAATAACAATATTAACCCATTTTCTCAATAAATATGCTCAAAGAAATAGAATCAATATTCACATGATTTCACATTTTTCTTAAGTTCAGCTTAGGCTATTTTTCTGAGTCACGGTCACTAATTTAATTATTTCATAAGCTACAGAACTCGAAATTAAGTTCCATGAATTTTCCCTGAAATTAGACCCATATACCTTATTTCCATAAAATTTCCAGAATTTTTGGTCTGGTCAATAAATACCAGATTATTCTTAAAGTTTCCCTTATTTCACTGTTCGACAGTTCTGACCTATCTTTACAAAAACCCAGTTATCTCATTGTACAGAATTGAAATAATATTCTCGTTTATTCCAATCAAAAATAGACTCACTAAGGATTCTAAACATATAAACTATGCTCCATGATTATTTGTGTACAATTTTTAATAATTTTTCCAAGACAGAACAGGGGATCACAAAGTCATTCAAAACTAGTCTCACTAAAATTTAAATATCTCATAATTTCCACTTCTTTTGCTTACTAAATTTCTTTTATATGAAAATAGACTCAATGATCTTTTAATTAATATCTCCCTAACTTTATAATTAAATTTCCACTATTTTCGGTGATTTTTCAAAAGTACACAATTGCAGTTGTCCAGTACTGTTTTAATGCAAATTTCACTTTTTCATGATTTCTACGTATTCACTTTCATTATTTATACTCAAATTCACATTTCTTTTTTTTTTTTCGTTTACAACACATAACGTTCTTTGTACATATACTTACCTTTCATTTTCAAACATATTATATTTTCAAAGTACCTGAATCGGAATGTCATTCACTTAACCATTTATTTCTCGGAATGCCCGTTGAACCGTTCGGAATAAATAAGGATACTCGATAGCTCGAAAAGCTCATACAATGCCAACGTCCCCGACGTGGTCTTACATGTAATTAAATATCGATGCCACTGTCCCAGACAGGGTCTTACACGAAATCATATACGATTCCGATGTCCCAGACATGGTCTTACACGTAATCTCTGATCGATACCAGTGTCCCAGACACGGTCTTACACGATATCACAAATCGTTGCCAACGTCCCGGACGTGGTCTTACACGACATCATATCTTGGAATCCTATGTCATGACACATGTATCCTCTACTCTTCCTAGGGTTCGAACGGGGCTTTCCGGACGTCGTTACATTATCAGAAATTTCTCGTATTCATATATCCTGCTTCTCGAATAATTCAATATCATAATGACATATATATAACTTATTTAAAATACATGCATTTGCATTACCATTCGACATTGAATTCAATCATACAAGTAATATGCATTTATAACATAATTTTATAATGTTTATTAAAATACGAACTTACCTTACCTCTTATAGCCATTAGGCTTATATGTACCTGAACATTTAGCTTATTTGCTGTATTTAAATTCCACATCGTTAATGATCCTTTGAAGCATATATTTATAACAAATCACCGGCAATAAGCACGCTAGGCAATAAAGCTCAAAACACACACAAGCACTAAGCTCCGCTAGACTCGAGGTCGATATTAAATCACCTATTAAGCACCTGCTAGGCACAGAGCCCGATTAAATTCACCACCTAAGGCTTGCTAGGCTCACACTTGAATAATAACACTTTTAAGTCTGTCTCACACATATATTTCATATATCGAATTTCTCATATAGTTCATATACTTTGTACTAGCACTTAAATATCATATCACAATCGAATAACTTAAACATTTTAAAATCTTAGCTTTAATCACATTCGGCTCTTTAAAAAAATATTGATACAAAATTTCCAAATCAACATGTACTATGTTACGTACATAATTTACAATGTTTTATTGCTTAAAGATTTACCTCAGATTCGGTTTATCGGAATGAAAACGGCTACTCGGTTACTTTCACTTTCCCGCGATCTAGATCCGTTTTCCTCATTTCTTGATCTAAACATATTCAAAATTAACCCTTTTATCCACTATTTCATTCAATTCAATCCATACACACATATTTTGGGCTATTTACAATTTAGCCCTCACATTTGCACATTTTATCAATTTAGTCCATTTTTCACAAAACATCAAATTCCCAAAATCTACACATACCCATGCTTGGCCGAACCTCTCTAGGGACTATATAAGTCCAAATATTTTATCAAATTTACAAATTTGTCATCCAAAATAATATTTTCACAATTTAGCCCTATTTAGCTAATTTCATTAAAACTTCAAGAACAAAACATATTCATCTAATTCATATGTTTCATTTAACACCAAAAATCATCAAAAAACTTAACATATCATCAATGGCATCTCACACAAACATCATCATTTCACAAAATTAAAAATGGGTTTTGTAGCTCTCAAAGCAACGATTGCAAAAACGTAGAAATTATCGAAAACCGACCGAAAACATACCTTGATTAAAGCTTACAAGAGCCGAATACACAAAGCTTCAAACTTTCTTTTCTTTCTTTGGTTTTCGGCAAGAAGATGATGAAATAAAGCCACTTACTAATGTTTCTTTTATTATAATATATTAATATAAATATAAAATGCATGTATATTAACATAGTATATAAATAAACACATGTAAACATAATATGTTTACACATAGCCGTCCACTATCTATAATTTTGGCCAAATTGCCACATAAGGCCCTCACTTTTACAAAGCCACAACACTTTGATACCTTAATAAATAGCATACAACTTTCACATTTAATGCAATTTCATCCATTGTCAAATTAAACACACAAATATACAAATTAGCTCACGGAAATTTACCACATGCTTAGTCACATAATAACGGCACAGAAAATAATATTAATATATTATTCAGACCCGGATTCGTGGTCCCGAAACTACTGTTCCGACTAGGGTACAAACCGAGCTGTTACATTGGTAACCGTTTTCTTTGTTTGTGCTTCATCTAGGGCGCAAATCCTCATTTTCATGGAAGATATTGATTTTCACCATCATTTGTTCCTTCATCCATCAAATACACCGGGAACGATCCTTTTTTCTCATCGTTTGACTGGTGTTGAGAACTATACTGTCTGGAGTCGTTCGCTTCGAATTGCTTTGCTCGCGAAGAACAAGCTAGGGTTCGTTGACGGTGGTTGCCTCCGCTCGGCTTATCCTGAATCTCTTCATGCTCAATGGGATCGGTGTAATGCTTTCGTGCTTTCCTGGATTCTCAACACAGTGAGTTCAGATTTGTCTACGGGGCTTGTATTTGCTTTTGATTCTGCTGTGGTTTGGAAGGATCTCAAGGATCGATTTAGCAATATAGACGGTTCCTGTATTTTCTTTCTCCATCGATCCATTGCGCATCTTACTCAAGGTGATGCTACTGTTTCTTCTTATTTCACGCAATTAAAGTTGCTTTGGGATGAATACACTACTCTCGTCTCTTTTTCCGCTTGTGAATGCGAGGTCGCCTAGCAAAATTCGAGTCGTATTCATCAGCAGCAGTTATTCCAGTTCTTGATGGGTCTCAAAGAGACCTATGCTGTAGTTCGAAGCCAGATCCTCTTGATGTAGCCTTTACCTTCAGTGAATCGGGCATATTCCATAATTGTCTAAGAAGAAGCTCAACGGAGTTTTTCTTCTGTTCTATCTCATGCTCAAGATCCTGTGGCTTTGTCTTCTACAGCATCTGGAAACCGTAAGAAGTTCAATGGTACATGTGATTTTTGTAAGTTGAAGGGGCATAAGAAGGAATCCTGTTACTGATTGATTGGATTCCCACCTAACTTTAAATTCAACCGTAAGAAGGCTCCTCAAGCTGCTCTTGTTGTTTCCTCTGATGAGTCTCCACTTAGTCCTCAAGCTGTACTTAGTCCTCAGAGTGCCCCTATCTTCACTCCTCAACAATATTCCTAGATCCTGGAGTTGCCAAATAAGAATCAAGCTGCTGTTGCACCTGCTGTGAATTGTGAAGGTATACCTTCTATTCTTTTTTCAGTTCATAGTAATTTTTCCTGGATTTTGGACACTGGTGCAACTAATCATATATGTTTTGATTCTAAGAGTCTAAATTTGCCTATTACTTACCCTCCTAATTCCCGTTTTGTTCAGCTTCCCAATGGTAAACACTCTCCTATCACTCATTCTGGTTCTTTTCCTTTATCTCCTGATATTACCCTTACCAATGTTCTTTTTGTACCCACCTTTAACCATAATCTTGTTTCTGTTTCCAAATTGTCTCAAGATTTGCATTGTGCAGTAATTTTTTACCCTGATTTCTGCCTCCTGCAGGATCTCTCCAATGGCAGGATGAAGGGGATTGGTAGACACCTGAATGGACTCTACTTGTTTGAGCCTTCTTCTGCCCTGGTTAGGTTACCTGGTTCTCTTCCATCATTGTCCAACTCAGTTTCTTTACTTCAATTCCCTTTGTCACAAAGTGGTTGTTTTTTACCTGATTCTGTTTCTTGTATGGCCTCTACTGCAAATAAGATTCCCTTATGGCATGCTAGATTAAGGCATGTGCCTATGCACAAGTTACATCATTTGTCTTTCTTTGATAATTTGGCAATTAATAAAGATTTCACTTGTTCTATATGTCCCATGGCTAGACAATCTAAATTGTCTTTTCCAACAAGTACTTCTAGGGCAGAGATTCTATTTAGTTTGATACATCTTGATGTTTGAGGGCCTTATTGGGGTGTCCACCCATAGTGGAAATCGTTTTTTCTTAACCATTGTGGATGATCACACTAGAATTGTAACATCCCAAAGTTGGGCCTAGTAGGATTGGGCCCAATGGGCCTTGGGCGTAGTAGCGTTTAAAATTTTTGAGAACAAGAGAACGGCTTGTTGGACCTATTAGGTGAGTGATTTTGAAAGGTTAGAGGGCTTCTATGAAGTCCCGGGATTAAACTTGAGCTTTAGGAAAATTTTGGTTTTAGGTGGAAAAAAACCCTGGGAGTTGGTAGGTAGGCTTTAAGAATAAAATGTGGAGAAAAATGACATAAGTGGAGTGTGTGGTGTAGTGGCAAAGTGACGCCACATAAGAGACAAGGGAGTGACGCCACAGGGAAGGAAGGAGGTCCAAGGTTCAAGTCTTGGCTCTTGCATTTTGGTTTTCTTTTTAAATGGACTTTAGAATTTGGCTATAGATTTATATTTAGTTGCACATGGTTTAAGACACAAGAGGAGTTTGTGGCCAAGTGGCTAGCAGCGTGGATTATGTTACAAGGAGCTGAGTTTGAATCTCATGAAAAGCAAGGGAGTATTTATTTTGCGAATTGGACGGCAAGAGTTTGAGTTGGATTTAAACTCTACTGACGAAGGGATCCCACATCGGAAAGATACAAAGAAGGAAGGTGAGAAGCTAGCTATATATAGAGCATTCTATGATAGGAGGAAGGATACCTTGGAGGGCATTTGGGCACGGGAGTGGTCTGAGCGCTGGATTAGCACCGATTCCCTATCGTGTGTGTAACTCTCTCTACTCTAGTTGTAGAGCGGCAAATGCCGAAGTGTCGGTCACGACAATAGTAGCCACACGAGCGCGCGAACGCACGCGTGTGGGGATTCGACGCGATAGTTGAGGCCATCGTGAGTATTCTTGTGGGTTGAGGTCGCCAGGCCACGATGGGCGAAGTGGGCCCAATTGAATAAAATGTATGATGGTGTAGTATATAGTGAACTAGACTAGGTGAATCTCATATACGTGGCTAGATTTGTGTTAGGTGGGCCACACGAGCGTGTGGGGGGCGAATGGGCCGAAATCGGGTTTTAGGCCCAATAGTCCCAGACGACCGAATGGTAGTTAGTCGCCGAGGCGACATTAGGCCTTTGGAAAAGCCATTGCAGGTGCAAAATTACTAAAATACCCCCGATTTTTAAAATTACCAAAATACCCTCAGTTTGCAAAATTACCAAAATACCCCCGATTTGCAAAATTACTGAAATACCCCCGGTTTGTAAAATTACTGAAATGCCCCCAGTTTACGAAATTATCAAAATACCCCCGATTTATGAAATTACCGAAATACCCTCGGTTTACAAAATTACCGAAATACCCCCAGTTTGTGAAATTACCGTTTTACCCCTAAACGACAAAATGACCGTTGTACCCTCGTGGTAGTACTAGCGTTGTATGTGTTAATTGTATGATTGATTATGGTTGTGTGTTAACCCTTCGGGATTTGCTAGTATAGCCGAATAGCCTTTGTTAATGATCTTGGTTTGGTCGAATGTAGGAAAAGGGGATCTAGTGCGTTAGATCGGGATCTTCGGGATTCGATGTCGCGTTAGTAACCAGTGTGTGTAACTTACACACTTCATAATCGTTGTAAACTTGTTAATAACCTAAACTATGTTAAAAGCCAAAACGTAGATTTCGATATGATACCTTTATGGGTATGAGCAAGGATTTCGGGTAAGTCTGTTTTGTTGAGATTACGGTACATGATTTATGACGATATTATCTATGTATGTTCGATATATGTCTAATGATTAAGCATGATGGCATGAATTGTATGTGCATTGCATTATTGTGGGTGATATGAGAGGAGGGGGAAGATTGATATCTGTGACTTTGGGTCACCAGTGGTTTGGCACCACCAGTGGTTTGGTACCACAGTTAATTTCGTGACTTTGGGTCACCAGAGGTTTGGCACCTCATAGCGACTCGTCCCAGTGGCTTAGCACCATAGTGGGTTGGCCCCACATTTGATAAAACGATATTGTCGCCAGTGATTTGGTATCACAACGTGGGTTGGCCCCACATATGGATTATTCGTGACTTTGGGTCACCAGAGGTTTGGCACCTCATAGCGACTCGTCCCAGTGGCTTAGCACCACAAAGGGGTTGGCCCCACATTTGATAAAACGGGATTATCGCCAGGTGATTTGGTATCACAACGTGGGTTGGCCCCACAATTGGATTATTCGTGACTTTGGGTCACCAAAGGTTTGGCACCACATTATTATTGATATCGCTGACTTTGGGTTACTAAAGTGTTTGGCACCACCAGTGGTTTGGTACCACACAGGGTAGAAAAAGGAGTTGTGGATGGCTAGGTTTGGGTGCATGATATGTTTGCTTGATTATGATTTGTGTAAGCATGTTACTATAATCGGGAGGGGATTATGCATCGAGTCTTGGTGACTCACCTTCTCCTTATCTTTTCAGTGATTCGTAGATCGCGGATGAGGAGCCGGGTGGACTCGAGGTGACCATGCGATAATTGTTTCATTTACATGGACATTTGATTTGGGTATTTTACTTTAAATTCTGGTTTTTATTTGGGTTGTAACAAGGCCTTTAAATTATGTTTGGATGATTTTATCTGCTTTAGATTTGGTTTTAAATATGACTAAGTAATTACTTGACTTGCTTTAATAACTTGGTAATCAAAGTTTTCGACTAAGCTACATAACGCATTTTTAAACTCTCTACCATCGGGTAATACAATTAACATGATTTCAAAGCAACTTAACAATTTCCACTATACATACATCGCTTTTCCCCAAACACAGTAATCGAAGAGCTTTCACTCAAAAATAAATCGGTAACTTTGTTTTCTTCGAATCATTTTCACTCTGTGACATGCCAGATTCAGTCGTGGTGTGTTGATCGGGTTTGGGGTGTTACAAGAATGACCTGTGTGTACTTACTGAAGCTTAAATCTGATGTTGTTTTAGCTCTTAGACAGTTCTTTATGATGGTCAAAACTCAATTTTCTGCTGTAATTCAAACTGTCAGGAGTGATAATGGTTCTGAGTTTTTTAACTCCTCATGTTCTTCTTTCTTTGAGTCCTTAGGGATTCTCCATCAAAGTTCATGTATTGATACACCTCAGCAAAATGGCATTGCTGAGCGTAAGCATAAACATCTATTAGAAATTGCTCGTGCTTTACGTTTTCAATCAAATGTTCCAATTAAATTTTAGGGTGACTACCTTTTAGATGCATGTTACATCATAAATAGGCTCCCTTCCTCTGTTTTAGCTTGGCAAACACCATTTGAACTGCTCTACAAGAAACCTCCAGATTTTTCCCACTTTCGTGTTTTTAGGTGCCTATGTTTTGCGGTAAAACCCCATTATTCTGATAAGTTTTCTTCCAAATTACTTCATTCAGTTTTTTTGGGATATCCTTCTTCCCAAAAAGGTTATGTATTATTTTTTCTGGAATCTAAAAAAAAATTTGTCAGTAGAAATGTCAAGTTTGTTGAAGATTTGTTTCCTTTTCAGTTCAATTCTACTGAGTTTCCTGTTTTGTTTCCCTTACCCTGTAATACCAGATTCATAATTCTTGCTCATTCCTACTCCCATCCCTTCCACCCTGTTCATTTTTCTCCAATAAATCATCTACCAAGTACCCCCTCCACTTCTTCTTCCACTATACCACAATCTGTCCCAGCTTCAGTTTGTACATCTCACCCTTCAGTCTCTTCTAATCTGCCCATTGTTGAACCTAGGAGGTCTAGCAGAACCATTAAGCCCCATTCTTGGTTACAATGTTTGTTCATCCCTACCAATCTTCTTCATCCACAGGTGCTTCCTCTTCACCTTCTACATCTTCTTCTAGTTCTATTTTTTGTCTCATTTACCTATAAATACTCACGCCTTTGTTTCTTCCCTTTCACATATTACTGAGCCTCTTTCCTATTCTGAGGCTCGAAAATCTCCCTACTGGATTCAAGCCATGCAAGAAGAAGTTCAGGCCTTAGAATCTAATCATACATGGACTGTTGTACCTTTGCCTCCAGGGAAGGTTTCTATAGGCTGTAAATGGGTGTACAAGGTTAAACTTTGAGCTTCTAGTGAAATAGAGAGATATAAGGCTCAATTGGTTGCCAAAGGGTACAATCAGAAAGAATGGATTGATTACTTGGACACTTTTTCTCCTGTTGCTAAAATGGTCACTGTCCGAACCATTTTAGCTCTTGCTGCTTCTCTCAGCTGGCCCCTTTGTCAAATGGATGTGTCCAATGCCTTTCTTCAAGGTGACCTTCATGAAGAAGTCTTTATGACCTTGCTTGAGGGTTTCAATAGCCAGGGGGAGCGTATGGTATGTCAGCTGCAGAAATCTTTGTATGGATTGAAGCAGGCATCTAGGCAGTGGAATGCTAAGCTTACTGAAGCTCTTATGATGGCTGGTTTTGAGCAAAGTAAGCATGACCATTCTCTTTTCACTAAGAAGAAAGAAGGCAATATGGTTATTGTACTAGTATATGTTGATGATCTTCTTATCACTAAAAATAACATGGATATGATTAATGACTTGAAAGGGATTCTGAACCAAAATTTTAAGATAAAGGATTTGGGAGAATTAATATACTTTCTTAGGATTGAGATTTTAAGTTCTCAAGAAAAAAAATTGCTAAATCAGCTGAAGTATGCACAAGAGCTCATCAAAGATATTGGTTTAAGTGAAGTAAAGGTTGCTCTTACACCACTTGAGCAGAATCAAAAACTAACAACAGCAGAATTTGATGAAGTAACTCAACAGCATCAAGAAGATAAGTTGTTAGAAGATAAAACAGTTTATTAGAGACTCATTAGAAGGTTAATCCACTAAACCCATACAAGACCAGACATCACCTTTGCTGTTACTCATCTTAGTCAGTTCATGCAAAATCCAAAACAGTCACATATGGAAGCAGCATTGAGAATAGTGAGATATATAAAGAGGGAACCAGGGCTAGGAATTTTTTTGAAGGCCTTCAATAAACACCAGCTGATAGTATGTTGTGATTCAGATTGGGCCTCTTGTCCAATGTCAAGAAGATCAGTTTCAGGTTTTTGTGTGCAATTAGAAGACTCACTCATCTCCTGGAAGTTGAAAAAACAGTGTACAGTGTCCAAATCTTCTGCAGAAGCAGAGTACCAAAGTATGGCAGCTGTAACATCAGAACTGGTTTGGATTTCAGGCTTATTCAAAGAACTGGAGATAAGTGTAACTGAACCAGTGAGACTGTTTTGTGACAACAAAGCAGCCCTTCAAATAGCAGCAAACCCTGTGTATCATGAGAGGACTAAGCACATAGAAATTGACTATCATTTTATAAGAGAAAAGATACAAGAAAGGGCTTATAGCTAATGAACATGTGTCAATAGCAGATCAACTGGTAGATATTATGACGAAAGCTTTGGGGTCACAAAAGCATAGTCATCTGACTTCCAAGTTGGGGTTAAAAAATATTTTTACACCTCCAACTTGAAGGGGAGTGTAGAAAGAGTTATAGGCTGTTGAAGCAGTTAGAATAGTTAGTTTTTCTGTTATGAATTAGTTGAGCCTGAGTTGTATAAATATTTAATAGTTGTAACCTTATGATTTATGAGAATACAGATACATTCTTTACACTTTTTGACAAAGCCATTGCTGGAACCCCAGCTTGACTTGATGAATATGGTTTTGGGTCGACAAATCGAAAAGCAGCAATCGAGAAAAGCTGCATAATCAAATGACTTCCTATAACAGCATCTCACTCAAAGAGACTCTACATATACTAGTTGAGCAGCTAAATTCTCTCGTAGGTTTGCCAGAATCGAATCCTTGTTTTTCTTTAAAAGAAAAAATAAAATTGTGTTAACTAATCACAATATTGATTACTGCTGTAAACATCATAATAATAATAATAATAATAATAATAATAATAATAATAATAATAATAATAATAAGAAATGCTAATTAAAAAATGTACGTACCATAACATAGTGCACAAGTATCTTCAGGGTATGACTTGGTTTAAGGACAGCTTTCGCAGATAAGGGAATCTACTTTTGTTTTTTAATAATGGGAGACCCAATACACAAGCTTCTAAATCAAGAACGTTGAATGAATTGGTAGACACAAATAATGCTAACTCCTACATAAAATCCAAACTTAACCTTGAAGAGTTTTTTTGGGAAGATTCTAGACTATTAAGATAAAGAAATATGATATTATATATCTAGAAGATTAGATATTTTAGATGAACATTCTAACTATATATTAGATATTTTAGAAAATCAACAACAAGGATATTGACATGTGTCAACAATCCAACTGCTATTAAACTTTATAAATAGGGGTCGGAGTTTTTATTCTTACTATGATGTAAAAAAAGAGCCATAAGCAAGAGAGTAAGGTATAGGTAGAAAAGAATAGTGAGATAAGTGTGTGTCATATTGTAATTGTATGTGTATTAATAAAAGTGCTCTCTTCTTTTGTAATTGTAAGTCTCGGTTAAGCCTTAGGTTTTTAAACACTTAGTGCACTTGGGTTGGCTTTAATATATGGTTGGTTCACTACAACAAAACAGTCCTAAGACAATACTTTTGGGCCAACACTTTTTAAGTGTTGGGATAAACTTGCTAATATACGCTTTGGCCAACTCTTCGTATAAGAGTTGGGATATGCATGCTTGAGGCAACGGTTAAATAAGAGTTTGCTTTGTCCGACACTATGCCGACACTTTTGGCCCGAAACTTTCCTAAGTGTTGGGATAGAATCGTCGATATATGCTTTGTCCAACTCTTTGTATAAGGGTAGGGATAGAAACTTTTTTATGTTGTCTTTGGCCTATCCCAACAAATTAAATAAAATATTATCTTACACAATCTATTTGTTTAATACCCAAAATTTCATTAAATTTACACTATCTATTTGTTTAATACCAAAAATATTGTCTTATATATTTTTAATACCAACAAATTAAATAAAAGCCCACTCACTTATAATCCTTCTTCCAGCCCCTAAGAGATTCAAAATTCAAAATTCTTACTTTTATTCGTAGAAAGAACATGTGAAACCCTTGAAATCTGAATGAAGAGATAGATGATGATTTTTAAAGTTTCTCAATAAATTAGTTTAATACTAATTACCTTGTTCCTTTCCCTTTAACTCCAGCCCAAGTCTTCTCATCTTCCCAAATACTATTTTATTTATAACTCAATTGTTTTTTTTTATAAACATAATTTAATATTACATTTTTCTTTTACTCATATCATAAGTGTAAAAAAATATAATGTTGGATTATGTGATATTCATAAAAGAAAAAAATATATAGAACTGAAATTGTGGCCTATTAACCTAGTGTTCACCTTTCTCAGATAGCTTGGGTTCAAAGAATTTTTATACCAAATATATATATAATAAACACTAATGATTTAACTAGCATTTTGAAAAAGTATAAAAGTATTGAAAAAGGTAAATAATCTTTCGATATATATATTTATTTAAAATTTTTTATACCAAGTCAAGTGTACTTATCAATTAATAATATAGTTATTGTGAGCATAGATACCATTCTCTCAAGGATTACTGTAACAACCCGTTTTTAGTGGTGTCAAAAATAGTGGTTTTGGGACCATAATTCCAATGAGTGGGTTCTTAAATATTATTATTTAATATATATGAGTCAATTATTATGATATAGTGAATTTTGATTTGATAATTTTATTTAATTGGTTAATTAGTTAAGTACAAGTGGTTCGATTCTAAAGTCAAGTGGTTTTGAAAAATGAATTATCGGGATCTCGTTTCCATAAACCGAGCCAGTAAATATTTTATAAAAATATTTATAGAGTTGTTATATAAATGTATTTAATTTTGGTCCGGAAATTTTAATGATTGAATGATTAATTAAGGTATAAGAATTAAATCGTAAAAACCGTAAAAATTAATTCTATAGAGTTCTATTAGTTGTAATGCGTAAATAATAATTGTTGGGGATTTATGTTGAAATTTGTCCACTTTAAATATCAGTGCACGGTTAGGAATTTTTTTTCTTTTAAATAATGTTAATTTATAACTTAAATATGATTATATGTTAATATGTAAAAAAGAAGAAGACATAATCTCTTTATTTGGTTTACACCACCGAAACATTAAGTTGAAGAAGGAGAAGCCATTGTCAAGCTTCAAGAAACCTTCGTCCCTCTTGCATGGTAAGCAAATCAATTTCGTTTTTTTGTAATTTTTATGTTTTTAAGATCGTTGCAACTAGATCCAGTTAATCCGTATATCTGTTTTTAAAATTGTTAAATGTTTTAAAACTTGTCATTAATGATTTTTATATGTTTTTTTGGTTAAATTTATAAGCTTGGTTGTAAAATAGGATTAATCTGTTAAGTAAATTTTGTTAGTTTTGTATAAGGACCAAACGTAATAATGTAAAATTTGTCATGAAATTTATAAAAATTATGTTTTTAGAGGGTTGTAAAATGATGAAACTATAATTATTGGATTTAAAATCAAAGCTTGAATTTGAAAGATATAATAGTTTCGGTTTTAGGGACTAAATTGAATAATATGTAAAAATTTAGGGAAATTATGTAAAATAAAATTAAAAGATTATAAACATGAATTTGAGTGTTATTATGATTGGTATTGATATTTTGAATCTTAACTATTATATAGATCAAGTTGTTGACTTAGGTGATGTCGAAACCATTTTTTTTTTTATTTTGAAAAAATAGGGATCGACTTTAAAAAATGAAAACGGGAGTCGCCACCGATCTTTTTTGCTTTGGTGTGATCGGATCACCTTATAAAACAATTTTTGTTTTATTTAAAATATTGGCCTACGAAATTCAAGAAAACGAGTTCGAAAGTCGGTTACGTACGAGGAAGGGCTAGCACCCTCGTAACGCCCAAAAATTGGTACCTAATTGATAAACTCATGTCCTAATGTCGAAAATTTGAAAAATTTAAAATACGATCCTTTTATTTGAAAGAAAGCCAAGACTCACTTATCTCAAAGAAATAAAATGTCACACCTAATGAGTTAGGATGCAACATTTCAAGACTTCGAAACTAAGCTTGCCTTTATTTGTAGAAAATCATTACCTCGAGACACAAAACATCATATCCAATAAGTTAGGACACAATATATTGAATTTCCGAGAATAAATTTTGATTTGAAGTTTATGGGTTTCAATTTCAAAAAAAGGATACTTGATATCTTAAGTCCAACGAGAAAAATCGAAACCCAATGAGTTAGGGTACATTTTTTCTCGAAGCCCCCAAATATTATGTATCGCCGTATTTTTTAAAAAAACCTTTGAATAAAATGCAACAATTTAGCAAAATGTATTTTTTTTTAAAAAATGATTCGAGTAAAATATTGCATTAATACATTACAAAACATAAATACCAAAACAATTTACAATAATTACATAATATACTAATATTTAATACGAACATTGATAATTAAGAGGAAGAATACGTAAAATAGTGAATGATACAGGAAATAAAATGATCATATTAAAGCAAACATAAAAATAATAAGTAAATAAAAGAACATAGATAAACAAATAAAAGATATAAAGTAGTAAATAAGTAAAGAAAGGATATAGCAAAATCTAAAATGGATATATATATATACAAAATAAAATAAATATATGTTTTAAATAAATATAACAACTTAATGTATATAAAAATAATAATATATATATATATTAAAATAAACAATACATAGAAAACTTTTCATTAATAATAAATCAATTTAAGTAATATACAATATACGAATTTTAAAATATAAAAAATAATATAGATTCTAATAGAATAAAAAATGAAATAATTTGATATAATGATAAAGTAATTAAAAAAATTAAAAATCAAGGAAACATGGATCAAATCGAAATAAAAATAAAATCCAGAATAAAAAATGTAAAAGGACCAGATTAGAACGCGCGTCACACTGTAAGGACCTCTTAGGCAATTATGCCTTATCTCCTAAACGACACATTTCCCTCTTCTGCCTTTAAAATGGCCTTAAGGACCAAATTGAAACAAAGATCCTGATTCAGGGCCAAATCGAAAATAAGGAAAAAATGCAAATCAGACATAATTATAAAATCGCAATAATGCGGAAGGGCCTATAGAGCAATTAGACCCTTTAATAAAAACGCGCGGATCCTCCCCGGGTCGGGTTAACGTGCGGATCTTTGGCCTTAAAACGGCGTCATTTTGGTGCTTATTGACTTAAGCAAAAACGGCGCCGTTTTTATGTTGCTATATAAATAAAGTTTTATAAAAAAAAAAATCATTTGAAACTTGTTTTTTTTAATAAAAAAAAACTTCTGAAAATTCTCTAAAACCTCCTTTTTTTTCCAGTTTGAAATCCGACCATCAGCCTTACGAGCCACCACCGCACGCGCCTCACGCGCCACCGTCAGCGCAGCCATGCACGGCGGCCGGAGGGTTAAACCTCTCCTTTTCAGACCGGCCGAAAGGTAATCGCTCTCTTTTTATTTTATGATATTTTGTATAAAAAGTAATAAAAACGAATAATAACTGTTTCCTTTTGATTTCTTGTTTTTTAAAACAAAATCGTTTTCTTTTTCAGTGTTACTGTGCTCTGTATATATAAAATGAGAAACGAAAGCTATTAAAAAACGAAGAAAAAATTAAACAAAATATAGAAGTGGAAATCACCTCTGTTCCTCTTTGATTTTCGTATTATTGCTTTTGTAAAAAAAAAAAATCGTCCTCTCCTCTTTACAAATTACAATAGGATTTTTATAGCCTGAAATAATCAAAGTACCGATTCTATTTTGCCATATTTGCTGCTTTTGTTGTGTTTTTCTTTCCTTTTGCAGGTTAATAGCGAAGATCTCGGCGGTGATGAAGGCTGGTGGCTAGGTTACGGTGCGGGAGTTTTCCAGAAACCCTAGGTCTTCTGAAACAGTTCAGGCATTGGGCCAAACGCTGCTATTGGGCCATGGAGTTTAATTAGGCTACGGTAGTTTTTGGGTTTGGATTTTGGGTTGAAAGGGTTTAGTGTTTTGGGCCACGGTTAACGGGCTGTGTATATTTCCTTGGTTAATTTTGTGCTGTAATGGGTTTATGGTTTATTGGGCAGTTTAGTAGTCTGGGCCGTTTTAATAGTTTCGGGCCCGTTACTTTGTAAAAGGACTTTGGACACTTTATTTTGGTTTTAAAAAAATTGGTTTGTTTTATTGACATGGGCCCGGGCTAAATTGGGTTCTTACAGGTGAAAAAGGGAAAATTATCGAATAGTCCCTAGAATCTAAAACGTTATCGTTTTGTCAGGTAAGTTCATACAGTATAAATATGTTTAATTTGCTTTTGAGTTTCATATGTATGTTCATTAATATCTTATTGATATCTTGAATTGGTTATGAATTAGTACCTAAATTGAGAATTGAATCAAATTAAAATGGATTGTTGTGAAATGGTATAATGTGAGGTTAAATCCCAATGAAATTAGTAAAACTCTCATATACAAGGTTACGGGTTAATGCCCGGAGGTTCCGAGTTCCAACATGTGTTGCGGATTCGAGAATACAAGTATATTAAGCCCTAGTCAGTCTATTTGTTGTGTGGATTCAACCTTAACAAGTGACTAGACACTATTATTCGATTCGTGTAGGTTTAACCCAAATGGGTAACTAGACACTATTACTTTCATCTGTGTATGGAGTTCTTTAACAAAGTTTTATTGGGTAGAATTGTGAATGAAAATGTGATGATATGTCATTGGATGTTGGCAAAGTAATGTACATGATTTGGATATATGGTACAAGTTGGTTTAAAATGAAAATGTGAACAATTCAGGTTATATGTGTGATGGAGCTCAAAACTTTATATGCTTAATGATGTTGTTTTGAATCTTGATAGGTATATTTGTTTTACATAATGAGTTTGTATGTGATAAGATATTGAGGTAAGTAAATGTTTATATTGTATAAGCTTATTAAGTATTTTAAATACTTACCCGTGTTATTACTTTTCTATAGATTTTGGACATTTGAAAAGTGCCAATCGAATAAGCGAGAAGCACACACCTATTGTCTCTCAATTCGGTAGACCTTTTGATGCGATTGATACTTTAGATACTAAATTAGGATAAAAGAAAATTTATATATTAAAGTGAAAAAATAATATACTTTAACAGCCAAATTAAGCATTTTATAAAATACTTAACATGTTTTAGAAGACTTGTACTTAAGTGCATCCAAGTGCCTTTTTTACGACTTACTTTTTAAAAAAAATGGAATTTGTTAACCTGCACATTATTTTTAATCAATTTTCAATTTCATTGACATGCAAACACCTTAATTTAACAATGAAAATCTATGCAAAGGTGGAAATTCATGTTTTTATGTTGTTTTAAAGTTTTATTAAGCTATACGTGTTTAAAGTATTTGTATTTGTATAAATTTTGATTTTTAATAAATTATATTATATAGATATTAAAATATTTATGTATTCATGTAAAGCTTATATAAGCCTTGACTAGTGGTTCGAATCTTCCCAAGCACAAAATTCATAATTAAGTTTCTGCACAATACCATCACTTTTCTCGTGAGCTATTGCAGATCGTACCTCCACCAATTGAGACACTCCTTAAATTCTATGAATTCGGTTGGGCTTTTCTCAAAGTTGAATTACAAAACCCTAACATGAAAATAATAACTTCTATTGAAGGTTCGAGCAGAGGCGAATCTAGGGGGTCTGGCAGGGGCCCGACCCCCTTAAAATAGAAAATTGCTATTTAGGCCCTTTAAAAAATTTTAAAAATTTAAATTAGTGAAGGTAAAACTGTATTTTGACCCCTAAAATTATAAAAAATTAATTTAATCTTTTAAAAATTATAAAAATATAGACTATAAAAAATTAAAATTTCATTCGGTCCCCAAAAAGTTGTTCTGACTTCGCCCTTAAGTCCGAGACTCCAACCTCTTCACACTTACAGAATATGGAATAAAAGTTTATTTTCTCCAGTCTAGGAACTACTAATATTTAACAACATTCTTTTTCTGAAATATTTAACTACATTAGATCTAGGAGGGAATAGACAGACATCATCCGTATAATACTTGTACTACTTTTCAAAATGTTGCATTTATTGGTATAAATTAAAATTTCTACATATAATTTCATCAAATATTTTCTCACGATTAATTGAAAAATAATTAAACAAACAAATTGAATAATGCTTTGCATTAGTTAAATTACTTTAAAATAATTCAAAGTCAGTTTTATAAAATATTTCTCAAGTTGTTCAAGATTTGTACCATAAAATGATTTGTAATTAACTGCAATCCAATGACATGTTTCAACCATTTATTTAAATCAATTTTCAAACTATGTATTTTATTACATTATAACTGTGTATAAAATAGGTTATGTTTAAGTAAATTTTGAGCAGGTTGTAAAGTGTAAATTAGTTTATATCAATTTAATTATGAAATTATTAAAATATATTTACTTTAAAAATAATTAATATTATTATAACAATGTTTTTATTTTTTTATAATATTCAAACAAAACAATTAAAAACCCAACTTTTAAAAAAATTATTCAGTAATTGAACATATAACCAATAATTCATATAAAAAAATTTACCCATAATCATTTATAATATAAAATATCTTCAAACTATCTTACCTAATCTATCTTAAGTTATAAAACCACCATTGATTCCACATTCTGTCAGGAATTTGTATGTAATGGATATTGATATCCTCCTTGTGCGTAGCAGCTTTGCTCTAGCACTAGTTACTATTCATGCTCCAAATCAATCAGGTTTGGTTATCTAAATCTTCTATAACATTATATATATATATGTAATAACTAACCAACTCCATATGTTTCTTTCTCAGGGTTCATAAGCTTAGACTGTGGATCACCAGAAGATACAAGCTACAGGCATAAACTATATTTTCGATGAGGCTTACACGCAATGCGGAGTAAGTGGGAGGGTATTGCCTGAATTCACAACAAATGTGCAACAGCAGGTGGTTTACCTTAGAAGCTTTCCTGAAGGTGAAACTGTTACAACCTAACACTCAGAAAGGGAGATAGGTACCTTATTAGAGCAACTTTCATGTACGGAAACTACGACCAAAGGAATGAGCTTCCCCAGTTTGATTTGTATTTGGGACCTTATTTATGGGATAAGGTGATATTACAAAATGCAGCTTTTGGTATGGTCCGAGAAGTGATTAATGTTCTCCAATCCAATTATTTGCATATATGTCTTGTGAACTGGGAAAGGCACACCATTCATATCTTCCTTGGAGTTGAGGCTTTTGAAAAACACCACTTACACCGCTGGTTAAATGGCGCTCCTTCGAAGACTCGATGTTTGTTCAACAAGTAGAACAGTATTCAGGTAAGCATTTTCAAACCTGTAAGAAACTAAACTTTTATTAATGTTCCTTTCTCATATACTTGGTGAATAATGGTTCAGGTTTCCCCAAGATATATATGATCGTGCTTGGTGGCCTTACCAAGAAACTGATTGGACACAAATAACTACCTCATCCAACATTGAAACAGGAAATGGTTACCAACCACCATTGCGTGCCATGAGAAGTGCCTGCATACCCGCAAATGCTAGTCTGCCGTTGAGTTTCCCCATTAACAGCACGGTTCCAGTTGCTCGATATTATGTATACGTGCACTTTGCTGAAATACAAGAGCTTGAAGCTAATCAGTCCCGAGAGTTCAATATCTATACCAATGGAAGCTACTACGCCGGACCTTATAGTCCCACGAATTTATTTGTGGACACTCTTTACAGCCCAGCAGCCCTCGATGCTGGTCAGATTTACTTAGAGAGGACGGCAAACTCAACCCTTCCACCTATTTTCAATGCCATTGAGTTGTATACGGTAAAAGAATTCCTACAGTTGCAGACAGTTTATACAGATGATATATTTTCTAAAACTTGAATCATATATGCATGACAGTTGGTCTAACTCCATTATTGTATGCAACGCAGTTGACGCTATTTTGAATATAAAATCCATGTATGGATTGAAGAGAAACTGGAAGGGGATCCATGCACCCCTCGAGATTTCTTGTGGGAAAGACTTAATTGCACCTATGAACATAATAGTTCACCTAGAATTATATCCTTGTAAGCATGACTCACCTTTGGTCAAGTTGGTGAAATGGAAAAAAACTTTCAATTGATCCCTCCATATTTTTGTTAATGAAACTGTTTTCCATGAATTCAGGAACTTATCCTCAAGCGGGTTGACCCTCCTTACATACAAAATCTTACCCAATTACAATATCTGTAAGCATCCACATGAATTGCGACATTTGCGTAGCTATTGAAATGGAGGCTAAACTAGTTTTTGTCGAAATACCAGTAACTTGTCAAACAATAGTTTGACTAGACCAGTGCCTGAGTTTCTATCCAGATTGCAATCCTTGACAATACTGTAAGTTACTTGAGATTAGAAATTTAGTACTATTTTTGTTGTTGTTTTATAAGTGGCCAGTGGAGAATAACTATTGTTTTATGTTTACAGAAACCTAAACGATAACAGTCTTAATGGCTCAGTGCCAGCAGAACTGGTAGAAAAGTCCAAGAATGGTTTGACATTAAGGTATGCTTTAGGTTCATATGTTTTCCCTATATATATATATATATATATTATTTGTGAATCACAATTCCCTTCATTTTCTCTTACCTGCTACACCATCAGTCTCACTTTTTTAGTAACTTTATGATCGACGTTTGTCACTCTAATTTTATGCAGCATAGTAATTTTAAACAGTTGTATTCCAAGTCTTATACATTTTTTTTTTTTTTGTATTGAATTGATTGAAGTGTTGAAGGAAATCCAAATCTTTGTGCAAAGGCTTCATGTATAAAGAAGAAGAAGAACAAGACTGTCGTACCCCTAGTAGCATCAGTTGTTTCATTTGCTGTCCTTGTAACTGTAGTGGCTATCTTATGGAGGGTTAATAGGAGAAAATCACTAGGTACGAATCAATGACTAATATCACTAACTTCGGTGAATTTACTTGGTATGTATTTGCTAATTGCATCTGTTATAATTTTCTCAGTCGGAAAGATGGATGTTGACTACAGAAATGCATACCAGTCAATAGAATAAAGAAATAAGCTGTTCAAATACTCTGAGGTTCAAAGGATGACAAACAACTTCGAGAGAGTTCTTGGAAAAGGAGGATTTGGAACAGTTTTCCATGGATGTTTCAATGACACTCAAGTGGCAGTCAAGATGCTTTCTGAATCATCAGCTCAAGGGTACAAGCAGTTTCATGCAGAGGTATATTAAACAACCTCTCAGTCTCACCCCCTACAACAGTTTTACCGCATTCATATGTATCAAACTAATCCATACATATGGGGCTTACAGGTTGAACTTCTCTTGAGAGTTCATCATAGAAATTTGACACTACTTATAGGGCATTGTGATGATGGCTCCAATCTTGGACTAGTTTATGAGTTCATGGCCAAAATAAATTTCGCCAAGCACCTATCAGGTTTGAGTGCACGGTTCTTCACCCAGCAGGAGCTTGTTACTTTTGATGCTATTAAAAATAAGGTGCTCCTACATGAATATCTCTTTGTGGATGCAGGAAATTACAGTAGCAATATTTTGACTTGGGAACAAAGACTAAGAATAGCACTGGAGGCAGCCCAAGGTAAGCATGCATTTGCCTAATATATTACTACTACGTCATTTTACATCTCTTGCCATTTGTATTGTAGTCTGTAATTGACTGAATGAACAACGAAATTGAAATTGTAGGATTGGAGTTGTAACACCTCTAACTCATATCCATCGCTGGAACAGAATTAGGGAGCATTACCGGGGTTTACAGAACAATTTCAATTAATTCATGTCAATTACTATTCATATCCGAAACTAATCATATTCAATCATACTATCATTAGCCATTCTAATGGCTAGTTACAATCAAAACATATCATCATTTTGCCTAACTTAGCCTATACATGCCATTATACTAAAATAAGTTTGCTATTTGTACCAAAACGAGCTGAATAATAGTGTGATGATGCTCCGATCGATTTCCAACCTTTATGAGCTTTCGAGCACTATAAAACAGAGGAAAATAAATAGAGTAAGCATATAATGCTTAGTAAGTTCGTATAACAGGAAATTAGCTTACCAATCATATTCATTTAAAATAAGCATTCATAGTACATCCAAACCAATAAAATCAATAGCCTAAACACATACAAATCTTCATCAAGCATGTTAGTCATGAATTCCAAGTACTTTTCATGTAACAAATGTAAATACCTAATTTTGCCCGGGCCCTTGAAAACCAAAAAAAAAAAAAAAAATAAAATAAAAAAATGTCCAATAAACAGTCCATCTTTACAGCTTTTAAATTCAGACAGATTACCCAAGGCCCAAATTACACCATAGCCCAAACAGACCCACTTACAGACCCAATAACAGACCAGACCCTTGGCCCAAATTAACTACCCAAAACACCCTGGCCCGAATCCTAAGGACTGACCCAGACTCGGACTCGGCCCAAAGAGGCCCAAAACTTTAACAGAAATCAGACCTAGGGTTCTCCAGAAACCCTAGGCGCCGCCTCAGCAGTATCCCAAACGTCGCGCCGCAATGGACTCCTCGCATCCAGGCCTCGGTCACACCATCAACGCCTCAATCCACGCCCGAATGGTGCTCCATCACCGCCAGCTCGTCCACTGCACAAAAAGAGGAAAGAATCGCAACAAAAATGACAAACATGGCAACAAACTTTTATTTCCTTTTTACTTTTTATTTTAAGGCTATAAGAGCCTTGCATGTACCTGTAAAAAAGGGGGGAAAGACAATACAGAAAGAAAAGAATTTAAGAAAAATATTCACAAGAAAGTCCAGGGAAATAAAAGAACAGAAACTTTTCGTAGAGGTTTTTCTTTCTACTTTATTTATTTTTTATTTTTTTTCATATTTCCGCATATAAACAGAGTCTTAAAATAAAGAAAGGGCGATTTTACCTTGCGACGACGAAGCTTCAACCTCCGGCCACCATTCGCGGTGGCGCGTGAGGCGCGTGGCGATGGCCCTGAAGGTCTGAGGATCAAAACCCAGAAGAGGGTTCTGGAGAGAATTTTTTTTTCTTCTGAATTGTTTTTTTTTTTAAAACAGTTTTCAAAATGATTTTTCATCTTTTTTTTTTTACTTTTATAACGATAAGAAAACGGTGCCGTTTTGGAGGGTGCCCACAAAGCTAAAAACGACGTCATTTTCCCTTAAAGGATCCGCGTGCCGACCCAAAGACCCGACCAGGATCCGCGTTTTTTTGTTAAAAGGGGAAAATTATCCTTTTGGTCCCTCTGCTATTTTATTAAATTCAATAACGTCCTATTAACCAATTTATTTTTTAAAATTAACCCTAGAAATCTGTTTATATCTCAATTTAATCTTTTTTTTTATTTTTTTATATATGTATTTTAAATCGGTATTAATTTATATATTGTATTAAATATTTTATATTTTCAGTAGTTATCTATACTAATTTATTAAATTATAAATATCTATTATTTTGTCTAACTATATTTTGATTACATATTATTTTTAGTATATATATATATATATATATTAGATATTATATTATTTTTTTTAAATGCTACATATTATATAATATTATATCATATATTTGATTAAAATTATTTATAATATATTCATTTTTATTTTTTTTATTTTTAAATTATTATATATATATATTTTAACATATTGTTTATATTGTTGTCCTTTTTATCTATTTAAATTTGCATGAAATGTGTCCATAATTAATTTTATTGGTTATTATATTTGTCTATACTTCATCATATATTTGTAACTGCTTTAGTATAGGAATTATTATTTGTAGTATTTCATGTTATTGCCTATCTTAAATGTTAGCATGTTATAATTGTTTTTTTATTCGATAATGTACAAATGCAATATTGCCACATGGTTATGGTTTAAAATGAAAAATACATTTTCACAAAATTAATATTTTGTTTAAAGATTTTTAAAGTAAGGCAATGTTTTGGTATTTAGAAATTCGGGAAATAATGCCCAATCGTGCTGGGTGTTGATTTTCCGTTTGGCTAAATAACTAAATATCCTTTTAACAAGTTTTATAAATTATGAGATAATTTTAGTTACGAGGGTTTAAAAATATCATGTCCAATCGTGCTGGATGTAATGTTTATATTCTCTTGGATCGAAGAATTCTCAAATTTTAAATCAAATTGTTCGAAGTTTTTGTTAGAAATCATATTTTTAAATACTTTTAAGTTTCAAACATTTGGACATGATTTTATCGATTAGGTACCAATTTTTGGGCGTTATGAGGGTGCTAACCTTCCTCATACGTAACCGACTCCCGAGCCTGTTTTCTGGTTTTTCGTAGACCAAAATTAAATATTTTAAATAAAATGTTTTAAAAGGTGATCCAATCACACCTAAGTACAAAGGATTGGTGGCGACTCCCATTTTATTTTTAAAAGTCGACTCCATTTTCTAAACCAATTTTAAAATGGTTTCGACAGCTTGGCGACTCCGCTGGGGACCAATAAGAGAGTCAAGCTGTAAAATCGATAGTTTCATGTCCTCATGTCTGAATTTAAAAATTTGATTTAAAAATTATGATCCTTTTTTATTGCATGTGGTTCTGAATATATTTCTTTGCATTGCACTGCATGACCGTCGTGGTCACACCCTTAAGTGGGAGCGAGAAACTATGCCTTCGTGAGGTTTCCACCTCTGCATGGGCTAGTGGATTGCTTCCGGAATACATCTGTACCTATGTCTTCGTGAAGTTTTCACTTTCGCATGGCCATAGGGAAATGTATTCCCCTGAACGGAACTCGGTCCATATGAGCCTTGTAACACCCCAAACCCGGCCCAAACGCTACAACCGGATCTGGTATGTCACTTAAGAGATTTTACATGACATGTCGCATTTTGGAAAACAATTACTAGGTTTACACCTTTATTTCAAAAACTTAATAATTCATTAAAGTATAAAATATTAAGTAACCAATTATCTTGATAGATTTTAAATAAAAACCGAAATTTCATGCAGGTCTTAACTTAATTGAAAACGTAAAACTTAAAACCCAGTAATAAAAGCCCAACAAAATCCCAAGACATAAATGGTAGTCTAGTGGCCCATGGCCTTATTACAAGAACATTTGAACCCATTAATTAAATGAAAATAAAAAAATTAGACTAAGTCTTTTGGTGAATTCTCAAAGCTCATCGCATGGCCACCTTGCTCTCCTCTCCACCAGGTCCGATGCCCTAAGTGTCACCAAATGGTTAAAATTAAAGGGTGAGTCGCGAGACTCGAGTGTGCAACCCTCATGCACCATTAGATTTGGGCTTTAGCCCCATAAAATGAATAATCAAAATATAAGTAACAAAAATAATATGCAAAGCCCAACCCATATCCTAGGTGTCCATCCGCTACACGCCGTACATCACCATTCACACCATTGGGGATTTCTACAATCAACCCACACCGCTACACGCCTTGATGGCGATCGTGCTGCTCATCATCGATCATGGCCGTAGCCACTACAATGAATCACGCGAAGCGCTACAACAGATCACGCGTGAGGAACCGCTACAACGATCACGGTAAAAGCGCTACAACATATAACTTCCTCCTTTCATCAACCCAACCCATGCAATCACAAATAATCAATATTCTTAAATCATTTAATCAGAGCATTCACTAACCTGGTGATTTGCTTTTACCCTCTTTGGGTTTCCGTCATTATGCCGGGATTTCGGCATTTAACAAAACATATAAGACTTATAATTATATACTAATCAAACAGATCTAGATGGTGTGGAGAATTACACACCTGATATTGCGAAATCCAATATTCTTAGTCAATGTCCTAGCTATCTGGATCTATTATCCTCAATCTATAGCCTTGCTTAAAAGCCGGAACAATTGCGAAAATAGGCCTCTCCTATATTCGGCCATGGTTAGTATTCTACCCGATTCTATATATATAAATAAACAAATCCTCTTACCTTGAAATCCCGAAATTGGAGACTTATGATTTTCGGCTTTTAGGTCTAGTCGACTAAGCTTCCTTCAAATCCCGAATTGCCGCCCATCATAAAACCATTAAACTATTAGCTTTTGGCTTTTGCCTTTCAAAAACCGGGAATAGATCATGAGAACTAATCAAAAATCAACACTTACCTTAGCATAGGAGATTCGGCTAGCACTAGAGAGAGGATTCGGCAATGCCCATGGAAGATTTAAATGCCGGAAGTATAGAACTAATTCTCAAATAGGATGAATAGAAGAAAAGACTATGGATGCTTCAGCTTCCTAGAGAAATCGGCACAAGAAGGAAAAAGTGGAGAAGAGTTTCGACTTTTAAAGAAATTGGAGAAAAGAAATTGGAGAGGGAGAGGCTAGGGAATTTCGGCACAATGGGAGAGAAATTTAGGGTTTTCAGTGTCAGAATCAAGGAGCTAGCCCCCCTATTTATAGATATTTTGGCACCTACTGCTAAAAACTGAAAACGCCCTTAAAATTCAAGCTAAAAGAGAGGAGAAATTCAGCACCCTCCTTTCCATGCAGTAGTCGAATTTTACACTCCTCTAGGTGGTGGATTTTCGGCCAACACTTCCCTTGAAGATAAGCTCCTAACTTTTCTCCTTTTTATCTATGATATTATCACTTAAAAATCCACATAAATTCTCCTATTTTATAGCCTTGTAGCCGTCCACCTCTACTAATCCCTAATGCCAAATTTAACTCACTTAAATTAAAATATTTGGGCCTCATTAAACTTAATACTTGGGCCCCTAATTCTTTGTGTGTGGCGTCACCCTCTCTTCATTTAAAGTGCTGAATTTGGCCTAAAACATGGGTTCCTTGCGACCCAAAACTTGTTCCTTTTTAACTGTTAATGATGCCACTTTAATATGTGCCTTTTTGCCTAATTCTAAGCCCAAATTTAGACCCCTATCAATTAAATTAACATAGTAAACCTATCCCTACACTAAATGTATGGGCCCGTAAATTTAGGATGTTACAGTTCTACCCCCTTAAAGAAATTTCATCCTCAAAATTTCCAACTAACTATTAATCGTACTACCCAACTCTCACCACTATGCTTTCGCTGCGCACTCCGATTCTAAAGCCAAAAGAAACACTTAGTATACTATGGTAGAGTATGCACCAGTGTTAGCATCTAGAGCGTCCTCGTCCCCTTGTACTCATTTTACCGATTCACGTTTATCTGTTTAGAAATTTTATGAATTATTAGTTTTTTTCACATTAACTACTGAATGTTTATGAACAATAGTTTAAGAGTAGTTCTTTCAATTCGCATTCACAATACTGATCTCAAGTTTGTAACCTCTAACTAAAATAAAACACATACATCATACAAATAACATCCAAGCACTTACATTCTTCACGTAAAGGTGTTTTCGTTGATTCACTACCCGGGGTATTTTAGTAATTTTATCCTACAGAAATTATTTTCGTAATTTTCATAATAAAGTTCCTTGTTGATTTCGTGAAGTGAGGTATTCTGGTAATTTTACAATCCGGGGTATTTTGGTAATTTTGAAATCCGGGTATTTTGGTAATTTTGAAATCCGGGGTATTTCGGTAATTTTACAATCGAGGGTAATTTAGTAATTTTGCAAATCGGGGTAATTTGGTAATTGTACAAACCAGGGGGTATTTTGGTCATTTGACAAAACGAGGGTAGGTTGGTAATTTTTTCTAACCGTGGATATTTCATGTTGTTGTTGTTGTTGTTGTTTTTTTTTTTTTTAAACAGGTACTTTGGGGAAAAATCTAGTTTCATGGTCCGGTTTACTCTTATAAACATGAGATTTTCTGTAAATTTTCAAAACATAGGTATTTTACAAATTCATGGTCAAGTTGGTAGTTTTCACAAATCAAACGTATTTTGAAAATTTTACAAAACTTGAGAAATTTTCTTTCTTTTTTTCAAACTAGGGTGGCTGGTCCCTTTCGGGTTTTAATTATAAGGTTTAGCCCATCAACAAGTCCTCGTAACTAGGGTGAATAGTCACCACGCACTGTGGTAGGATTCTAGTGAAGAGGAGGTGAGTCGCTAGGGCTGCTTAAGTACCAAGCTCTCCCCTGAATCCACTCCTAGACATGCGTATGCCCATTGCCACACCCTAACTTGGCTAAGGTGAGCAGTCCACTCGCACTGCAGGTAGGATTCCAGCGAAGAGGAGGTGAGTCACTAGGATCGCTTAAATACCGTGCTCTTCCGGATCCAATCCTGAGACATGCGTATGCTGTTACCACACACCCTAGTCTTGCGGCTCGTTCACGGGTTTGTTTAGTGAAGTTAAGTCTTATGATATTTTAAGAGTTGTTTCAAATAGGCCTAAAGTCCATCAAGTTCTAATCTAACTAATCTACGTCCCCATAAAGCCCATTAAGCCCACATATATTATATCACACAATGGTTCGAATACTTACAGCGGACTTGGTCGGAGACGCAGTGCCATCTTTGAGCTAACAGGACTGTATAAATATGCATGTTTGAAAACCCAACTTTAGAAAACGTTTTGAGCCCAAAACCCCCAGGCCGAGTTTTGAACCGGCTCGATACCAATTGTAACACCCCAAACCCGCCCAAACACTACAACCGGATCTCGTATGTCACTTAAGAGATTTTACATGACATGTCGCATTTTGGAAAACAATTACTAGGTTTACACCTTTATTTCAAAGCTTAATAATTCATTAAAGTATAAAATATTAAGTAACCAATTATCGTGGTAGATTTTAAATAAAAACCAAAATTTCATGCAGTCTTAACTTAATTGAAAACGTAAAACTTAAAACCAGTAATAAAAGCCCAACAAAATCCCAAGACATAAATGGTAGTCTAGTGGCCCATGGACTTATTACAAGGAAATTTGAACCCATTAATTAAATGAAAATAAAAAAATCGACTAAGTCTTTTGGTGAATTCTCAAAGCTCATCGCATGGCCACCTTGCTCTCTCTCCACCCGGTCCGATGCCCTAAGTGTCACCTGAGATGGTTAAAATTAAAGGGTGAGTCGCGAGACTCGGTGTGCAACCCTCATGCACCATTAGATTTGGGCTTTAGCCCCATGAAACAGAATAATCAAAATATAAGTAACAAAAATAATATGCAAAGCCCAACCCATATCCTAGGTGTCCATCCGCTACACGCCCCGCACTCACCATTCACACCATTGGGGATTTCTACAATCAACCCACACCGCTACACGCCTTGATGGCGATCGTCTTTGCTCATCATCGATCATGGCGTAGCCACTACAAATGAATCACGGCGGCGCTACAATAGATCACGGTAAGGAACCACTACAACGGATCACGGTAAAAACCGCTACAACATATAACTTCCTCCTTTCATCAACCCAACCGTGCAATCACAAATAATCAATATTCTTAAATCATTTAATCAGAGCATTCACTAACCTGGTGATTTGCTTTTACCCTCTTTGGGTTTCCGTCATTATGCCGGGATTTCGGCATTTAACAAAACATATAAGACTTATAATTATATACTAATCAAATAGATCTAGATGGTGTGGAGAATTACACACCTGATATTGCGAAATCCAATATTCTTAGTCGATGTCCTTGCTATCTGGATCTATTATCCTCAATCTATAGCCTTACTTAAAAGCCGGAACAATTGCGAAAATAGGCCTCTCCTATATTCGGCCATGGTTAGTATTCTACCCGATTTTATATATATAAATAACAAATCCTCTTACCTTGAAATCCCAAAATTGGAGACTTATGATTTTTGGATTTTAGGTCTAGTCGACTAAGCTTCCTTCAAATCTCGAATTGCCGCCCATCATAAAACTATTAAACTATTAGCTTTTGGCTTTTGCCTTTCAAAAACCGGGAATAGATCATGAGAACTAATCAAAAATCAACACTTACCTTAGCATAGGAGATTCGGCTAGCACTAGAGAGAGGATTCGGCAATGCCCAAGGAAGATTTAAATGCTGGAAGTATAGAACTAATTCTCAAATAGGATGAATAGAAGAAAAGACTATGGATGCTTCGGCTTCCTAGAGAAATCGGCACAAGAAGGAAAAAGTGGAGAAGAGTTTCGGCTTTTAAAGAAATTGGAGAGGCAGAGGCTAGGGAATTTCGGCACAATGGGAGAGAAATTTAGGGTTTTCAATGTCGAATCAAGGAGCTAGCCCCTATTTATAGATATTTTGGCACCTCTTCGCTAAAAACCGAAACGCCCTTAAAATTCAAGCTAAAAGAGAGGAGAAATTAGGCACCCTCCTTGCCTTGCAAAGAGTGGCCAATTTTACACTCCTCTAGGTGGTGGATTTTCGGCCAACACTTCCCTTAAAGATAAGCTCCTAAATTTTCTCCTTTTTATCTATGATATTATCACTTAAAAATCCACATAAATTCTCCTATTTTATAGCCTTGTAGCCGTCCACCTCTACTAATCCCTAATACCAAATTTAACTCACTTAAATTAAAATATTTGGGCCTCATTAAACTTAATACTTGGGCCCCTAATTCCTTGTGTGTGGCGTCACCCTCTCTTCATTTAAAGTGCTATTTTTGACCTAAAACATGGGTTCCTTGCGACCCAAAACTTGTTCCTTTTAACTCATTAATGATGCCACTTTAATCTGGGCCTTTTTGCCTAATTCTAAGCCCAAATTTAGACCCCTATCAATTAAATTAACATAGTAAACCTATCCCTACACTAAATGTATGGGCCGGTAAATTTAGGATGTTACAGTTCTACCCCCTTAAAGAAATTTCGTCCTCAAAATTTCCAACTAACTATTAATCGTACTACCCAACTCTCACCACTATGCTTTCGCTGCGCACTCCGATTCTAAAGCCAAAAGAAACACTTAGTATACTATGGTAGAGTATGCACCAGTGTTAGCATCTAGAGCGTCCTCGTCCCCTTGTACTCATTTTACCGATTCGCGTTTATCTGTTTAGAAATTTTATGAATTATTAGTTTTCTTCCGCTGATTAACCACGAACAGTTTTATGAACAATAGTTTAAGAGTAGTTCTTTCGAATTCGCATTCACAATACAGTCTCAAGTTTGTAACCTCTAACTAAAATAAAACACATACATCATACAAATAACATCCAAGCACTTACATTCTTCACGTAAAGGTGTTTTCGTTGATTCACTACCTGTGGTATTTTCGTAATTTTATCCTCTGGGGTATTTTCGTAATTTTTCATAATAAAGTTCCTTGTTGATTTTGTGAAGTGAGGGTATTCTGGTAATTTTACAATCCGGGGGTATTTTGGTAATTTGTAATCCGGGGGTATTTCGGTAATTTTAAAATCCAGGGGTATTTCGATAATTTTGAAATCTTGGGGTATTTCGGTAATTTTGTAATCAGGGGCAATTTAGTAATTTTGCAAATCAGGGGTAATTTGGTAATTGTACAAACCAGGGGTATTTTGGTCATTTGACAAAACGAGGGTAGGTTGGTAATTTTTTCTAACCAGGGATATTTCGATGTTGTTGTTGTTTTTTTTTCTTTTTTTAAACAGGGTACTTTGGGGAAAAATCTAGTTTCATGGTCCGGGTTACTCTTATAAACATGAGATTTTCGGGTAAATTTTCAAAACATAGGTATTTTACAAATTTATGGCTGGTTGGTAGTTTTCACAAATCAAACGTATTTTAAAAATTTTGCAAAAGTTGAGAAATTTTCTTTCTTTTTTTTCAAACTAGGGTGGTGGTCCCTTTCGGGTTTTAATTATAAGGTTTAGCCCATCAACAAGTCCTCGTAACTAGGGTGAATAGTCACCACGCACTGGGGTAGGATTCTAGTGAAGAGGAGGTGAGTCGCTAGGATTGCTTAAGTACCAAGCTCTCCCCAATCCACTCCTAGACATGCGTATGCCCATTGCCACACCCTAACTTGGCTAAGGTGAGCAGTCACTACGCACTGGGTAGGATTCCAGGCGAAGAGGAGGTGAGTCACTAGGACTTGCTTAAATACCGAAGCTCTTCCGATCCAATCCTACACATGCGTATGCTGTTACCACACCCTAGTCTTGCGGCTCGTTCACGGGTTTGTTTAGTGAAGTTAAGTCTTATGAGATTTTAAGAGTTGTTTCACTTAGGCCTAAAGTCCATCAAGTTCTAATCTAACTAATCTACGTCCCATAAAGCCCATCAAGCCCACATATATTATATCACACAATGGTTCGAATACTTACAGCGGACTTGGGCCGGGAGGCAGTGCCATCTTTGAGCTAACAGACTGTATAAATATGCATGTTTCGAAAACCCAACTTTAGAAAACGTTTTGAGCCCAAAAATCCCCCAGAGCCGAGTTTTGAACCGGGCTCTGATACTAATTTATAACACCCCAAACCCGGCCCAAACACTACAACCGGATCTGGTATGTCACTTAAGAGATTTTACATGACATGTCGCATTTTGGAAAACAATTAATAGGTTTACACCTTTATTTCGAAAGCTTAATAATTCATTAAAGTATAAAATATTAAGTAACCAATTATCTTGGTAGATTTTAAATAAAAACCAAAATTTCATGCAGGTCTTAACTTAATTGAAAACGTAAAACTTAAAACCCAGTAATAAAAGCCCAACAAAATCCCAAGACATAAATGGTAGTCTAGTGGCCCATGGACTTATTACAAGGAAATTTGAACCCATTAATTAAATGAAAATAAAAAAAATTAGACTAAGTCTTTTTGGTGAATTCTCAAAGCTCTGTCGCATGGCCACCTTGCTCTCCTCTCGGCCCGGTCCGATGCCCTAAGTGTCACTGAGATGGTTAAAATTAAAGGGTGAGTCGCGAGACTCGGTGTGCAACCCTCATGCACCATTAGATTTGGGCTTTAGCCCCATAAAATGAATAATCAAAATATAAGTAACAAAAATAATATGCAAAGCCCAACCCATATCCTAGGTGTCCATCCGCTACACGCCCGCATCACGACCATTCACACCATTGGGGATTTCTACAATCAACCCACACCGCTACACGCCTTGATGGCGATCGTGCTTTGCTCATCATCGATCATGGCCGTAGCCACTACAATGAATCACGGCAGAAGCGCTACAACAGAATCACGGTAAGGAACCGCTACAATGAGATCACGGTAAAAACCGCTACAACATATAACTTCCTCCTTTCATCAACCCAACCCATGCAATCACAAATAATCAATATTCTTAAATCATTTAATCGTGAGCATTCACTAACTCGGTGATTTGCTTTTACCCTCTTTGGGTTTCCGCCATTATGCTTCGGGATTTGGCATTTAACAAAACATATAAGACTTATAATTATATACTAATCAAACAGATCTAGATGGTGTGGAGAATTACATACCGATATTGCGAAATCCAATATTCTTAGTCGATGTCCTTGCTATCTGGATCTATTATCCTCAATCTATAGCCTTGCTTAAAAGCCGGAACAATTGCGAAAATAGGCCTCTCCTATATTCGGCCATGGTTAGTATTCTACCCGATTTTATATATATAAATAAACAAATCCTCTTACCTTGAAATCCCAAAATTAGAGACTTGTGATTTTTAGCTTTTAAGTCTAGTCGACTAAGCTTCCTTCAAATCCCGAATTGCCGCCCATCATAAAACCATTAAAATATTCGCTTTTGGCTTTTGCCTTTCAAAGACCGGGAATAGATCATGAGAACTAATCAAAAATCAACACTTACCTTAGCATAGGAGATTCGGCTAGCACTAGAGAGAGGATTCGGCAATTCCCAAGGAAGATTTAAATGCCGGAAGTATAGAACTAATTCTCAAATAGGATGAATAGAAGAAAAGACTATGGATGCTTCGGCTTCCTAGAGAAATCGGCACAAGAAGGAAAAAGTGGAGAAGAGTTTCGGCTTTTAAATAAATTGGAGAAAAGAAATTGGAGAGGGAGAGGCTAGGGAATTTCGGCACAATGGGAGAGAAATTTAGGGTTTTCAGTGTCGAGAATCAAGGAGCTAGCCCCTATTTATAGATATTTTGGCACCTCATCGCTAAAAACCGAAAACGCCCTTAAAATTCAAGCTAAAGAGAGGAGAAATTCGGCACCCTCCTTGCCATGCAAAGAGCCGAATTTTACACTCCTCTAGGTGGTGGATTTTCGCCAACACTTCCCTTGAAGATAAGCTCCTAACTTTTCTCCTTTTTATCTATGATATTATCACTTAAAAATCCACATAAATTCTCCTATTTTATAGCCTTGTAGCCGTCCACCTCTACTAATCCCTAATGCCAAATTTAACTCACTTAAATTAAAATATTTGGGCCTCATTAAACTTAATACTTGGGCCCCTAATTCCTTGTGTGTGGCGTCACCTCTCTCTTCATTTAAAGTGCTTAGAATTTGGCCTAAAACATGGGCTCCTTGCGACCCAAAACTTGTTCATTTTTAACTGTTAATGATGCCACTTTAATCTGGGCCTTTTTGCCTAATTCTAAGCCCAAATTTAGACCCATATCAATTAAATTAACATAGTAAACCTATCCCTACACTAAATGTATGGGCCCGTAAATTTAGGATGTTACAAGCCTATAATGGGTGAGGATCGAGTAATCCGCTGGTTCAGGTACCTCAACTTTAGAGCTGAACCACACGTAGAGAACCTAGGAACCCGCCCTAAGTAGAACTATGTCAAACCCTAGTGGTCACCCAGATAGGTGTCCTATTATGTTATTTATTTCTTTGTGCTAACGTGTTCTCTTTTGTTTTGATTGCATTGCATTCATATCATAGAAAAGAGGTGTTGATTCAAATTCGATTACTAAATAGAAAAGTTTGTCATAAGAAAATGGATTTTTTGATAAAGTGGATTATAATACGGTCTCGTCCGAATATAGTCTAAGTGAACACAACAAGAGAAGACTGATAGCCGGCGAAGGAATACAAGACTTTATTACCCAAGGATTCAAGCTGACAAAGACAAATCGAGAATCACCACGTCTCGACTTTCTTGAAGAAACTAACGAGTATTATGGAGCAGTGAGTCGCGTCCTAGATCAAGCAAAAAGGAGCTAGAGGAGGCATCTATTAGAAGTTTGCAAGACTTGACTTTTGCGAAGAAGGGATTCATGTTTTCACTTGGACTATGAGGATAAGGTCGTGTATGCGATCCGTTTTATGTAAAGAAATTTGCTTTCTAGAAAAGTTTTTCTAATGTAACTAAATTCAGAATCAACGCCTCTCTCTCTTTGCATTCATGCATTTGCATTACATAACATCATATGCATTCAAGTCTATAGAGAGAGTCTAATTAGTTTAAATTATAGGAGAGAGAGAGAGAAAGAAAATTTGGAAGCTGAACACCCTTACGGTACACGAGCTAAGTCAAGGAAAATAGACCAGAGAATAGAGCAATTCCAAAGAAATATGCAAGACCAGATGCAGGAACAAATGGCAAAGCTTCAACAAGAGATGAGGGACCAGATGTTGGAAGCCAAAAAGAACATGATGGCCCAAATGGCCCAGATGTTGAGTGGGGCAATGGACAATGGAAAGGGTCTCAGAATAAATGCTGATGACAATAAAGATTTTCCTCGGGGTTCTACCCCACCGCATGAACAACCGGAAGAGTATCCCCAAAGACCACCTATTACGATTGGGCCTCAACAGGGGCAAACTGATAATAGACCGCCTATGAACTTCCAAATGGGTTCAGGATCTAAAACAGGAGATAACCCTGCCAATCCTGTTATCCCTGATTTGGACATAGCAGAAAAGGAGGGAAAAAGAATTGAATCTTCAAGGAAATTGGAGAATCGCTGCAGATGGTTGGAAGAAAAGTTCCAGGCTTTGGAAAATGCTGACCATCATCAGGGTATTGACGCTAAGGACTTAAGTTTGGTTCTAGATTTAGTGCTTCCTCATAAATTCAAGATGCTAGAGTTTGAGAAGTACAACGGGTCTAGTTGCCCTGAAGCCCACATCACTATGTTTTGTAGACGGATGACTGGTTACGTGAATAATGATCAACTTCTGATTCATTTTTTCCAAGACAGTTTGGTGGGAGCAGTGTCTAGGTGGTACAATCAACTCAACCGCGCTAACATTAGCTTCTGGAGAGACTTAGCTCAAGCCTTCATGAAGCAATACAACCATGTCACGGACATGACGCTTTGTGAATTACTTTACAAAACATGGAGAAGAAACTAAATGAAAGCTTCAGGCAGTATGCGCAAAGATGGAGAGAGGTTGCCATGCAAGTTCAGCCACCACTCCTAGAAAATGAGACTACAATGCTCTTTATTAATACACTGAAGGCCCCATTTATCATGCATATGCTAGGAAATGCTACAAAGAACTTCTCGGACATTGTAATGACGGGAGAAATGATCGAGAATTCCATAAAAAGTGGAAAGATCGAGGCGGGAGAAAGTAACAAAAGAATGGCCACAAGGAAGAGAGAAAATGAAGTGGATAATACAAGCATGGGGTGCTCAAAGTTGATTGCTGTTAAACAGCTAAAAACAGTGACTACTGGGTATCAAGGTTCATCAAGGAAATAATCTGGCACAAGGCAAAGCAATGAGCAACTCCAGTTTGCACCAATTCCAATGACATATAGGGAGTTGTATCAAAGTCTATTTGATGAACATGTGGTGGCTCCTCACTACATGGAACCAATACAACCCCCGTACCCCAAATGGTATGATTTGAATGCTCAATGTAAGTATCACGCAGGAATAACGGGTCACTCAATCGATAACTGCATGGCATTTAAGAAATTGGTCGAAAGGCTTATTAAAATAGGGGTTGTAAAGTTCGATGAATCGAACGGAGTAGTGATAATTGAAGGAGGGGGCAGGAGAGTTGTGATTCCTTGAAGAAGTCATCAGAAACCTAACAATCGGGGAATCAAAACACCAATGACATATCCGAAGAGGGAATCAGGGAATAAAAGTTTCCAAGCCCTTACATACTTGGGAAGATTTTAAACAATGGGAATGTGGAAGGGATCCCTGTATTTTTAGGGTTAATCTAGAATAATCTTCAAAACATGCTTGTTGCTTTAAGCCTAGAAGTAATAAGAATCCTTTTGTGAAATGGGCTTGTGTCCAGAATTTTTATTTCAATAAAATGCATCCTTTTAAGTAAATATTTTTTCATTCTTTACATTTCATATTTTACATTCTTTCAAGTCTTAGAATATTCTTTCATTATTTATTCATGACCATACCAATAATTATCCTAAGAATCATTTATTCTTTGGATTTGTTCGCCTTCGTACCTAGGTACCCAGATATCAACGACATGAGCGACGTTGTTACTGACTCCCTTTTTGAATGAGATATAGGTCTAAGGGATCTTGGGACTTCGAAGATGATAGAGATTGTAACCTACCTTCTGATTTGTTAAAGATGGTAGAACAATATGAAAAAAAGACCTTACTCTACAAAGGGTCATTAGATATTATGAGCCTAGGGAAAAGGGGAAGACCGAAGCCTAGCTCACCACAAAAATAAGGCAAGACATCATTGAGTTGTTTTCAAGAATTCAAAGATGTTTTCACACAATTATATCAGGACATGCCTTGGCTAATAAGAAGCAGGCTAAACAAAGAGGATTGGACACTGTTGATTCACCATAGAAGGGGACTGCATCAGTCATACCGCAAATATGGAATTAAAGAAGACAAGATTCATATGCCTACTCCAGTTCTTCACAAATTTTTCATACATGGGGCATGGATGTGATGGGGCCAATCTCGTCAAAAGCTTTTAGTCAATATCGACTCATCAGCTTAGTTATCGTTTACTTCACTAAGATAGTGAAAATAGCTTCATATGCCAATGTTACAAGGTCGAAGTCATCAAAGTCAAATTCATCAAATAAAAAATGAAGGAAAAGATCAAATGCCACAAAGGATCGCGTTTAAATAACTGTACAAAGTCAAAGTCTCTGCGCTTTTCCAAAGATCAGAAAAGATATCACAAAGGCAACAAAAGTTGCCAAAAAAAAGAAATGAAAGGTGGCTAAGACTTGTAAAGATTGGCATAAGAAGCTATCACTACTCTCTATGATTATCAAATGTTGGCTAGAATCTTCACTGGGGCAACATCTTGCCCATTATGGAATTGAAGCATTTTTGCCAATTGAACCTAATCGAAGAAGAGGTTAAAAGTTATCCATCACGGTCGGATGATGTGAGCTTACGACAAAAAGGTTCATCCAAGAGAATTCCACAAAGGGAACCTGATGTTGAAAAAAAAAATTCCTTTACAAAACGATTTTAGAGGAAAGCATATGCCAAACTGGGAAGGACTTATATAGGGCCTGTTCTAGAGGAGCATTGATATTGATAGAGATGGATGGCAAAGACTTGCCCAATCCGTTGAATGCAGGTTTGGTCAAGAGATATTTTACCTGAAAGAGGAAAGATTAAGGTGAAAGCCCAAAAAGGGCGCCTCAAAAAAAAAAGGAGAGGCCAAAGCGTAAACCCGCAAAGGGCGCTTTGAGACCAAAGGGAATTTGAGTTGAAAACCCGAAAAGGGAGGCTCAAATTTTGACTAAAAAACGGGGCATACAGTAGTCTTGCTACGTCCGAATTAGCAATGAGGAAGTATATTACGTCTTGGGGCATCGACAAAGGACTCCAGATCCCCTAAACACATATTGAGCTTAAAATGGTCCTCAAGAAGTTGGAACAAAGAAGCTCTGTAATGGCCTAAATTTAAGGTTATCGGAACAATGGTTTCGTAACCATAAATTCGATTTAAAGAGAAATTTATTTCAATATATTTGCATGAATATTTATATGATAGGAAATATTTTTATAAATATTTATAAAATGTTAGTAATGTGGTATTAAAATTTCGTTAGATAATTTTAACGTTTGGGTAGGTAATTAAATGAAAAAGATTAAATTGAAAAATGTGTAAAAGTTTAATTATAGATTAAAGAAAATAAAAAGGACTAAAAAGGCAATTATGCCATTTTAAAATGTTGAGGCGGTTTAAGTATGAAAAATCTGAGATTTTTTCAGTTGAAAACGTGTATATATATAATAGATATTAACTATAAAGTATATTATATTATTATTATATTATATATATATATATATATATATATAAACTAAAGGAAAAAGAATAGAAAAGAGATAGAAACAGAAACAGAAACCCAAAACGAAACAGAGAGCAGAGAAAGAAAGAAAAAGAGAAAAGAAAGAAGAAAAGGGAAAATTGAAAGTTTGAAGCTTGGATATTTAATAGGTAAGTTATTTTAGTCCTTTTCTTTTAATTTTTATGCTTTATAAGTTTTAGAATAAAGTTTTGATGAATTTAAGTTGAAGTTTTTGAAGTTTTAAAGTTTTTGAATATAGTATATGATGAATAAAATGATGAATTAGTGGTTTAATTGAAAGAATTTGAAGTTAGAATTGGATAAAGGACTTAATTGCAAAACAAGCCATAAGAAAACAGTTTTGGGACAGCAGCAGTAGAGTAAGTTTTAAAATTCACCAAAAATCGTAGAAGTGGAATTAGAAGTTGATTGAGATATGAAATTAAAGATTATTGTGTCTATTTTCATATGAAAGAAACAGGGAAAGAAAAGAAATTCTTTATTTTGAGATATTTAGATTTTTGTAAGACTGGTTCAGAATGAATTTGGGTTCCCCTGTTTTTACTTTAGAAAATCATCAAAAATTTAATAAAAATAATTATGGGATTAAATTTATATGTTTAGAATCCTGAATGAGTCTATTTTCAATAGAAATAAATTAGAACATTATCTGAATCCTGTATGAAGAGATAATTAATTTTTAGTGAAGAAGGGTCAGAACTGTCAAACAGCAGAACAGGGGTGACTTTAAAGAATAAACTGTACTTATTGGCTAAACCAAAAATTCTGAAAATTTTATGGGAATAAGATATGTGAGTCTAGTTTCAGGGAAAATTAGCAGATCTTAATTTTGAGTTCTGTAGCTCAAGATAAAAATAATTTAGTGACGATAACTCAAGTAGACAGCTTTGAATGAACTATAAATAATAATAGAATTGTAGTGAATGCTACATGTGAACATGAAATGTATTGAATTGATGATTGAAATTATTTATTTAGATCCGGAAAACTCAAATACGAAGCTAGATCGAGGAAAGGAAAAAGTCCCAGATTAGTAGATTTTGTGTACGAACAAATATCGAGGTAAGTTCATGTAACTTGAATTATATTCTTAAATGCTTGAAATGTATGTTATTGATGTGAATATAATTTGAATGTTCATTGTATGAAAATTGATGAAACATTGATATATTTGATAAAAGGGAAGAAATCCCGGTTGAATGAAAGGAAAATTCGATGGATCTCTCGAAAAGGAATTGACGGTAAAAAGGGATCTAGCCGGACGGGTGATCCTATCTGATATAGCCCTCCCGAAGAATATGTGGAAAATGGATTTAGCCCGGACGGGTAATCCGAATTAGGTCTGAATTTAGCTTTGGGTGTAATTCGGATCCAAGCTCATTAGAGTAATTGTCGTTGCGGGATTTAGCTTTGGACTGTAATCCCGACAATACTCTATAAGTTTATATTACAGGATTTAGCTTTGGGTGATAATCCCATTGTAAGGATGAGGTTCGCGGGAGTGTGCTCTCTGAAATGGAAATGTGCGCACATGAACATGAATTGACGGACCGGAATTTGTACACTAAAGTGTACCTCTGAAAATCCATCGAAATTCCGAGAAATTCAACGGGACAAATATGGAAAAATAACAAAGAAATGGAAATCATGGTATTGATGAGCTCATCAATCATGGTATATATATATTATTGATACATGGAAATTATTGGACTAACTTGAATGTTGAGTTTGTGTATGTTAGGGTAATAATGCATTGAATGGATATATGAATGTTTATTGCATTGTATTGAAAATATTAGGTAAGTATAATTCCTGTTACATGGGCTTACTAAGCACAAAGTGCTTACCCTGTTTCTTTTTCCCCTATTTTGTAGTGTTAAGAGCTCGGAGGTCGGATTCAGTCGGAGACACATCACACTATCAACCTCAAGATTTCGGTATATAAAGAAACTTATTTTGGAAATCAATGGCATGTATAAGCTAATAAAGTAAATGTTAATATGAAATGAATGTAAGGTCAGCCATTGGTATAGCTAACAAATCTTGGTTTTGGTATGTGTTGAGGTTATCTTATAAATATGCATGAATCTATTTTGAAAATATGTTGAATTGGATTGGTTATTGTGGAATGGTCTCGGTTTAAAATTTGCAGGGAAGGCTAGATATCTATAAAAGGGTTATATTGAATAAAAAAAATTATTTGTAAACTCCGGTAATGCCTCGTACCCTATTTCGACTACGAATACGGGTAGGGGTGTTACAAGCTCAGGCTGCGATATCTGGGGCATCTAGCTTCATTCTTACCCAGTTTTGAAATTCGTTATATTTGATTGCTTTATTCTTTTTTGAGATACGCCCAAATCAATTTTCTTTTATTGCCTGGGTTATCTTTGATTAAATTATTTCTCAGAGCTATGCTCCTGACTAATTTCTTTCTCGTCCATTTTTGTGACCTTTTTTCAAGCATTTTATATTGAAATAACAATTTATGGACTAATAACACTTTCATAAAAGGAGTTTCACATATTACTCTAGAAGCTTCTAAATAATATGAGGAATCTGAAGCATGACTATTGTTCAGAACTCACCAAGCCTAAGGGCTGGAAACATGGAAGAATGATTATCTCTTCAGATTTTTATTGGATAAGACAATTTCGTTGGTGATACCACATCGGCAAATGACGAACAAGGTCAATCCAAGTGTAAAGAGGATCATTGACGAGATACCCTGCATTCATACATCTGGTCATTACACCCAGGGAATGGTGTAATAGATTGAAAGTAATACAAGTTATGTACCTCTGAATGGTAACAGAAAGATGGAAGAAATTAAAAGTTATTCCCCTGAAGTTGCAGTGGGAGATACCAATTCATGTCCCAAGGTTCAAGTAGAGAGGACTCAGAATTACCATGGGGAAAATTATTTGAGCAGAACATGAATGAAAAACAAATGAGTAATAACACCTAGGATAGGAATCATACTCATAACATTTTTGTAAATTTCATTAGGAGCATTTGATTCATTTCGGGCATTGCATCCTAATCCTTGAAACAGGAATCATCTTCATAACATTTTCATAATATGTCTAAATAGGAGCATCTGATGCATTTCGATCAAAGCATCCTAAATATTGGACATAAACATATACCCATTCTACAGGTTATGTAGCAAGGTAGAAGACATTAGTCTGGTATCCCTGAGTTTGCAGAGAGCAGATTAAAATAGCAGATCTGACAATCCTGAGGTTGTAGGAGCAGATCGGAGACATCAGCCCTATCTCCCTGACCAGCAGTGGAATAGGTCAAAGATTGTAGATCTTGTCGCCCTAAGCAGTAGAGAACCAAGATCGAACGGCAAATCTTGTCTCCCTAAGCAGTAGTGGAACAGATTTAAGCCACTAGCCCTATCTCCCTGACTAGCAGTGGAATAGGTCAAAGATTGTAGATCTTGTCACCCTAAGCAGTACGGAACCAAGATCGAACGGCAAATCTTGTCTCCCTAAGCAGTAGTGGAACAGATTTAAGCCACCACCCTATCTCCTCGACCAAAGCGGATGAATAGGTCAAAGATTGTAGATCTTGTCACCCTAAGCGATAGGGAACCAAGATCGAACGGCAAATCTTGTCTCCCTAGCGATGAGTGGAACATATTTAAGCCACCACTTCTATCTCCCTCGACCAAAGCATTGGAATAGGTCGAATATTGTAGATCTTGTCGCCTAAGCGATGAGAACCAAGATCGAGCGGCAAATCTTGCCTCCTTAAGCGATGAGTGGAACAGATTTAAATCACCATCGGCATCCCCGAGTTTGCGATGGAGCGGACCAAAATAGCGAGATCGGCATTCACGAAGTTGCGAAAAACGGATCGAAGACATCGATCTTGCCTTCCCGAGCTTTGCGAAGCGGATCGAAGATAGCCAATCTGGCATTCCTAAGCTTTGCAGGAAGCAGATTGAAGATAGCAGATCTGGCATTCTTGAAGTTGCAAGAAGCAGGTCGAAAATACCAATCTGGCATTCCTGAGCTTTGTAGGAAGCAGATTGAAAATGACAGATCTGACGATTCCTGAGTTTGTAGGAAGCAGATCGAAGACATCAGTCTGGTGATCCCTGAGTTTGCAGGGATCAGATTGAAAATATCAGATCTTGTTTCCCTGAGTTTGCAATGGAGCAGATCAAAAGATAGTGGATACTGCCTTCATGAAATTGAAACTATCAAACTTACTGAAATCAAGATGAAGTTTCAAGTACTCTTGAAGATACAGTTGGGATTGGAAGCCGTTTGAAGAAGGTGAGGATCAAGAAGGCGGAGCTCGACCAAAACCGGGCAAAATTGGTCCTTTATAGTCTTTGCTCTATTCTCGTTACACGACAATGAGCAAAGAGGGGCAGCTGTAAATACCCAATTTTGCCCGGGCCCTTGAAAACCAAAACAAAATAATAATAATAATAATAATAATAAAATAAAATAAAAAAAATGTCCAATAAACAGTCCATCTTTACAGCTTTTAAATTCAGACAGATTACCCAAGGCCCAAATTACACCATAGCCCAAACAGACCCACTTACAGACCCAATAACAGACCAGACCCTTGGCCCAAATTAACTACCCAAAACACCCTGGCCCGAATCCTAAGGACTGACTCAGACTCGGACTCGGCCCAAAGAGGCCCAAAACTTTAACAGAAATCAGACCTAGGGTTCTCCAGAAACCCTAGGCGCCGCCTCAGCAGTATCCCAAACGTCGCGCCGCAATGGACTCCTCGCATCCAGGCCTCGGTCACACCATCAACGCCTCAATCCACGCCCGAATGGTGCTCCATCACCGCCGCGTTCTCATCACCTGCACAAAGAGGAAAGAATCGCAACAAAAATGACAAACATGGCAACAAACTTTTATTTCCTTTTTACTTTTTATTTTAAGGCTATAAAAGCCTTGCATGTACCTGTAAAAAAGGGGGGAAAGACAATACAGAAAGAAAAGAATTTAAGAAAAATATTCACAAGAAAGTCCAGGGAAAAAAAAGAACAGAAACTTTTCGTAGAGTTTTTTCTTTCTACTTTATTTTTTTTATTTTTTTCATATTTCCGCATATAAACAGAGTCTTAAAATAAAGAAAGGGCGATTTTACCTTACGATGACGAAGCTTCAACCTCCGGCCACCATTTGCGGTGACGCGTGAGGCGCGTGGCGATGGCCCTGAAGGCCTGAGGATCAAAACCCAAAAGAGGGCTCTGGAAAGAATTTTTTTTTCTTCTGAATTGTATTTTTTTTTAAACAGTTTTCAAAATGATTTTTCATCTTTTTTTTTTACTTTTATAACGATAAGAAAACGGCGCCGTTTTGGAGGGTGCCCACAAAGCTAAAAACGACGTCGTTTTCCCTTAAAGGATCGGCGTGTCAACCCGAAGACCCGACCAGGATCCGCGTTTTTTTGTTAAAAGGGGAAAATTATCCTTTTGGTCCCTCTGCTATTTTATTAAATTCAATAACGTCCTATTAACTAATTTATTTTTTAAAATTAACCCTAGAAATCTGTTTATATCTCAATTTAATCCTTTTTTTATTTTTTTTATATATGTATTTTAAATCGATATTAATTCATATATTGTATTAAATATTTTATATTTTCAGTAGTTATCTATACTAATTTATTAAATTATAAATATCTATTATTTTGTCTAACTATATTTTGATTACATATTATTTTTAGTATTCATATATATATTAGATATTATATTTTTTTTTTAAATGCTACATATTATATAATATATTTGATTAAAATTATTTATAATATATTCATTTTTAATTTTTTTATTTTTAAATTATTATATATTTTTTTTAACTTATTGTTTATATTGTTGTCCTTTTTATCTATTTAAATTTGCATGAAATGTGTCCATAATTAATTTTATTGTTTATTATATTTGTCTATACTTCATCATATATTTGTAACTGCTTTAGTATAGGAATTATTATTTGTAGTATTTCATGTTATTGCCTATCTTAAATGTTAGCATGTTATAATTGTTTTTTTTATTCGATAATGTACAAATGCAATATTGCCACATGGTTATGGTTTAAAATGAAAAATACATTTTCACAAAATTAATATTTTGTTTAAAGATTTTTAAAGTAAGGCAATGTTTTGGTATTTAGAAATTCGGGAAATAATGCCCAATCGTGCTGGGTGTTGATTTTCCGTTTGGCTAAATAACTAAATATCATTTTAACAAGTTTTATAAATTATGAGATAATTTTAGTTACGAGGGTTTAAGAATATCATGTCCAATCGTGCTGGATGTAATGTTTATATTCTCTCGGATCGAAGAATTCTCAAATTTTAAATCAAATTGTTCGAAGTTTTTTTTAGAAATCATATTTTTAAATACTTATAAGTTTCAAACATTTGGACATGATTTTATCGATTAGGTACCAATTTTTTGGCGTTATAAGGGTGCTAACCCTTCCTCATAACGTAACGACTCCAGAGCACATTTTACGGTTTTCATAGACCAAAATTAAATGTTTTAAATAAAACGTTTTAAAAGGTGATCCAATCACACCTAAGTAAAAAGGATTGGTGGCGACACCCATTTTATTTTTAAAAGTCGACTCCATTTTCTAAACCGATTTTAAAATGGTTTCGACAACAAAGATAAGCTAATCATGTAACAATTTCATATACATATGCTTTCTACATCATATATTCATATAACTTATGCATTTAAAATAATTCATCTCATATCAAAACTTTGCCCGTTGAATTTATTTGAAATTTCAATGGATACACCGATCGTACACTCGAAGTGTACGAAGCTGTAATCTGTCAATTCGTATTCGAGAGCGCTCGATAGAGCACTTAATCGGGAAGCACACTCTCGAGCCATATAACGGGAAACTCATTTGGGTCATGTAATGGGAAGCTTATCCGAGCTAAATAACAGGAAGCTCATAAGAGCCATTATCGGGAAGCTCATGCGAGCCATATAATGGGTAGCTTCGAAGAGATATTTATCGGGGAGCTCCAAATAGCCATATATCGGGAAGTTCAAGTGAGTCATAACGGGAAGCTCATAAAGAGCTAATTTAACGGGAAGCTCACAAAGAGCCTATAATCGGGAAGCTCATAAGAGCTAAGGTGTGTCCACAACACATGTAGGATCACCACCTATCGGGATGCTCCGAAGAGCTATAACGGGAAGCTCGCAAGAACCATATTACGGGAAGCTTGAGAGGGTTAATAACGGGACGCTCGTAAGAGCTATGGGGTGTCTGCAACATATACAAGACTACAACCAATTTAGGAAATCCTGTATCCATCGAATTTCATTATTCAAACGGGATTTAACATTTATCGGGCTTTGTAGGATATGTAATCAATTTCATGTACTTGGCATTTATACAATTCACATATACAACATTCAATTCAAGCATATAAATATACAAAATTTAGTTACACGAACTTATCTCGATACTTGTTCGTATACAAGAATCTACTAATCCGATACTTTTTATTTTCCTCGATTCAATTCCGTATTTGGTCTTTCCGAATCTATATAAATGAATTTAATCATCAATTTATTACATTTCATATTCAAATCGACCCAATTCACTTTTTAGGCAAAAGTATCATTTTGCCCTTATACTTTTAATTAATTTCAATTTCGTCCCTAGGCTCGAAAATGAAATTCATGCAATTCAATCCTTAATCCAAGCCTAGCTAAATTTTTCATATAACATTTACAGCTCATGTATTTCACAAAAATAAAAAATTTTCCATAAATTTTACATCTTTACAATTTAGACCCTAAATCACAATTTCATTAAAATTCACTTTACAAAAGTTGTTTATCTATTAACAACCTTTCATTTTCTACCATAAATTTCAAAATTTTAGCATATTTTCATCCATGGCAAAACTTTGATACTTTGATAACTTTGCAAATTAATCCCCAAAATAGATAGATTAGGTTATTACGATCTCGGAAATATAAAAATTACTAAAAACGAGACATAATTACTTGCCCAATTAAGCTTGCTTGAATTTCTGTCTCTTAGCTAGGGTTTCAATAGAAAAATTTGGGGAAGATGAGATAAAATGATGATATTTTCTATTTAGTTAAAATATCATCTTTTATTATTTCCTTTTTCTAATTTAATCATTTTCTTTTCTTAAATTTCCATGGATGAATCATCATAAATATCTACTAACTACATTTAATGGTCTAATTGCCATAAAAGGACCTCAATTTTTGAATTCTATAGCTATTTGTTACCTATAGCTACTAGAATTCAACTTTTGTACTTTATGCAATTTGGTCCTTTCCTCCTAATGAAACATGAAATCGGTAAAATTTTCTTAACGAAATTTTCATACGTTATTTCTATCATAATGCAGACCATGCAATAATATTAAAATAAAATTTTCTTTCTAACTCAATTTGTGGTCCTGAAACTACTATTTCGATTTCACTGAAAACGGGCTGTTATAGGAGTATTTACACAATGGTTGCAGACCACCAATAATCCATAGAGATGTGAAGTGTACTAACATCTTGTTAACTGAGAACTTGCAAGCCAAACTATCTGATTTTGGGCTCTCAAAAAGTTTTCCAACCGAAGGTTCTCAAATTCATGTTTCAACAGTTGTTGCTGATACCCCTGGATATCTTGATCCAGAGTAAGCTCATCTAATCTTGGCCCAGTCTTTGTGTCTCAAACCAGTGGTAAACTGAAAAGATTGTGTGTTGCTAACTGAAATTTGATATTTTGGGTTTTAGAGGTATACTGTATCAAGCAGGTTAACGGAGAAAAGTGTTGTATACAGCTTTGTTGTGGTTCTGTTGGAGATCATTACAAGCTGGCCAATGATTGATAGAACAAGTAGAGATGAGGCTACTCACATAAAACAATGGGTGGATTTCATATTGTCCAATAGGGGTATCAAAAACATAGTTGATTCAAGATTACAAGGAGATTTTGACACCAATTCCGTGTGGAAAGCTGTCGAAATAGCAATGGCTTGTGTATCTTGAGCTTCCATAAAACGGCCAACCATAAACTTTTTAGTCGTGGAATTAGCGGAGTGTTTGTCGTCCGTGATTGATAGAATGACCGAAAGAGACGATGGAGATGAACCACGAGAATCAATTGAGAAGGTGACCGTCAACTTTGGCTTTGATACAAGTCTACTCGCAAGATGAGTTAGGGAAAAATCTATAAGCAATTCCACTGATTTTTCGTTTCTATAGTTTTCATGTGTAGGTTCCAAGGGTTATACCAAAAAACCTTACTATTACTATTAATAAAAGGTAGTCAGACTATATGTGAAAATAAGGTATAATGTACGATAAATATATTAATCTAAATCTATATATATATTAACGCTAGGAACAAACAAAATTAAAAATTTGTCATCTTATAGTGTCTTGCTTTTTTAGCACGCCTCTGTCTGCTGGTTTCTAGTAGGTTCTTGTTTTAGGTTGTTTTCTTTTTGTTTTAGCTACTCTGTTTTTCTTTTAATGACTTTTTGTTTTCACTTGTTTTGGTGGATCTAGTAAATTTCGTTAGTATGGAGAAAGAGTTAGCAAATTTGTCTTTAGATGATGAGAAAGACAAGATTTTGCAAGCAAGAATGGATCTTGATTCAGAGGCGGAGAGGGTAGAGTTTTGTCTGGTTGGTTGTTTTCTGACGGCTAGTGTTATTCACTTCCCAGCAATAAGAAGCACGATGACCAATTTATGGCATTCGATTGAAGAGGTTCAGATCTTGGAGTTAGGGGAAAAGCGATTTTTATTCAGATTATTTCATACGATGGATTTGGAAAGGATGATTAAAGGGTCACCGTGGACTTTTAATAACCATCTTTTATTGTTACATCGATTAACGAGGGGTGAAGATTCATTGAAAGTATCGCTTGTTTATGCAAATTTTTGGGTTCAAATCCATGGAGTGCCGACAGGTTTCTTTAATGGGGTTTTGGCGAGGCAATCAGGGGATTTTCTCGAGAAATATGTGGAATATAATAGTATGAATCTTGATAGGGGACTACAATTGTATTTACGAGTAAGGGTGATCTTAGATTTTCGATGTCTGTTAAAAAGGAAGAAGAATGTGTTTTCTTCCGGGATTTGCTCCTATGTTAGCTTTAAATATGAACGTTTGACCATGTTTTGCTTTTTTTGCAGGTGACTAGAGCACAATGACTCTTTCTGTTAAGCTAAAATGGCGTTAGATTTTGAAGTGGCTGAAATGGGGTGGGATCTATTGTTAAGAGCTCAATCTAGAAGAGCTCTTGCTATGAGTAGTGTGTGGTTACGTGAAGGGGACGTAGGGGCGAAAAAGGTAGGTTTCTGATAGGGCAAGCAGTGGAAAGAAATAGTCGAAATAATGGTCGTCATTGGGAGGATGTGCTAAATATTAACCCAATGTTAGGTGTTAATCTAGAAGGGATATGTTCCGTTATACCTAGTGGGGGTGGGGAGTCGTCTTCAATGCAAGGTCAAGGATTAATAGATCATGATTCTGAGGAGTGTGAGATGGAGGGGGTGATGGGAAAAAAATGCCTAGAAGGGAGGAAGAAGATTTTGTTGAGAGAAAGGAGTTGGGCTATTTGATAGTTAGAAATAGGAGAGTATCGGGAGGTAACCATTTTATATCGGCGGCTGCCAAAGGGCAAGCCGACCGGTCACAATAAAAATTATAAGTTAGAATGTTCGTGGTTTGGGGAGTCAACGGGCTGTAAGGAGGCTTCGACATGTGCTGAAGAAGTATAATCCCCAAATGGTCTTCTTTTTGAAGACTAAGTTGAGTAAAGTGCAAATGAAATGTGTTAGAAGGAAGTGCAATTTTCTTAATGCCATTGAGGTTTCGACTGAGGGTTCGAAGGGTGGTATTTGCTTGGCTTGGAAAGGAGATGTTTCGGTAAACCTTCGAAATTTCTCTAACAACCATATTGATGTTGATGTTTTTGAAGTTAGTGAGGGATGCAAATGGAGATTTACATAGTTTTATGGCTCACCTTATGCACGGAATAGGGAGGCTTCATGGAATTTATAGAGAAGGCTTTAGTGTGATCCAGAGATTTCTTGGTTTGTTTGTGGTGATTTTAATGAGATTATGTATGTGAATGAAAAAGTGGGGGGTCTACCTAGAGATGAAAGAAGAATTAAGGCCTTTAGAGGAATTTTGGGGGAATGTCAATTAATGGACGTTGGTTACTCTGGGGCTTGGTTTACATGGGAAAGAGGAAACTTACCAGAGACTAACATTAGACAGAGGCTTGATAGAGGAGTGGCAAATGTTAGCTGGATGAACTTATTTCCTATTGTGTCTATTCAACATCTAGCATATTCTTTTTCCGATCATTGTCCTCTACTTATACAAACAACTCAATTTGGGAATAGTGATAGAGGACATTGCTTTCGTTTTGAGTCATGGTGGGTTTTGGAGGAGTCCTTTGTTAGAGAAGTGGAGAAAATTTGGAAGGGTTCTTCGGAAGATCTTTTGGGTAAGTTGGACGTATTGAAAAAGGGGTTGATCAAATGGGCTAAAAAAATTAAATAGAAGAGGAAGGGCTCTAGTACCTCATTAGTATACTAGAGAAGTTGATGAAAGCGGAGAGGGATGATAAGAATCTTGCTGAAATTATCGACACAAAGATTAGGCTAAATCTTGAAATTGAAAAAGATGAAGTTTATTGGGAACAGAAGGCTCGAGGGAACTGATTAAAATTAGGGAATATGAATACCGTTTTTTTTCATAAATATGCATCTTAGCGAAGGCGTGGTAATTATATTGGTTGCTTGGAATTTGAGGATGGGAGTAGAACTTGTGATGAAATTGAGGAGGAACTAGCTCGGGGTTTTCTTCATAAGTTGTTTTCCTCAAACGGTGTTGGGGATATAAATCATCTACTTTTCAGGATCAAGCAATGTATTAGTGTTAAGGATAACCGAAGCTCATGTCAAAATATGCTGAGGAAAAGGTTTGGATGGCGAATAAGGAGATGGGATCTACAAAAGCACCAGGGGAGGATGGCTTTCCAGCCTTGTTCTTTCAAAAATGTTGGCACATTGTTGGAAGGGATGTTACGACCTTTTGTTTGAAAGTTCTTAATGAAGGTACGAATTTTGAGTCTCTAAATGTCACAAATATTGTTTTGATTCCAAAAGTTCCACATCCATCTAATCTTAAGAATTTTAGGTCCATTGGTTTATGCAATGTGCTTTATAAAGTGATAGCTAAAATGATAGTGAATCATTTTAAAGTAGTAATTTTTAATTGCATTGATGGAGCCCAAAGTGCCTTTGTTCCGGGAAGATTAATTTCAGATAATGTTTTGATTGCCTACGAACTTATGCATAATTTTCGACAAAAGAGAGTAGGGAAAAAAGGTTTTATGGCAGTGAAACTTGATATAAGCAAGGTTTACGACAGGGTTGAATGGAAGTTTATTAAGGAGATGGTGATAGGTATGGTCTTTGATTTGGTTTGGGTTTCTTTAGTCATTTGTCTCGTATTTTGTCATCATAAATGGGAATGTTGGCAAGGTGTTTAGGTCGACTAGAGGACGTAGACAAAGGGACCCCCTAAGCCCGTTCTTGTTTCTGATTTGCAGCGAAAAACTTTTGGCCCTTATAAAGGTAGCGATGCGAGATGGCCTAATTAGAGGCGCTAAAGCTAGTAAGAGCGGCCCAAAAATTTCTCATCTGCTTTTTGCGGATAACTGTATCCTCTTTGGAGAAGCTAGTAATAAAGGGGCTCATACATTGAAAACTATCTTGAGAGAATATGAAAGCTATTTGGGTCAATGTGTTAATTTCGATAAATCAACAGTGGATTTCATTACAAATACTTCTGAGTGGGGATTGGTACCTTACATTAAGGATTTTGGGGGTACGTGTATCGAATAGTACTGAAAGATACCTTAGTTTGCTTAATTTGGTGGGGAGAAAAGCAATCTTTCCAACTTCTTAAGGATAAATTCAAGAAGCGAATTGAAAGTTGGAGTATTAGGGTCTTATCTCAAGAGGGTAAAGAGATATTCATTAAAGTCGTTCTTCAATCCATCCCTACTTATTCAATGGCATGTTTTCTATTACCTAAGTCTTTATGTGATAAGTTAGATAGCATTATGGCCAAATTTTGGTGGCAGAAAAGTTATGACAGGAAGGGTATTCATTGGTGCAATTGGGATTTCCTTTGTGAACTTAAGGAAAACGAGGGAATGGGTCGAAGATTTGCAAAATTTAATATCGCATTGTTAGCCAAGTAGGGTTGGCGCCTTATTAATTATCATAATTCTCTTCTAGCCCGAGTTTTAAAAGAGAAATATTTTCCATTAACAGATTTCCTAAATGCAAGGTCAGGGAGTCTACCTTCGTATACTTGGAAAAGCGTATGGGCGGCAAGAGGACTAGTTCAGAAGGGGCTGGGCTGAAAGGTGGGTTTGGGAAAAAGAATCTCCATTAGAGAATATGCCTGGTTACCACGGCCTGCAGGGTGTAGAATGAATGTTACAATCACTAATGATGGAGTCAAATTTGTGTCTGATTTAATTGATGCTAGAACTAGAGAATGGAAAGAAGAGTTAATTTTTAATACATTTCCTGTGGATGTCGCAAATACTATTATGCAGATTCCATTAGCGAGAACAATTTCTGAAGACCTACAAGTTTAGTGCGGCGAAATGACTAGTAATTTTACTGTGAGAAGCGCCTATAAACTATTACAAAATGGTTCACTACTTCCTACCGATAATACATCACATACTGATTCTAGACATTTCTACAAAAAGCTATGGAATTTACAAATACCTCTGAAAATTAAAACTATGATTTGGAGATTTTAATGGAATTTTATTCCTACTTTTGTCAATCTAAATTACAGAAAGATTGCAGTGAATACTTTGTGCCCACGATGCTGCAGTTCTACGGAGGATTCTATCCATGTGTTTCGTGACTGCTCTATATCAGTGGAGACTTGGGTTAGTCTTAATCTCTCATGGATGCTGAATAATTCGGATAATAGTTTCTGGGATTGGGTTACCTGGGTGTTTCGGATTGCTACCAGTGAGCAATGTAGAATTTTCTGTTGTGGGCTTTGGACACTTTAGACAAGCCGAAACCGCCTCGTACATGAAAGGAAAATTGTTCTGGTAAGGTGATCTCGGATTGGACTGTAAGTTATGTTAAAGAACTTGAAGGGATCGAAAAGGAAAAGCTTACTCGAACGAGAGATTTTGATAAGTGGGAACCCCCTCATAAACCTTTCTTTAAGATTAACTTTGATGGGGCATATGACCCCCAGCATGCAAGATCTGGGTCGGGGGTGGTGGTGAGGAACCCACTGGGGGAAATATTAGCTTCCATGGCCGTGGGCCATAAAGCAATCTCTTCTTTGTTTGCTGCTGAAGGTCAGGCGTGTGTCAGGCGCTGCGACTAGGCATTCGGATTGTACACTCTATCCCCATGCGAATGCCTAGTCGCAGCGGGATAGAGTGTGTGATAATCGAAGGGGACTCATTGACAACAATAAAGAAAGCCAACTAGATAGTGAGGATAAATCGGAGATATGAGCCATTAATAAAAACGTTCAACAATATAAAGAAAACTTCCAACAGATTATTTTCAGGCACATTTCAAGACCGGCAAACTCTCTTGCTCATCATTTGGCTAAAGAAAGCTTGAAAAAAAAAAAAGGAAGATATTTACCTAAGTAGAGTCCCGAATTTTGTGTGCAGGGTGGAGGAGAGGAGAAGCCGACGAACTTTAGATTGAGTTTGGAGAGGGAGAGGTTTCTGGAAAATAAAAAATAGCAGACAAAGGTTTTGACTTTTTCGTTTTGGAAACTGCTATTTCTTGGGTATCTGGTAAGTGCATTTAATGGGAATTTGATGGTGATTTGATGGAGTCCAAGTGCCAATTTGACTAGCTAGAGAGTGACATTTCATTTCCTTTTTTTCTTTTTGAAGTTTGTGGTTGGGTTTGTTTTTGTTTTATTGTTTTATTTTCTTTGGGCATGTTTCTCATTTGTTTTTGGGCCTGTATTTTTTATTCTTTTTTTCTATCCAGTCTAATATTGCTTTAAAAAAAAAATCTGTATATTATATATTTTCAACACTCAACTATTAAAAATTTTCATTTTAAGTACTTAAAATAAGAAATTTATAATTTAAGCATACATGCTTCATAGTTAGATCATTTTGGTCACTCTCATTAAAACCAAAAGTGACAAATTGACTTGATAGTTAAAAATAGGTATAATAACAAATTTAGCCATAAACTTTTATATATTATATCAAATTAGTCATAATTTTGAAAAATTAACCCTCAAAATTTACAAATGTTTTAAATTTGATCCTAATTGTAAAAAATTCATATATATATAAATACATAAATATTTTTTTTAAATATAATAATAAATTTAAATTTTATATTAATATTAATATTAACATTTATATGAATATTAAATAAATATAATTACATTAATATTAAAAAACATATAAATCCCCATCCCTACCTCTCCCTCATCCCCTCACCCTTATTCCTCTCCCTAATTAAGAACCTCTTGAAAGATGGTCAATAACTCAACTTCTAGCTCATGATTTTGTGAATGAATCAAATTTGTAGTAAATGAAGCAGATGGATCTCAATCGGAGGCACCCATCAGTATATTGAATAAAAAATTATGAGATTCAGGGGAAGAAATTGACATCAATTTAGATTCCTTCTAAGAACCATGCTTGCCGACCAAGTTTTTGATGAAAAGGATTCAACTATTGGTTGACGATAATCATATTTTCTCCTTGAAAATGCCTAATTGAGATTTGGGTAACATTTAGAAGCAATGAAATGTGGGTTAGCAATAATAGTGTGGGAGGTGTCCTAACACTTGGCTGCTTGTTATCGGTTTACGGGGGAGGCGTCCTCCTTTCAGATAATTCGTTATGGGTATAATCCATGTAGGATCGTTCGACATATCTAAAATATAAAGTCGAGTTTTATAACTTGGGAATTCCTTGTGTTCCAATAAAATTTTCCTTGTATTCCATCTACCACCGTGTTGTTCTCCCGAGATATCTTTTCAAGATCCAATTAATCAAACCCCTTTATCAATAAGGTGGTGGTCCTATAATGCTTGCCCAACGTTTGGTCGCATACCTCATATTCCCTTATTGTTTCTTCGCCACTAGTTGAAAATCTATGGATACACAGAGATTTTGAACTCCAAGTCATTGTGCTAGCTCCAATCAAGATGATAGGGCTTCATACTCCACTCTACTATTAGACAAAACAAAATTGAACATCAAATTGTACTTCCATTCATTTCATTCTAGGTCAATTAAGTCATCCCCGCTTTTAAACCTACCTTTCCCGCCAATCCCTTTACAAACAACTCCCAGTGCTCCTTCGGTGATGCCCTTATCGCCACATTAGAGTTCTTTACTTCTTTTTTTCGTTGCTACTGGTTCTTCTTGTTCCACCGTTACACTTATGTAAAAGGCCCAATTCGCCCGGGCCCGAATCAGAATAAAAAAAACCAAATAAAAGTATAATAAAGTCCAACAAATTTAAAGTCCAGGTTACAAAAAAAAACACTGGCCCAATTACAGTCTTTAGGCCCACTAGTAAAAATCTTTCAGTAGGGTTTTTGAAACCCTATCGCCGCAGCCTCCCTCAAGCGTCGTGCCCGCGCCTCGCCACGAAACGTCTCGTCCCAAGTCCCTTGACGCGCCCTCTGTCGCCTTGCATGAAAATGGCAAAATTGCCTTTCCTCCGCCTCCGTTGACCTTCCACAAGCCTGCAAAACAGAGCAAAATAGAACAGAAAAGAAAAAATAGAGCAGGAAACAACAATAGATGTATTATTTATTCGGCTATATAAGCCCAGCAACAATATCAATTTAGTTTACACACAAACAACAAACGAACATCAAATATAAAAAGAGATCCAAAAGGTGATTCTTGATAGTTGTTATTTATTTATTTTGTTTCTTTTTTTTTAATAAAAATAAATGAAGAATTAAATAGAAAGGGGTTTACCTGAGCCGATCTACGCCTTCACCGACGAACGTCGCCGTCGCTTGGAAACCTCGGACCCATGAAGGTCCGGATGAGGGTTCGAAAAGCGCTAAGCCTTTTTTTTTACTTTTATTTCTAAAAAACCTATAATTTTTTTTACAAAGGAAAGGACTGGAAAAAGGCTGGAAAAATCTGACTTTTCGTATCTCCGGCCGCCACATACGGCGGGGCTACGACGGAGCCACAGCGGAGGCTCGCTGAAACCCTAGGCCGGAATATACCCGAAGTCCGGACCAGCAAGAGAGAGGAAGGAGGATTCTGCTGTTTTTTTGAAGAAAGAAGTGAAAAAATGATTTTTTTTTTAAAAAAAAATTGGCTTATATAGAGTTAGTGGAACGGCGTCGTTTTACCTGGGGCGATCTAATGCCAAAACGATGTCGTTTTAATCTGGATCGGACAAACTCGACCCGAACCGCCTGGGATCCGCGTGTTTTTGGACTGAGGGTCTATTTGCGCTCTCAGTCCTTCCTCTTTTGAGGCTATTTTTTATTTAATCCCCATTTTAGTTTTTCCTTTTTCTTTCGAATTTACCCCGCGAATTTTATTTCCATTTCAATTCGGTCCTCTCAGAACGGTGCGTTTCAAAAGGCGGGGAATATTTTCCCATTTGGTCCTTCCTGTCTTTCGCGCTTTACTATCTGGACCATTACCTTATTTCTATTCCTAATTTTGGCCCAAAACTCTGTTTAGATTTCAATTTGGCCCCTTTAGACTTTTATTTTTTACGATTTAAGCCTTTAATTTCATTTTAATTTCAATTTGGCCATCGTTTATTTAATTTCCATCATTTTTAGATTTATTTTATATATGTTATTATGTTTAGTGCTTATTTATTTTCTTATTGTTTTACATATTACTTTATTTATTATTTATCTTACTTGTTTGTTTGTTTTTTTTTTTTGAGTTGATTTATTTCCATTTATTGCGCATTGTTATTTTATTATATTATATTTTATTACTATTTTTATTTTTATTTTATTACATTTCTACTATTATTATTATTTTCTATTTTATTGCATTTTTATCTATTATTTATTTATCTATTTTTTTTTTTATTTTTACGCTTTTATTGTCACTAGCTTTTCATCTATTATTACTTTGTTAATACTTGTTAGTTACTCTTCTTATATTATTTGTGTTTTACATACACATACATTATTGACATTGTCACTATCGATATTATTATTATTTATTATTATTTTAATAGTCATAATCATTGCCATTTTTTTATATTTTTAATTATATCCTCGTCAATTTAGTATGGTATTACTATCACTATATTCTTCTTTAGCGTATCATTGTTCCATTTTCAACGCGCTATCATTTTATTGTGTTTTACTACAATCATGTCGTGAGTTGTTTTCAAACACATTTGCCCCCTTTTTTATATCACGCCCAAATAAATTAAATACTATTTTAAATACTATGTTAACTTTTGTTCGATGCATAAAAAAGAATTTCAAAAAATAGGTAATATTCCAGATTTGAAAGATTCGATAAAATCGTGCCTTAACTTACGGGGTCTCGATTCTTTTCGTTGAACTCGAAGAATCGAATATCCTTCTTAAAAAATTTAAACGCGTAAGATTTCAAATGAAAATCAAAGGCCAAATTATTCTCAAAGATTCGAAATGTCATGTCCTAACTTACGGGATATGACATTTTGTTGCCTCGAGATAAGAAAGTCTACAACATATTTTCAACCTATTTAAGCATTCCAAAACAAAACATACATTAATGTAAAAAGGGATCGTATTTTAAATTCTTTCTGAGTTTTCGATTTTCGACACTAAGACGTTAATTAATCGACTAGGTACCAATTTTGGGCGTATCGAGGGTGCTAATCCTTCCTCGTGCGTGACCGACTCCCGAACCTATTTTTTGGATTTCGTAGACCAAAAAAAAATCATCATTTTAGTAAATTAAAATTTTATTAAAATGACTAAATTACGAGGTGACCCGATCACACCTCATCAAAAAGGATTGGTGGCGACTCCCGTTTTTCGTTTCCATTTTCAAAATATAAAGTCGACGCCTTTTACAAAAAAATGGTTTCGACAGCTTGGCGACTCCACTGGGGACATGTAAGAGAGTCAAGCCACGATTTGATTATTTTTTGTCTTTTTGTTGAAATTGATAATTCGGTTTAAATTTACGGTCCTCTCTTTGCATTTCACTTTCGTGGTTTACATTATCTTGGTTACTTTGTTGGTCCGAGTCTTTTAAATACAATGCATCTCCGTACATTGCATCGCATAATCGGTCGATTTTTACCCTTTTAAGTGGGAGTGAGAAACTATTCCTCCGTGAGGTTTTCACCTCCGCATAGGATAGTGGACCGCTTTCGGGATACATCGTACCTATGTCTTCGTGAGATTTTCATCTCCATATAGCCATAGGGAAATGTATTCCCCTGAATTGGACTCGGTCTATATGAGCCTATAATGGGTGAGGATCGAGGAATCTGTCGGTTCAGGTACCCTTACTTTAGAACCGAACCACATATAATGAGCCCTAAGAACTTACCCTAGGTAGATCCGCACCAAATCCTAGTGGTTACCCGAATAGGCGCTTGCTTGCTTTAAATTCTTGCTTCGTATACTAACTTGTTTATTTTGCTTTGATTGCATGTCATTTTCATCACAAAAGGGTGTTGATTCACGTTCGGTTCCTAAATAGATAACTTATCATGGAAAAGGGGATAATGCGGCCGTCCAGATTTGGGCCGAGATAATGCAGGAAGAGAAAGGTGATAGTTTTACAGAGGGATACGTGTCGAAATTGTGGGATTTCCCTCGTATCAGTGTAACCCAAAATAATCTTCAAGAGATGAAAGAAATATGGGATCAGTGGGATGACGAGATCAAGTAGCTATTCTACTGCAATTATGGTGATTTGCCCTACCTACTCGGCGTCAAAGTGGACAAATGCCTATTCCGAGCTCTCGCCCAGTATTGGAACCCTGCTTATAAATGTTTCACTTTTGGAAAGGTAGATTTGGTACCTACTGTGGAAGAGTACACAGCCTTGCTTCGTTGCCCGAAGATTCAAATTAACAAGGCTTACTCCAGAGCGGCTAACGTCCCAACGTTCTTAAAAAAGCTGATGAACATCACGGGAATGAGTGAACAGTGGATCGCAGCCCGAATCAAGCAGAAAGGTGATAACAAGTGCATTCCTTAGAGGAATTTGAGGGATCTGATTCTAGCACATCCGGATGTGAAGAAAAGGGTTGATGTGTTTGCCTTGAGTATTTACGGTTTGGTCGTCTTCCCCAAGGCATTGGGGTATATAGATGAGGCCGTCTCTGATTTATTTAACCGACTTGATAAAAGGGTTACACCCGTTCCTGCAATTCTAGCTGAAACTTTCAGGTCCTTGAGCGCATGTCATAGAGCGGGCGAGGGCAGATTTATAGGCTGTGCGCAACTTTTGTTGGCATGGTTTTACAGCCATTTTTGGAAAGTGGACAAGGTCTCTTACCGAATCTTTTTCGAAAAATATTCTCCCTTGAAAGAGATAGTGACCACGCCAAGACGGTATGATATCACGGAGAAAAAATGGATAATGATCCTCAAAGTCTGCAAGAAGAAGACATTGAGTGGAGAGCCCCTTGGATGGTCCCCGACGAGATTTTATATCGGTGTGGTGATTTCGATTGGGTTCCCTTACTTGGAATATGGGGAGCTGTTGGATATGCTCCCCTACTCGTGTTAAGGCAGTATATATCGAGGCAATTCATACCAGCAACACAAGGGCTGGCACAATGCGGGTTTTCATATAAAGGGGACAACTACAAGAAAAAAATCTGAGAAATGTCCAACGCTTGGAACCAAACCCGCCGAATGAAGAGATTTGCCGTAGGTCTGACGATGACCCCCGAATATAATGGATGGTGAGTAAAAGGGTCAATGATAATATCCCGGGGCCAAGTCAAGAAGACATTCGACCAATGGAGGAATATCTTCGGGTGGTCCCATCAGAGCTAGAGATCATTAAGCAAGATTTTGAAAGAAGGAATTCAGAACTAGAAAAAAGGATCGAACAATTAGAGGAAGAGAAAATGTAGTTGGGGTTAGATGTCGATGTCCAGAAACTAGAAGCTAAAAAACTGAGGAAGGGAAAGAATAAGGCTGAAGAGGATTTGGACAGTTTAAAGACGGATTACAAGAAGCTACGTATGTCAATAAGAACTGCTGGTCTGGGTAAAACGTCTGAGTAATGGCGACAAGAAATCCAAGAAGAAAAGACTAGAGCTGGTCAGTGGGAGAAGAAGTTCTACGATACTCGGATACGGGAAGACGCCTTAAAAAAGAGCTTGTTGGAGAGCCAAAATGAAAATGAGAAGCTAGAGGCTCAGGTGGCGGAGTTAGAAAAGTCGCTACACCAGCATCGTAGGCGCAACTCCGTGATCGAATTAAGGGCCAGCCTAAACAAGATTGAGGAACTAAGAGGGAGGATAGAAGAACTTGAAACCGCGCTGCAAAACTTTGAACTCCGGGTTGAACTGCTAGAAGCGAATGATGAGCGGTGGAAAGAGCGACTTCGTCAATCTCAAGACCAGATCAGGGATAGGGATTACGTCATGGGCGAAGCTTTGGCTCAAGTGCGAGAGGTGGCTAATCATATACAAACTTTGGTAGTTCAGGCTGATATACTGAGTTTGAAATATGAGTCAGAGTTAGATCGAGGCCGAGAATTAGCTAGGCTTCTTAAGCAAGTCAAGGCCTTAAGCATTAGGGCAAAGCCATATATGTAATCCATTTTATGTAAAGAAATTTGTTTTCTAGAAAGGTTATTCTAATGAAATTGAATCAAAGTCAACATCTTTTTGCATTCATGCATTTGCATTACACTACATCATATGCATTAAATTTCACACAAAAAGACCCTGATTAAGCAAAATTATTTCAGTTAACCTAGAAAACAACAAGAAAGAACCAATCGAATATCGTTATAGTACTCGCGCCAAGACTAAATAAATGGACCAAAGATTAGAAAGATTGGAACAAATGCAAAAAGAGATCCAGGATCAACTGCACATACAGATGTAGGAACAGTTGGCCAAAATCCAACAGGACATGAGGGACCAGATACTGCAATCCCAAAGGAATATGATGAATCAATTAACCCAGTTGCTAACTGGAGGGCTAGAAAAAGGAAAGAGCCCTATGGTCAATACAGGAGACGAAAACGAGGACCCTGCTTATCCTCTAGGCTTCACCCCAACAAACATCCAAGTACAACCACAAAGGGTGTCCATCAACATTCGACATCAAATCAGATCGGTACTTCGGCACCGATGAACTTCCCAATGGGTTCAAGCTCTAACCCCGAAGACAATCCAGCAAATCCCGTCGTTCCCGACCTCGATGATATAGCGGAAGGGGGAAAGGCGAGAGTGGAGCTCCCAAAGTAACTAGAAGATAGATGTAAATGGCTTGAAGAGAAATTTAAGGCGTTGGAAAGCGCTGATTACCAAGGTGGGATTGATGCCAAAGAACTGAGCTTGATCCCAGATCTGGTGCTCCCGCCCAAGTTTAAAACTCCGGAGTTTGAGAAATATAATAGGACCAGCTGCCCCGAAGCTCATATTACCATGTTATGTCGGAGGATGACAGGATATGTCAATAATCATTAGTTGTTGATTCATTATTTCCAAGACAGCCTGACCGTAGCTGCAGCCAAATGGTATAATCAGTTAAGCCGTGCTCAGATTAATTCGTGGAAGGACCTCACGCAGGCCTTCATGAAATAATATGGCCACGTGACAAATATGGCCTCGGATAGAATCACGCTACAAAATATAGAGAAAAAGCCAAGTGAGAGCTTTAGACAATACGCTCAAAGGTGGAGGGAAGTCGCCACGCAAGTCCAACCGCCGCTGCTGGAAAAAGAAACAACTATGTTCTTCATTAACACCCTGAAGGCACCATTTATCAATCACATGCTGGGAAGCGCAACTAAGAGCTTTTCAAACATAGTGATGTCGGGCGAAATGATAGAAAATGCCATAAGGTGCGGAAAAATAGAGGCCGACGAAAGCACGAAGAGGTTGGCACCAAGAAAAAGAGAAAATGATGTGAATAACGTGAGCGCGTATAACAAGGGTTACTCGAAACCAATCACTGTGAACCAACTAAGAACGGTAACCACTGGCCACCAAGACCCACCGAGACAGGAGTCTAACACGAGGTAAAATACAGAGAAACTCTAGTTTACGCCTATTCCAATGATGTATCGGGAGTTATACCAAAGTTTATTTGATGCACACGTTGTGTCCCCTTTCTACCTAAAACCATTACAGCCCCCATATCCCAAGTGGTACGATGCGAACGCTCAATGTGACTACCATGCAGGAATTTTGGGGCATTCAATAGAAAACATCAATTGTGAAATTTGATGATGCACCTAGTGCCGAAAATTTACTACCCAATCACACTGATAATGGGGTTAATGCGATAGACGAAAAAGTGGGGAGAAGAATCAAGACCGATATCCCAGAAGTAAAAATTCCTTTGAGATGGGTCTGGAAAGAGATGGTAAAAATGGGGTTGAGCACTTCGGATCCTGAAGGGAGTTGTGAAAACTCGAGGAACAACTGTGAGTTCCATCATGAAGAGGGGCACAAGATCCAAGAATGTATAGAATTCAGAGCCTTGGTGCAAGGTCTGATGGACAATAAAGAGATAGAGTTCTATGAAGAAGCTAAAGAAGAAGGAAGCATATGTTCGTCAGAATCAACAATGAAGGTCCCAAAGTCAATCATCCTGTGGTCATCATTTTACGGCCTAAAAACAACGAAGCTGGAGTACAGACGACACCAAAGATCATAATTCAAAAACCGGCGGTCTTCTCTTATCAGGATAGCAAAAGGGTTCCCTGAAATTATGATTGCAACGTGACAATCCCGGGAAGGGAGAACTCAGCCAGTGCTTCAAAAGAGGATCAAGATGTAGGTTTTCATACGCGTAGTGGAAGGCGTTATGATTTGATAAATGCCCGAGCAGAACCCGTAAAAGGAAAGACTCTAATGGTGGAGCAAAAGAAGGAAAAAACAGCCAGACTTGAGCCGCTTGTTAATGAGCCAGTAAAAGAGGAGGAGGTCAAGGAATTTCTGAATTTTTTGAAGCACAATGAGTATAGTGTTGTGGAACAGTTGCATAAACAACCAGCTCGCATATCTATACTAGCTTTACTCTTGAATTCGGGGGTACACCGAAGTGCATTGATGAAAGTGCTGAACGAGACATACGTGGCCAATGATATCTCTGTCAATAAACTGGATCGGCTGGTTAATAACATAAGTGCCGATAACTTTATCTTCTTCAACGAGGATGAAATACCATCAGGGGGTATGAGATCCACTAAAGCTCTGCACATCACTACGAGATGCAAAGGATACACATTGCTAGGGGTCCTGATCGATAATGGATTAGCACTGAACGTAATGCCCCTATCCACACTTAGTAGGTTACCTGTGGATAGCTCACATATGAAGGTATGCCAGAATATAGTGAGGGCATTTGATGGCACAGAAAGAGGGGTCATGGGAAGAATCGAAATACCTCTATTGATTGGCCCAACTACTTATGAGGTGGACTTCCTGGTGATGGATATCAAGCCCTCCTACAATTGCTTATTGGGAAGACCTTGGATACATTCGGCAGGGGCAGTGCCTTCGTCACTACACCAGAAGTTAAAGCTAGTATCAGAAGGTCGGCTGGTGACAATAAATGCTGAAAAAGATATTATTGCGGCTGTAACTAGTGATGTGCCATACTTGGAGGCAAATGATGAGGCAATTGAATGCTTTTTCCGGTCTTTGGAGTTTGTGAATGCAACATTCATTACTGAGAGGAACAGGATTCCAGTGCCAAGAATATCCAAGGTTACCAGGATGGGATTACAGCTGACGGTAGGAAAGTGAGTTTTACCGAGAAAAGGACTAGGGAGACATCTTTAGGGAAGAGTTGAGGCTCCAATGTTCAAGGACAAGCATGACCGTTTTGGCTTAGGGTACAAGCCAGATGCGAGATAAAGAAGGAAGAAACTGGAAAAGAGGCAGGAAAGAAGAAGTGCACGCGTGAGTGGGGAAGAAATCAAATGGGAACCAATGATATTCCCCCACATATCCAAAACTTTCATATCGGGAGGAATTATTCATTCCGAGCGAATGATGCCAAGGAAAGAAAGTGTTGAAGAAATGTTGGGAAATGTTCACATCAACGCCATATGTGAAGAAACAACTGAAAGATGGACCTTGTCAGATATCTGCCCTTACGAACCTGGGAGTGTTCTGAACAACTAGACTGCAGAAGAAATTCCTGTAGTTTTTAGAGCCATTACAGAGTAATGTTCAAAACACGCTTATTGCTCTAAACCTAGGAGCAATGAGAATTCTTTGTGAAATAGGCTTATGTCCGAAATCTTTATTTCAATAAAAATGCATTTTTGCGTATCATTTTGAGCAAATATTCCTTTATTCTTTTCATTCATAATCATACCATACAAATATTTATTCTTAGATTCTTTTGTTCTTTGGATTTTTTTCTTCATCCCTATAACAGGTCTCCAGATATCAATGACATGAGCAACGTTACTACTGACTCAGAATCTCCTTTTGAGCAAAATATGTGCACGGAAGATTCTCAAGATTTTAAAGATGACCGAGAATGTAACCTATCTCCTGATTTGTTGAGGATGGTAGAACAAGATGAGAAACAAATCTTGCCTTATAAATAGTCAGTGGAAATTGTGAGCCTAGGAGAGGAAAAAGAAGTGAAGATAGGAGCTTGCATTACCGCAGAGATAAAGCAAGACCTCATTGAATTACTTCAAGAATTTAAGGATGTCTTCGCTTGGTCATATCAAGACATGCCCGGATTAAGTACTGATGTCGTGGTACACCGGCTCCCCATAAAGGAAGAATGCAAGCCAGTTCAACAAAAGCTCCGAAGGATGAGGCCCGATGTTTTATTGAAAATAAAAGAGGAAGTCAAAAAATAGTTCGATGCTGGTTTCTTAAGGGTGGTCAAATACTCAGAATGGGTAGCCAATATCGTGCCCATCCCGAAAAAAGATGGGAAAGTACGAATGTGTGTGGACTACAGGGACTTGAACAAGGTCAGACCGAAAGATAATTTTCCATTGCCACATATTGACACATTAGTGGACAACACGACAGGGTATTCGCTGTTCTTCTTCATGGATGGCTTCTCGGGATACAACCAAATAAAGATGCATCCTAAAGACATGGTGATGCCATTTGGATTGAAAAACGCGAGTGCAACATATCAAAGAGCCATGGTAACTTTGTTTCATAATATGATGCACAAAGAAATCGAGGTTTATGTAGATGATATGATCGCAAAATCCCGAACAGAGAAAGAGCACGTAAAAGTCTTGAGGAAATTATTTTTGAGACTGAGGAAATTCCAGCTGAAGCTTAATCCAGCAAAATGCACTTTCGGGGCTAGGTCGGGAAAACTGTTAGGATTTGTAGTCAGTGAAAAAGGGATTGAGATCGACCCAGACAAAGTCAAGGCTATACAAGAATTGTCTCTGCCGCGCACTCAAAAGGAAGTCCGAGGTTTTCTAGGAAGACTAAATTACATTGCCCGGTTCATTTCACAACTAACTGAGAAATGCGACCCCCTACTCTGTCTCCTTAAGAAACACAACCCAGGCGTTTGGGATGAGGAGTGCCAGAAGACTTTCGATAAGGTCAAACATTACTTGTCCAATGCCCCAGTACTGATGCCACCTAATCCAGATAGGCCGTTGATACTGTACTTGGCAGTATTCAAAAATTCCATGGGATGCGTGCTTGGTCAACATGATGAGTCAGGAAGAAAAGAAAGAGCTATATACTATATCAGTAAGAAATTCACTAATGTGAGACAAGATATTCGCCAACCAAGAAATTATGTTGCACCCTAATTTGGACAACCCGAAGATTGAGACAGTATATGCTGTACCACACGACTTGGCTCATCTCAAAGCTGGACCCTCTAAAGTACATGATGGAGTCGACTGCTTTAAATGGAAGAATGGCACGATGGTAAATTCTGCTTTCCAAATTTTACATAGTCTATATGAATCAGAAGGCAGTCAAAAGAAGCGCAATAACAAATTTTCTAGCCAGTAGAGCTCTAGAGGATTACGAGCATTTGAACTTTGATTTCCCAAATGAAGATCTGATGTATGTTGTGACTACTGAAGAAGACTCGCAAGGAAGTCATTCTTGGAAGCTAAACTTCGATGGAGCCTCAAACGCTGTGGGTAACGGAATTGGGGCAATCTTGATATCCCCAAATGGAGATCATTATCCCTTCACTAGTAAATTGGATTTTAATTGCACGAAAAATATGACAGAATACGAAGCATGCGCCATAGGTATCCGTGCAGCCATAGAATGTGAGATCAAAGTGGTAGAGGTATATGGGGATTCTGCATTAGTAATCTATCAACTCAAGAGAGAATGAGAGATAAGAGATCCCAAGTTAATCAAGTATCGAAAGTTGGTTCTTGAGTTAATGGAGGATTTCGATGATATCGCCTTTTATTATCTCCCACGAGACGAAAACCAGATGGCTGATGCCCTAGCTACCTTGGCTTCGATGGTCAGAGTGAAAAAATAAGAGGATGTAAGGCCTATCCAGATGAGTATTTATGAAACCGGCTCATTGTTACAACGTCGAAGAAGAAGAAGAAAAAGGACGATCACCCTTGGTACAACAATATATTGCGATATGTGAATAATCGTGAATACCCTGACCAAGCAACTGAGAATGATAAGAAGGTTGGCCAATGACTATGTCTTAGATGGGATAAAAGGAGAAAGGATCAGGTACTACTAAGATGTGTAGACACTGTCGAGGCTAAACAAATCTTGGAAGAAGTCCACGAGGGTGTCTGCGGAACAGATGCCAATGGTTTTACAATGGCTAGGCAGATCATGAGATTTGGGTATTATTGGTCCACCATGGAAGGAGATTGCATCAATTACGCCAAGAAATACCACAAGTGTCAAATTTACGGAGATAAAATTCATGTACCTCCCTCACCTCTTCATGTTATGACTTCTCCGTGGCCTTTCTCTATGTGGGGCATGTACGTCATTGGGCCAATTTCACCTAAAGCTTCTAACGGGCATCGATTCATCTTCGTGGTCATCGATTACTTTACCAAGTGGGTAGAAGCCGCTTCATATGCCAATGTCACGAAATCGGCAGTCAGCAAATTCCTAAAGAAAGAGATCATATGTCGATATGGAATGCCAGAAAGGATCATATCTGACAACGCATTAAATTTGAACAACAGCATGATATCAGAAGTCTGCAGTCAGTTCAAGATCAAACACCACAACTCATCACCATATCGCCCAAAAATGAATGGTGCAGTGGAGGCAGCCAATAAGAATATCAAGAAGATCGTGGGAAAAATGACTGAGACTTATAAAGATTGGCATGAGAAGCTACCATTTGCCCTCTATGCCTATCGAACATCCATCAGGACCTCAACCGGGGCAACGCCTTTCTCTTTTGTTTATGGAATGGAGGCGGTTTTACCCATTGAAGTGGAGATTCCTTCTCTTCGAGTTTTGGCAGAAGTAAAGTTGGATGAAGAAGAATGGATCCAATCCCGATATGATCAGCTAAATTTGATCGAAGAGAAAATGTTGAAAGCCATCCGTCATGGTCAGATGTACTAAAAGCGAATGATGCGAGCTTGCAACAAAAAGGTTCGTCCTAGAGAATTCCATGAGGGGGACCTAGTATTGAAAAAGATATTGCCTATACAGAAGGATTTCAGAGGGAAATGAATGCCAAATTGGGAAGGACCTTATGTGATAAAGAAGGCCTTTTCTGGAGGAGCGTTGATTTTGACTGAGATGGATGGCAAAAGCTTGCCCAATCCTGTGAATTCGGACTCAGTCAAGAAATATTTCACCTAAAAAAAATGGAGAGGCCAAGGTGAAAACTCGCAAAGAGCGCCTTGAGACCAAATGGGTTTTGAATTGAAAACCCGGGAAAAGGGCAATTCAAATCTTGATCAAGGATGGGGCATGTAGTAGTCTAGTTATCCTTAAATGAACAAGGAGGAGAGATGCTACGGCTTGGGGCATCAACAAATTATTTTGGATCTCCAAAACACATATCAAGTTTGAAAGGATCCTCGGGAAGTTAGTACAAAGAAACTCATGCTATGATATCCGGGGCACCTATTTTTTTCTTATTCACTTTGTATTTAAGCAAATCTACTATTTCGAGTAATCTATTCATTTCGAGCCTTGCTCATAATAAATTTCTATCTTGTCCATTACTACAATCTTTTTCGAGTATTTTTACATTGAAATAACGATTAACGGACTAATGATATTTACGTAAAAGGAGTTCTGCATATTACTCTAGAAGTTTCTAAATAGTACAAGGACTCGAAATAGGACTATTATTTAGAACTCACCAAACCTAAGGGTTAGAAACATTTGAGAAAGAATAGTCTAAATTACGACTATTTCTTCGGGTTTTCTGTCAAAGATACCAGCTGAGCAAGAAGGCAAGGTATTACGTCAGTGATAGAACCTTGATGAACAACGAGCAATGACAACCTAAGCATTAAAAAGAGATCATTCTCGCAAAATGACATTCTGCATTCATGCAAATATCGTGCATACACATCTAGTTAGGAGCAATTGATTCATTCTGATCATGAAATCCTAATCATGTTCCCCAGAGGACAGTGTAACAAGATCGGTGAATCCACAAATCTTATCTCCCTGAAGTAGCAGTGGAGCAGATTGAAATTGTAGATCTTATCTCCTGGAAGTTGCAGTGGAGTAGATCGATAATGGCATATCTTATCTTCCTGAAGTTGCAGTGGAGTAGATTGAAGCCACCAGCCTTATCTCCCTGAAGTTGCAGTGGAGCAAACCAAAGACAGCAATCTTATTTCCCTGAAGTTGCAGCGGAATAGATTTAAGCTACGAATTACAAGTCCTATACCTCTGAAGTTGCAGTAGGTCGGATCAAATCTATCATGGCGAATCTTATCTCCCTGAAGTTGTAGTGGAGCAGATTGAAGCCACAAACCTTATCTCCCTGAAGTTGCAGTGGAGCAGGTTGAAGTTACAAGTCTTATCTCCCTGAAGTTGCAGTGGAGCAGATCAAGAAAACGAAAATCTTATTTCCACGGTTGCAGTGAACAGATTTAAGCTATGAATTACAAGTCCTATACCTCTGAAGTTGCAGTAGGTCGGATCAAATTTATCATGGCGAGTCTTATCTCCCTGAAGTTGCAGTGGAGCAAATTGAAGCCAGCAGACCTTATCTCCCTGAAGTTGCAGTGGAGCAGGTTGAAATTATCAATTCTTATCTCTTTGCAGTTCCAGCAGAGTAGATCGAAGCTACAAATCTCTTCTCCTTGAAATTACATTCGAGCGGGTCAAGCACCAATACCCCTGAAGATGCGGTGGGATGGAACGAGGCTACTTGAAGAAGAAAAGCACCAAAGAAGTCAAGACTCGGCGAGATCGGGCAAAATTGGTCCTTCTTAAAAGTCTTTGCTTCATTCTCGTTACACGATAACAAATAAAGAGGGCCAACTGTAAAAAGCCCAATTCGTCCGGGCCCGAATCAGAATAAAAAAAAATAAAAGTATAATAAAGTCCAACAAATTTAAAGTCCAGGTTACAAAAAAAAATGCTGGCCCAATTACAATCTTTAGGCCCACTAGTAAAAATCTTTCAGTAGGGTTTCTGAAACCCTAGCGCTGCAGCCTCCCTGACGCGCTCGAACCAAGGCCCCTGACGCGCTTTCTGTCGCCTTGCACAGAAATGGCAAAATTGCCTTTCCTCCGCCTCCAATGACCCTCCACAAGCCTGCAAAACAGAGCAAAATAGAACAGAAAAGAAAAAACAGAGCAGGAAACAACAATAGATGTATTATTTATTCAGATATATAAGCCCAACAACAATATCAATGTAGTTTACACACAAACAAAAAACGAACATCAAATATAAAAAGAGATCCAAAAGGTGATTCTTGATAGTTGTTATTTATTTATTTTGTTTCTTTTTTTTATTTTAATAAAAATAAATAAAGAAGTAAATAGAAAGGGGTTTACCTGAGCCGATCTACGCCTTCACCGGCAAACGTCGCCGTCGCTTGGACACCTCGGACCCATGAAGGTCCGGATGAGGGTTCGAAAAGCGCTAAGCCCTTTTTTTACTTTTATTTATAAAAAATCTATAATTTTTTTTACAAAGGAAAGGACTGGAAAAAGGCTGGAAAAATCTGACTTTTCGTATCTCCGGCCGCCACATACGGCGGGGCTACGGCGGAGCCACGACAGAGGCTTGCCGGAACCCTAGGCCGGAATATACCTGAAGTCCGGACCAGCAAGAGAGAGGAAGGAGGATTCTGCTTTTTTTTGAAGAAAGAAGTGAAAAAAATAATTTTTTTTAAAAAATTTGGCTTATATAGAGTTAGTGGAACGACGCCGTTTTACCTGGGGTGATCTAATGCCAAAATGGTGTCGTTTTGAACTGGATCGGACAAACTCGACCCGAACCGCCTGGGATTCGCGTGTTTTTGGACTGAGGGTCTATTTGCGCCCTCAGTCCTTCCGCTTTTGAGGCTATTTTCGATTTAATCCCCATTTTAGTTTTTCCTTTTTCTTTCGAATTTACCTCGCGAATTTTATTTCCATTTTAATTCGGTCCTCTCAGAACGGTGCGTTTTAGAAGGCGGGGAATATTTTCCCATTTGGTCCTTCCTGTCTTTCGCACTTTACTATCTGGACCTTTACCTTATTTCTATTCCCAATTTTGGCCCAAAACTCTGTTTAGATTTCAATTTGGCCCCTTTAGACTTTTATTTTTTACGATTTAAGCCTTTAATTTCATTTTAATTTCAATTTGGCCCTCGTTTATTTAATTTCCATCATTTTTAGATTTATTTTATATATGTTATTATGTTTAGTGCTTATTTATTTTCTTATTGTTTTACATATTACTTTATTTATTATTTATCTTACTTGTTTGTTGTTGTTTTTTTGAGTTGATTTATTTCCATTTACTGCGCATTGTTATTTTATTATATTTTATTTTATTACTATTTTTATTTTTATTTTATTACATTTCTGCTATTATTATTATTTTCTATTTTATTGCATTTTTATCTATTTTTTTATTTTTACGCTTTTATTGTCACTTAGCTTTTCATCTATTATTACTTTGTTAATACTTACTTGTTAGTTACTCTTCTTATATTATTTGTGTTTTACATACACATACATTATTGACATTGTCACTATCGATATTATTATTATTTATTATTATTTTAATAATCATAATCATTGCCATTTTTTTATATTATTAATTATATCCTCGTCAATTTAGTATGGTATTACTATCATTATATTCTTCTTTAGCATATCATTGTTCCATTTTCAACGCGCTATCATTTTATTGTGTTTTACTACAATCATGTCGTGAGTTGTTTTCAAACATATTTGCCCCCTTTTTTATATCACGCCCAAATAAATTAAATTCCATTTTGAATACTATGTTAACTTTTGTTCGATACATAAAAAAGAATTTTAAAAAATAGGTAATGTTCCGGATTTAAAAGATTCGATAAAATCGTACTCTAACTTACGGGGTTTCGATTCTTTTCGTTGAACTCGAAGAATCGAATATCCTTCTTAAAAAATTTAAACGCGTAAGATTTCAAATGAAAATCAAAGGCCAAATTATTCTCAAAAATTCGAAATGTCATGTCCTAACTTACGGGATATGATGTTTTGTTGCCTCGAGATAAGAAAGTCTACAACATATTTTCAACCTATTTAAGCATTCCAAAACAAAACATACATTAGTGCAAAAAGGGATCGTATTTTAAATTCTTTCCGAGTTTTCGATTTTCGACACTAAGACGTTAATTAATCGACTAGGTACCAATTTTGGGCGTATCGAGGGTGCTAATCCTTCCTTGTGCGTAACCGACTCCCGAACCCATTTTTTGGATTTCGTAGACAAAAAAAAATCATCATTTTAGTAAATTAAAATTTTATTAAAATGACCAAATTACGAGGTGACCCGATCACACCTCATCAAAAAAGATTGGTGGCGACTCCCGTTTTTCGTTTCCATTTTCAAAATATAAAGTCGACGCCTTTTACAAAAAAATGGTTTCGACACATTCAATTAGGGCTTGGGCTTTAATTGCTTTCCAAGGTTGAAATTCCAACCCAAATTCACTAAGTTAATATAAAATTACATTTTGGCTTCTTAAAAATTATAAAATGTGATTTAATAATTCTAAAAACTATAAATATATAAGCTAATATAATGGTAAAATTACATTGTAACCCTCATAAATATACAAATTAATTTTACCCTAAAAAATTTCTAGTTTCGGCCCTTTACAGAATATATCATTAATTTAAACAACAGGCAAATGTTTAAGAAAATTGTTGACACTTTAACTATCTGAGCCTGAGGTGTAATTTGTATCATTCCTTGTTCGAGCAGCACTTGAGATAGCAAGTTAGGACAACACTTGAGACAACGAGTTGGGACAATTAAAATTTAGTGAGATTTGTTGACATTTGTGACATGCATGATTTTTAGAATGCATCTATGATGTTTGGTTTGTGCTACAAATAGATCTAATTATATTGGAAGCTTTATTTTTATGCCTTGGTTTAATTTGAAAAGAGATGGGAATTTTTAAATGGTTTGCAACCTTATCCTTATCCATTAAGGATGAGATCTATTTGAATTTTTGCTTGAGGCTGAAGGCTTGAATTCAAAATTCAGTAAATGTATAGATAATACTGATGTGAGATATCGTTTAATTTTAAAATAACAATAAGTTCACTTAAATTTTTGTTTCAACACACATAGGGGAGGTATCTAATATACTCCTTTTACGCCTTATTTTCATATGAATAGATAACACAATTTCTTCAAATCTCTTTGTAAGTTTTGCGAGTTTTACTCATTTTTACGTGGTATTAGAGCCTTTTAGGCTCAATTTTTTTGTTCAGGTTTCACCTATTTCGTAACAAATCATCAAGATCTTCATGGTCTTTCATGAGTCACCTTAAGAAATGACTTTTAGTCGTTACTGCCAGCACAAGAAGATGCGCAAAAGTCAATTCGACCGTTTAAGAGATTTTGATGATTCGAGTGCATGTACATGGAGCTCACGTATCGATCAAAGAAATTGAGATATCCTTCATGTGTTGGCACGTTAAGGCGCGTGGTCTTTGACTTGCTCCTCAGTTTTATTTTCTGAGGTCAATTGGTTGTCTCGACCTTAGCCTAGTGGTCATTTAGTGCTGTTGTCGTTTAGTTAATCGGCTATTGAAAAATTTTGGTTTTGGTACTTTTCTTCTCTTGGAGGGTTACTTGATTGCTTTCCTTTCTTTGAAGCTATTTTAGCACTTGGCAAGTTCTTTTTGAGTACTTTCTTTTATTTGGATACTTTTTGGCTTTGTTGATGCTGGGTTAATATATTCCTAGGTTAATTTGCTGATTGGTCCTTAATTTGACCAATTATTTTATTTGATTCGATCCTTTAAATATTTGCTTCTTATTGTTGTTAACTCAGTGTTCGATAAACTGATCAAAGTTGGTTTGGAAGATTGATTAATAGTTGGAAGTCTTCTTTTTCTACGAGATTTGCTGCTCCTCATTTGATTATATCTTTATGAGACATTTTGTTGTTGATGCGTATTCAGGTAAATTTAATGCATGTTTTTTCTCCTCCTCATCTAAATGGGAGTGGGTGGTACCCTTTCCATATGTTTCAGGCGATGATATATAATTGCAGCGCCCTACCATGGGTTCACTTTTCTCTACTAGGTGAAGCGATGGTTCGAGCGCTCTTCTGGGTTGGTGTCGCATTTTTGCCTCGGGACCATCTTTGGTCTTGAGACATATCTCCTTCTTCTACCTTGAGGTGTTCTATGCTCCTTCAGATTTCTTCTTAGGCATACTTTTGGAGTCGAGCCTAGATGAACCAATTTTACGTCTGCATTTCCTGATATTGTTGCACGGTCGGTTGGGAGTTGCCTTCCTCCTTAGGGTTGTCAAGGTATCGCTCTTTTTGGTGGTCCATCGGGAGATCAAAGGGAAGTGGGCGAGCATGTCCGTCATTCCACTACCAAGGCAACAAATATGGTGGTTGATAGCCTTCACCGTGCTATATTGGCCCTGCTCCTCAAGCTTGTTTCGATTCAGACTATGAAAGTCACTCGACCTTCCCATTTTGGGTGGCCATGGTTTTCAAGGGTAAAGAGGAATAGCTTTTTGTCTCATTCCCACAAAAGGCACCAACTATTACAACATGAAAGTTCAAGGTGGTTGAATATTACGGTTCACATCGTGAGGGGTGCGAAGAGCTGCTACTTCTAAAGGTTCAAGAGGGTTGATGATTGAGGATGTTAGCCGAGTGAGGTTAAGTATCATTATTATCCTCCACTCGATGTTAAGGGGTATTTATATGGGAGAAGGAGATGGGGCGTGCGCCCTATCCTTTGATCTTATGCACTATGATAGGGTGGCAGATATCTTCTTATGGTGTTATAGGACTTGACTTGAAGGGCCCAGACAAAAGAGCTGTTGCATATGATGGGTTGATGGATGTCTTCAGGGGTTTCCCAATATGTCTTTAGCAAATTGTGTAGGCCCTGGAGATATGATACATTAGTGAGAACGTGGGGTTGGATCTATTGGGCAAATTAGTAGGGAGGTTATGTTGTCAAACCTTGGGCGTGGGTGTGGTTTCAATGTAGGCCCTTATGTTAATGGGTCGAATGTAGGCCTTTATGTTAATGGGTCGTTCTAATGAAAGGTCCAAAATATCACATGAAATACAAGGGTATAACAAATTATAAGGTGTTTAACTTTGAATTCTGCGGATTGAGTTTTGACTCAATTGATGTGGGTATTGTTGTTAATGTAGGAGGACGTGGGTTTAAGTGCACTGAAACACATTATACTCTTATTTATGAGTTGGAGAGAGACTGTGGGTAATTCTAGGCATTGTATCAAAAAGAATAGATATAATTAAACTTATTATAATGTGATTGTTTAAAAAAGAAAACCTTTGAATTCTAGTGGTCATGATTCAATCTTGCAACTTCACCTAAAAAATAGTATTAAAACCATCCATTCCATTAGATTAGGGTTATTTAAGATTTTTTTTATATATTTGTTTATAGATCAAATGCTATGGATGAGATTCACATTTTGGGCACTTGTTAGAGTGCTAAAAAGTACTAAAACAATTTATTTGAACAGTTTTTAATCAAACTGGATAAAGCAGGGAGCTAAGTTAAATGGGGTTTGTCTTTGAGAGTAAAATATTTTGCTAGTTGCTATTTATTTGTAACATAGATCGTCCTAAGGTTGCAAAGTGGAGGAGGTATTTTCATGGCATTTATTCTTCTGCAAAGCTAACATGAAAGTTATATTCCATTGGTTGCGGATTTGTGCAAAGGCCAGACAGCTCTGACTTCAAACCTTTGATTCAGCTTAAATTGCCATACTGCAAGTTGAAACAAAGTCCTCCTTCATATGGATTGACTTTAACTATTTACTAACCTAACAGTTGCTAGTCAGCACTTCGTAGGGTGTTAACGGTGGAGTTAAGTAGGATGGTAATTTGGATGATAAAAGAATTCAGATCTATTTATTATTTTAATATTTAGGGTAATTGTACTAAACATACCCAAAATTATGGGTCAAATTTTAAATCATCTATAAATTTTAAAATATTCTAATTACGAGTAACGACACATGTTTGTTTTTTTTTTGGTTAAAGTGTGCCATAAGTCTTTGTACTTTTCTTAAATTTGGATTTTAGTCCTTATATTTTTATTTCTAGAGTTCAGCCCCTCTATTTTTAAAATGTCAAAATTCAAGTGCAATTTCTAATACTATTAAAATTATTTTGTTAAGTTCAGGTTTTTTTCAATGTTACATTTTCGTTACATGACTACTGAGTGCGTATAAATTTAACGAGACAATTTTAATAGTGTTAACTATTGTACTAGAATTTTGAAATATGAAAAATAAAGGGACTAAATTTCTAAAAAAATATGTAAAGAGAGTAAATTCCAAATTTTGAAAAAGTATAGGGATTGATAGTATATTTAAACCTTTTTTTGGCTTCTTTTTTTTTCCTTTTCTTCTTTTTTTTTATACTTTATACTTTTCATTTTCTTTTTTATAAAAAAAATAAAAAATTTATGTTACAATTAAAGTATTTTTATTTTATATTTAATTATAAAATTATTTATTTTTATAAAATACTCTTATATTTTATTTCCTTTACGTACACAAATATATAATACTAATAATAATTCATAAGCTAATTTAAATTAGTTTTATAATAAATAATTTATTAGATCTATAGTAATTTTATAAAAGAACTTATTTCTTTTCTCTTTTTATTTTTATCAATAAAATATTCTTTTACAAAAATAAATTATTTATGAATTATCAAAAAAAAAATTGTTTACAACTTACATTACTTTTTTAAGAATATATTTTTTGGTTTTAATTATTTTCATTTTTATAACTATATTAATAAAAAAAATTTAGGCTAAAGGGACAAATAAGCCCTTCAAAAACAATTAAAAATTAATTAATCTGCTCGTGAAAAAAGTACACTTAATTGAGCCATTTAAATCATGATTTGTACCAAATTGAGCCCCTTGAATTCATTTTGTCGAAACCCTTTGACTAAGGACTTAATTGGGTACAGATCATTATTCAAATGGTTTAATTGAGTGTACTTTTCAACAAAAAAATAATTAATTTTTTAATTATTTTCGAAAGACTTATTTAACATTGTAGTCTAAATTTTATACTAACTGATATAAAATATTATCTATTTTTCTTTGCATTTATTGATAAACAAATACAAAGGAAATTAAATATAAGAAGGAAAAACTATATTATATATTATATATATTTTTATGATCCAATATTTTTGTTTTTGATTTTGCTTGTAGTTTAAAGAAGAAAAAAAATTAAGAAAAAAAGAAAGAGAATAAGGAAATTTTATCATTAAAATATAAATTATGAATTATTTCTATATTTTTATAAATGACTTTTTAATTTTAGAGACCAATTTAAATTTTATCCAGGGACATCTAATGACATATAATTTTATAATTAAATTTAAATAAAAAATTATTATTTAATTTAAATTATGAGTGAGCATTCGGTCGAATCGAGTCGAATTGAGCGAAAAATTTTCGAGAGTTAATAAGTCTTGTTTTGTCATCCTAACTCGACTTGAATTTTTTTCGATTCGAGTCGAGTGAAATTATTCGAGTTAAATTAAAAAAATTAAACATGTCAAATTAAAATCTTATTATAGTATAACTAATTCCATGTTAGAACACATAAATTTGAAATCATATATATTTGAAAACAACTTGAATCATTAATTAACTTATTTAGATCTCCAAAATTATTATTCTAGAAAATTTTAATTTTTTTAACTTTCTTTATATATTTTTTAGAATTTTTTTTGAAATTTTTACAATTTTTTAAATAATATAAATTTTGGAATTTTTATAAATATTTTAAATTTTTGAAAATTGGTTTGAATTGTTTTGTAACTTTTATTGAGAGGGAGACCAATTTGCTCATTTTCAAACTTGACAGGGACCAAAAGGGTATTTACATCAATTTTTTATTTGAATTATTCGAGTTATTCGAATTGTAAAATTCAACTCAATTCAAACTCGAAACTCAAATTACTAATTCGAATTTACACAAATAACTCAAAATTCGAAACTTTTTTTTTTCAATTTTTCAAATCTGAGTCAAAACACTTTGATGAAAATCCAATCTATAAATACAGATAGCTGGAGCCTGTGAACAGAGGTAACAATCAGTAGCACACAAGGGAAATAAAGGTGTCCATATGACACCAGTGAAACCAACAGCTACACAGTTACAACCGCTGAAGCAAAGTCAATTCTCCCAAGTTGAGCCCCAAATATTCTTATGCACACGCAATTTGGTTATTCTGAGACCCATTCAATGTGGTCAGTTTGAATCTAACAACAAAATCCCCCACCCAGAATTACGGTTCCCTTTCTCAACTGATTGTCTATATTTAGCATGTAATTCCAGGCCAAAAACCACCCATTTACTTAGATTCAAAACCCACATTTATTTTTCACCCTTGCAACACAAATATGAATTGGATTTAAGAAAAAAAAAAAAAAACCCCACTTTACTACCACCATCATCATTAAAACATCATTAGTTGGATGATTCTAGGGATTGTATAAAGTATAAAACAGAACTGGGAGTTTAATAAACCATATACAAAAGCATCTGCCAAAAAAGAAGCATAAAACATGTGCTATGCAATAAGATTGGGGTTGATTTTCAAGAGCACGCTTTGGGTTGGAGTCAAGGAACAGGACCACTGCCTGAGGACTCAGATTTTTAGAGAATGTTTGTTGCTTTGGTTAGCTAAACAAACCAATATAGATATTACTAATAAGACTAACATAAAAGATCTAGATGAAAAGAGTAAAGTGATCTTAATCATAGGCACTATAATTGCTAAGCCTTTTCATATGAAAAAAGGTTGTCAAGAACTAAGCTGCCCTTTTTCTTGTATAATGTTTAAGGAAGATAATACTTTATATTTAAGACTTGATCATAATGCAAATTTATATAAGGGAAAAAGGATAGGTGATCAATAAAATATAATAATTTCATGAGTTGAAAGGTGTAATGTGGAGGTTTGAAAAAGAAAAAAAGAAGAAGAGGCTTTTTGGTCAGTTTGGTGGGATTGTGTAAGTGCATATTTCTAGCATCACAAGCTTTTTTGAATCATCTATATTGTATATCATATTTTATTTTTATATAATTTCCTATTATATATACACATATTTGTTTTCCTCCCTCCTCCAAAAGAGGAAAGATTAGTGCCAATTTAATGATAAACTATTGTATAATACTCTACTGTTGCATAGGGTTGAACTCTTAATAGGTATTTGGGTATTATATTATTTATGCATTATTTTAACAAATTTGTTCAAGAATATAATGATCAAACAAGATAAAGTTACTAAAAAATCAAATAATATATCATGTTTTATTTTGTAGGAGACTTAAGTTACACAATAACACGACAAGAGTAAACATGTTCTTTTGTATATATGACGTGAAAATGATAACATAAAGTAAATTTATTTTATTGAAATAATTTAAATATTGTTTTCGAGGGAGTCAATTCAATTGGCTCAAGCTTGCACTCGATCCTGGCTATAAAAGATTCAAATAGTGTCCTTGGTCTCTAGGTGGGGTAGATCAGAAAACCTTGGTGGACTGCAAGAGCTTTAGGCTTCCAAATTCTATAGAGACAATGAATTAACAATTTCTATTACATGACATTGTTCTCTGCTGTCTTGTCATTAATTTTTTACTATGAAAAACAGGAACTTTTGAATGCCTTTTAGCTTTCCAGTTTTTGTTTTACTTCGACTCTCTTTTTCTTTTTATTATTTTATATAAAGAATGTGAAGATTCCAATTTTGTCCAATTTTTTAAGCCTTTTATTTATGCTTCAATGATTTTGGTGATGGATACAGAGAAGAATTTGAATGCAGTTAGGTTCTTGCAAAACGAAAGAAGCGTCCAAGTTGTTTTCGATGCTTATGTTAATTCATGATGAGAGGAAGGAGATGATCCCCGTGAGGGGACTAATACCTATCCTTTATATTTAGTCCCCAAGGCTGTTATCTTATTGTCCCGTCATCAGAGTGGTCCCTATTGTTTCTTTAATGATATGGTATAACAATCATTCTCTCTTTTAAGTTTGAGGCAAGTTATAAAGTAGTTTAGCAAAAATTAGCATTAAGGTCTTTGTAGGATGTCATACTTTGGTTATTTAAATATTTTGTGAAGGTGTAGTATAATATTTGGTATCCTAATTTGGCATCTAATTTTTTTTTCAATTTAGTATCTAAATTTGACACTTTTTTCTTAATTTGATACCTAAGTTCTTTTTTTGTTCAATTTGGTACATGAACTTAACATTTCTTTTCTAATTTAGTCCTTAAGTTTTTTTTGTCCAGTTTGGTACTTAAACTTGGTGAACATTATATAAATTATTCAAATATACTACCAATATTATTTTTTTTACATGGCAAAAATAATCAATGTATGACTAAGATGTGGCAAATTATATGTATTTCTTTATTATTTTAAATCTTCAATTACTTTTAGCTTAATTTAATTTATTTTTTAATTTAACATAATAAATTTCTTTTATTTTGTGTTTTTAAAATTCTTGTTGTCTTCTTCAATATCCATGTGTCAAGTATAGCTCAAAACATAAATTTTGAACACGGATTTCGTTTGATACTAACAATATTTTTTACAAAATTAAGGGTTTTACGAATACCATGCCACGCTTTAAGTAGGTAGTCCCTTTTGAATCATTCCTATCATTAACAACCAAAGTAATCTCAACCCTAATGAAAGTAAAATTTGAGCATGTTGTTTGGCGAAACATAGAAACTCCAGATAAATGTAATCATTTCTACCATTAAATTCCATGTCATCTAACACATGTTGGCCATACATTATCTATTTCTATCCTCTCATAAAAAAATAACACCATTAGTATTTTGGGGTAATTTGTATAACATTAATTTGACAAGCTTACGTACCAAATTAGACCAAAAAAGCTTAGGTACCAATTAAGGAAAAAGTGTAAAGTTCATGTGTCAAATTGGATAAAAAAAAGTTTAGGTTTTAAATTAGAACAAAATGTTAAGTTCAAGTATCAAATTGGGCCCCAAAAAAACTTAGGTACCATATCAGGAAAAAGTGTCAAATTCATGTACCAAATATTATATAAAGTTTTTTTTTTTTTTTTTAAATAAAGGATTGGTTGAAGTTGTTTCATATGTTATAATTTCATCCCTTAAAGATTTGGCTCTATTCATTATATGAGAGCAAATTTGTGGAAGTCAAGTCATTTAACTTGGCTACATCCTAGACGAATTTGGGTATAAGAAATTAATTTTTGCACAGGGTTGTGTTGGTGAAGATATCTAGCGTTGTCCTTTTTGTTTGTTGCTTTCATGCATAGAGTTTAGGAATGAGGTTCCTTTGAGTAAATATAAGTTGACCAATGATTTTGGATCGATCTATTTTATTCTAAGGGTTAGTGCCTGTATGGTGGACTAAGTAGTGCACTCTCTATATTTTGCATCTTCGTTGTTCTCGATGACTAAAGGACATATAGTGTTCCTTATATCTAGGTTCTTGTTGTAGTATCTAAATCTCTTTCTAAATGGGGTTTGGTTATACTTGTTGGAAAGTTCACTTGTTGTTTAAGTAATTATGAGCATTGGACACATGTTTGAAGTATATGTAAATTAAAATGTTATACAAGAATTGAATAGATATTATTTACTAAGAGACTTGAGTTATTCTTGGAGTATACCATCATGTAAGTTGTGCTCTAGTTTGTACCATTTTGGTTGGCATCGTTACTGCTTGACAGCTAGAATAATTAGTATTATGGTATAACACTTGTCCCCCTTAGGTCTGAGGCAAGTTAAAAAGTGGCTTTATGAAGATCTATCCCATGTAAGAGTGTTAGAATTCTGCTACTGAAGCATGGCTTTGAATCAATCCACTAGTAGGATAAGTATGAAGAGTGTTAGAGATTTGTGTGCTCAACCAAGTTTATATTGAGAGCTATATTGTAAGGGTTGGTTTATCGGCGAATTTTATCCCCTGAAGGATTTATGCAAGAGCCAAGTTATTTTTTATGATTGCATCCCCTTAAGTATTTTTATGGAACCCAATTTGTTTGGCATAATAGTATCCCTTAAGGATTAGGCTCTACCAATTATGTGGAAGCAACTTTGAGAAAGTATGTGCAAAGTAGGATGTTGCTACAGTAGAATAAAGTTTAGCATGTTTGGAGGAGAAGGATTTTGTTACTAAATAGAAGAAATTTGGAGGGGGCAAGATTTTGTTGCTGAGAAGGAGAAGCTTGTTGTTGAGGAGGAAAAGTTAACTATCGATGAGAAGAATTTTGACGTTGAGAAATAGTTTACTACTGATAAGGAGAAGTGGCTTGCCAAGGATAAAATGTTTGATATCGAAGAAGAAAAGTATGTTGCTGAAGAGTAGAAATATACTGCTAAAGAGCGAAAGTTTGTTGCTAAGGAACAGAGCTTTACAGCATAGTTGTAAGATGACTCTAATTTAGAGTCAGAATTTTTCAAAGATTTTCAAAATATATATAGTGTTCTAATAGTTGCAAATAAAAATTTATAAGTAACCAAAAGTTATTCCATTTGGCTATTAACCAAAAGATGTTACTATTTATAATGATGAGTTATGCCTCTTAAATTCAAAAGTTATGTCACTTAATTATTAACAAATAATTATAATAATTTGATAAACCGAAATAGTAACATATTTTAAACCCACATTTGGCATGCTTTTGGGGTGATTTAAGCCTTGAATTGTGTAATTTGGTGCTCTTAATCCTTTGTTTTCATGTTTTATACTCAGGAAAGCACCAGAGGATGAAAAGAACGAGAAACAGGCTTAAAACGGACCAAATGGGCCAAATCACGAAATTGACACGGCCTGGGCCCAAGCAACACGACCATGCCTCCCTAATCAGACCTGAACACGGCCTGGGCCCAAGCAACACGGCCGTGCCTCCCTAATCAGACCTGAACACGGCCTGGCCATGATTCATACGGGCGTGTGCCAAGGGCGTGTCCCTACCGTGAAGAAGAGGAATTTCACTCGGATTTGGATACTTAGGGGTAAAGAAACACATTCCAAAAGCCTATATAAACACCCTAGAGGCCAACTTTCAAGGGGGTCCAGCTAGGCCAAGGAGTCGAGCCAGAAAGATCAGAATTGTGGAAATTACTTGAAGAAAGCCAGTTGATTCATCTCAAGAAGTCGGAGTTATACTCAAGACGGAGGATCTCTCTTCAATTCCTTCAGGGGGTTTTAGAGTTTTTCTTATGTTTTGTTTTATCTTTTCTTTTGAGATGTATTCTATTATCATTATGAACTAAACCCTCAAATACCGAGGGGATGAAACCTAAGATGAATCTTGTTATCGTTTATTTGAACTATATGATAAATATTTGATTTGTTCTTAATTATGTGTTCTTAATTCTTGTGTTGATATTTCTGGGATATTAATTCAAGTTTGATGTGCTTAGGTGGAGGAGCAAAAGTCTCTGCCTAAGAGTAGATCTAGCATAATTAAGCGGAGTTGTTCGCACGCCTAGAGATAGGGTGACAAGATTTTGCCAGATTAGGGTGAAACCTAATATGGGAGTCCATAAATCGAGTTAATGCAATTCTAGGGGTTTTAATTAGAAAGAGATTTCAATTAATCAACCTAGGGTTTGACGTTATTCGCTTCGAGAGAGGGTTTAATATACATTAGGGAATCTTACGGATCAAGTCAAATGAATAAATCGTCTGGTTCAGAGTTAGATAACAAGTGAAGTCTAGGTGGATTCTTCCTTGGGTATTGTTTTAATCAATTGGTTTTTCCCACAAGTATTTCCCTAATTTCATTCTTTTTGTCTCATCGTCTTTAGCTTAGCAGTTAATTAATTTTCTAGATTAAACTGATTCACTTCAATTTTAAGGTTAAATAATAAAAAGAAAGTTAGTATTAGTACTTTTGATTCCATTGGGTTCGACAATTCGATCTTGCCACTAAGCTATACCACTGTTCGATAGGTACACTTGCCTCAATCGTTGTCATAGTTAGTTTTTAGGCTTGATCTGTAACAGTCCGGTTTATACCCTAGTCGGAACAGTGGTTTCGGGACCACAAATCCGAGTTCGTATAATATTTTATTATTAATTTCTGTGACATCGATGAGTGATTAAGCATGTGTTAAAGTTTCATAAGCTAATTTGTTCGTTTGTGTGTTTAATTTGAGCAAAGGATTGATTTGCATTAAATGTGAAAGTTGTATGCTATTTTTTAAAGTACTAATGTGTTGTGGCTTTTTAAAGTTATGGCCTTAAATGGCAATTGAACCACTATTTAGATAGTGGGTGGTTATGGTCAAAAATGACCTTGTTATTTATGTTATAAAATTTTTTTTATATGGCTAAAATGGGAAATTGTTTATTAATGTATTATTAATAAAAATTGGCATGAAAATAAGCATTCATTCATGCATTTTCCACCGAATTTTGGAAAGAAAAAGAAAGCTTTGAAGCTTTGTATTTTCGGCACATTCAAGCTTAAATTCAAGGTTAGATTTCGATCCGTTTTTGATAATTTCTATGTTTTGTAATCGTTGCTTCGAGAGCTATCAAACCCATGTACTAATTTTGAGTATTGATGATGTTTGTGTGAGATGCCATTGTTGATATGTTGAGTTTTAAAATGAGTTTAGTTGATAAATGAAAGATTTGAGCTAGATGAACATGTTTTATTCTTGAAGTTTTGGTGAATTTAGCTAAATAGGGCTAAATTGTGAAAATATTATTTTGGAGGACTAATTTGTGAATTTGATGAAATATTTGGACTTATATAGTCCCTAGGGAAGTTCGACTATGCATATGTGTGAACAAATTGTGTATATTTGATGTTTTGAGAAAATTGGACTAAACTGTCTGAATGTCAAAATGTGAGGGTTAATTTGTAAATAGCCCTAAATATGTGTGTATGGATTGAATTGAATGAAATAGTGAATAAAAGGGTTAATTCTGAATATGTTTAGATCAAGAACCGAGGAAAACGGACTTAGATCGCGGGAAAGCGAAAGTAATCGAGTAGCCGTTTCCATTCCCGATAAATCGAATCCGAGGTAAGTCACTATGCAAATAAACATACTTGTATGAAATTATATTTGTTCATATGACTAATGTTGACGATGGATACTTATGAGAGGTTATGCATATGAATTCCGAGATAAGGTCGATATAACGACAATGTTCGAAAAGTCCCGTGTGAGCCTAGGAATAGATAGGATTAGCTATGTCATGACATAGATATCCGCTCGCTTTTATCATGTAAGACCACGTGCCGGGCGTTGGCGTTGATTTGAGATTTCGTGTAAGACCACGTCTGGGACGTCGGCATTGATATGAGCTTTATTTGTAAAACCACGTCTGGGACGTTGGCATCGTTATGAGCTTTACGTGTAAGACCATGTCTGGGACATCGGCATCGTATTGATTCGTGTAAGACCGCATGCGGGACGATGGCATCGATATCCGAGTGCATATAAGACCTCGTCTGGGACGTTGGCATTGTATGACTATTCCGAGTTTCTGAGCATCCTACTAGATTCCTTACGGTTCAACGGGCAAGTCTATGATCCGAATGGTTATGTAAATAGAGAATCCGTTTCAGGTACGTTGACTTATACACCAAGTGTGTGTATAAGGTAAGTATCTATATGATCTTACTATGATGAGAATGTATGTTGGGATAATGATATGATATGTGGAAATAAGCATGAAAGAGCCTTGTATTTGTAAGAATTTTTAAGTTGATGAATGTGGTAAATATGGCCAAGTACATGAAATCAAAGCATTATGTGATTGTTGTTAAAAACTTCAAATGGAACAATGTACTTATGTGTACATATATGTCTTTCATGTTATGTTCATTTGTATATGACTTACTAAGCTTTTGGAAAGCTTACTCTGTGTGTGTTTTCTATTTTATAGGTCGTCAAAGCTCTTTGAAGGCTCGGGGTCACACGGATCGTCATCACACTTCTAAAATCATTTTGGTACACTTTGGAAATGTATATATATAGATATGGCATGTATAGGCTAGTTTTTTTTATAAGTTGATGTATAGACTTGGTCATGAGATGTGGCTAATTATTGGTTCATATTATGCCTTGATGAATGTGGTATGTGTAGTTATTTTGGTATGGTTTAGTGCTCATGAAATGGTCAAGATTTTTGGGTAGGTAAATGAATGAAATATGCCTTAGTTATATATATGTTTTGTCTTGAAAGTTGGCATGAATGAAATGAGTATTTTATGTATTGATAGAATGGTTGTTTGGTGTGTTATTGGTTGTGAAATATGCAAGTGAAGTGTTAGTAAATGTTGCTTATAGGTGAGACCTAAATGGGTGGCATTTTGGCCTTGAAAATGGCCTATAATGTCACATGGTCAGGGTACAAGGGCGTGCCTAGTGACCGTGTGAGGAAGTCAGTAGCTAGCTTAAGGGCACACGGCCTTGGCACACGAACGTGTCTAGTAGCCATGTGGATTTCAACAGAATAGACCACAGCCAGGGTACACGGGCGTGCCTTCTGCCTAGTAGCCGTGTGATTTTTGGCAGAATCGACCATGGCCTGAGCACACGAGCGTGCTTGGTGGCCGTGGAAGGTAAGTCAATTTTGACCACGGCCATGGCACACGGGCGTGCTTGGTGGCCGTGGAACTTAAGTCAGATTCAACCACGGGGAGGACACACGGGGGTGTCTAGCATTTATGGAGGGCACACGGTTTCTCCCACGGCGCAGTATCCCCGTGACTTTAGAAAAGTTTTAATTTTCCATGAAATTTTGTAAGTGATTCAATTTAGTCCCGACCCGGTTTATAAGCATGTTTAAGGTCTCGATGACCGTATTAAGGGACACTATGCTTGAGAATGATGAATGCGTGTATGAATTTCTGTAAATTGTTTCCGATTTGTTCGGTAACGCTCTTAACCCTAATCCGGCGACGGACACAGGATAGGGGTGTTACACGATCATTCTCATTATAAATTTTAAGACTGTGACACACCGATCAAGTTTTTGGCGCCGTTGCCGAGGAGCTGAAATATTAAGAACACTCAATTTTTATTACTTTAGCCATTTCTATTTTCTGCAATTTTACTCTTATTTTATTTTCTATTTTTATCTTTCTAAATTTTAGTCTTTGCTCCTTGTAGGTACCTCTAATTTATGACTAAAAGGAACCCGACAGGACCTTTAATTTACGATAGTGAGATCAAAGCAACCGCTCATAGAAACCGAAGAGAAATTAGGCGAAGTCTACAATACACAGAAGAAGAGCAAGAAAACATCATCAATACCACTGAAGAGATGGCTGAAAATAATCTGCTACCTCCAGAGATGGCCGAAAATCAGGCTCCTAGAGCTATGTATGATTATGCTAAGCCTAGTTTAGTTGGTACTGAATCTAGTATTGTTAGACCTACTATTGCTGCAAATAATTTCGAATTGAAACCTAACACTATACAGATGATACAACAGTTCATTCAGTTTGATAGTTTGCAGGATGAGAATCCTAACACACACTTAGCGAATTTTTTGGAATTCTGCGACACTTTTAAAATTAATGGCGTTTCTGATGATGCCATCCGACTTCGGTTATTTCCCTTTTCTTTGAGGAATAAAGCTAAACAGTGGTTGCATTCTCTTCCCTGAGGATCAATTACTACATGGGAACAAATGACCAAAAAAATTTTATTAAAATATTTTTGGCTGGCCAAAACGGCCAAATTAAGGAATGATATCTCTTCTTTTGTGCAGATGGATTTAGAAACACTTTACGATGCATGGGAGAGATACAAAGATCTATTGAGAAGGTGCCCACACCATGGATTACCCTTGTGGCTACAGGTCTAAACTTTTTACAATGGTGTGAACCCCTCAACTAGACAGTTGATCGATTCAAAGAATTGGTGGAACTCGAATAATAAAACACCAAGCAACTTTTTACGAATTTATAGAGGAGATGTCCCTAAATAACTATCGCTGGCAAGTCACGAGGACAAAGCCCACGAAAGTCGCCAAATGTTTTCAACCTCGACGCAAAGAACCATGCTATCAAATCGGTAGATGTGTTAACTAAAAATTTGATGGTTTGTGTAATTCCTGCAGTACAACCCGTTATGCGAAGCATGAAACAAGTGGAGGTGTGGCGAATCCTGAGTACCCACCCTACGGACATGGCATAGAAGGCGAACAAATAAACTATGTAAGTAATAATTTCAAATATCAAAATAACCCTTATAGCAATATTTACAATCCAGGTTGGAAGAACCACCCCAATTTTTCATGGGGTGGTCAAGGAAATCAAAGACAACAACACCCTCTAAATTTCCAACAAAGTTAGCACCACAGAAAAGAAGCCGAACCTTGAGGAGATGCTGACAAAATATATAGCAGCAACAAAAACACGTTTCCAAAGTATAGAAACAAAACTTGAAAACAAGAAGCATCGACACAAGAGCTCAAAGATCAAATTGGGCAAATCACCAAGATCTTGACGGAACGACCACAAGGTAGATTGCCAAGCAACACTGAAACTAACCCAAGGGAGCAGATTCAAGCCATATCAACTCATGATAATGTAGGGTTAGATGAGCCTCATTTAAGGCAAGAGAATGTGGTAGAAGAAGGTAAGGTTGAGGAAGGAAGTAAAAAGCCAAAACCGGTAATCAAAGAGTACCAACCTCGTATACCATACCCCGAGGCGATAAAGAAAGACAACACAGAGGAACAGTTCGATAAGTTTCTTAAACTTTTAAAGAAATTACATATTAACTTACCATTACTTGAAGCTCTTTCGCAAATGCCAGATTCAAGGAAATTCTTAAAAAAGCTTTTGACAAACAAGCGAAAGCTAGACGAGGAATCGCATGTGGAACTCAACGAAAAGTGCTCAGCAATTCTCCAAAATAAATTACCACAAAAATTAAAAAGATCCAGGGAGTTTTATAATTCCATGCTTAATTGGTAGTTTATCTATTGATAATGTGTTAGCTGATTTAGGGGCAAGCATAAATGTCATGCCTTATAAAATGTTTAAACAACTAGGTCTAGGGAAACCCAAACAAACTAGGATGAGCATTCAATTAGTCGATAAAATCATTAGAATTCCTAGGGGTATAATCGAAGATGTGCTAGTAAAGATTGATAAATTCGTATTCCTAGTAGACTTTGTCGTTTTAGACATGGATGAGGACAATAGTATCCCATTAATTCTAGGAAGGCCCTTTTTAGCAACTGCCAGGACTAAAATTAATGTCGACGCAGGTGAACTCATACTCTGTGTAGATGACGAGATAGTCACCCTTCAGGCTCTCGATTCGGCTAGAACATCGAGCAAACAAGGTGAGAAAGTAAATTCTATTGATAACCATTCGGTTAACCCTTCTTTGCAGGAAGCACCACAAAAGAATACAACTGAGCCCGATCCTATACCCCATGCCAATAAAGAAATAACTCATGAGGAACGAAGGATTCAGATCAATGATCTAGACGAGTGGAAGACGCATTTCAAGGAAAAATTAGGGATACACGGCGCGGAACTGCAGCCAATCCACGAAGCGCATTTGAGTTCAAAATCGGAGATCAAGTATTGATAGATAAAGCAGACCCTCGAATATCTCCTCCTGACCCTAACACAAACAAAGAAATCCCTTTTACGGTAATCAGTGTGTTCCCATACAGAACGGTCGAGGTAAGTAATCCTATTTTTGGTACTTTCAATATAAGCGCATCTCGACTTGAACTTTATCATGATAATGAAACTGATAGCATGAGGAAGGACTTTCAACTCCTCAAACCACTCTGATGATGCGAATGAGAGGAAAGTCTAGCTTAAGACTTTAAACGAGTGCTTTTCGGGAGGCAACCCGAGCACTAACTCCATTAACTTTTACATTTTTTTATTTTTATTTTTATTTTTCCTTTTCAGCATTTAATTTTAAACTAACCAAAGTACAGATTTTCAGACCACACGGCCTTGCATACGGCCGTGGCCATGGCCGTATAGATACTACAGATTTTCGTACTGACATAGCAAAGGTAGTATGAGCCAATGACGAAAGATTCCCAGATCACGGACGACTATAAATTGCCACGGCCGTGTGATATGGCCGTGGCAGACACTGAGGGAAGACACACGGGCTCCAACCAACTAGCCACGGCCGTGCGATGCGGCCGTGGTCGACACTGTTCGATCCTACATGGGCGTGGTGACCACGAAACAGGCGTGGGAGAAACGAACGAGACACAACACGGTCGTGCGATACGGCCGTGTGACCCAACACGCCCATGGTACACGGGCGTGGAGATGTACCAGTTTTGAAAATTCTATTTAAAACACCCCTTGCCCTTTTCTCACCCACTCCCCATCCCTTTTTCCCTACTCACATTCACCCTCCCCTCCCAACCCCTCCATTCTTTCCTCTATTCCTCCATCTACAAAGCCCTTGAGCTACACCACATCCATGTGGAAGAAACGGAAGGATTCAAGCACAGTCTCCCTGTGGGAGATCAATCTATATAAGTTCATACCGGCCGCTTCAATTATTCGACAAGCCAATGGTCTTTGAGACCATTCTATTTTTCTTCTTCTTTACTCTTCTCCTTTATTTTCCTTATCTTTACTTCTCTTCTGCTTAATTTAATTTAATTTATTTTAGTTTCTTAGTTTTAGGTTCTTCAGGCTTCTTGGGAATCAAGCCACAACGACCCTAATATCTACCCCTACAGAAACGTCTTCCTCCAACGCAGCCCGAATATTGTGACCCCATAAAAAAATTCAGGGAGTTTCACCTCTAACCCTATCTTTTGATTTTCTATACTATATCTATCTTTGTACATTGAGGGCAATGTACATCTTAAGTTGGGGGGGTGAACAACTTAAAAAGTGCCTAACTTTTTTCATTATTCTCAAATTCCTAAAATTAGTGCCAAACTTTTTGCATTATTCTCAAATCCTGAATTATGTCTTGTTTCTTAAGTAAGTTTCTCATATTATGATTAGAATGAAATTTCCTATGATTTATGATTTTTATTGATATATTTTAGAGTAAGTCATTGATAATTGTGCATTGATAATTTAAACTTTAAAATACTAGAGAATCAAGCAGGATAAGTCTATTTTTCAAAATTAAAAAAAAAATTAGGTTGTCTACCTGAATTTGAATATTACTTTGAAGTTTGAAATTTGCTAGGTTGACATCAAAAAGCCATAATTTTTGTGAGATGTTGAGCCTTATAGAGCATATATTCTTTTTCTTGCTCATTTTATTGATTATGAGTGTGTCAACATTGATTTGTTATTCTAGAACTGGCATCGATTATACATGTCGAGACCACACCTTTGATTTGATATACTAAGATGATAAAGGCACCTAGGTTTTAACCCACTCACTCCACTAAAAAGCCTACCCATTTTATTAACCCCTAGTGAACCCCGTTGATCCTAACAACCCTTTTTATTGACTTACCCACTAATATTATCCCAAAACCCTTTGTTTTTGTTATCGCCATTCCTTTTGACTACCCTTATATCGAGATTTGATTTGATCGATTGCCTATTGATTTCGATAGTAAATTCATCAATTATTATATATATTTGATTTGTTCTTAAAAAAAAATCATCGAAGTATATTCATTATTAGTTCTGTGATCAAGTGAGCTTATACATCTAAATTCCAATTGTTGAAAAAGAAGCTCGTATTAGTAATAGTATTATTATTACAAGTTCTCAATTGATGTAATTGTTTATTATCAGTTCATTGTTTCTGGTTAGGTAATTTGTCAGGTCAATCTCGATTCTAACCTTCTAATTCAGCCTATATCCACACCTTAACCCAAGCCCCGTTACAACCCTGTTAAAGACCTTTTGATTTGTGTATCATCTCATACTATAGTGGTGGAGATTTGATTTTCATGCAAGCCTATGGTAATAACTTTTCATGTTTGACTTTTGAGTGCTTAATTTTTGAACCTTAAACACTTTGAGTGATTTGAGTAAATCTTTAGTGAGGATGTCAATACTTGTCAGGTTTTAAATCAGAGGTAATTATTTAGATGAGGGGAAACACCTATGTTTTCATGCTACAAAATGTATGACTTGGATTGTTTGAATCTTTAGGACTCTTAGAGTTGAATTGCCCATGTAAGAATTATCTTTGAATTATGATGAAACACTATTAATGAATATTATGAATCGAGAAAGTTCATTTTAATTATGAGTTGAGAATTTTGCTTGAGGACAAGCAAAAGCTTAAGTGTTGGGGTATTTGATAAATCGAAATAGTAACATATTTTAAACCCACATTTAGCATGCTTTTGGGGTGATTTAAGCCTTGAATTGTGTAATTTGGTGCTTTTAATCCTTTGTTTTCATGTTTTATACTCAGGAAAGCACCGGAGGATGAAAAGAAAGAGAAACGGGCTTAAAACGGACCAAATGGGCCAAATCACGAAATTGACACGGCCTAGGCCCAAGCAATACGGCCGTGCGTCCCTAATCGAACTCGAACACGGCTGGGGCTAAACAACACTGGCCGTGCCTCCCTAATCGAGACTGAACACGGCTGGCCACGATTCACACGGGCGTGTGCCAAGGCGTGTCCTATCGTGGAGAAGAGGAATTTCACTCGGATTTGGATACTTAGGGGTAAAGAAACACATTCCAAAAGCCTATATAAACACCCTAGAGGCCAACTTTCAAGGGGGTCCAGCTAGGCCAAGGAGCCGAGCCAGAAAGATCAGAATTGTGGAAAATACTTGAAGAAAGCCAGTTGATTCATCTCAAGAAGCCGGAGTTATACTCAAGATGGAGGATCTCTCTTCAATTCCTTCAGGGGGTTTTAGAGTTTTTCTTATGTTTTTTTTTATCTTTTCTTTTGAGATGTATTCTATTATCATTATGAACTAAACCCTCAAATACCTGGGGGGATGAAACTTAAGATGAATCTTGTTATCGTTTGCTGATCTATATGATAAATATTTGATTTGTTCTTAATTATGTGTTCTTAATTCTTGTGTTGATATTTCTGGGATATTAATTCAAGTTTGATGTGCTTAGGTGGATGAGCAAAAGTCCCTGCCTAAGAGTAGATCTAGCATAATTAAGCGGAGTCGTTCGCACGCCTAGAGATAGGGTGACGAGATTTTGCCGGATTAGGGTGAAACCTAATATGGGAGTCCATAGATCGAGTTAATGCAATTTTAGGGGTTTTAATTAAAAAGAGATTTCAATTAATCAACCTAGGGTTAGATATTATTCGCTTCGAGATAGGGTTTAATATACATTAGGGAATCTTACGGATCAAGTCAAATGAATAAATCATCTGGTTCAGAGTTAGATAACAAGTGAAGTCTAGGTGGATTCTTCATTGGGTATTGTTTTAATCAATTGGTTTTTCCCACAAGTATTTCCCTAATTTCATTCCTTTTGTCTCATCGTCTTTAGCTTAGTAGTTAATTAATTTTCTAGATTAAACCGATTCACTTCAATTTTAAGGCTAAATAATAAAAAGAAAGTTAGTATTAGTACTTTCGGTTCCTTTGGGTTCGACAATCTGGTCTTGCCACTAAGCTATACTACTGTTCGATAGGTACACTTGCCTCAATCATTGTCATAGTTAGTTTTTAGGCTCGATCATTCTCATTATAAATTTTAAAACTGTGACACACCGGTCATAATTCAAGTAGATATCAATAGTAGATATCTATTAAATAATTATATTTATTGCTAAAGATATGACAACCCATTTTGGGTAGTTATGTTATTATGAAGAGACATAACATGTAACACCCCTAACCCGTAACCAACGCTGGACTAGGGTCAGGAGCATTACCGGACAGATCGGAAACTTACATAACATTTCATACATTACATTCATCATTAACAATCATAGTGTCCCTTAGATGAGTCATCAAGACCCTAAGCATGCATATAAACCGAGTTGGGACTAAACTGAAACACATACAGAATCTCATGGAAAAATTTAAACTTTTCTAAAATACAGGGGAGACACGCCCGTGGGAGGAGACCGTGTGCCCTCCACGGCTTCTAGACACCCCGTGTGTCCATCCGTGTCTATATCGACTACTATATCAACACGGTCACTAGGCACGCCTGCAAAGCATGACCGTGTGCTACTAGGCCATATACTGACTTCCCCACCACGGCCACCAAGCACGCCCGTGTGCTATGGCCGTGTACTCTTAGCTAGCTACTGACTTGTACACCACGGCTAGCTGACACCCCCGTGTAGAGGCCGTGTGCTACTAAGCTACATTCTGCCAATTCACCCACGGTCTTTCGGCACGCCCGTGTGCCACAACCGTGTAACATTATAGGCCATTTACAAGGTCAAAATGCCACCCATAAGGGTCAAACCTACAAGCAACATATATCATCTCATTTCATTCACATATAACCACCAAAATATACCAAATAGCCATCCCAAATCATGCATATTTGACAACTAAGGAAATCACACAATAATACATTCAATATCCATTCTATCTTTACATTCAAAACCAATTCCAAACATACCAATTTGCATGACCAAATCACAATTATGCCCAAACACCATTCATCTATATACTTACCATTTCATATATCAACTAATCTTACCAAAACAACTTCACATATCACGTTCCTTTAAGCATATTACCAAAACATAACTAGCCAAATCACATGGCTAAGTTCACATAAAAAATCATACCAATGACTAGCCTATACATGCCATATCTAGCCATATACATTTTCAAAGTGTACCAAAATAATTTTAGTAGTGTGATGACGATCCGTGACGGTCCCGAGCCTTCAGTAGCTTTGACGACCTATAAAATAGAGAAAACACACATAGAGTAAGCTTTCCAAAAGCCTAGTAAGTCAATTATACAATCAAACTTAGCATGGATTTCACATAACCAATTTAATAAGATGATCAATATGGTTCTTATGACAAAAATCACTTCATTCTTTCTCAAGTTCATATGCTTATTCATAACTTACCATATATACATATAGTTCACATAGTCAAGACTTTACATATCGTATTATAAATCCCATATACATAACATCATGATATAATCACACGGATACTTACCTTATATACACAATTAGTGTATAAGCAATGTACCTGAAACGGATGTTCTTTATTAATTTTATCAAAGTTCGGATTTGCAATTCGTACCACAGACTTGCCTGTTGAACCGTAAAGAATCTAGTAGAATACTCAGAAAGCTCAGAATAGTCGTACAATGTCAACGTCCCAGATGAGGTCTTACATGCACTCAGACATCGATGCCACTGTCCCAGACAGGGTCTTACACGAATCAATATGATGCCGATGTCCCAGACATGGTCTTACACGTAAACCTCATATCGATGCCAACGTCCCAGACGTGGTCTTACACGTAAAACTCATATCGATGCCAACGTCCCAGATGTGGTCTTACACGTAAAGCTTATATCGATGCCAACGTTCCAAATATGGCCTTACACGTAAAACTCATATCGATGCCAACGTCCCAGACGTGGTCTTACACGTAAAGCTTATATCGATGCCAACGTCCCAAACGTGGCCTTACACGTAATCAAATATCGATGCCACTGTCCCAGACAGGGTCTTACTCGTATTCAGATATTGATGCCACTGTCCTGGATAGGGTCTTACTCGTATTCAAATATTGATGCCACTATCCCAGACAGGGTCTTACTCGTATTCAGATATTGATGCCACTGTCCCAGACAGGGTCTTACTCATTAACACAGAATAGATACCTTTGTATTCCTAAGTTCGTACGGGATTTCTCAGACTTATCACTATATCGACCTTATCCCAAAATTTATATACATAGCATCTCATAAGCATTCATTATCATTTATAGTCATTGAAATAAACTCAATTCAATACAATAACATTTATTTGCAATATGACTTACCTCGGATTCGGTTTATCGGAATGAAAACGGCTACTCGGTTACTTTCGCTTTCCCGCGATCTAAATCTGTTTTCCTCGGTTCTTGATCTAAACATATTCAGAATTAACCCTTTTATTCACTAATTCATTCAATTCAATCCAAGGACACACATTTAGGGCTATTTGCAAATTAGCCCTCACATTTGCATAATTTATCAATTTAGTCCATTTTTCACAAAACATCAAATTCACAAAATCCACCCATACACATGTTTGGCCGAATACATATACATCACATACAAGCCCACATTTTTCATCAAATTTACAAATTAGTCCTCAAAATTAATATTTTCTCAATTTAGCCCTAATTAACTAAATTCATCAAAAATTCAAGAACAAAGTATGTTCATCTAACTCAAATCTTTCATTTAACAACTAAACTCATTTCAAAACTCAACATATCAACAATGGCATCTCACACAAACATCATCAATACTCAAAATTAGTACATGGGTTTGATAGTTTTCGAAGCAACGATTACAAAAACGTAGAAATTATCAAAAACGGAACAAAATCTAACCTTGAATTTAAGCTTGTATGTGCCGAAAATTTGAAAGCTTTTATTCTTTCTATTCTTTTGAATTTCGGTGGATGAATGCATGAATGAAATCCACTACTTTGTTTTCTTTTATTATAATATATCTATATAATATATGTAATATAACTTTAACTTATAAAAATAACATATGAAAACAAGATACATAAGCATGTTACCGTCCACTCACATATTTTTGGCTTAATTGCCACATAAGTCCTCATATTTATAAAGCCACAACCCCTTAGTACTTAACAAATGGCATACTACTTTCGCATTTAATGCAATTCAATACTCTGCTCAAATTAAACACACGAATAGACAAATTAACTTACGGAAATTTAACACATGCTTAATCACATATTAATGGCACAGAAATTAATATTAAAATATTATTCAGACTCGAATTTGTGGTCCCGAAACCACTGTTCCGACTAGGGTATAAATCGGACTGTTACAATTCTCCCCCTTAGGGATTTTCGTCCCCGAAAATCTTACCGTTAAACAGAGTTGGATATTGCTGTCTCACTGAATCTTCAGGCTCCCATGTTGCCTCTTCAATTCCATGCCGATTCCATAATACTTTCACTAATGGAATTTTCTTATTTCTCAACTCTTTCACTTCACGAGCTAAGATACGGATCGGTTCCTCTTCATATGTCATATCAGATCGAATTTCAATTTCGGACAGAGCAATAACATGTGACGGATTGGATCGATATCTACGGAGCATTGAGACATGAAATACGTTGTGTATCTTTTCTAGTTCAGAAGGAAACTTCAATCTATATGCAACAGGCCCAACACGTTCAATGATCTCTGATAAACCGAAATAGTAACATATTTTAGGCCCATATTTAGTATGCTTTTGGATGAATTATCCCTTGATTTATGTAAAAAGGTGCTCTTAATCCTTTCTTTTTATGTCTTATACTCAGGAAAGCACCAGGGGATGAAAAGAACGCAAAACGGGCTTAAAACGGGATAAATGGGCCAAAGCATGAAATTGACACGGCCTGGACCAAAGATCACACGGCCGTGCCTCCTTAAAGATCTCGAACACGGCCTGGACCACGATTTACACGGCCGTGCCTCATTAAAGTAGTCCGATCACGGCCTGGCCACGATCCACACGGGCGTGTGCCATGGCCGTGTCCCTGTCGCTGGAAAGAGCAATTTCACTCGGATTTGGATGCTTGGAGGCAAAGAAACACACTCCAAAGTCTAATTAAACCCCCAATTAGGAATTGCACTCAAATTAGGATACTTGGAGGCCAAGTAACACATCTCAAAGCCTATATAAACACCCTATGGGGCAACTTATTCGGGGAGTTCGACAGAAACCCTCTGTCGAGGAGAGCCCAAAGCCATCGTCTAGGGGCGTCGTGCTAGGCTAGAGAAGGCAGATTTGTGGGGATTCACTCAGGGATAGCCAGTTGATCCATCTCAAGAAGCCAGAATTATACTCAAGACGGAGGATCTCCTCTTCAATTCCTTCAGGGGGTTTTAGGGATTTCTTATGTTTTGTTTTATCTTTTCTCTTGAGATGTTTTCCTTTATTGTTATGAACTAAACCCTTCGGATACCCGAAAGGGGATGAAACATATGATGAATCTTGTTATTGTTTTCTGAATTATATGATAAATACTTAGTTTTTTCTTAATTATGTGAGCTTAATCCAAATTTAATGTGCTTAGGTGGAGGAGGAATAGACCCTGCCTAAGAGTAGATCCAACATAATTAAGCGGAGTTGATCGCAAGCCTAGAGATAGGGTGACGAGATTTTGCCAGATTAGGGTGAAACCTAATATGGGAATCCATAGATCGATTTACTGCTATTCTAGGAGGTTATTATAAGAGAACGAGAGTTCCACTAATTAACCTAGGGTTAGACGTTATTCGCCTCGAGAGAGGGTTTAATATACGTTAGGGAGTCTTACGGATCAAACTAAGTGAATAAATCGTATGGTTCAGTGTTAGATAACAAGTGAAGTCTAGGTGGATTCTTCCTAGGGTATCTCCGAAATCAACTGAGTTTTTCCCAAGTTATTTTCCAAATTCATTCTTCTTTGTCTTAGAGTCTTTAGGTTAGTAGTTAATTAATTTATATTAATAAACAACTTCACTTATTTTAGGCTAAATAATAAAAAGAAAGTTAGTATTAGTACTTTTAGTTCCTTTGGGTTCGATAATCCGGTCTTGCCTAAGCTATACTACTGTTCGATAGGTGCACTTGCCTCAATCGTTGTCAGAGCTAGTTTCCAGGTTCGATCATTCTTTTTATAAATTTAAAGCTCTGATTCACAGCGATCAATCTCATATGGTCCGATGAACCTCAGACTTAATTTGCCTTTACGTCCGAATCGAAGCACTTTCTTCCACGGAGACACTTTCAGAAATACTTTGTCGCCGATTTCAAATTCTATATCTTTTCGTTTCAAGTCTGCATAAGACTTCTGACGATCAGATGCTGCTTTCAAACAATCTCAGATCAATTTCACTTTCTGTTCTGAATCCTTTATCAAATCAACCCCATGTAGCTTATTTTCACTGAGCTCGGTCCAAAACAGAGGCAGATGACATTTACGTTCGTACAAAGCTTCGTAAGGTGCCATTTTGATGCTTGAATGAAAACTGCTATTGTATGCAAATTCAATCAAAGGCAGATACTGTTCCCATGTACCGTTAAACTCAAGTATACAGCATCTCAACATGTCTTCAAGAATCAATGGTCCGTTCGGATCGACCATCTGTTTGCGAATGAAAAGTCAGATCGAAATGTAATTTCGTGCCCAAAGCTTCTTGCAATTTCTTCCAGAACCTCGATGTAAATCTCGGGTCTCTATCTGACACAATGGATAGTGGCACTCCGTGCAATCTAACAATCTCAGAAACATAAAGCTCAGCTAATCTATCAAGTGAATAATCAGACCTTACCGGAACAAAATGGGCAGATTTAGTCAATCGGTCAACTACGACCCAAATCGCATCCTTCTTTCTCGGAGTCTGAGGCAAACCAGACGGAACCTAATGTTCAGCTTTCACTTGCTGACAGATTAAACATTTCGAAACAAAGTCAGAAATGTCTCGTTTCATACCTGACCACCAGTAATGTTGCTTCAAATCATGATACATTTTAGTACTCCCCAGATGAACAGATAAACAAGTATTATGGGCTTCACTCAAAATCAACTGAATCGACTCTGGATTTCTCAGAACACAGATACGATCTCGGAATCTCAAGCAATCATCAATAATTTGAAATTCAAATTCAGAATTCAAATTACACAGAACCCATTTCGCTAACATTTCGTTGTAAATTTTCTGAGCATCACATATCTCCTAAATAAACAACGGTTTCGCTCTTAGTTCAGCCATCACAGAACTATCATCAGATAAATCTAACTGAGCATTCAAAGCACGTAGTGCAAACAATGATTTTCTACTCAATGCATCAGCAACAATGTTTGCTTTACCCGGGTGATAATCTATTACAAGCTCGTAGTCTTTCAATAACTCTAACCATCTTCTCTGTCGTAGATTCAAATCTTTCTTTTTCACAAATAGAACAGGAGCACCCCAATGTGAAAAACTCGGTTTTGCGAACCCTCTGTCGGTTAATTCTTGCAACTGTGACTTTTAACTCTTTCAATTCCATTGGTGCCATTCTATACGGAGCTATCGAAATAGGTGTAGTACCCGACAACAACTCAATACTAAATTCAACTTCACGTATCGGAGGCAAACCCGGTAATTCTTTCGGAAACACATCAGAAAACTCACATATAACAGGCACTGACTCCACTTTCTTTTCAGACACTTTCGAATCAATAAGATAAGTAAAATATGCCTCATATCCCTTTTTCACATAACTTTGAGCTTTCAAAACAGATATCACAGCAGGCAATCCATTCAAATCATTAGATTCAACTCGTACTATCTCATCATTCGAACATCTCAAATTAATAGTCTTGCATTTACAGTTCACAACAGCATCATGCATAAACAACCAATCCATTCCCAGAATAATATCGAACTCATCAAATGGAAAAAGCATCAGATCAGTAGGGAAACAGATATCTCGAAACATTAACGGACAGTTCTTGCATACTTTGTCAACCAGGACACTTTTACCTAAGGGGTTCGATACTTTTATAGCAAACTCAGTAGACTCTATTGGCAAAGTCTTACTGAATACTAAATTCATGTATATATACGAATGAAACACCCCACACCCGGCCCACGAGCTTGAACCGGATCTGGTATGTTCCTTAAATAAATCGGTTTTCAATGTTCTAAATGACTTAGAGAAAATTTGTGTAATTTTAAAAAAATTGTTTTGGGTTGGGCTTAATTTGAAACCTATTTAATAAATTCTGAAATCCAACTTAAATAAGGTGACAAAATAATTTTTGGTTTATTATTTTAAAAGAAATAAATTTACTTATCTTTAATCAAACATAATTTGTATCATATTTAAATAAAAATAAACAGAATAAAGAAAATCCAACTGGCCTTTATGGCCTTATTACATCATTCAAACCCAAAATAAAGTTTAAAGTACTAAAATTTCATAAAGTCCAAATTCCAAATAATTTCTTCAAGCGATGCATGGCCACCTTTAGCTCCTCCCGCCGACCCGGTCCATTACCGCTCATCACCTGAAAAATAATTCCCCAACGGGGTGAGTCAACAGACTCAATGTGTACATAGTACTAATTTCCAACAAATCGTGCATACAAGTCATATCAATATCATGTTCATACAAAATAAAGGATGATGCAACCCAAATCCAAACCTATTTGTCCATCCGCTACACACCACCCGTACCAACTCAGCACACCGCGGGGACTACTAAGTCGACCCTCCATCCGCTACACACCATCGAAGGCAATCGCTGCAATGACGTGCTCATCGCCCACTTATGTTGTGTCATTAGACACTCAGTATTCACCGGATGTAACCGAGTTACCACTTTTCACTTTATGTGACCGTAGTCACCACTTTACGTTGGTGAGACCGTAGTCATCACCTTCACTTTCTTCCTCCACAAATATCCCGAATGCCTCAATTATTTCATAACATATTTCACATACTTAATTTTCATTCATGTTACTAATCACATGTTCAAAATATATCACATTCACAATCCTATCAAAAGTAGGAAACGTGCACTGGTACTCCTTACCACATTTGTGGTGCTTAGCCATATTCACATACTGTTACATATTTACATATCTAATGATTGCCATGCAATTTATTGAAAGTTAGTAAGAGTACACACCTTTTCGCTTAATAGTTTCCGTGAATTCCCGTAGAGCGATCTACCGATCTAGATCTTTCACTCCTATATTCGGCCATTAATTAAAACATATAAATAAACCTATTTGGTCTTAAAACCAAATCCTACTAGAAGTAGAATTACTTACCTAGTTGCCGAATTGATTTAATCAAGTCCCAACAGTTGCTAGAATTCCTCTTCCTTGAAATCGGCTAATACTAGGTATGTAACCAAGTCGGTTTCGGTTTTTGAAATAATGGAAAACACTTAAACAAATTATGCCTTGGCCGAATATCCCTTACCTTATGATGGGATTCCAAATCAAGAGGATTCCTTTATAAGCTGTTGAAATCCTATAACTTCGTGTTAGATTAGATCTAACTTTGAAAACGTGAATCATAATCTTTAACCACATATTTATATTTATAATCCTTACCTTAGATCCTTAGATTTCCCGAAAGATCCCCTTTTGATGTTGTGGATGATTGCCTCTTTCTTAGAATCCACAAAGATTCAAATTAACAAAGAGAACGGAGAAGAAAATAGAAGAAAAAGAGAGGGATTTTTGCTTAATGAAAATTCGGCAGAGAGGGTTTTGCCTAGGAGAATTTCGGCAGAGAGGAAGAGGAGCAAATGTTGATGAGTAGCCCTCCTGTCCTCCTTTTATAGCCAAAGTTATCACCCTAGGAGTCCTTTACTTGGCCACCACTCCTCTCTTTTGATAATATTATCTCTTTTATTTAAAAGATAAAAGCCTTTAATCCATCAATTATCTCCTCAATTATCTCATTAGAAAATAATCCTTTATTTATCTCTTATTATTCACATATTTATGTGAATAAAACTCCTTTATTTCTCTCTTATTATTCACATATTTATGTGAATAAAACTCCTTTATTTATCTCTTATTATTCACATATTTATGTGAATAAAACTCCTTTATTTCTCTCTTATTATTCACATATTTATGTGAATAAAACTCCTTTATTTCTCTCATATATCCAAGTTTCCCGAAATGTTCAAGTTTCCATTTTTGGATCATTTCCAAAAATGTTTAGGTTTCCAAAAATGTCTAAGTTTCCAAAAATGTCCATTCCCATTTCCATTTTCATTTCCATCTCCATTTTCATTTCCATTTTCATTTTCATTTCTATTTTCATTCATTTTTAGGTTTCCAAAAGTATCAAAAATTTATTCATAATACTTAAGACTTGTCATTTCATACAATTGATCCAAAAAATGCATAGGCCCTTCCTAGGATGTTACAGCTTCTACCCCCTTAAATAAAATTTCGTCCTCGAAATTTCCTAACTAAACAGGCTTGAGGGTATTGCGTCGCATTGTCTCTTCCTCTGCTCCCACGAAGCTTCTTCCGATCCATGATTGCGCCATAACACCTTGACTAAAGGCACCGACTTCTTCGTAGTGTGCTTTCACGTCCACGCCCAAGATCCGAATCGGCTCCTCCTCGTAGGATAGATCCGGCCTTAACTCCACTTCTTCAACAGTACCACATGAGACGGATCCGATCGATAGCGACGTAGCATGGACACATGAAATACGTCGTGCATTTGATGCAACTCGTGGCAACTCCAATTGGTATGCCACCGCCCAACTCGCTTTCAAGATTTGATAGGGCCCTATAAACCTTGGGCTTAGCCTCCTTTGCGACCGAACCGCATAACCTTCTTCCAAGGTGTGACCTTTAGAAACACTTGGTCTCCTACTTCAAACTCAATTTCTTTCCTCTTAAGGTCTGCGTGCGACTTACTGCCTTCATCGAAGCTTCTTTCAACCGTGCCGAATTAATTCCACCTTCTCCTCGCTTTCCGCCACTAACTCGACCCAAAACGCGGCGTTCTCCTAACTCGGTCCAACAAGTTGGTGTTCTACATTTCCTTCCATACAATGCTTCGTATGGTGCCATCCGAATGCTTGCCTGATAGCCGTTGTTGTAGGCGAACTCACCTAGAGGCAAGTAATCTTCCCAACTTCCTCGAAATCCATCACACGACCTCTTAGCATATCTTCCAACACTTGTATAACCCGCTCGCATCGCCTGTCTGATTGTGGATGAAAAGCCGTAGTGAAGTCTAGCTTAGTGCCTAATGCTTGATGAAGTGCTTTCCAAAATCGATCGTAAACCTTGGGTCTCTATCGAGATGATCGACATCGGTACCCGTGTAGCCTCACGATCTCCGCCACATATAACTTGGCTAACTTTTGAAGGGAATAGTCGATCCTCACAGGGATAAAATGTGCGGACTTGGTCAAACGGTCCACTATCACCCATACCGAGTCCTTCTTAGTGGGCGTAAGGGAAGCCCACTAACTAAGTCCATGGTAATTCTTTTCCACTTCCATTGGGGAATCTCAATTGGTTGAAGCAATCCTGATGGGACTTGGTGTTCACCTTTACTTGCGACATGTCAAACATTTCCCCACAAATTCACCACCTCTCGCTTTGTGTCCGACCACCAAAATTGTTCCCTTAGATCTCTATACAGCTTGATGCCTCCGGGATGCATAGCATAAGGACTACCATGCGCTTCCCGAAGAATCCTTTGTCTCAACTCCTTATCCCTCGGCATACAAACCTTTTCCTTGTAGCACAAGTGCTCCTTCATCATTGACGCCATAATCCTTTAATCCTCCTTGCCGTATTTGTCGTAACTTAGTACTTAAGTCCTTATCCGCCAACCGTCCCTCTTTCACCTCCTTCAGCCAGGTTGGCTTGACTTGTAACTCTGCCAATAGGCTTCCGTCTTCATACAAACTTAAGTGAGCGAACAAGCCCTTAAATCCGACACAACCTTCCTACTTAAGGCGTCAGCTACCACATTCGCCTTGCCCGGATGGTATTCTATCGAACAGTCATAATCTTTCAATAACTCCACCCACCTTCGTTGCCTCAAGTTCAACTCCTTCGAGTCAACAAATACTTAAGGCTTTTGTGGTCCGTGTAAATTCATCGACCTTTCTCCATAAAGGTAGTGCCTCCAAACTTTGAGGCGAAAACCACCGCCATGAGTTCCAAGTCATGAGTTGGGTAGTTCACCTCATGCGGCCTTAATGTCGAGATGCATAAGCGACTACCTTTCCTTTCTTGCATTAGCACACAACCTAACCCCGTGCGAAGCATCACAATATACTACGAAGTCCTTACCGCCTCCGTGAATTAACACCGAGCTTCACAAGACCTTTTAAGCTTTTCAAAGCTCTCCTGCTTATCCGTCCCACACAAACGGTACTTCCTTCCTTAGTAACTTTGTCAAAGGTGCGGCTATTGACGAGAATCCTTCCACGAACCTTCGTAATAGCTCGCCAAGCCTAAGAAACTTCTGATTTCAACCACCGACCTAGGTGATTTCCAATCCAACATCGCTTCGATCTTCCTAGGATCCACTCTTATTCCTTCTCGCGGATACCACATGTCCTAGAACGCCACTTCCTTGAGCCAAAATTCGCACTTGCTGAATTTGGCATAAAGCTTCTTTTCCTTAACACTTCTAACACAACTCGGAGATGCTCATCGTGCTCCTCCTCCGTCTTGAATACACCAAAATGTCGTTGATGAACACCACGACGAATCTATCCAAGTAGGGTTGGAAAACCCTATTCATCATATCCATGAACGCACGCGGTGCGTTCACAACCCAAACGGCATCACCACAAATTCAAAATGACCGCATCTTTGTCCTAAAAGCGGTCTTATGAATATCGCCCTCCTTCACTTTCGCTTGATGATACCCCATCTAAGTCGATCTTTGAGAACACAATGCCCCTTTTCGCTTGGTCGAACAAGTCATCTATCCTTGGCAAAGGATACTTGTTCTTGATGGTCAGCTTGTTCAACTGACGATAATCTATGCACATCCGCATAGTTTCATCCTTCTTCTTCACAAAGAGAACCGGGTGCTCCCACGGAGACACACTTTGGGTCGAATGAACCCACGATCCAACAACTCTTGGATTTGAGCCTTGAGCTCCACTAACTCCTTTGGTGCCATTCGGTAGGGAGCGATTGACACAGAGCTGCTCCCTGGTAGCAAATCTATTCCAAATTCCACTTCTCTATCCGGGGTATTCCGGCAACTCCTCCGGAAATACATCCTCAAAATCCCTTACTGTTCTAACTCCCTTAACACCTTCCTCTTCTCCTCTTAACGCACTCACGAAGGCTAAGAATGCCTTACATCCTTTCTTAACCATTTTCTCGGCCTTCAAAGGTTTAAACTACGTTAGACAAGTAGTTCCTCCTTCCTCCGATCATCACTACTACCTCATCTTCCGGGTTCTTAGTTCCATACGCTTAGCCGCACAATCCAACACGGCTCGATGCTCTACTAGCCAATCCATTCCAAGTATAAGCTCAAACTCTCCGAAGGGTAATTCCATTAAGTCACCCCGAAAGTTCGCTCTCCCGAATCTCTAGGGGTACATTCCGAAAGATCCTATCTATCCTCACCGCTTTGGCCTAAAGGGCTTACTACGATTATCCGCCTATCGTAAAGTTCGAGTCTAGGCCTAGTGTTTCAACCACACTACATGCAACATAGGAATGAGTTGAGCCCACATCAATAAGAGCAAAATAGGGTTTGTCATGAATAAAGAACGTCTGCTGCTATAACATCCGCGCGTCTCCTCTTCCTCCTCCGGCGAACGCGTAAAACCAAACCCGGTTGCCTTACTTCGGCGTTAGCACTGCACCTCGACCACGAGCTCCACGGCCTCTGCCACTACCTCTGTTGGCCGACCCACGACCTCTTTGAGGTCAGCTGTCCGCCTCTACCACCTGGTTAGCATTCTGAGCTGCTGGTTGGCTCTCATCTAATAGCTTGGGGCAATCCTTAATCATATGGTCCTTGGACCCACACTTGAGACATCGTCCCGCCTTTTCCAACACTCTCCCCGTGCTTCCTTCCACAATGTTCACAAGGGCGAAATTGCCACTGCGTACCACCACATTGACTTTGTGGCCTGTCAACTCTAGGCCTCTTGTGGCCTTTTCCGGATGGCCCAAAACCTCTTTTGGGCTTATTTCGCCCACACACCTCCTTGGTGGCGTCCTTAATTCCTCACCACTTTAGCCTTTTCCACCAAGGCGAGAATTCCCGCTCCCGATGCGGTGCTATCAAAAGTCTCAAATCGTCCCTAAGTCCGTCCTCAAAACGAACACGCTGCTCATGCTCGATCGCCACCACTACTCTCTGGCATATCGGCTCAACCTCAAGAATTCCGCTTCATATTCGGTGATGACTTACTTCCTTGTACCAACCCCTGAAAAAGCCTTCCTTTGCTCATCTATATACCGGTTCCCACATACTTCTTCCGAAATGCTTCCTTAGCATATTCCCGTGTCGATCTTCCGCCGTGGCACCGTCCCGAACGGTTAACCACCATTGATACGCTTCATCGCATAACAAAGGCTGTCATCATCCTTTCAACTTCTCCTCGGGGTCAAGTCGAGCTCATCCATGATGCGCTCATTGCTTCCAACCAAGACTCAACAGATCGGGTGCCACTCCCGATACTCCTCTAAACATTTCACTCCATTAGCACGGAGCCGCTCGGCAATGCACTTACGATTTCTGAATTGTTTCCTGCACCACCACCAATTCCAAAACTCGCAAAGACACCTTTACTACGACCGCGGCATCTTCCTCTGTCCGAGCTCTTTGCTCAACATTGACAAAATGGGGTGATGGTGGTGGTGGTATCTCATTGTCGAACCTTGTCCCGATCTAACAGTCATCCTTCCTCTACCTCTTTCACGACGACCACGCCCTCTTGAGCTCATTATCGACGAGATCGATTAAGGAATTTTATGTATTAGTATTCTTGTTTCACTTATTACCCATGATGATATCTTATGAAGAAGAGTTTAAGAGTGGTTCTTTCAGATTCATACATGCATACATCTTGCATTCATTCATTCATCCATCAACAAATATGAACTTTCGTTCATTCAAAGAAACGTTGTAATTCTTGTTGTTGTTTTCGTTATTTTGCTTTTCCACTACCCAGGGCATTTTCGTAATTTTATCCTACAGGTATTTTCGTAAATTTTCAAAAATAAAAAGTTCCTGGTGATTTTGACGAAAGTATTTTGGTACTTCTAAAGTTCCGGGAAATTTTGGAAGAATTTTGAAATCCAGGGGTATTTCTGTAATTTTGATCTCGGGGGTATTTTGATAATTTTTCCAAAATCAGGGTAAATTTGTAAAATTTATTAAGTTAGGGATATTTTCCAAGATTGTAAAACATTGAGGGTTCCTTTGAGAGTTACACTTTTCAAAGCAATGATATTGTAAAAATTTTGGAAATCGAGTGGTCGTTTTGGTAATTTTGTAAGTTAGAGCAATTTTGTAATTTTCCAAAATCAAGATAGTTTGATATTTTACAAATTAGGGTTTTTTGAACATTTGATAAAGTAATGAAATTTTGTTAAAACTATGGGTGGTTTGGCCATTTTATAAACCAAGGGTATTTTTTTTAGAAGAAAATGTTGTAAAATAGTTCTCATAAGTTTCTAAGAGTTTTAAAACTAAATTTTGGTTATACATTTTTTTATTTTTTATAAAAGAAAAACGGCTAAGTCCCTTTCGGGTTTTATTCTTTGTGTTTAGCCTATGACCGAGCCCTCTTGGTCGGGTGAACCAAAGCTACGCACTGCAGATTCGAATGAAGAGGAGGTGAGTCACGCGATCGCTTAAATACCAAGCTCTCACCGACCTTTCTAGACATGCGCACGCAGGGTTGCCACACCACCGAGCCTTCCGAGTTAGGGCGAACCGAAGCTACGCACTGGTAGGATACTGCGAAGAGGAGGTGAGTCTCTAGGACTGCTTAAATACCGGTGCTCTTCCGATCCAATCCTAGACATGCGTCTGTGGGGTTGCCACACCCTAGCTTAATAACTTAGTCATAGGTTTGTTAAGTTCATTAAGTCTTATGAGTTTCAAGTGTTTGAGTAGTCTAATCCTAGGGTTCAAGTTCCTATCACACTATTCTACGTTCCATGCCTTTGCTACCCTTTTACAATTCATAATTCACATAATCACACAGATGGTTAAAGGTACTTACCTCGTGGATCATGCGTTCGGAGACTTAGGTGCCATGCCATAAAACTCGCTTATTTCAAAGAAATTCATTTGGGCTCGAATTGAAAACGTTTTGGGCCTGAGCCCACAGGCCGAGAGTTTTAAAACTGGGCTCTGATACCAACTGAAACACCCCACACCCGGCCCACGAGCTTGAACCGGATCTGGTATGTTCCTTAAATAAATCGGTTTTCAATGTTCTAAATGACTTAGAGAAAATTTGTGTAATTTTAAAAAAATTGTTTTGGGTTGGGCTTAATTTGAAACCTATTTAATAAATTCTGAAATCCAACTTAAATAAGGTGACAAAATAATTTTTGGGTTTATTATTTTAAAAGAAATAAATTTACTTATCTTTAATCAAACATAATTTGTATCATATTTAAATAAAAATAAACAGGAATAAAGAAAATCCAACTGGGCCTTATGGCCTTATTACATCATTCAAACCCAAAATAAAGTTTAAAGTACTAAAATTTCATAAAGTCCAAATTCCAAATAATTTCTTCAAGCGATGCATGGCCACCTTTAGCTCCTGCCACCCCGGTCCATTACTTGCTCATCACCTGAAAAATAATTCCCAACGGGGTGAGTCAACAGACTCAATGTGTACATAGTACTAATTTCCAACAAATCGAGCATACAAGTCATATCAATATCATGTTCATACAAAATAAAGGATGATGCAACCCAAATCCAAACCTATTTGTCCATCCGCTACACACCACCCGTACCAACCTGTACACCGCGGGGACTACTAAGTCGACCCTCCATCCGCTACACACCATCGGCGGCGCCGCATTTGCGGTCGACGTGCTCATCGCCCACTTATGTTGTGTCATTAGACATCAGTATTCACTTTGGATGTAACCGGTTACCACTTTTCACTTTATGTGACCGTAGTCACCACTTTACGTTGGTGAGACCGTAGTCATCACCTTCACTTTCTTCCTCCACAAATATCCCGAATGCCTCAATTATTTCATAACATATTTCACATACTTAATTTTCATTCATGTTACTAATCACATGTTCAAAATATATCACATTCACAATCCTATCAAAAGTAGGAAACGTGCTGGTACTCCTTACCACATTTGTGGTGCTTAGCCATATTCACATACTGTTACATATTTACATATCTAATGATTGCCATGCAATTTATTGAAAGTTAGTAAGAGTACACACCTTTTTAAACTTAATAGTTTCCGTGAATTCCGTAGAGCGATCTACCGATCTAGATCTTTCACTCCTATATTCGGCCATTAATTAAAACATATAAATAAACCTATTTGGTCTTAAAACCAAATCCTACTAGAAGTAGAATTACTTACCTAGTTGCCGAATTGATTTAATCAAGTCCCAACAGTTGCTAGAATTCCTCTTCCTTGAAATCGGCTAATACTAGGTATGTAACCAAGTCGCTTTTCGGTTTTTGAAATAATGGAAAACACTTAAACAAATTATGCCTTGGCCGAATATCCCTTACCTTATGATGGGATTCCAAATCAAGAGGATTCCTTTATAAGCTGTTGAAATCCTATAACTTCGTGTTAGATTAGATCTAACTTTGAAAACGTGAATCATAATCTTTAACCACATATTTATATTTATAATCCTTACCTTAGATCCTTAGATTTCCGAAAGATCCCCTTTTGATGTTGTGGATGATTGCCTCTTTCTTAGAATCCACAAAGATTCACTTTTAACAAAGAGAAACGGAGAAGAAAATAGAAGAAAAAGAGAGGATTTTTGCTTAATGAAAATTCGCAGAGAGGGTTTTGCCTAGGGAGAATTTCGGCAGAGAGGAAGAGGGAGCAAATGTTGATGAGTAGCCCTCCTGTCCTCCTTTTATAGCCAAAGTTATCGACCTAGGAGTCCTTTACTTAGCCACCACTCCTCTTTTGATAATATTATCTCTTTTATTTAAAAGATAAAAGCCTTTAATCCATCAATTATCTCCTCAATTATCTCATTAGAAAATAATCCTTTATTTATCTCTTATTATTCACATATTTATGTGAATAAAACTCCTTTATTTCTCTCTTATTATTCACATATTTATGTGAATAAAACTCCTTTATTTATCTCTTATTATTCACATATTTATGTGAATAAAACTCCTTTATTTCTCTCTTATTATTCACATATTTATGTGAATAAAACTCCTTTATTTCTCTCATATATCCAAGTTTCCCGAAATGTTCAAGTTTCCATTTTTGGATCATTTCCAAAAATGTTTAGGTTTCCAAAAATGTCTAAGTTTCCAAAAATGTCCATTCCCATTTTCATTTCCATCTCCATTTTCATTTCCATTTTCATTTTCATTTCTATTTTCATTCATTTTTAGGTTTCCAAAAGTATCAAAAATTTATTCATAATACTTAAGACTTGTCATTTCATACAATTGATCTGAAAAATGCATAGGCCCTTCCTAGGATGTTACAACGAATGTGTAGAACCAGGGTCTATCAACGCAATCAAAAAAGTATCATAAAGTGTAAAAGTACCCATTATAATATCTGGAGATGAAGCTTCCTCCCGAGCTCGGATAGTATACGCTCTGGCAGGCGCTCTAGCTTCTGATCTCGCAACAGTATCTCTAGTAGTTCTCTGACTACCACTGACGTTTCTTGCATTTTGAGGAGATCTACCTCTCGCTGAAATATTCTCAGATCTTAGGTTCTGAACAATCTCTTGTTCAACAGACTTTGGGCAGTCTCGGATGAAATGGTCTAATGATCCACATCTGAAACAAGCTTGGTCATTTAATCTGCAAATTCCCGGATGCCTTTTTCTACAATGTTTACATTCAGGTCGCTTGAATCTGACATTTCCAATACTAGTCATTGAAGTTGTTGGAGCTTTGGAGCTTAACTGTGATCTAGCTCGATCTCTACTCGAATGCCTCACATTAGCCTTTGAACGGCTATGTTCATCTCGGAATTTCTTCGAGGTAGACTGAAATGATTTGCTCATAAATCTCTTTTTCATATCTCTGGCTTCAGACTCAGCTTTGCATGCTCGGTCAACTAGCACTAAGAACTCTTGTATCTCCAAAGTACCAACTAGCAATTGGATATCTTCATTTAGGCCATCTTCAAATCTTTTACACATTATCGTTTCAGTCGAAACGTATTCCCGAGTATACTGACTTAATCTTACAAACTCTCGCTTGTACTCAGTAACAGACATGTGACCTTGTTTCAATTCCAAAAATTATTTTCGTTTTCGATCAATGAATCTCTTCAATAATGTATTTCTTTACGAACTCGCATCGAAAGAAATCCCATGTGATCCGTTCTTTAGGAACAACCGAAATCAAAGTTTTCCACCACCGATAGGCTGCATCTCGTAACAAAGAAACAACACACTTTATACATTCTTCAGGAGTCAGTGACATCTCATCAAATACTTGGATAATGTTTTCTAACCAAAACTCGGCTTTCAAAGATCATCATCATTAGTAGCCGGAACTCTTCAAATTTCCATACTTGCGGATCTTGTCTACCGGAGGCTTATTCAACATATTTATACCCATCACAGGAGGCAAAACTGAGGTTTGAGGGGGATTAACAAGGGCGGGGGTTGCGAAACAGTCGGGTTATTTCTTACGAATTGAGTGAACCACTCACTCATCATCTGGAAGAAAGCTTGTTTAGCTTCTTCCCCTTGACCGCTAGTAGCCGGTCTCGGATCAGAGGGCGCTGTCCCTTGCGCGGGATCAGGCGCATTACTTTCTACGTCGTCAGCTACGGCTCTTTCGGGATCCATTACTATACTGAAATCACATTTTATACGTCAGGATTCATCACACTATCACAATTCAGAAATATGGCATGTATAGCTAGACTCTGACATGCTACGTTAGTCTGAGAATCGGCTAAACCGTAGCTCTGATACCAACCAAATGTAACACCCCTAACCCGTAACTGACGCCGGACTAGGGTTAGGAGCATTACCGGACAGATCGGAAACTTACATAACATTTCATACATTACATTCATCATTAACAATCATAGTGTCCCTTAGATGAGTCATCAAGACCCTAAGCATGCATATAAACCGATTTGGGACTAAACTGAAACACATACAGAATCTCATAGAAAAATTTAAACTTTTCTAAAATACAGGGGAGACACGCCCGTGGGAGGAGACCGTGTGCCCTCCACGGCTTCTGGACACCCCCGTGTGTCCATCCGTGTCTATATACTGACTATATCAACACGGTCACTAGGCACGCCTGGTGTGCCATGACCGTGTGCTACTAGGCCATATCTTTGTAACACCCTAACCCGAGAGACATGTGAAAAGGGGTTAAGAGGTATTACCGATCAATCGTAACATTTAACAGCTAGAATTTACGACACAAAGTCAATCACGTTCAATTACAATCATAGTGTCCCTTAAATGAGTCATCAAGACCCTAAGCATGCTTATAAACCGAGTCGGGACTAAACCGAAACACATATAAAATTTCATGAAAATTTAAAACTTTTTTAAAATACAGGGGAGACACGCCCGTGGGAGGAGACCGTGTGCCCTCCACGGCTTTAAGACACCCCCGTGTGTCCTTCCGTGTCTATATACTGACTTGGTCCCCACGGCCACCGTGCGCGCCCGTGTGTCCCGATCGTGGTCCTATATCTTTATCTTCCCACCACGGACACCAAGCACGCCCGTGTGCCATGGCCGTGTGCTCTTAGCTAGCTATCGACTTATACACCACGGTTAGTCGACACCCGGGTGTCGGTAAGTGCTGTGCTACTAAGCTATGTCGACCAATTAACCCACGATGCAGCAGACGCGCGCGTGTGCCTTGACCGTATGACATTATAGGCCATTTTGCAAGGCCAACATGCCACCCACTTAGGTCAAACCTACAAGCAACACATACCAAAACATATCATGCACATGAGGCAACCAAAAACTTACCAAGATGACTATCCAATCTATGCAATCAATTCCCACTCCAATCATAACAAATTCAATACCACACATCATTCCTTCTCAATTTCACTAATTCTTACTAGCATTTTACCAACACAAAGTTACCATTCAATAGTCAATTTCTCAACCCACAAATCATGCCAAAAGATGCATCACATATATCAAATTCATTCATGTTAAGACTAGCACATATCTTGCCACATCTCATGGCTACTTACAAACATCAAACATGATTCAAATGACCAGCCTATACATGCCATATTTTAACTATGTACATCTTTCCAAAATACCCAAAATAGATTGCCGATAGTGTGACTAAGATGCTGACGATCCCCAGATCCGAGCTAGCTTTACTGACACTGCAAAGCAGAGAAAGAAATCACACAGAAAGCTTTCTATAGCTTAGTAAGTTCGATATACAATATAATCGTGTCATTAAACCAAACCAATATAATCAATAACCATCACATAGATCATTTCTCTCTTATCCATACTATATCATCCCTAGTCAAGATACTCATTCATCCATCTATAGCTTTATCAATAAATTCATCAACCACAAAGGTTCAAGACATACCTTGGCTAACACATAGTTATTCAATTTCCAAGCAACTTAATGCTCAATATTGCTTGTTGATCATCCTTTAATATTCAATCAACTTATTCGCACACTCAGTGCTATATACATGGTCAGTACATATTAGTCATCGCACACTCAGTGCCAAATTTTCCAACCAACTTATCTCTGTGAACGCACACACACGCTGCCAATTCTATAAGCCGAAGCTTTCATAACATCGCACACACACAAGGCTATTCTTTTCTAGTTCGATTTTAATATCGCACACTTAGTGCCCTTAACTAAATCCTGCACATAGCATCTCAATTTCATACACATATACACATTCATTTCATAATACAAAAACATATGATAATACCATGTATTATATCCAAACTTACCTCGGATGTCAAAATACCGAAACGGTCGATTAATCGAGTACTTTCTCTTTGCCTCGATCTCAATCCGAACCTCTCCTCTCTTGGTCTATACACATTCAAATTCAGTCCATTTAATCACTAACTCATTCAATTTAGTCCACACACACACATTTAGGGCATTTTACAAAATAGCCCTCACATTTTCATATTTCGACACTTTAGTCCCTATCTCACAAAATCATCAAATACACAAAATTTCAAAAACACATATGCTAGCCGAATTCTTCCCATACTAATACAAGCTCATACATTTCATTTATTTCACAATTTAACCCTTCAATTTCTCATTTTCTCAATTAAATCCAAAATATTCAATTTCATCAAAATCTCAATACAAACTATCTTGATCCAACATCAAGTTTTCATATTTCACTATTAACTAGCACATAGCTCAAGCATTCATCAATGGCTCATCACAAGAACATCATCAATTCACAAAATTTCAACATGGGTTAGCTAGAGCACTAAGCAACGATTACAAAACGTAAAAATTATCAAAACCGAGCTCAAACATACCTTAAATCAAGCCAAATTCTTGCGAAAATTACAAAACTTCAAACCCTTATTCATCCTCCAACTTTCAAGTAATAACAAAGATGATAACATTCATCTTTTCTTTCATTTGTTTTATTAATATTATCATATTAAACTTTTACCTATTTGCCCCTTTATTAAACATATAAGACAAATATATTTTAAGGCTAATAAGTCATTTAGCCACCCACTATCTTTAATAATGGCTTAATAACACATAAGGCCTCCACCTTAAAAAGCCAACCACAATTTAGTACTTATAATTCAAAGACATAGCTTTTACTCTTTCGCGATTAAGTCCTTTTTCTAAATTCGACACTCAAACCATTAAATTATCACACAGAATTTTCACACAGACTAAGTCACATACCATTCACACAGAAAATAATATTAAATTATCTTTACAACCTCGGATTTGTGGTCTCAAACCACTGTTCCGACTAGGGTCCAAACCGGGATGTTACAACTCTTCCCCCTTAGGGATTTTTGTCCCCGAAAATCTGACCAGTGAATAGTTGTGGATGTGGCTCTCTCATAACGTTCTCAGGCTCCCACGTAGCCTCTTCAATTCCGTGTTTGTGCCATAATACTTTCACTAAAGAAATTTTCTTATTTCTCAACTCTTTAGTCTCTCGTGCCAAAATTCGGATCGATTCTTCACTATACGACAAGTCTGACTGAATCTCAACTTCTGTAGGAGCAACCACATGAGACGGATCTGATCTGTACCGTCAAAGCATTGACACATGAAACACGTTATGAATCTTTTCTAACTCAGATGGCAATTTCAATCTATAAGCAACCGGCCCAACTCGTTCAATAATCTCGTACGGTCCGATGAGCCTCGGACTCAGCTTGCCCTTTTGGCCAAATCGGAGTATTTTCTTTCACGGAGACACTTTCAAAAACACTTTATTACCGACCTCAAATTCGATATCTTTTTATTTCAGATCTGCATAAGACTTCTGACGATCTGAGGCTGCTTTCAAACTATCACGAATTACTTTCACTTTTTGCTCAGTCTCTTTTATCAGATCAACCCCGTGAATCTTATTCTCACTCAGCTCGGTCCAATATAATGGAGTTCGACACTTCCGACCATAAAGAGCCTCATATAGTGCCATTTTAATACTAGATTGAAAACTGTTGTTATACGCAAACTCAATCAATGATAAATGTTTTTCCCACGTACTTTCAAATTCAAGTATGCAACATCTCAGCATGTCTTCGAGAATCTGAATGATTCGCTTGGATTGACCATCCGTTTGCGGATGAAAAGCAGTACTGAAATGTAATTTCGTGCCTAAAGCATCTTGCAATTTCTTCTAAAATCGCGAGGTAAATCTCGAATCTCTGTCAGACACAATTGATAGCGGTACTCCGTGCAATCTCACAACCTCATCAATATACAATTCAGCTAACTTTTCTAAAGAATAATCGGTTCTTATCGGAATGAAATGAGATTGATTTCATCAATCATCCACTATTACCCAGTTGCATCTTTCTTACTTCGGAGATAAGGGCAAACCCGACACAAAGTCCATCGTAATTCTCTCCCATTTCCACTCGGAATCATAATTGGTTGTAACAAACCGTATGGAACTTGATGTTCACTTTTGACTTGTCGACAAACTAAACATTTCGACACAAAGTCGAAATGTCTCTTTTCATGCCATGCCACCAATAGAACTGTTTCAAATCATTATACATTTTAGTACCCCCCGGATGTACAGTCAAATGACTATTGTGAGCTTCATTCAAAATCGTTTGAATCAACTCTCAATTTTTTGGAACACAAATCCGATCTCTGAATCTCAAACAATCATCACTATCAACTCGAAATTCCGATACAGCATCCGAATCACACTAAACTCTTTTTTCATTATCAATCTTCTGAGCATTACATATTTGTTGTAAAAACAACGATTTTACTTTCAATTCAGCTACAACCGCATCATCATCATACAGATCTATCTGATTACTCATAGCTCTCAAAGCGTATAACGATTTACGACTTAAAGCATCAGCTACAACGTTAGCTTTACCCGGGTGGTAATCTATCGCAAATTCGTAGTCTTTCAACAATTCTAACCATTTTCTCTGTCGCAAGTTCAAATCATTCTGAGTCATCAAATACTTTAAACTCTTATGATCAGTATAAATATGACATTTTTCACCGAATAAGTAGTGACGCCAAATCTTTAACGCAAACACAATTGCAGCTAACTCAAGGTCATGCGTCGGATAATTCTTTTCGTGCGGCTTTAACTGTCTCGAAGCATAAGCAATGACTTTCCCTTCTTGCATCAGCACACATCCCAAACCATTCAATGATGCATCACTGTAAACTATGAATTCTTTTCCCGATTCAGGTTGAATCAAAACTGGTGCTTCCATTAACAACACTTTCAACTGCTCAAAACTCTGTTGGCACTTTTTTGACCACTCGAATCTAACATCCTTCTGTAATAGCTTTGTCAATGGAGTCGCAATCGTCAAAAAGCCTTTCACAAATTGTCTATAATATCCTGCTAGTCCTAGAAAACTACGGACTTCAGACACATTTCTCTGTGGCTTCCATTCTAAAATAGCAGAGATTTTACTCGGGTCAACTCGTATCCCAGCAGCTGATACAATATGCCCCAGAAAACTGACCTCATGCAACCAAAATTCACATTTGCTAAACTTTGCATACAATTGTTTCTCACGCAGAGTTTGTAGTACGATTCTCAAATGCTCAGCATGCTGCGTCTCATCACACGAATAGATCAAAATATCATCAATAAACACCACAACAAAGTGATCCAAATACGGTCTGAATATCCGATTCATTAGATCCATAAACACTACAGGAGCATTGGTTAGTCCGAAAGGCATCACTAAGAATTCGTAATGTCCGTACCTCGTTCTGAAAGTAGTCTTCGGCACATCAGACTCTTTAACTCTTAACTGATAGTAACCTGATCTCAAATCTATTTTAGAAAACACTGTAGCTCCCTTCAGCTGATCAAACAAATCATCGATACGAGGCAACGGGTATTTGTTCTTTAGTGTCACTTTATTCAGCTGTCGATAATCAATACACATTCTCATAGTTCCGTCTTTATTTTTCACAAATAACACAGGAGCTCCCCAGGGTGAAAAACTCAGTCGTGCAAAACCTCTGTCAGTTAATTCTTGCAACTGTGATTTCAACTCTTTCAATTCGGTTGGGGCCATTCTGTATGGAGCTATCGAAATAGGAGCAGTTCCCGGTACTACCTCAATACCAAATTCCACTTCTCGAATTGGAGGTAATTCCGGCAACTCTTCAAGAAATACATCTGGAAACTCACAAACCACAAGCACAGATTCAACTTTCTTTTCTGACAACTTTGTATCAATCACGTACGCCAAATAAGCTTTACAACCTTTTCTCACATAGTTCATAGCTTTCATCGCAGATACAATAGCTGGTAATCCTTTCATATCACTTGACTCAATTCGAACTATCTCACCATTCTGACTCTTCAATTCAATGCTCTTCCTCTTACAATTCACGATGGCATTATGCAAAGTAAGCCAATCCATACCCAATATTATGTCAAATTCATCAAATGGTAGCAACATCAAATTGACCGAAAAACATAAATCACGAAACATCAATGGGCAATTCTTGCACACCTTATCCACCAAAACGCACTTGCCTAAGGGGTTTGATACTCTAATCACAAATTCAGTAGACTCAACATGTAGAGTCTTATTCAATACTAAATTCATACACACATAGGAATGGGTTGATCCAGGATCTATCAATGCAATGACATCAGTATCAAATAAAGTGAAAGTACCGGTGATAACGTCTGAAGATAATGCTTCCTCTCGTGCACGTATAGCATAGGCTCGAGCAGGTGCTCTCGCTTCTGACCTCACAGCTGTGTCAGTTATCCCCCTTTGACTTTCGCTCACATTTCTGTTGTTTCTGGGTGGTCTACCTCTAGCCGTCACATTACTTGGTCTTTCATTCTGAACATTCTCCTCTTCGACCATCTTTGGGCAATCTCGAATAAAATGATCTCAAGATCCACATTTATAACAAACTCTATTGTTGTACTTGCCCCAGCACTCTCCCACATGTTCGTCTTCCACACTGTCTGCACTCAGGTTTGTTACTCTTAACATTACCAACACTTGGTTCATTCGGAGCTTGAATTCGTAAACCAGTACTTTGTCTCGAACGATCTCTACTTGGATGTCCCAACAAAACATTTGAACGATTTCTTTCAACTCTATATCTCTTTGCTAAAGGTTGAGAGAACTTATTCATCGATCTCTTTCTTTCATCACGAGCCTCATAATCGGCTTTCTTCTTCTCTTTACTGAGCTCCTCGACTTTTATGCTCTCTTTCGACTAACACAACAAATTCATTTATATCAAGTATCCCAACCAACAATTTAATTTCTTCATTCAATCCCTCTATGAAACATTTGCACATAGTAGCTTCGGTCGAAACACATTCTCTCGCTATTGGCTCAATCTTACGAATTCCCGCTCGTACCCAGTAACAGTCAAACAACCTTGTTTCAAATCTAGAAACTCTTTACGTTTCTGATCAATGAAATGCTGACTGATATACTTCTTTCTGAACTCAACTTGAAAGAAGTCCCAGGTGATTCTCTCTCTCAGAACCACAGATATCAATGTTTTCCACCAGTTATAAGCCGTGTCTCTTAACAAGAAAACTGCACACTTAATGCACTCACCAGGATTCAACGACATCTCATCAAATACTCTGATTGTATTTTTGAGCCAAAACTCGGCTCACTCAGCATCGTCATAAGATGTGGCCCTAAACTCTTCGGCCCTGTATTTTCGGATCTTATCTACAGGTGGTTTATTCAATCTGATCGGATCTACAACTTGTGGCACAACAGGTACTTGTGGGGGTGGAGGTTGTGGAGTGGTCGGTTTCGTTCAAACGAACTCCGTAAACCATTCACTCATCATACGAAAGAAGCCTTGCTTAGCCTCTCCTCCCTCACTACCTTCATTCGGCCTAGATGTGGCTGGCGCTGTCCCTTGAGCGGGAGCAGGCGCATTACTCTCTACGTTATCAGCAACTGCTCGATCGGGATCCATTAGCTAGACTCACATTATCAACTGTCAGCATTCATCACACTATCGTAATTTCATATATGGCATGTATAGCTAGACTCACACGCGCTACGTTAGTCTGAGAATCGACTAAACCGTAGCTCTGATACCAATAAAATGTAACACCCCTAACCCGAGACTGTCGCCAGAAAGGGGTTAAGAGGTATTACCGATCAATCAAAACATTTAACATCTAGAATTTACGACACAAAGTCAATCACGTTCAATTACAATCATAGTGTCCCTTAAATGAGTCATCAAGACCCTAAGCATGCTTATAAACCGAGTCGGGACTAAACCGAAACACATATAAAATTTCATGAAAATTTGAAACTTTTCTAAAATACAGGGGAGACACGCCCGTAGGAGGAGACCGTGTGCCCTCCACGGCTTTAAGACACCCTCGTGTGTCCTTCCGTATCTATATACTAACTTGGTCCCCACGGCCACTAGGCACGCCCGTGTGTCCTGACCGTGGTCCTATACTGTCTTCCCCACCACGGCCACCAAGCATGCCCGTGTGCCATGACCGTGTGCTCTTAGCTAGCTACTGACTTATACACCACGATTAGCTGACACCCCCGTGTCGAGGCCGTGTGCTACTAAGCTGTAATCAGCCAATTCACCCACGGTCTGTAGGCACGCCCGTGTGCCTTGACCGTATGACATTATAGGCCATTTTGCAAGGCCAACATGCCACCCACTTAGGTCAAACCTACAAGCAACACATACCAAAACATATCATGCACATGAGGTAACCAAAAACTTACCAAGATGACTATCCAATCTATGCAATCAATTCCCATTCCAATCATAACAAATTCAATACCAAACATCATTCCTTCTCAATTTCACTAATTCCTACTAGCATTTTACCAACACAAAGTTACCATTTAATAGTCAATTTCTCAACCCACAAATCATGCCAAAAGATGCATCACATATATCAAATTCATTCATGTTAAGACTAGCACATATCTAGCCACATCTCATGGCTACTTACAAACATCAAACATGATTCAAATAACCAGCCTATACATGCCATATTTTAACTATGTACATCTTTCCAAAATACCCAAAATAGATTGCCGATAGTGTGACTGAGATGCTGACGATCCCCGGATCCGAGCTAGCTTTATTGACACCGCAAGCGCAGAGAGAAAAAATCACACATGAAAGCTTTCTATCGCTTAGTAAGTTCGATATACAATATAATCGTGTCATTAAACCAAACCAATATAATCAATAACCATCACATAGATTATTTCTCTCTTATCCATGCTATATCATCCCTAGTCAAGATACTCATTCATCCATCTATAGCTTTATCTATAAATTCATCAACCACAAAGGTTCAAGACATACCTTGGCTAACACATAGTTATTCAATTTCCAAGCTACTCAATGCTCAATATTACTTGTTGATCATCCTTTACTATTCAATCAACTTATTCGCACACTCAGTGCTATATACATGGTCAGTACATATTAGTCATCGCACACTCAGTGCCAAATTTTCCAATCGACTTATCTCGATAACGCACACACAGTGCCAATTCTATAAGCCGAAGCTTTCATAACATCGCACACATAGTGCTATTCTTTTCTATTTCGATTTTAATATCGCACACTTAGTGCCCTTAACTAAATCCTGCACATATCATCTCAATTTCATACACATATACACATTTGTTTCATAATACAAAAACATATGATAATAACATGTATTATATCTGAACTTACCTCGGATGTCAAAATATCGAAACGGTCGATTAATCGAGTACTTTCTCTTTGCCTCGATCTCGATCTGAACCTCTCCTCTCTTGGTCTATACACATTCAAATTCAGTCCATTTAATCACTAACTCATTCAATTTAGTCCACACACACACATTTAGGGCATTTTACAAAATAGCCCTCACATTTTCACATTTCGACACTTTAGTCCCTATCTCACAAAATCATCAAATACACAAAATTTCAAAAACACATATGCTAGCCGAATTCTTCCCATACTAATACAAGCTCATACATTTCATTTATATCACAATTTAACCCTTCAATTTCTCATTTTCTCAATTAAATCCAAAATATTCAATTTCATCAAAAATCTCAATACAAACTATCTTGATCCAACACCAAGTTTTCATATTTCACTATTAACTAGCACATAGCTCAAGCATTCATCAATGGCTCATCACAAGAACATCATCAATTCACAAAATTTCAACATGGGTTAGCTAGAGCACTAAGCAATGATTACGAAAACGTAAAAATTATCAAAAACCGAGCTCAAACATACCTTAAATCAAGCCAAATTCTTGCCGAAAATTACAAAACTTCAAACCCTTATTCATCCTCCAACTTTCGGCAATAACAAAGATGATAACATTCATCTTTTCTTTCATTTGTTTTATTAATACTATCATATTAAACATTTTACCTATTTGCCCCTTTATTAACATATAAGACAAATACATTTTAAGGCTAGTAAGTCATTTAGCCACCCACTATCTTTAATAATGGCTTAATAACACATAAGGCCTCCACCTTAAAAAGCCAACCACAATTTAGTACTTATAATTCAGCACATAGCTTTTACTCTTTACGCGATTAAGTCCTTTCTCTAAATTCGACACTCAAACCATTAAATTATCACACAGAATTTTCACACAGACTAAGTCACATACCATTCACACAGAAAATAATATTAAATTATCATTACGACCTCGGATTTGTGGTCTCAAACCACTGTTTCGACTAGGGTCCAAACTGGGATGTTACATATACTGACTTCCCCACCACGGCCACCAAGCACGCCCGTGTGCTATGGTCGTGTACTCTTAGCTAGCTACTGACTTGTACACCACGACTAGCTGACACCCCCGTGTAGAGGCCGTGTGCTACTAAACTACATTCTGCCAATTCACCCACGGTTTTTAGGCACGCTCGTGTGCCACAATCGTGTAACATTATAGGCCATTTACAAGGTCAAAATGCCACCCATAAGGGTCAAACCTACAAGCAACGTATATCATCCCATTTCATTCACATATAACCACCAAAATATACCAAATAGCCATCCCAAATCATGCATATTTGACAACTAAGGAAATCACACAATAATACATTCTATATCCATTCTATCTTTACATTCAAAACCAATTCCAAACATACCAATTTGCATGACCAAATCACAATTATGCCCAAACACCATTCATCTATATACTTACCATTTCATATATCAACTAATCTTACCAAAACAACTTCACATATCACATTCCTTTAAGCATATTACCAAAACATAACTAGCCAAATCACATGGCTAAGTTCACATAACAAATCATACCAATGACTAGCCTATACATGCCATATCTAGCCATATACATTTTCAAAGTGTACCAAAATAAGTTTAGTAGTGTGATGACGATTTGTGACGGTCCCGAGCCTTCAGTAGCTTTGACGACCTATAAAACAGAGAAAACACACATAGAGTAAGCTTTCCAAAAGCCTAGTAAGTCAATTATATAATCAAACTTAGCATGGATTTCACATAATCAATTTAATAAGATGATCAATATGGTTCTCATGACAAAAATCACTTCATTCTTTCTCAAGCTCTTATGCTTATTCATAACTTACCATATATACATATAGTTCATATAGTCAAGACTTTACATATCATATTATAAATCCCATATACATAACATCATGATATAATCACACGGATACTTACCTTATATACACAATTAGTGTATAAGCAACGTACCTGAAACGGATGTTCATTTATTAATTTTATCAAAGTTCGGATTTGCAATTCGTACCACAGACTTGCCTGTTGAACCATAAAGAATCTAGTAGAATACTCAGAAAGCTTGGAATGGTCGTACAATGTCAACGTCCCAGACGAGGTCTTACATGCACTCAGATATCGATGCCACTGTCCCAGACAGGGTCTTATACAAATCAATATGATGCCGATGTCCCAGACGTGGTCTTACACGTAAAGCTTATATCGATGCCAACGTCCCAGACGTGGTCTTACACGAATCAATATGATGCCGATGTCCCAGACATGGTCTTACACGTAAACCTCATATAGATGCCAACGTCCCAGACGTGGTCTTACACGTAAAACTCATATCGATGCCAACATCCCAGACGTGGTCTTACACGTAAAGCTTATATCGATGCCAACGTCCCAAACGTGGTCTTACACGTGTCGAATATCAATGCCACCGCCCCGCACAAGGTCTTACTCGTATTCGAGATATTGATGCCACTTTGTCCCGCATGCAGTCTTACTCGTATTCGAGATATTGATGCCATTGTCCCGGATGCGGTCTTACTCGTATTCGGATATTGATGCCACCATGTCCCGCATGGTCTTACTCGTATTCGAGATATTGATGCCACTTTCCCCCGCATGTGGTCTTACTTGTATTCGAGATATTGATGCCACTTGTCCCGACATGTCTCTTACTCATTAACACGAATAGATACCTTTGTATTCCTAAGTTAAATGCGGGATTTCTCGGACTTATCACTATATCGACCTTATCCCAAAATTCATATACATAGCATCTCATAAGCATTCATTATCATTTATAGTCATTGAAATAAACTCAATTCAATACAATAACATTTATTTGCAATATGACTTACCTCGGATTCAGTTTATCGAAATGAAAACGGCTACTCGGTTACTTTCGCTTTTCCGCGATCTAAATCTGTTTTCCTCGGTTCTTGATCTAAACATATTCAGAATTAACCCTTTTATTCACTAATTCATTCAATTCAATCCAAGGACACACATTTAGGGCTATTTGCAAATTAGCCCTCATATTTGCACAATTTATCAATTTAGTCCATTTTTCACAAAACATCAAATTCACAAAATCCACCCATACACATGTTTGGCCGAATACATATACATCACATACAAGCCCACATTTTTCATCAAATTTACAAATTAGTCCTCAAAAATAATATTTTCTCAATTTAGCCCTAATTAAATAAATTCATCAAAAATTCAAGAACAAAGTATGTTCATCTAAATCAAATCTTTCATTTAACAACTAAACTAATTTCAAAACTAAACATATCAAATATGGCATCTCACACAAACATCATCAATACTCAAAATTAGTACATGGGTTTGATAGTTTTCGAAGCAACGATTACAAAAACGTAGAAATTATCAAAAACGGAACAAAATCTAACCTTGAATTTAAGCTTGTTTGTGCCGAAAATTTGAAAGCTTTTATTCTTTCTATTCTTTTGAATTTCGGTGGATGAATGCATGAATGAAATCCACTACTTTGTTTTCTTTTATTATAATATATCTATATAATATATGTAATATAACTTTAACTTATAAAAATAACATATAAAAACAATATACATAAGCATGTTACCGTCCACTCACATATTTTTGGCTTAATTGCCACATAAGTCCTCATATTTATAAAGCCACAACCCCTTAGTACTTAACAAATGGCATACTACTTTCGCATTTAATGCAATTCAATACTCTGCTCAAATTAAACACACGAACAGACAAATTAACTTACGAAAATTTAACACATGCTTAATCACATATTAACAGCACAGAAATTAATATTAAAATATTATTCAGACTCGGATTTATGGTCCCGAAACCACTGTTCCGACTAGGGTATAAACCGGACTGTTACATAACACATCATATAAATAGGAGTGAACTTTCATTTGTATGACACCCAAAAAACATAGAAACAAAGTTTCTTTCTATTCTTTCACCATCTTTTATATTCCTAGATTGTTCTATGAAAAATTACTGAAAAAATTCTTTATAGAAATTAATATCCTTGCTATGCTCCACTTTGTGCTCAGTAGATTATTTCTGTTAGTGCAAAACGTAGGTAGTCATTGAACTTCATTGTATCATTAAGGTTTATTTGATAGTATCCATACCATAATATAAGTGGAGGCGAATAGAACCTTAAAAAAAGTGGCATTGATGCACGCCTTGGAGCATTCGTTAGTTTCTTATAAATTTATTTTTATCTTCACACACCAACAAGAGTTTTCTTATTGAGGAGCAGATTCATAAGATATTTGTAAAAAAAAAAAATAAGGTTGATGGAATGTTCTAAAAGTTTAAGCCAAGGCTTGACAAGCAAAGGAAGATAATAAAGAATCACGGGAAAAATTGGAACAAAAAGTCAAGCCTAAGCTTGAGAAACTACCATAGCATGTTAGAGAGCTAGAGTATAAGTTCAAACTTGGACTTAGTAAAAGAACAAAGCTACAAAGTAGAATTGCGAGTTGCAAATACCGAGGTTGGGAGATATAAAGAGTAGGAATGCAAGCTAGTAGTAGAAAAGGATTGTGAGTTATAGAAAACCAAAAATAACATGACGAAAGTTCAAGTGTAAGAAGCTAAAAGATATCATAATAACATATATGAGATATGATCATTGTTTTATGCGATGTCAAAGTCTTAAAATTTATAATGAGAATGATCGAACCTGTAAACTAACTATGACAATGATTTGAGGCAAGTGCACCTATCGAACAGTAGTATAGTTAAGGCAAGACCGGAATGTCAAACCCAAAGGAACTAAAAGTACTAATACTAACTTTCTTTTTATTATTTAGCCTTAAAATTGAAGTGAATTGGTTTAATCTAGAAAATTAACTAACTACTAAGCTAAAGACGATGAGACAAAAAGAATGAAATTAGGGAAATACTTGTGGGAAAAACCAATTGATTAAAAAAATACCCAATGAAGAATTCACCTCGACTTCACTTGTTATCTAACTCTGAACCAGACGATTTATTCATTTGACTTGATCCGTAAGATCCCCTAATGTATATTAAACCCTCTCTCGAAGCGCATAACGTCTAACCCTGGGTTGATTAATTGAAATCTCTTTCTAATTAAAACCCCTAGAATTGCATTAACTCGATCTATGGAATCTCATATTAGGTTTCACCCTAATCCAGAAAAATCTCGTCACCCTATCTCTAGGCGTGCGATCAACTCCGCTTAATTATGCTAGATCTACTCTTAGGCAGGGACTTTTGCTCCTCCACCTAAGCACATCAAACTTGAATTAATATCCGCAAAATATCAACACAATAATTAAGAACACATAATTAAGAACAAGTTAAATAATTATCATATAGTTCAGCAAATGATAACAAGATTCATCTAAGTTTCATCCCCCACAGGTATTTGAGGGTTTAGTTCATAATGATAACAAAATACATCTCAAAAGAAAAGATAAAACAAAACATAAGAAAAACTCTAAAACCCCATGAAGGAATTGAAGAGAGATCCTCCGTCTTGAGTATAACTCCGGCTTCTTGAGATGAATCAACTGGCTTTCTTCGAGTAATTTCCACAATTCTGACATTTCTGGCTCGGCTCCTTGGCCTAGATGGACGCCCCTTGAAAGTTGGCCTCTAGGGTGTTTATATAGGCTTTTGGAATGTGTTTATTTACCCCTAAGTATCCAAATTCGAGTGAAATTCCTCTTCTCCACGACAGGGGCACGCCCTTGGAACACGCCCGTGTGAATCGTGGCCAGGCCGTGTTTGGGTCTGGTTAGGGAGGCATGGCCGTGTGAATCGTGGCCAGGCTGTGTTCAGGCCTGATTAGGGAGGCACAGCCGTGTTGCTTGGACCCAGGCCATGTCGATTTCGTGATTTGGCCTATTTGGTCCGTTTTAAGCCTGTTTCTCGTTCTTTTCATCCTCCGGTGCTTTCCTGAGTATAAAACATGAAAACAAAGGATTAAAAGCACCAAATTACACAATTCAAGGCTTAAATCATCCAAAAGCATGCTAAATGCGGGTTTAAAATATGTTACTATTACGGTTTATCAAATACCCCCACACTTAAGCTTTTGCTTGTCCTCAAGCAAAATTCTTAACTCATGATTAAATCGAACTTTCTTGATTCATAATATTCATCAAGAATGTTTCATCATAATTCAAAGATAATTCATACATGGATAATTCAACTCAAAGAGTCCTAAAGATTCAAACAATCCAAGTCATACATTTTGTAGCATGAAAACATAGGTGTTTCCCCTCATCTAAATAATTACCTCCGATTTAAAACTGACAAGGATTGACATCCTCACTAAAGATTCACTCAAATCACTCGAGGTGTTTAAGGTTCAAAAATTAAGCACTCATAAGTCGAACATGAAAAGTTAATCCCATAGGCTTGCATGAGAATCACATCTCCACCACTATAATATGAGATAATACACAAATCAAAAGGTCTTTAACAGGGTTGTAGCGGGGCTTGGGTTAAGGTGTGGATATAGGCTGAATTAGAAGGTTAGAATCGAGATTGTCCTGACAAATTACCTAACCAGAAACAATGAACTGATGATAAACAATTACATCAATTGAGAACTTGTAATAATAATACTATTACTAATACGAGCTTCTTTTTTCAACAATTAGAATTTAGATGTATAAGCTCACTTAATCACAGAACTAATAATGAATATACTTCAAATTTTTTTTTTTAAGAACAAGTCAGATACATATCATAATTGATGAATTTACTATCGAAATCAATAGGCAATCGATCAAATCAAATCTCGATATAAGGGTAGTCAAAAGGAATGGTGATAACAAAAATAAAGGGTTTTGGGATAATGTTAGTGGGTGAGTCAATAAAAAGGGTTGTTAGGATCAACTGGGTTCACTAGGGGTTAATAAAATGGGTAGGCTTTTTAGTGGAGTGAGTGGGTTAAAACCTAGGTGCCTTTATCATCTTAGTATATCAAATCAAAGGTGTGGTCTTGACATGTATAATCGATGCAAGTTCTAGAATAACAAATCAATGTTGACACACTCATAATCAAAAAGTGAGCAAGAAAAAGAATATATGCTCTATAAGGCTCAAAATCTCACAAAAATTATGGGTATTTTGATGTCATCCTTGCTAAATTTCAAACTTCAAAGTGATATTCAAATTCAGGTAGATAACCTAGAAAAAAATTTTAATTCAGAAAAATAGACTTATCATGCTTGATTCTATAGTATCTTAAAGTATAAATCATCAATGCACAATTATAAATGACTTAATCTGAAATATATCAATAAAAATCATAATTCACAGGAAATTTCATTCTAATCATAATATGAGAAACTTACTTAAGAAACAAGACATAATTCAGGATTTGAGAATAATGCAAAAAGTTTGGCACCTAATTTCAGGAATTTGAGAATAATGGAAAAAGTTAGGCACCTTTTTAGGTTGTTCACCCCCACACTTAAGATGTACATTGCCTCAATGTACAAAGATATATATATAAACAATTAAGTAGAAGATTAAAATATATGGAGAGAAGTGAAACTCCCGAATTTGGATGGATTCCTTGCGTTGGAGGTGAAAGATAAGTTTGAGGAGGCGTGTCTGGTGGTGGTATGGTGGCCGTCCACGATCTTTGTGCTAGATGAAGAAATTGGGTAGCTCAAATGCGAGAATTAGCTTGAGAAATAATAATAATAATTCAAACTATACTAATTATATATTTAAAGAAAAGCAAGCTAAAGTGAAGGAAAATAAAAAGTGAAATAAAATTAAAAGAAAAGATTAATGGACCGAAGAGTCCTTATTGTTGGATGGTTTGCGAGGTGGGTGTGACTTCTAAAGCCGCGGTGATGTTGGCAGAGGTCGTGGTGGGGTGATTCCCAAGCAGCCTGAAGAACCTAAAACCAAGAAACTAAAATAGAATAAACTAAATTAAGCATAAGAGTGTTAAAGAGAAGGAAATTAAAAGAGATGAGAAAAGAAAACTAAAAGCTAAATGGTCTCAAAGACCCTTGGCTTTTCGACTAGACGAAGCGGCCGGCATGAACTTATGTAGATTGGCCTCCCACAGGGAGACTATACTGGGATCCTTCCGCTTCTTTGACATGGATGTGGTGGAGCTCAAGGGTTTTGGTAATAACCAAGGGGGAAGAGTATGGAAGGGGAGAATTCTGAATAATGGAATGGAAGAAAGTGGTATGGATGGGGGGTGGGTGGTTTAAATAGAAATTTGGGGTTTGGTGCCTTCCCACGCCCGTGTGCCATGGGCATGCTAAGTCACACGGCCGCATCGCACGACCGTGTTGTGTTTCATTCGTTTCTCCCACGCCCGTTTCGTGGTCACCACGCCCATGTAGGATCAAACAGTGTCGACCACGGCCGCATCGCACGGCCGTGGCTAGTTGGTTAGAGCCCGTGTGTCTTCCCTCATTGTCAGCCACGGCCATATCACACGGTCGTGGCAATTTATAATCGTCCGTGATCTGGGAATCTTTCGTCATTGACTCGTACTACCTCTACTATGTCGATGCGAAAATTAAGAGTATCCACACTGCGACCGCGACCGCCATGGTGTGGTGCAAGGCCGTGTGGTCTGAAAATCTGCACTTTGGTTAGTTTAAAATTAAATGCTGAAAAGGAAAAATAAAAGTAAAAATAAAAAAATGTAAAAGTTAATGGAGTTAGTGCTCGGGTTACCTCCCGAGAAGCGCTCGTTTAAAGTCTTAAGCTAGACTTTCCTCTCATTCGCATCATCAGGGTGGTTTGAGGAGTTGAAAGTCCTTCCTCATGCTATCAGTTTCATTATCATGATAAAGTTCAAGTCGAGATGCATTTATATTGAAAGTACCAAAAATAGGATTACTTACCTCGACTGTTCCGTATGGGAAAACACTGATTACCCTAAGAGGGATTTCTTTGTTTGTGTTAGGGTCAGGAGGAGATATTCGAGGGTATGTTTTATCTAACAATACCTGGTCTCCTATTTTAAAGTGATTTGTCATTCCTACGAGCTCGTCTGGTGGTTCCCTCGGTTTCTCTTCGTGTATCCCTAGTGTATCCTTGAAATGTGTCTTCCACTCGTCAAGTTCATCAACTTGATCCCTTCGATCCTCATGAGTTGTTTCTTTGTTGGAATTGGGTCTAGGATCGGGTTTAGTTGAGTTCTTTTATGGTGCTTTCTGCAAAGAAAGGTTAATCGAACGGTTATCAATAGAATTTACCTTCTCACCTTGTTTGCTCGATGTTCTAACCGAATCGAGAGCCTGAAGAGTGACTGTCTCGTCACCTACACAGAGTATGAGTTCACCTTCGTCGACATCAATTTTAGTCCTGGCAGTTGCTAAAAAGGGTCTTCCTAGAATTAATGGAATACTATTGTCCTCATCCATGTCTAAAACAACAAAGTCTACTGGGAATACGAATTTATCAATCTTTACTAGCACATCTTCGATTATACCCCTAGGAATTCTAACAGTTTTGTCAGCTAATTGAATGCTCATCCTAGTTTGTTTGGGTTTCCCTTGACCAAGTTGTTTAAAAAATTTATAAGGCATGACATTTATGCTTGCCCCTAAATCAGCTAACGCATTATCAATAGATAAACTACCAATTAAGCCTGAAATTGTAAAACTCCCTGGATCTTTTAATTTTTGTGGCAATTTATTTTGGAGAATTGCTGAGCACTTTGCGTTGAGTTCCACATGTGATTCCTCATCGAGCTTTTGCTTATTTGTCAAAATCTTTTTTAAGAATTTCCTTGAATCTGGCATCTGCGAAAGAGCTTCAAGTAATGGTAAGTTAATATGTAATTTCTTTAAAAGTTTAAGAAACTTGCCGAACTGTTCCTCTGTGTCGTCTTTCTTCATTGCCTCGGGGTATGGTATACAAGGTTGGTATTCTTTAATTACTAGTTTTGGCTTTTTTCTTTCTTCCTCAACCTTACCCTCTTCTACCACATTCTCTTGTCTTAAATGAGGCTCATCTAACCCTACATTATCATTAGTTGATATGGCTTGAATCTGCTCCCTTGGGTTAGTTTCAGTGTTGCTTGGCAATCTACCTTGTGGTCGTTCCGTCAAGATCTTGGTGATTTGCCCAATTTTATCTTTGAGCTCTTGTGTCGATGCTTCTTGTTTTGCAAGTTTTGTTTCTATACTTTGGCAACGCGTTTCTGTTGTTGCTATATATTTTGTCAGCATCTCCTCAAGGTTCGGTTTCTTTTCCTGTGGGTACTGCTGCTGTTGGAAATTTGTAGGTTTTTGTTGTCTTTGATTTCCTTGACCACCCCATTAAAAATTGGGGTGGTTCTTCCAACCTGGATTGTAAGTATTGCTATAAGGGTTATTTTGATATCTAAAATTGTTACTTACATAGTTCCTTTGTTCGCCTTCTATGCCATGTCCGTAGGGTGGGTACTCAGGATTCGCCACACCTCCACTTGTTTCGCACTGCATAATGGGTTGTACCTGCAAGGAATTACACAAACCATCAAATTTTTTAGTTAACACGTCTACCTGATTCGATAGTATGGTTACTGCGTCGAGGTTGAAAACACTGGCACCTTTCGTGGGCTTTATCCTCGTGACTTGCCACTGATAGTTATTCAGTGACATCTCCTTTATAAATTCGTAGGCTGCTTCAAGTGTTTTATTATTCAAAGTTCCACCAGTTGCTGAATCGATCAACTGCCTAGTTGAGGGGTTCACACCGTTGTAAAAAGTTTAGACTTGTAGCGACAAGGGTAATCCATGGTGTGGGCACCTTCTCAAAAGATGCTTGTATCTCTCCCATGCATCGTAAAGTGTTTCTAGATCCATCTGCACAAAAGAAGAGATATCATTCCTTAATTTGGCCGTTTTGGCCGGTGGAAAATATTTTAATAAAAAATTTTCAGTCAATTGATCCCATGTAGTAATTGATCCTCGGGGAAGAGAATGTAACCGATGTTTAGCTTTATTTCTCAAAGAAAAGGGAAATAACCGAAGGCGGATGGCATCATCAGTAACGCCATTAATTTTAAAAGTGTCGCAGAATTCCAGAAAATTTGCTAAATGTGTGTTAGGATCCTCATCCTGCAAACCATCAAACTGAACGAACTGTTGTATCATCTGTATAGTGTTAGGTTTCAAGTTGAAATTATTTGCAGCAATAGTAGGTCTAACAATACTAGATTCAGTACCAACTAAACTAGGCTTATCATAATCATACATAGTTCGAGGAGCATGATTTTCTGCCATCTCTTGAGGTGGTAGATTGTTCTGGTCCATCTCTTCGGTGGTATTGATGATGTTTTCTTGCTCTTCTTCTGTGTATTGTAGACTTCGCCTAATTTCTCTCCAGTTTCTGCGAGTTGTTGCTTCAATCTCACTATCGTAAATTAAAGGTCTTGTCAGGTTCCTTCTAGTCATAAACTAGAGGTACCTACAAGGAGCAAAAACTAAAATTTAGAAAGATAAAAATAGAAAACAAAATAAGAGAAAAATTGCAGAAAATAAAAATGGCTAAAGTAATAAAAAATGAGTGTTCTTAATATTTCAGTTCCCCGGCAACGGCGCCAAAAACTTGATCGTTGTTTTATGCGATGTCAAAGTCTTAAAATTTATAATGAGAATGATCGAACCTGGAAACTAACTATGACAACGATTTGAGGGAAGCGCACCTATCGAACAGTAGTATAGTTAAGGCAAGACCGGAATGTCGAACCCAAAGGAACTAAAAGTACTAATACTAACTTTCTTTTTATTATTTAGCCTTAAAATTGAAGTGAATTGGTTTAATCTAGAAAATTAACTAACTACTAAGCTAAAGGCGATGAGACAAAAAGAATGAAATTAGGGAAATACTTGAGGGAAAAACCAATTGATTAAAACAATACCCAAGGAAGAATTCACCTAGACTTTACTTGTTATCTAACTCTGAACCAGACGATTTATTCATTTGACTTGATCCGTAAAATCCCCTAATGTATATTAAACCCTCTCTTGAAGCGCATAATGTCTAACCCTAGGTTGATTAATTGAAATCTCTTTCTAATTAAAACCCCTAGAATTGCATTAACTCGATCTATGGAATCCCATATTAGGTTTCACCCTAATCCGGTAAAATCTCGTCACCCTATCTCTAGGCGTGCGATCAACTCTGCTTAATTATGCTAGATCTACTCTTAGGCAGGGACTTTTGCTCCTCCACCTAAGCACATCAAACTTGAATTAATATCCGCGAAATATCAACACAAGAATGAAGAACACATAATTAAGAACAAGTCAAATATTTATCATATAGTTCAGCAAATGATAACAAGATTCATCTAAGTTTCATCCCCATCAGGTATTTGAGGGTTTAGTTCATAATGATAAAAAAATACATCTCAAAAGAAAAGATAAAACAAAACATAAGAAAAACTCTAAAACCCCATGAAGGAATTGAAGAGAGATCCTCCGTCTTGAGTATAACTCCGGCTTCTTGAGATGAATCAACTGGCTTTCTTCGAGTAATTTCCACAATTCTGACCTTTCTAGCTCGGCTCCTTGGCCTAGATGGACGCCCCTTGAAAGTTGGCCTCTAGGGTGTTTATATAGGCTTTTGGAATGTGTTTCTTTACCCCTAAGTATCCAAATCCAAGTGAAATTCCTCTTCTCCACGGCAGGGGCACGCCCTTGGCACACGCCCGTGTGAATTGTGGCCAGACCCGGTTTGGGTCTGGTTAGGGAGGCACCACCATGTGAATCGTGGCCAGGCCGTGTTCAGGTCTGATTAGGGAGGCACGGCCTATTGCTTGGGCCCAGGCCATGTCGGTTTCGTGATTTGGCCTATTTGGTCCGTTTTAAGCCCGTTTCTCCTTCTTTTCATCCTCCGGTGCTTTCCTGAGTATAAAACATGAAAACAAAAGATTAAAAGCACCAAATTACACAATTCAAGGCTTAAATCACCCAAAAGCATGCTAAATGTGGGTTTAAAATATGTTACTATTACGGTTTATCAAGATACGTTGCAGGAATTTAAAGGTTTAGAAAGTTGCAGGGAACTAAAGGAAATCATCATAACATATTCACAAAGTAAAGCTGCAAAGTCCATGAACTGTAACTATAGCCCTCATAGTAATGAAACCCAAAACACATATCTAAAAACATAACATATATGGATTTAGTCCTTTTATACTATTGAATGTCTTCGCCTGAAGCCTAAACTCTTGATCGGTATAAAACTATCCTCCCTCAGGTTCTGTTGGAACTAAGAAAACAAAATATGAAACAAACTTAAGCAATAAGCTTCAATTTCTTGCTGATCAAACAAGAAAATCGGCTATAGTTTTGTGAACTTAAAAGTGCTTAAGTAAAACCAAAAAATAAAGAAGAATTTGAAATATTTTCATTACATTGAATAAAGGCATAAAGCCATTACATATACCAGACATTTAGCTGGCCAAAATGATGAAAAATGCTACCTAAACATTTACCTAACTCCACTAAGTAGCATAGAAACTTGATAAACATAACTTGTACACTTGGTAAAGCTGATTTATAAATCTATCAGCACCTAATTACATCAAACATGCTAACAACTTAGTTCATATCTAACTAAGTAACAAAACATCTACATGATCTTCAGCAGCAACTTGCATGGCTCGGGGTAGCTTGGTCTACTTCATGGTTTGTATGTAAGCCAGCTTCAACACTCCTCATTGGCTTGCATGATGCAAACTCCCAATTTTGCTCTCAAATCCTTTAATCTTGACACACAAAGAGGTTTTGTCAAGATATCATCTAATTGATCTTCAGAACTGCAATGAATCAGTTTAACTTCTTGAGATTGTTCCATTTCCCTAACAAAATGAAACTTGATCTTAAAATGTTTTGTCTTCCCATGAAACACTGGATTCTTTGCAATTGCAACAGCAGACTGGTTGTCACATTTAATCTCTGTTGCTTCCCTTTAGTGTGAGTTCAAGTCAGCCATGATCTTCATTAACTAAATTGCTTGGTTAACTGCTCCTGCAACTGCTACATACTCTGCCTCAGCTGTTGATTGAGCAACAACAGTTTGCTTTTTTGAGCTCCAACAAAAAATGGTTGAACCAAGGGTAAACAGATACCCTGAGGTGCTTTTCATGTCATCTATCAATCCTGCCCAGTCACTATCAGAAAAACCAAGCAGCTTCATGCTTTCCACCTTGGTAAACATTATTCCAAAGCTTTGAGTGCCCTTAATGTATCTGAGAACTCTCTTTACAGCTTGAAAATGGTTCACATTGCAGCAATACATGAACCTAGATAAGAGACTAACAGCATACATTATATCTAGTCTTGTAGCTGTTAAGTAGAGTAAACATCCTACCAAGCTTCTATAGGATGTCTCACATACTTTCTCAAAGTCACATTGGCTAGACAATTTTTCTCCAACAGCAACTGGAGTGCTAGTTGCTTTGCAATTTTGCATAGAGAACTTGTTCAGAATCTTCAAGAAAAATGCCTTTTGACTCAATAAAATCCCTTGTTGAGTCTGGGACACTTCTATGCCAAGGAAGTAGGACATTTCACCCAAGTCTAACATTTCAAACATACTTTCTATCTTGCCTTTAAAGTCAATCAGTATAGCCTTGTTTTCTCCTGTCACCAGCAGGTCATCCACATATAAGGAGAGTATAAGCTGTGTTTCATCACCTTCTTTTTTCACATACAAAGTTGGCTCACTGATGCTTCTTTTGAATCCCAGGCTCACCAGGTAGGTGCCGGTTCTGGCATACCAGGCTCTTGGAGCATGTTTTAAGCCATACAAGGCTTTTCTCAGCTTGTAAACACTGTCTACTTCACCAGGAACTTTGAAACCTTCAGGTTGTTCAACATAGATTTCCTCATCAAGAAAGCCATTGAAGAAGGTAGATTTTACATCAAGTTGATGTATTTTCCACTACTTTTGGCAGCCAATGCAACCAGCAGTCTGATTGTATCAAGCCTTGCCACTGGTGCAAATGTTTCAAGATAGTCAATTCCATATTTCTAACTAAATCCCTTCACAACCAGCCTTGCTTTTAGTTTGTTCAAGTTTCCATCAGCATTTTGTTTGGCTCGAAACACCCATTTCACTCCTATAACCTTCTTATGAGTTGGTCTTGCAACTAACTCCCAGGTTTGATTTTTGTGAATCATGGTCATCTTATCCATCATAGCTTGCTTCCATCTTTGCTGAGTTTGAGCTTCTTCAAAACAGGTTGGTTCAACAGCAACCACATCAACCCTCTCATATATTTCACTCAAGGGTCTGGTTCCCTTAACTGCCTCATCATCTATGTCCATTTTAGGAACATTTTGATCTCCTTCAATTTGATCTGTCACCAAGTCTTCAGCAGTAGCTTCTGGTTCACTTTTATCCTAGTTCCAGCTTGACTTTTCATCAAATACAACATCTCTACTCACAAAGACCCTTTTGGTTGTAGGATCCAGAATCCTATAGCCTTTCTTGACACTGATGTAGCCCACTAGAATGCCAGGTTGAACTTTCTTGGCTAACTTGTCTCTTTGACTGCAGGAATATATGCATAACGTATGTATCCAAACACCCTCAGGTGAGCGAGTGATGGCTTGAACCCAAACCAAACTTCAAATGGTGTTTTTTCAAACAATGCTTTAGTAGGCAACTTGTTTTGAAGATATATTGCAGGGTTTACTGCCTCAGCCCAAAGAGTCTTAGGTAAATTTCTCTCAAACATCAAGCATCTGGCTATATCCATCAAGCTTCAATTCTTTCTCTCACTGACACCATTCTGCTGAGGTGTGTAGGTGTTGGTGAGCTGGTGTTTAATGCCTGTTTCGTCACAAAAACTTTGAAACATTACTGAAGTATACTCTGTGCCATTGTCTGACCTTAGTGTCTTGAGCTTGCAACCTGATTTTGTTTCTACTGCAGCCTTGAATTTCAAAAACACTGATGCCACTTCTGATTTGTGCTTGAGAAAATAGCCCCAACAAAATACTGAGTAATTATCAATGAAGAGTGATCGTTGTAAATCAGAGTTTTAAAATTTATAAAAGAATGATCGAACCTGGAGACTAACTCTGACAACGATTGAGGCAAGTGCACCTATCAAATAGTAGTATAGCTTAGGCAAGACCGGATTATCGAACCCAAATGAACTAAAAGTACTAATACTCACCATCTTTTTATTATTTAGCCTTAATATAAAGTGATGGTTGTTAAACTTAAAACTAATCTACTTACTAAGCTAAGACGCAAAGACAAAAAGAATGAATTCGGGAAATAACTTCTGGAAAACTCAGTTGACTCAAGCGATACCCTTAGGAAAAATCCACCTAGACTCACTTGTTATTCAACCTTGAACCATATGATTTAATTACTTAGTTTGATCCGTGAGACTCCCTAACGTATATTAAACCCTCTCTCGAGGCGAATAACGTCTAACCCTAAGTTAATTAGTGGAACTCTCGCTCGCTTATAATAACCCCTAGAATAGCGATGAATCGATCTGTGGACTCCCATATTAGGTTTCACCCTAATCCGTAAAATCTCGTCACCCTATCTCTGGCGTGCGCGATCAACTCCGCTTAATTATGTTGGATCTACTCTTAGGCAGGGTCTATTCCTCCTCCACCTAAGCACATTATATTTGGATTAATTTCACACAATTAAGAACAAACTAAGTTATTATCATATAATTCAAAAATCAAATAACAAGATTCATCATAGGTTTCATCCCCTTCGGGTATCCGAAGGTTTAGTTCAAAACAATAAAGGAAAACATCTCAAGAGAAAAGATAACACAAAACATAAGAAATCCCTAAAACCCCCTGAAGGAATTGAAGAGGAGATCTTCCGTCTTGAGTAGAATTTTGGCTTCTTGAGATGGATCAACTAGCTATCTTCGAGTGATTCCCCCAAATCTGACCTTTCCGGCTTGGCTTTGTAGCCTAGCTTTCCGCCCCTTTCAGCTGGTACCTAGGGTGTATTTATAGGCTTTTGAAACACGTTTCTTTCTCCCTAAGTATCCTTTCCCGAATGGAATTCCTCTCCTCCACGGCAGAAGCACGGCCATGGCACACGCCCGTGTAAATCGTGGTCAGGCCGTGTTCGACACTGTTGAATGAGGCACGGCCGTGTAAGTCACGGTCAAGGCCGTATTCTAGTAGGAATGGTGGCACGGCCGTGTGGCTTGGAGTCCAGGCCGTGTCGATTTCATGGCTTGGCCCAACTTGGTCCGTTTTAAGCCCGTTTCTCGTTCTTTTCGTCATCGGGTGCTTTCCTGAGTATAAGACATGAAAAGAAAGGATTAAGAGCACCCTTTTACATAAATTGGGGCTTAAATCATCCAAAAGCATACTAAATGTGGGTTTAGAATATGTTACTTTTACGGTTTATCAAATACCCCCACACTTAAGCCTTTGCTTGTCCTCAAGCAAAATTCTCAACTTACAATTAAAACGAACTTCCTGTAATTCATAATTCCTATTGATAGTGTCTCATCATAATTCATATATAATTTATACATGGATAATTCAATTCAAAGTGTCCTAAAAATTCAAACAGTATAAGCCATAGATTTTGTAGCACAAAACATAGGCGTTTCCCTTCATTTAAATAATTACCTCTAATTCGAAATCGACAAGGATTGACATCCTCTCAAAAGATTCGCTCAAATCACTCAAAGTGTTTAAGGTTCAGAATTTAGGCACTCAAAAGTCAAACATGAAGAGTTAATCCCATAGGCTTGCATGAAAATCAAATCTCCACCACTGAAATATGAGATGAAACACAAATCAAAAGGTCTTTGTTAAGGTTGTAACGGGGCTAGGGTTAAGGTGTGGAGTAAGGTCAATTAGAGGTTAGAATCGAGATTGAATTGACAAATTACCTAACTAAGAACTAATGAACTAATAATAATAAATACATCAATTGAAAACTAATAATACTAATAATACGAGCTTCTTCTTCGATATTTGGAATCCAAACGTATAAGCTCATTTAATCACAACTAATAATGAATAATGGATATACTTCATTTTTTTTTAAGAACAAACTAAAAATACATAACTGAAATAGAAAACATAGTTAGGCTATTAATCAAATCAAATCTCGATATAAGGGTAGTCAAAAGGAGTGGTGATAACAAAAACAAAGGGGTTCTGGGTTAATATCAGCGGGTGAGTCAAAATAGGGTTGTTAGGATTAAAAGGGTTTCACTAGGGGTTAATTGTGAAGGTAGGCTTTTTATGGAGTAAGTGGGTTAGATCCTAGGTGCCTTTATCATCTCTGTGAATCAAATCATAAAATTTGGTCTCGACATGTATAATCGATGGAAGTTCTAGAATAACAAATCAGTGTTGACATACTCATAATCAATAAAGTGAGCAAGAAACGGAATTTATGCTCTATAAGACTAAAAAACTCACAAAAATTATGGGTATTTTGATGTCAACCTCGTAAATTTCAAACTTCAAAGTAATATTTAAACTCAGTTCGATAACCTAGAAAAAAATTTTATTTCGGAAAAATAGACTTATCATGCTTGATTCTCTAGTATTCTTCAAGTTTAATTATCAATGCACAATTATCAACGACTTAATCTAAAACATATAAATAAAAATCATAAATCATAAGAAATTTCATCCTAATTAGCAATATTAGTAAATTACTTAAGAACAAGACTAAATTCAGGGTTTTTGTTAGGTATCTTCTTAGGTTGTTCACCCCCCCACACTTAAGATGTACATTGCCCTCAATGTACAAAGATATATAATGATAATTAATATGTAAAATCAAAAGAGAGGGGAGAGAGTGACACTCCCTAAATTGGATGGATGATCTCTTATGTGGAAAACACGGTGAGGCGTCGGGATGGTGTTGGAGTTGGCTGATGACTTGAGTATTGGTTTATTGCTCGTTGAAACTGCTAAGTCATCAGTTAGAATTCTTTTGGGGTGTAATTAAATAAATGTTAGGAATACTCGAAGGTTAGGAGTTAATGATAATCATGATAAAAGTTATCAAATGTATGATTAAAATGTTCAAACTTTAAGATGAATTGAAATTAAATGAGAATAACTAGACAATAAAATAAAAAAATAAAAAACTTAAAAGTAAAAGAAAACTAGATAAAAGGACTCAAAAGTCCTCATCCTCGGCCGGGTCCTGTGGTGGTCCTGGTGGTGAGATATGAATGTGCTGGCATATTTGTTGAAGGGTGGCCTCTAACCCGTCAAAATGCCGAGTGTTTTCAAAAAATACACTCGAATCGGTCAAGCCGCAGTAGATGTCTCGCTAATGATGGTTCTGCAGACGGGGACGGTCATCGCTTAGAACCGGTACCTCCTGTGATGGTGGTGAGACATCATCAGTAATGTCCTCAGGCTCCCTCTCGTCTGTGGCGGTCACTAATCGGTATTGAGGGGATTCAGTCCCTCGTTGGTGTTTAATCATCCTCATGTGTAGCATTGTCTGGATGCCTTGAGGTACCATGTTACCGATCAGTGTGAGGGAGGTGATTTGAGCTTCAGTGTCGAGGAGGTTAAAGTGTTGAGCCAGCCTCGTAATGTATGGCCCCATTGACAAAATCCCCTTCCTATGTTGCTCTGTCTGATGTTGAATCGCGCATGTGATAAAATATGCTAAGTCGAAAACATGTCCTTCAGACATGCATGATAGGAAGTAAACGTCTTGCTTGTTTACGACGCTGGTGCTTTCTCTGCGACCTGTGACGGTGTGCGCGAGAATGGCGTGAATATACCTTAGAGCTGGGGAAAGTGCCATCGCCTTAGAGCGACTGGGATCGTAGATGCTTGTAGTGGGGTGTAGGTTTCGCCAGCATTCGATTGGAGTGCAGTGGAGCTCACGATTTAAATCTCGAGTGGGTTTTCTTCTATGAATTTCGGTGTGTACAGTCCTAGAGCTGTGCCGAATTGTGGTATGCTCAGTCAACGTACCGTACCCCCTAGACAGAACTGTACCATGCCTGGATCATCGAAATGTGCCATCACAGTTTGTAAAGTGAAGGTGGTGCAAAACTCGAGGGTAAGCTCCATGTATGTGGGCTCGATGATGGAAAAGAACTGCTCTCATGGATCGGTTGAAATAAAGGCTCGAATATCGGTTGCGAGCCTGACGTGTTCCAATGCGGCCCAATCGATGCGCCTACCGGTGCCGAGGGGTCTATCCCGGAGTGCTTTGTAACGCTCTTCCTGAGTGTTCTGAGAAAATCGGAGGAATGGATGCCTAACCTCGGAAGAAGCACTCGTGAAAAACGATCCGGGCCCTTTTCTTTTCTTGCTTGGGGCGGCTGTGGATCGCTTTGGTCGTGGTGACAACATTTGTACCTGAAAAAATAATCAAATATAAAGCAAGTTCCTTAACAATAATATAGCCAAAGTATTTTGTACTAAATCAAGCCAAATGGTAATTAGTGGATATTGACAGTCATGATTCTTTCAAACAAAGAAGTATATCAAAACAAATGCAAAAGTTTATTCCTAAAATGAAATCAATCAGTAACCAATTCATCAAAGATTTTTACTAAGTATTCATGAGTTTTTTTTTTTGAGAGAGAAATCTCTAAATATAAATCAAGCTTAATATTAAACAAAAGGAATAAATCAAAATAGCATAATATTTATCAAGTTTTTAGTCAAGAAATTAAGGTAGTGAAGGGAACCAGGGGTTGTGATGGTGGAATACGATCAAGCACGGGTGGAGCACGGCGGTGGGGCGGGTTTTACAGGACGAACACGGCGGTGGCAGGGGCGTGACGTTCGGCAAGATGGTCAGTAGCAAAGCGGCGTGCAGCGATTTTGATGGTTTTGGAGAGAAAAAATAAGGGGAGGATGTTTTGGATGGGGGAGGGTGTATGTGCGGCTAGATTTAGGAGAAGAGGGTGTTTAAAACTGATTCTAGGGTTAGGTTTTGGGGGGGAAGACGGGTTGATTTTATATAGGGGAGGTGGCACGGTCCATCGCCACGCCCGTGTTCATTTGAAAATGCCCGTGCTTTTCACGATATCCGACATTTGGGCGCGTTTCAGGGCTCTTGGCACGGCCGTGGGTAAATTAGCACACCCGTGTCTTAATTGTCAGTATGTGGGCACGGTGAGGTCACACGGGCGTGTGTTACCCGTGTTCGATAAGTCAGTAGCCTCGCACGGTTGTAAGCCACAGCCGTGTGTAGCCCGTGCTCAATAAGTCAGTAGCCTCGCACGGTTGTAAGCCACGGGCGTGTTTAGCCCGTGCTTAATAAGTCAGTAGCCTCGCACGAAAGGTTGGCACGGGCGTGGTCTGATGTCGCAGCCCGTGTTGGGCAAACCGTTTCTTTCCTATTTGTGCACGGCTACTGGCACGCCCGTGTTTTATCCCCTGTCTTTCCACACGACCATTAGCACGCCCGTGTCAAAAGCCGTGTGGTTTAAAACCTGCGCTTTTATTAGTCTGAGTTAGTATGGAGTTAGATGCTGAGTAAAAGAAATAATAATAAAAAATTTGAAAATGAAATGTTAGTGAATTAGTGCTCGGGTTGCCTCCCGAGAAGCGCTTGTTTATAGTCTTAAGCTAGACTTTCCCTGTTTTCGTTTCTAAAAAAAGGCTCATGGAGCATAAGCTCCTCTTTCATATCTCTGAAATCTGCACCATTATAAATTTTAAGTCGGTGACCATTTACCTTGAATGTGCCTTTAGTGGGATGAGTTACCTCGATGGTGCCATATGGAAAAATTGTTTTGTTCATGAATGGGCCTGACCATCTTGATTTTAACTTTCCCGGAAATAGTTTAAGCCTTGAGTTGTATAGTAGGACCAGGTCTCCTACTTCAAATTGCTTTGACCTCTTGAGACGAGTATCGTGGCGTCGCTTTGTTACTTCCTTGTACAGTTTTGAGTTCTCGTAAGCTTCTGTTCTCCACTCGTCCAGCTCGTTCATCTGTATCATTCTTCTTTTTCCTGCAATTTTGAGGTCAGAATTCAAAAATTTTATTGCCCAAAAAGCTTTGTGTTCTAATTCGAATGGTAGATGACAGCTTTTCCCGTATACAAGTTTGTATGGGGATGTCCCTAGGGGTGTTTAAATACTGTTCTATAGGCCCATAAAGCATCATTTACTTTAACTGCCCAATCTTTTCTATTTGATTCAACCATTTTTTCTAGAATGCGCTTAAGTTCTCGGTTCGCTACCTCAACTTGCCCGCTGGTTTGAGGATGATATGGGGTGGCTGTCCTGTGGTATACTCCATATTTTTTTAGAACTTTTGCAAATTGAGTATTACAGAAATGAGTACCCCTATCGCTAATGATGGCTCTCGGTGTGCCAAATCGGGAAAACAGTTTCTTGAGAAACTTGACTACTACCCTAGCATCATTGGTAGGTAAAGCTTCCGCTTTTACCCATTTTGACATGTAATCAACTGCCACTAGGATGTACTTGTTTCCAAACGAACTAGGGAATGGTCCCATGATAACATATATGTTTGAAGCATTTCATCACGTTTAGAAATATTACCTATTCTTTGGCACCTATCACACGAGGTAACATACCTGTTGGCATCTTTAAATAGAGTGGGCCAATAAAAACCTGATTCGAGTATTTTGTGTGCTGTCTTAATACCACTGTAGTGTCCTCCTGATGGTCCCGAATAGCAATGCTCCAAAATTTTGCTCGCTCACATTTTGTAACACATCTTCGAATTATCCGATCCGCACATATGCGAAAAGAAAGGGATCTTCCCAAAAATAATTTTTCACATCAGCAAAGAATCGCTTCTTTTGGTGATGTGTTAATTTCCTTGGCAAGACGTTAGCTGCTAAATAATTCGCAATATTAGCAAACCATGGTACCTCAGAATGTGTTATAGAAAAGAGTTGTTCTTCGGAAACGAATCATTTATTTCACCTTCATCGATTTCTTTGGTGTGTGGATTCTCAAGTCTAGAAAGGTGATCTGTGCCAAGATTCTCGGCTCCTTCTTATCTTGTATTTCTAAGTCGAATTCCTATAAGAGTAGAATCCATCGTATGAGTCTGGGTTTTGCATCAGGTTTGTTTAAAAGATAACGAAGAGCTGAATGGTCAGTGAAAATGACAACTTTAGACAATATTAGATACTGTCTAAATTTATCAAAAGCAAAAACTACGGCTAGCAATTCTTTCTCTGTGGTGGTATAATTTTCTTGTGCGGGTGTTAGTGTTTTGCTAGCGTAGTAAATTGGCTGGAAATGCTTGCCTCTTCGTTGTCCCAGAACTGCACTTACTGCGAAGTCACTTGCATCACACATTAGTTCAAAGGGTAGATTCCAATCAGGTGCAATTATAATTGGAGCATTTATTAGTTTATCCTTAAGGATATTAAATGCATCTAAACATTCCTGATCAAAATTGAAAGGAACATCTTTTTCTAGTAATTTTGTTAAAGGCTTAGCTATTTTAGAAAAATCCTTAATGAATCTTCTATAAAATCCTGCATGTCCTAAAAAGCTTCTAATGGCCTTAACTGAACTGGGAGAAGGTAATCTTTCTATGGTTTCAATCTTTGCTTTATCTACCTCGATCCCTTTACTAGAAATTTTATGTCCTAATACTATTCCTTCTTGTACCATGAAGTGACATTTTTCCCAATTTAAAACAAGGTTTTTTCCTCACATCTCATTAGGACTCATTTTAAATTTTTAAGGCAAAGATGGAAAGAATTACCGTAAACTGAGAAATCATCCATAAATACCTCCATGATATCTTCTACGAGTTCATCAAAGATTGCTAGCATGCAACGCTAAAAAGTAGCAGGAGCATTACATAATCCAAAAGGCATTCTACGATAAGCAAACGTACCGTATGGGCATGTGAACGTTGTCTTCTCTTGATCTTCAGGTGCTATTGGGATTTGGAAATAGCCGGAGAGTCCATCTAGGAAGTAATAGTACATGTGTCCTGATAACCTTTCTAGCATTTGATCAATAAAGGGTAGGGGAAAGTGATCTTTTCTAGTGGCGTCATTTAGTTTCCTGTAATCTATGCAAACTCTCCAACCTGTGACTGTCCTGGTAGGAATTAGTTCATTCTTTTCGTTAGCTACCACGGTCATACCTCCTTTCTTTGGGACAACCTACACAGGACTCACCCACTTGCTGTCAGAAATAGGATAAATTATTCCAGCATCTAGAAGTTTAATTACCTCGGCTTTCAAGACTTCTTTTACGTTGGGGTTTAGACGTCTTTGTGGTTGCACACATGGCTTGTACTCATCTTCCATTAAAATTTTGTGGGTACAAAATGTTGGGCTTATTCCCTTAATGTTAGAGATTTTCCAAGCTATGGCTTTTTATGCTCTCTCAGTACCTGTATCAACTCCTCTTTTTCCTTGGGTTCTAATTCTGAAGAGATAATTACTGGTAACGTAGAGTTTTCCCCAAGGAATGCGTACTCTAGGTGCTTTGGCAGTTGCTTTAATTCTAAATTGGGTGGTTCATCAATAGAGGGTTTTTGTTTGAAATCGTCATCAAATTCGATGCTCTCTTTCTCCGTTTGTTTTGATGGTAATTTTAGCTCAGAAGCTTTATCTTCTTCCACCTCTTCTTGAGTGAGACACACCCCATCGTGTCGCGTGCGAGATTTCTGTAAAGAGTTTTGAACAAGATGGTCATTGGTATCAACAAAATAACATGAATCATCTTGTTCTCTGGAATATTTCATGGCATCATAAATTTGAAAACTAATGTCTTCATCACCTATCCTTAATGCAAGTTTACCATCACATACATCAATAACAGCCCTAGCAGTAGCTAAAAAACGGGGTCCTAGAATTAAGGGGACCTCAATGTCTTCATCCATGTCAAGCACAACAAAATCAACGGGAAAAATAAATTTATCAATTTTTACCAAGACGTCTTCGATAACTCCCTAGGATATTTAATAGATCTATCGGCTAATGAATACTCATCCTAGTGGGTTTTGGTTCCCGAGATCTAGTCGTTTAAACATCTTATAAGGCATTAAATTAATATCGGCACCTAGATCAGCTAATGATTTCTTAACATTTAAACTGCCAATTAAACAAGGAATAGTAAAACTTCCTGGGTCTTTTAATTTGGTTGGTAGCTTATTTTGGAGGATGGCCGAACATTCTTCACTAAGCTCCACCATTGATATTTCTTCAAGCTTCATTTTATTAAATCAGAGAGTTCTTTCAAGAATTTCGCGTGCGTCGAAGATCTGTGAAATAGCTTCAACAAAAGGTAAGTTAATATGTATTTATTTAAAAAGTTCGAGAAACTTACCATATTGGGAGTCTAATCGTTCTTTCTTCAACCTTGCTGGATATGGGATCGGTGGTTTACTTTCTTTATGTACTTGAATTACATCCTCAATTTCCATATCCTGTGTTTTGTCATCTACGGGTGGCATTCTTTTCTCTGGTTCGACTAGCTTCTTTCCGCTTCTTAGTGTAACTGCCTTTACCTGTTCTATTTCTTTAGAGAAAACTGCTGATCGAATTTTGGAAACCATCTCAGTAAGTTGTTTAATTGACTGAATAAATTCCCCAACTTGACTCTCGATCGTTGTGATCGCTGTTTGTTGATTATCTACCGTTGTCTCGCCTTTTGGAAGCGGGCCTCTGCGATGCTATGAATTTGTTCGCGTCTCTTCAAGACTCCGCTTCTTTCCCGTGGATAGGGCTGATTTTGGAAATTTTGAGGAGGTTGTTGTCTTTGATTTCCTTGATTTCCTTGTCCTCCCCACGAAAAATTTCGGTGGTTCCTCCAACCTGAATTATAATTATTACTATATGGGTTATTATTGGATCTGAAATTATTACCTATATAGTTCGTCTGTCGCTCTCTGGTTGGTATGGTGGGTACTCGTGGATTCGCCACGGTTCCTCTCGCCGTCATCTTTCATCACCGGATGTACTGCGAAGAGCACAAACTATCAATCTTTTTATTCATCAACTCTACGATTTGATAGCCCGTTATCTTGCGTCGAGGTTGTAAACTCCTACTGCTTTTGTTGGCCTTGTTCTTGTAACTTGCCACCGATAGTTATTCGTGGACATCTCTTCAATAAACTCGTAGGTCGCTTCGGGAGTTTTATTATTCGGGTTCCACCGTGGTTTGAATCAATTAATTGCCTCGTTGAAGGATTCACACCGTTGTAAAAGTTTGGACTTGGAGCCACAATGGTAATCCGTGGTGTGGGCATCTCCTCAAGAGATCTTTGTATCTCTCCCATGCATCGTATAATGTCTCTAAATCCATCTGCACAAAAGAAGATATATCATTACGTAATTTGGCCGTTTTGGCCGGTGGGAAATATTTTAATAGAAATTTTTCGGTCATTTGTTCCCATGTAGTGATTGACCCTCGTGGTAACGAGTTTAACCAATCGCTTAGCTTTATTTCTTAGTGAAAAGGGAAATAGCCAAGACGTATGGCATCATCGAAACACCATTTATTTTGAAGGTATCACGTAACTCTAAAAAGTTAGCTATATGAGTGTTTGGATCTTCGTCCTGTAAACCATCAAATTGAACAAATTGTTGAATCATTTGAATAGTGTTAGGCTTTAATTCAAAATTATTAGCAGCTATAGCAGGCCTAACAATACTCGATTCTGCCCCTGTTAAATGAGGTTTAGCATAATCATACATAGTACGAGGGGCATTCTGATCCGCCACATCGTTTTCTGGTGGTGGATTATTTTCGTCCATCCCTTCAGTAGGGTTGGATCGGTCTTCTCGCTCTCCTTGGTAATTTAGGGCTCGCCTAATTTCTCTCGCGATTTCTTCGACGGTAGCTTCAATGCCACCGTCAGATTCTAAAGGTCCTCTCGGGTTCCTTCTAGTTATAAACTAGAGGTACCTGCTAGGAAAAGAAAGAAAATTTAGCAAATTTAAAATTAAAACTAAAAATAAAAATAAATTGTGAAAAATAAAAAAATAGTGGCTAAAGTAATAAAAATAAAGTTTTCTTAATATTTTAGTTCCCAAGAACACGCCAAAAAACTTGATCATTGTGTAAATCGAGTTTTAAAATTTATAAAAGAATGATCGAACACGAGACTAACTCGACAACGATTGAGGCAAGTGCACCTATCGAACAAAGAGTATAGCTTAGGCAAGACCGGATTATCGAACCCAAATGAACTAAAAGTACTAATACTCACCGTCTTTTTATTATTTAGCCTTAATATAAAGTGATGGTTGTTAAACTTAAAACTAATCTACTTACTAAGCTAAGACGCAAAGACAAAAAGAAAGAATTCGGGAAATAACTTCTGGAAAACTCAGTTGACTCAAGCGATACCCTTAGGAAAAATCCACCTAGACTTCACTTGTTATTCAACCTTGAACCATATGATTTAATTACTTAGTTTGATCCGTGAGACTCCCTAACGTATATTAAACCCTCTCTCGAGGCGAATAACGTCTAACCCTAAGTTAATTAGTGGAACTCTCGTTCGCTTATAATAACCCCCTAGAATAGCAGTAAATCGATCTGTGGACTCCCATATTAGGTTTTACCCTAATCCGGCAAAATCTCGTCACCCTATCTCTAGGCGTGCGATCAACTCCGCTTAATTATGTTGGATCTACTCTTAGGCAGGGTCTATTCCTCCTCCACCTAAGCACATTAGATTTGGATTAAGTTCACACAATTAAGAACAAACTAAGTTATTATCATATAATTCAAAAATCAAATAACAAGATTCATCATAGGTTTCATCCCTTTCGGGTATCCGAAGGTTTAGTAACCCCCTGAAGGAATTGAAGAGGAGATCCTCCGTCTTGAGTAGAATTTTGGCTTCTTGAGATGGATCAACTGGCTATCTTCGAGTGATTCCCCCAAATCTGACCTTTCCGGCTTGGTTTTGTAGCCTAGCTTTCCACCCCTTTCAGCTGGTACCTAGGGTGTATTTATAGGCTTTTGAAACACGTTTCTTTCTCCCTAAGTATCCTTTCTCGAATGGAATTCCTCTCCTCCACGGCAGAAGCACGGCCATGGCACACGCCCGTGTAAATCGTGGTCAGGCCGTGTTCGACACTATTGAATGAGGCACAACCATGTAAGTCGCGGTCAAGGCCGTGTTCTAGTAGGAATGGTGGCACGGCCGTGTGGCTTGGAGTCCAGGTCATTTTGATTTCGTGGCTTGGCCCAACTTGGTCCGTTTTAAGCCCGTTTCTCGTTCTTTTCGTCATCGGGTGCTTTCCTGAGTATAAGACATGAAAAGAAAGGATTAAGAGCACCCTTTTACATAAATTGGGGCTTAAATCATCCAAAAGCATACTAAATGTGGGTTTAGAATATGTTACTTTTACGGTTTATCAAAGAGAATAAAGTACTTACTGCCATTCAAGGATTCAGTTCTCATTGGGCCACACACATCAGTGTGGACTAATTGCAACTTCTTAGAGGCTCTCTAGGCCTTGTTCAAAGGAAATTGTAGTCTAGCCTACTTTCCTAGCTGACACACTTCACAAACATCCTCGTTTGTGACTGATTTTGTGAAGTTTTCAACCAAGTCTCTTTTGGTCAGCTGAAGTAGAGATTTGTAGTTAACATGGCCCAACCTTTTATGCCACAGCTTAGATTCATCTAATGCAGTAGTGTAGGCACAAACTGAGTTTTTACTCCAATAGACAACAAATCTTCTGTCAGTCATGCTTACTGACATGAGCTTGGATCCACTTGGATCACTAATTAGGCACTTTTTATCCTTAAAAACCACAGAGTAACCCTTTTCAAGCAGCTGAGCTATACTAAGCAGATTTCTATCAATTTTAGGTACTAACAAGACATTAGAAACAAGTTTGGTACCTGTAGAAGTGTCAATCAGCACGTCTCCCTTACCTTCTGTTTTAATGTAGTGTCCATTTCCTACTTTTACTCTTGTGCTGAAGGATCTATCAATGCTTTTGAAAATGGTCTCATCATGTGTCATGTGGTTTGTGCAACCACTGTTTATCAGCCATCCTCTTGTGTTTTTTCTTTTGGTGGCTGAACAAGAGACAGCAAAGACTTGTTCTTCTTGATCACAACCTTCTTTTGCCACTTGAGCTTTAACTTTAGGCTGTTGAGGCTGATTTTTCTTCTACTTGCCTTTATTTCTGCAAACTTTGTCAACATGACCCATCTGTTTACAGATTTTGCACTGAACATCAGGTTTGAACAAGCAATTTGCCTCTGGATGGCTAAGCCTTCTACAATGTGAGCAAGGTGGATATCTTCTTCTTGCTCCATCTCTTCTAGGCTTATCTGACCAAGTCTTCTTCCCTTTATAGCTAGAGGAGCTCGAGGTTGGTTTGCTCTTGGCTTGGAAGGCACCTTCTTGATGCTCTTCCTGTCTGCTGGCTCTTCTTTGTTCCTGAGCATAAAGAGCATTGATTAGCTCAGTCAAAGAGATGCTCGACAGATCTCTTGAGTCTTCCAATGAGGAGATTTTAGCTTTATATCCTTCAGGTAAGGTTGAAATAACCTTTTCTACTATTCTAGCTTTACTAAACTGGTCTCCAAGCAATCTAATGCTGTTCACAACAGACATGATCCTGTCTGAGTACTGCTTAACTGTTTCTGCTTCCTTCATCTTCAAATTTTCAAAGTCCCTTCTTAAATTCAAGAGTTGTTGCTACCTTGTTCTTTCAGTTCATTGAAACTCCTTCTTAAGCCTATCCCATGCTTGTTTTGGAGACTCACAGGCCATAATCCTTGTGAAAATCAAATCTGGCACACTATTTTGAAGACAGGACATTGCCTTGTATCTCTTGGCTTTGTCATCAGAGTGCTGTCCGATTTGAGCCACCGTGGGGTTGGCTCTCAAATGTGGTGGTTCTACATCAACATTAACAACCTCCCACAAGTCGAATGCCTGCAGGTAGGTCTTTATCTTCACTACCCAGATATGGTAGCCTTCACCATTGAACACTGGTGGTGTTGCTGGAGAGAAACTAGATGAAGACATTGCTTTAGAGGATTGAAGAGAGTGAGGTCCACTAAGAAATCAACTCTTGATACCAATTGTTGGAACTAAGAAAACAAAATATGAAACTTTGACAGAAACTTAAGCAATAAGCTTCAATTTCTTACTGATCAAACAAGAGAATCGGCTATAGTTTTGTGAACTTAAAAGTGCTTAAGTAAAACCAGAAAATGAAGAAGAATTTGAAAGATTTTCATTACATTGAATAAAGGCATAAAGCCATTACTTATACCAGACATTTAGCTAGCCAAAATGATGAAAAAAGCTACCTAAACATTTACCTAACTCCACTAAGTAGCATAGAAACTTGATAAACATAACTTGTACACTTGGTAAAGCTTATTTATCAATCTATCAGCATCTAATTACATCAAACATGCTAACAACTTAGTTCATATCTAACTAAGTAACAAAACATCCAATTGAAGTAACAAAACATCTGCATGATCTTCAGCAGCAACTTGCATGGCTCGGGGCAGCTTGGTCTGCTTCATGGTTTGCATGTAAGCCAGCTTCAACAGGTTCGAGGTGGATTATTAAGTGTCCCAATAAAGAGCTATTAAAGGCTAGCATGATATTTTTTGTTTCCGTCATTAGTATTGGGAAGAGAATGATCTTGTCCCTTAGGGGTTGAAATGCTTTGGTTTGATTGTATCTCCTAGGAGAAATTCAAAGTAAAACCCAAGACAATATGAGAGAGAGTCGAAACTCCACAGAAACAAAACCACAAACTATATGGGAGCTACATCACATAGCATGGCCAAAAGCACCCAACGTATGTGTACCCATTGTATAGTGAAAATCATACCATAATCATATGTACATCCAAAAAGCAACATGGTGAAAAGTCAAAGCTATAGGAAGTAAATAGAGCTAGAATTGGGAGAAGTTGCAAGGAGTTGAAAGAAACTAACATAGCATATGCATAGTAAAATCAACATGAAAGAAATTTTAAGAATTTTTAAGAAGCTAACATATATTTTCACCTAAAAACAATATAAAATAGGTTGTAGGAAGCTGTAAAACCAATATCACATATGTGCACTCAACATGTGCACCTAAACATAGTATGAATGTGGGAGAATATAACAACATGAGATTGCGCCCAAAACAGTATGGAAGAGAGTCGAAGCTCCACGGAGTAAAACCCAATGCAAATAGGAGAGATTGCATCCGAAACAATGTAGTAAAGAGTTGTAGCTCCCTAAAGGTAAAAACACAAAACAGCATAATGTAAGTAGAACCCAAAAACAACATAAGAGAGGAACTACCGCAACAAAGAAGTAACTAAAAACAATATGAAGGCATGAAGAATGAAGAAGAATGCTTGCATAATAGATACCAGTACCAAATAGTAATGTGAAAAGACATCAAAATAATGGATGTGCAAGGTAGAGTTATAAAGGCTACAGAGCGAGATTCGTAGAGTCGAAAGAAACCAAAATAACACATTGTAAAAGTAAAGTTGCAAAAGTTGTAGAGCTGGATCTACAAAGTAAAGCTATAGAGATCAAGAAGATGAATCTCAAAATACTATGACAACATGAGGGAGAGCCGGAGTAAAACTTCCTAATGGGGACAACTTTTATACCATATCAATAAAGCTCCAATTGTCAACTTGGTACAAATAAGACCACGATAGTGACCTGCCAATAGAGAAATAACCCTAACGATTAAGCATAAAGGATAGGTATTAAACCCCTTATGGGGATCATCTTTTTCCTCTCATATTCGTTGTTCTCAACAATAAATATCTCTTACTTTCTCCATTACAATGATTTTCTTTTCACTTAAACATTAAAAAATGTATCAAAATACAAGCTATAATGCTCTTGTAGCTTACTTTATTTTGCAAAAACTCAAGCATTTGAGTTCATCTCCAGACTTGACCCATCACCAAAATAAATAAAAACAAATTCAGTCGGGATCAATCTAATAACCCAAATTATTATTAAAAGAATAAATATTAAAAAATATTAATTATTAAATAATAATTTGGCGGGTCTAAATCCATAAAATACTTGTCCAAGACACAGCTATGACTAGCTCTCGTGCACTTTCAGGTTTGCCTTTGTATTTCAGGTCCGAGTTAATCAAAGCATTGTATCGGGAAGGAGCTTATTAGTGTAGAATTTGAGTTAAAATATTCTGGTAATTCCACCATCTGACCATTGATTCTTTCTCTCGCAAAGTACAAATGAGAAACTACGCAGCATTATGATAAAGAAATATAGAAACTGGCAACTTAATTAATAATTTAACCCAGCCCTAACCCCTTGCTAACCTAAGCGATAACACTGCTGCATACACCTAGACTTCCAATGTGAATTGCTCTATCAATTCCCTGGCGCGCGTGCATTGACATTTCACATATTAAATGCACCAAATCATGTACTATATATTTGATTCAAAAATGCTACCTTCTCTGATATCTGATGCACCCATCTGCAGAAATATGCTCTTACACACCCACCCAAAACCGACCAAAAAGCCTTATCTTTTCAAATATGAAATTATATTTTATTGAGCCACCTTTTTTCCTCATAGAAAGTATTTGTTCTATATATTCTTCCTATCTATATAAGCATGCATGCGTTCAACACATATTATGTAAGTACTTTTCTTTACAACAGCTCAAGGTAGATGAAATATCTTCCTTTCACATTAAAACTTAATGTTTTCCTGGTTCCTGTATTGTTTTCATGTTTATCTTTTTTTGGATGATTTCTTGGGGGCAATTTCTTCAAATTTTGTTTTTTTGTTTTTATACAGGACAAACTTCACTTGCCAAGACTGACGTTAGCAATGGTTTTCTTTTTGGGGGTTGATGATCACAGTTTTAAAGAGGACGGTTAGTGGGCACTACCAGGTTGTTCACAAAGTGATATTAAGCTGAGGTTTGATCCAACTTTGTCTTATATTCGTCACTCGTTGGTTTCTTTTGGCAAAGCTAATAACCAGAGTGGCGGCTTCCTGGATTTGGTATGTACTATCTTTTATCTGTTGATGAAACTCTATAAAATAAAGTGATCACAAACTGCTTTAGAACCTTTCAGTTATGTCATGTTGTTTTGCTTTGGCTCAGAAAAAAGTTTCATCCATGGATGGCTTGGGATGGGATGGCTCAGAAATTGAAGCAAAATCGTTGCCTGTGTGGAACAATCAGCGAAATGATATGGAAGATAGTTATTTCTTAATTCCCAACTCTTCAAATTCTTTCATGTATGGTGGCAAGATGGATGATCTGCCAGAAGATATATTCTATCAAATTCAAGAACTGCAAAAATCTGGCAACTTGGAGGATGCTTTACAACAAGGGCTTTGCTCTTCTCCTTTGATGAGTAGAGCTTATGGTTTTAGCACGTTAAATGGTTCGGTTTCTGATATTGGCATGCCGGTTCACTCACAAGGCATCAATGGTGGTGATGCTACAACAACAGGCTCTCTTGAGTCCCTTGATTGCTTGATCTCTGCTACTAATAGCAACACTGATACATCAGTTGAAGATGATGGGATTTCCATGATTTTCTCTGATTGTAAGAATTTATGGAATTTTGCTGCTAGCAGTGCAGTTTCATCAGGGTCTGAAAACAATGGCTCAAATACGGGAAGAAATGAGCACGATGAAATAGTGTCCCAGAGTTCTTCAGATCGATGCATCAATAATGGAAATCTATCACAAACAAAGTCTAGTAATTCTTCAAAGAGAAAAAATGACCAGACTGAGCTAACATTTGGTCCAAATTGTGGTTACTTCAATCTTCTTCATACTGACCTTTCTGCAACAGAAGGTGGCTTTAAGCTCATCCCTGACAACCCACCGAAAGCAAAGAAAATCAGATCGGAAAAGCATTCGAGCTCATCGAATATCAACTTTCAACAGCCTGCAAGTTCATCAGTTTCTTCTTCCATTGAAGAACCTGATCCAGAGGCCATTGCACAAATGAAAGAGATGATTTATCGAGCTGCAGCGTTCAGGCCTGTGAACTTAGGCTTGGAAGTGGTGGAGAAACCAAAGAGGAAGAACGTGAGGATATCAACCGATCCACAAACTGTTGCAGCAAGGCAAAGGAGGGAGAGGATAAGTGAGAGAATTAGGGTTCTGCAGAAGCTGGTTCCTGGTGGGAGCAAGATGGATACTGCATCAATGCTTGATGAGGCTGCAAATTATCTAAAGTTCCTTAGGTCCCAAGTCAAGGCACTAGAAAACCTAGGCAACAAGCTTGACACAATGAATGCTCCTCCTCCTTCAAACATTGCTTTCAACCACTCTCTCCCCATGCAAACACATAGCTTTCCACTCCTAAACCCTAATGATCATATTCACCATTCCCAGAGTTGAAAAAAAATATTGCACCATCTTTTCATCTTCATAATGATTAACATGTCCCAGTCTCAGAACAACTATATTAGAAAAAATCCAGGGTCATCATCATTTTCATCATTACATTTTATCCTCTGTTATCTAGTGTTAGAAAAATATATATATCTTCCTAATGAAAGATTTCATGATTATCACCATCATTGTATGCACCACCCAAGAGCAGAAAGGGAGCTTAGTTCTTGACAACCTTTTTTTCATAAGAAAAAGGCTCAGCAATTATAGCACTTATGATTAAGATCAAAGGCCAGAAAAGTGATTCTGATCATCACTTTACTAGTCTAGTTTAATATAATTTGTTTAATGTATTCTCAGTACTTGTAAAAGCTTTTTCTTTTTCATGGAGATACTTTATATATGTTGGTTTTTTCTTTAATCTGTAGTACTTTGTTTAGCTAACCAAAGCAAAGAAAAACATTCTCTAAAAAAAATCTGTCTGCAGCCAGTGGTTTGGTCTCCTTGATTCAATCCAAAGCGTGCTCTTGAAAACCACCCCGGAATCTAATTGCTCAGCACATGTTTATACTTCTTTTTTGGCAGGTCTATTTGTGATTATTCAACTCCCACTTCTGTTTTATACTTTATACAATCCCTAGGATCATCCAACTAATAATGCCTTCATTATGATGGTGATGATGATGGTGATGTGGGGTTTTGATAAGTTTTTAAATACTTCAGCCTTTTCTTATAAAAGTGGGGGGGAAAGTTGGGTTTTGATTGGATCAAATGGGAGGGGGTTGTGGTTTGGAAGTAGATGCTAAATTTAGACAATCTGTTGAGAAAGTAGCCCATATCTGAGGCTGGGGTTTTTGGTATTTTGTTCGTCATTCAAACTGACCACATTCCATAAGTTTCAAAATAACCAATTTGCATGTGCATTAGCATATTTGGAGTTCAAGTTGGGACAATTGACTTTGTGTTGAGGCCTTGTGGTTGTAGCTGTTACATTGGTGTCGTGTGGACAGCTATATGTTTGCCTTTACGTGCTGCTGCGGGCTGACTAGTGACTCTTAGTGTAATGAAGGGAAATGTTATTAACTGCGGGAACAGATAGCTACACTGTTCTATTTTTATTGGCTATCCAAATACGATTGAATACGACTACATGCATGTATTTCGTATAGTTGGAAGAATATGTTTTATATTAATATCTTCATACATTTATTACAAAGAAATATCATATAAAAATATTTTAGTGTTATGAGGACTCGGCCCTCAAGTATATTATTGTGGTAAATATATTTACACCCTTATAGGTTTTAAATATTACATCACCGCTTATTTATGAGAAAAATCCTATAAACATACAAGGCAACTTAATTTTTTTTTTATACAAAATCTATTTATACTCAATCCCTTTCCATCTTTATATCTCAAACCTTGTTTTTTTAATCGTTGCAATAACAATAATATTAATTGAATTAAAACTGAATCAATAGTAGTACTTATATCGTGATAATAGAAGAAATAACTCAAAAAATCTTTAAAGTCTCCATTAATTACACCTTGATTGAGAAACAAAATACATCGTATAAGAAGCCTATTTGAAGGGTGCAAACCACCCGGATTTATAAGGTTAGGGACTTGAGGTTAATGAAAAAAAATTGTTTTAAAGGCTAGAACCTGAAGTGGCTGAGATGCAAATTCTTGAATTTGGGACTCAGTTATGGAATTAAATTTCACTATGTTTATTCATTAACATGTACATTTTTTACAGAAAAGAAGAGCAAATTTGATATTCATTATTTCAACCAAGTAATGCAACAATTAAAAAACTATGGACCAAAAATATAAAACAAAATTGAATTATTATAAGTTACAGTACTTAGAATTTTTATCATGAAATAAAATAGAGAATCACATATATCCCATAGGTGAAGGCTATCATTCAACAAAGCTCCAATAGGCAAACACATTCAATATGGGGAGTATGAGGGAACATGTCTACTGGCTGTATGCTTTTTAACTTGTAACATCCTTTGATATTTTGCTTCATCTGCATCAAATTGAGGTTTTCCAAATGGTTCATATGATAGATTAGTAGATTTTCAACAATGGAGATGAAAGATATACCATACATACCACACCATGGCAAAGGTAATCAATGTCACGAGCACAAGTCGCGGGATTGCATGATACATAAACAATTTTTGGAGCCTTAAGCTTTAGCAGAAATTTTATTAACTTCATGTGCATACCGGGTCTATTTGGATCTGCAAATCAAGTTGAAAACTTCAACATCAACATAGGATAGATGCAGATAAATTTCCTCGGATAAAATTATGTTCAAGATTTTGTATTACCTTTCTCTAAACAATATGACCAATAATTTCACCAGTTCCAACCCCAATTTTCACTCACCTTGCAAAGCTATCAGGCATCACACGCATACACACACACCCCTATAATAATACTTCAAACACTATTTAAAATAGCAAGTAAAGCTACATATACAAGGTTTCTAATAGGAGGATAACCTGAAATAACGATATCTGGCTTTGGAAAATGCTTGCCAAAATTTTCATCAATTTTATTAAGATCTCCTTGAACGAATGTAGTATTACTTATTCCATTCAGCTTGGCATTTCTATGAGCATCTGCAACAGCTTGAGCAACAACTTCATAACCATAAACATGTTTAGCCCTGAAAAATATAAATTATTATGGCAAAGTATGATATTTGTATGACATCTCACTACATGAGTATATAAGACCAATTAATACAAGTCGAGAAGGGAATACTTTTTTGCAAGTGTTAGGCCAATGGTTCCTGTCCCACAAAATAAGTCTAGGACAATTTCGGAGGCATCTCCTCTCAGGCCAGCACAATCTTCAATTAGTTTATACAGAACCTCAGCCTAACAATGTAAAATCATTTCAAATTAAAGTTATAACTCATGAACAGTAATCATGAAAGAAAACAACAAAAAATCCAAGTAATAAATACAGTTAAAGAAGCACAACATATGAAGGCATATAATATCAGTCTAAATACATACCTGATGAGTATTTGTCTGGAAAAAGGAGTTTGCAGAAATTTGAAATGTTAAACCTCTCAGACTTTCGGTGATTGTAGATTTCCCATACAATGTATACTCCTCCTCGCCAACAGATGTGTTACCGACCGAAGTATTTACATTATTCATAATACTAACCTAAAAAGCATCAGGCAACAAACAGAAAACCACAAAATTTTGTCAATAAAAAATTTAATAAGATCATGCTAAGCAACACACTTTCTCTAATGAAGAATTACATTCAAAGGATATCATGACCAATTTAAAGATGAGTTTCAAAAAAAAAAATCAATAGGAAAGATGGAAGAGCATAAAGATATACAAATAAAAGTCGCCTGAGGGGAAAAAAAAGAGTCTACTCAGAATCCAAGAACAATCAAGAGAAACATTTTAATGTGTTCTGTACATTTCTCACAATAGAAGGAAAAAAATTAGGGAGAAACTTAGGATTATAAGCAAATGCTAGCATGTAAACAGTCCATCTTTAAGATTTTCAAGCAAAACCATAAGCAAAAGACAATGAGGATTGCAAATTTGATTGGGAATAAAGCATAAAACTTTTACTTCAAGTACCTAATCAGTAAGTAGACATTTTGAGTTTTTGTCCAACTGAAGGGGAGAAAAACCGTGATTGAGAATGCTGGCTTTGACATCGTAAAACTTTTTTCTTTGATCATATCATTTGATGCAAAGAGATTTATGAAGCCTCATTTTGCATCAATTATTAGCTTAGATTTCCAGTCAGTCAAACCAATCCACCCTGGAATCTAAGAATGAAACTAAAGAAGCTGGGGAGATATAAAGCTCACTCTATCAGATAACTGGTCTTGTGGAGTTTAATCAGATTTGGGGTCACTCAATTTTCATCCAATACAAGAACCAAGCCACGGATAAAAATTGGGTGGCCTGAGTAGGTTAAAAGCAAATCTCAACATATAAACAAAATAAAGCAAATCCACATTTACAAAATTAGCATAATTAACACCTACCACTTCAGGAATAGCTGAAATTTTCTCAACCAGGGGTTTCAGCATCTCTGGCTTGTAAGATGAGGTGACAAAGCTAACCATAAGTTCAGGGAGATCAGTCTTCATGTCCCTGAAACACAAATCATAATTTTGGAATATGAAGGTAACACAGAGAAAAAATTATAATTAAAGATCCATGAACTTAGAGAAAACATATATTCAAACCATTTGATTATTTTCTTACGATAAATGACATCATTTGATAACATGATTGCATGAATAAGCCAAAAGACCAGAAGTTGCCTACTAAGTACCAAATTTGCACATACTAGAACCATATAAATAGTGATAGTTCCTCCAGTCACCGATTCCTTTCTTAGTCCACAAACCCACAAATCTCTCCTTTTATGGTAAAATCTTGAAGAACTCCTTCTAAGAACACATACAAGTTCACCTCTTAAGTCTTAACCAAACGAGAGGGGAAAGAGATATCCAGAAGACAAGCATAATAAGTTTAGTCAACTAATGAATACTTGAAACTAATCTATGAATAATTGAATATACTAATTTACTGAATTGATCCATCAGTATTTTATTTGGATTTAATAAGAAAACTCCCACCAGGATCTCCCCACTTCTATCACTCTTGTTCCACTGATCTTTTACTTTTCAGTTTCTAATTTCCAGATAGTCTAACAGAATATCTTAGCCTATTAGTCAAAAATGGTTAAATACAATGCAACTAACAAGAAAATGTACTTAGTTTTTGCAATACTAGTGTCTAATATGTGTAGTCATAAAGAAACACATCATGCTTAAATATGAAAACATAAGCGGTAGCAGATTAAACAATAAAATAAAAGTACCTTCCAGTTCTCAGAACTAGATGTTTAAGAAATCCAGTATGGGAGTGAACATTGTATGGAGAAAGACCTAGTTCTGGATCTTTCCAATTGTCTTGGACAGTTGCAAGGATCTACATATCTAAAATTAAGTATATCATATAACAAAACTAAGAAGATAGCTTATGTGCATTATGTGCCTTAAAGAACAAACAGTGCTAAGTAATAAGAGGAAAACAGAACACACACCTTGTTTGCAGGCTCACTTTGTAATAAACATTTGTCCACATTTAGTATCTTATCAAAATAGCCAGGAGCATGCAATCCTAGTGCATAATTGTCATTACCATCTAGTTTCTCATGTAATAATTCCTTGGGTAACCATTTCTGAGTTCCAAATGAGAACTCCATCTGCAGAAGCAGGAAAGTAGCAGCTGAGAATGTATCATATGCACAAATTTATTTGGCCAAAAGAAACTGTAAATTATTAGCACTAAGTTATATGGTCAATACAAATGAATGTAACTGATCTCTATTTTCCTTTAACAGAAGCTGAAATAAAATAAAAGAACCCCAAAAATATTTGGAAAAACAGTATGTATACAAGATGCAAGAACTTTTTTCTTTCTCACAAACTTTCCTTGGCTCTAGTCATAAGGTGTAGATTACAATGTCATGACTACATAGTAATGCAAGTGTTCCCATTGTTGTCTACCTCATTCATTAAACAAGTGCAATTTTCTCTATATGCAACCCAACACATCAAAACTACCTCACTGGAGTTAAGGAAAACGAAACTAAACAAAAAAAAGTGCATGGGTTCTTACAAATCCAAAAACTATAAGATACTTCAAAACGGATCCCAAGTGACAGAAGTCCCAATACAAATCAGATGATTAAATTCACAAAAAATGCAGACCACACCAACTACTTGACAATATGCTTTTAAGAAGCTAGCTAGAGATATAAATATCCCCATTTTAGCATAGAATAGAACTAAGCCTTACTAAGCTCTAAATATCACACTAACCTTATTCCGATAATGAAATTGTACATCACAGGGAACTATGGGCTTCATAATACATTCGAAATCCGGATTTTTATCAGAAAACTTCCCAACATGGATGACAAATTCACGTACTTGTTGCTCCTTAGCTCGGAGCTGAGCCTCATAAGACAGGTTTTGTGTTTTACAACCTCCACAATATGATGCATACTCACAGGGGGCATCTACTAAGTCCCTGTGAGGAGATAATGTCTTCAACTTTGTAACCTGTATATTAACAAAATAAAACATCATATAATTGATGAAGCACCAACTCTCCATAAACAATTATCTAAACCCATTTAACTCATTTCAGCAAAATTTAACCCGACCACATTACTCTAACGCCTTTCACAATGCCATAAACCAGTTTAGAGGAAAATACACAAACAGAGTTCATGAACAAATGTGAAATGCTTCAGATTACACAAACAATTATTTTGTGGAGATTACTCTCTTCAAGACATTAACTCAAAATTTGAAATTTGTAGCTAAAACAAAGATGATAACTTGATTTGCTTATTGTTGAATCTCGTGAATAGCCAATCATAGATAATGAACTCAAATTAATATTCAATTTACCTCAGCGTATCTTCAAATTAAACAAACGAATTAAAAGGACAAGATGGTGGCTATGGTGAGAATTCATATCATTTACCTCAGCGTAACTTCCTTTCTTACGACTAACACGGCCAATGAAACGTTCTCCAGGAAGTGCATTGTCACACAACAAAACAAACCCAGAATCTGCCACCTTGCAAACACCTTTGCCTTTAAATGCCAAGCTTTCACATTCGAGCTCCAAGACTTGGTTTTTCTTTGGAAAGAAAGCTTGTGACTTGCTGTTGGTGGTCTTTTTGGTGTGGTCAGTATCGTTGTTGTTGTCAGGGTAGGTTAGGAGTGGGTCTTGACTGGAAAACGCGAGAGAGGTTGTGCAGCGGATTTTGCGGAGCCATGGCCGAGTTAAAGTGAGGTGTCTTAAGGCATGGCTTGGGATGGTGGCCATTTTAGGGGTTTTGGGTTTACGAAGATGGAGATAAATATAGAGATAAGGTCTCACATAGTATGTACTGTCCCGGACCGAGCTAATTAAAATTTAAGTAGGTTTTTTTAAGTTGAAACTCGGTTGAATCTAAAATTTTGTTTGTTTTAAAATTTGAGTACAATCCAATCCGATTTGTCTGTACTAAAAAGTTTATATTATTTTTATACAATAATAAATTTTAAAAATTTTATATATTAAATAAATAAATATTTTTCAACAAATAAAAAAATATATACTTAAATAACATTAAATAAGTGCAACTTAACAAATAATTATCTTTAGTTTCTTTTTTACAAATCCCAAAACTTGACCAATTTAGAAAATGAACATTATTTTTTATCCAAATCCATTTTTTTAACCTATATTTTTACACAAATCATTTTATTTTCCAGCATAATTTACCATTAACGAATCTAGTAAAAAAGATAACACAATAAAAAACAACACGATTACTAAAATATAAGATGTAGCTTTTTTATATATTTAAAACAAGACATCGTAAATTTATAATTGATTTTAATAGTTCAATGTAAAGACATGTAATATCCATGTTATGTCTTTTTTTTTTCTTAATCATTGCAAGTTTTGGTATAATAAACATTGTCGAAACCATTTTAAAAATCGGGTTTTGAAAACGGGGATCGACTTTAAAAAACGAAAATGGGAGTCGCCACCAATCCCATTTTACTTAGGTGTGATTGGATCACCTTGTAAAACGTTTCAATTTAAAACATTTGGTTTTGGTCTACGAAAAACGAGAAAACGGGTTCGGGAGTCGGTTACGTATGAGGAAGGATTAGCACCCTCATAACGTCCAAAATTGGTACCTAATCGATAAAATCATGTCCGAATGTTGAAAATAAAGAAAATTAGAAAATATGATCATTTTATTAGAAAGAAAATCAGGACTTACTTATCACAAAGAAATAAAATACTTTACCCAGTAAGTTAGGGTATAGCGCCTCATGACTTTGAAATTAAGCTCGTCTTTATTTTAGAAAATTCCTACCTCAAGACGCAAAACGTCGAACCCAGTAAGTTAGGGCACAATGTTTTGAATTCTCAAGAATAGGTTTTTTTTATTTAAAACTTAAGATTTCTTTATTCCAAAGGAATATAAACATCACATCCAGTACGTTAGGACACGACATTTTTTAAAACCCTCGTAATTAAAGTCATCTCATGATTTATAAAACTTGTTAAAAGGTATTTAGTTATTTAGCCAAACGAAAAATCGCAACCCAGTACGTTAGGGCACTATTTCCCGAATTTCTAAATACCAAAATATTGCCTTATTTTAAAAGCTTTTAAGAATATAATGGTTTTGCAAAAATGAACTTTTATTTTAAACAATAATCATGCAACAACATTGCATTTATCGAACATAAATATTAAAAGCAATTATAATACATTAACATTTAATATAGACAACTAAAATAACTACATTAGGGTAATCATAAAATAATAAAGAAAAGGGCATTATTTAAACAAATAAAATAAATAAAACAACATACATAAAATGATCAAAAATACTAAATAAATATGAATTTTTCATACAAGATGAAATAATTAATAAAAGAAGACATAAAATGAATAATTAAACAATGTATAAAAAAATTTTAAAATATATATAGCATTATAATTAATATAAAAATAATATGTAATAAAAAATTATATTAAATGAAAATATATATATATATGTAGTACATTAATTATAGAATTATATACATAATATAAACAATATAAATAAGATAGATTAGATAATATAAATAAATTCTATATAAAATAAAGCTTTAGAAATAATATATAATATAATACTATATAGTATATATTAAAAATAATTAATAAATAATATATTAATAATAAAAAATAATATTAAACCACATAAAATGAATAATAATTAAACATATAAAAATATATATAAAAACTTATATTATGAATAAATTAATATACAAGTAATAAAAAAATATTTAATATGATAAAACATTTAATATAATAATAAAATAATTTAAATAAAAAAATAAAAAAAGAAAGAAAGAAAGAAATCAGGATCAAATAACAATAAAAATAAATAAAAAGGGGTTAAAATAGCAATTAAAGCAAATATAGAAGGACTAAATTTAAATGCGCGTTAAATTACAGGGATTAATACGGAAATTAAGTCTTTTTTCAAAACGACTTCATTCAGCTTTTCAGCCTTTAAAGCAGCCGGGAATTAAATTGAATCAAAATGGAAATTTTAGGGTTAATTTAAAATAAATGAAAAGTTGATTTGAACTAAATAAAAAATAATAAAAATTGTGGAGGGACCGAAATGGTAATTAGACCTTTCAATGAAAACGCGCGGATCCTTCCTCGGGTTTCCGGGTCAACGCGCGGATCTAGCTTTTTAAACGACGCCGTTTCCCTTTTATTATATAAATCAAAGTTCGGCCTAAAAAACCATTTTAAACACTTCAAAAAAAAAAAAAACAAATGAGAGGTCTTTAAACTCTCTCCAGTCTCCGACTTAGGGCCAGAATCCGGCCGTGGCTCCGTCACACGCGTCGTCATACGCACCGCCTCAGACGGTGGTCGGAGGGTCAGATCTCTCCGTTCTGAAGGTATTTTTCTCGCCTTTCTACTTTTTGCGTGCTATATTTCGTGTATAAAATATGCATAAATCGAAAAAAAAACGAATCGAGGAAAAAAAATAGAGAATCACCTCTGTTTTTTTAAAAAAAATCCTTGTGTTTTTATTTCTGTATTTTTTCTATGTGTATCGTCCTCTCCTCTCTGTTTACAAATCTTGGGTTTTATAACCCGAACGAAAAACAAAAATAAAGGAAATATATTTGTTGTGATTTGCTTCATTTCTCGTGTAGGTGAAGAGCGGCGGAGAATCTGGAGCGAGGGACTTCCGCACGTTGATGACGGCGCGACTGGTGGGATCCTGCTGGGGCGCGAAGGCTTGCGGTGCCAGGCTGGGGTGTTGCGGCGCGAAGGCTGGACTCCTGCTCGCGAACGGCGCCTAGGGTTTTCCAGAAAACCCTAGGTCTCTGACTTGGTTTGGTGTTGGGCCCTTTTGGGCCATATCTGTTATTGGGTCTGGGTGGGTAGGTTAGGTCTGTTTAAGTTTAGGTAATTGGGTAGTCTGCTGTTTGAGTTTTTGGGCTAAGGGTTTAGTTTATTTTTGGTTTTTATTCTGTTTTAATAGGCCCGGGCAAAATTGTGCTTTTACAAACATTATACCAGATTATTTTTCTTATTGTTTATATGATTTTGGGTTTTTTACCTAAATAATATAAAAAAATTAATTACAAAAAAAATGAAAAACAAATTAATTATAAAAATAGACATTTGTTACAGTGTTCTGATGACTTAAAATATTCAGAGACTTCATATGTAAATTTACTGTTTTAATTGGGAGCCGAAAAAAAACTTTAAGGTGCCGCCTGACAGTGTCGCGGCACCAAGCTTTCAAATGGGTAAATTACCTCATAAATCCCCCTTATTTATTATTTTCTTTTATTCCTTTTTAACATAAAAAATACAGAGGCCTCTTATCAATTAGTCGAAAAAAAATTTCTACCAAAAAAAATTTTATAAGAAAAAGTCGATTTCAACTGGAAATAAATTTTATTTATTTTTTTAAAAATATTATAATTTTATTATCAATTTGATTTATGGACACGATATAAAATTATAATTATAAAAGCTCTAGAAAAATCTTATTATTTTACAAATTATAATTATTAGTTAATTTTATAGTTTTTAAATATAATGTGACTGAAAGAAAACTACTATGAATACTGTTAACTGTTATGTCAGACATTATTTGAACAAAAAAAATATTTTCTGAAAAATAAGTAAAATTTATTTCCAGTTGAAATCAACTTTTTTACAAAAATACTTTTTGGTAGAAAAAACTTTTTGAACTAATTGATAAGAGGCCTCTTTATTTTTTATGTTAAAATGGGAATAATAGAAAATAATAAACAAAGGGGGTTTATGAAGCAATTTGCCCTTTCTAAGTGTGACGGCACCTTAAAACGGTAAAATTTCATATCAAGTCCTTAAATATTTTAGGTCATCACATTTCAGTTTGGTGCTGCTAATTTGTCAAGCGGCACCGTCAAAACACTGTAATAAATATATATTTTCATAATTAATATGTTTTTTATATTTTTTTGTAATTAATTATTTTTTATATTATTTGAATAAAAAATCCTATGATTTTACAAAAAGAAATTGTTTTATATAAATTTCGACAAACTCAAACTAAAACTCATTATATCTGTTGTATAGTAATATAATTATTGACTATTTTTAGGATAAATTGATTGTAAAAATTGGAATTAATATGACATTATTTTATAATAAAAAATTCCCATCATTTCAAATAAATTAGTAGTAGAAAGAAAATATGAAAAGTTTGAAAAATGAAATGATATATTAAACGATTTTGGACTATAAAAAGGCCAACCCAATTTGTGTTTTGAGCTGCGGGCTTCTATTTAAGGGCCCAAACCAATTTCTAAAACGGTTCAGATTTGTTCTCTAATAAATACCAGATAAAGAAACCCTAACCCTAAATTCCTCCAAAAGTCGCCATCCTCTTACCACCTGTAATCAGAGTCCAGTTAGAGAAGCGACGACAATCACAAATGGGTAAACCCTCAGCTTCCGATATGATCTTATTGCCAATTCTTATATTTAACTTAATTTGATTTTTTATCTATGAGTGTGATTGGCGTACAGGTAAGGTTCACGGATCGTTGGCACGTGCCGGGAAAGTGAGAGGGCAAACTCCAAAGGTAGCCAAGCAAGACAAGAAGAAGAAGCCCAGAGGTCGTGCCTATAAGCGGATGCAATACAATCGCCGTTTCGTCACTGCCGGTTAGCTCATCTCTTTTCCTTGTTTATCTTTTGTTGTTTATATATATTACGAGTATTGCTCAAGTAAAATGAAGAAGTAGTAATCAGTTATCCCATTCCTTTTTTAAAAAAATTGGTTATGTGAAAGAAAGTGAATTATGTTTACAGTTATAGTCTGCGGTCATTTTAGTGTTGAAATTATGTTGTTAATTGGTTTTGGATTTTGTTTCACAATTGGATTTAAGCCAAATGTAACGTGACCACGGATTTATCAGTATCTTACTTTATCTGCAACATATATGTAGTTGATAATCGTTTGGTTCGGCATATTCAGAAAGTCCGGTTCAATGAGTACTTTACATTGTAGCTCTAATTACAGTGAATCATTTTAATGATGAATTTGCTGTTTTCTTGGACCAACTGTTACTGTCAGTTCTTGTCTGCTCACCCTATTTAGTTCCTTCTCCTTGGGTTAGATTAAGTTTCATCGAACCTTCATTATTTGTGATTTGTTCTACCTATTCTCATGAATGAATTTTACTCTCAGACAAGGTGAATATGGTGCCTTGACCATGTTACTTTTTACTAGGAGTTATCAGTTTTATTTGCTTATGGTCTTTTGTTTATTTATTTATCTTCTTAAATTCTTTTGAGAATTGATTTGTTGAAGAAGGTTTATTCTTGTGTTTCATCCTGAAATTTTGCACATTGAGCATGTAATGGACTGTTTTATTGGTTTGGTGTTTGCAGTTGTTGGCTTTGGGAAGAAGCGCGGACCCAACTCGTCAGAGAAGTGAGGCCGGACATGTAGGAGTCTTACATTATATTGATAATTTTCTAGCTTCATTAGCATTACATTGTTATGATTTAGTTTGGAGTCTTTCTTTGCTTTAAGAAAACTATAACATCGGTGTCTGTTGTTTTGAAATATTTACTAAGGCCCTCCATTTCTGATCCTTTACATTGTTTTTTCTATTTTCTTTCCTGCACTATCATTAGATGATTTATTTACCTCTAATAAGGAATATGGAAAAGATGTGGCTATATCAGTCTCCTGTTTGATGGAGAAAATTAAACAGTAAGTATAGATGGCCATTTTTACCCCTAAGCTTGAACTCAAGCTTTTAGCAACTTGAGCTTGGATTGAATAAGTGAATGAGTTGAATTTGAGTATTCTTATGTTTGACTCAAGTTGATTGTGAGCTTGTATTACTTGAATCATAAACTTTAAGCCCTAAATCATCTTATTTGGTATGAATCTCAAAAGTGGTGGTAGTGATTTGGGCATACTGGGCCTCCCCTATTTTGGGCTCTTGAGGCCTTTGACTTTCAAGCAGCATGCTCTATTGTCGTGACCCATGTGGGGGAAATTTCTCGTATCCGAATCATTCCCCATCTTTAAAAAAGTTGAAAATTACTTGTCCATCAATCATTTTCAATAATTCACAATTTGACATCTCCTCATCTCTTATTTCCAACATTGTGGTGTTGGTCCAATGAGTAGTAATCCCTTTGCTTACTTTATAATCACTTTTTGTTTTTTCTTTTAGATTCTTTTTAACATTCTTAAAACTGAAGGAATTTCCAGAGGTTAATCAAGAATTGTATTCCATCTGAAAAGTTGATCCCCCATTGTTGAAAGCTGAAGGCAGTTCTACCATCACCAGTAGCCATGGATGCACAGTTCTAAACGCAAAGCAACGGACAAATATACTTGTTACCATATTCTAGGTTTCTCCATTTTTTTTTACTTAAAACAGTTTCAACTTAGGTAAAAAATAAAGTTAACACCAACAAAAAGAAAATAAAAAACATTCCATGTACACACAAAAGCCATTAAAGAAAAGTCCCATAAATCTGTGTCTCCTATTACCAAAAAAAGACAGTAACCCAAAGCTAGCGGCATTCAAGAAATCGATCCATCTCGTTTCCTATTAAATTCAACCTTAGTAAAAACACACACAAACATCCCAAACGTATCGTAACAACACAACTTTGTTCCCTTCTTTTCTGTCTTTAAATCTCTTCAGCATTGTTTTCATATGTTGTGTTTTATTAATTTCTCCGATATCACGGGAATAAAGCTTATTGATTCTTCCAAATCTTTTTGTCGCTGTTCCTATACTTATTTCCCTTCTAGTTTGTCAAAAGCTGATCTATTCTGGGTCACTGCTTGTTTATACCACTAATCTTTCTGTATTAAGACAGTGTTTCAAAGTCTTGGTTTTATCACCTGCGTGGGAGAATTTTGGATCCTAAAAGGGTCCTTCTTGGTTTGGTTTTAATTGAGGGATTAAGTTATGATGCAGCCAAGGGTAGTGGCTATGGAGGAAGGTAAAGAACCCATTTCTGCAAACAAAACGAACCTCTTCAGGGCTTTGCCTTCCAGACTCCTTGTGTTTTGTTTGTTGTTCCTGGGTGTGGGCGTCGGATTATCGATCATCAGTATGTATTCAGTACGATTTTCTATGGTCCAGCAGCTAGCAACTAAAGCAACATCTGCTGTTCAGCCTTTGTTTCAAGATGATGGTACTACCATAGACAATTTTATTAGGCCTCCTTCAAACTTGATGCATAATATGAATGATACAGAATTACTGTGGAGAGCTTCATTTGTTCCTCAAATCAAGGATTATCCCTTTAAGAGAGTCCCCAAGATTGCCTTCATGTTCTTGACCAAGGGTCCATTGCCACTGGCTCCTCTTTGGGATCGATTCTTCAAAGGGCATGAAGAACTTTACTCGATATATGTCCATGCCCTTCCATCTTACACTGCTGGGTATCCGCCATCATCCCCCTTCTATGGGAGACAAATCCCAAGCCAGGTATCAACTAACCTTTCATCTTTTTTCACATTTGTTGTATGGAGACGTTTTAACAGAAATTTCTTGAGCTCCTTTTTGTTGAATCTTTGTGATGGTTACTTGGTCCATTTTTCTATTAATTTGTTGTTCTCCTTTATCTACGTTTTTCTATGTTAGTTTACCAAAGAGTCATGTTATTTATGAATTAATTTCTATTGCAGATTTCTAATTTATTATTGAGTCATGTAAATTTATTTGCAATAAGAGATGGTAGAATCCAGAATACCTCTTTTTAGTGATTAGTTGGTGGTAGTAATATTAACTGCTGAAGTGAAATGTCAATTTTAGACTGTAGTACCAAAATTTAGGGGTTAATTCAAATATGAATGGATGTGTTCGACATGGATATACTCAAGTTTTTCCCTTTTATATGTTTAGAGGGTAATACTCTTGTATCCATGTTCAAATATCTGTTACATGTTATGACATGATTGATACTATGAAAAAGAAAATAAGCCCGTACCATTAAGTTGAATGTTGCTCAAACTCTTCATTTTCTTTGAGGTACTTGTGTTTAACACTCATGTATGAGACATTTTTGGACATGGCATGAGGATATATCCTCCGAGGACTCCAACTTACATGAAAAAGACTTAGAAAAATTAAACATATCCATGTCAAACACATACCAATATCCAACACCTAGATATAGCTTTGGATCGTTTCTTGTATGAGAATCTTTGCATTAGTGCATAACCGAAGCTTTTCGCTGCAACATCTATCTACCATTTCTTCCTCATTGTGCCTGATGCTTATTAATCATCTCCCTACTCCTATATTATTTTGATTCTTCATTTTTTCTAAAGTTTCCATGTTCGACATCTAAGTGGATATGGATTTGGGGATACGATCTTCCAAAGACCCTCCAAAGCACAGAAATCTTGAAATTTTTGAACATATCGGTAGTGAATACTATCTATATCTGACAGTTCCACCCAAGTATGAGTAACATAGCCCTACTCTACTTTTCTGTTTCTTGATTTTTTTTTCCCTTTCTAATCATAGTAATTAGATATGTGTTTGAGAATCAGGGTTAGTTTATAAATATGCACTAGCAATATTTTGGATGAATACATCTTCTAAGGTCTAAAAAACTTGTGTCTCGATTTCTGAGTGATTGGTGATAGCAATCTTTGCCTTTTGGAGGAAGTCTTGGCCATTGCAATCCACCTAGGATGTCAATGCATGAAACTTAGAAAAACTTTACGCATATCCATGCTAAATACATACTTGTATTTCACACTTATACTCAAGTTCAAGTAACATACTGATTAACACAACTGGTTGTACCTTCCTTTTAAAATGATTGTATTTTAAGCTTTGTACTATCAGTCCATCACTTGTTGCCTACATTCTTGCATGTTTACCCTTTTTTGTGCTTGGAGTTGTAAATCTTTTTGTACTTTTTATTTTGTAAAACTTGTTTGTACAAAACCTTGATCAGCATTGCGTTGCATTTTCAAACACTAGCATATGAAAAATAAAAACATATTTCAATGAAGGAAGTTCTTAGAGACAACATTATACGTTGTCCTGTACAAATCTTTGCAGATGGTGGAGTGGGGAAGGATGAGTATGTGCGAGGCAGAGAGAAGACTCCTTGCCAATGCATTGCTCGACATCTCCAATGAATGGTTTATTCTTTTATCCGAGTCCTGCATTCCTCTGCACAACTTCAGCATAATCTATCATTACATATCGAGATCAAGGCACAGTTTTATGGGTTCATTCGATGAACCTGGACCTTACGGGAGAGGGCGCTACAACCCACACATGGAACCAGAGGTCACGCTGAGCCAATGGCGTAAAGGGTCTCAATGGTTTGAAGTTAACAGAAAGCTTGCAATCGATATAGTTGTGGACACCACTTATTATCCCAAGTTCAAAAAGTTCTGCCGTCCGGCTTGTTATGTCGACGAGCACTATTTCCCAACAATGCTGACCATCCAATCGCCTCATCTATTGGCGAACCGGACTCTTACTTGGACCGACTGGTCAAGGGGTGGAGCTCATCCGGCCACATTCGGGAAAGCTGACATAACAGAAGGTTTCTTTAAGAAAATTTTTGAAGGTCAAGTCTGTCTATATAATGGCCAGCCATCAACTGTTTGCTATCTTTTTGCAAGGAAGTTTGCTCCAAGTGCTTTGGATCCTTTATTAGGGTTGGCATCCAAAGTTTTCAGGTATTGACTAGGGATTATGTAAATTATGCAAATGAATTATAGTTAATAGCTAACCCTGTCTCTGTTAGCGAGGATTAAATTCAAAGGGTTACAAAAGTAGAGATTTGAGACCCATAAATATCTTTTTTGTTATTGTTAGTATATTGGTAATAAAAACATATAAATATCAATACATAATTTTCTCTCAAATTTATGGTAAATCAATGAACTCACATAATAAATTACACTTTAAAATAAACTAGTATTGGAAAAGTATCCAACAATATTTTATTTGTCAAATTAATAGTCAGAAAAGTATCAATGTTACAAGTGTGAGGCAGTAGAGCAATTGGCTCTGTCCCATCAAATAAATGTAAAAGAAGAAAATTACAACTGGTCACAAAAGAAATGACGAACAAAATTCGCAATGAAATTTAGTGGCTGCTGCTGCGTCTTGTTGACATTAACAAGTCCAAGGAGGACCAAAATGCTGCTTTTGCCTACATCTTAGATCAGCCTTGAAATTGACCTCTCACTTGTGATTAAAATCCCAAATCCATATTTGTAACCTTTTAAGCTGCTGTCTCATAGATGTCCTTTTAGTTAAACTTCAACCAGACGGGATGCTTCTGTCAAAGACTGCGGCCAAAATGGTGAAAGGGCAACAACCTTCCCTATTATGATTAGCGTTGGTGATACTAACTCGGCCGTTTTGATTTTATCGGCAAGATCCTTAAGTTCTGCAAAGACCTGTATCATTATTAAAAAAAAAAAAAAAAACGTACTTAGTTTGCATAATGGAAACGAGATTTATGGTTTCAGTGAACTGCCTCCTAATGCATTAATTCATGTTGTGTTTGACATTGCAAATCCTACAAAAAAAATGGAACCACTAGACGTCCTTGGTGTTGTAATGCATGACACTGTACTTACCATGCGCTGCTGAGGTGTGGTTCCTCGCTCAACCGCAGTGGCTGGTGTATCTGGTGGTAGGCCATGATGTATCAATTTTTGTGCAAGAGAAGGGAGGGTGGATAAGCCCATGTAAACCACTAAAGTTGAATCAGGGTCAGCAGCATTCTCAGCAACAAAAAGAGGATCGGTTCCCCCTTTTCTTGAGTGACCTGTGAGAAACCTAACGCTATTTGCAATGCCTCTATGAGTCAAAGGAATACCCAACTCTGCTGATATTCCAGAAGCAGCAGTAATACCTGCAAGGCAATAAGTATATTAGAGTTGAAAGGCATTTCTCATACAATCAGTTCTATATTACTATGCTTTTCAATTCTTCAACATCAAACATCTTTCCTAAACCAGAACTCAACAGTCTGCACAGGACCAACAAGATTGAAGACATCTTAAAATTTTAGTTCTTTTGGTTGTTGTCTCAAATGCATAAACCCGTATGCTAGCAGCTCAAAGAGATGCAATAACCTATGACAAAAATGCTCCCTTTCTCCATCCAAAAATATTTCCTACCATTTGAAACTATCTCCAGACAAGCTTAACTAAGAATAATATGAATGCAGCTAATGCAGCACATATGATGAACACACGTTACACACCTTAGCTTTCCCCTCTATCTATGCATTGTTGTTTTGACAAACCAAAATACACTTAACCCCTTCTAGAAAATCAAGGATTCCCATTGAGAAAACTTTGAAAAGCTAATCGAGCCGGTAAGATAAAAGAATCCGTTGAAAAGTAATAAGTTGAGGCAAGTCCATATCATGTAAAATAAGTAGACAATGACAGCCTTTTTTCAAATTAAGGAATCAGGACATGAAATCAGAAGAAAAAATGTTGGTCAAAATGGTGTAGTTCAGTACTTTACACTCAGCCAGGGATGGTTTAACCATTAGCATCATCAAATGTTTTTGCTCAAAAAGAAGGAACTTAATCTATCATAAATTGCTAATGCAAATTTAGAGGATTATTGTAGAGTATCATACCAGGGATAACCTTGACCTGAATCCCCTGCTGTTGCAAAAAGTCCATTTCTTCTCCACCCCTTCCAAATACCTAAAGATCACAACATTTGTTCCATGAAAAAGTCCCAGAAGGAACCAGACTTAATAACGCATTTCTACAAATTTATGGGGAAAAATGCTGGTAATTGCTTGAATGACTCACCAGTGGATCCCCTCCTTTAAGTCTAACAACAGTAGCTCCAGCTTCAGCAAAACTCAGAAGCAACTCATGGATTTCTTCCTGCTAAACAGCACAAAAAATCAATGAACTGGCCAATTGCATTAAAAAGAAAACCTGAGAAATCTAATTGACATAAATCACCCATAAATTGAATAACTTCACCTGAGTTCGACTATGATAGCCAGCAGTTTTGCCGACATAGAGAAGCCTGGCATCGGGGCCAACCAAGTCCAATACAGCATTAGAAACCAACCTATCGTACAACAAAAGATCAGCTTTTTGTATGACTTTGACAGCTTTTAACGTCAAGAGATCGGGATCTCCAGGTCCCGTCCCCACCAGGAAAACATCCCCCAGTCCATTTTTGGGTACTTGGCTGCCACAGCTTTCTCTCTTATGTTTCAAAACTTGGAGCAACTTCCTGAGCTCCGGCAGCTGCAAAGCGATGTCATTTAACCTTATGGAGTCGCTATCAGCCGGGACGGAGCAAGACGCGGCTTCATCATTGCAGCTGAGAGACGGCCGCTGCTGGTTATTGTTGTTGTAGACCCACTGGTCCCTTTGGTACCTCTGCAACGAGTGCTTCTCCGTGAATGGTGAAGATGAAACGCTGGAATTGCACCGTAAACAACAAATGGGTTGCAAATGCGAAGAGCCAAATTTCTTTAAATTGAGAGCAGAGAACGAAAGGTCATAGTGATGGGTATAGGGAAGCGCCATTTTCGTTTACAGGGTGTTTGTAAAAATGCTAGAACAGAGACTCAAAACCGGCAGACACAAAAAGAGGGATGTAGCTGTCTTTAATCAGCCTACAATGTTCAGAACTTGTTCAAACAGTCTTATATATATATATATATAGAGAGAGAGAGAGAGAGAGAGAGAGATGGAGAGTTTGGGTTGGATTAGGAGTTTGCTGCGAAAGAAAGGACTGTTTTGATCATTGAAAAGATGAGAAGACAGTGGCAGCCACAATGGTGACGATGGAAAAGAGCTTTTGGAGGCACCAAGAGAGATTTTGTCACTCTTTGGCCCTTTGAGTGGGGCAAAGGTTTTTGGTTTTTTTCTTTTTCAACTTTTTTTTTTTATTCAAACAATTGCAGATCACCCAAAATAAAAGCAAAGCAATCGAAGAATGAATATTATTCGGTTAAAGCTCACTACAAGTCCCTGTACCACATCAAAAATTCATTTTAGTCCCCCTACATTAGAAAGAAAATTTTAGTCACTGTACATTTGAAAACTGACATTTTAGTCTCTACACGTTAACTTTGCCGTTAGTGGAATGACATGTAGGGATTAAAATATTAGCTTTTCAAATGTACAGGGATTAAAATGATCCTTTTGATATTATAAGGACTAAAATAAACTTTACAATATAGTACAGGGACTTGTAGTAAAGTTTAACCAATATTATTTCTATCATTTTTTATACATCTCTTGGTCCCTGTCAATATTAAAATTAAACAACAAATCGGTCCTCTCGACAAAAATACTAATTTAGTTAATGTACATTACCAAATTAAACAAATAAAGAAAATTATTTTTCTAAGTAGAAAATTAATGTTAATATTTATAGCTTCCGTTAATACATGTTACATCTCCAAATTATAGTTGGTTGACTTTTAAAAGCTAATAAAAATCATAAAAAATTATAATGAGTTCAATAATTTTCCAAAATTTCATAAAAATGATATATTTTAAAATTGAAAAAAAATTCAAAATAATCTTCATAAATTCAAAAAAGAGTTCCAGAAATGTATTAATTTTTAAAAAATATATATTCAGGACTTTTATGACTTTTTTTTTAAAAAATTTAATGAATATATTTTTCAAATTATTTTTTATAATTTTTAATAAAATTTTAAAATTATTTATAATTTTTTTCTTGAAGATTATTTTGAATTTTTATATCTTTTCAAAAACTTTGAAATTTTTATCAAACTTTTTATAATTTATATATTTTTTTCATTTAATTTTATATCATTTTCAATTTTAATTTTTTTAAAGTTAACCGATTATAATTCACACATGTCATGTATTGATAGAAATAATCAACTTTATTATCGAAATTAACATGGATTAAATTATTTATTTTTTGAAAAATATCAATTTGCTCAATTTTGAAATTGATAAAACTTAGAGGGTATTTATATTACTTTTTAAAATATATGGATTTAAGGAAATAATTTGTGAAAGTAGATTTTTTATTAATGGATTAACTTAATACATATTTTGACCACTATATTTTACAAAAGTTGTAAAAATAAAAAAAAATCATAAAAGTTCTTCAAAAAAAATTTAAAAAAATCAAAATTCTTAAAAAAAAACCTCGTAAAAGCCTAGAAAAAGTTTAAAAATATGATATATTTTCAAAATTATTATATTTTGAAATTAAAAAAGAATATAAAATTATTAAAAATACAAATGAAACTAGATAAATATATATCTAAATTCATCAACTTATCTAAGATGAACCTGGACGTGGATTTGTCCAGATAAACATGGACAACTGGTATCCGCTTCTTCGTTGGCAAAGGCATCAATATTCTGTTAGGGTTTGTTTATTTGCAGAACATTTTCCGAAAAACAATCCCGTGAACCACTCTAGTCATAGAGAGAACAGAAATGGGACCCATGCAAGTCAAGTCAAGCAAGCCCTTGCACAAATGGTTGCACTATACATATTTCTCAAATGCTTTGTGCTCCATACATTGGCTGAGCGTAGTGATATGGTAAATTTTTAATTTAGTTACTTTATAATTTATAAAATTTTAAATTAATAATAGTAAAATTATATTTTGACATTTCTAAAAATAATAAAATTTTGATTTAACCTCTTAAAAATTATAAAGATATAGACTATTAAAATAATATAATTACATTTTTACTATTATAAAAATATATAATTTAATTCTGGTCCCAAAAAATTTTCAAATTCCCCACTAACTTCAAACTAATCTATCTAATCATCAACAAAGATGTCACATTCAGAGGTCAAGTGCCTGAAGGCATTGTGATACAAGAATGGACTCAATGGAATGGAGATCTCTTCAAGTATCTTAAAACACAAAATCATAAAGCAGAATGTCATATAAAGAACAAAAAAAAGGTTGCTTTTAGTACTGCAACCAAGGTGGTTGGTACTGTTTTCTATATCCAGACATGAATATCGGATACAAGTGCTTCAATAAAAAATGAAAGGTGGAGCAATGCATATGGGATTTGTAGAATATTGAGGAGTTACTGCATGGACTCCTTTTTTAACTCCCAACTTTGGTATGTGGTTGACTTCAAGCATAGATATAGATTGGAAAAATCAGATGGCATAACCTTCAACTCAACTAATTGGTGTTGGACGTGGATAATGAAAGCGAATGACTTTTTAATACTGTAAGTAAACTTTCCAAAGCAAAAACATAGGACTCATTCAATAACAATATATTCAATGTGATGTAAACATATACTATTGCTGACTTTCTGTAACAACTTATGGAAGTTGGTGCCCTGGTTTTTGAGTTCGACTCGGAACATATTATTTGACTGAAGCCTAAAACTGTTGGAAGGGTTGGATTTTCATGCAACCGCCGGAGAAATAAATGAGGGTTCTGAGGAAATCAAGCATTATATTCCACCTCTAGACGCCAGACTGCCATGTGATTTTCTGTTGAGGAAATTAGCACATTTACTTGGAAATGAGCATGGAATGTTATAGGAAGTAAAATGGATCGTTTATCTAGTCTAGTTACCTGTGCATCACCACCAGGGATAGCTATAAGAATCAAGTGGTGTTCACAAAATAAACAGACTAATATTATTACGAGCTCAATCTTTTCAGATGAGATGCATAATAGCTGGGTGAAGATTACAAAGAAAAAGCCAATATGAAGTTGCTTGGCTACCTGATTTAATGCTGCAAAGTTTTGTAAAGATCAGGTTTTGGCAGATTGGTAGCATCCAGGTAAATGGCTCCGTACCTAACCTAACAATGGGATAAAAAGAGTCATACAACTGTTAGATTAATTGTGCACAAATGTCATGCATAACTTAAATGTTCAAAATTTCTTGTTTAAAGATATTGCTGCATGTGTAGGAAAGAATGGATGTTAAATATTATTTATTATTTTTGTATGTATCTAATTTACATACAGGAGTTATAGGATTTAAAGTTAAACTAAATTACTTTATCTCCATAACAGACCCTCTAATAGAAGAGTGTCTATGTCTTAGAATTCAGACAAAAAATTTTGATATTAGTGATTTAGCTGAAGATTTAGCAATAAGCTGGACTTCTATTAATGAATATACTAATACAGCAGAAGTAGAAATAAAAGAAATAAATAATAAAATAATTGAGCTTTTTGAGCCTAATAAGTTTACTACAGAAATACGACTAAAATTATTACATTTAAAAGATTTATCAATTTCAAAAGACTGGATGATAGAAAAGGTTAACAATGCAAGTACTTCTAAACCAGTAAGTACTATAGAATATATGTCATCTGGTGACAAATTATACTTTAAAAATAATTTGATTACTAATACAGATGATAATTTAGAATGACTCATACTCTTTGAACACAAACCTGGAAACTAAACAATGGATATAAAGTTTGTTGCAAAGCATGGAATATGGCTTGTATATAATTGTTTCCTCCATAAAAATATAGTATATAATTTAGGATTAGATTTAGTGAACAGGGAATGATTTGGAGAAACATGCATGTAAAAATAAGCAAAAAGGAGGATTATCATACCAATGCTTTGAAGCCAATAAGAGTTTGATAAATTCCCATCTCTTTTCACGTCTTCACCATCAATTGTGATGGTAGGGATATGAGAAATGTAGTGCCAGTCCTCCCCTGTCCCATTTCTCGAATAACGCTCCGTCAGGATCGGGCAATCGAAGATATTAATACTTGCAGAGTTGTCTTCTGAAGAAGATGGCGTGGCAAAGACTTTAACTTGAGGCAACTATTGATTTTCAAAGAACAAAGAAGTGGCATGGTACTGAGTAGGTGTCCGTAATTCCACTCTTGCCAATCGTCCATAGATTGAAATTTAAGATGTTTCAGACTGGGGAAGGCAATATTGTTATTAACTGATGATGATGATGATAATGTTTGCCCCTTTTCTGTTTCTGCTCCCATAAATTCTTGGCCCACTTCTTTCACATTCTTCATTTCCCATATCTCTAGATGTTCAAGGACTGGCAACTTCCACATGGGAGGCAAGGTTCTCCAATTAAAACAGGCCCATAGTCTAACCCTCTTCAGCATAGTCAGTGACACCATCCAACTAGGGAAAGCGGTTGGACCATTCATGCGATTTATGTTCAAAGATTCCAGATACGGAGGTGGTTGTAATGCTTCGAGAACAGATGATTCATGAGCATATGCTCCTTCCAGAACTCTCTTTCCTTTGTACATGGAATTAAAGGATAAAGTCAAATTACGAAGGCCAGTCTTCTTCCACAGTCCAGCTTCCTCTGCATCACTTCGTCTGCTCACATCTCCCAGTCCTATTATCTTGAGATTTCCTCGAAGATGAGCAAAGTTTCCCAAATCACCAAGGTTGGACCTACACACTTCAGACTCATTTAATAACTGTTCCAAGTCCCCATCAAGAAGGCAGCCAAGCCTTTCCACTACAAACTCCTCTAATGTCTGTAGAAGAGTTGATCTTTTCAGTCCAAATGCCATGGATGTGCATCCATATGTTTCTGCATTTTGGAGATGTCTCAAGTTGATTAGCCCTGCAGCTATAAACACCAAACTTTGAATACTTGAGCACAACCTGATGTTCAGAGTTTGCAAGTTACATAAGTCCCACAGTGTCATAGGCAATTGCTTTAATCCTTTATTTCCCTCCAAACTGAGATATCTCAGGTGTATCAGTTTCCCTATTTGGCATGGAAGTTCTGTAATTGAAGTTTGCCTTCGAAATCTGTTGTTGCTCAAATCTAACATCCTCAGGCAAGTTAGTTGATCAAATAATCTCGGCAAAGATGCATTTAAAGTGGATGAGTTAGAAGGACATGAGTCAACTAGGAGGCTACGAAGCTTTTTAGCATTATAAAGGAGACTCGGAATCACAGCCTGTTCATTATCAAGGATCTCTTAAATGACGAGCACTTTCATGATACCATTCAGCTCTTTGCTCTTCAATACCATTGCTGGCTACTACATAGCATTCTCTTTTTCTCAAAAGTTGAGCAAAGTCATGCACTATATCATGCATTTTGCATCTGATTATACCATCATCATTTTCATCCGTCTCAAACTCTTGAAAGAAAGAACGCATTGCTAAGTTATCGAAGTACTCTTCACCAACAATCTCCATCCCATTTCCGTCTCCAAGAAAACCTTGAGCCATCCACAACTTGATCAATAAATCCTTCTCTATCTTGTAACCTTTAGGGAAAATGGCACAATATGAGAAGCATTGCCTTAATGGCGCTGGCAAATCATAATAGCTTAGTAATAAGGGAGAAAAAAGACCGGTTTCAGCCTCATCAAGCTCCCACATATTACTATCCAAGATTCTTTGCCATTGTTCTCTAGATTTTTTGAAACGTAAGAGACCTCCGAGTGTTTTTGCTGCAAGAGGCAAACCGTTGCACTTATCTGCAATTTTCTTACCAATGTCTGCCAAAATCTGACGCGCTCTGTGATTCCATCCAGAAAATGCTACCTGACTGAATAAGAACCAATACTCTTCTTCAGACAACTTCCCCAAATGGAATAATCTGGTACAACCCATTACAGTAGCAACATTCTCCTTGCGTGTGGTGACCAAGATTTTGCTTCCTGGGGAGGCACCACTTTTAAGACAGCATTTCAATGATTGCCACTTCCTCTCATCTTCTGTCCAGACATCATCAAGAACAAGTAGGAACTTTTTTCCCACAATAGATTCATGGATTTTCTCTAGTACAATGTTAGCATTGAAAACCAGCTTATGTTTTGTAATTTTGTTGCTGGTATATTGTTTGTTATGTTGGTATACATGGCTGCTGGCTGCTGGTATATTGTTGCTTAACATATGTTAAACATGGCTGCTGGTATACATGGCTAACCAGCTCATGTTGTTGTTTACAAACACTTGAAAATTGAAATGGGATATTTTTGTTGATTACAAATTGTATATTGTTGCTTAACATATGTTATACATGGCTGCTGGTATACATGGCTGCAAGTATTTTCAGTAACTAAAAGTCAGAACAGCAATACAACACCTTGCAATACCCAATTTCCCTCAGTTTTATGAGCAAACAAACAAGGAAGAATGAGAAACACAATGTTACAAGTTCAAAACCACAAATGTATTTCTTAATACTCAAAATGCAGAAGATAACAAAAATAGTATGGATAAGAGATAACAGCTGAAAAAACACATATGTATTTCTCATATATTAAGGCCAAAACGCCAAACTGTTTACAAAAGGAATTGCGGCAAAATATTGCCAAATTTTCCTACAATTCAACACAAGTGAACATATGAAAATTGTAGGGAAATTTACAAAACATTTCAATGACTATATGCCTAAGTTTATCAACAGTAGCAATAGCAATCATAGGCAAATTTACAAAAAAAGTATCTGCCTAAGTTAATAAATCAGTAGCAGGCAAATTTACACATTTTCAAAAAGTTAACAAAATGCAGTCTGTTCACATCATCATCAATGGTCTGTAACGGCCCGATTTAGGGGCTATTCGGAACGGTGATCTCGGAATCACTAAATTGAGGTTAGAGAAAATTATTTTCATGATATGTTATGTGTTATAATATATTTTTAAGGATGCATGAAAATTTTGGTGCCTTAATTTTAGCGATTTCTAGCTTAATTGCGAAAAAGGACTAAATCGCATAAAGTGCGAAAGTTCCATTTTAATTGCTAAAGGTGACAAGTAGCTATGGATTATTAATTGGAGGTCCTTAAAGTGCAATAAGGCCATGAGAGGAGTGATGGCCGGTCATAGGGGGGCAAAGAAAAGACTTGGTCAATGGTTAGGTGGAAATTGATGATAAAAATTTATTTTTATCATAAAATAAAGAAAAGAAAATATCACCTTTCTCTCCATCTTCTCTCCACCGAAAATACCAGAAAAGAGGGGTTTTTGAAAGCTTGAAATTTTCAGCAAGCTTCTCTTCGCTCAAGTAAGTGATTTTGATGGCTTTAGTTGTTAATTTTTGTATTTTTGAGACCCCTAAAGCTTAAGCTTTCTAAAGAGGGGACTATTATGCAATATGGTTGAAAGTCTAGGGACTTGCCATGATAGAGTTCATGTTGTTTGTTGAGTTTTTATGGAAGAAAATGAATGATAGGATGATGAGAAACAACTTTTGTGAAAGGTGTTGTCAAGAAAACACCTAATTGGGATAATTGTATAATGCCATAGTTGTTGGCTATTATGTTTCATGAAAAGATGTATTTATCTATGTGGGATGGCATTTTAACTTGAGTAATTATGAATGTGATGGATGAGTATACGTTGTGTAAGCTATAGGAGTGCAAAGAGCTTGGCAAACGGCCTTGTTCTGGTCCACACGGGTAGACACACGGGCGTGTGTCTAGGCCGTATGAGACACACGATCAAGCCATGGGCGTTTGCCCTGGCCGTGTGGAGTCTGCACCTTGAAATTAGAATTTGAATGGTCACACGGTTAAAGCACACGGGCGTGCTGAGGCCGTGCTGAATAAGTCAGGATACTAAGGTATGACACACGGTTTAAGCCCACGTGCGTGTCAAAACCGTGTGTGATTAGTCAGTGTCGACCACGGGTGAAAGGCACGGACATGTGATAGGGTACACGGGCGTGTTCCCAAAATGCATGGACGTGTGCCTTAACCGTGGGCAAATTGGCAGAATACTGGGTTTTGAGGCACGGTCTGGGGATATGGGCGTGTGTGCCTATGCACGGGCGTGTCTAATCTTGCACGGGCGTGTAAGACCTGTCTAGAAGAGAAAAATTTTAAGGTTGGAAAAAGTTCTGGATTAGTCTCGAGAGCCTTCGTATGTATGAGTGAGGTCTCGTAAGTCGAGGCGGAGGGTATAGAGAGTAATTACGTTGAGCCTATGTGGCGATCAAGTGGTTTGAGTTCGGTAACGCCTCGGGCCCGGTTCCCGGCGTAGAACCCGGGCAAGGGGTGTTACATGGTCTGTCATGGATGACTCTTGAGTAGAAGGCATCCATCTAATAGTGGTTAGTCTTCTCTTCAATGGGAGCTTTTCTCTTAGGGCAGCTTGTTGATGAGTTGAGGCAGTAGGTAACTGAATTGAGGCAGCCTGTTGAGTTGGAGTACTCTCTTGCTGATTTGGGGTAGCATGTTGCTGAGTTGGGACACCAACTTTATGTCTTTTGACCTACAGGAACAAGAGAAATCAGTCAAACAAATTCATAAATGTAGTATACTAAAACTTAAGGCAAATTACTTACTTGGAATGTTTTGGCCAACTTCCCCTTTGCAACTCCTCTTATTGTGGCCTATTCTTTTGCATTTACTGCACCTCATGTCCATCCCTCTCTTGCTCAACCTTTCCGCTGTTTGTGTTTCATCAGGTTCTTTCCTTCTCACCTTAGTAGGTCTACCAGTGGTCTTCTTAGAGTAGGAGCGATTGGCGGCATGTTTGACAAAGAGGCCCATTGTTTAGGACCCCTTACTGAACTTATAAAGTTGGAGTAAATTTGAAGCTGGGTTTGCTTGGTGTACCAGGCTTGTACATAGGTCTCTGGGAACTCATCTTTTAGATGAATGACAGCCAATGCATGCATGCAAGGGATGCCAGTGAGATCCCAACTCTGCAGCAGAGCAAAGAACTCTCAACTAAGTCCACCACATGTTGGGCTGCCAGACCACATTCAACCCGATACTTGTCCTCACCAAATGTGATGGAACACACCTAAAAAATAGTAAAGCATGCTTGCTTACCGAAATAATCACTAAAACAACTTTTTCAGTAGCCCCACCAATAAAGATACACACACACCCCTAAAAAACAGTCACTATATGCATATTATAAAAAAAAAAACTCACTGCATGCATATTAAAAAATAGTTAACACACCAACAATTACTGCATGCATATTAAAAATAGTTAACACACCAACAATTCTGCATGCATATTATATTAAAAATAGAAGAGGACCGATAATATGAAGTCGAATAAAGGCAACATGAAGTCAACAAATAAAGGCATCAAAAGATTAAAAATGGTAACTTTACCTCAAGGAATCTTTTATGTTTACATCCAGACTTTTTCTTGATCTTTGGACACAACATTCCTTTCCATTTGTCGACTTTCTTCTTTCTTCTTCTTGACAATAAGCAACATAATCTTGGTCCTTATTGTCTCCATCATGGTCAAAATAGGCTTCCCTCTTGCTTCCAAAGATCATCCACAAGAAACATAAATGATTAGTGAATTGCTAGTGATTAGTAAGAAACATAAAACATAGGGGTTTACCTTGTTAAATGATTCGAAAGATTATTCACCAACATGTCGAATGGCTCCTAATTGAGAAGTGAGACCTTGACCGGTGAGTAGGGTTCTTCTCATTCAACCAATCATAAGCTTGCTGATTGAAAGCAAATCTTTCAATTCCTTTGTTCAGAAACCAGCCTTCTTGAAATTAGCATGTAGATGTCTAACACAGTGTCTTGTTTCTGCATTAGGAAACAACATACATATTGCTTCTAAAAGTCCCTGAATTAGAAAAAAAACAGTTTAATTCTTTGACAATCCCTAAATAGAAACAACATAAAAAATGAATAAATGGAGTTTTACCTTTTGTTTGTCAGACATGAAAGATATTTGGTACGAGCTCACAATTTCCAAGTCTATTGCAAGCAACTCCAAGAACCAAAGCCATGATGCTTGGTTTTCACTTTCCACAGCAGCATATGCAAGAGGATAGATGCCATTATTTGCATCTATCCCAACAGCTGCAAGCAAGTAGCCACCATAGTAGCCCTTCAAGAAACATCCATCTAAACCTATTATCCTCCTACAACCAGCCCTATAGCCATCTTTGCATACCTGCAGACAGACATACATCCTTTGAAACAACCTGTTATCCAGATAATAGATTGTTGTTGTTCCCACATTTTGTGTCCTAACCTCTAACAAATACTCATAAATCTTCTCATATTGAGCCTTATAAGCTCCTTCAATTAATTCCAATGCCCTAAGTTTAGCCCTCCTACATTTGGTTAGTGAGACTATGCAACTCAAATCTCTTTTGACATCTTGTTGTAATGATTTCAGAGAATAATCAGGATCAGCAATGAATTTTTCCTTATAATGTTCACCTATCCAAGCTGAGGTTACATTCTTATTTTTATATACTTTAGAACAAGTATGGTTAGGGTTTGAACTCCTAATTTGCCAAGTCTGGTCAGTAGGGTCATTAGGGTTTAGTCTAGAAGCCCATATGAACCAAGGACATTTTTCACTGCAGATCGCTTTTGACCTTTTAAATCATTTTGGGAAACTTAATAAAGTAATTGTTCAACCTACCATACTGCTTGGCAGCTTCTTTTAGACTGTCCTTAGACTTAAATAACATTCTAACCTTAAGTCTAGGATTACTCATGTCAATCTCTAGGTTGAACTCAGGCCAATTTTGGCCATCTGAGTCAGATTCATGTGCACTATCTAACCTCCCGAATCATCACTATCACACAGTTCATCTACTCCTATACCATCCATGTTTAAACCATCTAAACTAACTCCTATATCATCACTATCACTTTCGGATGCATCACTACGGACACATCACTACTGCATACACATTACTACGGACATGTCTTCTTCATTCTCATTAAGATTGTCATCAATTAAACTCGCCAAATAAAGTACTCATCAATAAAGGCGGACAACATAGGCGAACACTTTAACCATTTCACAAACAATAACCAATACAAAATACCCAATAATTTAATACAAACACAACCATTTCTCACATGCATGCACATGGCGGACAACAACCAATACAAAAATAAATTAATACAAACACAACCATCGATATACACAACAAACATCGGTTTCATAATGGCATTCATACAATGGCGGATACAAACAATAAACATAAGTTTGATAATGACATTACAATGGCAGATATACACAATAAACATCAATTTGATAATGGCAGTGAGTGTTTCAAAATTGAAATCAAAATCGAAATAGAAATCGAAATCAAAATCAGAATCAAAATTAAAATCGAAATTAAAATCAATTTGATAATGGCATTAACACAATGACAGATATACACACAATGGCAGATATACACAATAAACATCAATTTGATAATGGCAGTGAGTGTTTCAAAATTGAAATCAAAATCGAAATAGAAATGGAAATCAAAATCGAAATCAAAATCAGAATTAAAACCGAAATAACCCTAAATCGAAATAACAACATTAAAATCCAAAAAATTTAAAACAAAATCCCACAACTTACCCGTTATAGTGGATGTAAAAACACTGGTACCTTCTCTTCTATTGCCCATTGTCGCTGACAATCAAATACACTAATGGTTTCTGGTTTCATCTTCTTTTCTCCCCAAACAAAACTTACAATCGCACCCTAAAACCTTATACCCTGTTAATCGATTATTGAATCGATTTCTAACCCTAAACCCTTTATTAATCGATTCCCAAATCAGTTTCAACCCTAAAAAACCCCCAAAATTTCCAGAAATCGATTTTCCTTTTTTTCGCAAACCCCCTAAACCCCTAATTTGTTTCTAACCCAGCCAAATTTTTCCCCTTAACTCGCCCCAAACCCTAAACCCATCAGCCGTCGCCAACGTGGCAAGTTAACTTGCCACATCAGCTGGTTAACTTGCCACGTCAGCCATTCCGTTAATACCCTAACGGTAACTGTTAATCAGTGACTGTTTTGTAACTTTTTCATAACGTTGGTGACTGTTTTGTTACTTTTTGAAAGTTGAGTGACTGAAATGAAAACTAGGTGATTGTTTTGTCAGCTACCCCAAAGTTGGGTGACTGTTGGTGTAATTTACCCTAAAATCTAATATCTATTTAATAATTAAATTAATAATTTTAATTATGAAAATATTTAATTGATATAACCTTAATAACTTAATAATTTAAGATATGATCAGAAGGATTTGAAAGTTAATAATCAAAAAGAAAAGACAGTTTATTATTATATGCTTTAGTTGACGGTATTTTTCCTCATGCCACCAGAGCCCAAATGATTTTTTTTTTTATTTTTTTTTTCGCTTTTGGTTATTTGAAAAGCAAACCTAGCTTGACCTCAAACGTTTTAGCCCCTAAATGTCAAAAAGCACTCCAATAGATTACAAAAAATGAAGAAATTATTGGTAAAATAACATGTCTTTTAAGTATATGTGGAGATAATATGGGTGTGGCCTATGGAAAGCAGAGGCGAAGCTTTGGGCACTGGCAAAGGCAGCCCCTAAAATGTAAAATTATTATTTAGGTCTTTAAATTTTTTTTAAAATTTTAAATTAATAAATATAAAATTATATTTTGATTTTTTTTAAAATTATAAAAATTTAATTTAATCATTTACAAATTATAAAAATATAAATTATAAAAATTTAAAATTTCATTCTACCTCTCTAAAAAATTATTTTAACTTTCACCCCTGGTGAGAAGGGCTTGGTTGTCCATATGACGAGGATGAATGGGCACCCGTTATGCCATGCTGGACCACAGCCAGAGCAGAACATGACATACTTCAAAGGCAGCCTATGTTTCAGTCAACAAATTGTCATTTCTCTTTCTCCAACTTGAAGATTCCATTTCCTCACCTTGCCAAGCAATTTCGTTATCACTTTAGGCAACCGTTGGATTTGGTGTGTTTAATTGTAAAATATTTATTTGTATACTTGTAATTTATATCTTTTTAAAAGTTTAGAAATTTTTATTAAACTTTTTTTAAATTTATATAATTTTTACGAATTTTTCATTTAATTTTATATCATTTTAAATTTTAAATTTTTAAAATTTAATAGATTATAGTTCACCACATGTCATGTATTGATAGAAATAATTAATATTACTATCAAAATTAACATGGATTAAATTATTCTTTTTTGAGAAATATCAATTTGTTCAATTTTGAAATTGATAAAATCTAGAGGGTATTTATACTTATTTTTTAAAATATATGGATTTAAGAAAATAATTTGTGGAAGTAGTTTTTTTTATTAATGGTTTAGCTTAATACATATTTTAGCCATTATACTATACAAAAATTCTAAAAATACAAAAATCATAAAATTTCTTTAAAAAATTTAAAAATTCTAAATTCTAAAAAAAAAACTCGTAAAAACTAACTGCCGCCGGATGTGTGAACGTTTGGATTGGAAATATTGCAGCAAAAAAATATAATATTAAGCAGTGGTGTCCGTAAGTATACGGGTCAAATTGTAATATAATAAAGTGTTACAACGAAACACTCAGGGAAAAGTATTCCGAAGATCGTAGCCAATGGAGGTTGAATTAAACTAAAATTCTCTTTTCTACACTAACAAGGCTAAACAGTAATAACCTAAAATTATAGTACGAAAATCAAATTGAAATTAAATAACAAAAATAACATAAATTAAATTAAAACCAAGGAAGACAATTTAACAATCAAGATTAACTCAATTAAACAAGCAAAAGATTAACTCATGTCAGTGTTTCTAATTAACTTCAAAATTTGGGTTTTATCAAATTAGCTATTAACTAACCAGTTATTATCTTTCAACCTCTAACTAATTAATTAATCAACCAATTGTAACATCCGCATTTTAACTCAGGGTTAGGTACAATGATGGATCAGTTCAAGAATAAGTGTAATTTTTTTTAAATATAATAAATAGGAATTTTGAGTATTAAATTAGGAAGTATATAGATCCGATAAGAAATTAGAAAATACTTCTTAGGTAGGAAATTTTAAATAGATACATTGACTTAATTGAAATAATAAAGAATTTGTTGTGGCCAAAGTAGGAAAAATAATAAGTTAAGAGATATGTAGTAGTAGAGGAAAGGAAGGAAGGATCAAAAAGAAATTTAACCAAAGTGTTGTATGAGTCATCCTAGGAAAAATGAAAGATGAGGAAGGACAAAGTAGTAAATAGTCAAGTATATATTTATTAGGTGTAATGATGATGGGTAAAAGTGTAAAGATGGATGGCTTAAGGACTTATTAGCAATTTGACCATTTTAATTAAAAATGTGAGATATTTTAGTGGAATGGTATAGAAAAGTGGAGAAAAAAAAGATGAAATATATCATCTTTTTCACCCCCAAACCGTCATTTCTCCCCCCAACTTCCATCCAACGTTTCTTTTAATTCTTTTTATATCATTCTTCCATTGTTGAACCGTTCAAGCTTCAAACCTTATTTTTTCTTTGAAAATTCTTTAGTAAAAACTAAAGACAATGCTAGTGAATAACTTTATTTCATGAGAAAACTTTCATAGATGGGTTAAAGGAGAAAAAAGCATGAGTTAGAGTTTTAGGTTTTCAAAGAGCTAAGGTAAGAGATGATGAAATTATCATACTATGCATGTTTATTTATATTAAATAGTATAGGAAAGTCACTTGATTGTAGTTTTAACATATAAATGTTATGTGTTTGTTATGAAAATTGAAGAGAAAGAAAAGAAGGGAGAGGATAAAATTGAAGGAAAAAGAAAGGAGAAGACCAAGGAGTGAAGGAAGAAGAAAATATATCATCTCAACCTTTTTGTTGTAAGTACTACAAGATTTTTAAATTATTTTTATTTAAATGTTTATATTGTAATATGGAATTACTTAGAATAGAAATGTTAAATATATATAATTCTAAATAGATAATAAAAGGGGATTAAAATATGAAATTATGAGATTTGTAAAGAAAATTATAGATGGAGAATATGAAATGGTATATTTGTTTGAACACTAAGTAAGGATGTTATAGTAAAAGTACATGTGTGAAAAAGGTGTGATATTTGTGATTTGTGAAATGAGGACTAAATTGTAGATAATGGAGAAATGTGAAACCTTTTCCAAAATACTTATGTAAAGTACTTAAATGTATGAAATTCAGCTTTAATGCCCAAGTAGACGGAATTTAGAACTATTAGGATATTAGTGGCATGCCATTAAGGGACCTTAGCGCGCTCTCCGATTATTAGCACATTAGTGCTCTCTGTATAGCACTTTAGTGCTCTCTGTTTAGTAGTGCATAATAATGCACCTCTGTATTTGTTCCGTATATCCGGGGTGTTCTATAAAGTCTACTCTAGGCTAAGAATAGGAGTTGTGAACAAAAGTGAATCATCAATGTGTTGAGGTGAGTTTGATAACTTACAAAAGGTAAGTTAAATTTTATTAATGTAAGGTATAGTTGAAGAAACTTGTATGTGTGTAAATATGTATTAAATGAATAAGTTTAAATTATTATATTATTATTCATTTACCTATTTATTCTTGTAGTGCTTACTAAGCCTTCACCGACTTAACGCGTATATTTTAACGCGTAGGTACAATTAGACTCAAAGAGATAGAGTCAGGCTAGGAGATCTCTCATCTCATCACATCCTCAAAAGCTATAAGAGTAGTTACTATATTTTGAGTTAAAATGGCATGTACATAGGTAGACCAAATGTGTTCCTATGTGTTAGGGACTAAAATACAAACTCTTGAAACTCCATCTATTTTGGTTTTACTTAAAGTATTTTGGTTTTACTTGAAGTATTTTGGTTCTATATGAAATGAATTATTGAAACTATAAGTATGTTTGCAAATGTGGTTTGGTAATATGATGATATTGATTGATTTGGAGTGGTTTTAAGTAGTTTTAATACATTATGAATTGGTCTTGAGTATTGAGAAGAATCTATACAAATTGCAGGGGGGTTAGTGAATTTTTAAACTAATTTTTGCACAAATTTACTCAAGGTATTGATACCAAGAGTATAGGTATCGATACCTAGGCTTTGAAATACAAAATTGCCAAAACAAAATGTGATTTTGGTATCGTTTTTAACAACGATATCGGTATTGAAGGTTAGGTATCGATACCTAGGTCTAAGGTATCAATACCTTCCTCAAAATTTGAATTTCCGGAGTTCCAGAATATCATTTTGGTATTGATTTTGTGCAGTGGTATAGATACCTTTTTAAAAGGTATCGTTACCTTTTACTTTGGTATCGATACTTTTCCCCTGTTTTGAGTAAAAACAATGTTAAAACCATTTCCAAACATATTCTATCAGCCAATAATGACCCCACACATTTATATTAATAATTTTTGGATTAAATAAGTTAAAATACTATGTATAAATGTTTAAATTAAACAGTATCTAGCCAAAACCGTTTTAGCACCAAATGTAATAGTCTTATACCGGGTCTATACGATTGGACCGGGTATAGGGGTGTTACACCAATACTCACTTATCTTTCGACCTCACTTTCTTGATCGAGATAAATTATGCTTTACTCGGTAAACTTATCTTTCGACCTCGTTTATCCTAAATTGCTTCCTAAGGTCGTTAATCCGAAGGTTTAATCACACATAATTTAAGCCAACTAATTCAAAAACAAACCCTAATTCTTCCGTTAATTATTTCCACATCCAATTGTTAATTTCCCTAAGGAAATTAACCATTCATGAATCTAAATGCAAATTTCCCTAATTTCATATTAAACATACAAAGCAAATAATTAAATAAATAAGAGAATAAAGAAATTGATTTGTTACGATACCGATTTACGTGCGAAAGCCGAAATTCCTTTGACAGTTGCGGAGATAATGTCAGCTGCAATTGAAAACCAAAAAGAAATTAATAGAAACTCAATAAACGAAAACTTGGATCCAAGTCAAATCCAAGTTAGAACAAAGGAAAAATTCGGTTTTTGAAAATAAACTACTAAATTGAAATAAAACTAAAACTGCAAATAAACTCCTAAAAATCTAATCTAAAATGGCTCACTCGGCAAAGCCCCCTTAAACTTAAGCTAAATATGAATATTTATAGCCAAATGTTCTGCCCTAACTAGGTCAATTAAAAGTCCTAAAGCTGAAGAAGATGTGTTGTGTGGTCCAAAACACCTTTGACTTATTTTTACATTTTGTCACTCCGGTGTCACGACACTGTACTTTGTGGGTGACTTCCTTGGCTTCGAAATGCGGTGTTGCGGCACCACATGCTGGTGTCACGACACTGTTGTTGTCCTTCGCATTCTTAGCCTGAAAACAGTGTCCTACACACTAGATTGACATGTTAGTCCTTCCCTTGGCCCGTTAGGTCATTTTATAGCCAAAATATGCGCAAAAACGCTTATTTTACTAAAATTAAACATAAACTAATAAAAACGGAAAACGTAACAAAATAATCTAAAACAACTAGAAAACAAGCTCATTAAGTGTCGAAAAGACTTTAACTTGCCACAATGAATTGTGGCGGATAACCCACGTATTGAACAAAGATGAGAGGAAGTTGGATTCACTAACAAAATTGTGCATGTTTTTTGGATATCCTAAAGAAATGAAGGGCGGTTTATTTTATAACTCGAAAGAGCAAACAACTATAGTGTCGACTCATGTTGCCTTCCTAGAGGAAAGTTACATGAACGAATTTAAACCTTGAAGTAAAGAAGCACTCGATGAACTTTTAGGAAATACATAAAACCCTACAATAACAATTCTGAATTCAACTCCTAATAGTAGAAATGTAAATGATCAGCAACATAGGGAGCTTCGTTGTAGTGGGAGGGTCTCTCGTAAACCTAAGTTCTTCCAATCTGGTAGAAATATTTTTAACACTAAGTCTACCGAACATAAAGATGATGACTCACTTACATTTGACAAAGTGATGCAAAGTGTTGATTCTAAGCTCTAGGAAATAGTTATGAAAGCTAAGATGGATTTTATGAAATTCAATTCAGTGTGGGAATTTGTAGACTTACAGAAAGGGATAAAATCCATAGGGTGTAAGTGGATTTACAAGAAGAAAAGAAATGTGTATGGAAAAGTTGAAACTTATAAGGTCAGGCTTGTAGTAAAGGGGTATACTAAAAAAAAGGTATCGATTACGTGGAAACCTTCTCTTCGATTGCCATGCTCAAGTCAATTTACATATTGTTATTCATTGTAGTGGCTTTCAATTACGAGATCTGGCAGATGGATGTAAAGATAGTTTTTTTGAACCGCAATCTTGAAAGGAGCATCTATATGATGCAACCTACCAGATATATAACTAAAGGAAATGAGCATAAAGTTTACAAACTACTTAAATCTATTTACGGGCTTAAGAAAGTATCCTGCCCATGGAATCAAAGATTTGATCAAATGATCAAAACTTTTGGATTTGAGCAAAATGTTGATAATGTTGGAAAAAATCTGTAACACCCTCAACTCGACCCGATTCACTGGATCTGAATCTTGGGTGTTACATTATTATTACAGACTTATACATGCTTAAGACATAATATTTTAAAGAAATACATCTTATTAGTAATACTGCCCAACCGAGTTACATTTAGGTGAACAATGTATACAGAACTTGCAAGAGTAATTATTCATTACATTTGTTTATATTGTCCCACTTATTTAGTCTCTAAGTAATATTAATGAGTTAGATTATTTGGCTAACGCAACTCAATCATCCTAAAGCTTATAAACAAATTTTTGAAACTTGTACAAAAATGTTTCTTCGACACGCTTGTGCCACCCCTAGCTCTGTATGCATAAGTGTCCATTTTGCCACTTCTTTGGCGCAACCTTGGCGTTGTTCCTCTCGACGCTTCCTTTACCTAAGATATAAAACATGGAGGGATAAGTTCAAAAGAAATTAGTGAGGAAACCCTATTTTACCTGAGCCCTTATTAAAAGATTTCATCATTTGTTTATCGTTCATAACTTTGTCCCTACCGATTGTACAGACTTTGCCATAGCCTTCTGTACTGGCTTTTCTGATGCGAACTCGCCTTGGTGATGATTCGAGTCGTTTGTTGCCCGATCGTTAAAATGGAGAAGTATCGTTCTTGAACAGAGTAGAGGTGAATTCGGCTAAGTAAGACTTTAAACAAAGGTTAGCTAGATGGTTCAAAGGTTATGAATGGGTTGAGGATGGTTCGGTTAAATAGAATGATGGTGGAAAAATGGTTAAGTGAATAAGGATTATGGGAATTCGGCTAATCAAGAAACGCGATAAATAAGTTGATAGATGTGGATGGAAAAACGACCTTAAGGACAAGTAAGAACCAACACTATATTAAAGTGCTGACCCGAGACTTATACGTCACTTAAGGTGGACCTTGACCCGTTACCTATGAAGGTAGGAACCAAAGGTATAGTTTGGTGAACGCCACACTCGGAATGAGTGATAAGTTCGAAAGAAACAGAATGACGCCGCTAGCAAGCTAGATAAGTCACGCTGAGTCTAAAACGAAATAAAAGAGTTGAAAAACTCACAAAATGTTATAAAAATTAAACAAAGAGCAAAAAGTCCTTACAAAAGGTAATGAGCTACATATTTATAGCTAAGGAACTAAGCTAGCCGAATAGACAAATGGCAGCTCAATGGACAAGTAATTCAGCTTTAATGAGTGGAAAAATTCGAATAAAACCAAATAAATTCCATGTCTATATTCACTCTTTAGAACTCCATTGACAGACTTCTAGATGAAAGAAAGTCACTGAATGTATTTGGAAGAGTTGGGAGCTGATTGACCATGTCTATGTTCAGCCAAGTGCTTAAATAAGCTCCTTTAATCATGCCTTGAGAAACTGAATGTGCAGCAGCATTTTAATGGGAGTTTTAGAGCACGAACAATCCAAATAGTGTGAATACTTGAACTCCAACAACCTCCAAGTGTGAAGGGACAAAATTGATCACCACCACCTGAATGGACTCCATTTGAACAACCTTGAAGTGTGAATGGAATGTGCAAAGAATGTGAAAACTTTTAAGGTCGCCTTGGAGACTTAGGCACGGTCGACTTGGGGAAGTAAATCAGCAGCTCCTTTGCCCCTTGGTGTCCACGAAAAGGTCGCTTGAATTAGCGTAATAATCACTCACTTAATGCCGTCCCAAGCATTGAACTCAAACAAATTAATTCAAAGAAATTAACTCACCTTAAGACACATTAATTCGGCAGACAACTAGACACATTAATTTGGAACATTTAATTAATTTGCCTAAGCTAAGACACATTAAAAACCAATAATAACTAAGACACAAATTAAATTCAACAAAGAAATAAGACAAACTAATTAAAACATGAAATTAATTTGTCTCAACTTTAGACACATTTAAACACTTCTAATTTAACATGTTCAGATTAAGACATATTAAATTGCTGTAGCTAAACATATTAAAAACGTGTATTAAACTTGACAAATTAAAGGCATGTATTAAAATAAAACACATTTATGAGCTGAAACTAATTAACTAATTTAACTAAATAATTTATTTAATTCCAGTAACTTAAAACGCATAAAAAAAAGATGGAAACGAGCTCATTGAGCTGAAATCGAGCTAAATTGATCTTAACGAGCTGAGTTCGAGTTAGGTTAGCTTGCGAAAGATGCCAAGCCTCGCTTGGTGAGCTGAACCAAGGCCGTTCTCGGGCGTGGCCGTATCATTTTTTTTCGAGGCTAATCCACACTTGCTAATCCTCAAAATACCGTGTTCATCACTTATTCAGAGCTTGCCCATAGGCGTTGTCTTCAGATGGTCATTATGAGAACCGTTTTTCATATTACGCCATGAAGGCGTTCCCTTCCAAAGATAGTCATAGAGGCGTTCTTTTTAGAGTCTCGCCATGAAAGCGTCCTTTGACAGAGATTTCCACAAAGGCTTCCTTTTAACAGAAACATCCACGAATGCATTCTTACGAAAACTACCACAAAGACACTTATTTAGGTTACACCACAAAGGCATCTCTTTACAAATTACCACAAAGGTATTCCTTATCAAAGATTTGCCACAAATACATTCCTTTAATAGAAAAAACCACAAATGATTCCTTTTAACATAGATAGCGACAAAGGCTCACTTATACGAAAATTGGTGTTTTTGATGATAGGGATTTGCCTAAACTCACCATCGTGAGGTTTGTCCCTCATCGCTGGTACTCACCTAACCGTCCTTTACATATTCCTTATAATGCCATGACCCAGCCATGGTCTTACACTATATGGTCTTTAGAGTTCCATAGACTTTTCCTTTCAGAGATTCATGTTTTTAGTCTCGACGGACCCTTTTAGACGAGTCCGGAGACAGACACAGACACTTCACACAAACTCATACTTAACAGACTTATTCATGACAGGCACAATCATGCTTTTAGACATTTTTTACATACATATACTTTTGTTCTTATTAGAGTCATAGAGTCATGTTTTGTTAGTTTAAGTTTCATGCTCGGGTCACTAGGCACAGTAGTATCTAGAATACAAACTTACACGTAATATTCAGTCTAGAGACTCACCTGGTGGTTACGAGTAGCAACTTTAACTCCAGTTTCATCAGTCGAATTGGTATCGCAGCAACTATTGCTTAATGGAATAGATGAATGCCATTAAGACTCATCTATTAACCCCTAACCTTTCTTCAACTTATAAACCTGTATGGGTCCTATTTTCTCCAAGTACTCCTACAAATCTATGTTTTCTTAATAGGGAAGTCTATAAACCTTACCTTGTCATGGAGAAATCGCTAGTGGAGTCCAGGATCTCAATCCTAGCATGAAGAAATCCCCCTTCCTGCCCCTCCAAACAATAATGTTAGAAGAGTGAAGAAGAGCTTCCTTACCCTATCGATCATATCTATTTATATAACCTATAGCCTTATTGAAACCTGACAAGTGTCACCTTTTTACTGAATTGTCTTATCAAGGTCTTTAACTCTCAAGAAACTTAATTGAATATATATTTCTTTTATAACTATGTAAGTTTACGTCTAGTTACTACTTAACCAACTTACTTTATAACTTAACTAACACGGAGCCACAGTTACAGGGTACATTGTGCCGCTGACGTAAGCTTGTACCTTAGAAGTCATCTCACTTAACCACAAGTCCTACTCATTCTATCCTAGAAACCTGATATAGAACCTTTATCCTCTTATGTCCATATTAGAGTTTGTCTGTTCTATACGCCAAAAGGGATTTTGGGCTGATATTACTTTGTCAAACATTTTATTTTTATCTATGCACCAGTCCTTATGTTCTACAACGTTGGGGCATCGTAGGCATGCTCAAGAAATTCTAATACTACGTAACCTCCTAATACTATACACGATCAAAACTCATCTTATCTATCGTATTTCCATAATCAGTATCCAAACACTAAGGCTTCGTCGAGCGGGGTGTTACAAAATCTGGTTCGAAAACGATTTTCTTGCATAGCCGAAAATAAAAAATTGACCCAGTTTGTGATATTTATAGCAATAAACCCTTAACCAAATTCATACTTGTGTTTTCGGATAGGCGAATCCTTATAGTTCCCGACTTTCGACCAAACAATCTTCTCTGCTATTCTCGTACCACGAACTACTTCGAGTGTGGGATTGAACAAATTGAATCAAAAAAAAATATTTTCTTTACTTTTAATGGGAAAGTAAGTCTCTTTTAAATAGAAACCAGTAGAATTACAATTATCAAAAAATAGAGTTTATTCTTAAAATAAATTTCCACTACTTTCTTTCGGGATAACAATATTGAAAACTTCAGAGAAACTTGTGTTTTCATTTTTCTATTGGCGTGTATTAAAACTTACCAGTGTCATCTATTTATATAAAGAGTCAAGTAGAATTTTGGTTGAAGTGTGATGTGTCTCTAACTAACTATGACCACAATAAAGGCAAGCGCACCTATCGTTTAATAGTATAGTTATGGTAAGACCGAAAATATCGTATCCACAAGGACTAAGAGTACTAGTAATTACTATCTTCCTATTATCTAGCCTAAAAATTGGGGTGATTTCTTTTAAACTATTAATTAAAAGCATGACAGAGAATGAATTGGGAAAAATACTTTTTAGACAACTTTATGAGATAGACAATACCCAAGGAAGAATCCACCTAGACTTCACTTATTACTTTTGATTCATACGATTTATTCACTTGACTTAATCCGTAGAAATCCCTAAATTATGTTAATATCTCTTTCAAGACTAAAAACAACTGACTCTAGGTTGATTAATTGAAATCTCTTTCTAATTAAAACCCCTATTGTCGCATTAACTCGATCTATGGATTCCCTTATTAGATTTGACTCTAATCGCGATTTTAAATCGCCCTATTTCTGTGGTTGCAATCAACTCCGCTTAATTGTGTTGATCTACTCTTAACAGGACTTTTGCTCCTCTGAATAAGCACATTCGACTTGAATCAATAACCTGAATTATCAAAACAAGAATAAGAACTCACAATTAAGAATAAGAACAAGTATTTATCTTATAAATTAAATAGCAATAAGATCCGTCTTAGGTTTCATCCCCTTAGGTATTTAAGGGATTTAGGTCATACTGATAGAGGGAAACATCATAGAATAAGGAAAACAACAAAACATAAGAAAACCCAAAAACTTTAAGAGAAATTGATAGGAGATCTTCAGTCTTGATGGAGATCCTTCTTCCGAGCTGCTCCCGATGGCTGTCTTCGAGTATTTTCTGCCTTCTACTCTGCGTCCCCTTTTAGGTCCTCCCCTAGGGTGTTTATATAGGCTTTGGAACTCCTATCTTGGCCTACAAGTAACCTTTTCCGAATAGAATTTAACTTGGGTTCAGCAGGGACATGCTCGGTGTTCGATAGCTTAGGCCGTGCTTGATTCTGCTCGTCACACACGGCCGTGTGATCTTCCCGTGTGCTATAGTCCAGGCCGTGTTGATTTTCGAGGTAGGCCCATTTTGTCCCTTTTTGGCCCGTTTATCATTCTTTTCGACTCTCTAAGCTCTCCTGAGTGTAAAATATGAAATTAAAGGGTTAGGAGCATCGAATTCATCAAATCTAATGAAAATTCATCCAAAAATAAGCCAAGCATGGGGTTCAAATATGTATAAATTGTGGTTTATCAAGTATCCCCACACTTAAGCCTTTGCTTGTCCTCAAGCAAAATCCTCAACTCACAATTAAAATTAACTTCCTCAATTCATAATTCTCATCAATAATGCCTCATCATAATTCACAGGTAATCCATACATTGATAATTTAACTCAAAGAGTGCTAAAGATTCAAACAATCCAAGTCACAAATTTTTATAGCACGGAAACATAGGTGTTTCCCCTTACCTAAATAATCACCTTTAATTCAAAATCGACAAGAATTGACATCCTCACTAAAGATTCACTCAAATCACTCAAAGTATTTAAGGTTCAAATTAAGCACTCAAAAGTTAAACATGAAAAGTTATTACCATAGGCTTGCATGAAAATCAAATCTCCACCACTATAAAATGAGATGATACACAAATCAAAAGGTCTTTAAAAGGGTTGTAACGGGGCTTGGGTTAAAGGTGTGGATAAAGGCTGAATTAGAGGGTTAGAATCGCGATCGAATTGATAGTTTACCTAACTAGAAAAATGAACTAATACTGAATAATTGCATCAATTAAAAACTTAATAACACGAGCTTCTTCTAAAAAATGTGAAATTAACCGTTTAAGCTCATAGAACAAATAATACCTATATATATATATTTTGTTGAGAATAAGTACAAAAAAGAATTTAACAACTAAAGTATAGAACATAGTTAGGCAACTAATCAAATCAAATCTCGACAAAAAGAGGTTGATACAATAGGGAAAATTCTTAATGAATCAAAAAAAGTGAGTTTTGGGTTAATATTAAGGGTATATCAAGAAACGGTTTATTAGGATCAAAGGGGTTCACTAGGGGTTAATTATGAAGGTAGGCTTTTTGGGGTAAGTGGGTTAAAACCTAGGTGCCTTTATCATCTCAGTGTATCAAATCAAGGATGTGGTCTCGACATGTATAATCGAAGCAAGTTCTAGAATAGCAAATCAATATTGACACACTCATAACCAACAAGAAAGTGAGCAAGAAAAGAATATGCTCTAAAAGGTTCAAAATCTCACAAAAATTATGGTTTTTGATGTCAACCTTGCAAATTTCAAACTTCAAAGTAATATTTAGATTTAGGGAAACAACCTAACAAATCTTTAATTCTGAAAATAGAATTATCATGATTGATTCTCTAATGTCTTAAAGTTTAAACCATCACTGCACAATTACCTATGACTTAATCCAAAACATATCAATGAAAATCATAAGTCAATAGAAGTTTTATTCTAATGGTAATATGAGAACATTACTTAAGAACAAGACATAATTTAGAGATTTTCTAATGATACTATAATTAACCTCCCCACACTTAAGATGTACATTTTCCTTAATGTACAAATATAGATAATAGTAATATATTAAGAAAATCATAAGATAGGGAGAGAAGTGAAACTTCCTGAGTTATGGATGAAATCCTTAGGGAGTGAAAATTGTAGAAATAGAACCAATGATAAGCATGATGAACTAGGCAGAGGTGAAGGTGGGGGAGGATACTCCGGTAGCACCTTACACCTTTTAAAATCTAGTTAATGAAGCAGTCGGCATGAACTGGTCTATGAGGGAGTGGTGGCATATCTGCTGTAAAGTGGTCACGCACAGGGAGGCCGTGCCGGGATTTTTCCGCTTTTTTGAAGCGGGGATGGCAGGCTTGGTCTTGCCTCGAGTATTAGTCATTGTATACCTAAAAATGATTTGCACTAAATAATTCAAGCATCACCACAAGTAATATCGAAATAGTCCTAAATAATGAAATAATAATCAACGAAATAAAGAAATAAAGAAAATAATAATAAAAAGAATAATCAATAAATAATCAATAAATAATTAACTAAATAAAAATAATCATAATAAAAGAGGGGAAAAAGGAACTGGTCGGAGGGAGGAGCGGTCGACAACGGGAAATCGTGTCCAAAATAACTATGACAACGAATAAGGCAAGCGCACCTATCGTTCGGTAGTATAGCTATGGCAAGACCGGAAATATCGTATCCTCAAGGACCAAGAGTACTAGTAGTTACTATCTTTTTATTATCTATCCTAAGTATTAAGGGAATCGATGTTTAATTAACTAATTACTAAACTAAGGATGCTAAGACACACAGAGTGAATTGGGAAAATACTTTTTTTGGAAAACCAGTTGATTAAGACAATACCCGAGGAAGAATCCACCTAGACTTCACTTATTACTTAACTCGAACTGACGATTTATTCACTTGACTTGATCCGTAGGATTCCCTAATTTATATTATTATCCCTTTCGAGACTAATAACGTCAAACCCTAGGTTGATTAATTGAAATCTCTTTCTAATTAAAACCCCTAGTGTTGCATTAACTCGATCTATGGACTCCCATATTAGGTTTGACCCTAATCCGTGATTTTCATCATCCTATCTCTGTGGTTGCGATCAACTCCGCTTAACTATGCTAGATCTACTCTTAAACAGGGACTTTTGCTCCACTGCCTAAGCACATCAATACTTGAATCAATATCCTGAAATATTAAAACAAGAATTAAGAACAAATCAAGTATTTATCATATAGTTCAGAAAATAGTAACAAGATCCGTCTTAGGTTTCATCCCCCTCAGGTATTTGAGGGGTTTAGTTCATGTTTAATAATTAAAACCCCTAGTGTTGCATTAACTCGATCTATGGACTCCCATATTAGGTTTGACCCTAATCCGGCAGATTTTCGTCATCCTATCTCTAGGGTTGCGATCAACTCCGCTTTAACTATGCTAGATCTACTCTTAACAGGACTTTTGCTCCACCGCCTAAGCACATCAATACTTGAATCAATATTCTGAAATATTAAAACAAGAATTAAGAACACATAATTAAGAACAAATCAAGTATTTATCATATAGTTCAGAAAATAGTAACAAGATCCGTCTTAGGTTTCATCCCCCTCAGGTATTTGAGGGGTTTAGTTCATGTTTAATAAAGAATACATCTCAGAAGAAAGTAAATAACAAAACATAAGAAAAACCCTAAAACCCCCTGAAGGAAATTGAAGGGAAGATCTTCTGTCTTGAGTGTGATTTCGGCTTCTAGGATGAATCAACTGGCTGTCTTCGAGTAATTTCTTGAGTTCAGCCCTCTCTGGCTTCGCCCCATTGTCAAAAGCCCTGACAGAAGGCTTCTATCGAATTCCCCCTTTAGGTTGCCCTCTAGGGTGTTTATATAGGCTTTCGGGATGCCTTACTTGGCCCACAAGTATCCTAATCCGAATGGAATTAAAACAGGTCAAGGTAGGGGCACGCCCATGTGGAACGCCCGTGTGAGTCGAGCCTAGGCCGTGTTCGGGCCTGCTAAGGTGGCACGGCCGTGTGGTGAACTTCAAACCGTGTGAATTTCTTACTTTGGCCCATTTTCTCCATTTTCAGCCCGTTTCTCGTTCTTTTCATCCTCCGATGCTCTCCTAAGTATAAAACATGAAATTAAAGGATTAGGAGCATCAAATTCCACAATTCAAGGGATTAAATCATCCAAAAGTATGCTAAATATAGGATTAAAATATGTATATATTACGATTTATCAACAGGCAGACGGCCTGTTGGGCGGAGAGGACGGTGATTCTGAGGGTTGGTATGTGGTGGTGCAAAGAGAAGGGAAAGGGAAGAAAGAATGAGGAAAAAATAGAGGGTGAAGTAAAATGGAGGAGGGGGATCTATGGTGGCCGGAAGTAGGATGGAAGGGGGGTCGTCGGTGGCTAGTGGCCGGGGTTACGGTGCAAGTTAGAGAGGCTAGGGTTTGGGGGGTTTGAAAAAAGAAGGGAGAAGAAAGAAGAAGGGTTTGGGGGTTTTAAATAGGGATTGGGGCACATGGTCGAGGCCCACGCCCGTGTGCCCTGTGTTTAGCTCGTGTGTTTCGTATTTGTTGGATTACGGCGTATCTGAGTCGTGGCGCACGCCCGTGTTCCCTGGGCGTGTTAGGTCACACGGCCGAATCGCACGGCAGTGTAATGCATCGTTCGTTTCTCCCACGCCCGTGTAGAGGTTAACACGTCCGTGTTAGTTAGTCAGTATCGACCGCGGCCTAGAGGCACGGGCTTGTCACACGCCCGTGTGACTTACTTAGTATCGACCACGGCCGTGGCATTTTATTGCAGCCCGTGTTCTTTAGTCAGTTTCGACTACTGCCTATAGGCACGGGTGTGTCGCAAGCTCGTGTGTCTTTCTCAGTTTCAACCACAATTTCTGGGCACGGGCATGTCGCACGCCCGTGTGGGTTTATCGCAGCCCGTGTTTTGGGAAAAAAAATTATCCTTGGCCCGCACGGTCTCCGCCACGCCCTTGTACCTACTCATGGTCGCCACACGGCCACGGCCACGCCCGTGTGCAAGGCCGTGTGGTAGAGAAACCTGCGCCCATTAATCTGGTTAGTTTTTAGTTAGGTGCTAAAAATAAAAAATATGAATATTAATGGGGTTAGTGTTCGGGTTGCCTCCCGAGAAGCGCTTGTTTAGAGTCCTAAGCTAGACTTACCTTGTATCCGCTCTTTATTGAGGTTCACAGAGCTGAAGCTCCTATCTACTATCCCTAAAATCCTCACCATTATATAGTTTGAGTCGTTGACCGTTTACCTTAAATGTGCCATAATTAGGATGAGTTACATCGATTGTCCCGTATGGGAAAATATTGAGTACCGTAAAGGGAGTTGCTCTGTTTGTTTTAAGCTCCGAGGTGGTTATTCGAGGATCAGTTGCATCTAACAGTACCTGATCTCCAATCTTGAAGTGATTTGCTTCTACTTTAAGCTCGTCATGGAGTTGCCTCGGTTTTGCTTCGTGTTTGGCATGTGTCCTCCACTCGTCTAGTTCATCTATCTGAAGCCTTCGCTCCTCATGAGCTATTTCTTTGTTGGCACGAGAACTAGGAAGGTTCTCTGATGCGTCGTTGAAAGCACCAAAAATATCCTATTCCCTACAAAATAATGAAAAAGAACAGTAAATGGGAAGTAGGGTCGAATCCTCAGGGATCGGATTATACAAATGCTTGTTTCTCAAATCTCCGCGAGAATCGTGCCCAAGAAAACTGCGTTCTGGAAAAATAAAAATAACAGAATTAAAAGTTTCGATCTGGAAAAATATATAAAAAAAAAATTAAAGTGAATTGAAATTGCGAGAATAAATTGCAAAAATTAAAATGAGGAAAAAAAAAGAGTTTAGAGAAAGTTTCTTATGTGGAGAGATTCCAGCCTCCAGTTGCCTCGATCCGCCTTGGGTTCAATCCTTGGCTTTTAGATGATCCTTCTCAAACCGAATAAGCCAGTTATGGTGGAAGAGGACGCCTACGACCACCAGCTCCAAGGATTTAGACTTCGATTTAGTGGAACCTGACTCTAGCCAACAATCGCTCTTGTGGGATCATCTTATGCTAGATCAACGTTTCTCAATGGTGAATCCCACACCATTTTGTCTCTTGGGCTCGCCAACCTCTGACACAGTAAGTTAACGAACAGACTGTGCAACCTCCTCAAAATATACAAAGCGGCCGTTCCTTGCACACGTTGAAAAGATCACTTTTAAGGGACATGGACGGAAGCGTCGACCCGTGTCATGCGAGAAACGATGAATACCACTCCGTTGAGAAGGCTAAGTACGGATTCTAAACCTCAAGAACCCTTTTTGGGGATTTTCGGCAACCTTTGGCTAGATGGGTTTTAGTGGCTCATAGTTGTGGTGGAAAAGAAAATAAATATATAAATGGAGATTTTATTAAAAAGAAATATGGAAAGAACAAAAGAATTTTGGGGAGAGAGTTTACTGACGAAAAGATGAACCCCAAAACGAGTCACTTCATCCCCTATTTATAGTGCTAAGATAGATAGACTAGTCCTACTTAAATTCCTAAAGATAGTTACAAATAATCAAATATAAATAAAGATAAATAAAATAAATCCTAAATTAAATAATCCTTAATAATTATCTTAATATTAATTATCCTAATATAATTAAAATAGAGTCCGATAGAATAAAATCTCTTCTTTTGCATTTCAGCCCTTGTGTCCTTCATGCTTGCACTTTTGGCACCAACTTTTCCATGTGTCGCACATTGGCCCATTTTATCTCTAAATTCACGCTTTTGGCCCTTAATTTCTCTTTTGCTTCCAATTTAGCCCCTATAAGATAAAAGACCATAAATAGCCCAAATTAGTGAATCATACTCAAAATAAATATGCAATTAGCACATAAAAACATGACGTTCTAGAGTATTATCAAATTCCCCCTACTTAGCCCATGCTTGCCCTCAAGTATGGTTCCTATCCACTGTGAAAATTAGATCCTGAAAGAAATTCTACTCCAAAGTTTTATAAAAATTAGTCAAAAATGCATATGAAAAATAAAGAGAACTTCTAAGCTTGCTTTAAGTAAAACAGAAAAAGTTTTTTAATTAACACACACAAAAATTAAAATCGTCTTGAATTATTTCATGCTATTTAGGTAAATTACCAAACCTACCAAGACACTCTATTTATTTTCTCCTTTAGTCCCCAACTGCAATTTTATTAGTACTATCTTTCTTTTCTTTTTCTTTTATTATTTCTTTATTTTTTTTTTCTTTTTATTATTATTTATTTACTTAGGAATATATTGAACCTTTTGACGCTAAGAGAGATGACAACCCAAGCACCCCACCCCAAGTTACTCAAATTTCAACATACTCCTAAAATTTATTTATTTCCTAAGAAGCGGAGTTTTACCCATCACGTCACACAACCTTTTGACGCGAAGTAGAATGACAACCCAAGCACCCTACCCCGGTTACTCGATCGATCCACGTTACGAGCCGCACACATAACCTTGGTCACGGAGTTTTACCTATCACGTCACACAACCTTTTGACGCCAGTAGAATGACAACCCAAGCACCCTACCCCGGTTGCTCGATCGATCACGTTCTAAGTTGCACTCATAACCTTGGAAACATTTATTAAACAAAATTTACAAGAAATTTTAATTTTGGAAGACCTAAGAGAAATAATCAAGTGTCGAAAATAAGTTTTAGTAACCACCTAATAGACACGAACATAATTTAGGCATGCAATTGTATTAAGTGTCTACTTGATATTAAACTTGATCAATTTTACGAAAAGCAAGATAGAGTTAACTTATTAATCATAATTATTTTTAGCCTAATAAAAATAAAACAATGGAGATAAAATCAAATGACAGAATCATAACTAACTCAGTAGCCAAGAATCATGCATGTAGGTCAAACAGTGGCAAGTCGTGGTCAAATTCTTGGGTATGAAAAGCGACAGAATATTCTTAAAAAAAAAATATGGACAAAATGGAGCCTCAAGCAGCAAACACAAATCATATCAGTTTGGCCAGCAACTAACCGAACTCATTGCCATCCTCCGTTTTACCTAAGCAAAGAAGAGAAATTTATTAATATTTAAATTAAAAAAAAGAAATTAAAAAGAAAATAAAGGAAAATAATAAGAAATAATAATAAAAATGAAAATAAATAAATAAATAAATAAAATGATTGGGTTGCCTCCCAACAAGCGCTTGTTTAACGTCATTAGCTCGACGACTTAAATGGTTCTACGGTGGCTCAAAATAAATCTTTTTAATCGTGTGAGCTTGGAGGTTCTCATTTTTTATCACATCCACCATATTTGGGTTTAATCGTCCTTGCGCCTCTTTCATTGGTTTCATATTTTCCTCCAAAGGGTTAATCCCTTTTAAGTCGACAATGGTCTCATCATTCTCCGAAAATGTGAATTTGAGATGCTCGAGAGGTTGTTTTAATTTCGGATCTGATGCCTGCACAACAGAAGGTAGAAGTTTAGTATTCATAGGAGCCAATAATTTATTAACAGATTCAAAATCATCAAACATCATTTTAGATTTATCTCCATAAGATGACTCAAAATTTTTTTCTACTGATGAGTTAATTATGTCGACACGGTTTACGTCCAAGACTTCACTTGGGTGGCTAATTGTGCCATAAACGTTAAACTTCACGATCTCCCCATCAAACTCCATCGTGAGGTTCCGCCAGACGTCAATATTAGTATTTGCAGTACTAAGGAAAGGTCGCCCCAACAAGATGTCTGAAGACCGATGAGCGTTATCCTCCTCTATTTTTATCACATAAAAGTCTGCAGGGAAGATAAGCCCATTGACTTTGACTAATACGTCCTCGAGGACTCCTTCGGGATGCACAACGGACCTGTCTGCCAATTGAATGATAACACCTGTTTTTTGTCAAAAAACCTGCGTTAAGTGATTCATAAATAGAATATGGCATTACATTTATGGAGGCTCCTAGATCACACATAGCCTTTTTAATTCCCAAATGACCTATTTTGCATGGTATTGCAAACATGCCCCTATCCTTACATTTAGCCGGCATTTTTCGCTGTAACACTGCAGACACATTTTCACCAACATTCACCCTTTCATTACCTGTTAACTTTCGTTTGTTGGTGCAAAGCTCTTTAAGAAATTTAGCATACCTCGGTATTTGCTTGATGGTGTCCAACAACGGAATGTTGATCTCGACATTCCTAAATGTTTCGAGGATTTCCTTATCCTCTTTACCTCTTCGACACTGGTTGAATCGTTCTGGAAATGGAGGTTGAATTTTAGGCAATGGGGGTTTCGGTCGGACCTGTTCACCTTTCTTGGGCTTTTCCTGGGCGATTTCTTGGGCACGATTTACGCCGAATCGATTCCATGCCTTTTTCCACTTCGCAGCGTCACACGCATTTGCGTGTTGTCTTGGATTAGGTTCTGCTTTGTGACGTGACTTCCCTTGAGAGTTCGGTTTCTCAACCGATATGGTCAATTCTCTTATAGATGCCTCGGTTTTTCTGTTGAAAATCAAGCATATTAGCTGCTAATTTATTGACCAAAGTTTCTAAAGAATTACACTCAATCTTGTGGGCTCGCTGTGGAACTCGGTTCAGTATGGTCGGTTATATCGTGGGTTGGCCCCATAACTTAAGTTAGGGTGATCCTCCATCCCGGGTTGTAGGTATTAGCGTAGGGATCATATCGCCTGTGGTGTGGTCCAGGAAATTTCCTCTCGCATCTAAATGAGCCATAGAGTCATCATACAAACTGGGACATGTGTCAGTTGTATATTCAAGGGTAGCACATATTCCGCATAACCGAGCTGTCTTTGTTTTTTCTGCAAGAAGAATATTCATCATATTAGTAAGTTTATCAAGTCTATCTTCTATTGTAGAATTACTTAGCTGATGAACCCTTCTGGAGGGTTTAGGATTTGCTCGGAACTGCTGAGAATTTACAGCCATTGTGGAGATTAAGTCCCTTGCTTGTTGAGGGGTCATATTGACCAACGCTCCTCCACTAGCGGAGTCTACCATATTCATCTCCATTGGTTTCAAACCTTCATAAAAGTACTGGAGAAGAGATTGCTCTGTTATACCATGTTGTGGGCAGCTCGCACACAATTTCTTAAACCGCTCCCAATAGTCGTAAAGGGACTCAGCTTCTTTTTGCCTTATTCCAGCGATCTCCCTTCTTAGCTCACCGCTTCTAGATCTTTGAAAAAAACCTCATTGAGAAATAAACGAGATAAATCAGCCCAAGTAGTTATAGATCCAGGGGGTAAATAAAATAACCATTCCCTAGCTAAATCTGCTAGGGAAAAAGGGAAAGCGCGCAATTTAATTTGATCCTCAGTTACGTCTTGAGGTTTCATACTCAGACAAACCATATGAAACTCCTTCAAATGTTTATGGGGGTTTTCATTTTGTAACTCTCGGAATGTTGGCAGCAACTGAATTAACCCTGACTTCATTTCAAAATCGGTATCCATAGTAGGAAATGTGATGCACAATGGCGGTTGTTCTGTCGGAGCTTCGACTAGTTGCCGAATTGTTTGAGCCATAGGTTGAGGTGCTAAATTAGGGTTTTCGTCAACCCTAGCGTTAAGCACTCCTTCTGGGGAATCGACTTCTAGTTTTTCGCCTTCAAAAGTTTGAGTAGGGTTTTCGTTAACCCTAGACTCTGCTTCGTCGTTGATTCTGATTTCTGGCGGTGGATTACTTTGAGTCTCAACCACCGCTGACTGTTTTTTCCTTAGCTTTGTTTCCTTGCGATTAGCTTTTGCAGTCTTTTCAATCTCCAAGTCAAACGCAAGAGTGCCTGGAGCAGATCTGGTCATAGAAAACAAAAAAACAAGATTAGTACGTTACCGATCCCCGACAACGGAGCCAAAATTTGATGCGTCATTGAAAGCACCAAAAATATCCTATTCCCTACAAAATAATGAAAAAGAACAGTAAAGGGGAAGTAGGGTCGAATCCTCAGGGACCGGATTATACGAATGCTTGTTTCTCAAATCTCGCGAGAATCGTGCCCAAGAAAACCTGCGTTCCTGGAAAAATAAAAATAACAGAATTAAAAGTTTCGATCTGGAAAAATATATAAAAAAAAAGTTTAAAGTGAATTGAAATTGCGAGAATAAATTGCAAAAATTAAAATGAGGAAAATAAAAAGAGTTTAGAGAAAGTTTCTTATGTGGAGAGATTCCAGCCTCCAGTTGCCTCGATCCACCTTGGGTTCAATCCTTGGCTTTTAGATGATCCTTCTCAAACCGAATAAGCCAGTTATAGTGGAAGAGGACGCCTACGACCACCAGCTCCAAGGATTTAGACTTCGATTTAGTGGAACCTGACTTTAGCCAACAATCGCTCTTGTGGGATCATCTTATACTAGATCAACGTTTCTCAATGGTGAATCCCACACCATTATGTCTCTTGGGCTCGCCAACCTCTGACGCAGTAAGTTAACGAACCGACTGTGCAACCTCCTCAAAATATACAAAGCGACCGTTCCTTGCACACGTTGAAAAGATCACTTTTTAAGGGACATGGACGAAAGCGTCAGCCCCGTAATGCGGAGAAACGATGAATACCCTGTTGAGAAGGCTAAGTACGGATTCTAAACCTCAAGAACCCTTTTTGGGGATTTCCGGCAACCTTTGGCTAGATGGGTTTTAGTGGCTCATAGTTGTACTGGAAAAGAAAATAAATACATAAATAGAGATTTTATTAAAAAGAAATATGGAAAGAACAAAAGAATTTTGGGGAGAGAGTTTACAGAAAAAGATGAACCCCCAAAATTGAGTCACTTCATCCCCTATTTATAGTGCTAAGATAGATAGACTAGTCCTACTTAAATTCCTAAAGATAGTTACAAATAATCAAATATAAATAAAGATAAATTAAATAAATCCTAAATTAAATAATCCTTAATAATTATCTTAATATTAATTATCCTAATATAATTAAAATAGAGTATGATAGAATAAAATCTCTTCTTTTTGCATTTCAGCCCTTGTGTCCTTCATGCTTGCACTTTTGACACCAATTTTTCCATGTGTCGCACATTGGCCCATTTTATCTCTAAATTCACGCTTTTGGCCCTTAATTTCTCTTTTGCTTCCAATTTAGCCCCTATAAGATAAAAGACCATAAATAGCCCAAATTAGTAGAATCATACTCAAAATAAATATGCAATTAGCACATAAAAACATGACGTTCTAGAGTATTATCATGCTCATTTGTATATTTTCGAGGTGCTTCCTGAAAAGAGGGTTGAACCAAATGGTTATTAATAGAATTTATGTACTCACATTTATTAGTCGATGTCCTAGCCGAGTCACGAGCCTGAAGAGTGATCGTTTCGTCACCTACACGAAGTGTGAGCTCACTTGTACCAACATCGATTCTAGTATTAGCAGTTGCTAAAAAGGGTCGTCCTAAGATTAACGGTGCATCACTGTTCCCATCCATATCTAGAACAACAAAGTCAACTGGGAATATAAATTTATCAATTTTTACAAGCACATCCTCAACAATTCCCCTAGGAAATCTAATAGTTTTATCTGCGAGTTGAATACTCATCCTAGTTTGTTTAGGTTTCCCAAGACCTAGTTGCTTAAACATTTTATAGGGCATGACGTTAATACTCGCCCCTAAATCAGCTAAAGCATGTTTAACATTTAAACTACCAATTAAACAAGGAATAGTAAAACTCACTGGATCCTTTAATTTATCGGGTAGTTTATTCTGTAAAATGGCTGAGCAAACTGCGTTTAACTCTACGTGCGACGCATCGTCTAACATCCGTTTGTTTGCTAGAAGCTCCTTCAAAAATTTGACTGAGTTGGGCACCTGCGAAAGAGCTTCAATAAATGGTAAGTTAATATGTAGTTTTTTTAAAAGTTTAAGAAATTTACCGAATTGTTCATCTGTGCGGTCTTTCTTCGTCGCGTTAGGGTATGGTACAGGAGGTACATACTCTTTACTTACCAGTTTTTGTGTATTGTGGCTTTCCCCACCCTTACCTTTACTTATCACAGGTTCTTGCCTCGGTTCAGATTCAGATTCTACAAACCCTTCGTTGTCGCACACCGTGATGGCATTGAGTTGCTCCCTTGGATTAGGTTCAGATTACTTGGCAAGTCGCCTTGTGGTGGTTTCGAGATCACGACAGCAGCAAGTCGACCTATTTGGTTTTCGAGCCCTTGAATCGATGCCTGCTGATTTTTAAATACTGTTTCGGTGTTTTGTGATCGTATGTCTGTCGAGTTTTAAAATTTATAAAGAGAATGATCGAACCTGGAAACTAACTCTGACAATGATTGAGGCAAGTGCACCTATCGAACAGTAGTATAGTTAAGGTAAGACCGGAATGTCGAACCCAGAGGAACTAAAAGTACTAATACTAACTTTCTTTCTATTATTTAGCCTAAGAATTAAGCGAATGGTTGTTTAATCTAAATTAATTAACTACTAGACTAAAGACTCTAAGACAAAGAAGAATGAATTTGGGAGAATACTTGAGGAAAAACCAATTAATTAAGACGACACCCAAGGAAGAATCCACCTAGACTTCACTTATTATCTAACTCTGAACCAGACGATGTATTCACTTGACTTGATCTGTAGGATTCCCTAATTTATATTAAACCCTCTCTCAAGGCGAATAACGTCTAACCCTAGGTTGATTAATTGAAATCTCTTTCTAATTAAAACCCTAGAATTGCATTAACTCGATCTATGGACTCCCATATTAGGTTTCACCCTAATGCAAATGCCTCGTCACCCTATCTCTAGGCGCGCGATCAACTCCGCTTAACTATGCTAGATCTACTCTTAGGCGGGGACTTTTGCTCCTCCACCTAAGCACATCAAACTTGAATCGATATCCATGAAATATCAACATAAGAATTAAGAACACATAATTAAGAACAAATCGAATATTTATCATATAGTTCAAAGAAACGATAACAAGATTCATCTAAGTTTCATCCCCTCAGTATCCGAGGTTTAGTTCATAACAATAAAAGAAAACATCTCGAGAAGAAAAGATAAAACAAAACATAAGAAATCCCTAAAACCCTGAAGAAATTGAAGAGGAGATCCTCCGTCTTGAGTATAATTCGCTTCTTGAGATGGATCAACGGCTATCCTGAGCGAATCCCCATAAATCGCCTCTCTCTGCCTAGCAAGACGCCCTAAACGATAGCTTTGGGCTCCTCGATGAGGGTTTCTGTCGAACTCCCTAATAAGTTGCCCCATGGGGTGTTTATATAAGCTTTGAGATGCCTTACTTGGCCTCCAAGTATCCTAATCTGAATTAAATTCCTATTTGGGTGTTTAAATAGACTTTTGAATGTGTTTCTTTGCCTCCAAGTATCCAAATCCGAGTAAAACTCCTCTTGGCCGCGGCAGGGGCACGGCCATGGCACACGCCCGTGTGAATTGTGGCCAGGCCGTGTGGACTCCGTTAGTGAGGCACGACCGTGTGGTCTTTGGTCCAGGCCGTGTTCGAGATTATTGAAGAGGCACGGCCGTGTGGTCTTGGGCCCAGGCTGTGTCGATTTCGTGATGTGGCCCAATTGGCCCGTTTTAAGCCCGTTTCTTGTTCTTTTCATCCTCTGGTGCTTCCCTGAGTATAAAACATGAAAAGAAAGGATTAAGAGCACCAAATTACATAAAATAAGGGATAATTCATCCAAAAGCATACTAAATGTGAGATTAAAATATGTTACTTTTACGGTTTATCAAATACCCCCACACTTAAGCTTTTGCTTGTCCTCAAGCAAAATTCTCAACTTAGAATTAAAATGAACTTTCCATAATTCATAATAGTCATTGATAGTGTTTCATCATAATTCAGAGATAATTTATACATGGATAATTCAACTCAAAGAGTCCTAAAGATTCAAACAGTCTAAGTCATACATTTGCAGCACAAAACATAGGTGTTTCCCCTCATCTAAATAATTACCTTTGATTCAAAATTGAAAAGGATTGACATCCTCACTAAAGATTCACTCAAACCACTCAAAGTGTTTAAGGTTCAAAATTAGGCACTCAAAAGTCGAACATGAGAAGTTAATCCCATAGGCTTGCATGAAAATCAAATCTCCACCACTATAATATGAGATGATACACAAATCAAAAGGTATTTAACAGGGTTGTAACGGGGCTTAGGTTAAAGGTGTGGATAAAGGCTGAATTAGAGGGTTAGAATCGAGATTGACTTGACAAATTACCTAACTAGAAAAATGAACTAATCCTTAATAATCACATAAACTTGTAATACTAATAATACGAGCTTTTTCTTCAAGATGTGGAATTTAAATATGTAAGCTCACTTAATTATAAGACTAATAATGAATATACTTAAATGTTTTTTTAAGAACAAATTATTAAATATTTACAATAATAAGAAAGTACTTTAACAACTGCAGTATAGAACATAGTTATGTAACCGCTCAAAATCAAATCTCGAAAAAAAGGGTAGTCAAGAAGAATGGTGATAACAAATACAAAGGGTTTTGGGTTAATATTAGTGGGTGAGTCAATAAAAAGGGTTGTTAGGATCAAAGGGGTTCACTAAGGGTTAATTATGAAGGTAGGCTTTTTATGGAGTAAGTGGGTTAAATCCTAGGTGCCTTTATCATTTCAAGATATATCAAATCAAAGATGTGGTCTCAACATGTATAATCGAGGCAAGTTCTAGAATAACAGTTCAATGTTGACACAGTCATAATCGAAAAGTGAGCATGAAAAAAGGATATATGCTCTTATAAGGCTCAAAATCTCACAAAAATTATGGGTATTTTGATATCAACCTCGTAAATTTCAAACTTCAAAGTAATATTTAAGTTCGGGTAGACAACCTAAAAATTTTAATTAGAAAAATAGACTTATTATGCTTGATTCTCTAGTATTCTTAGAATTTAATTATCAATGCACAATTATCAATGACTTAATCTAAAACATATCAATAAAGATCATAAATCATGGAAATTTCATTCTAATCATAATATGAGAAACTTACTTTAAGACAAGATATAATTCAGGGATTTTCAAATAATACTATAGTTATTCCCCCCATACTTAAGATGTACATTGTCCTCAATGTACAAAGATAGATAATAGCAAAATAATAATAAAATCATAAGATAGGGAGAGAAGTGAAACTTCCTGAATTTTGGATGGAGTCAATGAAAAGAAACCGGATAGGAATTGAGCGGAGGTGAATGTGGGGAAGCGTCTCGAACCGTTTGAAATTGAATCCTCAAAGTAGCCGGTCTGATTTTATTGTATCCTAAGCTAAATCTAAATGGTATGAAGAATAAGAAGAAAATAATAAAAAAATAAAAGTAAAAATAAAAATAAAAATAAAAGTAAATAATGGAAAATAAAAATAAGAATAAAAGTAAATAATGGAAAATGAAAGAAGAAAGACAACTGAACAAGAAAAAGGAAGAAGGGGGTCTAAATAGAGATTATGGATCCGGTGGTTGCCCCGCCTTTGTACCTTCTGTGATGGCCACACACTGCCCACGGCCACGGCCGTGTGTAAGGCTGTGTGGTCTGGAAATTTGCACTTTAGTTAGTTTATAGTTAGGTGCTAAAAAGGAAAAATAAAAGTAAAAGAAGAAAAAATGTAAAAATTGATGGGGTTAGTGCTCAGGTTGCCTCCCGAGAAGCGCTCGTTTATAGTCTCAAGCTAGACTTACCTCTTATTCGCATTATTAGGGTGGTTTGAGGAGGTGAAAATCCTTTCTCATGCGTTCAATTCGGTTTTTGATATATAGTTTAAGTCGAGTAGTGTTTACCTTAAGAGTTCTGAATTTAGGATTAGTTACCTCGACTGTTCCATCTGGGAAGATTTTGAGTACCTGATCTCCTATCTTAAGCTGGGTTGTCCCATCGTTAAGTTTCTCGTGGAGTTACCTCGTTTTTGCTTCGTGTATTTCTTTGAAGTGTATCTTCCACTCGTCTAGTTCATTGATCCGAAGCTTTCGTTCCTCATGAATTTCTTCTTTATTGACACAAGGTCTAGGATCTGGCATCTGCGAAAGAGTTTCAAGAAACGGCAAGTTAATAAGAAACTTCTTTGGAGGTTTAAGAAATTTACCGAATTGTTCCTCTGTGTGGTCTTTCTTTATCGCCTTGGGGTATGGCATATGAGCTTGGTACTCTGTAATTACCGGGTTTGGTAAATCATGGCTTACCTCAACCTTACCTTCACTTACTACAGGCTCTTTCCTTGGGTCAGATTCCACTAACCTTTCACTGTCTTGAGCTGATATGGCTTGGATTTGCTCCTTTGGGTTAATCTCAGTGTTGCTTGGTAGACGCCCTTGTGGTCATTCAGAAATTATCTTTGCGAGTTGTCCAACTGTGTTAGTAAGTTGTCCAACTGTCTTAGTGAGTTCCCCAACTTGGCTCTCGATCCCTTTGATCGATGCTTGTTGATTATTAAGCATTGTCTCAGTTTTTTGGAGATGGGTATCTGTGGCTGCCATGAATTTTGTCAGCATCTCCTCGAGGTTCGACTCTTCTTCCTGTTGGTAATGTGGTTGTTGAAAATTTGGAGGAAGTTCCGGACCTTGGCTACTTTGATCATCCCACGAGAAATTAGGATGGTACCTCCAACCTGCATTATAAGTGTCACTATAAAAATTATTTTGAGGTCTAGAATAGTTACCCATATAGTGGACTTGTTCGTTCTCTATGCCATATCCATAGGGTGGGTACTCAAGATTCGCCACGCCTCCGCGTGTTTCGTACTGCATGACTGGATGTATCTGCGAAGAACACAAATCATCAAACTTTTTATTTAACATCTCTAACTGGTTTGATAGCCTGATTATTGGGTCGAGGTTGTAGATATCGGCTGCTTTTGTTGGCTTTGTCCTCATAACTTGCCACTGATAGTTATTCAGTGCCATCTCCTCTATCTGCCAAAATCAAATAAAAGAAATTTTAGCAAAGTAAAAATAATAATAATAATAATAATAATGGCTAAAGTAATAAAAATTGAGCTTTCTTAATATTTTAGTTCCCCTGCAATGGCGCCAAAACCTTGATCGTATGTCTGTCGAGTTTTAAAATTTATAAAGAGAATGATCGAACCTGGAAACTAACTCTGACAACGATTGAGGCAAGTGCACCTATCGAACAGTAGTATAGTTAAGGCAATACCGGAATGTCGAACCCAAAGGAACTAAAAGTACTAATACTAACTTTCTTTCTATTATTTAGCCTAAGAATTAAGCGAATGGTTGTTTAATCTAAATTAATTAACTACTAGACTAAAGACTCTAAGACAAAGAAGAATGAATTTGGGAGAATACTTGAGGAAAAACCAATTAATTAAGACGACACCCAAGGAAGAATCCACCTAGACTTCACTTGTTATCTAACTCTGAACCAGACGATGTATTCACTTGCCTTGATCCGTAGGATTCCTTAATTTATATTAAACCCTCTCTCGAGGCGAATAACGTCTAACCCTAGGTTGATTAATTAAAATCTCTTTCTAATTAAAACTCCTAGAATTGCATTAACTCGATCTATGGACTCCCATATTAGGTTTCACCCTAATTCGACAACGCCTCGTCACCCTATCTCTAGGCGCGCGATCAACTCTGCTTAACTATGCTAGATCTACTCTTAAGCAGGGACTTTTGGTCCTCCACCTAAGCACATCAAACTTGAATCGATATCCGCAAAATATCAACACAAGAATTAAGAACACATAATTAAGAACAAATCAAATATTTATCATATAGTTCAGCAAACGATAACAAGATTCATCTAAGTTTCATCCCCTCGTATCCGAGGGTTTAGTTCATAACAATAAAAGAAAACATATCGTAAGAAAAGATAAAACAAAACATAAAAATCCCTAAAACCCCTGAAGGAATTGAAGAGGAGATCCTCCGTCTTGAGTATAATTACGGCTTCTTGAGATGGATCAACTGGCTATCCCCGAGCGAATCCCCACAAATCGCCTCTCTCGGCCTAGCAAGACGCCCCTAAACGATAGCTTTGGGCTCCCCTCGACAGAGGGTTTCTGTCGAACTCCCCTAATATGTTGCCCCCTAGGGTGTTTATATAAGCTTTGAGATGCCTTACTTGGCCTCCAAGTATCCTAATCTGAATTAAATTCCTATTTGGGTGTTTAAATAGACTTTTGAATGTGTTTCTTTGCCTCCAAGTATCCAAATCTGAGTAAAACTCCTCTTGGCCGCGGCAGGGGCACGGCCATGGCACACGCCCGTGTGAATCGTGGCCATGCCGTGTGGACTCCGTTAGTGAGGCACGGTTGTGTGGTATTTGGTCCAGGCCGTGTTCGAGATTATTGAAGAGGCACGGCCGTGTGGTCTTGGGCCCAGGCCGTGTCGATTTTGTGATATGGCCCAATTGGCCCGTTTCTTGTTCTTTTCATCCTCCGGTGCTTCCCTGAGTATAAAACATGAAAAGAAAGGATTAAGAGCACCAAATTACATAAAATAAGGGATAATTCATCCAAAAGCATACTAAATGTGGGATTAAAATATGTTACTTTTACGGTTTATCATTTTGAAAGCGGGCTTCTGACACCGAGATGAATTTTGTTAGCATCTCTTCAAGGTTCGGCTTCTTCTCCTGTGGGTAGGGTTGTTGTTGAAAGCCTGGAGGGGGTTGTTGTCTCTGATTTCCTTGACCACCCCATGAGAAGTTTGGGTGGTTCCTCCAACTTGGATTGTAAGTGTTACTATAAGGGTTATTCTAAGGTCTAGAATTATTACCCATATAGTTCATCTGTTCGCTTTCTATGCCAGGGTTGTAGGATGGATATTCTGTATTGCCCATTCCTCTTCCATTCGTATCGCACTGCATCACTGGGTGTACCTGCGAAGAACCATATAAACTATCAATCTTTTTATTTAAAAGCTCTACCTGGGTTTATAGCATGGTGACTGCGTCAAGGTTGAAAACACCGGCTGTCTTTGTTGGCTTCGTCCTCATAACTTGCCACTGATAGTTATTCAATGACATCTCTTCAATGAATTCGTAGGCAGCCTCAGGTGTTTTGTTATTTAGTGTACCGCCGGCGGCTGCATCAATCAATTGCCTAGTTGAGGGGTTCACACCATTGTAAAAAGTTTGAACCTGCAGCCATAATGGTAACCCATGGTGAGGGCATCTTCTCAGTAGATCCTTGTATCTCTCCCATGCATCGTAAAGTGTTTCTAAATCCATCTGCACAAAAGAAGAGATATCATTCCTCAACTTAGCCGTTTTAGCCGGCAGAAAATATTTAAGTAAAAATTTCTCGGTCATCTGTTTCCATGTAGTGATTGAACCTCGTGGTAACGAGTTCAACCACTGTTTTGCTTTATTCCTTAATGAAAAGGGAAATAACCGAAGGCGAATGGCATCGTCAGAAAAGCCATTTATTTTGAAAGTATCACAGAATTCTAGAAAATTTGCTAAATGAGTATCTGGGTCTTCGTCCTGCAAACCATCAAACTGAACAAACTGTTGAATCATTTGAATAGTGTTAGGTTTCAGTTCAAAATTATTTGCAGCAACAGCAGGTCTAACAATACTTGATTCAGTTCCTGTTAAATTAGGCTTAGCATAATCATACATAGTATGAGGAGCAGGATTTTCGGCAACCACCAGGGGTAGCGGATTATTATCAGCCATCTCCTCGGTAGTATTAGTATTGTCCTCTTGCTCTTCCTCTATGTATTGTAGACTTCGTCTTATCTCCCTACGATTTCTGCTAGCGATGCCTTCTATATCATTGTCGTAAAGCAAAGGTCCTGACGGGTTTCTTCTAGTCATAAACTAGAGACACCTGCCAGAAACAAAGAAAAAGAAAAATTAGAAAAGTAACTATAAAATAAAAATAAATTGTAATAAAATAAAAATGGCTAAAGTAATAAAAATTTAGTGTTCCTAATATTTTAGTCCCCGACAACGGCGCCAAAAGCTTGATGTGTCTCTAACTAACTATGACCACAATAAAGGCAAGCGCACCTATCGTTTAATAGTATAGTTATGGTAAGACCGAAAATATCGTATCCACAAGGACCAAGAGTACTAGTAATTACTATCTTCCTATTATCTAGCCTAAGAATTGGGGTGATTTCTTTTAAACTATTAATTAAAAGCACGACAGAGAATGAATTGGGAAAAATATTTTTTAGACAACTTTATGAGATAGACAATACCCAAGGAAGAATCCACCTAGACTTCACTTATTACTTTTGATTCATACGATTTATTCACTTGACTTAATCCGTAGAAATCCCTAAATTATGTTAATATCTCTTTCTAGACTAAAAACAACTGACCCTAGGTTGATTAATTGAAATCTCTTTCTAATTAAAACCCCTATTGTCGCATTAACTCGATCTATGGATTCCCTTATTAGATTTGACTCTAATCCGTGATTTTCGTCGCCTATTTCTAGGGGTTGCAATCAACTCCGCTTAATTGTGTTGATCTACTCTTAACAGGGACTTTTGCTCCTCCGAATAAGCACATTCGACTTGAATCAATAACTCCGAATTATCAAAACAAGAATAAGAACTCACAATTAAGAATAAGAACAAGTATTTATCTTATAAATCAAATAGTAATAAGATCCGTCTTAGTTTTCATCCCCTTAGGTATTTAAGGGATTTAGTTCATACTGATAGAGAGAAACATCATAGAATAAGGAAAACAACAAAATATAAGAAAACCCAAAAACTTCAAGAGAAATTGATAGGAGATCTTGATCTTGATGGAGATCCTTCTTCCGAAATTGCCCGATGATGGTTGTCTTGAGTATTTTCGCGCTTCTACTCTGCGTCCCCCTTTAGGTCCTCCCCTAGGGTGTTTATATAGGCTTTGGAACTAGGGGTGAGCAAAATCCGATTCGATTCGAAAAACTCGATAAAAAATTCAAATTTTGAATTAAATAGTTCGGGTTATTTGAGTTAATCAAGTTATTCAGATCAAATCGAATAAAAAATTAAGTTTTTTGGTTTAACTCGAACATGAATTACACAATTCGAGTTATCCATAAATCCAAATAAGAAAAGGCAAAACTACGTCGTTTTGATAAATTTTACCTTTTCTAAAGTTAAAAGTCAAAACTATTAAGGTAAAAGGTAAAATTACGTTGTTTTGATAAATATTTACTCATTAAGTTAAAATGTAAAACAATTATATTGTTTATGTAGTTAAATAATCTTGTATTTCGTCTACTAGTTAAATAATCGGTCCATGTAAACACAACATTGAGTATAAATAATATGATTCGTTAACTCGACTCGACTTAACTCGAAATTTTTTCACTCGATTCGATTCGATTCAAAAAAAATTCAAATTGAGTTCGGTTGCTAAAATATGATTCGTCAACTCGACTAAATCGAATTTTTTTGACTCGATTCGACTCGACTCGATCGAATACTCACCCCTATTTGGAACACCTATCTTGGCCTACAAGTAACCTTTTCCGAATAGACTTAAACTTGGGTTCGGCAGGGACACGCCCGTGTTTGATAGCTTAGGCCGTGCTTGATTCTGCTCGTCACACACGGCCGTGTGATCTCCCCGTGTGCTATAGTTCAGGCCGTGTTGATTTCTGATGTAGGCCCATTTTGTCCCTTTTTGGCCCGTTTATCGTTCTTTTCGACTCCCTAAGCTCTCTTGAGTGTAAAATATGAAATTAAAGGGTTAGGAGCATCGAATTCATCAAATCTAATGAAAATTTATCCGAAAATAAGCCAAGCATGGGGTCAAAATATGTATAAATTGTGGTTTATCAAAATGGTAGAATACAAATAATATTATTTTGATAGAAAAAATCCCCAACTCCCTATTATTTAGGGAGAGGGGCGGCACCCCTAGATAGGAATACTAGATTTTGTCATCTCATGTATTCCATATAAGAGGATTTGGGCCTCTTCTGTACTGGGTCTAATTATATGTATTTCCTGGACTTTAACCCAGCACTTTATAATTTATTCCAACCAGTACATGTTTATTCTATTTCCCAAATTAAATATTATTTTCTCAATTAATTTAAATTAATTAATTTCTTAATTAAATAATTTTCTCAACCCAATTCTAGTTCCGTTAAAATCATGACAATTTTATCGTAAAAGAATCTATGAGAAATATATTCAATTTTTCTACATTCAATTAGATTCACAATGAACAATTAATTTAAATTTATTTTCGAACTTCAACTAATTAATTAATTAATAATTCAAAAAATCATAAATTAATTCTTAGGTCATTTTCATACTTAGTGAGAAAACCACATTAATTTCCGAATGTAACACATTTCTCTAACTTTATCATTTCTATTCATTTTTTTTATTCATCCTGCAATTTATTTCTAGTTTCAATGAGCTAGGGGAGGGACCGATTGAACATATGTAATTGAGGCTCAAATGATTTATAATTAAATTCCAGTTTTTCGCCTCTTAATTATAAACTCATTTAGTCATGAAGTCATTCCACTATAGTATTGTAACTGAGCTCTCCCCAACAACATACCATTGCAAAAGCAACTTAATCAGTGCTCATCCAATAACCCTGTCATAAGTGTGTTACCCTCATAGGATATCTTTAATCTCTTTGGGATAATATTCATTCTCCTAATATGATCCTATTTTATCTTATGGTAATCATTACATCTTCCTTCATGAAAAGTCAATTACTATCAAATAGTAATTAAGTCATTCATCACAAAGACGAATGACCCTTGGCCACGTTTACTTTTCATCAACCATGTAATGCCAATGAGAGGATATAATTTACCCATGTCTCAAGCTATGAATTCCACTATTGTGAATGATGATACATACTACAAAAGTCCTACACCCAATGCACCAGCTTTCGATTCCTTATCTATTCGAACTCGGGCTTTTACTTACATCAAAGCGTACGAGTCACGCATACATAGTCCGTTATCCACTCAGGATTTAGGTATGTCACACTATGAACGTCACAAGTGAATAAATCCATAGACAGACTCAGGATCTATTTTTCTTGGGTCCAATCCGATGTATTGTTAGTCTAGTTAGTCACATCTATGTTTCTATTTTCTAGGAGTTATCGGCTCCGATGCCCAAGACAAAGTATCTCCCCAATTGGACTTGATAAACGATATATTTGTCTTACAATCGTTTTGCTCATTTCCGATTAGACTAAGGACATGTTTAGGTTCGTCTACTAATATAAATTGTCTTTTCGTATTACGATCCGACCACGTAATACAACTTAGTATCAATTAAACATTAGATAACCAATAAGCAACATTTGTTTCCATTTTGCTTTGTATGCAAAACCTATATGAGTAAAATTTTAAAATTATATTAATGTAATCAATGAATTTGTTTTATTAACCAATCTTTTCAGAAAAATTACAAGTTTACAATTTAATATACTATACTCAGGGCATCAGATCCAACAGATAAACCTTGTGTTTATAAACGTATTAACGAAAGAAATGTGGTCTTTCTCGTTCTATATGTCGATAACATTCTACTAATTGGAAATTATGTAGGGACATTGTCATCGGTTAAACTTTGGTTAACCCTACAGTTTAGCATAAAGAACTAATGTAACACTTCGATACTCGACACGATCTCCAGATCTGAGATATGAGATGTCACATTCATTGTGGAGCAATTGCAATCATATCACAAATAAATAACCTAATTCAAAAATTTAAATCAAGCAATACATGCAATTAATGAATTAAACAATCATTATAGTACTTTATACGAGCTTACAAAAGCTCTAAAACTAAATTGAATTCGAAATAAGACTAAAGTGAAAAGATTCAAAATTCAGGGTCGACATTGCGATGTGAGAAAGCCTCATTGCAATGTGACACATTGACTTGGCCAAATGGCTTTCTTGTCATGGCGATGACAACTCTCATCGTGTCGTGTCCTGGGCTTTAGCTCGTCCTGACAGCCCAATTTTTGACGTCGCGATGACGTACGAACAACATCGCGACGTCACAGACTATTTCTGCAAAAATAACTTACAAAACTTGGACTTTTAACACAACACCAAAACAACTATTTGCATCCCAATTGCTCAATTCTATTCAACATTTCCATACCAATTCAAGCACTAATCATTTATTCATACCAATTAAAATTCCATTCAAACATATTTACAAGTTATTAATATTTACCTATTCAACCTTCTATAAATTAACAAACATAATCAACTATACCATTTTAGAATAAACATCAACAATTCACAACATACATCAATGCTAACTTTGCACACACTTTATAAGCTTTCCAACCTTTTCTAAAATCACACCTATAGCATCAAGGTACTAACCATTGTCATATATATCAAAATTTGCACAAGGTACAATTATCCTTCCCATTATCAACCATTCAATCTATGAAACATACCTACTAAATTCACACACCTAGAACATCATTATATATATTTATACATTATTCACACCCTTGTCAAATAGCATTATATATAAACAAAGTCCATCACATATCAATTCATCCTTTAATTTATTAAGACATAGATAAAAGATTCTCTTAAGTACATGCCCTTAATTAACAAAAGGAAATTCACCGAGATTGTTGAGTTCAGGATTCTTGACGGATACTGAAAATTGATGCTCGATAGTCTAAATAACATCTAACTTACGCATGAAAAACAAAATCGTACACTGAATATAAACTCCGTGGTATTTCAATAACTAATATTATAACATAACATAAATTATGCAAAGACATAAATCAAATATCAAATGTTCATATGCAAATTAATATGTCAAATTATACCATTTTTTCATATTCATGAACTTAATCATATTCAATTTGCTATCATGAGCGAGTACTTAAACTATCCAATGCTATTATTTCTATATGTTCTTTATGAAACTAAATTGCTCTCTATTTTTTGAATTATTGAGTAGTCGCAAATAACATTGTTTCTAAATACTTTATAAACCTTTTGAACGAAATCTAAACTATAGTTTTAAAGGTAAGTATGTAAAGTAATTCCATATTATCTTATTAAGCTTTATGCTTAATACGACGTTGTGTTTGCGCGTAGGTTTCCTTGACTTGAAGCTTGGGTCGTCTTAAGGATCACCAACTACACCATTGCCATTATTGAAGAGTATGAAATATTTGTATTTGTAATTTCTGTAACACCCCTAACTCGTATCCGTCGCCGAAACAGGATTACAGAGCATTACTGGAATTTATAGAACAAATAAACAGATATTTCATATCATATAACATTCATATCAGAAACCAATCGTAATCAAGCATAATGTCCCTTATGTGAGCTTTTAAGGCCCAAAATACACATTAGAAACAAGTCGGGACTAAACCGGGTACTCAGAATTTTTTTTAGAAAATATTAAAAATTTTCAAGGGTGCAGAGGACACACGCCCGTGTGGCCAAGCCGTGTGTCTCACACGGTCAAGAGACACGCCCGTGTCTCAGGCCATGTGAACATTCGAAATAGGGACACACAGCCGTGTCCCAACCCGTGTCCAAACTTATGGGCTCTCTGACTTGGGTCACATGGCCAAGTCACACGCCCATATGCTAGGCCGTGTGAGCATACTGACTTGCGTTATTAAGGTACAAGGGTAACACGGCCAAGCCACATGCCCGTGTGCTAGGCCGTCTGAATAAATTGAGTATTCTGTTTTGCAATTTTAAAGATGCAGGAGACACACGGCCAAACCACACGCCCATGTGCTAGGCTGTGTGAATAAATTGAGTATATTGACTTGTGCAAATTTTTAAGATACAAGGGACACACGGCCACACGGCTGAGACACACGATCGTGTCTCTGCCCGTGTGGATGAAATTAGGCCATTTTCCAAGCCACATTTCTCACCCATTTTGTCTTCCACCTACATTAAGACTTTAACAAATCAACAAGCCAGAACAAAGCAATCAAAACAAGCCATAATCATGTCCTAATATAACATATCATCACATAACTATAAATTTACCATCATTTAACCTTATCAACACATATCAACCATAACAAGGCCATATATATACATACTATATAAAAGCCAAACAAATGGCTAATCTTAACAAAATGCTAACATTGGCCAATTTAGCCTATACATGCCATTATAACCAAAATAATTTACTATATATACCGAAATGGGACGATGGATAGTGTGATGTGGCTCCGACCAGCTTCCAACCTTAACGAGCTTCCGAGTTACTATAAAACAGGGAAAATAAAACAGAGTAAACATGTAACATCCCGAATTAGGGCCTAGTTAGAAAAGTGGTTTGAAACCACGAATCTGAAGTAGAAATAATTATTTTATGACTGTTATGGGGTTTATGATATGTTCGTATGCATGTGTAAAAATTTCATGAAGAAATCTTAGGCATAAAGTGTCCAATTTGACTTTTGGACTAAATTAAATAAGTTGCAAAATATGACGTCCTAGAAGCTTTAAGTATGAAATAGCTTAGATTATCAAATTGAGGTCTATAATGTGATTAAATTGTTGTGTGAAAATTTCGTTGAGAAATTTTATCGAAAAAGTGTGTAATTTGGTTAGTAGGATTAAATTGTTATAAATGCGAAGTGTGTGTTCCAGATGATAAAGGGTGTAATTGTGATGGGTTTTTAAAGTGAAGGTCCTTATGAAGAAAATAGTCCACTTATAAGTTGATGGAAAATATTTGTTTGGTATTTTTGAAGTTAGTTGAAAAGAAAAAGGGCAAATTTGGAAGTTAAGTTAAATGGTATAATAAGACAAAAATAATAATAAAAACACCATTCTTTTCTTCTTCTCCAGCCGAATGTGAGAAGAAAAAATGGCAGCCATGGATGAGCTCCATTCGCCAAGCTTTTATGGCTTATATAGGTACGGTTTTTGTCCTGTTTTAATAATTTTCGTATTTTTGAGATCCTCGAAGCTTAATTTGTCTATTTCTACCATTAATTTGAAGTGTAATCAAAGTTAAAAAATATACCCATGCTAGATAAGCATGTATTTTGATATCTAATGGTAGAATATGGATGTTTGAGGTTAGGAGAACGATGTTTGCTAAATGATTTTTAGGTGAAAACGAGTAAAACGAGCTAATCGGTAAAAGTTGTTATTGTTCATAAGTATGTGTTATAGTAAGAATTTGAAGTTGCTATAGAAGGGTACAATGTTCAGTATGTCTTAAAACATAAGAAAAAGGAATAAAGTTTAATTTACGAGCCTAGGGGTAAAACTGTAATTTTTGAAAAGTTAAGGGGCAAAATTGTAAATTTACCAAAATTTGATATGTGAATTGAATTGACTAGTGTGTTGATAAAATGTATTAAATGACTGTTATTTGACATGTTAGATCAAGAAATTATGAAATTTGGACTAAGATCGGGGAAGAATAAAGTTGTGGGCTAAGTCGGGAAAATTAGTCGTTTCGGCATTCGAGGTAAGTTCGTATTTTAATAAACATTACAAAATTATGTTATAAATGCATATTATTTGTATGATTGAATTCAATACCGAATGGTAATGCAAATGTATGCATTTTGAATAAATTATATATATGTTATTATGATATTGAATTATTCGAGAAGCAGGATATATGAATACAAGAAAGTTCCGATAACGTAACGACGTCCGAAAAGCCCCGTTCGAACCCTAGGAATAGTAGAGAATACATGTGTCATGACATAGGATTCCGAGATATGATTTCGTGTAAGACCCTGTCTGGGACAGTGGCATCGATATTTAATTACATGTAAGACCACGTCTAGGACGTTGGCATTGTATGAGCTTTCCAAGCTATCCGAGTATCCTTATTTATTCCGAATGGTTCAACGGGCATTCCGATAAATAAATGGTTAAGTGAATGACATTCCGATTCAGGTACGTTGAAAATATATAATATGTTTGAAAATGAAAGGTAAGTTTGTGTGTAAATAATGCATCGTTTTTACTTACGTTTTCATATTTTGATAAATGATATGAATTGTGGCTGAATATTTGATGTAATTGACAAAATATCGACAAGTGAGAAATTTCCCGGTTGAACCTTAGGAATAAAAATGGATACGAGTGACATGTTCACTAGAAACCTATGTGAAATCTAAGTGAAATAAGTGATCCGGTGTTTGGTTCGCACGCTTCTACCGGTGGTGAGCTTATCCTGCGCATGTGTTACGGATACTCGGCGACTTGTGTGAGCAAAGACCGAGTAGTTACGTATTGACCGACAACTTGTGTGAGCGGACCGAGATTGTGATTATGTGAAACGGGTGCTTTGGTCTTATAAGTTCTACCAGTGGCTGGGTAATCCTGCATGTGTTGCGGATACCTGACAGCTTGTGTGAGCAGCACTGAGTAGTTACGTATGACCGACAGCTTGTGTGAGCAGACCCGCGAATGTGAATAGCTCGAGAACGAGCCTATGTGTGATAAGTGATGTGAAGTAGCTATGGCTACAAGTGTGCCACTATGTGCAATATTCCGATGTATCCGTGTATATTCCGAGTGTTCAACGGGAAAATTGATTAAGTGAAATTATGTGTGACTTTGTAGTGATAAGTGAAGGTATATACATGTGTATCGTATGAGCAATATGCTCGATATGTAATCGGAAATTGGAAAGATTGTTATAAGCAAGTAATGAATACAACTAAAAGGAGAGAAAGAGAGCAAAAATTTACAATGAGACTGTTTTGGACAGCAGCAGTGACGTGAATTTGAAAATTCACCAAAAATAGTAAAAATTGAATTATAAGTTGGATGATATATTGATTTAAAGCTCATTGAGTCTATTTTCATACGAAAGAAACAGAGAAAGCAAAGAAATTCTGTATTTTGAGATATTTAGATTTTTGTGAGACTAGTTTAGAAAGATTACGTGATGCCCTGTTCTGTATTGGAAAAATCATTAAAAATTGTACAAAACTAATTATGGGATAAAAGTTATATTCTTGAAATCCTTAATGAGTCTAGTTTCAAATGAAATAAATTATAACATCATTTGAATTCTGTACAAGGAGAAAATTGATTTGTAGTGAAAAGTGATTAGAATAGTTGAACAGTGAAACAGGGGAAATTTTAATGAATAAACTGTACCAATTGGCTAAGCCAAAAATTCTGGAAATTTTATGGTAAGAAGATAAATGAGTCTAGTTGCAGGGAAAATTAACGGATCTTAATTTGGAGTTCCGTAACTCTAGATATAAATAATTTAATGACTGTGACTCGAGAAAAACAGCTTAACTGGAATTTGAATAAATAGGAAGAATATGAAAATAGCATGTTATTCCATTGCTTATTATTTTCATGCGAGCTTACTAAGCGTAAAGCTTACTCCCTCATTTCCATTTCTTTTAGTTTTGTCGGGTCATCTCGGGGTTGGAGATCGCGGGAGGCAAAGATCACACTATCGAGTCATTATCCTTGGAGTATTGGCATGTGTTTGAAAAGTTTTAAAATTTTAGGTGAAATTTGGTAACCCGATTTTCTATGATTGTGAATTTTAAGTCCGGTAACGCCTCGAACCCTATTCCGGTGTTGGATACGGGTGAGGGGTGTTACAAAACATTTAATGCTTAGTAAGTTCGTATAACATGGAATTTAACTTACCATTTAATCACACTAAAGGTAAGCATTCTAAGCATATTCAAATCAAATTGGCCAAAATCCCTAACACATATCCTCATCAACCATATTAGTCATGTATTTCATATGAATATCAAGAAACATGTATGCGCTCAACAATAATTAAATTTCCATATACTTATACTTTCCACATCATGTGTCCATATAACATGTTCAAATCATATCCATGTATTTCAAATAAATTTCCATAATAATTCGTCTCGAATTCAGATTGTCTCATATCAGAACTTTGCCCGTTAAACCATTTAAATATTGTTGGATACACAGGTAGTACACACGAAGTGTACAAATCTATAATCCGTCAATTCATATACAGGTATGCCCGTGCGAGCATGTAATCGGGAAGCTCTTTCGAGCCATATAATGGGAAGCTCATATGAGCCATGTAACGGGAAGCTCATGAGAGCCGTAATCAGGAAGCTTATGCGAGCCAATATCGGGAAGCTCTGGAGAGTCATTAATCGGGAAGCTCATGAGAGCCAATTATAGGGAAGTTCAAGAGAGCCATATATCGGGATGCTCATAAGAGCTAAATAACGGGAAGCTCATGAGAGCCAATTATCGGGAAGCTCAAGAGAGCAATATATCGGGATGCTCATAAGAGCTAAATAATGGGAAGCTCGTGAGAGCAAAGTATCGGGACGCTCATAAGAGCTGAGGTGTGTCCACAACACATGCAGGGCCACAACCAATCCGAGAACCCTTAATGACAATGTCATTTGTATCCATCAAATTTCTTAGGTTCAAACGGGACTTAGTCTTGTTATATATCTTCAGATATGTGATCAATACTTATACATGGCAATTATACATTCCACAAACATAATATTCAATTTAAACATATAAACATACAATTTAGTTACACGAACTTACCTCGACAAGTGTTCGTATATTTGTAAGCTACTAATCCAATACTTTTTCTTTTCCTCGATCCAATTCTGTACTAGGTCTATTCGGATCTATACGAATGAATTTAGCTCAATTTAATACAATTTACATTCAATTCAGCCCAATACACATCTTTGGAAAAATTACCATTTTGCCCCTATACTTTTAATTAATTACGATTTTGTCCCTAGGCTCGGAAAATGAGATTCATACAATTTAATCATTATTCCAAGCCTAGCCAATTTTCATATAAAACAATAGCAGCCCATGTATTTCATAAAATTCAGAATATTTCTATGAATTTTCCATCTTTTCAATTTAGTCCATAAATCATAATTTCATCAAAATTCTCTTTACAAAAGTTGTTTATCTATTAACAACCTTTCATTTTCTACCATAAAACTTCATAATTCAACTATAATCATCCATGGAAAAGCCCTAGTACTTTGATAGTTTTGCAAATTAATCCCCGAGATAGCTAGATTAAGCTATTACGATCTTGGAAACATAAAAATCATTAAAGACGGGATAAGAATACTCACCTAATTAAGCAAAATAAGCTTGTCTATCTTCAAGCTTCATAACTAGGGTTTCCATGTATTTTGTTTTAGGAAAGATGATGAAAATGACTTTAATTTAATTATTTATTTCTTTTATCATCATTATTTTATCATCTTTCCAATTTAACCCTTTACTTTCTTAAATTTCCAATGATGAATAATCATCCTTATCTACTAACTCCTCTAAATGGTCTATTTTCAATATAAGGACCTCCAATTTTGAATGCTATTTGGTACCTTTAGCTACTAGAATTCAACTTTTGCACTGTATGCAATTTGGTCATTTTCATCAAATTAGACATGTAATCGGTAAAATTTCTTAATGAAATTTTCATACGATATTTCTATCATACTGTAGACTATAAAATAATATTAAAATAAATTTTCTTCCGACATCGAATTTGTGGTCCCGAAACCATTGGTCCGATTTCACTGAAAACGGGCTGTTACAATTTCTACCTAGTGGCATATACTAGTGAGGTCATTTAAGGATGCATATATATTTGTTTCATATTACTATAAATTATAATGGTGATGTTCTCTACTTCTATCTTGTTTACTTTGGCCTTGAGCCAAATGCTATATCTTTTGAATGGGTGCATGCATTTCTTAGATTTTCCATAATTAGATTGGTTTTTAATGGAACTATATATGTTTTTATAATGCTAGTATAACTTATGAATGTTTTTGACAAGTTTTGCTTCATTTTGACTATGTTTAATGAACAAAGACCATGGCTTTTGGCTATTTTTTTAAACATGTTTATATGAGTCTAGTTTAGAGATGTTTTAGGGATTGTTTTCAACTTTTAAAACATGATTTGTAAGTTTAAAATGTTTTGGAGTCAACGTAGAATGATTTAAGATCGAAATAAGGGTGTTTCAAGGCTAAAACGGACCCTAAGTGCTCAAGGTTTGGTACTCGAGGCCAGAGGTACTGCACCCTTTTAGTCAAAATCGTCTCATTAACAGTACAGGGGCTAGGTATTGAAACTTTTTCCTTAAAGTACCAATCCCCTATACTATTTTGGTCACTGCATTGTTTTGTGCAAAAAAGACCCTCCAATGTCCGAAATTGGTCCCAGACACCTCCAAACACCTACAAATTGATTTAAAATGATTTAAAAAATATTCCAGAGCTCTACCATTAATTTTTTATTATCAATTTTTATACTTTTATAAAAATATTTATTATTTATTTTCTTAAATAAAGTATTGGTTTTTGTACCAAAAATGTCATGATAGCGTCTCTCGTCCATACTGGCCAATGGGAGAAGTGAGGGGCATTTCATTCAAAAAATATATATTTGTGCTAATTAAATGAGGATTAGTTTAATTTATAGTAAATGTCAATTAATTTTGAAAAAATAATTAAACGAATTTAAGATTTCTTGCTTTACTTGGCATAAAAAAACTTACAAAAATTTTAAAAATAATCTCATAATATTATATTACTTCATCATCAATGAAAATAATATTCTATTCATCAATGAAAATAATATTCTATCTCTCTCTCGATGCCATTGTTGTTTGAATATGATTCGATATTACCTTTCGAAGAAACATTGCTTTAATGTTCCATTCTTTTTATATATATATAATTCTAACTTATTGTTGCTAACAATCTCCATTTTTTACTGGTAATTGACTGTGCCTTGGCGTACATACACCAAGTAAAGAAAATTGTAAACAAATAAAGTGAAGTGTAGTGTTTTGTAAGTGTCACAGGTCTAATTGTAATATTTTTATGTTTTAATGGAACACGAAGTATTCAAAAGATTGAACCCAAAAGAGATTGGGCTATAAGATGAATTTTTAAAGTTAATGCATGTGATTAAAGAATCTAGCTAGCTAATGCCTAAAAAGCATAGTATGGCAAACTATCAACTAAAGAATTGAATTGCAAAAAGTACCAAAATTACAATTGTAATAATTAGAATAAATTATAGGAGTTGATTAATATCTGTTTCAATAACTAATTCTCGGTTTAGGAAGCTAAATTAATCAATTTTTTAATTGGTTCAATTTTACCTCTTAGTTACAAAAGTACCCAATTAGACAATTTAGTCCAAATTATCTTTCAATTTCACTAGGCTAAATAGGGACAATCGAATACATGCTCAATAAAATCTCCTCTCAGTCTCACTTATCTAAGTATTCCTTTAGAGTAGTCAATTCTAGGTTTCTAAATTATTCAATTAAGTCCAAATCTTACAACTTAGTCCCTAAACTTTAAACTATTATTTGACATTTCAATTAATCAACTACAAGAGAATTTAGTTCATGCCCATCATCAAAATCAACAACCCATTCATTTTCATATTAATTTAAACAATTAAATCGCACAAAAATAAAAAGATTTTGAAATGCTTAGAAAATTGCAATGAAATCATCAATTGATTGACGAAATAAAGAGCAAACTTGAAATTCCACAGCCCCGATTATAAAGTTATAATTTTGGATTAATGAAATAATACTAAATTCTATTAAATCTTGTTGTAAAACTCAAAAGCATGCAAATGTACCTATACCTTTTGAGTTCAAAAGACTAAAAGTACAGAAAAAGTTATTAACGAAAAGTGAAACAAATAAACCTAAAAATTGTCTAATGAAAAAGCTCTCCTCAAAATATGTCTTAAGGTGACTTAAATAGTCTAACATATTTTGACCTAAAATGGATAAAAATGCCCCTGTTTAACAGTTGACCTAAGCTTGGTTGGACTAAAATTGCTCCTGTAGAATTGTCCTTGTCACGCTTCAATGTCGCGACATCCTCAACAGTTTGCTCCCAAGGATGTTTGGCAGCTTCAATGTCGCGACCATGGTTTCTAATGTCACGACTTGCACCCTTGGATGACTTGGACTCTTTAATCTTGTGACTGCACGCAATGTCGTGACCTTGAAGGCTCAATGTCGCGATCCTAAAGGCTAATGTCGCGACATCACTCCCTTGTTGCAACTTCAAACACAATCCACTTATAGTGTAATTTTGTTGAAGTTTAAGTCCTTGTGATGATGGAAGGCTCTGGTGTCGCAACACCAAGGATCTGGTGTCGCGACCTTGACCATAGTGACAACTTTTCTTCAAGTTTTCACCTTAATCCTTTCCTGCACAATCTCGATTTAACTGTTAAACTTACAATGATGCTATTTTGCCATTTTGGTTCCAAAAAGTACTAAAAATGCATAAAAACTAAATTATAAGGTAATATCCAATAATTAACAAAAAGTACTACATAAAGTCATGAAACACTTAAAAGAACACATTTTTAAGTGTCCAAAGAGAGCTTATTTTGACGTATCAAATTACGATGGATTAATAAATTTTTGTGGATACTACTTAATTGAATATACTTTAACTACTACTGAATGCTATAAAACTAAGTTAAATTTTAATTGTTATATAGCTAAAATATTAATAAAGTGATAATTAATATGTTTAGAGTTCTATTTAATTAATAATTCTATTTTACATAAATAAAATTAGCACAACTTTTTTTAATTTATTTTTATAATAATTTTAATTATTTTTAATTAATAATTGTAAATTAAATTATAATTATCATAATTTTTTATATTCTATGCTTAGAGTTCTATTCAAGTAATAATTTTATTCTAAAATTAGTAAAACTTTGTTTACAAAACTTTTAAAAAATAATAATAATTATAAACTAAAGTATAATTATTTTAAATATGTAATTATTACAATTTTTATTAAATTATAAATTTTTTAAATGTATAATTATCACATATTCTATTTTACATAATTTTTTAATTAATAATTTCAAATTAAATGTTATAATTAATTTTAAATATGAATATAATAGTATGATGAAAACTAAGAATACCCTGTCTGTTTAAACTTTTCCAAATTTGTATTTTTTATATATTAGATATAAATAAGTTTTTTGCTATAACTAGACAATACTTTGAATTGCTCCAACAACGCGGTTAATTGAGCTGATATTTGGAGCATAGATTGTGTATGCCAAGTATAAATCAGCATTATTTAAAGAGTTCATTAGAATTTTAATCCGAAATGATTAAATCCTTAGTCACCTCCAATCTCCTTTCTTCTTTCAACTTTCTTTCTTTTACTCGTCATGTCTAAAGCCATTCTCTCTCGTATCAAACCTCTCCACACCCCAAAGAGCACTTCTCCTTCACCATTGCGCCTCCCTCCCCATGTCAAAAACCTCATCAATGAAACCATTCAAATCCTCAAAACCCACCAGCAATGGCCGGATTCCCTTCAAACCCGTTTTTGCGACGAAGAAACCCGCGTTTCGGAGATTGCCCATTACGTGTTTGATCAAATACATGACGTAGAATTAGGTATAAAGTTCTTTAATTGGGTTTCTAAACAAGAAACTCTGCATTTTCCCTTCAATGGGTTGGCTTATTCTTCATTTTTAAAGCTCCTAGCGAGGTTTAAACTATTTTCCGAGATCGATACTGCGCTGGAGAATATGAAAATGGAAGAAACAAAACCTACGCTTGAAGCTTTAAGCTTTCTTATTCGTGTTTATGCGGATTATAGCTTTGTTGATAAAGCTCTTGAACTGTTCTATTCTGTGCTTAAGATTTATGACTCTGTTCCTAATCTGATTGCTTGTAATTCGTTGCTTAATATGCTTGTGAAGTTAAAAAAAGTTGAGATCGCCCGTAAAGTGTTCGATGAAATGGTTGTAAGAGATGGTTGTGTGGATAATTATAGTGTCAGTATAATGGTGAAGGGTTTATGTAGCATAGGGAAGGTTGAAGAAGGTAAAAAATTGATTGAGCATATGTGGGGGAAAAGGTGTGTTCCAGATGTTGTTTTTTATAATACATTAATTGATGGGTATTCTACTAAAGGTGATGTTGAAAAGGCTAATGAACTTTTTAAGAATATGAAAATGAAGGGATTTTTGCCTACCTTGAAGACTTACGGAGCTATGATAAACGGGTTTTGTAAGAAAGGGGATTTTGATGCAATAGACAAGCTTTTGACAGAAATGAAAGAAATGGGTGTCTCTGTTAATACTCAAGTTCATAATACGATCCTTGATGCTCGATTTAAGCATGGTTTTGAGGTTAATGTGAAAGACACTATAAAGCAGATGATTAAGAGTGGATGTGAACCTGATATTGTTACATATAACACTTTGATTGGTGGTTTATGTAAGGATGGGAAGGTTCAGAAAGCAGGTCAGCTACTGGAACAGGCAAAGAAGAAGGGGTTGACACTGAATAAAATTAGTTTTACCCCTTTGATACAAGGCTATTGTAAAATAGGGGAATATCTTGTGGCACTAGATTTGCTTATTGAAATGTCAGAGAGGGGACATAAACCTGATGTAGTCGCTTTTGGATCTCTTGTTCATGGACTTGTTGCAATGGGAGAGGTGGATGTTGCATTAACAATTCGACACAGGATGTTAGAAAGGGGAGTTTTGCCTGATGCTGGTATATATAATGTTTTGATGAATGGACTTTGCAAGAAAGGAAAACTTTCTGCTGCTAAAGTCCTCCTCAGAGAGATGCTTGACCAAAATGTACCCCCTGATGCATTTATTTATGCCACTCTGGTTGATGGGTTCATCAGGGATGGTGATCTCCATGAGGCAAAAGAACTCTTTGATATCATGATTGGAGAAGGCATGGATCCTGGTGTTGTGGGATATAATGCCATGATTAAGGGTTTCTGCAAATTTGGAAAGATGAAGGAAGCATTATTGTGCGTCACTAGAATGATAAAAGCACATCTTACCCCAGATCAGTTCACTTACTCTACTATTATAGACGGTCACATAAAGCAGCATGACATAGGTGGTGCCCTAAGGATGTTTGGACAGATGGTGAAAAGACAATGCAAGCCCAATGTGGTAACGTACACCTCCCTAATCAATGGATTTTGTAGAAATGGAGATTTCATTACGGCTGAAAAAGCTTTTAAAGAGATGCAATCTTGTGGTTTGGAACCTAATGTAGTCACATACACTATACTTATTGGGAGTTTTTGCAAGGAAGGTAAACTGGCAAAAGCAGTCTTCTATTTTGAGTTGATGCTATCTAACAAGTGCATTCCTAATGAGGTTACTTTCAATTATATTGTAAATGGCTTCACAAACAGTCCAGGTGCAGTTCTGGATAATCAGTGTTTGGAGAAGAGATCTCTTTTTCTTGAATCTTATAATATGATCATATCTGATGGATTGGTTCAAAGAGCTGCTGTTTATAACTCTATCCTCCTCTGCCTTTGCCAAAATGGAATGACTAGAATTGCTTTGCAATTGAAAGATAGGTTGATGAACAAGGGCTTACTCTCTGACCCTGTCTCTTCCGCTGCCTTTCTACATGGCATTTGTTTGGAGGGACAATCAAAGGAGTGGAGGAGCGTAATTTCTGATGATTTAAATGAACAGGGACTTCAAATTGCTTTGAAGTACTCAGAACTTTTGATCCAATGTCTACCTTGCGGAATAATTTCTGAGGCATCGCTAATTTTGCAGGACTTGATTAAACGGTGCAGCTATGAAAACCAAAAGGAAGATCTCAAAGTATCTGCAAAATAGAGGAAATGCCCAAAGTAAAACACATCATCTGGTTTTACTATATGAAAATAATATTTGGTTGATTTAACCGGTGAATTGATCTTGAATGAGTAGGGTGGGTGGTTAACTGCTGCTTTCACCAAATTACTCAACAAGTATATGGCGAACATTTTCTTCGCAGACCTTAACAATTCATTTTAGCTCAAAAACAACAAATAATGGAGTGGTGTAAATCAGGTAATTTAGTCTTCTTCAGTTTCTATTTTTGTTGGAAGCATAGGATGGATACTGACAATTTCTGGGCTAATCTCAGTAATGGTGCTTGTGCAGCTAGGTCCACCATAATTGCATTCTGTCAACGCCATTGTTTTTAGTGATTAACTGCTGCTTTCACCAAATTACTCAACAAGTATATGGCGAACATTTTCTTCGCAGACCTTAACAATTCATTTTAGCTCAAAAACAACAAATAATGGAGTGGTGTAAATCAGGTAATTTAGTCTTCTTCAGTTTCTATTTTTGTTGGAAGCATAGGATGGATACTGACAATTTCTGGGCTAATCTCAGTAATGGTGCTTGTGCAGCTAGGTCCACCATAATTGCATTCTGTCAACGCCATTGTTTTTAGTGATAGATTCTGAGGAAGAAATGAGTTGGAGGTATGAGTTTCATCATTTGACTCTTAATATGAGTGTAATCTGGAAAATGTCTGTAACTAGTTTCTTTCACTGCTGAGTGAGTTAAGCAGCAGGCTAATCCATCCATGTACATGATAGAAATCTGATTTTTCAAGTAGTTGATGAGCTGACAGCTATGTATGATATGAATCTATTTTTATTGGGTATACATTTTAAATCAATATGTTTAACCTTATATATCCTGTGGGGCTTTGATTACGAAAGAACCTGGTTTAATTTTAAGTTCTTGGTTTTATTTGTCAAAGGATTTGATTATTCTATTGTAGGAGCAAAAATGTTTTTTTCTGATATATGATAAGAGAACTTTTACCATATATACTACCATAAGATGCATGGGTTTTCTTGGCTGCCTTACAACTTGCATAGAGGATTCTCGATTTGCAATATATGGCTACATTTTCTCATCACATTTTGATATATATAGTTTGGGCTGTCTATCAACCAATATATTAAACACCAACTTTCTTGTGTGATTGTCGAGATTGATTTATATATAGTTGATAATACTGCATGGACAATATGTGATTATCAAAACAATTCATCAAAAAGTCCTTTGTGTATGTATAACTCTGCATTGGGCAGTGTGTGATGGTATTCAACAAATTGCTGATCTTTCTTTTTTTGATAGTTTCAGTTTTGGGATTGTAAGTTAAGAAGGTTCCTCTTCTTTTTCAGGTGTTAATTTGTTAAAATGTTTTAAATAGCAAGCTAAACTAAGACTCTAAGAGCTTGGCTGGATCTTGTGTGACTCATGAAGAGAAGGCTCTTTTGCTGAACTTCGAACCTAACAAATTGTTTTGATAAATGTATATGGATTTTTCATTTGGGTAGGTCTAATATCCCCCTCGGGAAATTACCAATTGCTTTTCTCTTTGGTTATCAAATATATGAAGATTTAGGGACTTCTGATTTTTAGAGATTGAATATCTTAGAAAAAAACAATCATTTACTAGCATAAAAAGCTATTATCACATACTACACAAATATCAAATTGTAGGTTAAAATTTGTTTTGAATATCGGGTTCTTTCTCAGACAAGTGTCCCAGAAAATAGCCCATATTGCATCTTAGAGCAGAAAATAGTACTTGCATTACTTGTAAACAACATCAATGTTGGTTTATGTAACACAGATAACTACATATCATCTCCCGTGTGAGTTCCATCTTTTTATGCAATAGCTTCAAATAGTGATTGCTTAAGTTTCTGATATTTTTGTCAAGCAGTGAAAGAATCACACTTCTAACGTGTTGTTTGCATGTAGTTTTCTTCTTTTACAGGCAGAAGCTAGTGTCATGGGGCTAGAACTTAAGCCTAGCAAACCGCGCGGCTTTGGGCAGAAACTTAGTTTCTAATCCGCCAAAGTCAAAGATGAAAATTCACAACGGCAAAGGAAGAGGAGGATAGAGTTATAAACAGCAGCTCTTTGAACCAATCCATCAGATATGATCATATTATAAGATTCAAGAAAAAGAGATATCTTCTCCAAGCACTGATTATCCAGAACTGCACCTGGACTGTTTGTGAAGCCATTTACAATATAATTGAAAGTAACCTCATTAGGAATGCACTTGTTAGATAGCATCAACTCAAAATAGAAGACTGCTTTTGCCAGTTTACCTTCCTTGCAAAAACTCCCAATAGGTATAGTGTATGTGACTACATTAGGTTCCAAACCACAAGATTGCATCTCTTTAAAAGCTTTTTCAGCCGTACTGAAATCTCCATTTCGACAAAATCCATTGATTAGGGAGGTGTACGTTAGCATATTGGGCTTGCATTGTCTTTTCACCATCTGTCTAAACATCCTTAGGGCACCACCTATGTCATGCTGCTGTATGTAACCATCTATAATAGTAGAGTAAGTGAACTGATCTGGGGTAAGATGTGCTTTTATCATTCTAGTGACGCATAATAATGCTTCCTTCATCTTTCTAAATTTGCAGAAACCCTTAATCATGGCATTATATCCCACAACACCAGGATCCATGCCTTCTCCAATCATGATATCAAAGAGTTCTTTTGCCTCATGGAGATCACCATCCCTGATGAACCCATCAACCAGAGTGACATAAATAAATGCATCAGGGGGTACATTTTCTCCACTTGATGTATGTATGTCTAAGGTGCAGTCAATTACTGGTAAAAAAAAGAGACCGTTAGCAACAATGAGTTAGAATTATATAAAAAAAGAATAAAGCATTAAAACAATGTTTTTTCGAAAGGCAATATCGAATCATATTCAAACAACAATAGCGAGAGATAGAAAATTATTTTAATTGATGATGAAGTAATATAATATTATGAGATTATTTTTTATTTTTGAAGTTGTTTATGCCAAGTAAGCAAGCAAACAATCTTAAATTCGTATATTTTATTGTTTGGTATATGTAAAAAATGTTTTGCATATTTGTTTTGAAAAGAAATTTGAAATTTAACAATTATTTTTAATCGTTATTAAATTTGATCATTAATTTAGGGCAAATGTCATTTGTATTTACCTTCTTGTATAGTTCTAAATTTGTATGTTAGTTTAATAGTTTTATGTATTAAATTAATCCTCATTTGATTAGCACAAATATATATTTTTGAATGAAATGGCCCTTACTTGTCCCGTTGGCCGGTATAAATGAGAGACTCTATTAGGACAAAAACCTATATTTTATTTAGGAAAATAAATAATAACATATTTTTATAAAATTATAGAAAATAGATAAAAAAATCAATTTTAGAGTTTTGGAATTGTTTAAATAATTTTAAATCAATTTGTAGGTGTTTGGACCAATTTCGAACTTTGGAGGGCTTTTTTTGCACAAAACAGTGTAGTGACCAAAATAGTACAGGGGGATTGGTACGTCAGGGAAAAAGTACTAATACCTAGCCTTTGTATTGTTCATGAGACGATTTTTGATTAAAAGGGTGCGGTACCTTTGGTCTCAAGTACCGGACCCTGAGCACTTGGAATGCATTTTGACCTTGAAACATTCCTATTTCAATCTTAAATCATACCACGTTCATTTAGAAATAATGTTTTAAAAGTTGAAAACAACCTTTAAAACATTTCTAAATTAGACTCTAATAAACATGTTTCAAAAAATAGCCAAAAGCCATGGTCTTTGTTCTTGAAACATAGTCAAAATGAAACAAAATTTGTCAAAAACATTCATAAGTTATACTAGCATTATAATAAAAAAATATATAACCAATCTAATTATGGAATATTTAAGAAATGCATGCACGATATAGCATTTGGCTCAAGGTCAAAGTAAACAAGATAGAAGTAGAGAATATCACCATTATAATTTATAGTAATATGAAACAAATAGATATGCATCCCTAAATGACCTCACTATTACATGCTACTAGGTACAAATTGCAAATACAAATGTTTCATACTCTTCAATAATGACAATGGTGTAGTTGGTGATCCCTAAGACGATCCGAGCTTCAAGTTAAGAAAACTTACGCACAAAGACAACGTCACATTAAGCATAAAGCTTAATAAAATAATATGGAAATACTTTATATACTAACCTTTAAAACTATAGTTTAAACTTCATACAAAAGTTTTATAAATCATTTAGAAGCAATATTATTGGCAACTACTCAACAATTAAGAAAACAGAGGACAATTTAATTTCATGAAGAACATATAGAAATAATAGCATCGGATAATTTAAGTACTCACTTATTTAATTTTAAAATTAGAACTAATTAATTTCAACCCTTAGTAAGCTCAAAGAAATTAGAATTGAATACAAGAGACTAATCAGCCAACACACCAGAGTAATAGTAATGCGTAGTAGCGCTAATGCCCGAAGACCAGAACAATACAGTAATAGTACACCCCAAAGTGTTACACTCGAAGACTAATCACGGTTGAAACTGCATCTCTTAACAATTAGAAACAAACGTCTCCTATTGACATGCCAATTCGTATCCTAACTATTTATCTAAACTACTAGGTCCTTGTTTCAATATTATCATAATATTAGTGCTTATTATTCAAGTAAATTTATAGTTAAACCACTGTGTCCATGGCATTACTATCTATGACATAAAACAATAATTTCAGTCATGGCATTATGGCACCACATTAAAATTTCAGAGTTTCGTTAACATCTCTATAAAGATACTTCAATCAAAAACCATTTATCAAATAGTTTTCATCCTAGAAAAAATATAAAATAATAAAAATATGAAATTAAAAATTATATAAATTATGAAAAATAAAAAATGAAAAAAATATTTAAAAAAATAGAAAGTTATTGCAAGTATTTAAAAATTAATGAAATTTACAAAATATTATAAGATTTAATAAAAAAAATTTAAATATATGAAAAAAAATTATGAAAACAATTTTTTTTGTTTGTTTTGTAGATATTTGGCTGATATATAAAGCCTAGATTAAATTTGAAATCGAGTTAGATCAGATCTTTTTCATATTATTTGAAGGAATGTAATTAAAAAACAATTTTATCATAGGTGAAAGTAAAATTTAATTTATGACGATCAATTAAGAATAATTTTAATAAAGAAGTTCAACAAAGGGGTAATTGTGCCAAAGGCTAACTAATTAGGGGGCAATTTTGATAAAATAGAAAAACGATAAGTACTCTCTTGACTCCTCTATCACTTTGAAGTATGATTATTAATAGTGACGGATTGAAATGTTGCAACGAATAACCGCATACGAAATCGAGCTATTAAACCAAAAATTCTCGAAAGTAACATAGCCGCTGGCATATCGAAACTTGCCAGTCCCGGAAACCACACCATATTCTCTAACCGCCTTCATTTGGTCACTATTGCCTTGCACCTGGATGGTGCTTCCATTGTAGGCCTCATTGGTGAAGACAATCGAAAGGGAGACATGAGTGTTGACACCATCCAAACTTGTTGTGACAAATATGCCTTGGCCTCGTCCGACAGGGGCTGATTCAGGGTCGGGGCCTTCGGTTACGGGATCGTCGGAAACAAACAAAGTCCCGAATTGGGTTAAGTTCCAGAGCTTGCCAGGAAAGCCGACAACTGCACGGACGGTGGAGTCGGGACTGCCGGAGGAGTGGTCGTGGAAATAGACAGACATAATGGTTTGTTTGAGTCCATCATCTGCTTTGCCTGCAGGGATGGTAAACATAACCATGGATATGCCTAAAACAAGTAACACCACCACCTTGGTGTTAATTGGCAATGCCGCCATGTCTTGAAAATAATGACAAAACTTCAATTTTATTGCTTCCCTTTTATAGGCCAATTGAAATTCATCATTAACCTAACCCACTCATGTGTTGATTTTATTAGGTCAAAAAGAAAACAAAGCAGAATATGTTCGTAGAAGCACTTAAAACAAATGTGTCGAATCTTGATAGTGGGGTTCTTTTGGCCACCAACATGGATAATTTGTTTGACCTTCTAGTACTACTACTTCTAATGAAGCTAAAAATAATGTCTACTGTACAAAGTTAGAAAAAAATTTTTAGGGGTGAAATTAAATTATAATTTTTGTAATAGTAAAAATGTAATTTTGATTATATGGATTAAATTAAAATTTTATCATTTTTAAAGGGTCAAAATATAATTTTACCTTTCTAAATTTAAAAATTAAAAAGCCTAAATGAAAAATTTTCCATTTTTGATTCTTGCCAGGCCCCTAGCTATGCCTATGTTTCAAAAGAAATATTAAGACTGTATTGCAATAAAGCTAAACATGAACCCAAAAACATAGTATTTATACAGTTAATACAACATGATTAATCATGACACACAAAAATTTAAAAGAAAATAGGAAATTATCAATCTATATAATACAATTTATAACTTATTTAGAGTTATTCAATATATTATTAATTATTATGTGATAGTAACAAAAGTAATCTTAATTAGTTTAAAGAGTTTTTAAAGCCCCTAACTTTTTTCTAAAACAAGAATAAATTAAATTCATATATTTTTTTACACTCAATTTAATTATTGAATGTTAAAATTTTAATTAATTAAACCTTTAACAGTTAAAGTTAGTTGTTAACCATTAAAGATAACAGTAGTTATTTTTGGGTTATTTTCGTAATGCAGCATACTAAGATTGTGCCACAGGACAAAAGATATTTTATGTTTAAAAATATTAAAATCATAAAAAATATATAAAATTTTTAAAAAATATTAAAAAGTACAACAACAATAAAATATATAGAAAAGTGTAAATAAATTAATTAAAAATGACAAAAAATTATAGGAAAATTGAAAAATAATAAAATTTACAAAAAATTATAAGATTTTATAAAAAGCATAAAAATTATCAAAGTAAATTAAAAATATATGAAAAAATTATGAAAACTTTTTTCTCATTTCACATTAATAATTGTTAATACTATAACACTTATTAAAAATTATAAAATATTTATTTGATCTTTGAAGTTATTTTTGGTGCTCGGGCCTCCCCAAAACTTACCTTTTTATTCATCATCTATAACAAGTGTAATAATTTATTGCAATTTACTTCTTAAATTTTATTTTATTTTTCACTTTAAAACCATATATTTAAACTAATATAAAATTAAAAGTAATAATTTTGTAAGAATAAATAAAAGTAACAATGTTTTCTAATAAAATTATTAATAATTAACAAACCTATGAATAAAAAAATGAATTTTAAATTCAATCGTAAGACTTTTTTTTATAGAAAAAAGTGAAAATTGATATGAAACTGTAATTTTACGTCATTCCTATCCTTTGATTTGTCATTTTTTTATTGGAAAAGGATATGGACAATGTGGAATAAGAGGCGATTTTAGGAGAACTGGCATGGGCTCGGACTCTCCTAAAATGAAAAATTATCATTTAGACTCTCTAATATTTTTAAAATTTTAAATTAGTAAAGGTAAAATTATACTTTGGACCTCTAAAATTATAAAAATTTGATTTAATCTTTTAAAGTTTATAAATATATAGACTATATAAAAAATTAAAATTTCATTCGGCCCCCTAAAAACTCTTGTGTAAAATCACAGTTTCATACAATCATTTTTTAAGAAATACAGTACAAGTTGTTTTCTTATTTCCTGTTTCTAACATCTTTGGATGTTTTTATTTACCATCAACAAGAAAGTTGGTATATTTGTTTTTCTTAAAAGAACAGATGCTTAATGTAGTTGAAGTCGTAGAAACTGTACAATAGAGCTGGAAATCTTTATCGCTCTAACCCAAAAAAGGAAAAATCTTTGTAGTTTTACAGACATTATAAAAAGTTACCAAATATCTTTATTTTAATTTTGATTTCTCTTACATAACTTGCCCTACTAACTTTTGGAATTTAATAATTTCTACCAATAAATCTGATCGTGTTCTTATTCAAAGAAACTTCACAGTTCATCATGTAAATTGCCCTCTGTAGGACGAAGTTTCGACTCTGCTTCAAGGAGATAAGTAGTAGCCAATGATGCATGAAGTGCAGCACCGTAAGGAAGAACATCTTCATTGATAGTGAAGTTTGGGTTGTGGACTGAGCTGAGCTTCGGGCTGTTTTCATCTTGCATCCCAATGAAGAAGAAATACCCAGGAAACGCCTCTTGGTAAAATGCAAAATCCTCAGACCCCATCACTGGTTTCATGTCTTTAACTTTGTCATTTCCAAGCATATCCCCTGCAACTTTCAGGAAATGCTCGTGCAAGTCCTTATCGTTTACAGTCGGAGGGAAAAAGAGCATCGGCTTCTTGGTATTGTAGAAATCCACGGTCGCACTGCACCTTTGTACAGCAGCTTGCCCTTTGATAACCTGTCAACTTGACTAAATCAGATAAACATATGTCACTAGCGCTACCTTTCATTAGCAATATATGAACTTGTCTACTTACCTCCTCGATCCGCTTCTTAAGTTGTATTAAACTCGCTTTCGAAAATGCCCGAAAAGTCCCTCCAATCGTAACTGAATCTGGAATGACATTAAAGGCGCCGCCTCCTTGAAACTTCGCAACTGTCACCACCTACAAGGAAATAGTATGCAAAAAGATGAGCCAAATCATTTCTTAATATGCATAGGGAGCAAGGGATAAAAGGCTTAGAGATAATGGAAGAAATGTACCTGGGAATCCAATGGATCAGCTTCTCGTGAAACAAGATGTTGTAGGCTGACTACAACGTTAGAGGCTGCCAAAATCGGGTCTATTGAATGTTGAGGAATGGCTGCATGGCCTCCTTTTCCGCTTATTACAGCATCGAATAAGCCACTTCCAGCCAATACAGGACCCGGCTTGCAGGCCACGGTACCGATTGGTGCACTATGTAGAACATGCAGTCCAAAGATTGCATCAACATTGTCTAACACACCTGCATCTAGCATCTTTTTTGCCCCTCCGCCACCTTCTTCAGCTGGTTGGAAAACAAGAACAACCGTACCCTGATTAAGAAACAAAATCGAACGGCATCAAGCATCCCATAAGGGAAACAAGGAAAACTAATAGGCATCATCAGAGCAATAGGCTATATGTTCTGCTGTCTCTCTTCTGCTAGATCAGAAGACTTTCACGAGCCCGAGTTTCGGACATAAAAAAAAAAGATTATACTCATCATGCTTGTTAATGTCTTCACGATTCTCCAACTAAGCAGATTACTTACAGTTCAAACATACTATAAACAGGGGCAGCCAAGTACTGAGAGTGCAGCATGGAGTGAGATTTAATGAATGAATGTATTCACTATGATTACCTTCATATAATATGGAAAGGTGAATTTAGCAATTTTGTAATGATAAAATACCTCTCTATTAACAATGATTTAAGATTATTATTAAGACAAGAGGCCTAAAAACCAAACAAGAGTTTCAACAAAATTGCTCTGAAAAAACAATTAATAATAAAAAAATTGCTTTAAGTGAAATGGTATTTAGCACCTTTACTAATACAAAATCATGAAAAAGAGAGCAACAGTTCAATCATAAAACAAATGATCAAACATAAAGTTTGGGCACCTTTAACTCTTGAAGATGCTGTTTTAGTATTTTTGCAGCACCAAGAACCATTGAGACATGAGCATCATGGCCACAAGCATGCATCTTCCCAGGATTTTTACTCTTGTGCTCCCAATCGACTGTTTCCTACGCATTTGAACAAACTCATTTAATAGAAATTATAGTTGATTTCAAAAAGCTTTGTTTTGTTTGCCAGAGTCAACTAAAGGCAATTTTTTTTTTCAAACCTGAATAGGAAGGGCATCCATATCAGCCCTTATAGCAACAAAAGGAGGTTCACCAGTCCCAACAAAGCCAACAATACCAGTGACTGAAACTGGGTATTTATAAGGAATACCCAGTTTATCCAATTCTAGTCTAATCAACTTACTAGTCTCAAATTCCTCATATCCTAGTTCGGGATTCTCGTGTATCTTCCTCCGGATTTCCACCATCCAATCAACAACCTCTTTTCTTTTAGCGAAATCAAGGAACTTCTTGGGGATTTCAGTCAACCCATTTGATGAGCTTAGAGAAGAAGATGATGACAAAACAACTGTAGGATTGAGGAGCTGGAGTATCAAAACAAAAGAGACCAACTTGGAGAAAATCATGCTTGTTTTCATGGTGAACAAACAATTATTGAAAAATATGAAGGTAAACAAAAAAATTGGGTTCTTTGATGGCTATTTTTTTTTTTTTAATGTTGAAAATATTGAAGATATGGGTGGAAAACGGAATCCTCGCCACTCACAACGGTGCTTTTGAGTTGTCGTTATAAAGAGCCGTAGGTGACTTTTAGATAGAGAGCCGTAGTTGTCACCGTCTACAGCTATTACACGTGCTTAATTAACTTAAATATTTCTGACATGTTTGGCGGCTGTATAAGTAGCCCTAATATCTTGGACGGTGCATTACGAAAACCCTGCTTTTCGTTTTACTCGCGTTGTATTACTTCAATTTTTTTTTTAATTATGACTATAAATATTTTTTGAAAATTTATAACATTATATATTTAATTTTAAAATCTGATATTGCAATAATTTTCATTTTATAAAGATAATGAAAAGCAAATGAAAAAAAAAAATACCACCGAAAGTAGATTAAAATGGTTTTTCTTGTTATTAATAATATTACTTTGGATAGCATGTTTGGTCAATAATTGATCTGAAAGTGGATGTGGTCAAAATCCTCAAAGTCAATCATATCTTACCATTACAACAATGGACAAACGTGCAAAATGAAAAGAAAATCCCAAAATTATTTCCATTTATTTCAACACTATATTTATTATCTCGTGGAGAAACCCATACCTTTATTAATAAAATTGCTTTATTGAATTTGAGCTCACCAATCAAATTTCATCATTTTAGTATACATTTTTAGAGGTAACTAAATTTTTTATATCAAAATAACTTTAATTTCAAAAATATTTATTTCTAAAAAATATAACCCACCGCCCACTTTTCTAATACTACTTCCATCAATAATTCCTTTCTTTAGCTAACATTATTTTTTATCTATGTTCTGGTGGTGGACGAAGGTAATGTTTTTTAAATTACAGTTCAACTGATGAAATTATTAGTTTAACTAAAAAAATTTCGTACTGAATTGATCTCTTAATCAATTTAATCTAATTCGATTCGATTCATTTCAAACAACAAAAAAAAAAAAGAGAGTGTAAATAATTGCACTTTTAAAAAAATAAACCTTAACGAGTAATATTTGAGTAAAAGAAAATGTGCGTGGAAATTTTTCATTTTGAAAATATATATATATATGAGTATTTTGAAAAATTGAAAAAGTACTTAAAATTAGTTTAAAAATATTTTTTTTCAAAAGCACACTTTTAATAAGTATTTCTAAACTGGCCTAAGATTCTTTTAGATGGACAATGTATTTGGTTTTGGCAATATTAAAATTAATAGTAGTAGTAGTAGCAGTGAAATTAAAATTAGTGATGAAATATATGTTTAAATTAAATCGCAACTATGACGATGAGGTAAATATAATGAAAAAAAAAAATTATATATATTATTTAAAATTCATAAATATATAACAAAAAATTATAGTTTTTTTTTATATTTATGATATTAATAAATAAAAAATCAATTTACTTTTGATAAGCAAAAGTGATTTTAATATTAAGTTAAACCATGAAAAATGTTATGGGGTTGGGTTTTAGTCTTAGACCTTCCATTCCATTGTAGTGAATAAGTTATATAGTCCAGATTCTAGATCTTATGAAGGCTTTTTCAATACATCCCAAGGGGATTGCACTATTAAAGGATTGAAGTTGCAGAACAGTCCACCCCATTTTCAACGCTTATCTATTACAATAAAATAAAATTAATAAATTCTGTTAAATTTTTGTATTAAATCCACATTTAATTAAGGTCATGTCATTATTAAAGTAATTAATTAAGTTTTTCTATTGATCGCGTTGACTGTTAAAATAAACTGACGGGCCAATCAGATGGTGACAAGTAGTATTTTATGGTTTAATCTAATATTTTTTCCAAAAAAAATATTAAATTTTATATAAACTTATTAGAATTATAAAAAAAAATTATAAACACTTATAAATATTATAAAAATATAAAATTTTTAATCAATTATAAAATTAATAAAGCTTATTTAAAATTTAAAAATATTTAAAATTCTTTTTTAAAATATTAATATTAATATTAACTTATAAAAAATATTTAAAAAATCATAAAAACTTGAATAAGACCAGTTAGCTTGAAATCGACAAAGGTACTAGTCCAAGCAAAGCCTTTAGACCAGTTGACTTGGGAACTAGGCGATTGAACTGATTTTTTATTTTTAATATTTTTATCAAATAAAAATTTCATTATCCAACTATTAACATATGTCAAAATGAAATATTCTAACCAAAATTTTCATAATTAGACCAGTGATTGAACTGATCAGGCCATCGGCTTATCAATTCGACCAATCTGTCTAGTTCAATTACATAAAACATTAAAAATATTAAAAAATAAAAAAAATTAGTCCAACTGTCTGGCTCCCAAGTCAAACGGTCTAATGGCTTTCTTCAGACCGATACCCTTGTTGATTTTAGTTTAATCAATCCAACGAACTGGTTTGGTTCAATTAAAATTTTTATGATTTTTTTTTAAATTTTTATAGGTTTATATAATTTTAATACTTTTTATAATTTTTATAGAATTTTCATACGTTTTTATAAAATTTTAAATATGTTTTATAATTTTTTTTATAATTTATTAGATTTTTAATATTTTTATAATTTGATAATTTTTTCTGATTTTTAATATTTTTATGAGAAAAATATTATATTAAACTAGAAATTATCATGTGTCATCATCTGATTGATTCATCATTTTTTTGTAACGGTTAATGTGGTCAATGGTAGAAACCATCAACATGGAGGCTTAATTGATTATTTTAATTAATGACAAAAATTTAATTGATTTTTTTTATATTTTTAAAAGCTTTTTTAACATATAAGCGAAAATAAAAAGGGTTGTTTACTTGTTTTGAAGCTGGACTAAACATCAAGTATGAAAACATTTCTTTTGTGTGCTATGTACTTCCCACTATCTACAGACTACAGCCTAGCCAAAAATAATAAGCTCAGTTCTTCTTTCTCTTAGTACGTGTGTTACTTTCTTATTGGTTGTTGCGAAATCTAAAGAAAAATTAAATAAATAATGTTGTACATTGAAATTGAAAATGTATAAAAAAGAAAAACCCAGATAAATACACCAGACCCTTTAAACCAGTTAAGGCTAAACAAGTATACAAGTCGGTTTTTCTTTCTTTTCTTTTTTAAGAGTTCTCAAGGCTGATGAATTTTTTCCATCAAGAATCCTTACAATTTTCCCTTTTAATAAAAAATAATTATGGATGATAAGAGTGCAAGAGTGGGATGGTCTATAATTTCCAAACCTATATCAAAGGGAGGGTTAGGCTTGAAGGAGTTGCTTATCTTAATCATATATATTTGTATTTTTCGAATAAATTGATTTAATAAAAATATTCATAAATTGTATTAATACATTTGTATATTGTCTTCAACAGTTTTTGCACGCGAAGCAAAATGAAAGTAAATATTAACTCATTGATTATTCGACGTTAAACTAATAGTAAGTAATATTACGTGATCGGATCGTAATACAAAAAGATAGTTTGTATTAGTATATAAACCTAAACATGTCATTAATCTAATTGGAAATGAGCAAATCGATTGAAAAATAAATATGTTTTTTGTCAAGTCCAATTGGGAGATGTTTGGTCTTGAGCATCGGAGTAGATGACTCTCAGAAGATAGAAATATAAATGTGATTGATTGGACTTACTATACATCAGATATGACCCAAGTAGAATAGATCCTAAATTCATTTATGGATTTATTCACTTGTGATGTTCATAGTGTGACACACCTTAATCCTGAGTGGATGATGGACTATGTATGCATGACTCGTATGCTTTAATGTAATTAAAAGTCTGAGTTCAAATAGATAAAGGAATCGAAAGTTGGTACCTTGGGAATACGGCTTCTACAATGTAACACCCATAACCCTTATCCGTCGTCGGAACAGGGTTACGAAACATTACCAGACTTTACGAAATAAATAAGAACATTTTATAACATTTAATAAACATATCATAAACCAATCATAAAATATTCATATTGTCACTTGTGAGAGCCCTCGAGGCCCAATATACACCTTAGAAGTGAATCGGAACTAAATTAGAAACTCAGAGAATTTTTCGCAAAATCTTAATTTTTTTCTTAAGAGTAGGGGACACACGCCCGTGTGGCCAGGCCGCGTGAGTAGACACGCCCATGTCTTAGGCCGTTTGGGCATTCGATATGAGGCACACGGTCGTGTCCCAGCCCATGTCTTTACTCATGTAACTCTCTGACTTGGGTCACACGGCCAACCACACGCCCGTGTGCTAGGCCGTGTGAAAGGTGCAGGGGTTACACGGCCAAGCCACACGCCTGTGTGCTAGGCCATGTGCAAACACCTGGCCATTCTGTTTTGAATTTTTAAGGTACAGGGGACACACGGCCAGACCACATGCCCATGTGCTAGGCCGTGTGTCACACACGGCTGAGACACATGCCCGTGTCTCTACTCGTGTGGACGAAAATAAGCCATTTTATGGCCTCTTTTCTCACCCATTCTTGACTTCAACCTACACACTTCAAATTTCATGCATATAGACCATAAGAATATCTCTAAAACAACCAATTTCTAACTTTAATATGATCACATTATCACATATATTCTAACATTCTAATTGGATCATAAAACAATTCACACATGCAACTACTTATATTAACAGGTTTTATCAATTTATTCATCTCTAAGCCTAGGATCTATCTATCCATTAACCATACTAACACTATACCAAACATGATAGAACCATTTATATATATAAGTTAACTTGAAACATAAACAAAATATAATTCTTAGCATTTACACAACTATTTCAATCCCTATACATGTCATATAAACCATAATATGTATAGCAAAATCTACCGGAGTAAGTTGGATAAGTTGGATAGTGTGATCCGAAGTGTTGATCCGATCTCCTGATTTCTCGAAAATCTACAAAGAACATTAAACAACACAAGTAAGCTTAATGAAGCTTAGTAAGTTCGTTGGCTTTAATCGTAAATCTTACCGAACATACTATAATAATTCATTTAAATAAATCATTTCATATACACTTCCTGCCAATCACAACTTCAATTGATGAATCCACTTATTCAGATCAATAACAATAATAACTTTAAATCTTCAAACATTAATTCCATATGTCACTTACCAACCCTTGACAAATCGAAGAACATCTTACGGATTTGAATACATTGTATACAAAAGCCTGAAGGCTGCACAGAAGCACATGAGTGCTAAACAAAAACCCATAACGGTTGAACGGAAGCTCATAGGAGCTAAACGGAAACCCAAAAGAGTTAAACTGAAACTCAAAAGAGCTAAACGGAAACCCACTAGGGTTAAACGAAAACTCATATGAGTTAACTGAAGCTTATGAGAGCTAAACAGAAAGTAAACACGAAAGTTCGCAACAAATGCTAAACCCCGGTTTACTTGGGTAATTTGCCGTCAATTCCTCCTTTGCACAGAACGACTGTACTCAATCCCGCGTTCCGTTCACTTCGAACATTCAATTCAATTTCATAACTTTAACAATAATTTTATTTTCAACAAATGATATGAATAAATACATAATACCATTCATCAATTTAACATTTAACATTTAAATTTAACCATACGAACTTACCTGGGTTAAGTTGCAAGATTTGTAGAAGTTCAAGGACTATTCTGCTATTTTCTCTTTTTCACGTTTGTCTACGGGTTCTTGATCTAAAATGTAAAGTTATTCATTCATTAGCATATATTTCAGTTTCAATTCACTTCATAATTAATACCCCTCAATTTATGAAATTACATAATTACCCAAATTTTGACAATTTTTGCAAATTAGTCCCTTACTAATTAATCCATCAATTGAGCTATTTTTTCTCAATTGAAAATTTATCTAAACATTATAGGCTAATATAAATCTCTTGATATCCAAAATTTCAACACCAAGTCCTAATTGTTAACCTTTTCACAATTTGGTCCTAAAATCAATATCTATCAAAATCACTTGATAAAATCATCATATAATAAAATTAAAGCTCTAAATCCATATTAATTCATCATAAACATCCAGCACTCATCAATGGTAACTTTCAAAATTATCCATAAAATCAAAAATTAATGAATTAGATAGTTGGACCTAATTGTAAAAGTCTTAAAAACACAAAGAATTTAAGAAAAGAGCAAGAATTGAACTCACATGATATAAAAATATGAAAAACCAGCTTTTGGAGACCCTTCTATGGTGTTTTTGGCTGAAGATTGATGAAGAAATGTCTAGAATTCAATTTAGTCACTTGTTTTACTTTTTATCTTAATTCCCAAATAACTATTTTGCCCCTAAGTCATCCAATTTCAAGATTTTTCTCTGCACATACCGTTTCAGCATTTTAATAAGTGTTCAATTGCCTTCTTGGTCCTCCCTTATTTAACACTTAAGCTATTTAATCACTATTTCTTTAATTAGCAAGTTTTTGCACCTTTTTCAATTTATTCCTTTTTATTTAATTAACTATCAAAATGTTAAAATTTTCTAACGAATCTTTAATACTAATTTAATGGAACTCCGTAAATATTTATAAAAATATTTAAGGCTCGGTTTATGTAATCGAGGTCTCGATACCTCGTTTTCAAACCCAATTTACCTAATAAATTCTTCTAAATCACAAATTACTAATTCAGAAGTCTTTCTAAAGTCACACTTGACTCATAAATAATAAATAATAAAATTTTTGAACTCACTCGTCGGATTTAGTGGTCTAGAACCACTGTTTCTGACACCATTAAAATTCAGGCCGATACGTACAATATCTAGCATCATTCACAATAGTGAAATTCATAACCCAAGAAATGGGTAAATGATATCCTCTCATTGTCATTACATGATAGATGAAAAGTAAACATGGTCATGGGTCGTTTGTCTTTGTGATAAACGACTTAATTACTATTTGACAGTAATTGACTTTTCATGAAAGAAGATGTAATGATTACCATTAGATAAAATAGGATCATATTGGGAGAATAGATTTATTCAAAAGAGATTAAGAATATCCTATAAAGGTAACACACTTAATACAAAGTTATTGAACGACATTGATTAAGTAGCTTTCATAACGGTATATAATTAGGAAGAGCTCAGTCACGATACTATAGTGAAATGACTTTATAACTAAATGAGTTTATAATTAATAAGCGAAAAGCTAGAACTTAATTATAAATTATTTGAACTCTAATTATATATGTCCAATCGATCCCTCTACTAGCTCGTTGAAATAAAAAATGAATTGCATAAAGAATCGAATAAACGAAAATGGATGGAAATAATAAAGTTAGAGAAATAGGTTACATTCGAAAATGAATGTGTTTTCTCACTAAGTATGGAATTGACTTGAGAATTAATTTAAGTTTTTCGAATTATTATTTAATCAAATAATTGAAGTTCAAAAATAGAATTAAATTAATTAATCATTGAGAATCCGTTAAATATGAAAATTTAATATATTTTCTCATAAATTCTTTTACAGTAAAGTTATCATAACTTTAACAAAATTAGATTTGGGTTGAGAAAATTAGTTAATTGAAAAAATTAATTTATCTAATTAAATTAATTTAATAAATAATATTTATTTCGAGAAATATAAAAATATATATTGAGTTGAATTAAATTATAAAGTGTTAGGTTAAAAATCTAAGAAGTACATATAATTAAACCTAGTACAGGAGAAGCACAAAACCCCTCATAATACATATGAGAGGCGACAACCCTAGTATATTTAACTAGGGTGTACCACCCCTCTCCTAGTTAAACTAGTAAACTAATTTTTCTATCAAATAAGTATTATTTGTATTCTACTAATTCAATTAGGATTCTTCTATATCTCTTTATAGGCATTGGTAGAGCTAAAAATAAAAAAAACTTTGAGATATAATTGTCGAAACCATTTTTTTGAAAAATGGAGGTCGACTTGGATTATAAAAATGAAAACGAAAAAACGAGAGTCGCCACCAATCTTTTTTGCTGAGGTGTGATCGGGTCACCTCGAAAAGTGGTTGTTTTAAATAAACAGTTTGATTTATCAAAACAACAATTTTGGTCTACGAAAATCCAGAAAAACGGGTTCGGGAGTCAGTTACGCACAAGGAAGGATTAGCACCCTCGATGCGCCCAAAATTGGTACCTAGTTGATTAATTTGTGACTTAGTGTCGAAATTTTGAAAACTTGAAAGAATTCAAAATGCGATCCCTCATTGTATTAATGTTAATTTCCAAATGCTTGGATGACACGAAAAGAATGTTAAAGACCCTCTCGTCTCGAAGTAATAAAATGTCATATCCAATAAGTTAGGACACGACATCTTGAACCCTTAAGAACGAGCTTGCCTTTTATTTGAAATTCATGTATTTTAATTTTAAAAGGATATTAGATTATTTAGGTTAAACGAGAAAAATCGAAACCCAATAAGTTAGGGCACGATTTCTCGAATTTCCAAATACAGAATATTACCTTTATTTTAAGAAATCTTTTCCCGAGGCAACAAAATGTCACATCCAATAAGTTAGGACACAACATCTCAAATTCTCGAGAAATAACTTTTTTATTTATTTAAAACTTATTTTTTATGTGTCAAGGTAAAATGTAACACATTTTGGTAGTAAAATATGAAATGAATTACAATGCTAATGTGAATAACAGAGCAATAATCGCTATAATACGAGTAACAATAACGAGAGCAAAAAAGAATCAATAAAATAAAATAACAAACTAAAAAAGAAGGTAAATCCATGAAAACTAATAAAAGTTTAAATAATGATAAAAATGAAAATAATTGAAAATAATAATAAAATAAAATGAAAATTATAATAATAAGGATGATAATAATACTAATTATAATTAAAATAATAATTATAATAATGTAAGTGAATACAAAAAGAAAAAAATATATAATATAATAAAAATAGTATTAAAATTAAGTAATTTAATAATATGAAAATAATGATATATTAATAATAATAATAATAACAATAAAAGTAGAAAATAATAATACATTAATAATAATGTGCATGTTAATAATAATAATGAAAAAAATGTTATAGTAATAAAAAAATAGTACGTTAGTAATAATAAAATAATACGACAATAATAAGGTAGAAAGTAATAATAATACACTAATAGGAATAATAATATATATTAATAACAATAATATAAAATAATACTATAAAAGGTAATATGTTAATAATAACAATAACAGTAAATAATAATAATAAAAATAAATATAAAATTAATTAATAATAAAATAGCGAAAATAACTAAAAAAGGGACTAAATTGAACCTAAAACAGAAGTTTGGGGGCAAATCTGAAATAAATAAAAAGAAAAAGGACCCCATTGAACGCGCGAATAACATGGAGAGACTAAAAGGGAAATTTTCCCTTCTCCTCCAAAACGCACAGCATCAGGGGGGACCAGATTGAAACCCGAAATAAATTGTTGGGCCAAATTAAAAATACCATAAACTTAATCGCAAAAACATAAAAAAGCGGAAGGACAAAAAGCGCAATAAACCCCTTGCTAAAAAAACACGCGGATCCTGAGACGGGTCAGGTTGGATCGGGTCGGTTAGGGGTAAAACGACGTCGTTTTGGTGCCTGAGAGGCCTGCCCAAAACGACGTCGTTTTGGAGGCCTATTTAAGGCAAAAAAATTTCCAAAAAAAATCATTTTCACCTGCTTTTAAAAAAAAACCTTAACCCCCTTTCATTTTTTCTCTGCATGGCCTGGGTCTCCGGTGAGGTTTTCTGGCAGTTCACCGCCGCTCCTCTACCGCCGTCCGTCACCGACGTCCGCCGTACGTGGCGGCGTTCCGGGTAAAATTCTTCCCTTTTTTCCTTTTTTATAATTAGTGTATATATATGTGTGTATATATATATTTTCTTTAAAAAAAACAAGAGGAAGAGAAATAAACTGAATATGACAGTTTCAAAACAAGGAGATAGAAAAATCAAAGCGACCTTTGTGCGATTTTAATCTGCTCTGTTGGTATTTGTTGCTTGTATTTTTTAGTGTGTTTTTGTATTGATAACTTCCTTCTGTTTTTTTGAATCTCTCTGTTTCTTATTCAAATAAAATCGTCTCCCTAAAAAATTACAAAGGATTTGGATTGGCTTTTATAGCCTTTTACAAATTGTTTGCTGTCACTTCCATTTTTAATGCTTGCAGGTGCTCGGTGCAAGTGGATGGCGGTGGCGTGAGCGGTGGATGGATGGGGCCGATGGTCGGAGAAGCGACCTAGGTGCGGCGCACCTAGGGTTTCTTTGCTGTTTTTTTTTACTGTGGTTTGGGCTAGGGTTTATTTTTTTTGGGCTGAATTTGGGTTGGTTTAGTTTTGGGTTGTGGTTTAATTTGGGTTTTGTAATTGGGCCCGGGCAAAATTGGGTTTGTATAGCTGCCCCTCTTTGCTCGTTATTGTGTAATAAAAACAGAGCAAAGACTTTTAAGAAAGACCAATTTTGCCCGGTCTCGGTGAGTTTTGACTTCTTTGGTGCTCTTTTCTTCAGGTAGCCTCGTTCTAGTCCACCGCATCTTGTTGCTTTGATCTACTCCATCGCCATTTCGGAGAGACAGGACTTACAGCTTCAATCTGCTTCATCCACTAGGACTTCAAGGAGACAAGGATTGGTAATTGATCCTATTCCACTGTAATTTCAGAGAAATAAGATTCACTATCTTTAGTCTGCTCCACTACTGGTCAGGGAGATAGGACGATGGCTTAAATCATGTTCCACTACTGTTTAGGGAGACAAGATTTGCCTTCGATCTTGTCCCACTACTGTTTAGGGTGACGAGATCTACAATCTTCAACCTATTCCACTGCTGGTCAGGGAGATAGGATGGTGGCTTAAATCATGTTCCACTACTATTTAGGGAGACAAGATTTGCCTTCGATCTTGTCTCACTACTGTTTAGGGTGACGAGATCTACAATCTTCGACCTATTCCACTGCTGGTTAGGGAGATAGGATGGTGGCTTAAATCATGTTCCACTACTGTTTAGGGAGACAAGATTTGCCGTTCGATCTTGTTCCACTACTGCTTAGGGTGACAAGATCTACAATCTTCGACCTATTCCACTGCTGGTTAGGGAGATAGGACTGGTGGCTTAAATCTGTTCCACTACTGCTTAGGGAGACAAGATTTGTCGTTCGATCTTGTTCTACTACTGCTTAGGGTGACAAGATCTACAATCTTTAGTCTACTTCTTGCAAACTCAGGGATGCCGGACTGATGTTTTCGATCCGCTTCACTGCAATCTCAGGAAGACAAGATCTGCTATCTTCAATCTGCTCCACTACAAACTCAGGGATGCCAGACTGGTATCTTCGATCTGCCTCGCTGTAAACTCAGAAAGACAAGATATGCTATCTTCAATGCTCACCATCGCAAACTCGGGGATGCGGTCGTATTTTTGATCTGCTTCACTGCAAACTCAGGAAGACAAGATCTGCTATCTTCAATATGCTCCACTGCAAACTCAGGGATGCCAGACTGGTATCTTCGATTTGCTTCGCTGCAAACTCAGGAAGACAAGATCTGCTCCACTACAAACTCAGGAATGCCAGACTGGTATCTTCGATCCGCTTCACTGCAATCTCAAGAAGACAAGATCTGTTATCTTCAATCTGCTCCACTGCAAACTCAAGGATGCCAGACTGGTATCTTCGATCCGCTTCACTGTAATCTCAAGAAGACAAGATCTGCTATCTTTAATCTGCTCCACTGTAAACTCAGTGATGCCAGACTGGTATTTTCGATCTGCTTCGCTGCAAACTCAGGAAGACAAGATCTGCTATCTTGAATTGGCTCCACTGCAAACTCGAGATGCGGTGGTATCTTCGATGCGCTTCACTGCAAACTCGGGAAGATAAGATCTGCTATCTTCAATCTGCTCCCACTCAGAAAACTCGGGGATGCGGTGGTATCTTCGATCCGCCTCATTGCAAACTTAGGAAGACAAGATCTGCTATCTTCAATCGCTCTCGCAAACTCGGGGATGCCGTGGTATCTTCGATCCGCTTCGCAAACTCAGGAAGACAAGATCTGCTATCTTCAATCTGCTCCACTGCAAACTCAGGGATGCCAGACTGGTATCTTCGATCCGCTTCACTGCAATCTCAGGAAGACAAGATCTGCTATCTTCAATCTGCTCCACTGCAAACTCAGGGATGCCAGACTGGTATCTTCGATCCGTTTCGCTGCAAACTCAAGAAGACAAGATCTGCTATCTTCAATCTACTCCACTGCAAACTAAGGGATGCCAGACTGGTATCTTCAATCCGTTTCCCTGCAAACTCAAGAAGACAAGATCTGCTATCTTCAATATGCTCCACTGCAAACTCAGGGATGCCACACTGGTATCTTCGATCCGCTTCACTGCAATCTCAGGAAGACAAGATCTGTGAATTCACCGATGTTGCGACACCGTCCTCTGAAGGACCTATCCTGTAAAATCGGTTTTATGTGTTTATGCTTATGCAAAATGGTTAGGATGCAATGATTAGAATGAATCTAATGCTCCTAACTAAATGTATTATGGACGACATTTGCATGAATACAGAATGTCATGAGAATGGTCTTTTGTTAAATGTATAAGGATCATGATGCAATGATCGGAATAAATTAAATGCTCCTAACTAAATGTGTCTTGCATGAATGCAAAATTTCATGAGAATGATCCCCTTTTAAACGTTTAAGGTGTCATCGCTCATTGTTTATCAGGGCTTTATCACTGACATATTTAGGGGTGAGCGTTCGATCGAATTGAATCGAATCGAATAAAAAAATTTCGAGTTAATCGAGTTGACGAATCATATTTTATCATCCTAATTTGATTTGAAATTTTCTCGAATCGAGTCGAGTGAGATGGAATTCGAATCGAATCGAATCGAATATATTTTTTCGAGTTAAACTTTAAAAAATAATTTTGGGTCCTTGTAACCATTTTCACCCATCGTAATAAAATTTGTCCACATTAACCAAATTTTTTATTAACTTTCATCACCAAATAATTTATTTATTAATCTTTTATATACGGGTTAGCTTCTTTGCTTGCTTAGTTGTTTCAATTATCTTCAGATTCTTGTCACTATGTATTTTGGAATTAAAAAATATATTAAATGTAAAAATGTGATTTTTTAATAAAAGTTATTTTAAAGATAAAATGTGAAATTGATACTAATATAAAGTTTTAACACAAATATTTTATGGCATAATTAATAATTCAATTTTAATATAAATATTCAATATGACTAAACAATTCGATAATATAAATAATATAAAATGTGAAATTTAATTTAATAATATAAACAGTAGATATAAATAAAATTATTACTATTTATGTTTAGTGATTTTTTTTGGATAATTTTGATTTTTTATTTGAGAGTAAAGGGTGAGAAGTAAAAGTTTAGGGGAAAAATAAAAAGTTTTGGAGAATAAAAGTTTGAGGGAAAGTAAATAGGGGGGAGTAAAATTTTAAAGGGAAAATATAAAAAAAAAAATTGGAGGGGAGATGGGTTTGGGGTAGATGGGAGGTGAGATGGGAAGGGAGTAAAAGTTTTTAGGGGAAAAGTGGGAAGGAGTAAAAATTTTGGGGGAAAATAAAAAGTTTTGAGGGTTTTTGGGAGTAAAATTTTGAGAAAAAGTAAATGGGAGAGTAAAATTTTGGTGGGAAATGAATTTTGGGTAGATTGGGGGGTTGGGATGGGAGGGGAGTAAAAGTTTTGGGGGGAAAGTGGGAAGGAGTAAAAGTTTTGAGGGAAAAGTAAAAAGGTTTGGGAGTTTGGGGTAAAAATGTAAAATATTATAGTTTGATATTCGAATTATTCGAATTATTCGAGTTATTCGAATTCGAAAACTCAACTCGATTCGAACTCGAAATTTGAAAAAAAAATCGAGTTGACTCGAATAACTCGATTAACTCGAATAACTCGATTCGTTTAACTCGAAATTTGATTTTTTTTCGATTTTTTCGAGTCGAATCGAGTTTTGCTCACCCCTAGACGTATTATGCTGCCATCTTGTTCGGCTGGTATTCTCGACAGAACCTGAGAAAATAATTATATCTTGCTCAACAGCTTTGCCCCACTGTAACTTCAGGGTTCATTAGGGGTATAGGATCTGAATCTTTTCCAATCCACCCCACTGCGACTCCAAAAATGTAGGATTTGTTTCTTCTTCAATCTATCCCGCTGTAAATCAGGAGTATAGGATCTGCCTCTTCTTCAATCCAACCGGCTGTAAATCAAAGATATAGAATCTGTAACTTGTTCCATCCACTGATCACTCCCCGTGTGACCTAACCAAATGTGTATGCATGATATTTGCATGGATGCGGAATATCATTTTTTTCTCGAGAATGATTCCCTTTTTACACTCGGGTTGGCATTGCTCATTTTTCCGTCAAGGTTGTATCACCGACACAATCACAATTTTTTGACAAACAATCCGAAGAAATGGTCTTTATTTAGACTCTTCCTTCTCAAATATTTCCATCCCTTAAACTTGGTGAGTTTTAAATAAAAGTCCTGTTTCAGGTTCTTGTATTATTTAGAAGCTTCTAGAGTAATATGCGAAACTCCTTTTATGAAAGTGTTATTAGTCCACTAATCGTTATTTCAATGCAAAATACTTGAAAAATATCATAATGATGGACAAAACTGAAATTTATCAGGAACAAAAATCTGAAAAGAACGGATTAATCAAAGAAAGCAAACATTGCTGAAATACAAAATAAGTGAGAGGAAAGTAGGTGCCCCAGATATCGCAGTACGAGCTTCCCTGCAAAAACTTCTTGAGGACTATTTTAAGCTCAATATGTGTTCAGGGGATCCGGAGTACTTTGTCGATGCCCCAAGACGTAACATCTCTCCTTCTTGCTAATTCAGGCATAGCAAGACTACCGCATGCCTCACCTTTAATCAAAATTTGAATTTCCCTTTTCTGGGTTTTCAATTTAAAACCCCTTTGGTCTCAAGACGCCCTTTGCGGGTTTTCACCTTGGCCTCTCCTTTTCCTTTTCTTTTCTTTCTTTTTCTTTTCTTTTCTTTTCTTTTTCTTTTTTTTTTACTTATGAAATATTTCTTGATTTGAACTCATAGAATTAGGCAAGTCCTTGTTATCCCTCTAGGTCAAAATCAACGCTTTTCCAGAGAGGGTCTTCTTTACCACCTAAGGTCCTTCCCAGTTTGGCATCCACTTTCCTCAGAAGTACTTTTGTATGGGAAGGATCCTTTTCAAAACTAGGCCTCCTTCATGGAATTCTCTAGGGCGAACCTTCTTGTTATAGGCCCGCATCATTCCCTTTCGGTACAATTGACCATGAGGATGGCCCTTAGCCTCTCTTCTTCGATCAAGTTCAGCTAATTATATTGGGATTGGATCTATTTTGCTTCATCCGACTTCAACTCTGATAAAACTCAGAGAGAAGGAATCTTGACTTCAATGGGCAAAATCGCCTCTATTTCATAAATCAATGAGAAAAATGTTGCCCCGGTGAGGGTCCTAGCAGACGTTCAACAAGCACCGATGCTAATCTTCATGAGTCTCAATCTTTTTCCCGGCGATCTTTTTTTTTACCGTTCGTTTTGGGTCGATACAGTATTTAATCTTGAACAAACTACAAACTTTTGATGTCGCGTTGTTGTTCAAATTTAATGCATCGTCAGATATGATCTCTTTTTGGGATTCTATACCGACATAGAATTTGCTGACTGTCGACTTCGTGACATCGGCATATGAAGCAACTTCTGCCCACTTGGTGAAGTCATTGACGACCACAAAGATGAATCGATACTCGTTAGAAGTTTTTGGCATGATTGGCCCCCTGACATCCATGCCCCACAAAGGCCATAGAGATGTCCTAAAGAGATGAATGAGGCACACGAATCTTGTCTCCGTAAATTTAGCACTTATGGCATTTATTGGTATAGCTGATGCAATCCCCTTCCATGGTGGACCAGCAGTACTCGATCCTCATGATTTGCCTGGCCTTTGTAAAGCCATTAGCATGTGTTCCTCTTCTAAGATTTCCTTAGCCTTAACAGCATCCACCTGTCTTAGTAGCCCAGGCATATCTTGATATGATCATGCAAAAACATCTTTGAATTTTTGGAATAACTCAATGACATCTCGCTTTGTCTCTGTGGTGATACAGGCTCCGATCTTCACCTATTTCTCTTCTCCTAGGCTCACACTGACTCTTTGTAAGGTAGGATCTGTTTTTCATCTTGCTCTACCATCCTTAACAAATCAGGAGATGGGTTACAATCTCTGTCGTCTCCAAAGTCTTGAGATCCCTCTAGACACATATCTTACTCAAAAGTAGACTCTGAGTCAGTAGTAGCGTCACTCATGTCGTTGATATCTAGGGACCTGTTGTAGGTATGAAAGAATATTCAAAGAATAAATGAATCTAAGAATAATTATTTATGTGGTATGAACATGAATGAAATAAAGGAATAAAAGAATATTTGCTCAAAGTGAGACACAAAAATGCATTTTCATTGAAAATATAGATGTTGAACATAAGCCCATTTCACAAAAAGATTCTTATTGCTCCTAGGCTTAGAGCAATAAGCGTGTTTTGGACATTACTTCGAATTTGGCTCTAAAAAAATACAAGGATCTCTTCCACAGTCCCATCGTTCAAAACACCCCAAGTACGTAATGGTAGAAGCTTGGAAAAGTTTATTCCCCGGTTCTCTCTTCAAATATGTCGCTAATGTTTAGATTCCCCAACGTTCCCACCGGGTGTTTGATCTCTTCAATTTATTATCCATCAGGCCTTGCACTAAAGCCCTGAGATCGATGCATTCTTGGATCCCATGCCTCTATCCATCATGGAACTCACAATGTTTACCCCTTTAACAGAAAGGTTGGGTAACGGATTTTCTGCACCAAATGGATCATCGAATTTTACAATGCCTATTTTGACGAATCTTTCAACTAATTTCTTGAAAGCGGTGCAGTCTTCTATCGAGTGCCCCGTAATCCCCGCATGATACTCACATTGAGCTTTTGCGTCATACCATTTGGGGTATGGGGGCTGCATTGGTTTTGGGTAGTAAGGAGACACCACATGCGCATCAAATAAATTTTGATAGAGCTTCCTGTATGTCATCGGGATGGGTGTAAATTGGAGCCTTCCCGTGTTTGGGTTAGAATCCTGCCTAGGGGGCCTTGATGGCTGGTAGTCACCGTCCTTAGCTGGCTTACTGTAATAGACTCCGAATGACCCTTGTTATACCTAATCGTACTACCCGCTTCCTTTTCCTTCTTTTTCGGGGCCTTCAAAGTCCACTCTCCCCTTTCCTTTGTTTATGCCAGAACAATCGGTTTGGCTCGATCATCCTCAGGGTTAAAACCTGAGCCCATCGGGAAGTTCAATAGGGCCGAGGTATTAGTCTGACATTGGGGTCCGATAATGACGGGTACCCCATGCGAATACGTGTCTGGTTGGGTCGGGACACTTATTGGGGAAAAACCTGGGGAATAAATGATGTATTCATCATCATCCCTACTGTTGACCACCGGGCCACTACTTTTTTCACGTCCTCCAGCTAGTAACTGGGTTAACTGGCCCATCATATTCCTTTGGAATTCTAGCATTTGTTCCTGCATTTCTTGTTGAATTTTGGTCAATTGCTCATGCATTTGTATTTGCATTTGCTCTATTCTTTCCAACCTTCGGTCCATGGCTTTTGTTCTTGCGCGAGTACCGTAACTATGCTCAGTTCAGTAGACTTTCGTCGGTTTCCAGGTTACTGAAATAATTTTTAATTAATTAGAGTCTTTCTACAAATTTTAATGCATATGATGTGATGTAATGCAAATGCATGAAGTGCAATGCAAATGCATGGAATGAATGCAAAAAGAAATAGAGGCGTTGATTCTGAATTCAATTCCATTAGAAGAACTTTTCTAGAAAATAAATTTCTTTACATAAAACGGATTACATATGTAGCTCTGTCATCATAGTCTAAGTGAAGACACCAATCCTTGTCTTTGTATCCGGATGTTATGGTCGTGTCCCGTGAACTTTCTCAATAGATGCCTCTTCTAGCTCCTTGTTGCTTGATCCAGGCTGTGACTCTTCACTCACTTATCCTCCGCGATGCTCATAAGCTTCTTTAAGAAAATTGAGACGTGATGACTCTCGAATAATCCTTGTTGGCTTGAATCCCCGGGCAACAAGGCAAAGTCATATACTATCAATCTTTTCTCATTGTGTTTACTTGGACTATATTTGGACGAACGTATTATAACCCACTTTATCAAAAACCATTTTCCTATGACAAATTCTTCTATTTAGCAATCGAATATGAATCAACACCTCCTTTCTATGATGATGAAATGCAATGTAGTCATAAATAAAACACGTTAGTATCATATACAGATGGTAAAAATCAAATTAAACAGAAAATAGTTAAACACCTATCCAGGTGACTGCTAGGGTTCAGCATAGTTCTACCTAAAGTGGGCTCCTAGGGTTTACTGTAACGACCTCAAAAGTATGGATATCGGAAAATGAGTTATCGGGTTCCCTTTTTAGTAAACGGACTCGTAAATATTTATTAAAAATATTTATAAAGTTAGTTATGTGTTTAGTCATGTTTTAATTAAGTGAATTTAGCTCAATTAAGAGCAATTAGTAAAAAAGACTAAATTGAAATATGAGTAAAAGTTGAATTATAGATTAAAAGAAATTATAAAGGACCAAAATGACAATTAAGCCATTTTGTATAGCTGAGGCGGTGTAATGTATAAAAATCTAAGATTTTTATGTTTAATATATATTATTATATTATTATATAATAAAGATATTATATGTTTTAATTATATATTATATTATATTGTTATTATTATATTTATATATGTGTGTGTATAAACTAAAGAAAAAAAAAGAAAAAAAGAAAAGAGGAAAGAGAGAGCAAAGACGAAACAGAAGAAGAAATAGAAGCAGAGAGTTCAAACGAAATAGGGGAAAAGAAAGAAGAAAAGAAAAGGAGAAACTAGGGTTTGAGAGCTTGAAGTTTTAATAGGTAAGTCAATTTAACCCTTTTCTTTTAAGTTTCATGTTTTATAAGTTTTAGGACAAAGTTTTGATGAAATTAAAAGTTACCATGGTTGAGTGCTGTAAGTTTATGATGAAATAGAATGAAGTTGAAGCTTTAATTTGTTTATGAGATGATTTTATTAGGTAATTCCAATAGAAATTGATTTTTAGGACCTAATTGTGAAAATGTTTGGAATTAAAGTCTATTACTGAAATTCTGATTCCCAAAGGTTACAAAGTAGTTCAAAGTGATAGAATAAAGTTTTAATTGAGAGAAATCAGCTCAATTGAGAAGTTAATTGGGCAGGGACGAAATTATCATTTATTGAAAGCTTAGGGGAAAAATGGTAATAAACAGTTTGCACTAAAACAGTTTTGGACAGCAGCAGTAGACTAACTTTGAAAACTCACCATAAATTGTATAAATCGAATTAGAATATGAACAAAATATGAAATTAAATCTTATTGAGTTTAGTTTCTCATAGAAGAAACGGTGTAAGCAATAGATATGTAAATCATGAGATATAATGAATTTTGTGAAACAATGTCAAAATGAATTCGGGTTCCCCTGTTCTGACTTTAGAAAATCATCAAAAATTGGATAAAAATAATTATGGGCTTAAATTTATATGTTTAGAATTCTGAATGAGTATATTTTCAATATAAATAAACAGGAACATCATCCAAATCCTGTATGAAGAGATAATTAAATTTTAGCAAAGAGTGGTCGGAACTGTCAGACAACAGAACAGGGGTGATTTTAAAGAATAAACTGTACTTATTGGATAAATCAAAAATTCTGAAAATTTTATGGTAAGAATATATATGAGTCTAGTTTCATAGAAAATTTACGGATCTTAATTTGGAACTCTGTAACACAAGATATAGATAATTTAGTAACAATGACTCAGGTAGATAGCCTTGAAAGAACTTATAAGTAAATAATAGAATTATGTAAAAAGAATGTGGAATGAAGAGGAAGAGTAGGAATTGAATAAAATTCAATTATTTATTGTAATTTAATGTTGTAATTAATAATTTAAATCATTATTATTTCCGTAGCAAACAAGGAATTCGAGACATTGAGCAAGGAAGGAAAAGAGAAAAACAAATGAGGAGTAAAAACGAGAAATTCAGGTTAGTATTACTATAATTCAAATTTGATTATTCGTTAAATTTTAAATTAATATATGTATATATGATAAACAATTGAAGTAAGTATCAAGGATGAATTAAGTGATAAATATGTATTGGAATTGAATTTAATATTAGTAATTGTGGAATTTTGAATAATATGTTTAGTAAATAGAAATAAGGTTAATATTGATATTGAATTAGATAAAACTGAATTTAATTGTGAATTGAATGAAATTGAAATGAAGTTTGAATATGTATGAGCATTTGATGATATATTGATTAGGAAGTGGAAAATGCATTGAATTGATGATATATATATATAAATGAATGGAATGGAAATGTGAAAAGTGATTTGAAATTGAATCAAATTGAATTGAATGTGATTATTTGAAATGTACATGGATTGAAAGTATAAGAAAGTGATTGAGTTGAAATAGGACTTGAAGTGAAATTATGTGATTTTGTGAATTCGTTATTGTGATTGAATTGAATCCGAATGATTATGATCAATTGAAAGTGAAAGTGATATGGATATGTAATTCCGATACCCTATTAACTAGTCGGGGTAAGTCGGATATAGTTGGCATGCCATAGGATTTGTGATGTGATGAGGAGATTTGTAGCTCGGTCGAGAAGATGATTCTGTTATTATATGCTTCGGTTTAACCGAAGAGGCATTTAATGCCTTATTGGTGTGTTTGGGAGGATATGATATACCGGTGTGTTTGGGAGGCTATATTATTCTAGTGTGTTATGGAGGATTTATATTATTATTCTGGGTGTGTTTGGGTTGGATATTCTGGTGTGTTTGGGTTGGAATCCGTGTATCCGCCAAAGTCCGAGTCAAGTTAATAGGGGTAAATAAGTGAAATGATAAATTCTGAATAAATGTGATTAAGCTATTGAAAGAAATAAGAAAGTGAATTTGTGAAATTAAATATGAAATGGATTTGTGATATGAAATTGAATGCATGAACCAAAAGTTCATGAAATGTTTAAAGATGAATTGTGAATTGAAATATTATATAAGATGGAAAAATGAAACTAAAGTTCACAATTTTGTTTGAAATGATATAAATAATATAAGAAGTTAATTGAATTATATATTTTGAGTGTGAATTTGATATGAGAAAATGAAATTGATATATGAGATTTAAAATATGGACCAAAGGTGTATGAATTGAATAAAGTTTAAAGCGATGATATAACAAATCAACTAATGAAATTGTTATTGTTGAGATATGAATTTAGTAAACACAAATTGCAATAGAATTAATATTGAATAAAAAATAAAATTTAGTGAATCGCATATGATATGAAATGAACTAATGGAATGAAATGTGGAAAAAATAATAATAATAATAAAATTCAATGAAAATTGGATAGTGAAATAATGTATGAATTTAATTAAATACAAGCTTAGAAATAATGCTTATTATATTAGATGATTTGATTTAAAGAATAAAATAACTATTAAGTAATTGTATCATAAATTGAATGTATATAAGTTATTATATAATTTGAATTATGGTAATACTACTGAGTATACCCTTACTCAGCGTACGGTTGTTTCCGTGCGCAGGTTAATTGAAAGTCGGTGTCCAGTCCAGCATCCAGAGTAATCCCGACCTCAGAGAAAATTTTGAGTAATATACCTTTCTTTGATAATGGTGGCATGTACCTAGGTAATGAATAGGTTGAGTATATGAGCCTTATAGTTGAGAAAAAAAAATTAAAATGTTTGAAAATTTTCTAAGTATTCGAATTAGTCTCGAACCACTCCTAACTCGTCTTTTGGGCCTCGAAGATCCATATAAGGGACTACAAGATTATTTTATATTATGATCAATAATAATTGTGTATTAATTGTAAAGTTGTCCGATCGATTCGGTAGCACTCCGTAACCCTGTTCCGATGACGTGTTGGGGTTAGGGGTGTTACATTTACTATATGTGGTTTGGTTCTAAAAAGAGGTACCCGAACCAGCAGATTCTTCGATCCTCACCCATTATAGGCTCATACGGACCGAGTTCGGTTCAGGGGGATACATTTCCCTATATTTGCACGGAGATGATGTAACACCCCAAACCCGGTCAATACGCCACGACCGAATTTGGCATGCTACGAAGAAAAACGTTTCGAAGAAAATTGAGATAGCGATTAAATTTTAGTAAAAAATTCTTTGTAATTCTATATTTGTAGAAATCAGATGTTTAATAAGTTAAAAACTGGAAATTTACTTTGAAATTCCATAAATAAAACTTTTAAACTAAGTGGATAAATCATAGGTTAGAAAACATTTGTTTCATTTTATGAAAACTCGAATTAATACTTTGAAACCGTTTGCATTTGAATGTAGAAACTTATCATTTTGGAAATCATTTAAGTTGTAGAAAACACTTAATTTATAATTTTATTATCAACAATTTAGATTACCTGATGGTAAGATAAAATACCATAAGCGTTTTATAGTTTAGAAAACTTTAGCTCAATTATTAAATTAATCAAGTGATATACTTAAACATGTTTAGAATAAATCCCAAAGCATATAAATAATCCAAAACCATAATTAAAGAGGCCTTATTACAAATCTATAAAATATGAAAACCCAAATTAAAATATAATAAGGTACCCAAATGGAAGTTCTTGTAAAATCAAATTTTATTGCATGGCCTCCTCGAGTTCATCCGGCTCCACATCCGCGATCTCACGAATCACTGAAAAGATATCCCACTGAAGGTTGAGTCAATAGACTCAATGTGTAACAACAGATACACTAAAAACCCAATCGATCATAGTAATAAAGCCCATTTAAATCACATTTAGCCATAAGCCCATAATATAGCAAATCAGATAATCACATGTACATATAAAATGAAATGCAATCCCGAACCCAACTTAGATATCCATCCGCTACACACCACCCGTACCTACCAATCACACCGTGGGGATTACTAAATCGACCCTCCATCCGCTACACACCATCGAAGGCGCGATTCTTGCGAGTCAACATGCACATCGCCCTTATAATCGTGGCATAGCCACCAGATAATTGTGACAGAGTCACCGGATTCATAATATCGTGACCGAAGTCACCGGATAATGTGGTAAAAACCACCGGAACACTTCCCCTTTCAATATTACCCATATGCCCATGCAATAACATATTATTTCATTATCATGCCATATGCCCCATTATCATATCGGAATCGGACACATTTCATATTATGCATATAGCATTATTAGCGATGTAAATATCATGCCTTGTACATTATATCAAAATCATAATCAAATATCGAATATGTTTCATATTAGAATCATACATAGTACGAAGGAATAACATACCTCAATTCACCGTAGCATTGAATGATACCCGAAGCCATAAACATTTATATTTCTTTATAAACACATTTTTATCAATAAAGCTATTGATCTATTAGAAGTTTAGCATAAGTTACACACCTGATAATAGTGATAACTAAACTTTCCCGCTCGCTGATACCCTCGGAATCTCGAACAATAACTATAGGCGATTTCTCTCCGATTGATGGTTCATAACCCGATGAAGAACCACGAACGAACAATGGCTCGAAGTACGAACGACTTCAAATAAATGATTATCGCGGCGAGAGGGTCCACATCCCGGTGGAAAGTCTCGAATCTGCCGACACAACCCTTCGTTTGAAATTTGAGGTATATAGCGAGAACCACCCTTCTTCCAAACACTATTAATCGCTTCTTTTTTTGAACCCATTCTTGATTGCCCCAAAAATCTAACGTTCACGGAAAAATATAATAAACGAGAGATAGAGTCCCCAAAAATGTAATCGATTAGTAGTCCATCTAAAACGATATAACAAGTATAAAGATCCTTACCACTTGACTTACCCTAAAACGGTTGTCAAAGAATTGAGGCTTAGAACGATTGCTTCCAAAGTCCCAAAGAGTCTATCTTTCAAGACCGATTGAAGAAAACCAAATGAAGACCTACCCTTGTTGATATTCGGCCAAGACAATTCAAAAAGAGAGTGGGAAGTTTCGGCAATATGGTTAAATGGTGAAGGGAATTTCGGCTATGGTTGATTTGTAATAACAAAAGGATTTGACTAGAGTGGAGAAAGAGAAATAGAATGGAAATGGATGAAAAGAAATGGAACTTGAGAAGGAGAAAGATTCGGCCAAGAGAGAGTATAAAAGAAAATGTGATTATGAATCAATATCAAAAGAAGAAAAGTGAGATTTGTGAGAGAGAGATTCGGCCAAACACTTATTTGCCAAAAAGAAAATGCACAAAAGCCAAGTGAGGTTTCGGTTTCAAGAGCAAAGATGAGAGAAAGGAAATAACATTTTTGTTCCAACAAAATGAAGGCTAAACCAAAAGCAAAATTTGCACAAAATGCACAAAAACATTCGGCCAAAGAGGGAGTTTTTGGAGAGAAAGAAAACAATGCCAAAAGATGCACAAATGCCAAAGGTTGACCAAATATCCTCCCCAAACCACCTAACAACATTCGGCCACCCCTATCCACACTTGCCGTCCACATACATGCACTAAAAGCCTTGAAAGAGTTTCCAAAACATCTTCCTTAAGCCAAGCCCTTTGTCTCCCCAACCTTCCATAACTTTAAGATTCTTATCCCCAATTTCAAGCTTTCCTTAAACCAATATTCAACTTACCAAAAACTTAAGGTCCAACCTATCATAATTAGAGTTTGACCGTCCATCAATGCTAGGATAAAAAAATAAAGTCTTCAAAATGCTTTCCAAGCAACTCGAACCACTTCCCTCAAGTAACCTTTCAAGCTCCTTATCCACTATGCCACTAACTCCTCATGTGTTAGAATTTAACACTTAAATTAACTTAAGTGCTAAGCTCACTTAATCCACTTCATTAAATAAACCATACTAAAAATTATCTAACTTCCTAAATAAAATCAAGCCTTCACAAGACTATGCTAACACACAAAATTCCTACCCGAGCCAACATAAAAATAATACTCAAATTTTTCCTAAAGCTCAAGGCCCAATCCTACTAGGCCCAATTTCGGGATGTTACAAATCTACCCTCCTTAAAGAAATTTCGTCCTCGAAATTTCCAACTAACTAACAGTCGTACATCCTATCTCACCACACTACGTTCTTGCTGCGCACTCTGATCTTAATAAAGCCACAATATACTTTTAACAAAATCTTAATCCACCATAGCAAACCATTATCTAACACTTACACTTATACCAAAAATTTTCCTACAATCAACCATCACTTCCAACCAAAACATACCTGACTTGAGAGTGAGGAAACAATCCTAAGCCTTAAGCTCCTTAGACCTGCATCTCAAGCATACTTCTATCTTCCTCCAACATTCTCCCGGATGACCCCTTCCACAATAATCGCAAGCCAAAAAGTTCGACCATGCCTTGACATGTTTTACAGAACGAGATTGTGACCCTAGAGAACCGTGATCTCTGTTCTTCTTACAGTCCACAGACCCAACTCCAAGTGCTTCACCGATTCTTTAACTATTTGAGTCAGCTCATCAATCCGAACTCGATCATGATACTGCATCACGACCACTAGCGATGCTAACGCCTCCCTCTTTGGAATTATGCCCGATGCGAAAATCTAGCCCTAACACTTCGGCTTTTACCACATCCACGATGACCACGTTCCTAGAACTCCTTTCTAAAGTCTCGACCTATCAGATTTTACGAAAATTTTATGCATTAGAGTCTTTTCACTTTCTTGTTTAAAGAAAATTTTATGCAACAGAGTTTTAATAAGTGGTTTTTCCGTAGAAGTACACATATACCTAGGGTCCATGTCTCTAAAGTATAGTCCACTATCACTAGTCATTCAAAGTTTATAACATCCAAAAATCACAACCAAAGGCTAGGGGTACTTACCTGGGCGGATCGGTGCCGGAGACTCGGTGCCACGCCTTTCCAACCATATAATTTTCAACAAAACATTTTAAAATCCATTCTTTAAAATATTTTGGGCCTCGGGCCCACAGCCGAGCTTTTGAACTTAGCTCTGATACCAATTTGTAACACTCCAAACCCGGTCAATACGCCACGACCGAATTTGGCATGCTACGAAGAAAAACGTTTCGAAGAAAATTGAGATAGCGATTAAATTTTAGTGAAAAATTCTTTGTAATTCTATATTTGTAGAAATCGATGTTTAATAAGTTAAAAAGCTGGAAATTTACTTTGAAATTCCATAAATAAAACTTTTAAACTAAGTGGATAAATCATAGGTTAGAAAACATTTGTTTCATTTTATGAAAACTCGAATTAATACTTTGAAACCGTTTGCATTTGAATGTAGAAACTTAACATTTTGGAAATCATTTAAGTTGTAGAAAACACTTAATTTATAATTTTATTATCAACAATTTAGATTACCTGATGGTAAGATAAAATACCATAAGCGTTTTTATAGTTTAGAAAACTTTAGCTCAATTATTAAATTAATCAAGTGATATACTTAAACATGTTTAGAATAAATCCCAAAGCATATAAATAATCCAAAACCATAATTAAAGAGGCCTTATTACAAATCTATAAAATATGAAAACCCAAATTAAAATATAATAAGGTACCCAAATGGAAGTTCTTGTAAAATCAAATTTTATTGCATGGCCTCCTCGAGTTCATCCGCTCCACATCCGCGATCTCACGAATCACCCGAAAAGATATCCCATCAAGGGTGAGTCAACAGACTCAATGTGTAACAATACACTAAAAACCCAATCGATCATAGCAATAAAGCCCATTTAAATCACATTTAGCCGTAAGCCCATAATATAGCAAATCGAGATAATCACATGTACATATAAAATGAAATGCAATCCCAACCCAACTTAGATATCCATCCGCTACACACCACCCATACCTACCAATCACACCGTGGGGATTACTAAATCGACCCTCCATCCGCTACACACCATCGAAGGCGATTCTTTGCGATCAACATGCACATCGCCCTTATAATCGTGGCATAGCCACGGATAATTGTGACAGAGTCACCGGATTCATAATATCGTGACCGAAGTCACCGATTCATAATATCGTGACCAAAGTCACCGGATTCATAATATCGTGACCGAAGTCACCGGATAATGTGGTAAAACCACCGAACACTTCCCTTTCAATATTACCCATATGCCCATGCAATAACATATTATTTCATTATCATGCCATATGCCCCATTATCATATCGAAATCGGACACATTTCATATTATGCATATAGCATTATTAGCGATGTAAATATTATGCCTTGTACATTATATCAAAATCATAATCAAATATCGAATATTTTTCATATTAGAATCATACATAGTACGAAGGAATAACATACCTCAATTCACCGTACCATTGAATGATACCCGAAGCCATAAACATTTATATTTCTTTATAAACACATTTTTATCAATAAAGCTATTGATCTATTAGAAGTTTAGCATAAGTTACACACCTGATAATAGTGATAACTAAACTTTCCCGCTCGCTGATACCCTCGGAATCTCGAACAATAACTATAGGCGATTTCTCTCCGATTGATGGTTCATAACCCGATGAAGAACCACGAACGAATAATGGCTCGAAGTGCGAACGACTTCAAATAAATGATTATCGCGGCGGAGGGTCCACATCCCGTGGAAAGTCTCGAACTCCCGACACACGACCTCCGTTTGAAATTTGAGGTATAGCGAACCACCCTTCTTCCAAACACTATTAATCGCTCTTTTTCGAACCCATTCTTGATTGCCCCAAAAATCTAACGTTCACGGAAAAATATAATAAACGAGAGATAGAGTCCCCAAAAATGTAATCGATTAGTAGTCCATCTAAAACGATATAACAAGTATAAAGATCCTTACCACTTGACTTAACCCAAAACGGTTGTCAAAGAATTGAGGCTTAGAACGATTGCTTCCAAAGTCCCAAAGAGTCTATCTTTCAAGATCGATTGAAGAAAACCAAATGAAGACCTACCCTTGTTGATATTCGGCCAAGACAATTCAAAAAGAGAGTGGGAAGTTTTGGCAATATGGTTAAATGGTGAAGGGAATTTCGGCTATGGTTGATTTGTAATAACAAAAGGATTTGACTAGAGTGGAGAAAGAGAAATAGAATGGAAATGGATGAAAAAGAAATGGAACTTGAGAAGGAGAAAGATTCGGCCAAGAGAGAGTATAAAAGAAAATGTGATTATGAATCAATATCAAAAGAAGAAAAGTGAGATTTGTGAGAGAGAGATTCGGCCAAACACTTATTTGCCAAAAAGAAAATGCACAAAAGCCAAGTGAGGTTTCGGTTTCAAGAGCAAAGATGAGAGAAAGGAAATAACATTTTTGGTTCCAACAAAATGAAGGCTAAACCAAAAGCAAAATTTGCACAAAATGCAAAAAAACATTCGGCCAAAGAGGGGAGTTTTTGGAGAGAAAGAAAACAATGCCAAAAGATGCACAAATGCCAAAGGTTGACCAAATATCCTCCCCCAAACCACCTAACAACATTCGGCCACCCCCTATCCACACTTGCCGTCCACATACATGCACTAAAAGCCTTGAAAGAGTTTCCAAAACATCTTCCTTAAGCCAAGCCCTTTGTCTCCCCAACCTTCCATAACTTTAAGATTCTTATCCCCAATTTCAAGCTTTCCTTAAACCAATATTCAACTTACCAAAAACTTAAGGTCCAACCTATCATAATTAGAGTTTGACCGTCCATCAATACTAGGATACAAAAATAAAGTCTTCAAAATGCTTTCCAAGCAACTCGAACCACTTCCCTCAAGTAACCTTTCAAGCTCCTTATCCACTATGCCACTAACTCCTCATGTGTTAGAATTTAACACTTAAATTAACTTAAGTGCTAAGCTCACTTAATCCACTTCATTAAATAAACCATACTAAAAATTATCTAACTTCCTAAATAAAATCAAGCCTTCACAAGACTATGCTAACACACAAAATTCCTACCCCAGCCAACACAAAAATAATACTCAAATTTTTCCTAAAGCTCAAGGCCCAATCCTACTAGGCCCAATTTCGGGATGTTACAGATGAAAATCTCACGAAGACATAGGTACGGATGTATCCCGAAAGCGATTCACTATCCTGCACGGAGGTGATAACCTCACGAAGGATTAGCTTCTCACTCCCACTTAAAAGGGTGTGACCCGACGGTCATGCAATATGATGCAGAAGTATTCTATAAGACTCGAACCACGTCAATCAAATGAGATGACGCAAACGAATGCAATAAAAAAGATCGTAATTTTTCAAATCAAATTTTCAATTTTCGACAAAAGGACAGAAATTAATCAATTTTACGGCTTGACTCTCTTTTTCAAATCCCTAGTGGAGTCGCCAAGCTGTCGAAACCATTTTTTTGAAAAACGGAGGTTGACTTGGATTTTAAAAATAAAAACAAAAAAACGGGAGTCGCCACCAATCTTTTTTGCTGAGGTGTGATCGGGTCACCTCGAAAAGTGGTTGTTTTAAATAAACAGTTTGATTTATCAAAACAACAATTTTGGTCTACGAAAATCCAGAAAAACGGGTTCGGGAGTCAGTTACGCACGAGGAAGGATTAGCACCCTCGATGCGCCCAAAATTGGTACCTAGTTGATTAATTTGTGACTTAGTGTCGAAATTTTGAAAACTTGAAAGAATTCAAAATGCGATCCCTTATTGTATTAATGTTAATTTCCAAATACTTGGATGAATCGAAAAGAATGTTAAAGACCCTCTCGTCTCGAAGTAATAAAATGTCATATCCAATAAGTTAGGACACGACATCTTGAACCCTTAAGAACGAGCTTGCCTTTTATTTGAAATTCATGTATTTTAATTTTAAAAGGATATTCGGTTATTTAGGTTAAACGAGAAAAATCGAAACCCAGTAAGGTAGGACACGATTTCTCGAATTTCCAAATACAGAATATTGCCTTTATTTTAAGAAATCTTTTCCCGAGGCAACAAAATGTCACATCCAATACGTTAGGACACAACATCTCAAATTCTCGAGAAATAACTTTTTTATTTATTTAAAACTTATTTTTTATGTGTCGAGGTAAAATGTAACACATTTTGGTAGTAAAATATGAAATGAATTACAATGCTAATGTGAATAACATAGTAATAATCGCTATAATACGAGTAACAATAACGAGAGCAAAAAAGAATCAATAAAATAAAATAACAAACTAAAAAAGAAGGTAAATCCATGAAAACTAATAAAAGTTTAAATAATGATAAAATGAAAATAATTGAAAATAATAATAAAATAAAATGAAAATTATAATAATAAGGATGATAATAATACTAATTATAATTAAAATAATAATTATAATATTGTAAGTGAATACAAAAAGAAAAAATATATATAATATAATAAAAATAGTATTAAAATTAAGTAATTTAATAATATGGAAATAATGATATATTAATAATAATAATAATAACAATAAAATTAGAAAATAATAATACATTAATAATAATGTGCATGTTAATAATAATAATGAAAAAAATGTTATAGTAATAAAAAATAGTAAATTAGTAATAATAAAATAATACGATAATAATAAGGTAGAAAGTAATAATAATACACTAATAGGAATAATAATATATATTAATAACAATAATAGAAAATAATACTAAAAAGGTAATATGTTAATAATAACAATAACAGTAAATAATAATAATAAAAATAATAAATATAAAATTAATTAATAATAAAATAGCGAAAATAACTAAAAAAAGGGACTAAATTGAACCTAAAACAGAAGTTTGGGGGCAAATTTGAAATAAATAAAAAGAAAAAGGACCCCATTGAACGCACGAATAACATGGAGGGACTAAAAGGGAAATTTTCTCTTCTCCTCCAAAACGCACAGCATCAGGGGGGACCAGATTGAAACCCGAAATAAATTGTTGGGCCAAATTAAAAATACCATAAACTTAATCGCAAAAACATAAAAAAGCGGAAGGACCAAAAGCGCAATAAACCCCTTGCTAAAAAAACACACAGATCTTGAGGCGGGTCGGGTCGGATCGGGTCGGTTAGGGGTAAAACGACGTCGTTTTGGTGCCTGAGAGGCCTGCCCAAAACGACGTCATTTTGGAGGCCTATTTAAGGCAAAAAAATTTCATTTTCACCTACTTTTAAAAAAAAACCTTAACCCCCCCTTTCATTTTTTCTCTGCAGGGCCTGGGTCTCCGGCGAGGTTTTCCGACAGTTCACCGCCGCTCCTTCGCCGCCATCCGTCACCGACGTCTGCCGTATGCTGCGGCGTTCCGGGTAAAATTCTTCCCTTTTTTCCTTTTTTATAATTAGTGTATATATATATATATGTGTATATATATTTTCTTTAAAAAAAAAACAAGAGGAAGAGAAATAAACTGAATATGACAGTTTCAAAACAAGGAGAAAAAAAAATCAAAGCGACCTTTGTGCGATTTTAATCTGCTCTGTTGGTATTTGTTGCTTGTATATTTGAGTGTGTTTTTGTATTGATAACTTCCTTCCGTTTTTTTGAATCTCTCTGTTTCTTATTCAAATAAAATCGTCTCCCTAAAAAATTACAAAAGGATTTGGATTGGCTTTTATAGCCTTTTACAAATTGTTTGCTGTCACTTCCATTTTTAATGCTTGCAGGTGCTCGGTGCAAGTGGATGGCGGTGGCCAGAGGCGGTGGATGGGACTGCTGGTCAGAAGGCAGACCTAGGTGCGGCGCACCTAGGGCTTCTTTGCTGTTATTTTTTTTTTACTGTGATTTGGGCTAGGGTTTATTTTATTTGGGCTGAATTTGGGTTGGTTTAGTTTTGGGTTGTGGTTTAATTTGGGTTTTGTAATTGGGCCCGGGCAGAATTGGGTTTGTACAATAATTATTCTATAAATTTTATTTTTTAGAAATAACAATTTTATCTGTATCTATTGAGAGAAAATTACTTTTCTACTTAAAGAAAGAAATTATTTCTGGTACTGTGTTTAATTTGTGATTGTTCGAACCCACACTCGAAGCAATTCGTGGTATGGAAATAGCAGAGAAAGTCGTTCGGTTGAAAGCTGGAAACATCTAGGATCCATCTTAGTCAAAACACAGGTACTTTTTGACAAAAGTTTATTGCTATAAATTATAAATATCACAAACCGGCTCAATTTTTAAAATTTTAATTTTTTGCTATAACAAAAAATCGTTTTTAAATCCAACAGAAGCTTGATAGTTGGAATCAAGCTTGCATTATGTAAAATTTGTGATGTATTTTGATTCAAGCAGGATCTCTTTGGATTGCTTAGATCCAAGCTTATGTTCTTAGGTTCTTAGGGGTAGGGATTTGATGCAGGTTTCTCCTTCTCAGACTAGTAGTTGAAGCTGAAGGAAACTTCTCAAATTGAGGTGTTAGATTGAGTTGATTAGAAATCCTTAAATTGATGAATTCATTGTCCCAAGATAAAAATATTTTATGTGAAGTCCGGAATGAAATTAGAAGTAGAGTAGCCAAAGTAAATCGGTGAAAGCTGCTCTGGTTCCTTATCATATTCCAAAGCATTCAATGATTGTTGGATGGCAATGTTTAATCGACTACCTACGAAGGATAGGCTATTGGCTTGGGGATTCCAAGTTTATAGTGGTGGTTGTTTTTGTCATAGTGAGATGGAGACTAAAAATCATTTATTTTTCTGATGCAACTATTTTAAGACGGTTGGGAAAGAGGTGTTAAATCTTTGCTCATTGCAAAGATCTTCTGAACAGTGAAATTTTGAGTTACAATGGATGGTACTAAAATTAAGAGGGAAAGGTTTGATTTCAATTGTATTGCGGTTTTGGCATGGGGAGCTTTCTTTTACTGGAGTTAGAGCAGAATTTTTTGTAACACTCGTCTGTCTGAACAAGTAATCTTGGAAAAGACTAAAGATGTTGTTCATATGAGATTATTGTTAGAAATAAGCTATTGCAAATCAAATCTATTAGCACTGACCGGAAAATAAATAATGAAATATGAAATAAAAAATTTACTGCGTCGTGATAAATTTATTGCCTTAGAAACGAATTCGCCCTAATCGGTGTAATTATGTAGTGGACGTTGTCTCCCAAGGTTATCACAATGTTTCGATATTCGTACATCCGAATATGGAAGATGGAACTCGATTGGTGTTGCTCTTCTCGAGAAATCACAGTAGGATCAATTCCTAGAAAAATTTGAAGACAGAATGGAAAGGAAGGCAGAGGAGAAAAATATTTTTTAGATAGAGTTGTGTTTTTGTTCTGTGTGTAAAATGAGGAAAACAACTCTTTATTTATACTAGTGACGGCAAAACGATAATTAGTCAAGGGCAAAAGAGTAAGAAAATACACTGAAACCACCCGACTATTTTCGCGCCCAACAACCTAATAGTAAAAAAAATACATGATTTTTCGGAACAGTAAACTGGAAAAAATAAAATTGTTAAAGATAATATTTTCTGAAAAAAAATAAAACCTTCATAAAAAAAAATGTACACGTAATACGTGTTAGAGACAAAAAATGGGAATATACCCACTAACACCAACCCTTACAATTATTTGATAGTAGAATTAGATGCGATAATATTGTAAATAATAGAATTTGTATAGCGTAGGGTAAAAAGTGATTTTACTGTATAGCTTTTGTTTGCATCAGAATTTCCTATGTTACTATGCTGTAGCACATTTTCTGCTTTTGGATAAATAACATTTACAAATTTATCCAATAATAATAATAATTATTATGTTAGCATTTATTGATCTGAAGGAAGATCTCAAGTACAGGTGCCATGGATTCAAAAATTGGTGGCCCTCTTCAGTAAGGTATCTTCCTTTCCAGCCCTGTTTTTCTACTGCTTTTTTATCAAAGAATAAAGTTGTTTTGTTTCTTACCTATCATCCACATTTGACATTCTTACAACTTTCTGATATATATTACTTGTCATTGTTTATCAAGAATATTGCCATTATTAACAGAAACTATCACCCAAGCTTTTTATTTTTAATCTCTTAGGAACCTACTATGATTCTTGGTACTGTTTGTTAGGTACCAGCTAGCCACCTGAATAAGTTGGACCACAAACAAATAAGGCATAATTCACAATACCCAGAAGGTGCTGGAAATGGCATCTGATTCCAGTTGCTATCCATATTAATCACCACCACTTACACCAAATATCAAACCTCATTGTTTAATCCCAATTCAGCATCTGCTCTTACAACTTCTGCCGGTTCATATGGTGAGAAAATCCTAATTAACTTTGTGCTTTTTTCAAAAAAGAAGGGCTAAACCTATTTTCTTCTATATTTGCATTGAGTTGTAACATATTGGCCATATAGTTTAACTTGCATATGACACTTGAATGTATAGGATGGTGGCAAGGAGAAGTCAAGCAGTAGGAAAAAGATGAGTGTGGTTGTAGGACCATGGGGAGGCAATGGTGGAATTGCTTGGGATGATGGAATTTATAATGGGGTAAGAGAAATCACTCTTGTTTATGATCGTTGCATCGACTCCATCAGAGTGGTTTACGATAAGAACGGTAAGCCTGTAACGGCGGAGAAACACGGCGGTGTAGGAGGAAACAAGACAGCTGAGGTTAGGCTAAACAATCTTAATTTTTTATCTTTTGATGTGTTTGTATAATCATTATATTCACACTCAAGAGACTGCATTGTAATTGGTATCCAGATTAAGCTAAAATTCCCAGAAGAATTCTTGATCAGTGTAACTGGTTATTATTGTCCTGTGGTTTATGGTGGTAGCCCTGTGATTCGATCACTGACGTTTAAGAGTAACCGAAGGACGTTTGGTCCGTATGGAGTTGAAGAAGGAACACCCTTCGCTTTCTCCGTAGAGGGAGCGCGAATCGCGGGGTTCAACGGGAGAAGTGGATGGTATGTTGATTCAATCGGATTTCGATTGTGTCGTGTTCAATCTCCTAAACTCTTTCAGAAGGTGCAGAAAGGATTTCAAAGGCTTACTAGTAGTGTCTCAAAAGCCTCTGCCTAGCCTAGAGAGGATTGTCACTCAAAAGGCCCCTTCCATTAATACCTGGAGGTGCTAAAAGTTCATCATCAAAATTATAGCAGCAACCACCTTAGAGTTTAAAATCAAACAATCTTGAATGTATACAGATATATATATATATATATATATATATATATAGACATGTCGGATTTTGTTGTCTTTCGTATGTTATTTGATGTTATTAATGATTGGATTAGTGTTTAACTCGTTTGCTTTTTTACACGAAAATGAGTAAAGCAAAGATAAAAGGATACTAAACTGAAAAAGAAAAAGAAAAATCCGGGTTTAATTTAATTGTTGGTGCAGAAATGATATTCAAAAAATATGAAATTTTATGCTCCACATTTAGAATCCCTTGTCCATAGACTATTGTATGAAATTGTGATTTTACATCATCTTTATCCCATTCCCTTTCCTATAAAAGAATAACAAATAAGATTTTTTTCCTTGATTTTTAGCAAATAAAAATTTGATTTGTTATTCTCCTACTGGAAAAAAAATAAGAATGACGTGAAATCACAATTTTCCATAAAGCATTAAGAAGAATAACATGTATAAATAGTTTGAGAACCATATTCCATCTTTTGTTTTTTTTAATTGCATCATACATCCCTAAACTATTATCTTCATTTTAAATTGGTCTCCAACTTTTATAATATATATTCTAATTACAGTCCTAATATATATCTTCATTTTAAAACTATAGTTTGGGGTATTTAGTACAATTAACTTTTTTTTTTTTGAATGGAGAATCTGAGGTGAAAATAGAAATGGCATTGATGCTTTCTTGAGTTGGGAACTGCCAATCTTTTGATTGGAAGCACAAAGTTTGCAGTAAATATTCAGTGGGTTCCAAATGTATCGTCTTTTTTCTTACTTGAATTATGAATTTATGAAACATTTTGTCTCCTTTTAAAATATTTTTCTTTATGTAAATCATTTTTGTTTTCTAGTAGAGATTTGATTCGTAAAAGTTTTTACAAAAAATATTTTTAATCTTTTTCAATGTTTGTTTCATGTAAAATAGGATGATCAAACATAAAAAATTTTCCAATCAACATAAAATTACTCCCTTATTCCTGTAAAATGTCTTAATAAATTTTTTTTCCATAAGACATTTTCTAAATTGATAAGATTTTGTTCATAGTAACACCCCCACAACCGACCAAAGCATCGGGTCAAAGCATCAAGTTTTTACATTTTCTACTGCATTATTCACTTATCAAATATTTTCTTATAGAATTTCATAATTTTTCAATTTAGTCCCTTTTTGTTGTAAAAATTCAATATTTACTAATTAATAATATTAAATCATTTTTTTTCTTGTTAAACTTTAATCACATAATTTATCTCATCTTGTTTCACATATCAAATTTCTATGTATTTCGCTTCTATTATTTCATCAACATATTTTCTCAAGTTTAACAATTTAGTCATTGTCATCATAAAAAATTCATATTTTTCCATAATTTCATTTTTATAATACTTTATACATATTTCATCATCTCATAACACATTCATTAAACTTTTATCAAAATTTCTTTATTCACATATTAAATTGTTTCACACTTAAACTTTTGTACAATTTTCAATTTAGTTCCTATTGCCATGTAATTTATTTTTCACCATATAAGCACTTTAATCAAATAACTCATTATAATATCTTATTTCACATAACAAATTTTAATGTATATCACTTTTCTTGTTAAAATTATAAATTGCACAAAGTTTACAATTTAATACTTAACATCATAAAGATTCATTATTTGTAAATAATGCCACCTTAATATCTCTTTGTAATCAATTCACTACTTATCATAAATATCAAATGTATATTTGTTCCATTGAAAACAACTTTTATAAAAAGTTTTCAAAAAATCTGCCGAACTCCAGAAAATATCTACTTTCTCAAAAAAGTAAATCATTTTTCGAAAATCATTTCCAATAAAACTATCGAAGCTTAAGTAACACAAAAATATTTATCCAAATGAATAAAAAAAGTAATAAAGGAGTAGAGTAGAAAGACTTGATCTAATCGGTTCTTACAACCATCTTCAACGAATGGTCCAAAATTGATTGAGGTGAACAGTATTTTAGCATTTACCTAATCCATTAACTTGATGAATAAGAAATGGTTGAACCACTTACCAACCCTCACAACTAAAAGAATAAATACCATCTCTGAGCTTAGGATTAAGCTTAAATATCATGGCCGGAAACATCAAATACCAACCTCAACCTGGTGAACCTAGCTCATATTGTGGGATCGAATCATAGGAATTGCTTGCTAGTAGGGTGTGGGAGGCAGTGATTAGCTCTTGCCGGTAGTATGTGAATTGTATTTAAAAAAAGAAAACCCCTCAACCTGGCCTCCATACCAATGCATTCACACAGACCAAACCATCCCACATACTACATACCACATTCTTAGGGGATTTTGGGGAAAATTTACAGTTAAGATCCACAATGAAGGCATCAGCTCATTAATATGAAACAAGCACCACATTCAACATTAGAAAGAAGTACCCATTTCAGTAAAATTCACACATACAACAAGATCTTTAAGCAGAAACTATAATGCTATACATCACAAGCTAATTCAAATGGGTTCCACCATTCTATCAACAGCATTTACCTAATCCACTCACTTGATGAATAAAATATGATTGTACCCCGCTTACCAACCCTCACAACCCTAAATACCTTGTTTAACCATAGGGTTAAGCTGAAACATCAACAACGACCTGCCAACCGTTCTACCAAAGCATTTAGAAAGCCCCTAAATCATCCCAGATACCACACTCTCACAGGGATTTTGAGGAAAGTTCAAGAGTTAAAATTCACACTAAAGGTATAAGCTCATTTATTTGAAACAAGCACCACATGTAATATTAGAAAGCAAACTTCAATTCAGTAAAAATTTACATATAAAACTTGATCTTTAAGCTGAAATTATATAATCCTAAATAACAAAGTCTTACTATTTATTACAAGCTCATTCAAATGGATACCACGGTTCTTTTAACCTCTAGCCTTAAGCTCGGCGAGGCGCCTTGACAAATCGTCCTCATCAACCTTCTCCTGTGTCTTGGTTGGCACAGCATGAGCGGCGGGCTGTGGCAACCCAACAGAGACCTCCAACCCATAATCATCAGCCACTTGCTGCATCAAGCTGTTGACCTCACCTTCTGGTGTGGACAATGAAGTAGAGCCAGCCATAGCACTCTCCATAAACTCTGCCTGGACCTCCATATTCACAAACTGCTTCTCGAATTTATCCATTGTCTCTGACATTTTCTGCAAATTGCCTGCATCATACCAAAGGGGGGGGACTCAAACTTGACCATATGCACATCAAAATTAATTTCCAGTTTAGACGAAAAAAGACGATGAAAATTTCGAAAAGCCAAATGAAAAAAGGCTAACATCTAGACAAATTTTAGTTCAAATCAACCCTAAATCTCCAGAAAGATGAATTTTTTTAAGGAGAAATTAATTACCGGTGGCCAAGGAAGATTCGAGAGACTTGACGATATTTCCCATGGACTTGTTGATGGTGGTCATCTTAGCCTGGGTATCGAGCCTGGCAACTACAGCATCGAGTCGGGAAGCGAGACGCAGGTAGTTCATCTGCTCAGTGCGCTTACGGATGGCGTTCTCGGCGTAGATCCGAGCACCGTCCATGTTACCTTTCTCGATCGCCTTCTTCACCTTCAATTTCTCAGATTTCTCCTCCTTCTCGCACTTCTTGGCCTGGCGTTGCAGCGATTTGGAGGTGAATTTGAGGTCCATGATCTGGTTCAACAGCTTCTCCGTATTGCCCATAGCTGGATTTTTTTGGTCTGTTTGCAAACAAATTTTGATGTTTGAGAGGATTTTAAAGCAAATGTGGATCAGAATGGGGCTTTTCTGTGTGTTGATCGCGTTTTGACCGTTCTGTGTTTTCGATTCGATTTTTCTTTTATATTTGTATTTATTTATTTTGAAGTTCTATTTGTCTTTATTTATTGGATAAACTACAAAAGTAGTCACTTTTACTTGTATCAGGTTATATTTTAGTCACTTATGTTTTAAATGTTACGTTTTAGTCACTTATGTTATTATTTTGTTACGAAGTGATCACTCTGCCGTTAAGTTCCATCATCTCCCTAACGGTAATCCTACGTGGTAGTCCAACTGGATTTTAAGTGCCAACTTAGATTTCCAAATGGGATAAGAATAGATTTTTAATTAAATAAATTTAATTAATTAAAAATTTTAAACCCTAAATCTTAGTTGAAAAAATTGTTCATCTCCTCTGTTTTTTTTAGTTTTCTTTTTCATTTGACTAAAAAAGCTATTATCATCAGAATTTTTTATTCACAAACAAAAACAAAAGAGGATTCAATGGAGGGTCCATGTATGTCTTCTTTACCGACAAATTTATGTTCTAAGACTTAAAATCAAGTGGTTGTCGACAAATAAGAAGATGGTAATTGTTTTTGTTCCTAATCATTATATTTTCCAATTCTTCACGGTTCTTGAATAATTTGTTTCTCAATCCGATTTTTTCTAATCTGAATCGGCTTGTTTGTTCACAATTCCTTTGTGGGTATTCCATATTTTTCTTTCTTACTGCTGATTTTGTGCTGATTTACCTTGCAATCTTTAAAATAAAAAAAAAAAACAGATGGAACTAACATAAAAAAAAATTTACATTCTCAATCATCTATTCTACATCTGTTTTGGCTTTCTTTGATTAATTTCATTTTAGATGGAATTATTTCACTTATTTTGCTTTTCTTGTATGTGTGAAATCTTGTATGGAAACTCATAATCTATCACTCTATCGTGTGTACTATTGTTGTTGTTGATACAGAATGGATTCAAGTTGTATACTTTATTTAGAAAATAAAAATCTTTCTTATTAATGAATACGAGTACTATAGAGAGTTGCCAATATGGAAGATTTCATAAGTAGTTTACCTGATGAACTACTTTTCTACATAATTTCTTTACTTCCCTTTGAATCTGCTATCCAAACCATTTTCTTATCAACCCAATGAAAATTTCTATGGAAATTGGCATTGGTTCACCATGGCACCAAAGAAGATGTTCCCACTGCAGTTTTTGTGTTCATTGCAAACTTTGATTAGCACAATCCAACAAGGAATACTGGAAGATTCTGGTTCCTTTGCAGCGAATACGACCTCTTATTAGCCATAATTTCACCTAACAATAAGCTTCACCTTCATTTCTCAGCTAAAAACATGCAAAATCCAACACATGTTGGTTGGAAAATAGAGTTGAAACACCCCAAAAATCTTAAGTCATCATCAGCCAACTCCCTCTACTTTTTTCGTTAAGACCATTAATTTGATATCAGTAAACCATCTTAGCAATGAAGCAACTTCGTATATGGTCTCGAAATTTGGGCTTCTTAAGAACCTGAAAATCATTAGATGCCATGGATTGGAATCCATGGGCATTGCTTTTGATGCAAAGCTTTTGAGCTTCACCATCTTTGATCGTCCACACTTAAAATCTCTCCATATTATCCATGGTTTCTTCCCGAGTTTCATTTGTGCTTGTTCTTGTAAATTTGCATGTCTTTCTTGTGTTCGTATAAATGCATGAATATAAGTACAAATTTTTTTATGGATTTAAATTTAAATTTAATATGTGTGTGTCTGTTTACATTGTTGACATGTATGTTATTTGCAATGTACTACTAGTTCAGGCTAAGATTAAGAAACAGAAAAATACATGGTTTACTTAATTACATGTTACTGCTGGTGAAAAGGGCCTTCCTTTTTATTTTTTTGTAATGATCATCTTATTTTTAATATAATTTGTATAGCTAGAACTTAATCATTTATAGATATTGTGGCAGCCTGATTCCTTTAATAAATTATAAATGTAGGTTTCATTACTTAATTACATGTTATAACCAACTCAGCATTTGACTTTAGACCTTTAAGCCAATAGTTAAGTTTTTGAAATCTGCAATCTTCTCAGGCTTGCAGACTGATATTAAGAATTGTGATTGCTCAATTTTTGTTGTTGTCCTAGCAAAACAAACCTTATTCTTTTTCAATTCTTTATGCTTATGTCTATGTTCAGCTTTTCATTTTAACTCGGGTGTAGTTTGATGCAAATGTATAACAAATAATTGATTTAAAGATGTATATAATGTTAACTTCACTCTAATTGTCCAAATAAGGATTGAAGTTTCCCAATTTTGCCACAAAGTGTTAACAATTTGCACTTGTAATTTATAGCTGTTGTTAAAATGTCTCTTAATGTGCATATTTATGCTATCCACATGTAATTTACAGCTACTGTCATAATATCTCTTAATGCGCATATTTATGTTGTCAAAATGTGAATAATAACTAATGTTTTCATGTTCTAGATTATGTATTTTAATGCTGTCCAAATGTGAATATCCAATGCTATCCGAATGTCTTAAAATGTTCATGAATTCATTAGTGGTGTTGTTTGAAATTGAACTGGAGTTGATATAATGTTTTTTTTCATGTTTGAATTGTTGTGCAATTTGTTGATACTAATATAATGTTTTATTTTCCTTTTTTGGTTTAGGGTTTGATGTTGAACAAAATACTTTAGGGGGAGATTTTGGAGGAGAAGCGTCTGACTCAGATGATAGTTCATATAAAGCTTATGAGTCAGATACTTCTTATTCTGATTCTTTTGAGTCTGATGGTGATAGGGTAGATGAACCAGAGGTTGAAGTAGTAGGTGAAATGATACAGAAAGAGTTAGACTACTTACTGGGTTCAAGTTTTTAGGGTTTAGAAGATGATTTTGATAGTAACAGTGATGAGGATTTGACTAATGACGTGGATTATGATAAATATGGAAATAAAAAGTACCCTCCATTCAATCCTCAAACTGATATGAGGAACCCTATATTGATAAAGGGTTTTGTTTTCCCTAGTAGAGACATTTTAAAAGATGTAGTTAAATAGTATGGGAGGATAAATAGGGTAGTAACCAAACTAACTAGGAATGACAAGCTTAAGGTGAAAGCAGTCTGCATATTTAGTTGTCCATGGACGTTATAGGCATCCAAATTAAATCCCAAGGATCCAATGGATGGGAGTTGGCAAATTAAGACTTTAGTCAACCACAATAAGTGTGGCAAGGTAATGAAAAATAAGAATATTACTTTAAAGTGGATGGCTAGACATTATTTACACAAATTTCAAGTTGATCCCAGTTATTCCTTAACATACAAACTGATATTAGGGTGGATTTTGGAATAACAATGTCTCGGACTAAATGTATGAGGGCTAAGATTAGGGCTCTGGAACTACTTCAAGGGAATCACAAAGCCCAATATGCCAATATATACGATTATTTATTTGAGTTAAGGAAAAGCAACCCTGGTACAACAACCATCTGTAAATTAGACTGTAGGCTATTTCAGAGGATTTATATATGCCTTGAAGCATGCAAATCAAGTTGGTTAACTAGTTGTAGGAGAATTATAGGGTTAGAAGGGTGTTGGCTGAAGGGATATTATGGTGGACATTTGCTTGCTGCTGTTGGGGTTGATGCCGATGATTGTATATATCCAGTGGCTTTTGCTGCAGTTGAGAGTGAAAATAAACAATCATGGTTTTGGTTCCTCAAGTTGTTACAGAGGGATTTTGATATCGAGAACTCTTACAATATATGCTTCATGTCTGACAAACAAAAGATACTATAAAGTCATGCTATACCTTAAATTGTTTATATAAAAACAATTGCTTATCATGTTGTTTTAATTGTTTTACAGGGTTTAATAGAAGCGGTTTCTTTGTTGTTCCCTAATGCTGAAGCAAGAAATTGTGCCAGACATCTTTACAACAATTTTAAAAACATGGAAGGATTTAGAGGCCAAATTATGCGTCTCACTTACTGGAAAACTGCTAAAGCAACTTTTCCAAGACAATTTGAAGAAGCAATGTCTGAAATGAGGTCACTATCAGAATCTGCTGAGGCTTAGTTGCGTGACAAGGATCCAAGGACTTGGTCAAGAGCCCACTTCTCAACCAGATGCAAATCTGATCAACTACTGAACAACAACAGTGAATGTTTCAACAAGGTTAAAATTTATTTTTTTTAATCTAACTATTTATCACTTCATGTTGTATAATTGTTGTTGGAGTTATTTAAGGACTTGCTCTCCTTGCATATCATTTTAGAAGCTAGAGATAAACCCATCCTAACGATGTTGGAAATAATTAGAAGAAAAGTCATGACTAGTTTGGTTTCTATGAGAGAGGCTTTTGAGAAGTATCCTAGAGCTTTATGTCCAAGGATACAGAAGAAGTTGTCTGAAATTGTTAGTCAGTCCAATAAGTAAGTTTTGCTAACTCTTTTTTACTTAGCTTGAATTCTATTACTTGGATGGAAATGTTTTTAACTTTAAAATGTTACTTTGTTTGTAGTATATGGCTGGTATATGCTGGAAACGAGAAGTATGAGGTAGACTATGGATTAGGCAATAAGCATGTGGTTGACCTCCTCAACTCCTCTTGTTCATGCAGAAAATGGGACTTGTCAGGAATCCCATGTAAGAATATTGTTTCTTGCATGCAATTATTTGCTATGAACCCTGAAACTTATGTCAATACATGTTATACTGTCACTACCCAGTTAAATATTTACAGCCACTTGATTAACCCTGTAAAAGGTAATAGCCCTAAAACCCTAAACCTTTATGAAATATTACTTATTTATAAAATGTGTTTGAGTCTTTAAATTTTTGCATATAGGTCCTATGCAATGGGAACATGTGAAGGACATGGAACCCATTTTTCCTCCCATGATTAGAAGGCCCCCAGGAAGACCCAAACAAACAAGGAGGAAGGAAGTTGATGAAGCAAGAAAAAATGGACCAAAATTAAGCAAGATAAGACAGCAAGCTAACTGCACCAAATGTGGCAAACCAGGCCATAATACAATGACTTGCAAAGGGGTTGTTGGGGGTAACCAAATGGCAAGCTAATCATCGAGCTTGCAAATTTCGAACCAAGCCACTTCAATGGATAACACATCAAGCCAACCACCCTTAACCCAAAAAAAGTTCAAACTTGATAGCAAATTTTAGGGCCAAATTACCTTTCAAAAGGAATGATCCACTTAGTCAATGAACAATAGTCAGATGGATGCCAACTCAACAGATCAATGACTCTACTCCAACACAACTATCACAGTCTGAAAAACGCCCAAGGATGGATCAATTGCTTTAAATGAATTGGATTTCATTTTGTTACACAGTTAGGAAAATATTTTGTTGAGGGAAATCTATTGTAATAGGCCAATTTAGCCCTAGCCCATACAAAAAAATAATAAACCCAAAATAATAAAACAAAGTCAAAGTCCAGTCCAAAATATATCATTTGGCCCGATCGGAATGACCCATTACTTGAAAAGATTGAAGGTCCATCTACAAGCTTGACGTATATGGGAACACAATCTTCAAGGATATGCAATCTTAGATATGATATGCAAATCTTAGATATGATATGCAATCCTAGAAGATATGATATGCAATCATAGATATGATATGCAAATCTTAGATATGATATGCAATCCTAGAAGATATGGTATGCAATCTTAAATATGATATGCAAATCTTAGATATGATATGCAATCTTAGAAGATATGGTATGCAATATTAGAAGATATGATTTTGTAATCTTAGAGATTTAATTTGTAGATACCTTTTAATCTTAGTCGTTGATGTAATTGATCTGTACCGTTAGATTTGGGGAGGCTCAACTATAAATAGAGGCATCTCCCTTCATTGTAAAGGGGACTTGATTTTTGGAGAAGCAATAAGAATTCTTGAGAGCATTCACTCAAATTTCTTTCCCTCTTGCGTTCTTATTTTCTATGGTTTGTTCTTATTTTATTCTTCATTCATCTTCGTTTTTTCAACCTTTTTTATTTATCCATTTAATTGTTCAATTATTAATTATTCTTTTTATTTTATTCGTTTATTTATTATTTCTGTATAGAGATTTGTTTTATTTTCACACTTTTGCAAATTTGTATTTTATTTATTTATTCCAAATTTTATGTGGTATTTATTTCAAGCTATTTTATTTTAATATTTTTTATATTACTTATTTTAAATAGTTTTATTTTGATTAAGTTTTTTATATTATTACTTTAAATTATCTTATATATCATTTATTTTTCTTATTGTTTTATATAACGATTATTTTAAAGTGGTTTTATTTTATATCATTTTAAACTGTTTTATATTATCTATTTTAAGTTTTCGTATATTGTTTATTTTAAACTTATACGTATCTTTTTAGGATTTATCACATATCATTTTCTTTAAGTCATTTTGTATATTATTTATTTAGATTGATATATATATTGTTTTATATATTACTTATTTAAACTTACTTCTTATATAATATTTATTTTAAAATTCATTTATATATTACTATTTCATATATTATTTATTTTTATCTCTTTTTTTTGGATTTATTTCAAACTTTTACATATATTACCTACTTTAAAATTTTTATACATGAATTTATTTTTAAATTGCTTTTTATTGTCGATTTCAAAATCCTTTTCTTTCACATTATTTGTTTTAACATTGTCCATTATTATTTGAAAGCTTGGTACATTTTGTTTTTATTTGTTTTTTTAGATTTGTTATTTTTTTATTAAAAAAAATCATTAATCTTTATTTATTAATGTGGCCAAATATACCTTCATATTTCAAAAGCCATGATTTTTTAAATTTAAAAATAAGGCAATATTCGATATTTGGGAGTTTTAAGAAAATCGTGCCCTAACTTATTGGGTTTCGATTTTTCTCATTAAGTCCAAATGATTGAGTACCCTTTTTGAAATTAAAACATATGAATTTTTAAATAAAAAACCTATTCTCTGGAATTTAAGATGTTGTGTCCTAACTCACTGGATGCGACGTTTGTCATCTTGAGGCAAGGATTTCTAAAAAGCAAAGGATATTCGGTGTTTGGAAAATTCGAAAGATCGTGCTCTAACTTACCGAGTTTCGATTTTTCTTTTAAAATCCAAATAATTGAATGTCCATTTAAAATTAAAGGACATAAGTTTTAAAAATCAAAAGGATCGTGTTTTAAAATCTTTTCAAATTTTTGACATTAGGACATTAATTAATCAATTAGGTACCAATTTTTGGGCGTTACGAGGGCACTAATCCTTCCTCGTGCATAACCGACTCCCGAGCCTGTTTTCTCGAATTTTGTAGACCAAAATCATTATTTTAATAAATCAAAATGTTTTATTAAAATGATTAATCTCAAGGTGACCCGATCACACCTCGAAAAAATATTGGTGGCGACTCCATTTTCGTTTTTAAAGTCGATCCCCGTTTTTTCAAAATAAAAAAAATGGTTTCGACAGCTTGGCGACTCCGCTGGGGACATAATAAGAGAGTCAAGCCGTAAAATTGATTATGTCCTGTCCTTTTGTCTAAATTTGAAAATCCGATTTGAAAAATTATGATCCTTTTTATTGCATGTTGTTCTAATCTTGTAAAGTATTTCTGCATTGCATTGCATGACCGTTGTGGTCACACCCTTTTAAGTGGGAGTGAGAAGCTACTCCTTCGTGAGGTTTTCACCTCCGTGCAGGATAGTGAATCGCTTTCGGGATGCATCCGTACCTATGCCTTCGTGAGATTTTCATCTCCGTGCAGCCATAGGGAAATGTATTCCCCTGAACTGAACTCGGTCCGTATGAGCCTATAATGGGTGAGGATTGAGGAATCTGCTGGTTCAGGTACCTTAACTTTAGAGCTAAACCACATGTAGAAAACCTAAGGGCTTACCCTAGGTAGAACTATGCCAAACCCTAGTAGTCACCCAGATAGGTGCCCTATTTTGTTATTTATTTCTCTTGTGCTAACGTGTTCTCTTTTGTTTTGATTGCATTGCATTCACATCATAGAAAAGAGGTGTTGATTCAAATTCGATTGCTAAATAGAAGAGTTTGTCATGAGAAAATGGATTTCTTGATAAAGTGGATTATAATACGGTCGTCCGTATATGGTTCAAGTAAACACAACGAGAGAAGACTGATAGTCCGTGAAGGAATACAAGACTTTATTGCCCAAGGATTCAAGCTGACAAAGACTATTCGAGAATCACCACGTCTCGACTTTCTTGAAGAGGCTAACAAGCATTGCGAGGATAAGTGAGTAATGAGTCGCGTCCCAAGCAAAAAGAATCTAGTGGAGGCATCTATTAGAAGTTTGCAAAATTTGACCTTTGCGAAGAAGGGGATTGATGTTTTTTGCTTGGAATATGAGGGCAAGGCCGCATATGTAATCCGTTTTATGTAAAGAAATTTACTTTCTAGAAAATTTGTTCTAATTGAATTCAGAATCAACGCCTCTCTTTCTTTTTGCATTCATTTCATGCATTTGCATTACATCGCATCATATACATTTAAATCTATAGAAGGACCCTAATTAGTTGAAGTTATTACAGAGTGATAAAGAAGAAAAAGTTAATCTGGAAGCTAAAAACTGTTACGGTACACGCGCTAAGATAAAAAAAAATGGACCAAAGACTCGAACAGTTCCAAAGAGACATGCAAGACCAGCTGTAAGAGCAGTTGGCAAAGATCCAACAAGATATGAGGGAACAAATGATGGAAGGCCAAAGGAATATGGTGGCTCAAATGACTCAGCTACTGAATGGGGCAATGGATAAGGGAAAAGGTCCCATGACTAATACTGGAGAAGATAATGAGGATTATCCTTCGAGTTTTACCCCACCGCATACACAAACACAACCTGAAGCATATCCTCGAAGGCCACCTATTACAATTAGGCCTCAACAAGGTCAAGCTGATACTGGGGTGCCCATGAATTTCCAAGTTGGTTCAAGATCTAACCCAGGAGATAACCCTGCTAATCCTGTTATCCCTGATTTAGATATAGCGGAGAGGGAAGGGACGAGAATTGAATTACCAAGGCAGTTAGAGGACCGTTGTAGATGGTTAGAAGAAAAGTGCAGAGCCTTGGAAAACATTGATAATCACCATGGAATTGATGCTAAAGACTTGAGCTTGGTTCCAGATTGGGTACTTCCTCACAAGTTCAAAGTGCTAGAATTTGAGAAGTATAATGGGACTAGCTGTCCTGAAGCCCATATTACCATGTTCTGTAGACGGATGACTGGGTATGTTAATAATGATCAACTGTTGATCCATTGTTTCCAAGATAGCTTGGTGGGGCCAGCATCCAGATGGTACAACCAATTGAGCCGTGCTATGATTAATTCCTAGAGAGACCTAGCACAAGCATTTATGAAACAATACAATCATGTGACAGACATGACGCCTGACAGAATGACCTTGCAAAACATTAAAAAAAAATCAAATGAAAGCTTCAGGCAGTATGCACAAAGATGGAGGGAAGTTGCCATGCAAGTTCAGTCACCGCTCCTAGAAAAGGAAACTACAATGCTTTTTATCAATACTTTAAAGGCCCCATTCATTACTCACATGATAGGAAGTACCACAAAGAGCTTTGCGGATATAGTAATGGTGGGAGAAATGATTGAAAATGCCATAAGGGGTGGCAAGATAGAAACAGGGGAAAACACCAAAAGGTCAACTCCAAGGAAAAATGAGAATGAGGTGAATAATACGAGTACATATAACAAAGGGTACTCGAAGTCAATTACTTTCGGTCAACCAAAAGTAACCACTAGCTATCATAGCTCTTCAAGGCAGGAATCCAATTCAAGGCCAAATACAGAAAAGCTCCAGTTCACACCCATCCCGATGACATATAAGGAGCTGTATCAGAATCTTTTTGATGTGCATGTGGTGTCTCCGTCATACTCGGAACCCGTGCAACCTCCGTTCCTAAAATGGTATAATGAGAATACCCAATGCGAGTACTATGCGGGAATAACGGGTCACTCAATTGAAAACTGTACTACGTTTAAAAAGTTGGTCGAAAGGTTCATTAAAATTAGAATTGTAAAGTTTGACGTTTCATTAGAACCTGATCTTTGACAATGCAGTAAATGCGATAATTTAAAGAGGAGACAAGAAAGTTTCGACTCCTTGAAGAAGTCAAAATCGAAGAAGGAATCGGGGAACGAAGTTTCCAAGCCCTTGCATACTTGGGAGTGTTTTGAATAATGGGACTGTGGAAGAGATCCCTATATTTTTAGAGCTAATCTAGAGTAATATTCAAAACACGCTTGTTGCCTTAAGCCTAGAGGCAATAAGAACCCTTTTATGAAATAGGCTTGTGTCCGGAATTTTTATAAAATGCATCTTTTTGAGCAAATATTCTTTTATTTTTTTCCATTTCATACTGTACAAACAATTGTTCTTAGTTTTTTTTCTTTTGTTTGTTCTTTGGACTTTCTTTCAAGTATTCTTTCATTCTTCATTCATGACCATACAAATAATCATTCTTTGAATCATTTATTCTTTGGAATCTTCCTTCGAACCTACAATAGGTCTCCAAATATCAACGATGTGAGCAACGCTGCTACTGACTCAGAGTCTCCTTTCGAGTAAAATATGTGTCTAGAGGGATCTCAGGACTTTGAAGATGACAGAGATTGTAACCTATCTTCTGATTTGTTAAGAATGGTAGAACAAGATGAAAAACAGACCCTACTCTACAAAGGGTCAGTGGATATTACGAGCCTAGAAAAGAGGTAAAGATTGTAGCCTAGCTCACCACAGAAATAAGGCGAGACATCATTGAATTATTTTTAAGAATTCAAAGATGTTTTTGCACGATCATATCGTGACATGCCCGGCTCTTTGGTGACGCGGGTATATTGAAATCTTAAAAGAGGTCCATAAGGATGTCAGAAGGACACATGCTAATAGTTTTACAATAGCCAAGCTAATCATGAGGTTTGGGTACTGCTAATCTATATAGAAGGGGATGGCATCAGTTATGCTGTATTTAAGGAGACAAGATTCTTATGCCTCATTAATTTCTTCACAGACTTTCTCTATGTGGGGCAGGCCAAAATTTCTAGTATACACCGATTTATCTTGGTGGTCGTCGATTACTTCACTAAGAAGGAGAAAGTAGCTTCACATGTCAATTTTACAAGGTCGACAGTAAAAAAAAAGGATCAGGCGCCGACAAAGAATGCCAAAAAATACAATGTGAAAAGTTTGTAGTCTGTTCAAAGATCAGACGCCATATCATAGAGCAACAACGGTAGCAAAAAAAAAAGGATTGTAGGAAAGATGGCCGAGACTTGTAAAGATTGGCATAAAGAAGTTACCATTTATCCTCTATGATTATCGAACGTTGACTAATACCTTTACCGGGGCAACATCTTACCCATTGGTTTATGGAATAGAAGCGTTTTTTCCAATTGAACCTAATCGAAGAAAAGGTTAAAAGTTATCCATCACGGTCAGAGGATGCAAGCTTACGACAAAGAGGTTCTTCCTAGAGAATTCCACGAGGGAAACATGATGTTGAAAAAGATCTTTCTTATACAAAATGATTTCAGAGGAAAGCAGATGCCAAACTGGAAAGGACCTTATGTAGTAAAAAAGGGCATGTTCTAGAGGAGCATTGATATTGACCGAGATGGACGGCGAAGACTTGCCCAATTCGGCGAATTCAGGTTCAGTCAAGAAGTATTTTACCTGAAAGGGGAAAGGCCAAGGTGAAAACCCACAAAGGGCGTCTTGAGATCAAAAAAAAAAGAAGAGGAGAGGCCAAGGCGAAAACCCGCAAAGGGTGCTTTGAGACCAAAGGGGTTTTGAGCCGAAAACCCGAAAAGGGTGGCTCAAATTTTGATCAAAGATAGGGCATGTGGTAGTCTTGCTATGCCTGAATTAACAATGAGGAAGTATGGAACGTCTTGGGGCATTGACAAAGTACTCCGGATCCTCTAAACACGTATTGAGCTCAAAATGGTCCTCAAGAAGTTTGTATAGAGAAGCTCAGTGTAACATCCTAGGAAGGGCCTATGCATTTTTCAGATCAATTGTATGAAATGACAAGTCTTAAGTATTATGAATAAATTTTTGATACTTTTGGAAACCTAAAAATGAATGAAAATAGAAATGAAAATGGAAATGGAAATGGACATTTTTGGAAACTTAGACATTTTTGGAAACCTAAACATTTTTGGAAATGATCCAAAAATGGAAACTTGAACATTTCGGGAAACTTGGATATATGAGGGAAATAAAGGAGTTTTATTCACATAAATATGTGAATAATAAGAGATAAATAAAGGAGTTTTATTCACATAAATATGTGAATAATAAGAGATAAATAAAGAAGTTTTATTCACATAAATATGTGAATAATAAGAGATAAATAAAGGAGTTTTATTCACATAAATATGTGAATAATAAGAGATAAATAAAGGATTATTTTCTAATGAGATAATTGAGGAGATAATTGATGGATTAAAGGCTTTTATCTTTTAAATAAAAGAGATAATATTATCAAACGAGGAGTGGTGGCCAAGTAAAGGACTCTAGGTCGATAACTTTGGCTATAAAAGGAGGACAGGAGGGCTACTCATCAACACTTGCTCCCTCTTCCTCTCTCACGAAATTCTCCTAGGCAAAACCCCCTCTCTCCGAATTTTCATTAAGCGAAATCCCTCTCTTTTCTTCTATTTTCTTCTCCGTTCTCATCATTAAGTCTGAATCTTTGTGGATTCTAAGAAAGAGGGCAATCATCCACAACATCAAAAGGGGATCTTTCGGGAAATCTAAGGATCTAAGGTAAGGATTATAAATATAAATATGTGGTTAAAGATTATGATTCACATTTTCAAAGTTAGATCTAATCTAACACGGTTATAGGATTTCAACAGTTTATAAAGGAATCCTCTTCGATTTGGAATCCCATCATAAGGTAAGGGATATTCGGCCAAGGCATAAATTGTTTAAGTGTTTTCCATTATTTCAAAAACCTAAAACCGACATGGTTACATACCTAGTATTAGTCGATTTCAAGGAAGAGGAATTCTAGCAACTGTTGGGACTTGATTAAATCAATTCGGCAACTAGGTAAGTAATTCTACTTCTAGTAGGATTTGGTTTTAAGACCAAATAGGTTTATTTATATGTTTTAATTAATGGCCGAATATAGGAGTGAAAGATCTAGATCGGTAGATCGCTCTACGAAATTCACTGAACTATTAAGCGAAAAAGGTGTGTACTCTTACTAACTTTCAATAAATTGCATGGCAATCATTAAATATATAAATATGTAACAAAGATGTGAATGTGGCTAAGCACCACAAATGTGGTAAGGAGTACCAGTGCACGTTTCCTACTTTTGATAGGATTGTGAATGTGATATAGTTTGAACATGTGATTAGTAACATGAATGAAAATTAAGTATGTGAAATATGTTATGAAATAATTGGGGCATTCGGGATATTTGTGGAGGAAGAAAGTGAAGGTGATGACTACGGTCTCACCAACGTAAAGTGGTGACTACGGTCACATAAAGTGAAAAGTGGTAACTTCGGTTACATCCAAAGAATACGATGTCTAATGACACAACATAAGTGGGCGATGAGCACGCCGATCGCAGTGGATCGCCTTCGATGGTGTGTAGCGGATGGAGGGTCGACTTAGTAGTCCCGCGCGTTATGCAGGTTGGTACGGGTGGTGTGTAGCGGATGGACAAATAGGTTTGGATTTGGGTTGCATCATCCTTTATTTTGTATGAACATGATATTGATATGACTTGTATGCCGATTTGTTGGAAATTAGTACTATGTACACATTGAGTCTGTTGACTCACCCGTTGGGGAATTATTTTTCAGTGATGAGCAAAGAATGGACCTGGTCGGCGGGAGCTAAAGGTGGCCATGCATCGCTTGAAGAAATTATTTGGAATTTGGACTTTATGAAATTTTAGTACTTTAAACTTTATTTTGGGTTGAATGATGTAATAAGGCCATAAGGCCCAGTTGGATTTTCTTTATTCTGCTTATTTTTATTTAAATATGATACAAATTATGTTTGATTAAAGATAAGTAAATTTATTTCTTTTAAAATAATAAACCCAAAAATTATTTTGTCACCTTATTTAAGTTGGATCTCCGTAATTTATTAAATAGGTTTCAAATTAAGCCCAACCCAAAACAATTTTTTTAAAATTACACAAATTTTCTCTAAGTCATTTAGAACATTGAAAACCGATTTATTTAAGGAACATACCGATCCTGGTTCGTGCTCGTGGGCGGGTGTGGGGTGTTTCAGCTTGGTATCGAGCCCGCTTTAAAACTCTCGGCTGGTGGGCTCGTGGCCCAAAACGTTTTCAATTCGAGCCCAAATGAATTTCTTTGAAATAAGCGTGTTTTATGGCATGGCACCTAAGTCTCCACCATGAGTCCACCAGGTAAGTACCTCTAAACCATCTGTGTGATTATGTGAATTATGAATTGTAAAAGGGTAGCAAAGGCATGGAACGTAGAATAGTGTGATAGGAACTTGAACCCTAGGATTAGACTACTCAAACACTTGAAACTCATAAGACTTAATGAACTTAACAAACCTATGACTAAGTTATTAAGCTAGGGTGTGGCAACCCCAGACGCATGTCTAGGATTGGATCCGGAAGAGCACGGTATTTAAGCGAGCCCTAGTGACTCACCTCCTCTTCGCAGTATCCTACCGTGCGTAGCTTCCTGTTCGCCTCTAACTCGGAAGGCTCAGTGGTGTGGCAACCTCTGTGCGCATGTCTAGAAAGGTCGGTGAGAGCTTGGTATTTAAGCGATCCGCGTGACTCACCTCCTCTTCATTCGAAACCCGCCTCAGTGCGTAGCTTTGTTCACCCCGACCAAGAGGGCTCGGTCATAGGCTAAACACAAAGAATAAAACCCGAAAGGGACTTAGCCGTTTTTCTTCTAAAAAAAAACCCTTGGTTTATAAAATGACCAAACCACCCATAGTTTTAACAAAATTTCATTACTTTATCAAATGTTCAAAAACCCTAATTTGTAAAATATCAAACTATCTTGATTTTGGAAAATTACAAAATTGCTCCTAACTTACAAAATTACCAAAACGACCACGATTTCCAAAATTTTTACAATATCATTGCTTTGAAAAGTGTAACTCTCAAAGGAACCCTCAATGTTTTACAATCTTGGAAAATATCCCTAACTTAATAAATTTTACAATTTTACCTCGATTTTTGGAAAAATTATCAAAATACCCCGAGATCAAAAATTACCGAAATACCCCTGATTTCAAAATTCTTCCAAAATTTCCTAACTTTAGAAGTACCAAAATACTTTAAATCAAAATCACCAGGGAACTTTTTATTTTTGAAAATTTACGAAAATACCTCAGTAGGATAAAATTACGAAAATGCCCCCGGGTAGTGGAAAAGCAAAATAACGAAAACAACAACAAGAATTACAACGTTTCTTTGAATGAACGAAAGTTCATATTTGTTGATGGATGAATGAATGAATGCAAGATCAGTATGCATGTATGAATACGAAAGAACCACTCTTAAACTATTCTTCATAAGATATCATCGCAGTAATAAGTGAAACAAGAATACTAATACATAAAATTCCTTAATCGATCTCGCCGATAATGAGCTCAAGAGGACGTGGTCGTCGTGGAAGAGGTAGAGGAAGGATGACCGTTAGATCGGGACAAGGTTCTCGACAATGAGATACCACCACCACCATCACCCCCAATTGTCAATGTTGAGCAAAGAGGCCTCGCATGAGGAAGATGCCGTGTCGCAGTCTTTGCCGCGAAGTTTTGGAATTGGTGGTCAGTGCAGAAACAATTCAGAAATTGTAAGTCTGTACTGAGCGGCTCCGTGCTAATGGAGTGAAATGTTTAGAAGAGTATCGGGAGTGGCACCCAAAGATACCGAGTCTCGGTTGGAAGCAATCGAGCGCATCATGGATGAGCTCGACTTGACCCCGAGGAGAAGTTGAAAGGGATGACGGCACCGCACGCGATGAAGCGTATCAATGGTGGTTAACCGTTCGACGGGCAGTGCCACGGCGGAAGATCTCGACTCGGGAATATGCTAAGGAAGCATTTCGTAAGAAGTATGTGGGAACCGGTATATAGATGAGCAAAGGAAGGCTTTTTCGGGGTTGGTACAAGGAAGTAAGTCCATCACCAATATGAAGCGGAATTCTTGAGGTTGAGCCGATATGCCCGAGGAGTAGTGGCGATCGAGCATGAACGCTGTGTTCGCTTTGAGAGGACTGGACTTAGGGACGATTTGAGACTTTTTTGATAGCACCGCATCGGGAGCGGGAATTCTCTCACCTTGGTGGAAAAGGCTAAAGTGGTGAGAGGAATTAAGGACGCCACCAAGCGGTCGTGGATTATAAATAAGCCCAAAAGAGGTTTTGGGCCATCCGAAAAGGCCACAAGAGGCCTAGAGTTGACAGCCACAAAGTCAATGTGGTGGTACGGGCCGGCCGGCAATTTCGCCCTTGTGAACATTGTGGAAGGAAGCACGGGGAGAGTGTTGGAAAAAGCGCGGACGATGTCTCAAGTGTGGGTCCAAGGACCATATGATTAAGGATTGCCCCAAGCTATTAGATGAGAGCCAACCAAAGTAGCCGTAATGCTAACCAGTCGGTAGAGGCGGACAAAGCACCTCAAAGAGGTCGTGGGTCGCCAACGAGGTAGTGGCAGAGGCCGTGGAGCTCGGGGTCGAGGTGCAATAACGCCAAGCAAGGCAACCGGGTTTGGTTTACGCGTTCGCCGGAGGAAGAGGAGACGCCGCGGATGTTATAACCGTGCGTTCTTTATTCATGACAAACCCTATTTTGCTCTTATTGATGTGGGCTCAACTCATTCCTATGTTGCATGTAGTGTGGTTGAAACACTAGGCCTAGACTCGAACTTTCTCGATAGGCGGATAATCGTAGTAAGCCCTTTAGGCCAAACGGTGAGGATAGATAGGATCTTTCTAATGTACCCCTAGAGATTCAGGAGCGAACTTTCTGGGCCGACTTAATGGAATTACCCTTCTGAGAGTTTGAGCTTATACTTGGAATGGATTGGCTAGTAGAGCATCGAGCCGTGTTGGATTGTGCGGCTAAACGTATGGAACTAAGAACCCCGAAGATGAGGTAGTAGTGATGATCGGAGAAAGGAGGAACTACTTGTCTAACGTAGTTTCGCACCAAGGCCGAGAAAATGGTTAAGAAAGGATGTAAGGCATTCTTAGCCTTCGTGAGTGCGTTAAGAGGAGAAGAGGAAGGTGTCAAGGAGTTAGAACAATGAGGGATTTTGAGGATGTATTTCCGAGGAGTTGCCCTAATACCCCCGGATAGAGTAGAATTTGGAATAGATTTGCTACCGTGAACAGCTCCCGTGTCAATCGCTCCCACCGAATGGCACCAAAGGAGTTAGTGGAGCTCAAGGCTCAAATCCAAGAGTTGTTGGATCGTGGGTTCATTCGACCAGCAGTGTCTCAAAGTGGGAGCACCCTGCTTCTCTTTGTGAAGAAGAAGGATGGAACTATGCGGATGTGCATAGATTATCGCCGATTGAACAAACCGACCATCAAGAACAAGTATCCTTTGCCAAGGATAGATGACTTGTTCGACCAACCGAAAAGGGGCAAACAGTGTTCTCAAAGATCGACTTAAGGTCGGGGTATCATCAACCGAAAGTGAAGGAGGTCGATATTCATAAGACCGCTTTTAGGACAAGGTACGGTCATTTTGAATTTGTGGTGATGCCGTTTGGGTTGACGAACGCACCGCCGCGTTCATGGATATGATGAATAGGGTTTTCCAACCCTACTTGGATAGATTCGTCGTGGTGTTCATCGACGACATTTTTGTGTATTCCAAGACGGAGGAGGAGCACGATGAGCATCTCCGAGTTGTGTTAGAAGTGTTAAGGGAAAAGAAGCTTTATGCCAAATTCAAAGAAGTGCGAATTTTGGCTCAAGGAAGTGGCGTTCCTAGGACATGTGGTATCCGCAGAAGGAATAAGAGTGGATCCTAGGAAGATCGAAGCAAAGATTGGATTGGAAACCACCTAGGTCGGTGGTGAAATCGTAAGTTTCTTAGGCTTGGCAAAGCTATTACGTAGGTTCGTGGAAGGATTCTCGCCAATAGCCGCACCTTTGACAAAGTTACTAAGGAAGGAAGTAAGTACCGCTTGTGTGGACGGATAAGCAACAGAGAGCTTGAAAAGCTTTAAAAGGTGCCGGCGTGTGAAGCTCGGTGTTAATTCAAATGGGAGGCGTGTAAGACTTCATAGTATATTGTGATGCTTCGCACACGTGGTTAGGCGTGTGCTAATGCAAGAAGGAAAGGTAGTCCCTTATGCATCTCGACGAGCTTAAGGCCGCATGAGGTGAACTACCCAACTCATGACTTGGAACTCATGGCGTGGGTTTTCGCCCTCAAAGTTTGGAGGCACTACCTTTATGGAGAAAGGTCGCAATTTACACGGACCACAAAAGCCTTAAGTATTTGTTGACTCGTAAGGAGTTGAACTTGAGGCAACGAAGGTGGGTGGAGTTATTAAAAGATTATGACTGTTCGATAGAATACCATCCGGCAAGGCGAATGTGGTAGCCGCGCCTAAGTAGGAAGGTTGTGTCTGGATTTAAGGGTTTTGTTCGCTCACTTAAGTTTGTATGATGACTAAGCTTTGCTAGCGAGTTACAAGTCAAGCCAACCTGGGGTGAAGGAGGTGAAAGAGGGACAGCTTGGCGGATAAGGACTTAAGTACTAAGTTACGCAAGTACGGCAAGGAGGATTAAAGGATTATGGCGCCAATGATGAAGAGAGTACTGTACTACAAGGAAAAGGTTTGTATGCCGAGGGATAAGGAGTTGAGACAAAGGATTCTTCTGGAAGCGCATGGTAGTCCTTATGCTATGCATCCCGAGGCATCAAGTCAGATAGAGATCTAAGGGAACAATTTTGGTGGTCGACTCAAACGCAGAGGTGACCGAATTTGTGGGGAAATGTTTGACATGTCGCCAAGTAAAGGTCGAACACCAAGTCCCATCAGATTGCTTCAACCAATTGAGATTCTCCAATGGAAGTGGGAAAGAATTACCATGGACTTAGTTAGTGGGCTTCCCCACGCCCACTAAGAAGGACTCGGTATGGGTGATAGTGGACCGTTTGACCAAGTCCGCACATTTTATCCCTGTGAGGATCGACTATCCCTTCAAAAGTTAGCCAAGTTATATGTGGCGGAGATCGTGAGGCTACACGGGTACCGATGTCGATCATCTCCGATAGAGACCCAAGGTTTACGCCTCGATTTTGGAAAGCACTTCATCAAGCATTAGGCACTAAGCTAGACTTCACTACGGCTTTTCATCCACAATCAGACGGGCAGTCTGAACGGGTTATACAAGTGTTGGAAGATATGCTAAGAGGCTGTGTGATGGATTCCCGAGGAAGTTGGGAAGATTACTTGCCTCTAGCTGAGTTCGCCTACAACAACAACTGTCCTATCGTGCAAGCATTCGGATGGCACCATACGGCATTGTATGGAAGGAAATGTAGAACACCAACTTGTTGGACCGAGTTAGAGAACGCCGCGCTTTTGGGTCCAGAGTTAGTGGCGGAAACCGAGGAGAAGGTGGAATTAATTCGCACGGTTGAAAGAAGCTTCGATAGACGTAAGTCGTCACGCAGACCTTAAGAGGAAAGAAATTGAGTTTGAAGTAGGAGACCAAGTGTTTCTAAAGGTCTCACCTTGGAAGAAGGTTATGCGGTTCGGCCGCAGCGGAAGCTAAGCCCAAGGTTTATAGGGCCCTATCAAGCATCGGGCGAGTTGGGCCGCTTGCATACCAATTGGAGTTGCCACCGAGTTGCATCAAATGCACGACGTATTTCATGTGTCCATGCTACGTCGCTATCGATCGGATCCGCCTCATGTGGTACCCGTTGAAGAAGTGGAGTTAAGGCCGATCTATCCTACGAGGAGGAGCCGATTCGGATCTTGGAACGTGGCGTGAAAGCACTACTGAAAGAAGTCGTGCCTTTAGTCAAGGTGTTATGGCGCAATCATGGATCGGAAGAAGCTTCGTGGGAGCCGAAGAGACAATGCGACAACAATACCCTCAATCATGTTTAGTTAGGAAATTTCGAGGACGAAATTTTATTTAAGGGGGTAGAACTCAGAACATCCTAGGAAGGGCCTATGCATTTTTCGGATCAATTGTATGAAATGACAAGTCTTAAGTATTATGAATAAATTTTTGATACTTTTGAAACCTAAAAATGAATGAAAATAGAAATGAAAATGGAAATGGAAATGGACATTTTGGAAACTTAGACATTTTTGAAACCTAAACATTTTTGGAAATGATCCAAAAATGGAAACTTGAACATTTCGGGAAACTTGGATATATGAGAGAAATAAAGGAGTTTTATTCACATAAATATGTGAATAATAAGAGATAAATAAAGGAGTTTTATTCACATAAATATGTGAATAATAAGAGATAAATAAAGAAGTTTTATTCACATAAATATGTGAATAATAAGAGATAAATAAAGGAGTTTTATTCACATAAATATGTGAATAATAAGAGATAAATAAAGGATTATTTTCTAATGAGATAATTGAGGAGATAATTGATGGATTAAAGGCTTTTATCTTTTAAATAAAAGAGATAATATTATCAAAAGAGGAGTGGTGGCCAAGTAAAGGACTCCTAGGTCGATAACTTTGGCTATAAAAGAGAGGACAGAGGGCTACTCATCAACACTTGCTCCTCTTCCTCTCTCGCAAAATTCTCCTAGGCAAAACCCTCTCTCGCCGAATTTTCATTAAGCGTAAATCCTCTCTTTTCTTCTATTTTCTTCTCCGTTCTCATCATTAAGCTAAATCTTTGTGGATTCTAAGAAAGAGGGCAATCATCCACAACATCAAAAGGGGATCTTTCGGAAATCTAAGGATCTAAGGTAAGGATTATAAATATAAATATGTGGTTAAAGATTATGATTCACGTTTTCAAAGTTAGATCTAATCTAACACGGTTATAGGATTTCAACAGGGCTTATAAAGGAATCCTCTTGATTTGGAATCCCATCATAAGGTAAGGGATATTCGCCAAGGCATAAATTGTTTAAGTGTTTTCCATTATTTCAAAAACCGAAAACCGACATGGTTACATACCTAGTATTAGTCGATTTCAAGGAAGAGGAATTCTAGCAATCGTTGGGACTTGATTAAATCAATTCGGCAACTAGGTAAGTAATTCTACTTCTAGTAGGATTTGGTTTTAAGACCAAATAGGTTTATTTATATGTTTTAATTAATGGCCGAATATAGGAGTGAAAGATCTAGATCGGTAGATCGCTTCTACGGGAATTCACGGAACTATTAAGCTTAAAAAGGTGTGTACTCTTACTAACTTTCAATAAATTGCATGGCAATCATTAAATATATAAATATGTAACAAGATGTGAATGTGGCTAAGCACCACAAATGTGGTAAGGAGTACCCAGCACGCGTTTCCTACTTTTGATAGGATTGTGAATGTGATATAGTTTGAACATGTGATTAGTAACATGAATGAAAATTAAGTATGTGAAATATGTTATGAAATAATTGGGGCATTCGGGATATTTGTGGAGGAAGAAAGTGAAGGTGATGACTACGGTCTCACCAACGTAAAGTGGTGACTACGGTCACATAAAGTGAAAAGTGGTAACTTCGGTTACATCCAAAGGAATACAATGTCTAATGACACAACATAAGTGGGCGATGAGCACGCCGATCGCAGCGAACGCCTTCTCGATGGTGTGTAGCGGATGGAGGGTCGACTTAGTAGTCCCTGCGGTGTACAAAGTTGGTACGGGTGGTGGTGTGTAGCGGATGGACAAATAGGTTTGGATTTGGGTTGCATCATCCTTTATTTTGTATGAACATGATATTGATATGACTTGTATGCCCGATTTGTTGGAAATTAGTACTATGTACACATTGAGTCTCATGACTCACCCCTTGGGGAATTATTTTTCAGTGATGAGCAAATGAATGGACCGGCCTGCGGGAGCTAAAGGTGGCCATGCATCGCTTGAAGAAATTATTTGGAATTTGGACTTTATGAAATTTTAGTACTTTAAACTTTATTTTGGGTTGAATGATGTAATAAGGCCATAAGGCCCAGTTGGATTTTCTTTATTCCTGTTTATTTTTATTTAAATATGATACAAATTATGTTTGATTAAAGATAAGTAAATTTATTTCTTTTAAAATAATAAACCCAAAAATTATTTTGTCACCTTATTTAAGTTGGATTTCCAGAATTTATTAAATAGGTTTCAAATTAAGCCCAACCCAAAACAATTTTTTTTAAAATTACACAAATTTTCTCTAAGTCATTTAGAACATTGAAAACCGATTTATTTAAGGAACATACCAGATCCGGTTCAGGCTCGTGGGCCGGGTGTGGGGTGTTTCACTCAGGCTGCGATATCTGGGGCACCTAGCTTCTATCTTACCCATTTTGAATTTGCTATCTTTGATTACTTTATTCTTTTCAAGATACACCCCAATCAATTTTCTTTTATGGCCTTGACTATCTTTGATTACTTTATTCTTTTCAAGATACACCCCAATCAATTTTCTTTTATTGCCTTAGTTATCTTTGATTAACTTATTTGTTTCGAGCTATGCTCCTGATTAATTTCTTTCTCGTCCATTGTTGTGATCTTTTTTCAAGTATTTTATATTGAAATAACGATTAATGGACTAATAATACTTTCATAAAAGGAGTTTCACAGATTACTCTGGAAGCTTTTAAATAGTATAAGAACCTAAAACATGACTATTGTTTAGAACTCACCAAGCTTAAGGGTTGGAAATATTTGAGCCCAAAGTGAGTTTATCTCTTCAGATTTTCTGTCAAGGACATTGGTTGATCAAAAGACTAGCTGTTGCGTCGGTGATACAAATCCGACAGAAAATAAGCAATGACAACCCAAGCATAGAAGGAATCATTCTCGAAAAGAAAAAATGAAATTCTGCATCCATGCGAGTATCATGCATACACATCTAGTCGGGTCACTCGGGAGTGATCAGTGGATGGAACAAGTTACAGATCCTATACCCTAAAGTTGCAGTGGGATGAATTGAGAAAGATACAAGTTCTATACCCTTGAATTGCAGTGGGAACAGATGGAAAAAGTTTTAAATCCTATAATCCTGAACCGCAGTGAGATGGTTTGAAAATGGTACAAGCCTTATGTCCCTGAGGTACAGTGGAAAGAACCTTGAAGTTAGTGGGGCAAATCAGTTGAGCAAAACTATTTTCGGGTTTTCTATCAAATGCCAGCCGAGTAGGAAGACAGTGTACTACGTTAATGATAGAGCCCTGATGAGCAACAAGTGGTGACATCCTAATTATTAAAAAGGATCGTCCTCATGACATTTTGCATTCGTACATATGTCATTCGGTTAGGAGCAGTTGATTCATAGCATCCTAACCATTTTGCATAAGCATAAACACATAAAATCGATTTTACAGGATAGGTCCCCTAGAGGACGGTGTCGCAACATCGGTGAATTCACAGATCTTGTCTTCCTGAGTTTGTAGTGAAGCGGATCGAAAACATCAGCTTGGCATCCCTGAGTTTGCAGTGGAGCAGATTGAAGATAGCAGATCTTGTCTTCCTGAGTTTGCAGTGAAGCGGATCGAAAACATCATCCTGGCATCCCTGAGTTTGCAGTGGAGCAGACTGAAGATAGCAGATCTTGTCTTCCTGAGTTTGTAGTGAAGCGGATTGAAAACATCAGCCTGGCATCCCTGAGTTTGCAGTAGAGCAGATTGAAGATAGCAGATCTTGTCTTCCTGAGATTGCAGTGAAGTGGATCGAAGATACTAGCCTAGCATCCCTGAGTTTGCAGTGGAGCTGACCGAAGATAGCAGATCTTGTCTTCCTGAGTTTGCAGTGAAGCAGATCGAAAACATCAGCCTGGCATCCCTGAGTTTGCAGTGGAGTAGATTGAAGATAGCAGATCTTGTCTTCCTGAGATTGCAGTGAAGCGGATCAAAGATACTAGTCTGGCATCCCTGAGTTTGCAGTTGAGCAGATTGAAGATAGCAGATCTTGTCTTCCTGATATTGCAGTGAAGCGGACTGAAGATACTAGTCTGGCATCCCTAAGTTTGCAGTGGAGAAGACCGAAGATAGCAGATCTTGTCTTCCTGAGATTGCAGTGAAGCGGATTGAAGATACTAGTCTGGCATCCCTGAGTTTGCAGTGGAGCAAACCGAAGATAGCAGATCTTGTCTTCCTGAGATTGCAGTGAAGCGGATCGAAGATACCACCGCATCCCCGAGTTTGCGATGAGAGCGCGCATCAAGATAGCAGATCTTGTCTTCTTGAGTTTGCAGTGAAGTGGATCGAAAACATCAGCCTGGCATCCCTGAGTTTGCAGTGGAGCAGATTGAAGATAGCAGATCTTGTCTTCCTGAAGTTGCATTAAAGTAGATCGAAGACATCAGCCTGACCTCCCTGAGTTTACAGCAGAGCAGACTAAAGATTGTAGATCTTGTCTTCCTGAAATTGCAGCAAAGCAGATCGAAGACACTAGCCTTGCCTCTCTGAAGTGGTAGTGGAGTAGATCGAAGAAAGCAAATCTTATGGCAAATCTTATTTTCCCGGTTGCGAAGAAGCGATTGAAGCCGTCGACTTATTTCCCGAAAGAGCAAAGAGAACAGATAGTCCAATACTTCGAAGTTGCGAGACTTGCAGAGAAGTAAAGTTAAGTTGAAATTCCAATACCCCTGAAGTTGCAGTTGGGTTGGAAGTCATTTGAAGAAGACGAGGACCAAGAAGTCAAGACTCGGCAAGACCGGGCAAAATTGGTCCTTTTATAGTCTTTGCTCCATTCTCATTACACGACAATGAGCAAAGAGGGGCAGCTGTAATAGGCCAATTTAGCCCGGGCCCATACAAAAAAAAATAAACCCAAAATAATAAAACAAAGTCAAAGTCCACTCCAAAATATATCATTTGGCCCGAATTTAATGGCCCATTACTTGAAAAGATTGAAGGTTCATCTACAAGCTTGACGTATATAGGAACACAATCTTCAAGGATATGCAATCTTAGATATGATATGCAAATCTTAGATATGATATGCAATCCTAGAAGATATGGTATGCAATCTTAGAAGATATGGTATACAATCTTAGATATGATATGCAAATCTTAGATATGATATGCAATCTTAGAAGATATGGTATGCAATCTTAGAAAATATGATTTTGTAATCTTAGAGATTTAATTTGTAGATACATTTTAATCTTAGCCGTTGATGTAATTGATCTGTACCGTTGGATTTGGGGAGGCTCAACTATAAATAGAGGCCCCTCCCTTCATTGTAAAGGGGACTTGAGTTTTGGAGAAGCAATAAGAATTCTTGAGAGCATTCACTCAAATTTCTTTCCCTCTTGCGTTCTTATTTTCTATGGTTTGTTCTTATTTTATTCTTCATTCATCTTTGTTTTTTCAACCTTTTTTATTTATCCATTTAATTGTTCAATTATTAATTATTCTTTTTATTTTATTCGTTTATTTATTATTTCTGTATAGAGATTTATTTTATTTTTACACTTTTGCAAATTTGTATTTTATTTATTTATTCCAAATTTTATGTGGTATTTATTTCAAGTCGTTTTTTATTTTAATATTTTTATATTACTTATTTTAAATAGTTTTATTTTGATTAAGTTTTTATATTATTACTTTAAATTATCTTATATATCATTCATTTTTCTTATTGTTTTATATAACGATTATTTTAAAGTGGTTTTATTTTATATCATTTTAAATCTGTTTTATATTATCTATTTTAAGTTTTCAGATATTGTTTATTTTAAACTTATACGTATCTTTTTAGGATTTGTCACATATAATTTTCTTTAAGTCATTTTGTATATTATTTATTTAGATTGATATATATATATTGTTTTATATATTACTTATTTAAACTTACTTCTTATATAATATTTATTTTAAAATTCATTTATATATTACTATTTCATATATTATTTATTTTTATCTCTCTTTTTTTGGATTTATTTCAAACTTTTACATATATTACCTACTTTAAAATTTTTATACATGAATTTATTTTTAAATTGCTTTTTATTGTCGATTTCAAAATCCTTTTCTTTCACATTATTTGTTTTAACATTGTCCATTATTATTTGAAAGCTTGGTACATTTTGTTTTTTTTTTGTTTTTTAGATTTGTTATTTTTTTAAAAAAAATTCATTAATCTTTATTTATTAATGTGGCCAAATATACCTTCATATTTCAAAAGCCATGATTTTTTAAATTTAAAAATAAGGCAATATTCGATATTAGGGAGTTTTGAGAAAATAGTGCCCTAACTTACTGGGTTTCGATTTTTCTCATTAAGTCCAAATGATTGAGTACCCTTTTTGAAATTAAAACATATGATTTTTTAAATAAAAAACCTATTCTCGGGAATGTAAGATATTGCGTCCTAACTCACTGGATGCAATATTTTATTATCTCGAGGCAAGGATTTCTAAAAAGCAAAGGATATTCGGTGTTTGGAAAATTCGAAAGATCGTGCTCTAACTTACTGAGTTTCGATTTTTCTTTTAAAATTCAAATAATTGAATGTCCATTTAAAATTAAAGGACATAAGTTTTAAAAATCAAAAGGATCGTGTTTTAAAATCTTTTCAAATTTTTGACATTAGGACATTAATTAATCAATTAGGTACCAATTTTTGGGCGTTATGAGGGTGCTAATCCTTCCTCGTTCAGAATCCGACTCCGAGCCCGCTTTCTCTCGAATTTTGTAGACCAAAATCATTATTTTAATAAATCAAAATGTTTTATTAAAATGATTAATCTCAAGGTGACCCGATCACACCTCGTAAAAAGATTGGTGGCGACTCCATTTTCGCTTTTAAAGTCGATCCTCTGCTTTTTCAAAATAAAAAAATGGTTTCATAAACTATTTTGTGGACAAATAATATATCTTTTTGGAAGGGTTGTTGAATCATGTTAACAATAGTTAGATTATACATTTTGTCTTAATTGAGGGTTTGAAACAATTATTTTTTTTTTTTGAAATGTTAAACTATTGAACAGTTACTTGAGAAATGTTAGATTATATATATTCTCTCAAAGGGGAGTAAAATAGTTCAACTCTTCTTACATCTTTTAAGGATATCATCTATATGCCATTTTTTTGCCTCACTATGCATTATGTTCAACTCTTTTAAGGATCTCATTTGTATATCTCATAAGTTTATTTTCATCCTCACACTAATATATATAGATAAACTAAAATATATGTCTTGTGGAGCAAACTTATAGAGTAAAATTTTCATAAATTATGCGTGAGGTATTCATGGTAAATACAACCGCATGTAAAATTACAATTGATTACTTTCATTTTGCAGACCAAATCAGCAACCAGTTGAAGTAAAAAAATGTATAAATACAGGATCAAAGTAATGCAGTGCTTGTTTATTTCTTTCCCTCTTTTTTACAATGCCAATTGAGTGAAATATATAGTTAACTACGAGACAAAAGATTCCGATTTTTCTAGCATGAAATTGCTCATATTATTTGGTAATTATTTTCAAATTTCTTTCCCTCTTGCGTTCTTATTTTCTATGGTTTGTTCTTATTTTATTCTTCATTCATCTTTGTTTTTTCAACCTTTTTTATTTATCCATTTAATTGTTCAATTATTAATTATTCTTTTTATTTTATTCGTTTATTTGTTATTTCTGTATAGAGATTTATTTTATTTTCACACTTTTGCAAATTTATATTTTATTTATTTATTCCAAATTTTATGTGGTATTTATTTCAAGCTGTTTTATTTTAATATTTTTTATATTACTTATTTTAAATAGTTTTATTTTGATTAAGTTTTTTATATTATTACTTTAAATTATCTTATATATCATTCATTTTTCTTATTGTTTTATATAACGATTATTTTAAAGTGGTTTTATTTTATATCATTTTAAATTGTTTTATATTATCTATTTTAAGTTTTCAGATATTGTTTATTTTAAACTTATACGTATCTTTTAGGATTTGTCACATATCATTTTCTTTAAGTCATTTTGTATATTATTTATTTAGATTGATATATATATATTGTTTTATATATTACTTATTTAAACTTACTTCTTATATAATATTTATTTTAAAATTCATTTATATATTACTATTTCATATATTATTTATTTTTATCTCTTTTTTTTGGATTTATTTCAAACTTTTACATATATTACCTACTTTAAAATTTTTATACATGAATTTATTTTTAAATTGCTTTTTATTGTCGATTTCAAAATCCTTTTCTTTCACATTATTTGTTTTAACATTGTCCATTATTATTTGAAAGCTTGGTACATTTTGTTTTTATTTGTTTTTTAGATTTGTTATTTTTTAAAAAAAAATTCATTAATCTTTATTTATTAATGTGGCCAAATATACCTTCATATTTCAAAAGCCATGATTTTTTAAATTTAAAAATAAGGCAATATTCGATATTAGGGAGTTTTGAGAAAATAGTGCCCTAACTTACTGGGTTTCGATTTTTCTCATTAAGTCCAAATGATTGAGTACCCTTTTTGAAATTAAAACATATGATTTTTTAAATAAAAAACCTATTCTCGGGAATGTAAGATGTTGCGTCCTAACTCACTGGATGCAACATTTTATTATCTCGAGGCAAGGATTTCTAAAAAGCAAAGGATATTCGGTGTTTGGAAAATTCGAAAGATCGTGCTCTAACTTACTGAGTTTCGATTTTTCTTTTAAAATCCAAATAATTGAATGTCCATTTAAAATTAAAGGACATAAGTTTTAAAAATCAAAAGGATCGTGTTTTAAAATCTTTTCAAATTTTTGACATTAGGACATTAATTAATCAATTAGGTACCAATTTTTGGGCGTTACGAGGGTGCTAATCCTTCCTCGCTCAGAATCGACTCTGAGCCTGCTTTTCTCGAATTTTGTAGACCAAAATCATTATTTTAATAAATCAAAATGTTTTATTAAAATGATTAATCTCAAGGTGACCCGATCACACCTCGTAAAAAGATTGGTGGCGACTCCATTTTCGTTTTTAAAGTCGATCCCTGTTTTTTCAAAATAAAAAAAATGGTTTCGACAGCTATTTTGTGGACAAATAATATATCTTTTTGGAAGGGTTGTTGAATCATGTTAACAATAGTTAGATTATACATTTTGTCTTAATTGAGGGTTTGAAACAATTATTTTTTTTTTTTGAAATGTTAAACTATTGAACAGTTACTTGAGAAATGTTAGATTATATATATTCTCTCAAAGGGGAGTAAAATAGTTCAACTCTTCTTACATCTTTTAAGGATATCATCTATATGCCATTTTTTTGCCTCACTATGCATTATGTTCAACTCTTTTAAGGATCTCATTTGTATATCTCATAAGTTTATTTTCATCCTCACACTAATATATATAGATAAACTAAAATATATGTCTTGTGGAGCAAACTTATAGAGTAAAATTTTCATAAATTATGCGTGAGGTATTCATGGTAAATACAACCGCATGTGAAATTACAATTGATTACTTTCATTTTGCAGACCAAATCAGCAACCAGTTGAAGTAAAAAAATGTATAAATACAGGATCAAAGTAATGCAGTGCTTGTTTATTTCTTTCCCTCCTTTTTACAATGCCAATTGAGTGAAATATATAGTTAACTACGAGACAAAAGATTCCGATTTTTCTAGCATGAAATTGCTCATATTATTTGGTAACTATTTTCAAATTTACATGTTTGTTTCATATTTTATTTACACCCATGATTTCGTCAACATGTCTAACCCCTGTTTTGAAGGTCTTTTATTATTATGAATTCAACTTTACTTCTGCCAACTTTGCTGGTTAATTCACTCTAATCAGCTTTAGTTTCATGGTGAAAACATCTACACAGTCCAGATTTTTTCCAATGCAACCAAACAAGCAAGCATCAATAAAAGGTTTGATCAGATAAATTCATTACATGCAAACATGCAAATGAAAATAACACAAACTCATGAATTTACATGGCATAGCATAGAATAGCAGCAAAAATCTTTTTCCAATTGAAAAAGGAAGGAAAGTTGTACAAATTATGTGGCACAAATTAAATACATATAACTTTCAAATCATACACAACAATGGAAACATATCAAAATTCCAAAAGTAAAACTATAAGGTGGTGATTAGGCTTAGAATTTCCATGTCTCAGATGAAAGGGTTCAAAAATAAAGCACAAAGAAGTATTTATAAAGTGAAACTATGAAGAAAACAAAGTAGTCACCAGGGATAATAATATAATATAATCATCTCTTCCAACTTCAGCTTCGGGATAAAAGATCCTTCATTCCACCAACAAGCTATGTCTCTTGGGCTATATCAGATGAAATTTCATAGAAATCAGGGTCGTATTTCATCACTACTAAGCTCTTTTTCACCTTCCTATTTTCTTCTTCCATTAAAGAGCTTAATTTTTTTTCTTTTTTCCTCGTATTTCCTCTTGCACTCTTGTTTGTCTCTTTGATCTTCCTCGTCCTCTTCGACCCTGTTAGCTTCTTCTAACCAAATCTTAGTAGGAATGGATTGACAACGCATAAAAAAAAAAAAGCATTTGCAGGTGGGACTGCAAATGCTTGATCATCAACATGATCAAGGGAGCATTTACGAGCAATCACAATTATTAATATCAATCTGCAAGCCTGAGAAGATTGCAGATTTCAAAAACTTAACTATCGGCTTAAAGGTCTAAAGTCAAATGCTGAGTTGGTTATAACATGTAATTAAGTAATGAAACCTACATTTGTAATTTATTGAAAGAATCAGGCTGCCACAATATCTATAAATGATTAAGTTCAAGCTATACAAATTATATTAAAAATAAGATGATCATTACAAAAAAATAAAAAGGAAGGCCCTTTTCACCCGCAGTAACATGTAATTAAGTAAACCATGTATTTTTTTGTTTCTTAATCTTAGCATGAACTAGTTTTGCATTGCAAATAACATAATATGACCCATGTCAACAATGTAAATAGACACACACATATTAAATTTAAATTTAAATCCATAAAAATTTATGTACTTATATTCATGCATTTATATGAACGCAAGAAAGATATGAAAATTTACAAGAACAAGCACAAATGAAACTCAGGAAGAAACCATGGATAATATGGAGAGATTTTAAGTGTTGACGATCAAAGATGGTGAAGCTCAAAAGCTTTGCATCAAAAGCAATGCTCATGGATTCCAATCCATGGCATCCAATGATTTTCAGGTTCTCAAGAAGCCCAAATTTCGAGACCATACACGAAGCTGCTTCATTGCTAAGGTGGTTTACTGATATCAAATTAAGGGTCTTAACAAAAAAAAGTAGAGAGAGTTGGCTAATGATGACTTAAGATTTTTGGGGTTATTCAACTCTATTTTCCAACCAAAATGTGTTGGATTTTGCATGTTTTCAGCTGAGAAATGAAGGTGAAGCTTATTGTTAAGTGCAAACATAAGAGGCCTTATTCGCTGTAAAGGAACCGAAATCTTCTGGCATTCCTTATTGGATTGTGCTCATCAAAGTTTGCAATGAACCCAAAAACTGCAGTGGGAACATCTTCTTTGGTGCCATGGTGAACCAATGCCAGGTTCCATAGAAATTTCCATCGGGTTGATAAGAAAATGGTTTGGATAGCAGATTCAAAGGGAAGTAAAGAAATTATGTAGAAAAGTAGTTCAACTCGTAAACTACTTATGAAATCTTCTATATTGGCAACTCTATATAGTACTCGTATTCATTAATAAGAAAGATTTTCATTTTCTGAATAAAGTATACAACTTGAATCCATTCTATATCAACAACAACAACAACAATAGTACACACGATAGAGTGATAGATTACGAGTTTCCATACAAGATTTCACACATACAAGAAAAGCAAAATAAGTGAAATAATTCCATCTAAAATGAAATTAATCAAAAAAAGCCAAAACAGATGCAGTAGAACAGATGAATGAGAATGTAATTTTTTTTTATATTAGTTCCATCTATTTTTTTTTAAAAGATTGCAAGGTAAATCAGCACAAAATCAGCAGTAAGAAAGAAAAATATGGAATACCCACAAAGGATTGTGGACAAACAAGCCGATTCAGATAAGAAAAAATCGAATTTCGAAACAATTATTCAAGAATCGTAAAGAATTTGAAAATATAGTGATTAGGAACAAAAACAATTACCATCTTCAGTAAAGAAGACATACCTGGACGCTCCATTGAATCCTCTTTTGTTTTTGTATGTGAATAAAAAAAATTGATGATAATAGCTTTTTTAGTCAAATGAAAAAGAAAACTAAAAAAAAAATAGAGGAGATGAGCGGTTTTTTCAACTAAGATTTAGGGTTTAAAATTTTTAATTAATTTATTTATTTAATTAAAAATCTATTCTCATCCCATTTGGAAATCCAAGTTGGCACTTAAAATCATGTTGGACTGCCACGTAAGATTACCGTTAGGGAGATAACGGAACTTAACGGCAGAGTGATCACTTCGTAACAAAATAATAACATAAGTGACTAAAACATAACATTTTTTTTTGTCAAAAGTACTGAGTTTCATTAATGAAATTGGAAAGTATCTGACATACAAAGTTGAAAAGGCAAACATCAATAAATAAAGGAACCAACAAACGCCTAGGAAACCAAAAAGACAAAAACCACAACACAAAACCCCTTAACTAGCACACGTAAAAAAAAAAAAAGAAAACAAATGACACGCTGGAAATAAAGAGTCAGAAACCCTTGAAACCCAACCCCTTCACCAAAGACACGGAAAATAAACAAAACCAACAAAATTAAAGTTATTAAGAATCCGTAATACTCCCTACAACCAAATCGTGAAACTCAAAGAAAGACTTCCAACGATTATCAAAATCATATTCGCCTTCCTAAGAAAAAAAACTGAAGAAACCATAACCAAAGTGGAGATTCTAAGAACCTTCTCCAACCTTCAAAGAACATAAATATACGCAACAATCAAGTTTGTGCCTCGGAGCCGACTTCCCAATCCTTCATTACAATGCTATTAACGCTATCGTGGACCTCCTCAATCCAACAACAAGGTAAGGGCCAACGATAACCCTCCATCGCCAGAGTGTGCGCGCTCGATTCCCATTTCTTGGAGAAAAACTGAAGGAAACTTCTTCTACCAAGGTAGCAATCATGCAAATATTCTGTATAATAGAGCGGATCACTGATCTATCATTTTTTGCAGAGCGGAGTTTCTTTATGACTGTCAACGAGTCCCCCTCCAGAATAATTTTCCGAAAACCCATATCAATCGCAAAAAGAATCGCTCTTTCACATGCTCTGGCTTCCGCTACAAAGGCATCTGCAACTTCTGTACACTGGTAAACACAAGCACCCATAATTAACCCTTCATCGTTACGAGCAACCACTGCTGTAATAGCTGATTTAGATTCTTTATCAAAGGAAGCATCAAAATTTAGTTTGACAAAATCCACTGGCGGGGGCCTCCAAAAAATTGCTTTTTTAGTATCAGGAGTAAGATCAGACTTACAACTCATCTGTAGTTCATGCACATACCTCTGTATAAATCGCACGGTTTCCTGCATAGAGAACTTCCTCCCTTCATGAATCAGTTTATTACGCATAAACCAAATAGCCCAAAGAGAAATTGACAATAGCTTTCTTTTTTCATCTGTCATAGCAGTGAAGATACTAACCAATTGATCTTTTCCTTCTGAGGTACTGCTCTCCAAACCAGCAGAGAGATCCAGAAGCTTTCATAGACGACACACAATTTCGCAGGACCATAAAAGGTGATTAGCATCTTCCGGGCTGGCCTTGTATAAAGGACAAACAACCTCCGTAGTTAACTTTCGCTTGTTAAGATTGCATAAATGGGGAATATAGTTTTTTATTAGTCTCCATATATGTACCTTGATTTTAGAGGGAAGTTGTAGTTCCCAGAGTTGTTTGTAAAAATTTTTGTATTTGCCAGTGTCATCCATGTTGTTACTGATAGTCTGTGAACGACTAGTGATAAGCACCCTATAACCACTTTTAGCTGTATAGATTCCTGTATTGTCATACCGCCATACCAAAATATCCTCTGCATCAGGCCTTGCCAAAGGGATACTAAGTATACGATTAACTTGGTCCGAATCAGTGATCTCGCGGATAACCTCTTCTTTCCAGGTAAAGGATGATTCATCGATTAAGTGATTGACTGTAGTCCACTGAATATTCATATTTTGTACTAACAGTCGATTGTTGCCATGTCCAGGTAACCAAGGATCATTCCAAATATTTACCTTCTGCCCATTGCCTATCCGCCAGATTAGACCATTATCAATCACCGCGAGCACCACGATGCTTCTCCAAGTAAATGAGGGGTAAGATCCAAGACTAGCCGATAAAAAATTGGTAAAAGGAAAATATCTTGCTTTATAAACCTTAGCCAACAGACAATCAAAGTTGAGTAATTAAACGCCAAAGCTTGTTTAGCAAGTAAAGCCTTATTAAAAAAAAAAAGATCACGAAAAACCCATCCCGCCATCATTTTGGGATAACAAAGATCCTTCCAAGAACACCAAAGAATACCTTTACCAGCTTTACCATTAGCCCACCAATATTTATTCATGATATTCTCTAGAGCATTACATAGCGACTTTGGAAGCTCAAAACATCGCATAACATAAATAGGGATAGCTTGTAAGATAGCTTTGATAAAAACTTCCTTACCACCCATCGAAAGAAAGCGAAAATTCCAACCACAATCTGCTTCAAATCATCAATAAAATTAGCAAAGGCCCAACGTTTCCTTCTTCCAACCATCATCGGTAGGCCTAAATATTTTTCCTGGATTGGTAGCTTCGCGAACCCCTAAAATATTAGTAACTTGCTCCTTACTTGTTTATCCACACCGGCGCTAAATAGATAAGAGATTTCTCAAAATTTACTGTTGACCCGAGGCATTTGCATACTCCTCCATAATACTACTGACAAGAAAAAGCCCCACATTACTGAGGCGTCCCCAAATAACATGCAATCATCTACAAATAGGAGATGGTTAATCGCAAATCGTCCCTGCTGATCGGAGCTCCTATCATCGCCTTGTCCTTTTAGCCTCGTTAAGCAATGTTGAGAGACCTTCCGCACATATCAAAAAAAAAGAAAAGGGCTAAGGGGTCACCTTGACGCACCACGCGATGGAATGAAACTCTCACCGATCCCTTCATTAATACCCACCGTGTATGACACCGAGCACACACACCTCATTACAAGAATAATCCATTCTTGACAGAAACCCAAGCTAGTCAACATCCCAAACGGAAAATCCCATTCAACACGATCATACGCCTTACTCATATCGAGTTTTAGCGCAAAGTTCCCTTGTTTGCATTTCTTCCTAGACTTAAGAGAATGTAAAATCTCATAAGCTATTAAAGTGTTATCGAAATTTGTCTCCTTCAATGAAAGCTCCTTGAGCTTCATCAATACAATACCCAATAACATGGCTCATCCGATTCACCACGACTTTGGCAATTATTTTGTAAATCACATTACACAAGCTTATCGGTGAATTGGGAGATATTTTTAGGTCCTGTCTACTTTCTAATCAAAACAATATGGGTTTTGTTGATCTCACTCATCTCAATTTCCCCTTTTAAAATAGCCAAACAAGATCGAGAGATATCTCTCCCAACAATATTCTAATATTTCGGAAGAATAAGGTCGAAACCCATCAATACCCGGAGCCTTTAACGGAGCCATTGATTTAACAGCTTGCCAAATTTCTTCTTCCGAAAAAGGTCTGATCAAATCATTATTCATATCTGAGGAAATTCTTTTCTCAACAAGGTCCAACAAGCGATACACACCTGTAGAATTTGAAGTCAGAAAAAGCTCACCAAAATAATTCACAAAGAATCTTCAACATCTCATCCGGATTTGTAACCTATCTTCCATCCATATCTTCAATGCCCCCAATTCGGTTTCGTTTGTGACGAGAAATAGCTGAGCGATGAAAGAAACTAGTATTCTTGTCACCATGTTTCAGCCAATTAACCTTTGCTCGTTGCTCCCAAAAAATTTCCTCCTTATCAGCCTCCAAGTTAAGATCAAGTCAGTAATTCCATAATTTCTTCTAAATTTTTATCCGTAGGATCCTCGCTCATAGAGATACGATAAACGATTCGCCATCCTCGTCCTTTGTCTTTTTTGATCTCGGTAACGTGATCGACTCCATATTCTGAAGAATTGACCCGCTTTGGCTAAATTATCAACCACATTACTATTACAATCCGCCCATACTTGTTTGAAAACCTCATCGAAAGATTGGTCTAAACACCAGCTTGCTTCAAAAAGAAATCGATGGCCTCGACAATTTTCTCTATTATGAATCTTATCCAACGTATCAACAAGAATCGGACAGTGATCTGAAATCGAGTGCTTCAAGTGTTGAACTGAATAAGTACGGAAAAGATCCAACCATTCACCATTCGCCACCCCCCTGTCTAATCTTTCACGTATATTGGTGTCTTGAAGCCTTCCTCTTTCCCACGTATACCATCTGCCACTATACCCCAAATCAATTAAACCACAATCATTCAGAGCTTCCCTAAACCTTGACATTTGATTCTCCGCTCTAAGCCGACCTCCTTTTTTCTCATATGAGCTAGTGATTTCATTAAAATCACCTAGTACAAGCCAAGGGCCACAATTTACACTATGTAGGTGACGGAGTAGATTCCACGAAAACAATCGTAGACGCTCAATAGGGTTGCCATAAAAACCTGTAAATCTCCACTTGACTCTGTTATCACAATCATTGACATCAGCATCAATATGAAACGAGGAAAAGCTTCGAGTGAAATTAATAAATTACCATTCCAACCTGCAGACAAGCCACCTTTAGACCCAACCGCAAAGAACATCTATTCCACAAAGAAAACCCAACTTCCTTCTAACTGATTCCATCTCTTTCACCTTAAGTTTTGTTTCAATGAGAAACAAAATTTGGGGATTGATGGCTCGCAATTTGTTTTTGAGCCTTTTGACAGTCCGTGACCTCCCCAAACCACGGACGTTCCAGCTAATGAGTTTCATTGCATTCGGCTGCTCTGCCCTGCAGAGCTAGCCGCTAAGACATCAACATCATTGTCCAAAGTAGTGATAAGACCATTGCCACTGGAAGTCACTACACGCCGCTTTTCTTCCATCACTTGGATGAATTGGATCATTCTCATCCTCCAAGCCCACCACCATAGGCCCAATAACATCACCGGCCTCAAAGGATGCACACGCTTCTTTATTATGCCGTAGATTGTTTGCCTTAATCAAAGACAGCTTGATTGATCCAGTAATTGAGCGTAATTAGGAATAAATTTGGACAAGCCTAAATCACTCCTTATTATTCATAGGATCTCCATTTCCTCCCGATTTTTCTCCTTGTTGATTACCCGCCAAAATCTGAGTCTTTGCATGTCGACCCATCACCTTCACGGCCACTTGCTGGTCCTGTGAATTCCGCGACGGCTTTCCGCCCTAAGGGAAATATCCCATCCGTATTTTATGCAAGTAGGATCTACCGTCAGTCCAGATAGGACAAAAACTCTCACCATGCCCAAGTTTTCCACAAATGAAACAAAATAAACTGAGTTTCTCATAACATAATCGCATAAACAATTTGATTAGAAGGGAGGAGTATTTTTTTTTCTTTTTTTAGCGGAGCAACACATCAAGACAAACCCGAATACGCATGAATTTTTTGAGCCCATTGATGAAAAGGACGAGTCATATTCAAGGAATTGACCAATGAAACCACCCAAATTGTTTAGCCATATATTCCGACATCAAGCTCGGAGGAAGATCATGAACTTGAACCCAAAAAGCGAAAATTTAAGGAAACTGTTGAGGATATTCCCATCTTGTAGTCTATGAAACAATAATAAGTGATTATTAAAAACCAGGGAGCCCCAATAACTCTCTCAAATCAACTTCATGAAAGAATTTAAAAGATAGCGTTTATCGCCCAAATCGCTTATACAAATTCCCTTTATGGGATGCCAGAGGTCTGCCAAGGTGTTACGCAATGAAGGAAAATGGACTACGCTTTCTGTCAGGCAACGACCCACCAAACAGAGATGGAAGGACTGATCTGCCGTTGAGTCAAACTCTTGTATCGCAATCTCCTCATCATCAGCCAACTGTAGACTGGCCAAAGCACTCTCCATACTGGTCAGTGCTTATTCAAATATCAAAAGACCCCACCACTGAAAAGAGACAAGACGTCAAGAAACAACAAAAAAGAACAAAGAAAAACAAAGAAGAAGAAGAACGTGTCAAAAGACAGACGAAAAGCGTGTCAAAAGACAGACTTTAGTTAAATTATATCAGACTTTCTAAAACATAACATTTTAAACATAAGCGACTAAAATGTAACCTAAGGCAAACAAAAGTTATTATTTTTTTAGTTTGTATTTAAATTTATTAGTTCAATAAAACTGGGGCGAAAGTGGAAAAGCACCCTAAACAGGTGGGCCTAACTTAACACACTATTTTTGGGCCTTAAAATTATTTCAAGTATTAATAAAATTAAAATATGCTTCTAATCTTTATTCTACATATATTTGGAATTTAATCTTTTTTACTTTTTTGAAAAAGAATTCGATCATTTTATTTTTTAGATTTCAAAATTCAAGTCTAATTGTTAATGTTCTAAAATTTTTAAGTTCACTAGTGTGGCATTTTGAAATTAAAAAAAAATCACTTGCTAGCCATATAACAAAAAAAGGCGACATTGTAATGAACCCAAATTTTATAGAATTTTAACGATATTAAAAATTGGACTTACATTTTTAAATTTAAAAAATAAATAAAAATTATTATTTTTGAAATAAAAATAAGAATACTAAATTTCAACAATAAAAAACTAAAAAGATTTCGAGCATATTTTAAACTTAATAATAATTTTTTTAAGGTTATATATTAAATGGATGATGCTGTGGGTTGAATATAATCTCAATAGAGATTAATTGTTGCTCTAAAAATTTTAGAAGTAAAATATTTTCTGAACAGATCTTTCCTTGATGCTTTTGAGGGTGGTAATCCCTAGTTTGTATGGTATAGTATTTTGACACTAAAACATGTGATTTCGCGTGGTATGTGATGGCGAGTTGGGAATGGCAATGATATTTTAGTATTTCATAACCAATGGTTGTTTCATGACATGAATTTTTATGTTGAGTCACTTCCATTAGCAGGTTTTGAAGATTTGTGGATTGCTAATTTATTTAATGTTGATGGTTGTGCACAAAATAGGAACTTAGTGGAAGGCATTTTAGCTCCTGATGATGCAAAACATGTTCTTCGAATTTCGATTATCTACATTCAGACAATGGATCGACTGATATGGCATTTGTAACAGTCCATTTTTTAGTAGTGTCGAAAACAATGGTCCCGGGACCACAAATCCGACGAGCGAGTACGTAAATATTATTATTTAATATTTACGAGTCAAATGTAGTATTATATTAAATTTTGATTTGATGATTTTTGTTAATTGGACAAATAGTTAAGTTCAAGTGATTTGTCCCTAAAGTAAAGTGGTTTTAGAAAATTTGATATCGGGACCTCGTTTCTATAAACCGAGCCCGTCTAAAAATTTTAGTGTTTGGATAGTTAATTAAGAAAAAAAGATTAAATCGTAAAATTTGTAAAAATTAATCGCTATTAGTTTATAAGAATTAAATGGTTATAAAAACATGAATTGATGGTTTTATAATGTAATTAGACCTTGAATAATACTATTGGTCAGTTAGTGGATGGAATTATATAATTTTATGTGTTAAAATATGTTTAATTTATAATAATTATATGTTAAGTAATAAAAAAAAACATTGTCATCTTCATCAACTTTCTTCCCTAATTCGTTTCTCCATTAGCATAAAACAAAATCTTTCATTCAAGCTATTCTCTCATACATGGTATGAATTTTTAACCCGTTTTTAGTAATTTTTATATTTTTAAGATCGTTGTAACTTAATCTAGCTCACTCAAGGACTAATTCGTAAAACTGTTAAATATTTTGAATTATACCATTGATGAATTTGTGATGTTTTTGAAGTTTGATGATAGATTTACAAGCTTGGTTGTTAAATATATCTATTTAGTAAAGTAATTTTGGTTAATTTTAAGGTTAGGGACTAAATTGATAAAATAATAAATTTAGCATGAAATTATTGTGAAATTATGGGCTATATATGTATAATTAAAAATTTGATTAGCTTGGTTTTGGGCTTAATTGAGGTAATTGTAAAAGTTTCGGGTTTAGGGACTAAATTGAATAAAAGGTAAAAGTGTAAAACATTGATAAATGGTTATATATGTGAATTTAAGTATTTTAAAGTATTTGAATTGATTAATTGAATGAAAATATTATATTGAGATCAAGAAACGAATCAATTGGTTAATAATCACGAGAAAGAAAAGTCGTTGAATAGTCGTCATTGAAGTGTTCGTAGCTATTGTGATTAGGAAAGTTTGTAAATTTGTTAAACTAATTAGTTGTTGTTTTGTGATATAATATCTATCTATATATGTTGTGATTGAGTTCATTTGCTTGTTAAATGGTAAGGGATGAAATGGACTAAGTTGTAATGTTAATTGAATTAAAGGTTAAGTTTGAAAATGGGAAACAACATGGATGAATTCTTGTGTTGAAATAATGTGTATATGACTAAATGATATAGATATGAAACACGACCCGTATGAACCTCGTGAATGTTTAGAATACAAATGACATGTCATTAGGGTTATTTATCGTTTCGGGTGCTGGTCTTGGATGTCCTACCGATGGTTGAGGTCATGCATTTGTTGTAGATTCTCCACAGCTCATGTGAGCAGCACCGTGTGGCCTAACATCCCAACCCACAGCTCATGTGATCAGGCCCATTTTGTAGCTTGTGTGAGCATTTACAGTTACAACTTGTGTGAGCGTTGTTTCCTCGTATCCGACGTTATTTTGGTTCATCAGGTGAAAAATGAATGTATGAATCGATTATATGAAAGTAGATATATGAAATCGTTATATGGAAATAGATATATGAAATGGTTATATGAATCAATTATATGGAAACAGATATACGAAATAGAACATTGGATATAGATATTTGAAATAAAATTTGAGTTGTTAAATAAACATGTGATGGTTGAATTGAGTTTTAAATGTGTTTACTTGTAATGTTTATAACGTGATAAAGTTATACATTTTGTATGTGTGAACTCACTAACCTTGTGAGATTTGTGGTGTGTATAGGAAATAGATGAACTCATGACCTTGTTCATGAAATTAATTGTGAAATGTTTTAGTTACAACAGTTATGCTAAGTTAAAGTGTAAGTTTAATACGGACTTACTAAGCTTTAAGTAAGCTTACTCTATTTAGTTTTTTTTTATCTTTGTAGATCGTTGGATACGAGCTGTCGATTGGATTGCTTTTGGAGATCACACTATCTGTCAACTCTTTTGATAATTATACGTTTATTTTGGTCAATTATAAGTGACATGTAAATAGGGCTTTGGATAATGCATGTTGGTGATCATTTGGTCATGTTTTGTGCCATTTGAATTATGAAATATGTGTATTGATCTAAATCCTTAATGGTATTTTTATTGGTTTGGTATTTGATGGCATAGGTTGGCATAGGTGTGCTTGAAACTTAATGCATTGTTGGTTTGTTGAATTGGTACATACATGATAGGTTAATTGGTGAAATTGATAAATTGGCATTAAAAGGCTTGGTATAAATTTTTAATTATAGCATATGTTAGTTGGAAATTATTGGATGATTGAATAAAGTTAATATGTTGATTATGTCTTGTATTGGATGGTTGTTGTTTATGTTGAAATGTGGTCCCAATAAGGGCATATTGGTTAGGCACATAGGTTGAATGTGAATTGACATATTTTGGCATGTTTTGGTACGCTTTGAATAGGTTAATGTGATGGTAAATGTATGGCTTGATGTCTAAGAAACTGTAGGTGAATTGGCTTGTGTTTGAAGGTATTTTGGGCACACACGATCTGTCACACAGTCGTGCGTCTCACATGGTTGCATGACATGGCCATGTGGCCTATTTGATTTTTGGTACAGGTTTGTCCACACGATCTCAGAGAGTTACACAGCTTGGCGACATGGCCATGTGACTCATGTTTTTAGTTTTTACCATATTTTTTATGTTTTGTTTCAAATTAGTCCATACTTGTTTCTAAATTGATTTTAAGGTACTGTAGGCTCAATTTATGTCTCGTTTCAAATTTATGCTACATATGATGATTATTTATTAATTTATGATGTTTAAATTAATCATTGAATTGTGTCACTATATTATCGGTCTTGTTAACTGTCGTAATATCTCGTAACTCGAACCCGACAACAAAGACGGGTTAGGGGTGTTACATTTAGTGGTATCAAAGCTATGATTTAGTCAATTCTAGGACTGAACGTAGCATATATTGAGTCTAGAAATGCATGCCACTTTATAACTTGTGATAGTGTGATGACTCCCGATCAGTTTGGCTTGTTTTCTTATAGATTAAAGATGTCAACTGAATCCAATCGAGGTGATTCCGACGGAGTACAGAGTTATGTTCCAACCACCGATTAAGGGGTTGCTATTAATGTGCTTGAGTTTCAAGAGCCTAGAGAATAGGCTCACAATATTTTTTTCCAGTACGATGAGTGATATGTTTAACGTTTATGTAAGAGTCAAATTCGCGGCTCAACGACCTCCACCCCCTCATCCTCAAAACCCTATACGATAAGATATTCATAGACTTTCTATTGATAAAGTTTGAATATGTGGAGCCGAAGAGTTTAGTGGTAATGTGAGTGATTATTCGGCTAAAACCGAGTACTGGTTAGAAAACATAAGAGAGTTTTGGATGAAATGTTGTGTCTTTCTGAAGATTATATGAGATGTATCGTGTCACTATTAAGAGAAAAGGGTTTTTACTGGTGGTCGACTTTAATTGCAGTTGTACCAAAAGAACAGGTTAATTGAGAATTATTTAAAACTGAATTTCGAACTGAATACGTCAATAAACAATACTTTTATAAGAAGAAGAAGGAATTTCTTGAGTTGAAACAGGAAAATAGATCAGTTGCAAGTATGAGCGTGAGTTTGTTCAGCTCAGTAAATAAGCCTATGAAATTGTATCAACTGAGGAAGAAATGTGTACTCGCTTTGAAGATGGTTTAAACGTTGAGATCAAACTGTTGGTTGGTGTGATAGAAATTTGAGAGTTTGTGTTTGGTTGATCGAGCTCAGAAAAATAGAAGAAATATACAACAACAAGAAACTGGATGAAACGAAAGTTCGTGAATTCAATAAACATAACTTAACCAGAACATTTTCTGCTCCCCCATACAAGAAGATGAAAGAATTGAGTAGCCATTTTTCAACACCATCTGGGTTTTTTGGCAGAGATAGAATGATACAAAGTGATGTGTGACCATCGATGACTTCAGTAACCAGTGCTGGTAGTGTACAAAATGGGAATCAGACTTGAACATAGCCATTGTGGATGAAATCATTTTGGGATATGTATATTTAAAGACCGGTCCTGTTTCATTTCTGAATCTCTAGATCATTAGAAGAAGGACTGCCTGAATCGAGCTGATTTGAACAGAAACCAGAATGTAAAACCTATTGTTACTTATACGAGAAGTAGGCCACCAAAACTTTTGGCACAACAAGAGTCAGTAGAAGCGGAACAAAAGACACAGTGGTTCAATCTGAAGCTCGAATTTCTATCAGAGCTTACGCATTTCGTGCGCGTGAGGAGGCCTCAGCTCCTGATGATGTTGCTGGTACATTTTCTATATTTGATGTTACTATGTATACATTGATTTATCCTGGGTTGATTCATTCATATATACATACTAAGTTAGTAACGGAAAAAATTTTACCGGTTGAGTCAACTACATAAATGTTGTTAAAGTAACAAACCTTTTAGACCAAAGCGCCATAGTCAATCTAGTTTACAAGCAATGTCCATTGAAAATTTAGGGTTATAACTTTCTTGTTGATTTGATGTTACTATCTTTTGATGAGTTTGATGTTATTTTGAGACAGAATTGGTTGATGGTACATTATGCTGTAGTGATTTGCAGTCGGAAATGAATTGGTTTGAGATGTCAGAACGGTGAGTTGATTTATGCTAAATCTACTAAATCTGATTGTATTGCAAATATGATTTCGACATTGTCTACACATAAATTGATCTGGAAAAGGTTGTAACGCATTTTTTGATGATATTCTGGATTCCATAGTTTCATAAATGAAAGTTGATCAATTACTGACAATTTTGCGAGTTTACAGATGTTTTTCCTAAGGAATTGCTGAGTTTACCGCCAGAGCGAAAAGTCGAGTGTAACACCCTTAACCCATATCCATCGCCGGAACAAGGTTACGGAGTATTACCGGAGTTTTCAGATCAAATATAGTTAACTCATATCATTCACTAATCATATCTGAAATCAAACATAATCAATCATATTGTCCCTTAAATGGGCCCTCGAGGCCCAAAATACACATTAGAATCAAGTCAGGACTAAATTGGAAATTCATAGAATTTTTCGCGAAATTTCAAAATTTTGCCTAGGTGCAGGGGACACACACTCGTGTGGCTAGGCCGTGTAGGCATTCGATGTGAAACACACGGCCGTGTTCCAGTCCATGTCCAAATTAGGTTACATACTGACTTAGTCACACGGCCGAGCCACACGCCCATGTGCTAGGCCGTGTGAGCATACTGACTTGTATAATTAAGGTGCAGGGTTCACACGGCCAAGTCACACGCCCGCGTGCCAAGCCATGTGACACACACGGCTGAGACACACGCCCTTGTCTCTGCCAGTGTGAAAATACCTGAGCATTCTGTTTTGAAATTTTAAGATGCAGGGGACACATGGCCGAAGCATATGCCCATGTACTAGGCCGTGTGTCACACACGACTGAGACACACGCCCGTGTCTCTGCCCGTGTGGACAAAATAAGGCCATTTCCAAGCCTTATTTCTCATCCAAACTTGTCTTCCACCTATATCAACATTTTATCACTTTCGCCAACTAATTCAAGACATTTAAATCAAGTCAAAACCAAGTCTTAATCTTGACATTTTACACATATAACCAATATACCCTTAGGCTTTCCAATAGATAATTTTATTATTATATCATTCTAAAACTTATACTTACCTAGATACCAAATGCATATATGCATAATCACATTCATACTTCAAACATGATAATACCATATATATATCAAAACATGACCATTACAAGCCATTCCAATGGCTATTTACAACCAAACATGTATATGCCAACATTTGACCAATTTAACCTATACATGCCATTATATTCTAATTAAAGTTTGCTATTTATACCAAAAAGAGCTGAAGGATAGTGTGATCTTGCTCCGACCCACTCCAACCTTTACGAGCTTCCGATTACTATAAAACAAAGAAAATAAAACAGAGTAAGCATTGAATGCTTAGTAAGTTCGTATAACGGGAAATTGACTTATCATTCATATTCATTTAAAGTAAGCATACAATGTAACGCCCCAAAATTTCTATCTTTATTTCTATGAAATCTTGACACAACTGTGTATTCGCTTCAGTGGTTAAGTGTTCTGGGTGTGTGTGTGAGGTCCCAAGTTCAAGCCTTACCTTTGGTAAATTTTGGTATTTTTCTGACTTAAGCCTTATACTTGCTCAGCGGGCTTATATTTAATTATTTGTAATACCATATCAGAATGAGCCTGCTGGTTCGAGTGGTAAAGGAGTCTGTGTGTGGGTGAAGGTTTTGTGTTCGAATCCCTGCGCGAGCGTGGGAGTTTATTTTTTCCCATTTGACCGAGAGAGTTTCGGTCAAACAAGAATTCTGAGGAAATTATCAGTAGTGGGTTAGTGGGGAGAAATTTGAGGGATTGGGGGAGTGATTCTTAATTATCTTTTATATTTATTCTTTTTGAGATTTTTCCCCTCTCTCCAAAAAAGAAACCGACGTTCGTTTTTCCCCTTCCTTCCCTTTTGTTTTTTGATTTCAATTGCTGGTCCTTTTTATTCTATTCCGTTCGGTTGTTACTCGCTGAAATTCGTTTCTCCGTTTCTGTCGATTACTAGTAAGTGGTTTAAGTGAACTGTAGTTTTGATTTCTGAATTACCGATTGGAGGTTTATGTTTCTGTTTTGGCAGCAGAGAATCGGGTTGAGCAAGGCTTCCTTCGTACTAATTTGTAGTTGAAATCGCGTGGAGTTTGGAGGTAAACGATGAGCGGTCGAATCTAAGCTTTTGTTGGTTTCGTGTTTATGGTTTAAACTTGGTTTGGAACTAATTTTTGGGGTTTATTTGGTCAATTTTAGGTTTCAGAAGGCTCGGGAGTGTTTTTGCTGCGAAGCAGTACCAGGTGTGTACCCAAAACGTAGAAAAACGGGATTTGGCGAAAGCCAAAATTGTAATCTATCAACGCCACACGGCCATGTGGTAGGCCGTGTGTGATGACACGGCCGTGTGATCAACGAAGGCCAGGCCGTGCGCAAGACACGGCCGTGTGATGGCAAGAGTGTGGCCGTGTGAGCCACACGGGCTAGGCCAGATGGGGCGTGTGGGCGACATGGGCGTATAGGCCCACACGGGCATGCCTTACGGGCGTGGGATAACTGGGTCAGGCCGTGTGATCTACACGGGCAAGGCCAATCTGGGCGTGTGGGCCAACACGGGCATGTGAGCCCATTATACTGAAATTTTCCGTAGGGTCGCACGGGTTGTCTTAATCGACTGTGGACCTACCGAAGGGTCGGTAAAGGCTACTGAACCTTGGAACTATGTGTTATGTTAGACTGATGTACTGTTCTGAGCTTGTCTATGCCATGCATATCTGCTATTTATATATATATACGCATGTTAAGCATGTACTATCTCAGATATCGTATGTATGCTCGCTTCATATCGCGTTATTGGGGTGGGATTGTTATTGGAGGAAGTGTTCAGAAAGGCACTTGTGCCTATTATCCGCAAAAGATGGTCGCATTATATCTGTTATGTGCCGCATCGGTACAATATGGTGTGTAGGGCTGGCTGGGTGTTTTAAACCCCACATGGTGTGTAGGGATGGACGAAGATGGTGTGTATAGGATGGGGGTAGGACTCTGATCTCTGATATCTGATTTGTATATCTGTAACTGTGTTTGCATCTGAAATGGGCTCAGGCCCGAATTTGTATCTGTATCTGACATGGGCCCAGGCCCGAATATGAATCTGTTTGATTTGTGATATTCTGTGTGTAACAGACCGAATTTGACCCTAATCGGAACGGTGGTTTCGGGACCACGAATCCGAGTCTGAGAAATATTTTAATATTATATTTTGTGTTTATTATATGTGAATTAATGTGTGTGAAAGTTTCGTAGAAAAATTTAATCGTTTGTGTGTTCAATTTAATAATAGGACTTAATTGCGTAAAAATGAAAAATTTAGTGTTATTTGTAAAAGGGCCGAATAGTGATTGTTCTATTAATTTGGAGGCTTTAAGTGGTAAATTACCCATGATAGTTTGTAGTGGACGGTGAAAGACAACTATTATATGTTTTATTATTATTTTATAAAGGTTTATTAATATATAATTTGGTTAATAAAGTTTTATAACATAAAAACATATTATAATAAAAACAAAGCCATGGTTTTCTCATTTTTTGCATGACCGAATAAAAATAAAAGAAAGAAGAAACAAGAGTTCCTTAGGTTCGCCATCTTTGGAGCTTGATTAAAGGTATGTGTTTAGCTCTTTTTTTGATAATTTTTACGTTTTTGAGATCGTTGCTTGAATACTATCCGACCCATGCTAGAATTTCCGATTTTGATGCATGTTTGGAGTTCGCCATTGATGAAAATTTGTGTTTTATGATGTTTGATGACTATATATTAAAGATATGTTTTAGATTTACATGTTTGGTATTGGAAATTTTGATGATTTTGAGTAATTAGGACTAAATTGTGAAATTTGTAAATTGAAGGGTCAAAATGTGAAATAAATGAAAGAAATGGACTTGTATAGTCCCTATGAAAATTCGGCCCTAAGGAATTATAGTGAAATTTTGTGTATTTTGTGTTTTGTGCAAATAGGATTAAATTGTAAAATGTGAAACATTAGGGGTAATATGGTAATTTGCCCATTTATGTGTTTTGGGACTAAATTGAGATGAAATGTGCTTGAATGAGCTATATTTTAATGTGTTTAGATCAAGAACAAAGAAAACGGATTTGGAACGGGAAAGGCGAAGTTATCAGAATAGCCGATCCACGTTATCCGTCGACAATGAGGTAAGTCTTTAAGCAAAGTAATTTTCGTAAGAATTGATTATAACATAGAATACATATTGAATCATGAAATTTTGGAATTAATCATGTTAAAACCGAATGTGAGAAAGAAATTTAGCCATGTATATAATCGAATTCATTGAGTTAATTATGTGATAGTGATGTGAATTATATGTGATATTTGTGATAATCGTTGATGTGTAGTGTGAATGAGTTGGTTTGGAAATAAATGTTTCGGCTTATTGCCTAGCGTGCCTTGTGCCGTGAAATATTTCGCTTATTGCCCAGCGTGCCTTGTGCCGTTGAAACGTTTCGCTTTATTGCCTAGCAGTGAATGCCTGGTGATTAAATTCCAGACTTACGGTCTAGCGTGCTTAATGCCGCATGTACATTTCAGCTTTGATGCCTAGCGTGCTTATTGCCTGGTGATGTGTTATAATGGAGAAATTATAAATCATACAAGTGAAGCATATTTAATGCAATGAGCTAAGAGCTCAGGTAAGTATAAGCCTTTTCTTTTATAATTATAAAGAGTAAGGTAAGTTGGCATAGTATTATTTGAATTAAGTATGATATGGTATGGTTGATGATTTGATAAGAATTATGATATACTTTATTGAGATTATTATTGATGTGTATGAATATTATATAATAGAATTTGAGTTTAAATGTACTATTTTGGGGAATCGGTTATAAGTGAAAGTGTTAAGGATGAAAGAATTTGAATGTTTGCATATGTGCATAAATAAGTTTATAAGGTTGATATTAATGTTGTACTCATATGACTTGGAGTATGCGAATACATATGGTATATTTCTTTGGTTTCATGAATTATATGTTTATGGAAATAATGTGCAAACATTTAGGTTAATGAATTAATAGAATTCGCCATGTTTAAATTCACATATGGAAATGTTTATATTCAATTCCATAAGCTTAAATATTAAAGGTTTAAGTGTTTAATTATTATATTATCCTTTGTTTGAGACTTACTAAGCTAGTAAGCTTACTCACGTGTGTGTTCAATGTTCTGCTTTTATAGATTTTGATCAAGCTACGAGCTCGAGAGGATCATCAATGAAGTCATCCACACTATCGACTTGTTTTGGTATTTTGAAATTTAGATTTTGAACTTAAGGCATGTATAGGCTAACTCTATGTTTGAATATCGCTTTTGATGATGTATTATAGCCATGCGAAAATGGCTTAAATTTTCATATTAAGTTCTGGTTCTATTTACCCTTGACTATGTGATTAATATATTTGGTTCAACTATTCGGCTAGGGGTCGTTCTTTTATTTCTAGCTTACATATTATGCGTACTATATGATTGCTTGTTTGTAATGTCAATGTTTGTGTTAAATTAGTCAAGTGGGTCGACATTTAAGTTAATATTTACGGTGTATAATTCAAGGTAGGTATGTGTAGTTGAGCATTATTCGGAATTTATGTATGCATGTGAACTTTATGTCGAGTTACGAGATATGAATTATATTGGGTAATGCATATATGTGTATTCGGCCAAACCTAGGTGATAGTTGCAAATGTAGTCAACATGTTTAAATAAGTAATTGCTTAGGCTCATAGTCAATATGGAAAATATGTATAACCATGATGTATTCATTATATATATATATATATTTGGCTTGTGAGATTGCTTAACTTAATTGAGTGCATGAAACTACCAAACTCGATTTGTGCTAGGTAACGAACATGAAATGTTATGAATAAGACCTTGTACATTCGGCCAATTTTTTTTTAAGCACATAGGTGATGTGTAATATGTTGCATGTATTCGATTATGTGAGAATAGGTTTTATGCCATGTGAAATTGGTCTTAATAGAAAGCATTATGCATTGACATTTATAGTATGGTCATTTTGTGTTCATCGATGATTATATCGTATATGACTTGGATTAATATATCAAGTATGTGTTACACATGTGTGATTTGTCTATTTATGATTAAATTATTTGATAAAGATGATTAACAGAGATTCAATCGATTGAACTGAAGTTTTAACTTACATGGTAATACCCGTAACCCTAATCCGGCGACGGACACGGGTTAGGGGTGTTACATTTTATTGGTATCAGAGCTACGGTTTAGTCGATTCTAGGACTACTCGTAGCGCGCGGTGAGTCTAACTATACATGCCTTTATCATATATTGATAGTGTGGTGACTTCGACATTACGAATCGTGTTTTATATAGTAAATGGACACCGATCCCGAAAGAGCCGTGAGCAGATGATGTAGAGAGTGTAGTGCCTGACCGTGCACACGGATCAGTGCCGGTAGACTCTCGACCAGTTTCGGGTAGCCACGAGGGGGAGGCTAAACAAGCCTTCTATCAGATGATGAATGAGTGGTTTACCCAGTTTATTCAGACTAACCCGGCTGTACACCAACCTCCACCCCCGAATAATTCAACTCCGATACCTTCAGCACCCCCGATGATAGATCCGATGAGATCTAGTAGGCCTCCAGTTGATAAAATCAGGAAATTTGGGGCCGAAGAATTCAGGGCCAACGATGATGATGACGCAGAGCGAGCTGAAATGTGGCTTGATAACACTATTCGGGTACTTGATGAGCTATCTTGTACTCCAGATGAATGCCTGAAGTGTGCTATATCTTTACTTCGGACACCGCATATCACCGGTGGAATACACTAGTATCGTGAGTTCCGAAGAAAAAGTGACGTGGGATTTTTTCAGCATGAATTCCGCAAGAAATATATCACCAAAGATTCGTTGATCAAAAACGAAAAGAATTTCTCGAACTAAAACAGGGCAAATGACCGTGGATCAATATGAGAGAAAATTTGTCGATTGAGCCGATATGCTCGGAATGTGTATCAACCAAGCCATTATGTGCAAAAGGTTCAAGACGGTTTGAATGAAGATTTAAAGTTGCTTGTTGGCATTCTTGAAATCAAAGAGTTTGTGATACTAGTCGAGCGAGCTTGCAAAGTCAAGAACTCGGGAAGGAGAAAAGAAAGGTGAGACAGGCTAGAGACACTCGTAAGAGATCTTCGGGTAAGAGTTTCCATTCCACATCTAAGAAGTTCGAGAGATGACTTCACCGACATAAAGCTACTTCGTGATTTACCTAGACGTGATCGACCTCCGGTGGGCTCCCGAGCTACCTCGATGGCCAGTGTTGGTAACGCCCACGTAATCGAATCGAGTTGAATGCAAGCACCGTGGGAAATGGCATTCCAGAGTTGTAGATTCCATGATCGGTCTTGCTTTAAATGCGGATCGTCGATCATTTTATTAGAGAATGTCCGATGTTAGTTGAGCGTAATACGCTTCAAAACATTAAGTCGAGCAACACATCGTGCGAGGTAGGCCACCCGCACATTCAAGCAATGTAGATGGTAGTCGAGAGGAACGAAGAACATCAGAGTTCGATTTGAGGCTAGAGCCCCACTAGAGCTTATGCCACACGAGCCGTAGAGGATGCTTCTTCCCCGATGTCATTACTGTACTTTCACCCTTTATGATACTACCGTGATTGCATTGATTGATCCCGGTTCGACTCATTCATATGTGTGTGAAACTCTAGTATTCGATAAGACTCGCCACTGAGTCTACCGAGTTTGTGATTCGTGTGTCCAACCCTTTGGGTAGATGTGTGCTTGTTAATAAAGTGTGTAAAGGTTGCCCGTTGATGATTCGGGATTCTTGCTTTCCAGCCGATTTAATGTTGTTGCCCTTCGATGAGTTCGATATAATTTTGGGAATGGACTGGTTAACTTCACATGATGCAAGGTGAATTGCAAAAGAAAGCTAATTGATTTGAGATGTCAGAACGGGGAGATTATCAGAATTGAATCCAGTGATTTAAGTGGGTTTCCTACAATAATATCTTCGATGTTAGCCCGGAAATATGTGAGAAAAGGATGTGAAGCTTATTTGGCGTATGTACTGGATAATAAAGTGTCTGAAAAGCATATTGAATCTGACTTGCCAGTGTGTGATACCCGTGATGTGTTTCTGAAGAACTACCGGCTTACTTACCACCAAAGACGAGAGATTGAGTTCGGCATTGAATTAGTACAGGGAACGACTCCGATTTCGATAGCTCCGTATCGGATGGCACCTACGGAGTTAAAAGAATTGAAAGCGCAGTTGCAAGAATTGACAGATAGGGGCTTTGCACGATCGAGCTTATCTCCTTGGGGTGCACCGGTTTTATTTGTGAAAAGAAAGATGGGACCATGCGAATGTGTATCGACTATCGGCAACTAAGTAAGGTAACTATAAAGAATAAATACCCGCTACCTCGGATTGATGACTTGTTTGATCGGCTAAAAGGGGCTTCATATTTTTTCAAGATAGATTTGAGATCAAAGCTATTATCGGGCCATGAGTCGAGATACAGATGTGCCAAAGATTGCATTCCTGGACAAGGTACTGAACATTTTGAGTTTCGTTATGCCTTTTGGACTCACTAATGCACTCTTTGCTTTTATGGATCTAATGAATCGAGTTTTCGACGCTTTTTGATCGGTTTGTAGTAGTGTTTATTGATGATATACTTGATCTATTCCAAAAATGAAACCGAGCATGCTTGAGCATTTGAGATTAGTGCTACAAACTTTGAGAGATCAACAGCTTGTATGCGAAGTTTAGTAAGTGTGAGTTACGGATGAAAAAGGTCACTTTTTGGGACATGTTGTTTCAAAGATCGTGTATTCAAGTCGATCCGAACAAAATTTCGGCTATACTTGATTGGAAGCCACCAAGAATGTTTTTGAGATTCAAGCTTTCGGACTTGCGGGCTACTATAGACGGTTTTGTGAAAGGTTTTTCTGTAATAGCTACACCTTTGACAAAGCTACTACGAGAAAGATGTAAAGTTCAAGTGGTCGGAAAATTGTCACAAGAGTTTCGATCGGTTGAAAGCCCTTTGACTAAGCCCCAGTGTTAGCTCACCTGAGTCGGGTAAGGAATTTGTTGTGTATTCGATGCTTCCTTAAATGGTTTAATGCGCGTATTGATGCAGGAAGGCGAGTAGTAGCCTACGCATCAAGACAATTGAAGCCGCATGAAAGAAATTACCCGACGCGATGATTTGGAGCTTGCGGCCATTGTGTTCGTGATCAAGATTTGGCGCCATTACTTATTCGGCGAGAAATGCAATGTTTACTCGGATCATAAAAGTCCAAAGTATTTGATGACTCAAAAAGACCTGAATTTAAGATAACGCAGTGGTTGGAATTGTTAAAAGACTATGAATTGGTGATTGACTACCATCCGGAAAAAGCTAACGTTGTTGCGGATGCGTTAAGTCGAAAATCATTGTTTGCTCTTCGTGCAATGAACGCCAGAGATAACTATGTCTAGTGATGATTCGATCATAGCCGAGTTACAAGCAAGACCGATGTTTATTCAAAGAAATTTGTGATGCATGTAAAGTTGACAAAGATTTGATTACTAGTCGAATTCAGTGTGAAAAATGTGCGTAATCGATTTTCGATTGATGCAAATGATCGCTTTGAATTTTAAAAGCCGAATGTGTGTTCAAGAACTCGATTTGATACGAGATGATTCTCGAGTGAGGCCCATAGTGGTCGACTATCGATACATCCGGTAGCACAAAAATGTATAACGATTTGAAACAATTCTATTGGTGGCCGGCATGAAACGGGATATATCTGAATTTGTTTCAAATGCTTAGTTTGTCGCCAAGTAAAAGTCGAGCATCAAGTGCCATCCGGACTACTTCACCAATCATGATACCCGAATGGAAATGGGATAGAATTACAATGGATTTTGTATCCGGTCTCCCTATGACACCGAGTAAGAAAGATGCCGCTTAAGGTTATAGTTGATAGACCGACCAAATCACTCATTTTGTACCAGGGTCAGTGCGGACTATTCACTCGATAAACTTGCCGAATTGTATGTATCACAAATTGTGAGATTGCATGGTGTACCGAGTTCCATTGTTTCAGACAGAGACCCGAGATTCACATCGCGGTTTTGGAAGAAGTTGCAAGATGCTTTAGGCACTAAACTTCATTTTAGTACAGATCCTTTCATCCGCAGACAGACGGTCACTCCGAGCGAACTATTCAGATACTTGAGGACATGTTGAGATGTTGCGTTCTCGAGTTTGAAGGTACGTGGGAACGATACCTACCTTTGATTGAATTTGCTTACAATAATAGCTTTCAATCTAGTATCAAAATGGCACCTTATGAAGCCTTGTACGGGCGAAAATGTCGAACACCATTATACTGGACTGAGCTCAGCGAGAATAAGATACACGGGTTGATTTGATTAAAGAAATCGAACAAAAAGTGCTCGTGATCGTAAATACTTTGAAAGTCGCCTCGCATCGACAAAAGTCTTATGCCGACTTAAAGCGTAAAGATATTAAATTTCAAATCGAGATCGAGTATTCTTGAAAGTTTCTCCGTGGAAAAAGGTATTCGATTTGGTCGGAAGGGCAAACTTAGTCCGAGATTCATCGGACCTTATGAAATCACCGAACGTATTGGGCACGCTGCTTATAGGTTGAAGTTGCCCTCCGAAAGTTAGAAAAGATACATGACGTATTTCATGTTTCGATGCTTCGTAAAATACTGATCGATCCGTCTCATGTGATCACACCGACAGAGATTGAAATCCAATCTAATTTGACATATGATGAAGAAACAGATCCGTATCTTAGCTCTGGGAAATAAAAGAGTTGAGAAATAAAAGAATTCCATTAGTGAAGGTACTATGGAATCGTCACGGAGTTGAAGAGGCTACGTGGGAGCCGAGGATTCAATGAGGCAACAATATCCGACCTTGTTTAACGGTAAGATTTTCGGGGACGAAAATCCTAAAGGGGGTTGTAATGATCGAATTTGACCCTAATCGGACGGTGGTTTCGGGACCACGAATCCGAGTCCGAGAAATATTTTAATATTATATTTTGTGTTTATTATATGTGAATTAATGTGTGTGAAAGTTTCGTAGAAAAATTTAATCGTTTGTGTGTTCAATTTAATAATAGGACTTAATCGCGTAAAAATGAAAAATTTAGTGTTATTTGTAAAAGGGTCGAATAGTGATTGTTCTATTAATTTGGAGGCTTTAAGTGGTAAATTACCCATGATAGTTTGTAGTGGACGGTGAAAGACAACCATTATATGTTTTATTATTATTTTATAAAGGTTTATTAATATATAATTTGGTTAATAAAGTTTTATAACATAAAAACATATTATAATAAAAACAAAGCCATGGTTTTCTCATTTTTGCATGACCGAATAAAAAGAAAAGAAAGAAGAAACAAGAGTTCCTTAGGTTCGGCCATCTTTGGAGCTTGATTAAAGGTATGTGTTTAGCTCGGTTTTTGATAATTTTTACGTTTTTGAGATCGTTGCTTCGAATACTATCCGACCCATGCTAGAATTTCCGATTTTGATGCATGTTTGGAGTTCGCCATTGATGAAAATTTGTGTTTTATGATGTTTGATGACTATATATTAAAGATATGTTTTAGATTTACATGTTTGGTATTGGAAATTTTGATGATTTTGAGTAATTAGGACTAAATTGTGAAATTTGTAAATTGAAGGGTCAAAATGTGAAATAAATGAAAGAAATGGACTTGTATAGTCCCTATGAAAATTCGGCCCTAAGGAATTATAGTGAAATTTTGTGTATTTTGTGTTTTGTGCAAATAGGATTAAATTGTAAAAATGTGAAACATTAGGGGTAATATGGTAATTTGCCCATTTATGTGTTTTGGGACTAAATTGAGATGAAATGTGCTTGAATGAGCTAAATTTTAATGTGTTTAGATCAAGAACAAAGAAAAACGAATTTGGAACGGGGAAAGGCGAAGGTTACCGAATAGCCAGTCTACGTTATCCGTCGACAGTTGAGGTAAGTCTTTAAGCAAAGTAATTTTCGTAAGAATTGATTATAACATAGAATACATATTGAATCATGAAATTTTGGAATTAATCATGTTAAAACCGAATGTGAGAAAGAAATTTAGCCATGTATATAATCGAATTCATTGAGTTAATTATGTGATAGTGATGTGAATTATATGTGATATTTGTGATACTGTTGATGTGTAGTGTGAATGAGTTGGTTTGGAAATAAATGTTTCGGGCTTATTGCCTAGCAGCCTTGTTCCGTGAAATATTTCGGCTTATTGCCTAGCGTGCCTTGTGCCTGGTGAAAACGTTTCGGCTTATTGCCTAGCAGTGAATGCCGTGATTAAATTTCGCACTTCCGGTCTAGCGTGCTTAATGCTTGGTGTACATTTCAGTGCTTTGATGCCTAGCGTGCTTATTGCCGTGATGTGTTATAATGGAGAAATTATAAATCATACAAGTGAAGCATATTTAATGCAATGAGCTAAGAGCTCGTAAGTATAAGCCTTTTCTTTTATAATTATAAAGAGTAAGGTAAGTTGGCATAGTATTATTTGAATTAAGTATGATATGGTATGGTTGATGATTTGATAAGAATTATGATATACTTTATTGAGATTATTATTGATGTGTATGAATATTATATAATAGAATTTGAGTTTAAATGTACTATTTTGGGGAATCGGTTATAAGTGAAAGTGTTAAGGATGAAAGAATTTGAATGTTTGCATATGTGCATAAATAAGTTTATAAGGTTGATATTAATGTTGTACTCATATGACTTGGAGTATGCGAATACATATGGTATATTTCTTTGGTTTCGATGAATTATATGTTTATGGAAATAATGTGCAAACATTTAGGTTAATGAATTAATAGAATTCGCCATGTTTAAATTCACATATGGAAATGTTTATATTCAATTCCATAAGCTTAAATATTAAAGGTTTAAGTGTTTAATTATTATATTATCCTTTGTTTGAGACTTACTAAGCTAGTAAGCTTAATGCATGTGTGTTCAATGTTCTGTTTTATAGATTTTGATCAAGCTACGAGCTCAGAGGATCATCATGGTGAAGTCATCCACACTATCGACTTGTTTTGGTATTTTGAAATTTAGATTTTGAACTTAAGGCATGTATAGGCTAACTTTATGTCCGAATATCGCTTTGATGATGTATTATAGCCATGCGAAAATGGCTTAAATTTTCATATTAAGTTCGGTTCTATTTACCCTTGACTATGTGATTAATATATTTGGTTCAACTATTCGGCTAGGGGTCATTTCTTTTTTATTTCTAGCTTACATATTATGCGTACTATATGATTGCTTGTTTGTAATGTCAATGTTTGTGTTAAATTAGTCAAGTGGGTCGACATTTAAGTTAATATTTACAGGTATAATTCAAGGTAGGTATGTGTAGTTGAGCATCATTCGGAATTTATGTATGCATGTGAACTTTATGTCGAGTTACGAGATATGAATTATATTGGGTAATGCATATATGTGTATTCGGCCAAACCTAGGTGATAGTTGCAAATGTAGTCAACATGTTTAAATAAGTAATTGCTTAGGCTCATAGTCAATATGGAAAATATGTATAACCATGATGTATTCATTATATATATATATATTTGGCTTGTGAGATTGCTTAACTTAATTGAGTGCATGAAACTACCAAACTCGATTTGTGCTAGGTAACGAACATGAAATGTTATGAATAAGACCTTGTACATTCGGCCAATTTTTTTTAAGCACATAGGTGATGTGTAATATGTTGCATGTATTCGATTATGTGAGAATAGGTTTTATGCCATGTGAAATTGGTCTTAATAGAAAGCATTATGCATTGACATTTATAGTATGGTCATTTTGTGTTCATCGATGATTATATCGTATATGACTTGGATTAATATATCAAGTATGTGTTACACATGTGTGATTTGTCTATTTATGATTAAATTATTTGATAAAGATGATTAACAGAGATTCAATCGATTGAACTGAAGTTTTAACTTACATGGTAATACCCGTAACCCTAATCCGGCGACGGACACGGGTTAGGGGTGTTACACTGTGTGTGTACTTGCTTAATTCTTCTGGGTTCACAGTGAGTTTACATAAACTCATCCCTTCTTTTTTTATTCTGTACAGGTAACCCACAGACTTAGGCAGATCGGTGCAACAGGGACTCGACGGTGACCACCTTTCCATCAAAACTGTTTAAGTTTTTGATTTATGGTTTTATTTTATATGTTGTGTTACATTTGAGAGTTTGTATTTTCTGGGATTCTGGACTCTTTTAAACTGTTTGACGTTGGTTTTGGGTTTGTGGTTTTTACTTATTTATAACTATGATGGTTTACCAAAAGCGAGGGTTTTCCAAGTCTTGAACGGTTTTCTAAATACAACGATTTTACAAGCTTCCGCTACAAATACTTTTTATCTCAAAAAGATGAAATGAAAGAGAGCTTTGAAATTAATAAAAGCGATAAAGGCTAATGAACTGGAAAGGTTTTAACTTAACGACAACGGTTTTTAACCCATTTCCTGTGACACTTCCGAATTCAGCCATAACGTCCAGGCCGGGTCTGGGGTGTTACATACAAAGTACATCCAAATCAATTAATCAATAGCCTAACACATATACATCCTCAAGCAAGTTAGTCATGTATTTCAAATGCATTTCAAGTAAGTAACAGAGATGAGCTCATCGTATAAATATTTCCATGTATTTTCAGGTAGATACCATTATTAATTCATTCAGTCCTTATCTTAATCAAAACTTTGCTCGTTGAACCTTATGAAATATCGATGGACATCGGGTAGTACACTTGAAGTGTACAAATCTGTAATTCGTCAATTCATATTCAGGAGTGTTCATAAGAACACTTAAACGGGAAGCACTCTCTCGAGCCATATAACGGGAAGCTCATGTGAGCCATGTATCAGGAAGTTTATCCGGGCTATATAACAAAAAGCTCATAAGAGCCATAATCGGGAAACTCATACGAGCCAATAACGGATAGCTCTGAAGAGCCATTAATCAGGAAACTCCGGATAGCAATATATCGGGAAGTTCAAGTGAGCCATATCGGGAAGCTCACAAAGAGCCTTTAATCGGGAAGCTCACGAAGAGCCATATAACGGGACGCTCATAAGAGCTGCGGTGTGTCCACAACACATGCAGGATCACAACCGATCGGGATGCTCCGAAAAGCTATTAACGGGAAGCTCGCAAGAACCATATAGTGGGAAGCTCGAGAGGGCTAATAACAGGACGCTCTTTCGAGCTATGGTGTGTCCGCAACATATGCAGGACTACAACCAATACGGGAAACTTGCATCCATCGATTTTCATTTGTTCAAACGGGACTTAACATTTATCAGGCATTTTTCAGATATTTAATCACTTTCATATACATGGAAATTATACAATTCACATATATAACATTTAATTTAAACATATAAATGTACACAAATTTAATTATACGAACTTACCTTAACAAATGTTCGTGTATTTGAAATCTACTAATCCGACACTTTTTCTTTTCCACGATCTATCTTCGTATTTGAGTTATCCGGATCTAATTAAGCTTGCTTGAATTCTTTTCTCTTAGCTAGGGTTTCCATGAAAATAATTTGGGGAAGATGATGATATTTTGTCTTTTAATTAAAATATCATCTTTTATTTTTTTATCTTTCCAATTTCATCCTTTTCTTTATTTAATTTTCCATGGATGACTAAGCATACTTATCTACTAACTCCTCTTAATGGTTTATTTTCCATATAAGGACCTCAAATTTTGAATTTCATAGCTATTTGATACCTATAGCTACTAGAACTCAACTTTTGCATTTTATGCAATTTGGTCCTTTATCAAATTAGTCATGTAATCGGTAAAATTTTTCTTAACGAAATTTTCATACGACATTCCTATCATAATGCAGATATGAAATAATATTAAAATAATTTTCCTTCCGGATTCGGATTTGTGGTCCCAAAACTATTGTTCCGATTTCACTGAAAACAGGCTGTTACATTGAGTTTGCTATAGAATTAGTGCCAGGGACTGCTCCAATCTCGATTTCTCCATATAGAATGACTCCAACAAAATTAAAAGAATTAAAAGCTCAGTTGCAAAACTTAATCGATAGAAGTTTTATTTGATCGAGTGTATCACTCTGAGGCGCATCTGTTCTGTTTGTTAAAAAAAGACGGGTCGATGAGATTGTATATAGATTATCGACAATTGAATAAAGTCATGATAATGAGTAAATATTTGTTGCCTCGTATTGAAGATTATTTCGATTAGCTGAAAGGTGCTACAATGTTTTTGAAGATAGATATTCGATCTGATTATTATCAGTTGTGAGTTAAAGACGTAGATGTGCCGAAAACAACATTCAGAACCCGTTATGAACATTACGAGTTTCTAGTTATACCTTTTGGAATGACTAAAGCTCTCGCAGCATTTATGAATCTAATGAATAGGGTTTTTTAGCTACATCTCAATAGGTTCATTGTTGTTTTTGTTTATGATATATTGATATATTATAAAACTGATTCAAAGTGTGCTCAACATTTAAAAATTTGTAATACAGATGATTTATTAAATTTGGTAAAAATGCTATGGAGGCCCTGTATTAAGTATCAAATTGCATATTATCCCTTTTAGTTAAGAAATGGGCAAAATAATCCTTATGCATTAGATCAAAGAGCAAACTCGTCTTTTTTTTTAAAAAAATTCATTCATTTCTATTGTTAAAAACTGACAAAATAACAAATATTGACACGTGGCATGTCATTTGTACCTCATGCTGATGTACAAGGACCACCTTTTAACAGTAGAAATGAATAAAATTTTTAACAAAAAAACAAATTCCAAGGGCGAAGCCAGAAAATTTTTTTAGGGGGGCCAAAATTAAATTGTAATTTTTACGATAGCAAAAATATAATTTCACTATTTTAATAGTCTATATCTTTATAATTTTTAAAGGATTAAATTAAAATTTTATCATTTTTAGGAGTGACAAAGTGCAATTTCACCTTTATTAATTTAAAATTTTAAAAATTTTAAAGGGTCTAAACGAAAAAAAAATTCATTTTAAGAGGGGCGAGGCTCCTGCCAGCCCCCTAGCTACGTCCATGTTCAATTTATTTTTTGATCTAATATACAAAAATGAATTTACCTATTTTTAAATAGAGAGGGCAAAATGCAATACTCCTAATATAAGAACTTCATTGACATTTTTACGCCATAAATTTGTCACCCTCTGTAATTGATAGTTGAACATGTGATCAGCTCAGCAGACGCAAAAATGAATTAATTATAAGAAAATTTGAATTAATTGTACTTCAATGATATGGTATTACCATTTTAGCTTATTGTCCAATGAAACTAACCCTGCTTCCTGGAAAGTTCCTGCTGCCCTGTTTCCTATCACTTGGGATTGCATAACTTATTAATTTTGGTTATTGGTTATGATTTTTATAAAAATCACAATCCAAACTTTTTTTGTTGTAACACTGATCCTCCATCAAAGATAAAGAAGTGTGTTTTTGTACTTCAAAATATGTTGTAGTTAAACAACATAGCCAACTAGATGACCATGATGTTTGGGGAAACCACTTTGAATGGATCGGTTGATTCAAGGAATCTTATCTTATACCAATCCATATGCTAAACCAAAGTTAAAAGCATAAGCTATTTAAAGATTGTTTGTGTCAGTTTCCATGCTCAGAATACATATACAACAACAAGAACTGATGTGATCATATGAATGCTCTGCGACTCTGTAAAAGAATATAAATATATTTAAAACCAACACGCATTACTGCTTCAGTGCTTGTGATTCCAAAAAACTATGGTGATGTATGAATCTGGTATATCACTTTCATCTTCATAAAAATCCCACACATTCAACGATGTATATCACCAGCTTCAGGGCAAGTTGCTGCAAAGACACACGCTGAAAATGGATCGGGAATCGGCTAAGTGATGTTGGTATTTTTTGTGTGTGTGTTTTTACAAAAACCAAGAATTGAAACATGCATAGAGAGTCGTGCCCCTCATGGATGGTGGCTGGCATCATCATTTGGCTCGTTATATTTACAGGGTTACGTAGTTCAGACCGGCCTCACCCGAAGATAGGCAAGAACCAAACAAAAGCTAAAGTGCCAAGTCACGTATGGACGTGTCAATGTCATGTTAAACCCTCCTATGTGTCTCTCTTTTTTTCTCTCTCTCTTTCTTCCCCCCATTAGCCGACTCCTCAGACACCTTTGCCAAGATTCATTTTTATAGATTTATGCTATGCTACTTTCCAATATATATAGATTTGTGCATGTAGTTCTCTTCTATGTATGTACTTATTTTACTTTGGCATTTGAAAAGAGCTTCTTGCCTAGTATTTAGCGCCAGAGACAGAGCTTGCTTTCCTCACCTCTATTTATTAGGCTAAAAAGGTGAAAAAATAGTAACCAATTTAGGTCATATTTCATGTTGGTTAAAATATATGTCCTTCGAAGTGCATTAATCTTTCTTTGATCCCAGACACAGAAAACCCCTTTTGATTGTTAGGCTTAAAGTAGACACCTTTTTCCTCTGATAGAGAGACCAATTTACCCTTTTGAGCTGATGCTTAGACCCCCCCGCCCTCCCCTTATTTTTATTCATTACAGCGAAAAGGAAATGTTTCACCTTTCGTTACTTTCGAATGCATTTCCATGGCTGAAAGGGATCCCCAAATAGGTTTGTTTTTAGCTGATTGGAAAGAAGCCACCGCTTCACCTCATTGGTTCTTTTAAGCTACAGTGTCGAGATTCAGGTGCTTCTTTTCTTTCTTTTTTTGGGGGCTGAATTTGGGGTGTGGAAAATGAATGGGGTTCCAGAAGACCTAATTGTATACGAGATTGCTGTGGTGGTTCCCAAAAGGAACCTCAATGAAGAAAATAAGGGTTATGACTGTGTTGAGGTTCTTGTCAATGAGTTCAGAAATGTGGGTTTGATCGTTGAGAGAGTTCTTGGCCTTTCTGACGAGTTTATCAAGGTTTGATATTTTTCTTTTCTTTTTTGTTTCTTTTTCAAGATTTGAACACTCTACATTGTCTCATGGAGTCATTTTTTTGTCGCTTTGCATCTGTATTTCTTTAAAATTATCTTAATTAATAGTTTATTTTGCCATCTGCTGGTTATTCTCTTTGAAATTATCTACATGACCATAAAAATTGTACTATGTTTCCCCTTTTGTCTCCTACTAAATGTTTTAGCATCTGTGTTGGACATGCAAATATGTAACTATTTCCTTTGTGCAATCCTGGTTTTCTTGGGATATTTTTATTGTATCCTAGTTAATGACAATGGGTTCCTCCAGTGAAAGGAAATTTCTTGGTCCAAAATTACTTGGGTGTTCCTTGTTAGGATTGCTTTCATTTGAGGACTCCCTTTCAATCCTCCTTTCTTTCCTGAAAAATATAAGAACTTTAGTAGCTAATTTGCTTTGTAGAGCTGAATTCAACATGTTTTTGCAGTACGGGTTGTTATTTGGAAATTTGAATTTATTGCCTTATCTGTTTTATTGCTCAATTTAGATTACTGTCCAAAGTTATTCATGACTTTGGTTTTTCCCCTTTATTTTTGTTGGATTGTTTCCAAGTGGTTGGGAATGGGATATAAAGTAATCTTGTGTAGAGTTGCTTACTACCTATCCTTCTTTCAGCTAGCAGCACCATTAGAGACTCTGGGAAGGGTAGCAGCCAAGATGCAGATGAAGAAGACCACTCATATTGGTATTAATTCCTTGGCTTAGATATTGATGGTCGTCCAGTTTCTTTTTCTTAATTTCAGTTATCTACTTTCTTTGCTGAAAATAGCTAATGAAGCACTGCACTTCAGGAATTGATTTACAATTTGAATGGGAGGAGATCAAAGCTTTTGTACGGCAACCTGATGGCTCATTGTTCAGTTGGTGTGAGCGTTTCCAATGCTACCGTCACTTGATATACGAAATTGTGAGTTAATTTAATGTTCCCCCATCTTACGTACTCTCTCATTTCTAGCTCACATTACTTCTTTACAACAGCAAGTCTACATTTAAAGGTCTTCAATGGGAGTCACTAGAATTAACTTTGAATGGCTTCTTTATCTTCTGAGTTCTGACACCTCTTTTTTTGTGTTTACCCTAGTGAATTTCATGTTGTTTTACTCAACTATCAGCTCGTGTTTAAAATGAGCAATGGTTGGTTGTTTTCCCTACATTAGTTGTTTTCAGCTGTCAGTGTATGTGATATGATCAATCAGGGTATCTACTGTTTCAATATTTTCTGATGTAGTTGAAGTTATGTGCATATGCAAGGATGCGTTGCCCTGTTTGGCTTGAAAAGAAGTCTTTGGATCCTCTTGGAATAACAGTAATCAAATCGAAACTTTACAGGTCAATAAGAAGAATTCAGACGTAACTTTAAAATTTGATGGCAAAGAGATCCAATGGGAAGCTGGGGAATCATTACTGCAGAGGTTGGAATTGGAAGGAATAGTTAAACAAGTTTTCCCTTTACACGGTATTCTAAGTTAACATTTTTTAGCAAAATTACCTATAGTTCTCATGTTCTCTCAGCCCTGAAGTATGATAAATGTTGTCTATAGATGAAATAAAGAGGAAGAAACTACTGAGGAGTTGGGCATTAAATTGGTGGGACTTTACAGCTCAACCAATTGATGAAATTTATGCATATTTCGGGACAAAGGTGATTACAAATTCACAACTAGCTAAGTTTTGCATATCACTTTTGTAGTATATTGCTTAATCAAGGAATCTTCGCATGGTAGATTGCAGTTTATTTTGCTTTTCTTGGAATGTATACACGTTGGATGATTTTTCCGGCTACATTTGGGCTTATCTTGCAGTTGATTGATTTTGGGTAAGCCTCACCATTTCTCTTTCTTCTTGGAAGTTATAATTGTCTTCTCAGTTGTTGAATTGCTTAATCCTTGGTTTTAATTTAATTGCTTGTGTGTAATGATTTATCCAGATCATTAAAATTACTAGTATTCCCTGCTTTCTTCATAAGCATAGTATTGTGGGCTGTGTTGTTTTTCCAATTCTGGAAACGTAAAAACTCTGCGCTTTCAGCCAGGTAAACCGATTTCATATAACTAGAAGGTCACCTTTCCAAATATTAGGCATGTTTCTTCGGCCTTTCTTATGTAGTTCTTCTCTCTCTCTTTCTGTCCGGGTGAGGCAGGTGGCATCTTAATTTTTCTGTCAGCACAAGCGAAGGATACAAATTATCTGGGAGGGAGTGGAACTCACTGCAGCCTCCCCTGGAACTTGTAAAAAATTCGGGAATTGATAAAATGAAAGAGAAAGAAGCATTGCAAAGATATGAATGGTTTGGTTATCTCAAAAGATTCAGAAATGATGTCATCATTATTTTGAGTATCATTTGCCTCCAATTGCCATTTGAGTTGGCTTATGCTCATCTCTACGAGGTCCTCAAGTCTGATATGGTGAAGTAAGATCCTACACCTCTCTCCTCCTTTTTTTTTTTTTAACTTGAATCAAATATGTTATGCTTGATTAATAGTGTTAATTTATTTCCCTTGGCAGCTACTTCATTCCCTGTTAGGGAACTTCCTTTTTCTCATATGCTGATTAAATCCACAATGTTTTACTTTATGTGTGTCATGCTTTTGGTTTCAGGTTCGGGTTAACTGTGGTTTATCTTCTTGTAATCCAGTATTTCACAAAGATCGGGGGAAAGATATCAATCCGACTCATTAAGCATGAAAACAATGAAAATACTGAATATCAGGCTGACAGCTTGGTCTACAAAGTATGATTAGGAAGTGATATCATTCAGTTTTCTTTTTTTCTTGTTAAGAATTTTATTTGACAGATAACAGTTATGTTTCAGGTGTTTGGTCTTTATTTTATGCAATCATACATTGGTGTTTTTTATCATGCCCTTTTACATCGCAACTTTATGACCCTTCGCCAAGTGTTGATCCAGCGTCTGATACTTTATGAGGTGAAGACAATCATTGGCTATCATTACTTTGTACTAATACCTTGCAACTTTCTGGACTCAAATGTTTTTGAACTACACCATGTTATTAGGTCTTAGAAAATCTGGTGGAAAATTCTTTGCCGTATCTGAAGTACAGCTATAAAAAGTATAGAGCTGTTAGGTAAGACTTTGTGATTCTGTGTTTACAATATATTTTAGCTTAGGGTACCGCTTAAGTTTATGTTTCATTCTAACGCATCTCTATTGTTAAGAAACAAGAAAAAACGTGAGAAAGGCTTGATTGGAAAGATCCAATTCGCTACCAGGGTGGAGAAAGAGTACTTGAAACCCACATATTCTGCAAGCATTTCTGAGGAACTGGAAGATGGGCTGTTTGATGGTAACGTGCCAAACATGGAGTACTGAACTAATAGTGCTGTCAGAAAAATAAGATTAACTATTTCTTTGTTTGTCTTTCACATTAGGATAACTTTTTCATGCGAAAATTAGTTTACTTTATGTACCTACCTCTAGTTCTTGCCTAGAATAAGATCTTTGCCATAGATTCGAATATAATCATAAATTTCAATGAACTTTTCATTCCAATTTGTTATTATTAGATGTATAAAGGTATTATGTTTTTCTTTGAAAAAGAAAAACAGCCCAAAGAACTTACAAAACGTAGATATTTCTTTTACTTAATGAGAATTTAAACTCTGCAGATTTTCTGGAGTTGGCACTGCAGTTTGGAATGATCATGATGTTTGCCTGTGCGTTTCCCCTTGCATTTGCTTTCTCTGCCTTGGTATATATAATGCTTTTAATGGTGCTTTCGCGTAATTAAAATTATGGTTTGGTGTTGATTTCAGGTTTAATAATGTAAACTAAAACTTGATATTTTGATGTATAGAACAACATTGCAGAAATGAGAACAGACGCCTTGAAGCTGCTTGCCATGTTGAGACGGCCTGTTCCACGAGCTGCCGCTACAATTGGAGCTTGGCTTAACATTTTTCAGGTATTTTTACTTTCAAAAATGCCAATCTTTCATTAGCCATCACAAGTAAACCAAATGTCTTGACTAAGAGAACTTTGCCTTTTGCTTCCAAATCTGCTTTTAGTGATCCTTGATTCTTATCCTGATTCCTGAAATACTACGTATAGCTGAAGTGCATAGCAATCATGGCTTGTATATGTGTGTGTGTGTGTGTGTGTGTGTGTGTGTGTGTGTGTGTGTGTGTGTATTAATGTAAACCAATCTCTGCATACTTATAGAAAAAGTTATGCAATAGGCTATTATATTCTTTTTGCTCTTCAACACTCACCATGGTATTTACGAATTTGAATTTCAGTTCCTAATATTGATGTCAATATGCACCAATTCTGCACTTCTAGTATGGTTATACGATCAGGAAGGAAAATGGAAACTTGAGCCTGGCCTTGCAGCCATTCTTGTAATGGAGCATGTTCTGCTATTGATTAAATTTGGGTTCTCCCGCTTTGTCCCCGAGGTATCTCCTCTTAGTCTTAGCATGTATTTGCTTGTTTTTACATAATCATCTATAATAAGCTAAATATAGTTGATCTGAAGAACATGCGAAGCACTAACCTCTTTTTCCATATCAGGAACCTGCTTGGGTGAGAGCAAAGCGAATGAAGAACGCGACACAAGCGCAAGACATGTGTTCTAAACAGCTATTGAGGACCATATCTGGGAGAGAAAAGGCATTTGGTGGATATATTAGAAGAAAGAAACCTGTTGGAACAAATAAAACTCAATAATGCAGATACCAGTGATTGTGGTATCCAAGAGTCCCATCAAGCTCGTTGCCTATTGAAGCAAAACAACATAAAAGGCCACGCTTCTATCAATTATCAAGCTAAGCCCTGTTACAAAGATGTATAGATTTTGGTTTTCCTCGTCTTTTTTTTCATTTTTTTGGTGTAAATTCAAGTAGTAGCAACAGTTTTTTCCTGGGATTCTCTCCAACTGTCTATTTATCTTCAAATCAGTTGAATCTCAAATCAAGTGTTCTTTGGCAAAATTCCTTTTGTTTAATCATTTCGAAAATAGTCTATCTAACCAATGAAATAAACATTAACATTACCATGCACTGCAATAACTTTCTGCTTAATTTATCCATCATTATTATCATCATATTCTCAATGAAATTTAACAAAAGAAATGCAATATTTCAGGCAAATAAGAATCAGAAGAAACTACGTACGTAAGAATCCAAACCAGGCATACGCTCTGATTAAAAAAAACTATATACAAGGCAAACAGGTCCTGAGCCTTGCTCTTGTTCTCTGAAATTTTTGACATAATTTGCCTATAAGTTTTGCCTTGTTGAACTTGATATTGCTCAAAGATTTGAACCCATTTTTGCATTGGATGTGACCTGCCAATTCTCACCATCTCGGATATACAATTCTTCAACCTCAAACTAGCCATGGCTATGGCATGTGATGAGAGCTCCGAGAGCTCCCATGTCGCCGGTAACTTCTCCCGGAGCTCCCGAAACTACCACTAACTTGACGAGCATATGCCACCACAGCCTTAGCCCATCTCTTGATCTCAGCCTTGAGTTTGTTCGAATCAAGGTCGTTTAATGATGATACTGGTTCGACCGAAACCTCCTTGACGGAGAAACAATGGTTAAAGCATCTGCGCTTTGTGTTAGTATCCATAACGTTGCTCTTGACGGCTTCGTTTCCATTGGTAAGAGCAAGAGTTTTCTTGACAGACATGGTTTGTCGTATGGGGGAACCAAAGAAGGTTGGACTTGAAATGACTGCTTTTGCAGCCATTGCTGAAGCATTTTATAAGGTAGGGGGTATTGAACTTTGAAAAGTAAGGAGGGTATTTGAGAACGTGCGGCAAAAGATTTCCTTTTGACTTGGAAATTTTCAACATTCTTGCAGTTGTAGATAGATTCTCATAAGACTTTGGTTTATGTATAATAAAAGCGTGTTGAGTACCCTTAACATGGATGTACACTTCAAAATTATCCAAATCAGTAGAAAAAAATTAAGTCTTCAAGGTCTTTTTATGATTATTAATGAAACACTAGCATCAATGATGAAAATGGACCAAATAGTTACTGTCTGACAAAGAAATTGACTTGACCGATGATAAAATCTAAAATAAAATAGTTTTATTATTATTTTTGTAATTAATGGAATTCAAATTTTTTTATTTATTTAAGGATTCAACCCATAATTAATTTATTGAATCATTTGAATTAAAATCGAAAATTTTGTAGATTTAACTTAAATAATATCTTGATGTGAAAAAAGGTTTTAGAATATAAAATATGAGGTTAGTTCCATGAAAGTGTAATTTTGATTAGAAGTGGTGGGTATTGAGCTTAATCAAGGTTGTTGATATACTTGATCACCAAGTCGCGGGTTAGTGTATAAGACCCTGAAAACCAACAAATAAACAAATTATATACTAATATCCACAAGTCAATTATCCAACAAATGGATGTTTAATTTGCCCAAAATGGTAGTAATCTTAAATTTTTCTGCTGATTTCGGATTTCCAAGTGTAGGAATATTCTTTGGTAGGGATTATTATTATTAAGATGAGTTACGACACCGCATGAATTGACTCTCCAAATTAGTTACTGATGCAAGTTAAAATCATAGAAACCCAGTTTTCTTATTATTAATTAGCCAAAGCACGGCTCTCCAAATTAAACATTAAATTTATGGGTAGGTAAAGATATGCATACACATGCCGTAGATTGACATTATAAACATCGCCATCCAACTTTGGACATTTAACCAAACTTCGCTTGCGTCAATTAACGACAGTTTACAAATGGAAAATGGATTTGATTATTTGGATACGAAATACAAAAATAAGTAAAACTTATAATCTTGGCTGAGATATAATAAGGTTTATATAACACTCCTTAAACCTTTAAAGTATAGATATTACACGGTTTAAACCCAGAAATAACATGTTTCTTTAGCACACAACTAAAAATTATTTGGTATATGCCAATGGGACAGGCGCAAATTGTATGCTATGTTTTCAATGCCAGAGGAAAATGCTAAAAATTACCATGTTATAATTCAGAAATCAAACTGGCAAAAGGACCATGAATCTCTGCTTCAAAAATCTAGACACCGAATCCACCACCCCAGCTACAACCATGGTTGACAATAACACAATTTCAAATTTCCGTAAAACAATAATAAAAAAAAGGGGGTCTGTCTAGAACAACGGAAACCGCAGCACAATACAACTTAAACTGTCTAGCTTACTTCCTGCCATGGATCTTCAAGGCTTGTCTGTTCCTCTTCTTGACACCAGACTTGGCAACTTTCAGACTCCTATGCACAGCACTCAGCCTTGCAAGGGCTGCTTTGGTTAAGTCTGGCCTGTAGTAGTTGTCTGTCACCTGTGATTATTTGAAACACAGAGCATTAGAGGGGAGGGATTTCGTAACCTAATTACAACAGAGACTAGATATATTGTTTAAAACAATATCATTGGAAATTAAAATAGGATCTCAAAATATCATTCGAAACTAGAACAAAAGGATTTAATGAAAAGAACTTTTTAATATCATTGTAAATCTATATGAATCTAATAGCTTCCAAGAGAAACAGCGGGGAAAAGGGGGAATGATGGTAAAACAGGAAGGGACTTGAATCAAAGAACAAGCATGACATAAGCTAGGTACATGCACTTGGAAGGGATCAAATTGAGCACGTATACATACATTTATGTCCAAAACTAGCAATATAAGCATAGAATATGCACTGCTTAAACTTTGGAAGCTCAGAAGCCAAGCGTAACAAGTAAATTTCATAGAAGAATCCAACAAATAGATCCTTCTTACATGTTATTGCTTCATCACTGCAAGATAAAAACTCACCTTTAAACAAAGCAATCCAACAACTTTTACTACTCAGCTAAGAACTAATATTAAACAAGCAAAAGAAGAAAAGCTTTCAACATCATTTTTAAGAAAAGAGAAAAGCAACTTTTCCACTTCAAAATGAGTCAATTACCAAAAGCAAGCTAGAAAAATAATAGACAGTCATCACAAGGCTCTTCCTATGTACCTGGTTTTTGACAGCCTTGGCCATCCTGGGAAACTCCTTTTTCATGGCAGATTTGTGAAGCAAGGTCGACGGCTTGTTCTGCTTCTTAGTCTTGGTGGTAGCTAGTAGCACAGACTGGTCTTTTCCCCCACTCTGAATGGTGACTGTTTTCTTGTTTGCCAACCCTAAATTACACATATCAAGCAAATGACAAGTCAGATTAAAACCCAATGGACGTATTTGAATGTTTAGAATCTGTGCAAAGTCAAGGAACTAAACAATATATATAAGATACACACGACATCATCACTTGTACAGGTGATAAATTCATGTTTACCACTTGTAACCATTATTAACATATTTACAAATTCTTTGAGTTACATGTCAATTACAATTTCCCACCTCACCCAAATCATATTTTGCTCGGGTTAAGGTAAAGTGTAAAATATCAGTATCTCTAAAAAGCAAAATCAATGTAAGGAATAAAAAAAAGGAAGAGCAAAGAATATATTACATTAAAAAATACCCAAAATTTATCTTCCCATTCCCTCGATAATTAGCAAGCATTTACACACTAACCATTTGCTTATGCTGACAATATTATCGTCATCTCCCTTTTACTCGGTGAAAGGAATAAGAAAGAGAAAGAAAATAGCTACTATATCATTTTTTTTCAATAAACCTGAGATCAATCTTCGAATCAACAACAAAAGAAAGGAAGGAAAATTTCGGATCAAAAGAATACCAGAGTATTTGTAGGAGTTGAGATTGTAGAGATTGTTGGGCTCTTTGCTGAACTGAAGGGCAGCAGTTCCTCTTCCGAACTGCTTCACCAAAAAACAATTGTTCTTCTTCACTACCTCCCAAATCAACTGTCCTGGAACTGTCGCCATTTTCTCTGTAACAGATCCACAAAAAACCCAACTGCCTTAGTAAGATTTAAACACTCTAAAACAAATAAAAAAAATCAAGAATAAACTAATAACACTGAGACAAGAATAGGAAAAGGACCTGTTGAATTTTAGGGTTTATAATAGGAAGAGGGAAGCCGCAGCGAAAACGTAAGAAATCTGTCAAATTTAAGGGATTCGTTTTAGGGTTTTTAGGGTTCCTTTCTAAGGTTGTAAGGTTGAGTTTTGGGCCTCTGTTCCTGGTGGAGAAGCCCAACTACTTTTGGGAAACTTGGATTAAAAATATAAATTTTGGAAAGTAGATTAAAAATAATTTTAAAATGTATTTAAAAAACTAACAAGGATTTGTGACCTTGGTATCCCCAAGTTCAAGTTTAGGATGTGTGCCCTTCAAAAAAAAGCTAAGGGTGTGTGAGCTTTTCTTTTGGGTTAACTTGGCAATAAGACTAATTATAATAAATGTATTTTTTTATCCATATTAGTATTTAAATTTAATAATTAGATTAATTTTGATCTCTAAGCTTAAAAAATATAAAAAATTTAATGATGTAGTACTATGTGATTATACTATATCATCACTTAAAAAAGTGAACCTAATGGCATAATAAAATCTCGATGTCACATCATCAACTTTTTTACAATTTTCTAATTTTAAGGATAAAAATGGATATAGTTATTAAATTCAGGTACTAATTTGAAAAAAAAATACAAATACTAAAATGAATCTAGTTGCTAAATTAAAGGGCCAAAAAATACATTACTCCCTTTTTTTTAATAGTATTAACAATTGAATCTAAATTTTAAATACACTCCAAGTCCTTGTATTCTTCGTATATTTAAAATTTAATCCAATACTTTTCTTTCAAGGAAATTACTGTTAAAATTTTTCTATTAAATTAATATTTTTAAATTATTTTTTATATGACTACCAAATGATTTTTTTTAAAAAATATCTTACTAACAAATTTAATAAAAAAATATAATAATATTAACAATTAAATCTAAATTTTAAAAACCTAAAAAAAAATAACTAAATTCAAAATTCAAAATTTATATTGAGTGAATTGTCAAATATAAATTTTTATAGATAGATTACATAATTCTATGTCAATTTCAACTGAAAAAGAAAGGAATTATTTTCAAATGATTTCTTTTCTATAAAAATATTTAAAGGATACATAATGAATAAGCTACAAATTTTGTGTTTCCTTTTCTTTTCTATGTATTCTTCTGTTTATATTAATCAAATATGAAAAATAATTATCAACCCAAAAAAAAATATAACTTTTGAAAATCATATATATATATATATATATATATATTATACAACTGATTTTTCAAATTTATTAAATAAAACAAAAAAAATAGAGGAAAGAAGGAAACTTGGAATAAGCAAGAAAAAAATCTGAATTTCCAAAAACAAAACAAAATTGAAAAAAAAGATGCTATGGGAATTGGAATAAATCACCAAATCGAAGTCCCAAGGCCAAAAAAAAAAAAAAAAAAAAAAAAATTGTACAACTGCCAAAACTTGGGTTATTCAGCCCCTAAATCAACCTGATTCCATGATGCTTTCTTTTGTTTTTAAATCCCAATACCAAGTCATGGATATTACCTAATGCCTCCTTTACACTTCCAACTAATGTTACATTTTCATATATACAAAGCCAGGGAAGACTCCTTGTTCTTCATCCTTCATTGGCTTTACCTGTTTCCTTCTACAACAAACCCAATCTCATTTGTTCTACCTGTTGAGTACAATGCATGCTGACCATGCTAAATGGTAAGGCTTTTAAAATGAACCGCCTGCCTGGTTCTATACTCCAATATTCAGTATGGCTTAGATCACTTACTCATGAATTGCTTGATGTTAATGATCGGTGCGTTGGCCTTGCTGAGCCGTTCAATGCTTCGTTTATCCTGCTGAAGACTAACTTTAGAGGGATGCAAGCTATTACAGGACCTTTGGGCTTCTCCGCTACGGGTTTCCTGAAACCCACACCTAGCTTCTGACCCGTCAATGAAGACAATTTCCGAATCTTCTTAGACAACAGTCCCGATTTCTTTACTTTTGCTGATTTACGTGGTGGGAATTGCGATTGCAATTTTATATGCTTTCTAGGGACTCGTCCACCTGAATTTTGCTTCAAGGAATGGTCAACTTCGGTGCACTCCACAGCAGCTTCTTGACTCGGGTCATAGTAATCATCATTCAAAACCTCAACTGTTAGAGGGTGACCTATTATGGCTTTACCATTCAGTTTACTCATGAGGGAAACTAATGGAACATGTTGTGGCCGATAGTTAGCTTTCACGTCAACCTTAATATCATATAATGATGAATCAGCAGAATAAGTTTTTCCAGGGAAATTTGTCGTCTGATATCTGGGGTTTACGGTATAGCGTGACTGACGGTATGGAAGCGACCTTTGAGGATTCCCGGAACTATCAGGGAGTACTTTCACCTCCACTATTGGCCCTCTCCCATGAGGCTGCCGGGACATGGACTTCCAGTCCCCAAACCCATTAAGCTGATCTTCAACAACTGACTTAGACTTGGATTGAGAGGTGCAAGTGTATGGATCACCTGACCTATCAACAGCATTGAAATCAACTTTCTGATTGGAGCCCAGAGAAAATCCATCCAAGTGCTCTGTACTTGCCAAAAAAGTATATGGTTCATCAACCATGTCAGCATGTTTTCCAGGGTTGTGTCTTTGTTTTTCACTTATTTGTCTCGATTTCCTCTTTCCTTTTAACTGCCACTCTGCAGTACCTTTCTCTATCCTCTGGCTAATATAAGTTGCCTGCACATCTACTGATCTGGTATAACCAGACTCATTATGTCCCTTCATTTCAGCTTCCCTTCCCAAATTACCAACTTCAGGTGTCTCAGATGAACAAGATACAAATATCGGAGAAAAATCTGTCAGAATCAAGTGAACTATCAGTCTCCATAGAGGAAAATGTAAAATGTATGGTGGCAAAATAGAAGAGAGAGTAGAAGGTTAAGGAATCAGGTTCAGGAAGAAAATGAATACGCATCAAGTAATCACAAATTGGGGGGTTTTACAATAAAAACCTATAAATGAAACAATCCCATAATGAATACTTTCTTAAGCCACATGTATCATCAGACCATGCACTTAAATCGACATCTTCACATTTGAAAAATGAAGAACGAGCAGATGAAAACATTGCAAGAAGAAAGCAGATCCAGAACTAAACTATTTCAAACTGAAATGGTTGAGCCAGAAACAAATTATGGTAGCAAAGGTGCACGGCAAAAGAAAGAAAAGAATCCCTTAAAGGGAATTTAAACTCAAGCCCCCAGGCAAATGTTGATTCAACAGGGACTTCTAGCAGGACCATTGAAGTTATCAGTCCAAATTATGCCCTTTATTACCATTCAGTTTTCAGTTCAGCTCCTTATTGTGTGATAGCACAAACATCAATGTGTTTAGCTTCCAATCCAGTCACATGCTGACTCAATTTCTGCAGTTAGAGATATCTCATGTCCTTATATCCCCAACCAATAAGAAGAGTAATTTAGCAAATATCCAACCTTATCATTAAGTACAGTTCAAAATCTTATCCATGCCATACAATACTCAGCATAATTAGTCATCCAACAGATCATCACAGATTGGTCCAACTCATTAGTTAACCTGGAAGAAGTTGTACACTAGAAAAACATATGCATTCTGTCATAAAAAAGCACATTTAGATCAGGCAATATAACACTTCTAACACTATAGTGCACCTTGTACCCTTGAGAACACTAATCCAGACATAGTTCGCTTCCAGTTTGGCTACTTGTACAAAATTTTGATAGCTGAACAAAAAATTTGAATAACTAAAGCAGTTGACAAACAGTTGGTCCAAATGTTCAGATCAGAAACATGCTCGGGTTTGTGTATGTGAGTGTGTATCCATACATGCACGTTAAAGGGTTTCTAAGCCAAACACAAGACAGAAGTTATGCAGTTTACAAAATATATGCATATTACATACACACAGACACACATGCACACATACATATGCATAGATATCTAACACCAGAACATAAAAGTCTTATTAAAGACCAAAGATAACCAAAGTAACAGAGAACTCACCACAACAAAAGCTAAATGCAGGCAGGAATATTCCAAATAAAGCACACAAAACTAATATATGCAGACACATGACAAACATGGTAAACAATAACAATTAATGAAATAACAAATAATCTAAATTATCCATCACCTGCAGCACCACCCCCCCCCCAAAAAAAAAGTAAAAGCATAACCAATACAACTGCAATTTATAAAAGCAGCAGAATATGTTTATGCACAAAAAGGATACAGTAATAATAAGAAACGCTATAGTTTACAAATGTTTAAACCATAATACCTGCAGATGGTTTATCTTCACCAAAAAACGGCACATCAAATAGCCTGTCTGAAGATTCATTCTCAGCCAACTCTTGTACGCTGAATATTTCTTTGTCTTTTGTCTTATTATTAGTTTGAGAAGCATCAGCATCAGCAGCATGTTCTGAAACATTTAAGGAGACACCATTCTCACATGAAATTCCAGTACTGTCTGAGTTGTTATTGTTGTTGCTGCTGCTGTTGTTAATTACTGCAGAAATACTTTTGCGTGATTCATTAGAATCCATTCCTGAAACCTTGCTGTCAGAAAGTCCCCTAAGGGGTGAACTACTTGAACTTGGAAGTTCATCACAAGAAACTGGAACTGACACCATAGCAGTACTCTCCAAAACCTTGGTCAATGGTCTCCGGCGATTTTTCCTTTTTAGGAATTCATGAACATTTGCCACTTGAGATCTCTTTCTTTTTAGTGATGATGAATGGTTTCTGCTACCATTTATGGGACCTCCATTAGACAGGCAGTTGTTAGGTTTTGGTCCACAGAATGAAGCATTCTCTTGTTGAACTGACTCGAGCACCCCTGTGGCCTGAGCTTTTCTTTTTGATCCTACACCCATGCCTAGATCCTCAAGTCCTTTCATTCGTTTGATTCCTTCTGCTCCATCATCCTCTGAATCATTTGGGGTTTTTCTTCTCTTTACCAGCATAGAGCGCCCCTTACTACCATTAATAAGATTTGTCTCTTCAAAGGATATGCCAGACTGTGATAATTCTGGAGCTGAATTAGAGCCATCCTCAGATCCACTCATTTCATCATCATTTTCTTTCCCAGAACGTGACATGTTAGGTGACTCTTTGGCTGAACAACCTTGATCACCACCAGATCTATCTTTTCTAGAGAAATAATCAGGATGATCCTTGCCTAAACGGGCGCTCTCAATCTCAAGAGCATGGAGAATTGCATCTTCTCTTCGAGCATATTTCACTGCTTTCTTGCTAGAATTTGCTGCTGAAGCTTTTGCTTTCTCGATACATTCATTATATTCTCCACAGCGGAAGGCCTTCACCCGCTTTGACTTTTCAAGATTATACCAGTCCCTAAAGCCAAAAAGACAATGAAATTTAGCCAACAAAGTTAAGCAATAAGAAGCCAAGCCAAGCATGGTAATTTCCTTCTATTCAAGGTTGATGAGTGATTGTTGACTGAAAGTCTTCCTCTCATTCATTATTTCAATCTTCAGAGACCAACAATTCTAGACATCTTTTTTATCAGGATGAAAAGGGGTTCAAACTTAAATCATTCTAGAAACTAAAAGAAGAAAATGCAGCACCAAAAAGTGCTTTACTCATAAAACATTCAGCATTGAACAAGGTTTAAGATAGACAAGATGGGGGATATTAAGGTAAAACCTTGAATCTAAATCACAAAAATCTAGAAACGAAAATAGCATTCATCTCTACAAATCTAGGATAATTTCAGTATTTTTCTCTAGAATTTATACATAACCTCAAGGTTACAAGCTTTAGTGATAATAGCAACAAGAGATGGATAAAACCTCTACTATTGTGTGACGGAACAAACACTCACCTACTGAACTGATTTTGATATTTATCTTTCAAACCTAATTAACCAATGCCTATAAGCTATAATAACAGTTTAAAGACATGGCAAAAAGTAAAACATTAAAAGCACATTCTCCTACAAGTCTAACAAAATATCAACGGTGATTAAAAATCAAAAGAACTTAATTGACCAAAATTTCTAGTTTTGACTATCTGAACACACTATTGTATTCAAATGACCGAACCAGTTGAGTTAAAAAGTTGACTGACAGCACAAACAACGTGAACAAGGCACCAAAGCAAACAAGCAGGCATTTTAATGTAATGTGAATGCTGAACTTTCCACCATTCATGGCCATAATAATCACTGATATGAACAAGAAAGTGCATTATATAGTCTGCAATATTCTTTCAAAATGGGACCAATATATACATACATATATATGTATAAATATACTTATCATCTGCAAGAGTTTCCCCTTGTTGATTAGCAACATAAAAAAATGGTTCCAGAACTATAAAACTACTAAGCAAATAAGCTTGAAACAGAACTACTACTACAATGACTCACCAACAAGAATGCAAGCAATTACACCTACCCAAACAAGTACAAAAGTGATTAAAAGATTAAAAAATTGGACTCACACGCTTGCATCTTCACGACCAAGAAGCTTAACAGGAGTACCGGATCTTGGAGAAACTAAATAACCCTCAGAGAGTTCGTCAAGGCCCATAATCCGACCCGGCCACCACGAACCGTTTCTGCGTCGAACCCAAACCAAGCCACCGACCGACGCATCAATGCCCTTTATGTTGGGCTCATCGGGGCTCCCCATCAGAACCCCCCTCCAACAAAAATCCTCCTGAAAGTGTTCTAAAAAAAATCTGATCTTTAAAAGTCAATCCTAAAACTCCGTTTTGAGGCAGACCCAATACTCTAAAATTACCAAAAAAAAGTTTAAGGCTTTATGCTTCAACAAATGCATACACCCTTTTAGACCTGGAAAAAAACCATAAAAAAAGAAGCTTAATCCTACATGCAACTAGAACCATCAAAGAAACCACTAAAAACCCATAAACCCAGAAAAAGAGAAAGGCGTAAAAGATAGATAAAAACCTAGAATAGAACAAGTTTATGCAGGAAAAGGATCTATAGATGCTGAAGACAAAAAAACCCAGTTTAAACAAAACTGAAAAAAAGATCTGAGGAACTTTGTTGTTTTCTTTCTTATTCAAAATTAATCTGTATGTTTCCCTTTCCGCTATTTAATTAAATATCCATCATTTTCTGGGTTCTTCTTTCTATACTTGAAAATACTGGTAAGTGCTGTAACTTCACTTTTTAACCATCAAAGATTTCAGTGGGTTTTCTTCTCTCTTTTTTCTGCAGTATTCAAACAGGGGAGTAGAAGGATGGGAGAAAGAAATATAGGAGAAGAAAGTTAATTTTTTTTTTAATGAAGAAAACGAAGAATGCAAAGGGCTTCTGTTTGGACTATGAATCATCAAAATTAAAATTAAAACTAAAACGTACCTTTTCTTGCCCTTTGGCTTTTTTGGTTGAAATGTGGGAGAAGGGAGAAAAGAAAAAAAAAATGTTAATACTAAAAATCGGCAAGTGAATTGTTTTAGAGGTGTACTTTTATTGTGCACGTTGGCAACATATGAATGTTTTTGAGACCGTTGATTAACATTTGTTGGTGAAATCAAACGGTGTTTATTGCATTTATATTTGAGGAAAATTGAGAAGCATTCAATTAATTACTGTTTTCTGTGCCTAGGAGCTTTTGGGTAAAGAGATTGTTAGGTCATACTATCGATTGTACACAGAGAGTTAAAAGCAATCTTTTAATTTCGCATAATGTTTGTCCTTGAACCATATAAATAAAAAAAGTCATTTTATTTTTTTTTCCCTTCTAAACTTTAAGATTTTGTCATGTTAGGCTCGTTTGTTTAATTGAAAATGACTTTCGTGATTTTTTTTTACTTTTTTTAATATTTATTTCATAAAAAACAGCTTGGTCAATAGAAAATAACTTACAAGTCAACAGAAAATAACTTATAATTTTAAAAAGCGTAACTTATTTTTCAAAAAATAACTCATTTATGGGTGATTTTATTTTTATATAAAAATATTTAAAGCTAATAAAATATTAATCTAATATGTTATGTAGGGGATAAATTCGATTAAACAACAAACAAAATGAAGAAAATAAGAATTAAAAAAATTGAACATACAAATTTTACTTGAAAAAACTTCTCAAAAAAGGATAAAAAATCACAGGCAAAAGGAGATTTCACTATAATAAATTAGAGTACAAAAGATGGAGAGAATTAAACGAAAACACAAATCCCCACAAGAAAACCCATTTGAAACAAAGAACAAAATTCTCTCAATCTAAATATTTTTGTTGTGTTAAAACCTAGAGTAACTAAGGCCTATTTATAAGTTAAAATTCGTAATTAGAGTTTAAGTGGGAAACTAAAAACAAAGTTTAACTAGGAGAAGAAAAACCAAAACAAATTTTAGTCAAAATAAAAGGCATTCTCCCACAAATCTCCACCTTGACTCGTATTTGGACCAACTCCATTGCCGAGCCCTATTACGGGCTTAATTGATCCTTCATCGGATACTTGCCAAGTCCAAGCAATACTCGAACTTTGAAACTGAAAGGCTCTTTGTCAACATGTCGGTCGAATTGTGCTCTGTGCCAATTTTAAGAATCTAAATATCCCCTTGAATGATCACCTCTCGAACAAAATGATACCGAATGTCTATGTACATCATTCTCTCGTGATGCATTTGATCTTTGGTGAGATGAATGACACTTTGACTATCACAATATACGACAATTGCCCCTTTTTCACTTATCAATTCACTGAATAGGCCCCTTAACCAAATTGATTCTTTTACTGCTTCTGTAATTGTCATGTATTCTGCTTCAGTAGTTGACAAAGCCATTGTAGCTTGAAGTGTCGCTTTCCAACTAATGGCACAATTCCTAAAAGCAAATAGGTAACCTGTGAGAGACCTCCTTGTTTACTCTCTTTCATATCACCAATTATAAATTTGGAGGATTTTAGTTGAATCACAAAAACTAAGAAGGGCCCTAGTTTAGACATAAAAGCTAAGGGAAAAGATTATATCTTAGCCATGTGAAAAAAAAAAAAAAGGGATTGTAAAGGTTATACATTCTCCTTGAATGGTATCAATTCTAGTAGTGAATTGGAAAATCCTAAGTGGGGCAATTGGGGCCGAACTACTATAAATCAAAGTGTCCAAGATTTTCTTTCATTTCCACATCTTTTAGAAAAGTTAGCAAAGGATCTTAAAATACCAATTCACCCCCTCTTGATATTTTTGGGCCTAACATTTGGTATCAGAGCTAACTCTGCATCAAATGTTTCACCATTGGGAGGGTGATCCAAGGCAAAAATACCAAGTTAAAGATTGTAACACCCTTAAACCGTATCCGTCGCTGGAACAAGGTTACAGAGCATTACCGGGGTTTACAGATTAAACAAACAGAAATTTCAAACGTTTCATAACATATTAATATTCATAATAAAATCAATCAAAATCATATATACTGTCCCTTAAGTACCTCAAATGACAACTTAAAAATATGTCCACCAAATATCCAAACTTACCTAATTAATTTACCTAACCAAGTTACCAAAGTTCACTATAATTCAAATACATACATACATATATCACTTATACTAACATCACAATTATACATTAGTCCCTTACCAATATGTAGGTTGATTATATAAACAAAATATTATTCATAATATTTACATAAGTTAAACTTTAACTAAGACTGTACAAAAGCCTATACATGCCATATAAACCGTATTTAACGTTTCAAAAACTATCGAGATAAGCTGGATAGTGTGACTTGAATGCTGATCCAATCGTCCAACTTTCCGAAAATCTACAATGACATTAAACAACCCAAATAAGCTTATTGAAGCTTAGTAAGTTCAACGAGTTAAACAAAAATCTTACCGTACTAACTACAATAAATTAAATAATAAAAATAATACATGACAATTCACTGTCATTCACAAATCTCAACCGATAAATACATTCGTATCTAAAATCAGTACAAAAATAAATAACATGTCTTTCAAATTATTAAATAAATCACCTTACCGAGATTTTTCCATTCGAAGAACGACTTACGGATAAGAATGTACATTATCAACAGAAGCTCATAAGAGCTGGTCCATCTGAATATGCCAACAAAAGCTCGAAAGCTGAACAGAAGCTCGTAAGAGCTAATCCACCCAATTACGCCAAACAGAAAGTAAAACACGAAAGTTCGCAACAAATGTTGAACCTCGGTTTACTTGGGTGAAATGCTGATATCTCCTTTCAATACCATCGTACACTAAATTACGAATGTACTCAAATCTCGCGTTCAATTCAAACCGAGTATCCGATTCAATATTATAATTCAAACAATAATTCATATCTAACAATAGAATAAATGCATAATACCATTCATAAATTTATACAAAATGTTAAATTTTAACCGTACGAACTTATCTGGACTGAATTGTAGTAATTGCAGAAGTTCAGGGACTATTCTGCTATTTTTCTTTTTTTCACGAGTATCTACGAAATCTTGATATGAAGCAAAAATATGAAAAAATAGCTTAAGCTCTCTCTCCTATGGCTGTTCAGGCCGAAATTGAAGAAGAAATGTCTAGAAAACTTTCAATTTCCTATTTGTTTTATTTTGATTTCAAATAAATTACAATTTTTCCATTGAATAATTTTACTTTATTATTTTTCCTTAATATGCCGCCTCACCTTTTCAATTTAGGTTTATTTATTTCTTAAGTCCTTCCTTCTTTATTAATTAAGCCATTTAATCACTTAAATATTATAATTAGTAAGTTTTGCACCTTTTTCAATTTAGTCCTTTTTAATTAATTAACTATCGAAACGTTAAATTTTTTTAACGAAACTTTAATACCACTTTAATAACACTCCGTAAATATTTATAAATATTTACGGCTTGGTTTATAGAAACGAGGTCCCAATACCTCACTTTCTAAAACCACTTGACCTAAGGTCTTACCACTCGAACCTAATAAATCATTATAAAACATAAATTACCAATTCAAAAACCTTTTTAAAACCATATTTGACTCGTAAATATTAAATAATAAAATTTATGAGCTTACTCGCCTGATTTGGTGGCCTCGAACCACTGTTTCTGACACCACTAAAAAATTGAGCTGTTACAAAGATGTCATTTGAATCAAGGTCAACAACTTTGCAAGAAGGCCATTTCATCATGTGTCCTCCACTCCTAAACGAAGAAAACCACTCCAATTGGAAAGTGAGGATGAAATTCTTTGTCCAAGCATTTGACTATGGTGCTTGGAAGATTATCTCAAGAAGTCCATTAGAGGTACTCAATGAGAAAAAAAGATGGGATGCAAATGATAAGGCAAAGGCTCAATCCAACTCCAAGGCTATGCACACACCACTTTGTGATATGAGTAAAGAAGTCTTCAACAAAGTTTCCCCATGTGGAAGTGCCAAGGAAATATGGGATAAGACTAGAGGATATCTATGGAGATAAGAAGGAAGAAAAAGAGATTAAGAAGCCTTGTAAGAAAGAAAGCTCAACTAGTGGCAAGCAAACCAAAGATGAGCAATCAAGTAAAAGCCACCCATCAAATCCAAATGTGATGTGTTTCATGGCTCTTGAAGAGTAAGAGGTATCATCTAGTTCATATGATTTAAAGTCATATTCTTTTAATGAACTACAAGATGCTTTCAATGAGTTAGTATTGAAATTTGAGACCATGAATTCCAAATACAAGAAAATGATTTCAAAATTCAAAGTTAAAAATATTTTTTCTTTTAGAAAGAAAAATTGATTTGGAAAACCAAAATTGAAAATTGAAAATTGAAAATAAATTTTGAGGCTTGACAAAATAAAGTTGAATTGTTTGAAAAAGAAGTTGAAAATGAAATTTGAAAGCTTGAAAAATGGAAAAAGCTCATTAAAAAAATGGAAAAATGTAAACATTGCCATTTCAATGGTCATAGACTACATACTTGTCCAATAAAGAAAATGATTCAATATAAAATTAAATGAGTATGGGTTCCTAAGGGAACAAGAGACATTATGACTAATGTTCAAGGATCCAAAGCAATTTGGATACTAAAATTCAAGTAAGTGTTTCTTGTAGGTGTGTTGGAGAAATCACAAACAAAGCAAAAATATTTGGATGCTCTTTACACACAAAAAATGGAGGGGTAACCTCTAAACCTATACTTCATTGAAAATTATTGAATTGGTTGCCTATTGATGTTTTTTCCTTTTTCTAAGCATGATTTTGGATTGAATTGATGCTATTATTAATATCATGTTTAGAGATATTCTTAAGATGTTCAAGCATAATTTTTGGTTAATTGGTTGATTTTAATATGACCATGCTTGAAGAATTTCTTAGGATACATGCTAGTTAGAACATCGCATATTCATGTGCACATCATAGGAGGAGCATGTAAAGCTTAATAATTTTATTGTTGAAAAACTATTTTTGCAAAAAGAATTTTAAAATTTGTTTGAGCGAGTGGCTTTTGATAAAATGGTTTGAACATTTTGATAACTTAGTTTTGAGCTTTCTTAGACAAATAAAATTGATAAACTTGTAAAGCTTTATATCGTATTGTTTCTAAATCTAAGTTTATTGGACTCTTTGAGCTTAAATGGTCAAATTTCGATGATTCGTGCACATGAAAATTATTTAACGCATATTAAATGGGTTACAAAACTTCACTAAATGGTTTAAAGAGCTTTGAAATGATATTTTAACATAATTGTCCATTTTGCGTTTAATTTCAAGGAAATGTATATTTTCAAGATTTGATTTTGAAATTTCATTGTTAATTAGGTCATTTAATTATTTGAACAAGTTAGTTTCATTGTTTGGAAGTTGCTGGAAAAGTTCAAGTTGATTAAAAATGTGATTTTAAAGTTTTGACTATTTAAATGGTCATTTTCAAAGCAAAAATGAGTTCTAAAAATGTTAAAATTAAGGTTTATTTGATCCATGTATATAGTGTATGTAACACCCCTAACTCGTATCCGTCGCCGGACTAGGGTTAAAGGCGTTACCGGACAGATCGAAAACATTTACAGAAATGTCATACAATTGTATATCAACCTCAAACATAGTGTCCCCTTAGTAGGTCATCGAGACCTAAAACATGCTTATAAACCGGGTCGGGACTAAACCGGAACACATACAAAATTTCACGAAAATTTAAAACTTTTCTAAGTTTCGGGGTTACACGCCTTCCGTGCGAGCAGCAGTGCGGTCGATGTGCCTCCCACGGCCACTGGACACACCGTGTGTCCTCCCGTGGTCGAATCGACTTAACTCCACGGCCACCAAGCACGCCCATGTACCTTGGCCATGGTCGAATCTGACTTTACATCTACTGACCACCAAGCACGCCCGTACCTTGGCGTGGTCGAATCGACTTTACACCCACGGCCACCCAAAGACTGTGTGCTAAGGCCGTGTACTCTTAGGCCATATACGACTTTTTCACACGGCTACTAGACACGCCCGTGTGTCTTGGCCGTGTGCTCCTAGGCTAGCTACTGACTTAGCCCCACGGTCACTAGGCACGCCCGTGTGCCACAACCGTGTGACATTATAGGCCATTTGTAAGGCCAAAATGCCACCCAATGGGTCTTACCTACAAGCAAAATCATCAATACATCTCATGCCTATTTGGCAACCAAGAACAAACCAAAATAACCATCCAAATTACAAGACTAAAACTCATCTCATCACAAGTATAATTCATTCATTTGCTTAATCAAAACTTGACCATTTCATGTATCAATTAACTATGCCAAAAACATACTTCACATATCACATTCATTCAAGCAAATTCTCAACTCATAACTAGCCAAATCACATGGCTAAGTTCATATAACAAACTCATATCAAATACTAGCCTATACATGCCATATCTAGCTATATACATTTCCAAAGTGTACCAAAAATGAGTTTAGTAGTGTGATGACGATCCTTGACGGTCCCGAGCCTTTAGTAGCTTTAACGACCTATAAAATAGAGAAAACACACACACAGAGTAAGCTTTCCAAAAGCTTAGTAAGTCATAATACAAACAAACTTAGCATGAAAGGCATATATGCACATAGGTACATTGGCACAACTTAATAACTGAGCAAACTATCACATATATGATTTGATCCATGTACTTGGCCATATTTCTCACATTCATCAATTCAAAAGTCTTATATAAACATAGCTCATTCATGCTTACTCTCACATATCATATTGTTATTCCAATATACGTAATCATCGTAGTGAGATCACATAGGTACTTACCTTATATACACACTTAGTGTATAAATCAACGTATACAAAACGAATATACAAATCACTTAACCATTCTTATCACGCACTTGCCCGTTGAACCGAGAGTAGGAACCAAATAGGATACTCGAAAGCTCGAATAGTTGTACAATGCCAACGTCCTGCATTTATGGTCTTACGTGTACTCGGATAACGATGCCACTATCCCAGACAGGGTCTTATAGGAATCAATATGATGCCGATGTCCCAGACATGGTCTTACACGAAAAGATAATATCGATGCCAACGTCCCAGACGTGGTCTTACACGAAAAGCTCATATCGATGCCAACGTCCCAGACGTGGTCTTACACAAAAAGATAATATCGATGACAACGTCCCAGACGTGGTCTTACACGAATTTCAAATCAACGCCAACATCCTGGACATGGTCTTATATGATAAAACAGAACAGATACCTATGTATTCCTAGGTTCATACGGGACTTCTCGGACATTGTCTCTAAGTCGATCTTATCTCGGAAATCATTTGCATTACAACTCATAAGCATTTAATATCGACAATAGGCATATGAATATGCTCAACTCAATACAATTACATTTATTTGCAATATGACTTACCTCGGATTCGATTTATTGGAAATAGAAACGGCTACTCGGTTACTTTCGCTTTCCCGCGATCTAAGTCCATTTTCCTCGGTTCTTGATCTATACATATTCAGAATTAACTCTTTTATTCACTAATTCATTCAATTCAGTCCAAGGACACACATTTAGGGCTATTTGCAAATTAACCCTCACATTTGCACAATTTATCAATTTAGTCCATATTTCTCAAAACAACAAATTCACAAAATCATTGTACATCCAAGCTTAGCCGAATGCATACATATAACATACAAGCCCATATTTTCCATCAAATTTTCAATTTAGTCCTTCAAGTTACTATTTTCTCAATTTAACCCTAATTAGCTAAATTCATCAAAAATTCAAGAACAAAGTATGTTCATCTAGCTCAAATCTTTCATTTAACACCATAACTCATCACGAAGCTCAACATAACATCAATGGCAGTTCTCATGAACAACATCAATTCATCAAATTGAGACATGGGCTTGATAGTAAACTAAGCAACAATCTCAAAAATATAAAAATCATCAAAATCCAAATCAAAATCATACCTTAATTTTGCTTGTATATGGCCAAAACCTAGCTTGTGTTTTCTTTTCTTCTTCTTTTATATTTTCGGTCAAAAGATGAATGAATATGGCCATTTTTCATGTTTTATCATATTATAACATACATATTAATCTATTTACCTTATTAACCTTTCAATTAATAACTAAAACAAACATACATTAAGGGCATTTTTGTCCTTTGTCCATCCACTATCTAAATATTGGCACAATTGCCTCATAAGGCCTCCTTATTAAAAAGCCACATCAAATAGGTATATTTTCATAAAGCATGCAAATTTTGTCTTCAATGCAATTTAATCCTTTTATCAAATTAAGCATACAGACGGATAAATTATCTTACGGAACTTTAGCACATGCATAATCACTTATCAGAGACACAGAAAATACTATTAAAATATTATTCGGACTCAGATTCGTGGTCTCGAAACCACTGTTCCGACTAGGGTATAAACAGACTATTACAATTCTCTCCCTTAGGGATTTTCGTCCCCGAAAATCTTACTGTTAAACAAAGTCGGATATTGCTGTCTCATTGAATCTTCCGGCTCCCACGTTGCCTCTTCAATTCCGTGTCGATTCCATAATACTTTCACTAACGGAATTTTCTTATTTCTCAACTCTTTTACTTCACGAGCTAAGATACGGATCGGTTCCTCTTCGTATGACATATCAGATCGGATTTCAATTTCAGATGGGGCAATCACATGTGACGGATCGGATCGATATCTACGGAGCATTGAGACATGAAATACATTATGTATCTTTTCTAGCTCGGAAGGCAACAACAATCGATATGCAACAGGTCCAACTCGCTCAATGATTTCATATGGCCCGATGAATCTCAGATTCAACTTGCCTTTACGTCCGAAACGAAGTACTTTCTTCCATGGTGACACTTTCAGAAATACTTTGTCGCCGATCTTAAATTCTATATCTTTTTGTTTTAAGTCCGCATAAGACTTACTCGACGATCGAATCTTCGCTTTCAAACAATCTCGGATCAATTTCACTTTCTGTTCTGAATCTTTTACCAACTCGACCCCATGTAGCTTACTTTCACTGAGCTCAATCCAATACAGAGGTGTACGACATATACGTCCGTACAACATCTTAAACTCAAGTGTATGCAAATTCATTTTGATGCTCGACTGAAAACTATTATTGTATGCAAATTCAATCAATGGCAAATACTGTTCCCACGAACCATTAAACTCAAGTGTACAACATCTTAACATATCTTCAAGAATCTGAATAATCCGCTCGGATTGACCATCTATTTGCGGATGAAAAGCTGTATTGAAATGCAGTTTCGTACCCAAAGCTTCTTGCAATTTCTTCCAGAACCTCGATGTAAACCTCTGGTCCCTATCTGACACAATAGATAGTGGCACCCCGTGCAATCTAACAATCTCATAAATATAAAGCTCGGCTAATCTATCAAGTGAATAGTCAGATCTTACCGGAATAAAATGGGCAGATTTTGTCAATCGATCAACTACGACCCATATCGCATCTTTCTTTCTCGGAGTCTGAGGTAAACCAGAAACAAAATCCATTGTCACTCTATCCCATTTCCACTCAAGAATTAGAATCGGTTGTAGCAACCCAGACGGAACTTGATGTTCAGCTTTGACTTGCTGACAGATTAAACATTTTGAAACAAAGTCAGAAATATCACGCTTCATACCAGACCACCAATAGTGTCGCCTCAAATCATAGTACATTTTTGTACTCCCCGGATGAACAGATAGATGACTATTATGTGCTTCACTCAAAATCAACTGAATCAATTCTGGATTTCTCGAAACACAAATACGATCTCGGAATCTCAAGTAATCATTAACAACTCAAAATTCAGATTCAGAATTCGAATCACACTGAGCTCGTTTCGCTAATAACTCATTATCAGATTTCTGAGCATCACATATTTACTGTATAAACAATGGTTTCGCTTTTAATTTAGCTATCACAGAGCTATCATCAGACATATCTAACTTAGCATTCAAAGCACATAGTGCAAACAATGATTTTCTACTCAATGCATCAGCAACAATGTTTGCTTTACCCGGATGATAATCTATCACAAGTTCATAATCTTTTAACAGCTCTAGCCATATTCTTTGACGCAGGTTTAAATCTTTCTGAGTCATCAGATATTTCAGACTTTTATGATCTGAAAATACGTGACATTTCTCACCGAACAGATAATGATGCCAAATCTTTAGTGCGAACACAATCGCAACTAACTCAAGGTCATGTGTTAGGTAGTTCTTCTCATGTGACTTAAGTTGTCTTGAGGCATAAGCTATTACTTTGCCTTCCTGCATCAATACACATCCCAGACTATTCAACGAAGCATCACTGTATATCACGAATTCTTTACCCGATTCTGGCTGTACTAGAACCGGAGCTTCGGTCAACAGAGTATTGCTTTTCTGACATTTATCAGACCATTCAAATCTAACATCTTTCTGAAGTAATCTAGTCAATGGAGTAGCTATCATCGAAAAGCCTTTTACAAATCTGCGGTAATAACCAGCAAGTCCCAGAAAACTACGAATTTCAGATGCATTCTTTGGAGGTTTCCAATCCAATATAGCAGAAATCTTGCTCGGGTCAACACGTATACCGGATGCTGATACAATATGTCCCAAAAAACTAAACTCGTATAACCAGAATTCACATTTGCTGAATTTCACATATAATTGCTTTTCTCTCAGAGTTTGCAACACGATTCTCAGATGTTCAGCATGCTCAGCCTCATTACGCGAATAAATCAAAATGTCATCAATGAGTACAACAACAAATCGATCTAGGTACGGTCTGAAAATTCTGTTCATCAAATCCATAAAAACATCAGGAGCATTGGTTAGTCCAAATGGCATAACTAGAAACTCATAATGCCCGTACCTTGTTCTCGGCGATTTTGGTATATCTGAATCTTTCACTCTCAACTGATAGTAACCCGATCTCATATCTATCTTCGAAAACACAGTAGCTCATTTTAACTGATCAAACAAATCGTCAATCCTGGGCAATGGATATTTGTTCTTTATGGTTACTTTGTTCAACTGACGGTAGTCAATGCACATTCTCATCGTGCCATCTTTCTTTTTCACAAACAGAACAGAGCACCCCAAGGTGAGAAACTCGATCTAATGAACCTCTATCACCAACTCTTGCAACTGTGACTTTAATTCTTTCAACTCTGTTGGTGCCATTTTATACGGAGCTATCGAAATAGGTGTAGTACCAGGCAACAATTCAATACCAAATTCAACTTCACGTGTCGGAGGCAAACCCGGTAGTTCTTCAGGGAATACATCAGAAAACTCACAGACGACTGGTGATCACTGTGAATCAGAGCTTTAAAATTTATAAAAAGAACGATCGGACCTGGAAACTAACTCTGACAACGATTAAAGGCAAGTGTACCTATCGAACAGTAGTATAGCTTAGGCAAGACCGGATTATCGAACCCAAAGGAACTAAAAGTACTAATACTAACTTTCTTTTTATTATTTAACCTAAAATAAGTGAAGTTGCTTTTAATATAAAATTAACGAACTACAAAGCTAAGGACACAAAGACGAAAAAAGACTAAAATTAGGGAGATAACTTTTAGAAAAACTCAGTTGATTTAGATGATACCTTAAGGAAGAATCCACCTAGACTTCACTTGTTATCTATTACTGAACCATATGATTTATTTACTTAGTTTGATCCGTAAGACTCCCTAACGTATATTAAACCCTCTCTCGAGGCGAATAACGTCTAACCCTAGGTTAATTAGTGGAACTCTCGTTCTCTTATAATAACCTCCTAGAATAGTAGTAAATCGATCTATGGACTCCCATATTAGGTTTCACCCTAATCCGGTAAAATCTCGTCACCCGATCTCTAGGCGTGCGATCAACTCCGCTTAATTATGCTAGATCTACTCTTAGGCAGGGTCTATTCCTCCTCCACCTAAGCACATTAAATTTGGATAAAGCTCACATAATTAATAACAAACTAAGTATTTATCATATAGTTTAGAAAATAATAACAAGATTCATCATAGGTTTCATCCCTTTCAGGTATCTGAAGGATTTAGTTCATAACTAAATAAGAAAACATCTCAAGAGAAAAGATAAAACAAAACATAAGAAATCCCTAAAACTCCCTGAAGGAATTGAAGAAGAGATCCGCCGTCTTGAGTAGAATCCCAGATCTTGAGATGGATCAACTGGCTACCTTCGAGTGATTCCCACAACTCTGACCTTTTCGGCTTGGCTCCTTGGCCTAGCTAACCACCCTGACAAAAGCCCTGGCAGAAGGCTTCTGCCGAACTCCCCGATTAAGTTGCCCCCTAGGGTGTTTATATAGGCTTTGAGATGTGTTACTTGGCCTCCAAGTATCCTAATTTGAGTGCAATTCCTAATTGGGGGTTTAATTAGACTTTGGAGTGTGTTTCTTTGCCTCCAAGCATCCAAATCCGAGTAAAACTCCTCTTGGCCGCGGCAGGGGCACGACCATGGCACACGCCCATGTAAATCGTGGCCAGGCCGTGTGGACTTCGTTGATGAGGCACGGCCGTGTGAATCGAGGAAAGACCGTGTTCTAGATGATCAGTGATGCACGGCCGTGTGGGCTAAGGTCTAGGCCGTGTCGATTTCTTCTTTGGCCCATTTTGGTCCGTTTTGAGCCCGTTTTGTGTTCTTTTCATCCCCTGGTGCTTTCCTGAGTATATAACATGAAAAGAAAGGTTAAGAGCACCAAATTACATAAAATAAGGGATAATTCATCCAAAAGCATACTAAATGTGGGCCTAAAATGTGTTACTATTTCGGTTTATCAAATACCCCCACGCTTAAGCTTTTGCTTATCCTCAAGCAAAATTCTCGACTCATAATTAAAACGAACTTCCCTCAATTCATAATAGTCATTAATAATGCTTCATCATAATTCAGATATGATTCATACATGGATAATTCAACTCAAAGAGTCCTAAAGATTCAAACAGTCTAAGTCATACATTTGTAGCACAAAACATAAGTGTTTCCCTTCATCTAAACAATTACCTCTGATTTAAAACTGACAAGAATGACATCCTCACTAAAGATTCACTCAAATCACTCAAAGTGTTTAAGGTTCAAAATTAGGCACTCAAAAGTCAAACATGAAGAGTTAATCCCATAGGCTTGCATGAGAATCAAATCTCCACCACTAAAATATGAGATGAAACACAAATCAAAAGGTCTTTGAAAGGGTTGTAACGGGGCTTGGGTTAAAGGTGTGGAATAAGGCTGAATTAGAGGGTTAGAATCAAGACTGAATTGACAAATTACCTAACTAGAAAAAATGAACTGATAAATAAATAATTACATGAATTGAAACTTTGAAACTAATAATACGAGCTTCTTCTTCAATATTTGGAATTCAAACGTATAAGCTCACTTAATCACATAACTAATAAAAACTAATAATGAATATACTTCGTTTTTTTTTAGAACAAATCAAGTAATAATAAAGAACTTTAACAACTGAAATATAGAACATAGTTAGGCAACTGCTCAAAATTAAATCTCGACAAAAAGGGAGTCAAGGAATGGTGATAACAAATATACAAAGGGTTTTGGGTTAATATTAGTGGGTGAGTCAATAAAAAGGGTTGTTAGGATCAAAGGGGTTCACTAGGGGTTAATTATGAATGTGGGTTTTTAGTGGAGTAAGTGGGTTAAATCCTAGGTGCCTTTATCATCTCTGTATATCAAATCAAAGATGTGGTCACAACATGTATAATCGATGCAAGTTCTAGAATAACAAATCAATGTTGGCACACTCATAATCAATAAAGTGAGCAGAAAAAAGAATATATGCTCTATAAGGCTCAAAATCTCACAAAAATTATGGGTATTTTGATGTCAACCTCGTAAATTTCAAACTTCAAAGTAATATTTAAATTCAGGTAGACAACCTAGCAAATTTTTAATTTCTGAAAAATAGACTTATCATGCTTGATTCTCTAGTAATCTTAGAATTTAATCATCAATGCACAATTATCAATGACTTAATCTAAAACATATCAATAAAAATCATAAATCATGGAAATTTCATCCTAATCATAATATGAGAAACTTTTAAGACAAGGTATAATTTAGGGATTTTCAAATAATACTATAGTTAACCCCCCCACACTTAAGATGTACATTGCCCTCAACGTACAAAGATAGATAATAGAAAAATAATCATAAAATCATAAGATAGGGAGAGAAGTGAAACTTCCTGAATTTTGGATGAAGTCAATGAAAAGAAACCGGATAGGATTGGAGGTGAACGTGGGAAAGCGTCTCGAACCGTTAGAGTCCTCGAAGCAGTCGTCCTAATTTTATTGCATCCTAAGCTAAATCTAAATGGAATGAATAATAAGAAGAAAATAATAAAGAAAATAAAAGAAAATTAAAAGAAATAAAAATAAAAATAAAAATAAAAATAAAAATAAAAGTAAATAATGGAAAAAGAAAAATAACTGGAAAAGAAAAAGGAAGAAGGGGGTTAAATAAGAATTATAGATCTGGTGGTTGCCCCCGCGTGTGGCCACGGCCACGATCGTGTGTAAGGCCGTGTGGTCTGGAAATCTGTACTTTGGTTAGTTTATAGTTAGGTGCTAAAAAGGGAAAATAAAAGTAAAAGAAGAAAAAAAATGTAAAAATTAATGGGGTTAGTGCTCGGGTTACCTCCCGAGAAGAGCTCGTTTATAGTCTTAAGCTAGACTTTACCTCTCATTCGTGTGGTCAAGGTGGTTTGAGGAGGTGAAAATCCTTTCTCATGCGATCAATTCGGTTGTGGATATAAAGTTTAAGTCGAGTAATGTTTACCTCAAAAGTGTTGAATTTAGGATTGCTTACCTCGATCGTGTCTTGATATAGGAAGACATTAAGTACCTCAAAAGTGATTTCTTCGTTTGTCTTGAGGTCCTAAATGGTGATTCGAGGTCTTCCTTATTCAACAATACCTGATCCCCTATTTTGAAGTGATTTTTGTTCCTATCACTGTCTGGGGTTTCTTCGGTTTCACTTCGTGTATTCCTAGTTTCTCTTTAAAGTGTATTTTCCACTGTCTAGTTCATCGACCTGAAGCCTTAGTTCTTCATGAATTATTTCTTTATGGGTACGAGGTCTAAGATCTAGCTCATCTAGGTGATTTCGTGATGCTTCCTATAAAAAAGGTTGAACCAAATGATTATCAATAGAATTAACGTTCGTACCTTTATTACTCGATGTCCTAGCTGAGTCAAGAGCTTGAAGAGTGATTGTTTCATCGTCTACACGAAGTGTGAGTTCATCGACTTCTTCCTCTATGTGGTCTTTCTTTATTACATCGGGATATGGCACACGAGGTTGGTACTCTGTAATTGCCGATTTTGGTATATCATGGCACACTTCAACCTTACCTTCACTTACCACAGGTTCTTCCCTTGGGTTTGGTTCGTCTAACCCTTCATTATTGTAAATGGCTTGATTTTGCTCTCTCGGGTTAGTTTCAACATTGCTTGGCAAGTTTCCTTATGGTAGTTCTGAGATCAGCTTAGCAAGTTGTATAACTGACTTAGTGACTTCCCTAACTTGGCTCTCGATCCCTTTGATCGATGCTTGTTGAGTCTTAAGGGTGGTTTCAGTGTCTTGGAGACAGTTATCTGTGGCTGCCATGAATTCTGTCAGCATCTCCTCGAGGTTCGACTCCTCTTCCTGTTGGTAAGATGGTTGTTGAAAATTTGGAGGAAGTTCCGGTCCTTGGCTACTTTGATCATCCCACGAGAAATTTGGATGGTACCTCCAACCTGCATTATAAGTGTCATTATAAAAATTATTTTGAGATCTAGAATAGTTACCCGTATATTGAGCTTGCTCGTTTTCCATGCCATATCCGTAGAGTGGGTACTCAGGATTCGCCACGCCTCCTAAATTCGGATCATAATGTATTTCTAGGTGTACCTGCGAGAGACTATTCGAACCATCAATTTTTTTATTCATCATCTCTAACTGATTAGATAACCTGGTGACCACGTCGAGGTTGAAGACACTGACTGCTTTAGTAGGAATTGTCCTCATCGCTTGCCACTGATAATTATTCAGTGCCATCTTCTCTATAGAATAAAATTATCTGCCAAAAGCAAAATAGAGGAAAAATTAGCAAAGTAAAAATAATAATAAGAAATAAAAATAATAATAATGAAAATAACTTTCAATAAAAAAAATGGCTAAAGTAATAAAAATAGAGTTTTCTTAATATTTTAGTTCCCTTAAAGAACGGCGCCAAAGACTTGATCATCGTGAATCGAGAGCTTTAAAATTTATAAAAGAACGATCGAACACTCGAAACTAACTCGACAACGATTAAAGGCAAGTGTACCTATCGAACAAAGAGTATAACTTAGGCAAGACCGGATTATCGAACCCAAAGGAACTAAAAGTACTAATACTAACTTTCTTTTTATTATTTAACCTAAAATAAGTGAAGTTTCTTTTAATCTAAAATTAACAAACTACTAAGCTAAGGACACAAAGACGAAAAAAAGACTAAAATTGGGGAGATAACTTTTAGAAAAACTCATTTGATTTAGATGATACCCTCAGGAAGAATCCACCGAGACTTCACTTGTTATCTATAACTGAACCATATGATTTATTTACTTAGTTTGATCCGTAAGACTCCCTAACGTATATTAAACCCTCTCTCGAGGCGAATAACATCTAACCCTAGGTTAATTAGTGGAACTCTCGTTCTCTTATAATAACCCCCTAGAATAGCAGTAAATCGATCTATGGACTCCCATATTAGGTTTCACCCTAATTCGACAAAATCTCGTCACCCTATCTCTAGGCGTGCGATCAACTCCGCTTAATTATGCTAGATCTACTCTTAGGCAGGGTCTATTCCTCCTCCACCTAAGCACATTGAATTTGGATAAAGCTCACATAATTAAGAACAAACTAAGTATTTATCATATAGTTTAGAAAATAATAACAAGATTCATCATAGGTTTCATCCCCTTCAGGTATCTGAAGGATTTAGTTCATAACTAAATAAGAAAACATCTCAAGAGAAAAGATAAAACAAAACATAAGAAATCCCTAAAACTCCCTGAAGGAATTGAAGGAGAGATCCGCTGTCTTGAGTAGAATCCCAGATTCTTGAGATGGATCAACTGGCTACCTTCGAGTGATTCCCACAACTCTGACCTTTTCGGCTTGGCTCCTTGGCCTAGCTAACCACCCCGACAAAAGCCCCGCGAAGGCTTCACGAACTCCCGATTAAGTTGCCCCTAGGGTGTTTATATAGGCTTTGAGATGTGTTACTTGGCCTCCAAGTATCCTAATTTGAGTGCAATTCCTAATTGGGGTTTAATTAGACTTTGGAGTGTGTTTCTTTGCCTCCAAGCATCCAAATCGAGTAAAACTCCTCTTGGCATGGCGAGGGCACGACCATGGCACACGCCCGTAAATCGTGGCGAGCAAAGTGTGGACTTCGTTGATGAGGCACGCCCGCAGTGTGAATCGAGGGAAGACCGTGTTCTAGATGATCAGTGAGGCACGGCCGTGTGGGCTAACGCCCAGGCCGTGTCGATTTCTTCTTTGGCCTATTTTTGTCCGTTTTGAGCCCGTTTTGTGTTCTTTTCATCCCCTGGTGCTTTCCTGAGTATATAACATGAAAAGAAAGGATTAAGAGCACCAAATTACATAAAATAAGGGATAATTCATCCAAAAGCATACTAAATGTGGGCCTAAAATGTGTTACTATTTCAGTTTATCAACTGGCACTGAATCAAGTTTCTTTTCAGACACTTTCGAATCAATTACATAAGCAAAGTATGATTCGTAACCCTTTTTCATATAACTCTGAGCTTTCAATACAGATATCACAGCAGGTAATCCATTCAGGTCATTAGACTCAACTCTGACTATTTCATTATTTGGACATCTCAAATCAACAGTCTTTCTTTTACAATTTACAATCGTCATGCAATGCAATGTCAACCACCCATACCTGAATGATATCGAACTCATCAAATGACAAAAGCATCAAATCAGCAGGGAAACAAATATCTTGAAACATTAACAGACAGTTCTTGCATACTTTGTTAACCAGGACACTTTTACCTAAAGGGTTCGATACTTTTATAATAAACTCAGTAGACTCTACAAGTAAAGTCTTACTGAACACTAAATTCATGCATATATATGAATGCGTAGAACCAGGGTCTATCAATGCAATCACAGAAGTATCATAAAGTGTAAAAGTACCCGTTATAACATCTGGTGATGAAGTTTCCTCACGAGCTCGAATAGCATACGCTCTGGCAGGCGCTCTAGCTTCAGATCTCGCAATAGTCTCTCTCGTAGTTCTCTGACTACCACTGACATTCCTTACATTCCTCGAAGGTCTACCTCTCACAGGTGCATTATCAGATCTCGGTTCGAGCAGTCTACCGCCTCGATGGACTCAGGGCAATCACGGATAAAATGATTAAGTGATCCACATCTGAAACAAGCTCTGTCATTCATTCTACAGCTTCCTGGATGTCTTTTCCCATAATGCTTACATTTTGGTTTCTCAGATCGTACATTTCCAACACTTGCCACTGAAGTTGCAGGAGCTTTGGAGCTCATTTGTGATCTATCTCAATTTTTATTTGAATATCCCATATTAACTCTCGAACGGCTTTGACCATCTCTAAATTTCTTTGAAGCAGACTGAAATGATCTACTCTGAAATCTCTTTCTCACTTCTCAAGCTTCGACTCACTTTCTTTTTATCTTTCCCAAGTGCCTCGGCTTTGCATGCTCGATCAACAAGTACAACAAACTCTTTTATTTCTAAGATCCCGACTAACAAACGGATATCTTCATTAAGGCCATCTTCGAATCTTTTACACATTATTGCCTCAGTAGATACACATTCACGAGCATATTGACTCAGTCTGACAAACTCTCGTTCATATTCCGTAACAGACATACGGCCCTGTTTCAAGTCTAGAAATTCCTTTCGTTTCTGTTCAACGAATCTCTCACTGATATATTTCTTCCGGAACTTAATCTGAAAGAAATCCCATGTCACCCGTTCCTTTGGAACAACAAATATCAAAGTTTTCCACCATTGATAAGCTGCATCTCGGAGCAAAGATACAACACACTTTATGCATTCTTCCGGAGTCAAAGACATCTCATCGAATACCCGGATCGTGTTTTCTAACCAAAACTGTGCCTTCTCGGCATCATCATCATTAGTAGCCCGGAACTCTTCAGCCCCATACTTATGGATTTTGTCAACCGGAGGCTTATTCAATAGACTCGGATACATAACCGGTGGCACAACTGTAGTCTGAGGGGGATTAATCGGAGGCGGGAGTTGTGAAACAGTCGGGTTATTCTTTATGAATTGAGTGAACCATTCACTCATCATCTGGAAGAAAGCTTGTTTAGCTTCTCCCTCATGACCGCTCGTAGTCGGTCTCGGATCGTAGGCGCCATCCCCATACGCGGGAGCAAAGTATTACTTTCTCACGTCATTACCACTGCTCTCTTTTCGGATCTATTACTATACGAAAATCACATTTATACGTCAGGATTCATCACACTTTCACAATTCAGAAATATGGCATGTATAGCTAGACTCTGACACGCTACGTTAGTCCGAGAATCGACTAAATCGTAGCTCTGATACCACCCAAATGTAACACCCCTAACTCGTATCCGTCGCCGGACTAGGGTTAAAGGCGTTACCGGATAGATCGAAAACATTTACAGAAATGTCATACAATTGTATATCAACCTCAAACATAGTGTCCCCTTAGTAGGTCATCGAGACCTAAAACATGCTTATAAACCGGGTCGGGACTAAACCGGCACACATAAAAAAATTTCACGGAAATTTAAAACTTTTCTAAGTTTCAGGGGTTACACGCCTTGGTGTAGGCGGCCGTGTGCCTCCCACGGCTTTGGACACACCCGTGTGTCTCTCTCGTGGTCGAATCGACTTAACTCCACGGCCACCAAGCACGCCCGTGTACCTTGGCCGTGGTCTAATCTGACTTTACATCCACGGCCACCAAGCACGCCCGTGTACCTTGGCCGTGGTCGAATCTGACTTTACACCCACGACCACCCAGCACCCCGTGTGCTAAGGCCGTGTACTCTTAGGCCATATACTGACTTTTTTACACGGCTACTAGACACGCCCGTGTGTCTTGGCCGTGCTGCTCCTAGGCTAGCTACGACTTAGCCCCACGGTGGCCACTAGGCACGCCTGTGTGCCTGGCAACTGTGTGACATTATAGGCCATTTGCAAGGCCAAAATGCCACCCAATGGGTCTTACCTACAAGCAAAATCATCAATACATCTCATGCCTATTTGGCAACCAAGAACATACCAAAATAACCATCCAAATTCCAAGACTAAAACTCATCTCATCACAAGTATAATTCATTCATTTGCTTAATCAAAACTTGACCATTTCATGTATCAAATAACTATGCCAAAAACATACTTCACATATCACATTCATTCAAACAAATTCTCAACTCATAACTAGCCAAATCACATGGCTAAGTTCATATAACAAACTCATATCAAATACTAGCCTATACATGCCATATCTAGCTATATACATTTCCAAAGTGTACCAAAAATGAGTTTAGTAGTGTGATAACGATCCTTGACGGTCCCGAGCCTTCAGTAGCTTTAACGACCTATAAAACAGAGAAAACACACACACAGAGTAAGCTTTCCAAAAGCTTAGTAAGTCATAATACAAACAAACTTAGCATGAAAGGCATATATGCACATAGGTACATTGGCACAACTTAATAACTGAGCAAACTATCACATATATGATTTGATCCATGTACTTGGCCATATTTCTCACATTCATCAATTCAAAAGTCTTATATAAACATAGCTCATTCATGCTTACTCTCACATATCATATTGTTATTCCAATATACGTAATCATCGTAGTGAGATCACATAGGTACTTACCTTATATACACACTTAGTGTATAAATCAACGTACCTGAAACAGATATACAAATCACTTAACCATTCTTATCACAGACTTGTCCGTTGAACCGATAGGAACCTAATAGGATACTCAGAAAGCTCGGAATAGTTGTACAATGCCAACGTCCCGCATTTGAGTCTTACGTGTACTCGTGATAACGATGCCACCGTTTGTCCAAACAGGGTCTTATACGAATCAATATGATGCCGATGTCCCGCATATGGTCTTACACGAAAAGATAATATCGATGCCAACGCCCCAGACGTGGTCTTACACGAAAAGCTCATATCGATGCCAACGTCCTAGACGTGGTCTTACACAAAAAGATAATATCGATGACAACGTCCCAGACGTGGTCTTACACGAATGTCAAATCAACACCAACGTCCCGGATGTGGTCTTATATGATAAAACGAATGTATATCTATGTATTCCTAGGTTCGCATGCGGGACTTCTCGGACATTGTCGCTAAGTCGATCTTATCTCAAAATCATTTGCATTACAACTCATAAGCATTTAATATCGACAATAGGCATATGAATATGCTCAACTCAATACAATTACATTTATTTGCAATATGACTTACCTCGATTCGATTTATCTAAATAGAAACGCACTACTCGGTTATTTTCGCTTTCCCGCGATCTAAGTCCGCTTTTCCTCGGTTCTTGATCTATACATATTCAGAATTAACTCTTTTATTCACTAATTCATTCAATTCAGTCCAAGGACACACATTTAGGCTATTTGCAAATTAACCCTCACATTTGCACAATTTATCAATTTAGTCCATATTTCTCAAAACAACAAATTCACAAAATCATTATACATCCAAGCTTAGCCGAATGCATACATATAACATACAAGCCCATATTTTCCATAAAATTTGTAATTTAGTCCTTCAAGTTACTATTTTCTCAATTTAACCCTAATTAGCTAAATTCATCAAAAATTCAAGAACAAAGTATGTTCATCTAGCTCAAATCTTTCATTTAACACCATAAATCATCACAAAGCTCAACATAACATCAATGGCATTTCTCATGAACAACATCAATTCATCAAATTGAGACATGGGCTTGATAGTAAACTAAGCAACAATCTCAAAAATATAAAAATCATCAAAATCCAAATCAAAATCATACCTTAATTTTGCTTGTATATGGCCGAAACCTAGCTTGTGTTTTCTTTTCTTCTTCTTTTATATTTTTGGTCAAAATATGAATGAATATGGCCATTTTTCATGTTTTATCATATTATAACATACATATTAATCTATTTACCTTATTAACCTTTCAATTAATAACTAAAACAAACATACATTAAGGGCATTTTTGTCCTTTGTCCATCCACTATCTAAATATTGGCACAATTGCCTCATAAGGCCTCCTTATTAAAAAGCCACATCAAATAGGTATATTTTCATAAAGCATGCAAATTTTGCCTTCAATGCAATTTAATCCTTTTAACAAATTAAGCATACAGACGGACAAATTATCTTACGGAACTTTAGCACATGCATAATCACTTATCAGAGACACAGAAAATACTATTAAAATATTATTCGGACTCGGATTCGTGGTCCCGAAACCACTGTTCTGACTAGGGTATAAACTGGACTGTTACAGTGTACATTTTAATATATTTGTTGTAAATACATATATCTAGGTTCATATAGGTTGTATATAGGTGCATTTGTATGAAAGCATGTTTGAATTATGTGACATATGCCTTATATGCCTTGTACTAAGTGTATATGCCTCATTTAAATATTTAGATCACTTAGTATTTTGGTTTAAGATGTTTTTTTTTTCTCACAAGAAGAAGTCTGTAACACCTCTCACCCTTATCCAAACCAGAATAGGGTTTGAGACATTATCGGACTTAAAATTCACAATCTTACAAAACCGGGTTACCAAATTTTGCCTAAAATTTAAAACTTTTCAAACATATGCATTTGACATTGTCATCTATTTAATCATTTATACTACATAGCAAGACATTAACATATACCATGGACAAATAGGCTTACAAGCCAAAATCATTATAAGCCACATCTCATGGCTGTAATTAACAAATCAATATAAGCCAATACGTTTGGCTAATCACAACAACATCCGTCATAGAAAAACTAAAACCCTATACATGCCAATACTCCTAGGATAATGGTTCGATAGTGTGATGTCGCCTTCGACGATCTCCAACCCCGAGCTGACTTGACAAAACTAAAAGAAATGGAAAGGAGGGAGTAAGCTTTACGCTTAGTAAGCCCGCATGAAAATAATAAGCAATACGATAATATGCTATTTTCATATTCTTTCTATTTATTCAAATTCCAGTTAAGTTGTTTTCTCGAGTCATAGTCATTAAATAATTTATATCTGGAGCTATGGAACTTCAAATTAAGATCCGTAAATTTTCCCTGAAACTAAACTCATTTATCTTCTTACCATAAAATTTTCAGAATTTTTGGCTTAGCCAATTAGTACAGTTTATTCATTAAAGTTTCCCCTATTTCACTATTCAACTATTCTGACCTCTCTTCACTATAAATCAATTTTCTCTTTGTACAGAATTTATATGGCCTCCTTGTTTTGTTCATTTGAAACTAGACTCATTCAAGATTTCAGGAATATAAATTATATCTCATAATTATTTTTTTACAAATTTTAATGATTTTTCAAATGCAAAACAGGGGATCACGTAATCATTCTGAACCAATCTCACAGAAATTCAAATATCTCAAAATATACGAATCATTTGTTTGCTATATTTCTTTTATATGAAAATAGACTCAATAAGCTTTAAATCAATATCTCATTCAACTTATAATTCAACTTCTACTATTTTTGGTGATTTTTCAAATTTACATCACTGTTACTGTCCAAAGCAGTTCTATTGTAAATTTTTGCTCTCTTTCACTTTAATTGTGTTCATCACTTGCTTATACCAATCTTTCCAATTTCCGATTACATATTGAGCATATTGTTCATGCGTACATTTGACACATTTCTCAATTGGTCACATTCACACTTGCACTTATTCATAACATGATCGTATTCAATTACACTTAGTCATCACACAATCACATGTATTTTCTCTTAGTCCACTTAGTCATCACACAATCACATGTATTTTCTCTTAGTCAATTTTTCGTTGAACTCATCGTAATAATAATAGATACACGGTGGCCTACACATGGTACCACCCTTGTAAGCTATCCGGTACACATAGTAGCTTTGCACTTAGTACTATACATGTGACCAAAACCATTTCAGAATCTCTCTTGTACACATAGTTGAGCTCAACATTAACAATCATTCAATCTCTTTCATTTGATTCACTCCTTTTGTATTACTTATTATCAAATTAGGATACGCCTTACGAATTTGAGTACGTCGTTGCTCGAAGCCACGCTTCACAACTCAAGATGGTTTTCCTCATTGAAATACCATACCTACATTTCACAACTCGGTATGGAAATACCATACCTACATTTCTTAACTCAATTATGGTTAATACCATACCTACATTTCACAACTCAAGATAGATGATACCATACCTACATTTCATATCTCAAGATGGATGATACCATACCTACATTTCATAACTCAAAGATGGATGATACCATGCCTACATTTCACACTTTGCCATGGATTAACCATGGTCTTATTCCACAATTCATCACATGTCACGATATCTAACGTACTCAATTCAAGCGTTTTCCTAATTTGAATTACCGCATTTATTCTCCCATTTTATCAAAATTTTCACAATCCCACAAAGAAATTCATAATTAACAACGATTATATCATTCAATCATTCACCAATAAACATGTAAACTCAGCTATATGAACTTGCTTGCCGAAATCTCGTCAGTCAATACAAATACAGCGTAGCAACTCATACAACCCATCTAATATTAATTTAACATTCAATCTATGTAACATTAATTTTGCCATTTAAATTCACATAACACAACAAACATCACATTTTCCATATCATACATCAACTTCTCCTAAACATATTAAATCTTACAATTTATGCCATATCAATAGAAAATTACAATTCAAGCACAATGTTGCATTATTATTAACACATGAACTTACCTCGAATGCCAAAACGACTATTTTACCAACTTTCTCGATTTTCGATTTTCCTCCAGTTCTACATCCAAATCTCATTTTTTGGGATCTAAAACATCACATTTCACTTATTTAATTAATATACTACTCAAAACAGTCCCTAACTCAAGCTTTGGCAAAATTACAATTTTGCCCTTAAACTTTTACATAATTACGATTTTGCCCCTAGGCTCGAAAATTAAACTTTATTCCTTTTTCTTATGTTTTATGACATGCTGAACATTTTTCCCTTCTATAGCAACTTCAAATTCTTACTATAACACATACTTATGAACAATAACAACTTTTACCAATTAACTCGTTTTACTCGTTTTCACCGAAAATCACTTAGTAAAAATCGTCCCTCTACTCATAAACATGCATAATCTACCATAAAACATCAAAATACACAAGCTTTCAACAATGGGATAATTCAAAATATCCACCAAAATCAAAAATTCAAGCATGGGTTTTGTAGATAACTTAGCAACGATCTCAAAAACGTAAAAATTATTAAAATTCGAACAAAAACGGGCTTACCAATAAGCTAAGAAGCTTGGCCGAATGCTTGAAGCTTTCATGGCTGTTCATCTTTCTCATTTTCGGTGGAAGATAATGAATAGGAAGATAAAATTTGGTTTTATTATATTTTATTATCATTATTTGCCTTTTTACTAAATTAACCTTTAAAAATAATTAAATTTACACAAATGCCAAACCAAATATCATCCACTAACTCACAATTGGATTAATTATCATATAAGGACCTTTCCTTTATTGTTCTATAGCTATTTGACACTTTTAACTTATAGAACCCAACTTTTACGCTTTACGCAATTTAATCCTTTTTACCGAATTAACCACTTAAACAATAAAACTTCTTTACGAAAATTTCACACAACTCTAATATCGTGTTTTAAATATTAAAATAATAATAAAATAAAATTTTTAATGTCGAATTGTGGTCCCAAAACCACTGTTCCGACTAAGCCCAAAATCGGGTTGTTACAAAGTCACCTAGTGGTTTCTTGATTCAAGCATGTTTGTATTGTTATGTTTGATTGTTTGTACATATTTTTGAATTGTACACATGTTAGAATATATTTTTTATAGGTTTTAGGTATACTTGTATATGAGTTTTGGCATGTTAAAATTACTTTCTTTCTTTTTTTTGCATTTTTGCAATATTGTCTCGAGACATGCTCTTCAGGTCTTGAGACATTTGCCCAGAAAAATGACCAAATGGTCATTTTATTCTTAAAGTCTCGAGACTTATGAGAAATGTCTCGAAACATCTGGTCCTGGGCAATTTCTAGGTGCATTTTTAGATTCCTAGGAGCATATAGAGATGTATAGTCAAGTCATACTTATGCGTATACTTAGGGAGAATATCCTAGCTTGAACTTTTCAATAAAAATAAAAATATTTTGTACCTCATTTATCTTTATTTAAAATCATTAGATTTTTCAAGAAAATGTGAGGCATAAATATATATTTTACTTTCAATAAAAATAAAAATACTTTGAACAACTTTGTTTTATCTACTAAATTTTGTTGAAAATGTTCAAGATGATCAAAAATTATTTTTCTTGTTTTGAACATTTGATGGCCATTTTACAAAGTATTAAAGTCTTAAGCTCTTTTTTTAAGCTCTGATTATCATGTTACTTAAGTTGTGTAAAAGGTATTTGTTTTTATTTTAGAATTCGTTTAGAGTCTTAACGTTAGACTTAGGATTAGAATTATCCTATAGGATTAGAATTTGTCATAAATTAGCCTTTATAACTAGTTGTAGAAGTAGGATTAAAATTAGATTAAACTTCGGACTAGTCTTAGAATTAGGTCTAGGATTATACATAAAACTAGGATTAGAACTTAGAACTTAAGTTTAAAACTTAGAACTAGACTTAGATTTAGTCTTAGGATTAGGACTTAGGATTTAGAACGACTTACATTGGTATCTTGCTACAAACTTGATATATCATTTAGATACATTTGCTATGACATATTTTGTTCTTTTATTTGATTTTTTTTTGTGTGTGTGTGCTAATATGTCATGATCACCTCTCTTATGTCATGCTCACATTGGTATCCATTGTATAATTATATTGCTATATTATTGAATGGATATCTTTGCCATGTCCAATGCTTTATAGATTTATCTTTATTGAGCATGGTAAAAATGTGTGATACTAAGTATGCTTATTGAATGAAATGCTTTTTGCTCTTATGTTTTTATTCATTCAATGAAGTATATTTTTGCATATTTGTTTCTACTTCTTATGCTCTTCATAATTGGTATCAATGTAGCTTTGATGAGCTTTTGATATCCACATTGTCGATGCCGTTATGCTTTTCATGCCTTATCTTGTTTAATAACAATTGGTATCTAGAAAAGATGAGAAAATCATTAAGATATTCATCAAATAAGGGAGAGTATTAGAAATAGGAATTTCTTGTGATTTTATTGAATTATTCTTAGCACACAATTCTTTTATTCTTAATTCATGCCTTGTTCATGTTTCTTGTTAATAATTGGTATCTTTGTTTAAGTATCAATTGGTATATTTGATTAGACATGAATTTAGGAGAACTTTTATGCAATTAGGACTTATTTGTATAATACTTTTAATTATTGCATAAAATGTTCTTTGTAAGTATGCTTATTTTTCATATCATTATTTCTTGAAATTCATTGTTTTTGTTCATATGTTTATGCAAATAAATTAATGTCATCATTGATACATCATTTAAATGCATGATATTAGTAGGTACTTTATGCATATAAGCATAATCATGTTTTATCTTGAATGCATGCATAAAGTTTCTTTAAATCCCGATAAGAAAAATTAAGATTGGAGAAGGTTCAGCATGCCATTCAACTGTCTTAATTTAATTCAAAGCATCATATCACTATCTCCTGTCCAAATCTTCTGATTGGACCTAATGTTATGTATGGTTTTCATTGAGTTCTTAGCATAATTCTGGTCTAACTAGTCAATAGAGTTGGGGGATTCGAGAGAGAGTCGAGATCATATGCATTTATGAAATTCTTCCCTCGTAATATGATGACGTGATGATCCCTCTATTAGAAAGATTAGGCTTGACCTTTTTGTTTTGGGGTTGCCTTGTGTTGTTCGCCATGCTGTTGCTGGTGTTGTAATAATCCTATCACGGGCTCTCAATTTTGAAACGAAAAGAAAATCTTCATCCCAAAAAGTGCACACCGACCCCTTTGTCTTTCTGAACTCCATTTATATTGTGTATTGTCAGAAAATTTAAAACACATGCTAAAAATAAATTTAGATTAAAATATATTTGAAATTTACTACTTTTACTTTTATTTCAATAAATTTAATCTTTCTATTATTTGAATTTAAAAATACAATTTTAATTGTCAACGTCATTAATTTTTTTAATTAAATTACAAAAGAAAAAACAAAGTTTCTAAAAAAAAATGTGGAGGGGAGAGCAAACAATTGCAAGGGTCATCAAGAAGGAAGAAGAAGATAGAAAAGTAAATAATAAGAAATAATACGTTTTATTTCCAATTAATATTAATATTGTTGTGGAAAGACTCATAGCACTTAACTTTATAGGAAACTCTCGGAAGTAGGCAAAGAATAAATATTTATATTCCCAACCTTACAACCATGACCAATTTGCTCATCCAAATTCCTCTCCCAATCAAATTCTAAATAACTCATCCATTTCCATGTCTTACACTAGGCACTACAACATTACATGTATGTTACAATGAGATCTGTCATATCTCTATAGCTTTTATCTGCCATTGATTTCAACGATCTAGGTCTTAAAACCGATACGAAAAATTTGATGAGCTCTCTTGTTTCCTGCTATGGAGTGCAATCTCCAAATGAAAGTCAAAGGTACTGACTAACAATAAATAGCTTTCTTTTTCTATACACATCCTTGATCCGTCATGGCTTGAGCAATGGTCAGAAAAGCAGAGATGACTGCTCCATGTAGTAAAGCCCTGTTATCGAAGAGAGAGAGTGAACAATAAATCTTTTTGGAGTTCGAAAGAACATAATATCAGTTACTACCTTGGCCAGACTCTTCATTTTCCTTTAAGTACCCATGTTACACGATATTCAGAAATGAGTATAGGGATATGACCCTCTAAAGACTCCGAAAATAAAAAGAACATAACTGTGCCAGATATACTGATATCCAACACTCGCACCTGAGTCCACAAGTTGTATGATATGTATAATAGAACTGATTTCGACTTCAATAAGAACAGTCACACTGCATTTTGGTGAAAGAATCTGGTCATACCAGATCAACAGCACACAAAAACGAGTGTTTGATTCATGTACCATTCACCAGAGAAGAAAAGCAATGAGCAAAAGGCTGAAAAACACTTACTCAGGACTTTCTTTTTGATAACCGAAATCATCTGCTGCTTTGAGGGCTCTATGGAATGTCTGTTTCATTGCTTCCTGCAAGTTGAAGTGCAGAGAAAAGGATCTTCACCAAATTTGATCATAACTAGATATAAAACTACTTGTCAAGTTATAAAAGGAAGAAATCTTAAGTTATGATTGTAACACCAAAAGAAGCCAACTCAAATTCGCTAGTATCACTGACATGATTTTTGCAATTTCAATACTTCCAATCAGGACAAAAGGTACCATGTGTTAAATACACTTCTAAGTTCAAGCTGATCTATTATATGCTAAATTCACTGCAGGATACGTAAATAAATGGCTTTACTAAAGCAAATAATGGGAAATGCAGCTCAAGAATAAGTCCAATTACACACAATTCAACAAAGACACAAGTAAATCTTACCTGTAACTTAGATTCAAAGTCCTCCGGAGACCAATGCATTACATTACACTCATGATTTAATTCAATTTCTCCTGCAACAACCTGTAATCAAAGTGTTATTGAATCAGGAAACAAAGTAATATTATAAAAAACATCAATCAAAATTCATGCCAATGTGGATGAATAGAGTCATTCAAAACGATCTTAGCTTTAACATCCATCTACAAAATATTTGGCTACTCCACAAGTAATCATTGAGACCATGCACAAACTCAAAGGTATTACAAACTTAGTCATAAATCATAATCCTAACTCCGCATATCTGGCATTTGCTGTTAAAACTTAAAAGATTACTGTCATGTTGAAGAGAATGAACTAGTCTTTTATTGGTATTTGGTGCTCCTTAAAACCCCGTAATTTATGTTTAATTCCCCTTTGCATCTTTGTGATAAAATCCATTTGCTATCAAAGTGAGAAACTGGTGGCTCTCCTCTCCTTTCAAAGCATCATATTCCAATACATATGAGTACGAACAATCAGACACAAGCACATTATGCTTCTAAAGTGAATGTATTTACTTCACAAGAATTGAGGGTTGAACCATTCAAATCTAGATTTGCATATTCTTCTTATCATTATAGAATTAAGAATTGATATCATGAACATTCTTTTTGTTCAGAAGCAAAATCAAGCCTGTTCTAAATTTGTGCAAATGCATCATAATTAAACTACGATAATGAAAATTTAATTTCATCAAGATGACGAAGAAAGTAAAGGTCGCACCCCCCCAGCACCAGCAGCCATGGCAGGAGCAATGATGACATTAGCCTTCTTCAATACATCAACTGCTTCAGGAGTGCAAGGCATATTTGAGCCTAGGAAGATCACAATATCACATAGCTATTAGCTAATATAATTAGTATTGTAATTCTTCCAGATGAAAAGATATAAAAATGTTTTGCAATTCATATTACAGAGTACTACCTTCTACAAGTATACGACAACCTGAATTAACCAAATTAATGGCATCAGCCTGGTCAATTTCATTTTGAGAACCACAGGGAATTGCGAAATCACACCTTTCATTCCAAGGTTTTGCTTCATCATAGTACTTAGACCGAGCATAAGTCTTTGAATAATCTCTGCATACTCAAAATGTAAAATAGCAGCTCTCAAGAATAACCAAAAGAAATGAAATTTACATTGTAACTATGGAAATGCAGTGAAGAGAACACACCTCAAACTTCTTTGTTGAGATTTGAGATCCCTCAAAAATGATATTTTCATATAATCAAACCCATCCTCGTCAACCAAATACCCCTTTGAATCTGTACCACATATCAGGCAAGGGCAAGTGTTAATAGATGGACAGGTTTGAACCAACCTTTATTTGCTGATCTTTAAGCTGAACACGCAACCAACTTTATTTGCTTGCACTGAGGCAATTATACATCATGTGATATGCATTTTCAAGTTTCGCTCCACATAGTAAAAAAGCAAAAATAAGGATGTTTACTATCAGGACCATTTTCCTAAATCAATTTAAAAAGGTATAAACAAAGCTAGTGATGACCTAGATATCAAGTAACGTAAAATGAACTTGGAAACAAGAAAAATGAACTCAAATACAATTGCTGAGTCACTTTTCTGAAGCAAAACAGAATGGATAAGGTCAATGTATACTTTGAAAAAATAGCAGTGAGGAACACCAGGTTAACACCAATTAATATCCTTAGCTTAAGGGTCAATGCATTAATGGTGCAACTGTCTCATTATGAGCATTTTTCATTAAAATAAGTGAAATCAGCACCGTGACCATCTTTTAAGCTAGAATGATAATGAAACCAAAGGAATTATGCAACCAGTGCACAGAAAGATTATATGTAATGGCTTTCCCAATGTACAGAATGTGGGTGGAGAATTACCTGATACTGTAATGGGAAGAGCACCAACAGCAACAAGCTTTTCCAGAACGTGCATTGCAATCTTTCCATACCCACTTACAACACATCTGGGGAAAGATTCAAGGGGAAAATATATTCATGTTAACAATTTACTGAAACAACTATCAACAGCGGGCTTCAGCATTTGCAATGAATATATATTTTTGTATATCAAGCAACTTCCAGGTCTTGAAAAGAAAAATAAATGCATTATGAGTTATTCGCCAGAGAAAAGTCCACATTTTTTTTTTCATTTGCACAAGTTATGGAAATACAAAGAACCATGACAGACAACAACGCTTTCTTGAGTATAGTTAATAAAAAGCATCAAAAGCAACCTCAATCCTTTGACATCTTTATTCAACTCTGCAAGAATGAGCCGGGCAAAGAAAACCTGCAGAAACATGCAAAATTTATCAAGTTCCAAGCTATCAAAAAGGGATATGTACGGGGAAATAACAACGCCATTCTTCAAGATGGGTATTGCAAAAATGAAGTACAATAAGAATCTTTCATGTACAGGAAGGTGCAAAGTCAGGTATCCAGGCATTCACCCACTACCTATCTATACTTAAATAGCATTGACTATTGAGCAGAGATGGATATTAGTTACCAGCCCATAAGCAGTTGCTTCAGTTCGAAGACTAGAACCTGACCAAAATATCCTTGGCCCTGTAAAACTTCCCTGCATAAGTGAGGAATAAAATGAAGACATAAAGGCCACCTCATGATTTCATTCAACATTCAATTCTCACTAAATTACTTAAAACTTCCATTGCTCTAACAACTCATCAAATTAATATATAGAGGAAAATATAGGAATTGTTATAATAGTTAAGATCATTCAATGACATTAGGCTGCAATCTCTATAACATACCAGCAAGTCTTGAAAATTTCCAGAATTACATAGAAGTCTATTACCCATCATAAGAACTGAAGAACCTGAAATAGAAGTTAATTGTTCAAAATACCTGAAAATTACCAGCTAGCCGTCTGTATTGTCCAAAAAGGAATCCCATTTCTCGAATACCAACTCCCATTTCCTCTGACGGAAGGTCCTGAAAATATACAATGGATAACCAGATCTAAAGACCTCCCATTTCCTACACATTAATGAGCATATTCAAGCAGATAAGAGCAGGGCTTCACTCACTTACCTTGTCAGTACCAAAATAACGATATATCTCATTCATGAAACTTTGACAAAACCGCATGATCTGCCAGCGTGGGTTTCATAAACAACTGTAAGAGGAATTGCTAGAGTTTCTAAGAAGGTTCTTATTAAGGAGACTAATAAATTGTGATAAAGGACCTGACCTCATTATCACTTTTTCCCTTAGGATCAAAATCACTTCCACCTGCTGCCCCTCCTAGTTTGTAGGGTGATAAAGCATTCTTTAATGTCTGCAAACAGGTCAAAATTCCTCATTGAATGGGAGATTTTTAAAAGCCAGATGAATTTATCATTACCCATTTTATTGCTGTTACCATTCTGATTCTATGAATAAGTAGTTCCTTTTGCTAGCAATAAAACAGATTTGTGTTTATATTTATCTTCTGCTGACATATGTTCAGGAGATGGCCTAACCAACAAATTTGAGTTTCTAAAAGCAACAGTTACCTAGGATGCACTAGAAAGCTACACTATATGGAACTGAGTTAAGAATGTGTAAATTAACATGAAATGGAAAGCTCAGAAAGTACCTGCTGAAAACCGAGAAATTTGGCAACACTTAAGTTCATTTTTGGATGAAACCGAATACCACCCCTACATGGACCCAATGCCTGGTTAAAGTGCACCCTGAAGCCTCGATTGACATGTGTTTCACCTCTATCATCCACCCATGGAACTCGAAAAATAATCATACGTTCTGGTTCTAACAAGCGCTCCATGATGTTGACATAACTGAAGAAAAATGGAGCAAGATGAGACCCATAGCACATTTGACTGATTCTTCAGTTCACATAATGAAGGGTAAATCATATATAATTTAAACTCTTTTGGCAAACTCACTGGGGATTTTTCGCAATCACTCTCTCTAAAGCATGAACAGCTTCTTGGACAGATTGTATGAACTCAGCCTCATGGGGGTCCCTTTTCAGTGCAGCTTCAATAATTGATCCAGCCGTTTTGGACATAAGGGCTTCAATTGAGGAAATTTTTTCCAAGGAATAGACAAAATGAATTTAAAGGTCAGACAATTAATCCTTCTCTAAGAGGGAAAAAGAAAATAAAACCATCATTAGCAGTGATCAATGTGTTAAAACATTTGTGTGCCAGCATCACATGATTAAAACAATCATTCAAAACAAAATTTTATACCAGAGGTATTTAGTTCAGGAAACCAGGAGGATGAGTTCAAACCTCCAAGGTTCATTCTGACAAATTCCACTGTTACAGATGCATTATTTTTATTATGCTTCATGCTGCAGTTACTATTTTAACTAAACATTCAGAAGGGGTAGAGAAAAAAGAATTGTGCAGTCCTTTAACAGCCTAAAGATATAATGTATTGTAATGCTAACAAGAACTTTGCTCAGTGTCAGAACAAAGTGTTAAATCTGTAATGACAGAAATTCTTCTGTAACTCATTAAGAGTTTTACTAGTATTTGAATTCTAATTTTTAAAGATTGAGAGAAAATTCAGATTTATGATTGGACTCCCATTAATAATTCTTATTTTTAAAGATTAAAACACCTCTAGCATTTGTATTTTGAAAGCTGTCTTCCAGATTACATACTACAGCAGGCTCATTCAATGGTGTATTGCATTAATCTTAGTTAAATGAATGATTCAAGTTCCCTATACTAGATATAGTAATACCACCCTGAAATTAAAATAATAATAAAAGTTAATGCTTTGGTACAACAATATTAAAACATAAGTGGAAGGTAAAAAGAGCAAAAACTAATGGCTTACGGTGAGCATTATTCGCATCAAACTAATCCAAACACTAAGTATGACAGATTGAGGTGACTAACCTTTTACATAAATAGGTTTATCAACAACAATCTTATCTTTCGACGCCATTTGGAGACGCAAAGCTTCCTTGTGAAGCAAACTGTTATTATGCTCTTCCAATGCACTCATCTGCATGTTTCTACTTCCTTCATTGCCGTAAGGGTTCCTTCTATGCTTTCTACCATATTCTTTACAAACAGAGCAGAATATCCTTGCTGTTCCTTCCTTCACATCAACATATGCCCACTTGTATGTGTCAGCCCATTCCTCTCTCCATCTTTTCACAACCTTCTTCTTCCTTTTTGCAGGTTGTGCCTTCAAAATATCTTGATCAGCATTTGGGATTTCAGAGACCATTGACATCTGCTTACTTTCACCCTGCTCTTCAGCAGAAGGTTCTTGTGATGGGCCACCAAGGAGAGGAGTGTTGGCAAATGAAGGGTCATCATCTCCAGGTCCAATCTCCAAATCAATCTCCTCACCAATATCCCTGACCAGATGCCTTTGTGCTTGAATCAAGTTCATATCATCCATAGTAGGATTCATCCCTAACCCACCACCTGGTAACAGCATTAGCATGACAATCTCACCCGCATCTTAAGGAACTAGATTTCCTGTCAACATAAGATACCGCATATTTGAGAAAAAGTGTTACACATATTGATCAGCATCAAACTGATTATAAATAAACAAAAATTAGGATTACAGTCATCACTCAGCAAAAGAAAGCTTACAGTGAATCTAGACATTTGAAATAGAAAAAAGTAAACTGGAGGAAAAAAAGAGGACAGAGTAGAGGAAGCTACTCTTGTGCACAGAATTGAGAACAGCAAAGTACTAAGTTTACGTACCAATGTTCTCTGCTTTAAGAGTTAAGATAATTATTAATATAAAATGAAGGCATTAAATTGGATTCTCAAGTTGAAAAATAAAGTGGGATACTCTAGATACAAATCCTCCTGATTTCAGGAAATATAAAAAAAGTGAGGTTTTGAGGGGATTTCTCTCCATTTAAAGAGAAAAAAAACTCCCAAACATAATAGAGTGGTCCTTTCACTCTTTTCCACTCTACTCTTGACTACTCCCCTCCTTCCATATACACAATGTAACTGCACCGATTGCTTCATAGTCTTACAATTCATTGAATTCCAGACACCATAGTACACAAAATAAAAAATTAAACCTTTTCTATTGCCTGCATTTTTATTAGGATGGTTGCATAAGAGGTGACTGCAACAAAAATCATATAATATAAATTAGGATAAATTTCAATAACAAAAATAAGAGCATAAGCATAGAGAAGCTATCATGAACTCAAAACAGCATTACTCTTCAACCTTACAACAGTTCAGGGTAGAAAAACATTGTCAACTTGACACAAATAAAATCAATTCAGTGAACGCACTATTGCACATAAAAACCCTACCTTCTTCTATCTATACTTATTTTCCAACATGTTTCAGAACCTAACCAGTACATAACCCTCCTGGTTTCCCATAAAAGGCTAAGCAAGTCTGGCAGTTGGTTCAATTATAAACACTTCAAAATTGAAATTTGAAGATTTAAATCAATCCCAAAGCAAAAAGTCAGTAATTACTATATAATTAAAAGTCCACGAGTTCACATACAAAAATAAAAATCAAGAACCCCAGAACTAAAGGAGTGATAAAGTCAAAATTTTCAACATACCCCGAACTTAATTTGGAAGTTCAACAAACACCCAGCAGCTAAAATCAGGGGGGAAAGAAGGAATTAACTTGAAAATTTGGGATAAAGGTAACAAATTTGAAAAATTAGACAAATCCTGCAGTCCTTCAAAAAGTGGGCACTTTTCTTGTGCCCTGAGCCCTCTTTGCTGTATTCTCTAACAATCCGGCTAACTGAAAGTGAGATCGTGCTCTTATTGATGATTGATTCCTTGTAAAAGCAGAAGATGGGAGAAAAATTTAAAATAAAAATAACCTACGCAGACAAAGAGGATGAGAGAACAATTTTCCTACTTTTTTTTTTTACTTTATTTTATTACTGTCTACCTAACTCAATTAAAAAATTCAAAGAAATTGTAAATAAATATATTTATAAATTTTTTTATATAAATCAATATATTTATATAAAATTTATGAGAAAATAAATGAAATTTTGATTGAAAGGTTAATAATAATATATTGAAAATTATGTGTCTTATATATCTTATTAGGTGTTGTTTAATGTGCTTTAATTGTTAGTATCGATGATAAATGACTCTATAAATTAGTTATTGTTGTCTACGGTGATTATTGATTACAATTTTACAAAAAAAATGTATTTTTTTGAGATTTATAATTGTTGATTTATAAAAATATTATTACAATTTATTTTTTTTAATTGAATTGGGATTCATTTAATAATCAACACATTTTAAATAATAATATAAATTATAAATAAATATATTATTAACTTTTTTTTATCGAAAATACAAACTTTTTATATTTTTCCCTCTTAGAAAATTATAAATTATTTTTAAATAAAAATATAAAATATAAATAAATATGTATGATTGATACAATCAACGAATTTCGTTAAGTACTATTAAGCGAAAGCATGTTTATAAAAAAAATTTGTTCTACTTTCTTTGACAGCAGTGGCACTAATAATGGTTCAGTTTGTTTTCAAGTGTGGATGTTTTATTGGTTGTAGTTTTAGTAATTTTTAGTTCTAGTGTTTCCTTCTTCCTTTTTAGTTTCATTTTCAGAAATTTACTGAGGAGATTATGTCATTTAGGGATTGATTTTATGCACCACCAATGTTGAATGGTGTTTTGAGATCTCTATCATTATTGTTATCATTATTATTTTGAGATCTCCTCCACTGGATTTTTTATGATGCCACAACATAGCAACATAGCAACCACTGGTGTTATGGGTTTAGAACTCTAGGTGACAAACCACTAGTGTTATACTCTCTCAAAAGTCAAATCTATTTTTTTAACTCAAAAATCCAATAGATGAGATGATTACAAATAAGGGGAAATGCTTCTATTTATAGTTAAACTCCCCTAAATTTAACGGTGCAGATTGAATTACATCAACAACTGAGATTAATGCCTATCTACAAGATGAGAGTCTTAAGGGATTTAAACTCTATACATCTTTTATCTCTTATGGTTTATAATAATTATTCTGATAACTCTAATTTAACTGGAGTGTTTGGGAGACTAAGGCTTCGAGTAAATGAGCTTCTCTATGTGTCTCACAAATTGGGCCAATTTGAGAGAGTCAAATGAGGCACATTTAATCAGTTGACGTCTATGGATATTATGTATGTACTGATCACAGGCTTTGATCTGCTACCCATGACACTAAAATGATAGATACATATATTTGGATACCATTTTCATTGTGATTTTCTTTTATCTACAACTTTTACTTAACTATTATTACTTACAAACTATGTCATAATGATTGTATTTATTCAAACTAATTATAAATAAAATAATTTTATTATTTAATATATAATTCTATTATTTAAATTTCTCATTTAAAATAATAATTAAAAGCATGATTGGTTAAGAATAATAGTGGATATTTACAATTTTTATAAAATTAGAATTAATTTATTATTCGTTTTAAATTTGAGTAAAACTATTAAAATCCAAATTAATTAAAACATGAGATAAATATCTGAATCCCTTAAATATTGGTATTTAGCAACTATAAAAATATTTTATAAATTTAAAATTAAAATGTAAAGTGAATAATAGATATAGATATCGAATTCATATGCAAAACTACAATTAATTTTAATAATAAATATTTGAGATTTAACATTTGCATTTACTTTAAATATGTGGTGTATAATAATTAAAATATTATCTAAATTTGTAATATTTGAAATAAGAAAATCAAATATTATAAATATTTAAATTCACGCTATTTAATATTTATTGCCCCCCTACTTTATAGGGTAGAATTAACAACTTTTGTTTAAAAAAATGAAATGGTTTAGATTTTTTTAAAGTAATTTAGCTTTAACTAGTTAAATATTTGGATAAATTATACCTAAGCTGCTTTTCGTCACTCAACTTTAAAAAGTTACAAAATAATCATTGAACTATTTGAAAATTTTTATTCAAGTCACTAGGTTGTTAAAATTATTGTTGTATGACCTTCTTTGTTAGAGGTGAAGCCTGAAAATTTTTTTAGGGCGCCGAAATTAAATTTTAATTTTTAATAGCCTATATCTTTATAATTTTTAAAGGATTAAATCAAATTTTTATCATTTTTAGGAGGCTAAAGTGTAATTTTATCTTTACTAATTTAAAATTTTAAAATTTTTAAAGGGCCTAAATGGATAATTTTCCATTTTGAGGGGGAGACCAAGGCCCTTGCTAGTCCCCTAGATACGCCATTGTTCTTTTTTTATATCGCTTGTACCAATCAAAATCACTTCTCCTTCTCTATAGTTCAATTTTTTTTCCAGTTAAGTCACGGATCTACGAACCAAAATTTAAACAACTTTCTTCTCTAATCTTTGACACCGATCATTAGATTCACTTAGATCTAAAGTATATTTTTCTACTTGTCGATCAGTATTGACCAATCATACCGATCGTTGAATTGTTGTTTAGAGCTAGCTAGTCGAACTTTAAAAAAAAACCTTAACAGTTCAGTGACTTAAATAAAAAGTTTCGAATAATTAGTTACTTAAATGAAAAGTTTCAAATAATTCAGTGACCATTTTGTAACTTTTTAAAGTTATATGACCAAAACTTAAATTTACTAATAGTTTAGTGACCTTAAGTGAAGTTTATCCTCAAAATTTAACGGTAACCTCATCCTCGTACTCGTATCCATCCATCGCTACCGGATAATAACCCGAACCGAACCGGATAATAATCCGGAGACGTTTTCTCTGTAGGAAAAAAAACAAAATATCGATTACCGAATAACTAAAATACTTTTTCGGTTGATCCCCCACTGTATTCCAATCATGTTAACAGGTTCTCCAGTCTAATAAATTTCTTTGCTGATTTTTTCCACTCCCGTTCATAGTTAACGTTTCATTTAAATGTTACTTAGAAGGGGTTTTCATTTCAGGTTTAATATTATTTTTGTTGATTAATTGAAATGTTAGAGTCTTTTGTTGGACTCCATTTCGGATTTTGTAATACGGGTGTTCTTGGTTTTCCCATTTTTTTTTTCTGCTTTCCTTTTTTGGGTGATTCGATTCTATTGGTCCCTGTTTGCTCCTGTATTCGATTCTGTTGTTCCATGTTTGGGGTTATACCAAAGAACGAAACCAATGTGGGTTCCGGGTTCCCTTGTCTCAGCATTTAGATTTGAGGGGTTTTATATTCATTTTTCTTTTTCCAGTTGTGTACATAGTGGAAGTAAAATATTGAGATGTGACATTAAAAGCAATTGATTTTGGTGTCTATAATGCATTAATTTTTTTTTTAAACTTTAGGTAGCCATTTAACATTTAAGAAGATTCGATTTTTTAACTCTATGGACCAGGTTTTGCTCAGACTGAGTTTCAAATCGTAAAAGTAGTTAAGAATTATCAATTTTATGGGAAATTTATGTACTCATATTGACTAAAGGTGAAACTTTGAACTAAATTCAAATTCAAAGCTTTAGGTTGTAAAATGTAGCAATGGTTTTGAGTGGTGGTTATTTAGTGATTTTGGACTCTTAAGAATCTTGTTTGAATGTTGTAGTTAGTGTGAAATGGCAAAAGGAGGTCTTCAAGTCTGTGGAAATTGACACCAGTCAGCCTCCATATGTTTTCAAGTGCCAGTTATATGATCTCACTGGAGTACCTCCTGAAAGGCAGAAGATTATGGTTAAAGGTGGCTTATTGAAGGTAGTCGAAGGCTTTATGTAAAATAGCTAGAAAAATTGCTTGATTAGGTGCTTTAACTCTTTAGTGCAAAGACTACCAATATTTTCCTTCATTTGTCAGCACATGGTTTTCTACTAACCTATTTTGAGTAGGATTGACAAATTTAACTTGTTCTATGGCAATGTAGGGTGATGCAGATTGGTCAACAGTTGGAGTAAAACAGGTGAAGACTCTTGATAGCATTTACTAGTTTCTGCCTTCTTCTCTTGCCGTGCACAGTTGCCTAATGAACATGTGGTGCCTTGATCCAAAATGTTTTGCAGGGTCAAAAATTAATGATGATAGGCACAGCTGATGAGATTATTAAGGCCCCAGAAAAGGACCCTGTTTTCATGGAAGATCTTCCTGAAGAAGAACAAGTGATATCTTTGGTTAGTGCCTATTTCATTCCCTGCTTTTACTAGCACTTTTCGTGCTCTTTTTCTTTTTAACTGAAAAATATGTTCTTGCACCGTGACTAATAAACAAAAAGAAAGGGTATTACTCTAGTATGCCTTAGTTTTATGGGTGCAATTTGATTTCATTGCATGTCCACCTTGTATCAAGTAGTTGGCTTACATGTGAAATATGCACTAGTCTAGTGTTTGATGTATTTCCATCGATCTCAGAGAACATGAGGAATATATAAAAATCATTGAGATTGTTAGTCGACATGTATCCTTTTAAAGATGTAAAGTTTATTATGGGGCCTATTTAAGATGTACCAAGAGATTTGGATGAAATCATTCTCTATGTTGTTTATAGCTTTTCCTTGCTTTCCCTCAAAACACTGCAACAAAGGAACTCTTTCTTCATAATAAACAAAAATTAGTGGATTTGACTATACTTGTATTAACATATGGTTGCACATTTGGTAACTATTCTTATTCTCAAATTATGCTGGCCCAAGTTTCCGTTGTTTGACCTGAGTCCTGAAGTATATTGGAAGTATTTGTCATTCCTTTTTGTTATGTTAGGGATCAGGGGGAAGGGATCTGTTTCTGTTTAATATGTTTTTCATTATCTTTTGTTTGTACAATTTTAATTAACTGAAGTCCTAATCTACTTAGTGGGTTCACTCTTAATCTTTGTAATTTGTTCCCTCTTCATTTGCCTTGCAACGTAGGACTCTTACCTAGTTAATTTCTGTTCTTTCAGGGTCACAGTGCTGGGCTATTTAATCTAGGAAATACTTGCTACATGAATTCCACTGTACAATGTCTGCACTCTGTTCCTGAGTTGAAGTCTGCTTTGTTTGAGTAAGTTTTTTGTCTGTACCTGACAACACATTATATGAGAAGCTGGAAATATATTTCTATGATTTCTGTACGATGCAGATCGAATATACATTGTTTTAGTTGTGATCAGGTATTCACATTCTGGAAGAAGCAATGATTTGGATCAGACTTCTCATATGTTGACAGTTGCAACTCGTGACTTATTTAATGAGCTTGATAAAAGTGTCAAGCCAGTTGCGCCAATGCAATTTTGGATGGTTTGTTCCCTTTTTCCCTGTCACACATAATTTGAATCTTTATATTCTCTCTGATATGTGAAGCTAACAGGATTTCCCTATAGGGATGAAACATGTCTGCTAGAGTCTAGGTAAAATTCTAGAATACAGTGTGCAAATTTTGTGGGTAGATGAATCTGCTGCATTTTGATATTTACATAAGGTGAAGTTCATGGAAGTAGTATAATACTGTGCCTTGTCTTCTTTTTCCTAGTGCCTTGTCATCTAGTCCTGGAGCTTTATGGAAATATTTTCTGTTCTATTGTGAACAGAGTTGTCGCTCTGTTCTTCAAAATTCGTTAATAGCTTCTCTTATTTCTCTATTTTGTTGCTATATGGAACTTAGTTGGAGAACTTGTTACTTTTATGTATCTTGGCTGCAGGTATTGCTTATAAAGCATCCTCAATTCAGCCAGTCACATAATGGTCTTCATGAAGCTGGTTTTTTAAAAAAAAAAAATTATATACATTACCTAATACTCTTCTGGTTTTGCATTTGTTTATATGCCAATGTATCTTTTGGAATATTCTACAGGACACTGAAGAATGTTGGACACAACTTTTATACACCCTTTCTCAGTCTCTTTGATCACCTGGTTCCAGGTAGTTTTCTTCTTTGTTGCTTACATCACTATTATTATTATAATGACAGTGTTATCTTGCATAGTTCTTTTGGTACTACAACACTTTACTGGCATGTATCTTCTTATTTTATTAACCAACATCAATGTAGAAAAATATTACTAATATCTTTTTTTCTCTTAACAGTGCAAATGTTTTACAGTGCAAATGTTGATACTGTAAAGGACCTTTTTGGTATCGAACTTGCAAGCAGGTAGATATCTACAGATTTGATTATTTTGTCTTTATTTTTGTTTAATGATGACAGTATCAAGTAACATGGTTTATATAAGCCAGCGTCATGTTCTGCAACTGTTGAATGATTTTTGGTGCCATTCATTCAAGAAATACAGATAAAAAGAAACCACCCGTACGCTAAGAGGAGAAAATATAAAGACGATCAAATTTCAACCTAGACTAGACTAGTACAACCTGAATATTCCTTGTCTTTTCATGCCTACATCAAAATAGTTTATGCAGTTTCTAAGTCCTGTGAACTTTAGGATTGTTCTGTTCTTTATTTTGTTTATGTTACTCTTGGGACAATTATCTACCTAATATTTGGCCAGTTTGTCTATATGTCCCTAGTTTTTGTATAACCTAGCAATGCATTGTACAATTCACAAATTTTCTTCTGCACATTTCTATCTTATGTGTACTTGACAATTTACCCTTTTGTATTATGAACCTGTGTGCAACCACTAGGATTCATTGCCAAGAGAGCGGTGAAGAAAGTTTTGAGACAGAATCAATTTATTCTCTAAAAGGCCATATTTCACATGAAGTGAACCATTTGCACGAAGGTCTAAAACATGTAAGTTATATCAACTATCTTCTTCCCTATTCTATATATGATTAAGTATATTAATTCCTGCATGCAATGTTTTTCTTTCGATAGTCTCACTTGTCAACTTTGTGCCCAAATGGGAAAAAGGAATCAAGTTTGGGACGGATATTATGTTCAATGCTCTTGCTGCTGATTGGATTTCTAATCTGCACTGGTTTAGCTTTTTAAAATTAATAAAAAAAAAATAACAAATAACAAATTTACAATATTGGAATTATTTAACCTTTCTCCAGTGAGGGGTTTATCCTAGCCGCTTTGCCATGCATGTCAAACTACAAATCAATTTTAATTTTTTTTATTGTTCACCCTTTAATAGCTTCATCATTAATGAGATGAAGAATATTGTTCTTAATCCATTGATAGTGGACATGATTAATAAGGCCTTTATAATTAGGGTTTGAAATCAGAATTGGAAAAAGCTTCTCCTGCCCTGGGGCACAGTGCAATTTACTTCAAAGAGTCCCAGATTAATGGTTTGCCAAGGTAATGGCTTCTTTATTGTCCTCTCTCTCTCTCTCTCTATATATATATACACACATATTCATATTTTGTACTTTTGTACCATAGCCTGCTAAAATATCATGTGGCATTTCTTTCACTGATGTAGATGCCATTTTCTGTTTTGATGTTTCATAACTTCCATGCTTCCATCCATCTTTTTGAAGAGAAAATTGTTTGATAACTCCTTTGTTTTTGTATGAATTCTGAAGGTACTTGACTATTCAGTTCGTGCGTTTTTTCTGGAAGAGGGAGTTGAATCAAAAGGCTAAGATATTGCGGGTATGCAAATTTTATTCTCCAACTTGGCATGCATGTTTTCACAAATAATTAATTATTTTTGTTTAACCAACTGGGAATGACTTAGTAAAGGCTAAAAAAATTGAGACCCTTATTATATCTATGTTCTAGAAAAAGCACCTGCACTACATGGCAGGTCTACTATTATAAAATATATATAAAAATTCCTTTTTGATTTAATATTCGAAAGTACTCTTCATGCTGTTATGATATCGTTTCTTTTCTGTTAAGTGTTTACAAATGTGTATCTTCAAAAATTCAAGCAGTTAATAGAAAAATATTAACACCTCAATTTAACTCAGAGAGTATAAATATATTTCTTAGTGTTACTAAGTTTTAATCTCCTATTATATGTTATATGCAATTATTGGTAGTTTTGTGATGCTTATAATATGTTCTTTTAATAACTTTGAAATAGATGAAAATACCTTTAGACACCTCACACCTTTAATCTTATCGTGGAACACTTATTAAATTCCTTATGTATGTACCTATGAATCAAGATATTTATGGATTATATATTACATGATGTCTTTCCCTTTTTCAGAAAGTGGATTATCCACTGGAGTTGGATGTTTATGATTTGTGTTCAGATGAACTTCGCAAACGATTGGAAGGTCCTCGCCAGGTAGTCATTTTTGCCTTGTCTGGATGAAATACTGAATTTCAATTTTGCAATCATTGACTAACTTTCACTTGGTATGCAACTTTTAGCTTCTGAGGGATGATGAAGTTAAAAAGCTTGGTTTGAAAGCTAATGAGAAGAGCTCTGGCTCAAAAGATGGTGATGTCAAGATGACTGATGCAGAGGTGTGAGATCACATGATTTAGCTATAAGCGCAAACACAAATGTCAATCCTGCTTAGTTGTGCTTGAATGGTTCTTTTTATCTTATGCATGCAGGGGTCATCAAATGCAGGTGGAGATTCATCTGCTACTACATCTCAGGAAGGTAAAAGACTCTTTATGACCTGATCTTTTGTCTGCCTGACCTGTCTGTGTTTGCGGTTTACTCCCCGGTCCGGATGCTTATATATGCTATATATAGAAATACTGTGAAATGGTTGCGATGAAAATAGATTTCCTCTTTTACTTAGTATCTGATGATTAAATTTGAGATTATTTGAGTTTCTAAAGCCCATTTTACAGGGCAATTTCCTTAATAGGGAAGCTCTTGAATAACTACTTTGAAATTGTGCACCATAGCTATACTCTGTAAAGATACAATTATATTCCTCCAATAATAAATGAGATACTTTAGAAAATAGTTGAGAGATTGACTTCTCACTTTGTTTTTTTTAGCGGTTCCCTCTGACAAGGAAACAAGTTTAACTGGGATTTATGGTTTGGTTGCTGTGCTGACCCACAAAGGTCAAAGTGCCGATTCTGGGCATTATGTCGCTTGGGTCAAGCAAGAAAATGGTCAGTTTTCTGGAAATAGTTTTAGTGGGACTTTATTTCTATGCCATTTGGTTTATGTATTTATGGTTGTACTATATGTAATAATTGTCCCTAATCAAAGGGAAGTGGATTGAATTTGATGACGATAACCCTATTCCACAGCAGGAGGAAGACATCGTTAAACTGTCTGGAGGAGGTAATCTCGACCTGACTTTAATAAAATCCTAACCTGCCGTGCTTATTAGCCAACAAGTACTGCTGTTCTTTTATTTTGAATTGACAATTCATTTCATCGACTCACTCATGTGTTGTTCTTTTAACTGGGATCTTTTTTCCTCCTTCTGTTTTCGGTTTTAGGTGATTGGCACATGGCATACATCTGCGTGAATAAGGCTCGTACTGTTTCAATGTAAACTTGTTCCAGTAACGTGGTTTACTTCTAATCTCGTTTTTACATTAAATTAAACAGGTAACCTTGTTTTATATATCTCAGAGTTCTGAAGTGGCCAAAATGGTTTTTACAGAATGATATGATGTACCTTTTACACATCATCATCATCATCACTTGCATTCGGTGTGCTTTAAACTGATTGAATTTTAGAAACAATATAGTGGTATTTCCTTTTTAGATGATTCAAGAAGAGCCTAAAATGTTTGTTGGTTAACATTGCATGCCACTTCAAGCTTATGAAACATTTGTTTTCAAAGTTGTAGGCTGAAATATAACGTACGGTGACGATGGGTGCGGGGCCTCCGATTTTTGTGAGAAATTGTTATAATGTTTCAACTCTTTGAATAATTCAGTTGACCATTGTGATCCAATTAGCGAGTTGACTCAGATTTAAATGATTATAAATACAAAGCTAAAACAGTATAAGTATAACTAGTAACAAAATTCACCCTCCTTTGTGTGCTTACAAACAATTTTCGAGCTGGTGGAAAAAGATGGGGAAATTATCGAGTCCAGGATTAGTATACTTGAGGGACTATTATGAGAATATATCATTTTATAAATTTTTGGATGCCATTTTGAAATTATAGTTAAAAATAATGAAATTTTTAAATAAAAAAATTATTTTATTTTTATAACTGCAATTATCTTAAAATTATTTTATTTTTATAACAAAATGCCATGTGGATTTGACTTATTTTGCTAAATAATGTTGCATTTGATTTGATCTAATTCATTAGATAATACAAAAACTAGTACACCTCCCAAAAATTTAAGATAATACACTATTCACTTTTTTTAATTTTTTTATCATTACTTTTTTAAAAAATTTAATAACTTAAATAATAAAATAATGTAACTTAATATTTCAGGAAAACAACCTATTAAAATATAATTTTAAAATGAACGGACCATATCAATAAATTTGATAAAGTTCATGGGTCATTTATAATTTTGGGACATAACTGGATGCTGAAAAAGCCCTCCCATTCCATTAGCCTTTTTGTGCCGTTTCGGCAAAAAAGAAAAAAAAACAATCTCCAACTTTTCATTTTAATTGTTAACGTTTGAATGGTTCCATTTGCATATCTAACAATTTTTTTTATTAATTTTTTTAAATATTTATTTAAATTCAGCAAATCATTAACATTATGTTTGGTTGGATGGAACCAGCTACACGTTCAGGTCTGATTCAATGGGCCTACTTATAACATTTGTTTGGTCCATTGTAATTAAATATTATGGCGCTGCTGTTTAACGCTCTATTTTGTGTGGATGTTTGAATAGTATTTAGAGCAACCTCCTTTCTTAACTTTCAAAATCTCCTATCTCTTTTTTTGGTATTTTCCTTTCGGAGTTCAAAAAGCATGAAAGTTTCCTTTGTTGCATCTTCTCTGCTATCGACAAAGATACTCAAAAACTACTCCCCAAGCGACATCACAAGCAACCTATTTATAGGTTGATACAAGAGTCCATCCAATAAAGTTTTGAGAAGCTTTAAATTCCTATTTAAAAGCTGAAATTATCCCATTGATTATGCTGAGTATTTATTCAATAACTCCCAAACTCTCTCAAGAGGTAAGGATAATGATAAGGATAAACATTTTCAACACTTTAAGCTTCTTAATATGATCATATGCAGAGTCCTAGACAAAAACCAACTGTTATTTTGTCAAACATGTCACTCCTTAGTAGGCCAAAAAGGTCAAACATCCATGAGGCCGAAATAGCCTAGGACCTAAGCAGAATTTGTTCTTTATTCGAATAGAACATGGAACAAGTAAGCCAAAAACTTCAACAGTTTGGAGTGCAAGACTGCTTGCAATTCTTCCAAGGTGTCAATGTTTTGGAAACAGAAGATTTTTTGTTTTGAGTGGAACGAAAATTAGCCTCGAATCAGAACAACCAATGCCATAACCGGACAACAATTTCAAATGATAATTTAATTATACTACGAAGGCAATAGCGATATCTGAGATTGCTTTTGGCATATACTTCGATGGCATAAGTAGATATGGATACAGACGAACCATAACGACAAATGGATATAGACATACCATATCTACTTATGTCATCGAAGTATATGCACACAAGTCAGACTCACACACGGACTGGACACACTGGCGTGTGACTGGCTGTGTGAAATAAGTCAGTATCGACCACGGGTTAAGCATACGGGCGTGTCTTCGGCCGTGTGGACAAGTCAGTATGTATGCCCTGTTGTGGCCTCTGTAACTTTGAAAAATGTTAAGTTTCGGAAAAAAATTTGTATGTGCTCGATTTAGTCCCGACCCCTTCCCAATGTATGTTTAAGGTATCGTAGACCTATTTTAGGGACACTATGTATATGATTTGCTATTTTATGATGATGATGTATCTTATGTTGTGAAATGATTGTAAAAGTTTTGAAATGTTCGGTAATGTCTCTTAACCCTATTCCAGCGACGATTACGGGTTACGGGTTTTACAATAATAGTCAAATTTCTTATAGAACCAATATTTTATTTTATTTTATTTTTACCATATAACAAATTTTCATCTATAATAGTAAGAATCATAAAGTACAAATTACATTATTTACTATGTGAGTTTTTTATAACAACCTTTTGTCTTAAATTTTAATAAAATTAGTTTTATTCCTAAGGATAAACATTTTCAACACTTTAAACTTCTCAATATGATCAGCTGAAGAGTCCTAGTCGAAAGCCAACTCTTGTTTTGTTAAACATGCCACTTCTTCGTAGGCCAAAATGCCAAACATCCATGAGGTTGAAATAACCCACAACCCAAATAGAATTTGAATGAGCAAGCCAAAAACCCCAACAATTTGGAGTGCAAGATTACTTGCAATTCTTCCAAAGTGTCTTATGGACATGAAAGAATTTTTGTTTCAAGTGAAACAAAAATCAGCCTCGAATCATAATAACCAATGCCATAACTAGGCAACGGTTTCAAATGGTAATTTAATCACACTACAAAGGCAACACCAATATTAGATATTGCTTCTGACATATACTTAAATGGCATAAGTAGATATGGTAGGTTTGTATCCATTTAACATTATGTTCAATTTGCTCTGAATTAAAGGACAATAATGAAGCATAAATAGCAATTTCTCCTGTGAGTTAAATTCAATTTCATATATCAGAAGCAATCTCTAATATCATTGTTACTTTCGCAATATAATTGAATTACCATTTGAAATCGTTGCCTAATTATGGCATTGGTTGTTTTGATCTAAGATTGATTTCTGTTTCACCTGAAACAAAAAATCTTTCGTGTCCAAAACATAAGACACCTTGGAAGAATTGCAAGCAATCTTGCACTCCAAACCATTAACCACTTTAGGTCCTTTTGTTGCCCGACATGTTAAAAAGAGCTCATCACCACTAACACATTTGCGTACATTCCTTTTCAAGAAAAAAAATAAAAAAAATTCTCAAAACCTAAGAGCCAAAACCCTAGTTAAAAAAATTTAAATATGCAAAACAACTAAAAATAATTGAATATATAAAATCCATATTAAATTTAAAAAAAAAAAACAATGTTAAACAAAAAACAAACCAATTCCATAAGACCTATTAGTAAATAAAAATGAAATATATATATAATGATTTTTTTTAATATATAAAATCCATATTAAATTATAAAAAACAATGTTAAACAAAAACAAACCAATTCCATAAGACCTATTAGTAAATAAAAAATAAATATATATATAATCATTTTTTTTTTAAAAAAAAAAAAAAGAGAAGCAAAATCTAGAATATTCCTATTTGGATTAAGTTAATTTCCTTTAAAAAAAACAACTAAAATTGAAATATCAATAAAGGGAAGAAGCAGAAAAGAAAGCAACAAAGGGAACTTACCTGCTTTCTGAACTCCAAAAGGGAAATACCAAAGAAGGGAATAGAGGAAATTTTGGGGGTTAAGAGAGGAACGAAAAACCAGAAATTGAAGAAGCAAATACACCATTGAGATTTAAAGGGGGTAACAATGTAAAATTTAATTTTATTCTCTATTCCTTCAAAATTTGAATTGAGGATTCAAAGGGGTTACCCTGAATGCTATTCAGGCCTTCACACGAAATAGAGCTTTAAGCAATAGTGCCCATAATATTCAATTACAATGAAGCAAACAAATGTTTTTTGTGAGCCCATTGAATCAGACTTAAATGTATAACTGGTTCTATCCAATCAAACATAATGTAAAAGATATATTAATCATTTAAACACTTCAATATTTTTCTAGTTTTTTTTTATATTTTTTACAAAAAAATTATTAAAGAGTAAAGTGGTCATTTGAGTACTTTTTTTATTTTTATACTTTCACAAAAAATCTATTAAAGGGTATATTTGTCATTTGAACATTTTTTTCTTATGCTATTACATGACCTATTCTTTTAAACCAATCAGATGAATACTATTACAATACGTATTTCATTCCATTCAACCAAACAACAAACCATTGTTATACCTATTTAATTCTATTACAGTTCTATTCCATTATCATAGAATGATCATTTCATTACAACTCTTATTTCATTTCAGCAAACTAAATGTGTCGTAAATGAATATTCTCTTCACATTTAATGCGTATATTTTTGGGTAGTTATTTTATACACTAAAATAAAAGAATTTTGAAAGTAAGTTTAGGATGTTAGCATGTGTTTTTATAGAAATTAAAAAATATATACAAAAATGACATATGGCAACATCTAAAAACCTCCTTGTCACTAACATTATATTTGGTTGGATGAAACCAGCTACACGTTCAAGTCTAATTCAATGGGCCTACACATAACGTTTGTTTGGTTTGTTTAAGGCGCAATTCCGTGTGAAGGCCTGGATAGCATTCAAGGCAACCCCCTCTGAATCCTCAATTCAGACTTGGAAGGAATAGAAAATAAAATTAGACTTTATGTTGTTGCCAACTTTAAATCCCAATGTCATATATGTTTCAATTTATGATTTCCGTTCCTTTCTTAACTTTCAAAATCCCCTCTCTTCTCTTTTTTGGTATTTTCCTTTTGAAGTTAAAAAAGCAGGTAAGTTCCTTGTGTTGCATTTTTCTTTGCTTCTTCCCTTATTGATATTTCAATTTTAGTTTCTTGTGTTAAAAAAATCGACTTAATGCAAATAGGAATATTTTGGGTTTTACTTTTTTTTTTAAATATCATTATTTATGTTTTTTTTTCTAGTTTGTTTACTAATGAGTCTTATGGAATTGGTTTATTTTTGTTTAACATTGTTTTTTTTATTCAATATGAATTTTGTATATTCAATTATGTTTAGTTGTTTTGTAGATTTGAAAATTTTTATTAGGGTTTTGTCTTTTACGTTTTGAGGATTATTATATATTTTTTGAAATGGAATGTAAACAAATGTGCGGGTGGTGATGAGCTCTCTTCAACATGCCAATCAACAAAAAGATTTAAAGTGGTTAATGGTTTGTGAAAAAGCCTTCGGTTTACACTTGAAAAACAGTTTTGTTCCAATTGCTGTTAGAATAAAAACAATAGAAAGGTTAAATGCAAAGTAATGCAAGGAGTAAAATAAGGAGAAAATTAACACATGATATTTGTTAATGCAATTCGGATTTACCAATCCTATTCCGTGGGCCTCACTTAGTGAATGATTTTATTCAACAATCATCTGGATCACCTATTGGCTTAAACATAATATACCTTTACACAAAAAAGTAATTGCAGCCCCAACACCAACCCCAATTGTCACAAATCACTCACCCAAATAGCTCACAATACAATCAATAAACCTCTCCAAATAATACATAAAAGAGTGTAAAAAGATAACCACAAGAATACAACAAGGTTGATACAAGAGTCCATCCAATAAAGTTTTGATAAGCTTTAAATTCCTATTTAAAGCTGAAATCATCCCATTGATTATCCTTGGTATTTATCATATAACAACCTCCATATACCAATTTTTAAATAACTCCCAAACTCTCTCAAGAGGTAAGGATAAGGATAAGGATACATTTTCAACACTTTAAACTTCTTAATATGATCATCTTAAGAGTCTTAGCCGAAAACCAATTGTTATTTTGTCAAACATGTCATTGCTTATTAGATCAAAAACGTTAAACATCCATGAGGCCAAAATAGCCTACGACCCAAGCAGAATATGTTCTTCATTCGAACAAAACATGCAACGAGCAAGCCAAAAACTTCAATAGTTTGGAGTGCAAGATTGCTTGCAATTCATCCAAGGTGTCAATGTTTTGGACACGAAAGATTTTTTGTTTTGAGTGGAACGTAAATTAGCCTCGAATCAGAACAACCAATGCCATAACCAGGCAACGATTTCAAATGGTAATTCAATTATACAACGAAGGCAATAGTGATATCAGAGATTGCTTTTGGCATATACTTCAATTGCATAAGTAGATATGGATACAAATGTACCATAACGACAAATGGCTACAGACGTACCATAAATACCTATGTCATCGAAGTATACGCCAATAGCAATCTTTGATATCACTATTGCCTTCGTAGTATAATTGAATTAAAATTTCAAATCGTTGCCCAATTATGGAATTAGTTGTTCTGATCTGAGACTGATTTTTGTTTCACCTGAAACAAAAAATCTTCTCTGTCCAAAGCATAAGACACCTTGGAAGAATTGCAAGCAATCTTGCTATCCAAACCATTAACCACTTTAGGTCCTTCTATTTCCCTACATGTTAAAGAGAACTCATCACCACCAACACATTTGCGCAGATTCCTTTTCAAGAAAAAATAATCCTCAAAACGTAAGAGTCAAAACTCTAGTAAAAAATTTCAAATCTGCAAAACAACTAAACATAATTGAATATATAAAATCCATATTAAATAAAAAAAATTAAGTTAAACAAAAACAAACCAATTCCATAATACCCATTAGTAAACAAAAATGAAAAAAAAAACATAAATAATTATTATTTTAAAAAAAAAAAAAGCAAAATCTAGAATATTTCTATTTGGATTCAGCTAATTTTCTTTTTCGAAAAAATAATATGAAAAAAATCAATAAAGGGAATAAGCAAAGAAGAAAGAAGGAAAGGGAACTTGCCTATTCTTTGAACTCCAAAAGGAAAATACCAAAGAAGGGAAAAGAAGGGATTTTGGGGGAAAACCCAAAAATTGAAGAAGCAAAGATGACATTGGGATTTAAAGAGGCAATAATGTAAAATCTAATTTTATTCTCTATTCTCTCCAAGTCTGAATTGAGGATTAGAGAGGGTTACCCTGAATACTATTCAAGCCTTCACACTAAATAGAGCCTTAAACAGCGGCGCCCACAATATTTAATTACAATGAGCTAAACAAATGTTTTGTGTGAGGCCATTGAATTTGACCTAAACGTGTAGTTGATTCCATCCAATCAAACGTAATTTAAAAGATATATTAATGATTTAAACACTTCAATATTTTCAGTTTTTTTTATATTTTTACAAAAAAAATATTAAAGGGTATAGTGGTCATTTAAATATTTTTTTTTGGGATTTTTATATTTTCACAAAAAATCTATTAAAGGGTATATTTGTCATTTGAACATCTTTTTTTATGCCATTACATGACCATTCCTCTAAACCAGTCACATGAATACTATTAAAACACTTATTCCATTCCATCCAACTAAACCACTTCCATACCTATTCAATATCATTACAACTCTATATAATTCTCACAGAACGACCATTACATTACAATTATATTTCATTCTAACGAACCAAGTATGTCATAAGTGAATATTCACTTCACATTTCATGCATATATATATTTTTGGGTAATTATTTTATACACTAAAATAGAAGAATTTTGAAAGTAAGTTTTGGGTGTTGGCATGTGTTTTTATAAAAAATAAAAAATATATACAAAACTATAAAATTAAAAAAATATATACAAAACTGACATATGACAATATCCAAAACTTACTTGTGACTATTTTTTTTTTTCTGAACTAAGATACTTAAGTAAAAATTAAAATAAAATGTAAAAAAAGAAAAAGAATGAACAAACATCTACTTATCCTAAGAAAAATTACTATTCTATTTGATTTTAAGAGGTAACATCTTCTCATCCAGAATTAAATCTATTATATATGTGTGTGTGTGTGTAAAGATTCCTATTCGAGATAAGAGAAACGAGTTATATATATTTAACTTTCTCTATAACAACATTTCATTATAATAGTCAAATTTATTATAGAACCAATTTTTTATTTTTTTATTTTTACCCTATAACAACTTTTCATCTATAATAGTAACAATCATAAAGTACGAATTACATTATTTACTAAGTGAGTTCTTTATAAACAACCTTTTGTATTAAATTTTAATAAAATTAGTTTTATTCCTAAGGATAAACATTTTCAACACTTTAAACTTCTCAATATGATCAGTTGAAGAATCCCAGTCGAAAACCAACTGTTGTTTTGTCAAACATGTCACTCCTTCGTAAGCCAAAATGCCAAACATCCATGAGGCTGAAACAACCGACGACCTAAGTAGAATTTGTTCTTCATTCAAATAGAACATGGAACGAGCAAGCCAAAACCCTTTAAAATTGGAGTGCAAGATTGCTTGCAATTCTTCCAAGGTGTTTTATATTTTGGATATGAAAGATTTTTTGTTTTGGACAACAACATTAGAGATTGCTTCTGGCACATGCTTAAATGGCATAAATAGATATGGTACGTCTATATCCATTTGCTACTATGTTCTGTTTGCTTTGAATTAAAGGACAATAGTGAATCATAAATAACAATTTCTCTTATGAATTAAATCCAATTTCAAATATATCCCTACTTATTTTTGCTTTTCTAAAGTTAGAAAGAGAGTTTATTTGGTTCTATAAACAGAAAAAGTGCCCATAATATTCAATTACAATGAACCAAACAAATGATTTTTGTTAGCCCATTGAATCAAACTTAAATGTATAACTGGTTGTATCCAATCAAACATAATGTAAAAGATATATTAATCATTTAAACACTTCAATATTTTTCTAGTTTTTTTATATTTTTACAAAAAAAATTATTAAAATGTTTTCAAAAAATAAACATTCATAATGCATCAAGAATATGATTATCTAGCTTAACTGAGCTTAAAACGAGCTTTAGAAAACTTCCTGACAAAATAAAACTCAATTCAATCAATATCCCGTCATCGCGACGTCGGTTGCTCGTCGTGACTATGCGAAATTCCTTGTCGCAACATTAACCCTGCAATTTCACAACCTGCACATTTTTCACTCTTTCTTACTTAAAACAACTTCCATGACCCACATACACTCCACATATCCAATGTCATATAATTTTCTACCGACAACCAACACTAAACACATCTAAATCTAACTCAAACAACTTCTTACATACTCAAAATAATAAGTTTACATTCTAAGATCAATTCGCAACCAACTTCATTCTTTAGTTGCAAAACATACCTAATAAGTTCCTATGTACATGCCAAGACTAATAACCGAAATTTAAAATTCATACTTCCTTCAAAACTTAAGGAGTGATGAGATGAGTTGGGGTTGATCCACACCTTAACTTTGAAACGATCTATACCTACATGTTTAAAAGAAATTGCGTTAAGCTCATAGGAGCTTTGTAAGTATAATAAGAGTAATGTTGTATATATTTATTTAGAAATTTCTCATTTTACACACATATTTATATACAAACATAGAAAAGTTTATAGCATACAGACATTAGTTTCCATCATTATGCACGATTTTTGGCTGATTAAAAACTATACTAAAGCATTATTTTAACCAAATACGATCAACATACCATTATTACTCGATTGTCACTTACCTTTTTATTCAATTGCCCAAATGTGGACAAAATAGAAAATGGTAGGATATACTGAATAAAACGATAAAATGCATCGAAGTGCTACTATTTTTTGCACGAACGTGCGGATATCACTTTCCACCGAAGTGTCATTCACTTGCATCGTAGCGCCACGATCACTTGCATCGCAGTGCCTCTGTCACTTGCACCGTAGTGCCACTATCACTTTACACCGTAACACCTCTATCACTTGTACCATAGTGTTACTATCACTTTTCCTATTGGCATACCACTTATAACTTACTTACATACTTCATTCCATTGTTTCTCAACAATGAAACAATTTAAGCTTTACTATTTTTACAATTTAGTCCTTATTTATATAGAATCAACGATCTTCAAATTTTCTCTTGACATTCACCGTATTAAAATTTCCCATTTCGTTTAGATATTGAATATTGACATCTACTACACGTATCTAACTTTATACTCATTGCAATTAAGTCTTTATTCTTCAAGTTATTACTCACATATTTTTCAATTCACTATATGAGAATTACTTTCGCTTTCAAATAATTATTATAATTCTAAAACAAATATCACTTTTTTTGTACACTAGTATTTTCCTAATAATATTACCAAAATAATTAATCAAGTTTAAAATTAGATATTTAATTGGAATAAAATAAAAATCTTGTTATACTTACTCAAAATGCTTGTAGGAACCTCTCTCTTCTTTCTCCACTCCTTTGCCATATACATTTGCCTTTATCCTCCATTTATTCTTTTCTTCTCTTCTTTTCCTCTTCATTACATAATACACATACACAATATTTACTCATCAATACACTAATCATACATCATATCCATGCTTTTACATAGATAAATAATCCCTTAAGAAGACTCTCCATTCTTACTTCATTTACTCAAAACCCTTAACTTTTCTTCACTTTTCTTTCTCCTCTAGAAAGGCTATTAGCTAGCTTTACAAGGGAATGAGTTTACTACGTAATTGTTCTCTTAATTTCCTTAAAAATCTATGAAGAATTTTAGAATTTGAAGCTTGGGAAAGTTTAAAATGGTGGAAAGGGGCAAAGATGGGAGGGAGAAACGTGAGAAAAAGATGATAGCTTCTTCTTCTTTTCTTCCTTTTTTTTTTCTCCATTCTTCTTTCTTTTAAAAATCTAGAATATTCCTATTTAAATTAAGTCAATTTCATTTTTCAAAAAACTAAAATGAAAATATCAATAAAGGGAAGAAGCAAAGAAGAAAGCATCAAAGGGAACCTGCCTGTTCTTTGAACTCCAAAAGGAAAATACCAAAGAAAGGAAAAGAGGGGATTTTAGGGTAAAACCCAAAAATTGAAGCAAAGAGAACATTGGGATTTAAAAAAGGGCAATAATGTAAAATCTAATTTTATTATCTATTCTTCCCAAGTTTGAATTGAGGATTCTAAGAGGTTTACCCTAAATGCTTTTCAAGCCTTCACATGAAATAGAGCCTTAAATAGTAGTGCCCATAATATTTAATTACTATGAACCAAACAAATGTTTTGAGTGAGCCTATTGAATTTGACCTAAACATGTAGTTCATTCCATCCAATCAAATATAATGTAAAAGATATATTAATGATTTAAACACTTCAATATTTTTCAGCTTTTTTATATTTTTACAAAAAAATTATTAAAGGGTATAGTGGTCGTTTAAGTATTTTTTTTTTGGATTTTTGTACTTTCACAAAAAAATCTATTAAAGGGTATATTTGTCATTTGAACATCTTTTTTTATGCTATTACATGACCATTCCTCTAAACCAATCACATGAATACTATTACAACACTTATTCCATTCCATCCAACCAAACCACTGTAATACATATTCAATTTCATTACAGCTCTATATAGTTCTCACAGAATGACCATTCTATTAAAATTCTATTCCATTCTAACGAACCAAACATGTCACAAGTGAATATTCTTTACACATTTCATGCATATATATTTTTTGGGTAATTATTTTATACACTAAAATAGAAGAATTTTGAAAGTAAGTTTAGGATGTTGGCATGTGTTTTTAACAAAATTAAAAAATGTATACAAAACTGACATATGACAATATCCAAAACGTACCTGTGGCTAATTTTTTTCTTAACTAAGATACTTAAGTAAAAATTAAAATAAAATGTAAAAAAAATGAACAAACATCTACTCATCCTAAGAAAAATTACTATTCTATTTGATTTTAAGAGGTAACATCTACTCATCCTAGAATTAAATCTATTATATATGTGTGTGTATAAAGATTCCTATTCGAGATAAGAGAAACGAGTTATATATATTTAAATTTCTCTATAACAACATTTCATTATAATAGTCAAATTTATTGTAAAACTAAATTTTTATGTTTTATTTTTATCCTATAACAACTTTTCATCTATAATAGTAATAACCATAAAATATGAATTACACTATTTACTAAGTGAGTTCTTTATAAAAACCTTTTGTCTTAAATTTTAATAAAATTAGTTTTATTCCTAAGGATAAACATTTTCTAACACTTTAAACTTCTCGATATAATCAGCTGAAGAGTCCTAGTCGAAAATCAACTGTTATTTTGTCAAACATGCCACTCCTTAGTAAGCCAAAAATGTCAAACATCTATGAGACTGAAAGAACTCACAACCCAAGTAGAATTAGTTCTTCATTCAAATAGAACATGAAACGAGCAAGCCAAAACCCCTTAAAATTGGAGTGCAAGATTGCTTGCAATTCTTCCAAGGTGTTTTATGTTTTGGACATGAAAGATTTTTTGTTTCGAGTGAAACAAAAATCAGCCTCAAATCAGAATAGCCAATGCCATAACTAGGAACAGTTTCAAATGGTAATTTAATAACTCTACGAAGGCAACAACAATATTAGAGATTGCTTTTGGCAAAATGGCATGAATAGATATGGCACGTCTATATCCATTTGCTATAACAATTATTACTCGATCCTTATGCACGATTTTTGGCTAATTAAAAACTATACTAAAGCATTATTTTAACCAAATATGATCAACTTACCATTATTACTCGATTGTCACTTACCTTTTTATTCAATTGTCCAAATGTAGACAAAATTGAACATGGTAGGATATACTGAATAAAACAATAAAATGCATCGAAGTGCCCACTATTTTTCGCACGAACGTGCGTAAATCACTTTGCATCGAAGTGCCATTCACTTGCACTGTAGTGCCACTATCGCTTGCATCGTAGTGCCTCTATCACTTGCACCGTAATGTCACTATCACTTTTCCTATTGGCATACCACTTATATCTTACTTACATACTTCATTCCATTGTTTCTCAACAATGAAACAATTCAAGCTTTATTGTTTTTACAATTTAGTCCTTATTTATATAGAATCAACGATCTTCAAATTTTCTCTTGACATTGTGTTAAAATTTCTCATTTCGCTTAGATATTGAATATTGACATCTATTACACATATCTAACTTTGTACTCATTGCAATTAAGTCTTTATTCTTCAAGTTACTACTCACATATTTTTCAATTCACTATATGAGAATTACTTTCACTTTCAAATAATTATTATAATTCTAAAACAAGTATCACTCTTTTTATACACTAGTAATTTCCTAATAATATTACCAAAACAATTAATCAAGTTTAAAATTAGATATTTAATTGGAATAAAATAAAAATCTTGATATACTTACTCAAAATGCTTGTAGGAACCTTTCTCTTCTTTCTCCACTCCTTTGCCATACACATTTGCCTTTATCCTCCATTTATTCTTCTCTTCTCTTCTTTTCCTCTTCATTAGATAATACACATACACTATATTTACTCATCGATACACTAATCATACATCATATCCATGCTTTTACATAGATAAATAAAAAATTCCTTAAGAAGACTCATCATTCTCACTTCATTTACTCAAAACCCTTAACTTTTTTTCACTTTTCTTTCTCCTCCAAAATGGCTATTAGCTAGCTTTACAAGGGAATGAGTTTACTATGTGATTGTTCTCTTAATTTCATTAAAAATCTTTGAAGGATTTTAGAATTTGAAGCTTGGAAAAGTTTAAAATGGTGTGTCGAAACCATTTTAAAGGGTTAAAAAAAACAGTGATCGAATTTTAAAAACGAAAACGGGAGTCGCCACTAATCCATTTTTACTTAGGTGTGATTGGATCACCTTGAAAGATGTTTTATTTTACAATACCGATTTTGGTCCACGAAAATCAAGAAAAATGGGTTCGGGAGTCGGTTACGTATGAGGAAGGGTTAGCACCCTCATAACGCCCAAAAATTGGTACCTAATCGATAAAATCATGTCCTAATGTTGAAAATTTGAAAAAATTTTAAAATAAGATCATTTCATTAGAAGAAAAAAAAAACCTAGACTTACCTATCTCAAAGAAATAAAATACCATACCCAGTAAGTTAGGATATAGCATCTCTTGACTTCGAAACTAGGCACATATTTATTTTAGAAAATTCTTACCTCAGGACACAAAACATCATATCCAGTAAGTTAGGACACAACGTTTTGAATTCCCAAGAATAAGTTTTTAATTTGAAATTTGTAAGTTTTGGTTTTAAAAGAGAAGGGATATCTAATACCTTAAGTTCTACGAGAAAAATCGAAACCCAGTAAGTTAGGGCACAATTCTTCTCGAAGTCCCCAAATATCACATATCACCGTATTTTTTAAATTATTTGAATAAAATGTATTAATTCAAAAGGTGTTTTTATAAAACAATGGTTTGAGCAAGATATTACGACATACATATTTAATAGCAATTCTATATAACTACAAATTATGCTAACCATAAATAATAAAAGAATAATATATACATGAATAAATAAAACATTATGTAATAACATGAATAAATAAAACACTATGTTAAACAATTAAAAGAGCATACATAAATAAACATGTGATATAAACTAAATAGCAATCAGTAAGACTTTCACGAAATAACAAAGTCAAATGAAAAAACGAATAATATATTTGAACATTGAAATGACAAAAAAGAATATGACGATTTTTAAATGATTTAATATATATATATAAACAATATATAAAAAAAATTTAAAGTGACAAAAAGTACTTATAAAAATATATAATTTAATAATCTAATACATATATAAATGATTATAAAAATAATTAGTAAATAGTATATAATAATTTTAAAAAACATATATATAATATATTAATCATAAAAGTTACATATGTAATAAATAATGTACATAAAATAGGTTATATAATATAAATAAATTTTATAAAACAAAATTTTAAAAATAATATATGATATAATACAATACTACAAATTAAAAATGTATAATATAATAATTAATATATAAATCATAATATATAATAAAAATAATATTAAACCAAATAAAATAATAAATAATAAATAATAATAATTTAATATTTAAAAATAATAGGTATTTAAAAAAACAATACGCAAAAACTTTATTAATAAATTAATTTTTTTAAAAATATAATTTGAATATGATAAAACAATTTTAATATAATGTTAAAATAATTTAAAATGAAAAATAAAAAAGTTTTTAAAAAATAAGGATTAAATAGCAATTAAAATGAGTAAAAATGGATTAAATCAAAACGCGCGTCGTACTATAGGGACTCATTAGGCAATTATGCCTTCTTTCCAAAACGACGTCGTCCTGATTTCAGCCCTTAAAGGAGTCCGAGGGACTAAATTGGAACAAAAACACACTTTAGGGCTAATTTAATAAAAAATAAAAATACAAATTGGATAGAATTAAAATTAATTAAATTGCGGAAGAAACGAAATGGCAATTAGACCATTTAACAAAAACACGCGGATCCTTCCTGGGTTTTCGGGTCAACGCGTGGGTTACCTCTTTAAAAACGACATCGTTTTATGTTTATTGAATTAAGCAAAAACGGCGCCGTTTTTATACTATTATATAAGTCAAAATCAGCCTAAAATTTTCATTTTCACACCCTTTAAAAAAAAACAGAGGCCCTTCTCAAATTCTCTCTGGCCTTCGGCCTGAGGACAGGGCTCCGGTGACGGATGCCGCCATAAGCGCCTCACGCGCTGCCGCTCACGGCGGTTCAAAGGTAAAAAACTTTTTCTTTCTTTTTTTTAAAAACTGTTTTGTATATGAAACATGCATGGATTAAAAAAAAACGAATAAACGAGAATAGAAATCACCTTTGCAAGCAGATTTTGTATTTTATTTCTTTGTATATTTTTTGAATATTTGCCTCTCTATTCTCTCTGTGTATATTGTGTCTGTATATGTCCTCGTAGTTACAGAATAATCGGGCTTTTATAGCCTTAAAAATAAAAATAAAAAATGAAAACGTTGTTGTTGCCATTCTTGCTGCTGTTTTTTTCCTTTCTTTTGCAGGTGGACGAAGATCTCGCGACGGAGATGAGGCGCGCTAACTGTGGCCCGAATAATGATGGCGTGACCGAAGGGCTGTTGGGGTATTGCGGCGCGACGATTGGGCTCTTACTGGGGCGCTTGCGGCGCAATGGAAACTTGCCACTTAGGCCGTGTGTGAGTTTTGGGTCTAGGGTAGTCTATTTGGTTTTGGGCCAAGAGTGTAAGTGGGTCTGTTGGTAACTTCGGGTAGCTGATGGTATTGGATTTGTAATTGGGCTACTGGTGTAATGGGGTATTGGGTCAGTAGACTTGGGTGGTCTGTTTGGGTTTAATTTTGGGCCATTAAAATTAGGCTTTTGTAAAAGGATTGTAAAAGGACATTATTATTTTTTTTTTCATTTTGGTTTTCATGGGCCCGGGCAAAATTGGGTTCTTACAGCTGCCCCTCTTTGCTCATTGTCGTGTAACGAGAATAGAGCAAAGACTATAAAAGGTCCAATTTTGCCCGGTCTTTGTCGAGCCTTAACTTCTTGGTTCTCGTCTTCTTCAAATGGCTCCAACTCCACTGCAATTTCAACGATATTGGAACTTCTTTTCAATAAGTTTGATGGCTTCAATCTGTTTCCTGCAACTTCAGGAATGCCAGGTCTACTATTTTTTTGATCTGCTTCTTGCAACTTCAAGAATGCCAAATCTGTTATCTTCGATCTGCTCCTCTGCAAACTCAAGGAGACAAGATCTGATGTCTTCGATCTGCTTACTGCAACTTCAGGAATGCGAGATCTGCTATTTTTAATCTGCTCCACTGCAAACTCAGGATGCTAGATTTGATGTCTTCGATCTGCTTCCTGCAATTTCAGGAATGCCAGATCCACTGTCTTCAATCTGTTCCACTGCAAACTCAGGGATGCCAGACTGATGTCTTCGATCTGCTTCCTGCAACTTCAGGAATGTCAGATCTGTTATTTTAATCTGCTCCCTGCAAACTCAGGGATGCCAAATTGGTATCTTCGATCTGCTTCCTGCAACTTCAGGAATGCCAGATCTACTATTTTAATCTGCTCCCTCCAAACTCAGGGCTGCCAAATTGGTATCTTCGATCTGCTTCACTGCAATCTCAGGAATGCCAGATCTACAATCTCCAGTTTTCCCCACTACTATCTCAAGAGGACAAAATCTAAACTTTTCAGTCTGCTTCCTTACTATCTTAGGAAGACTTCAATCTTCAGTCTGCTCTACTACCATCTCGAGGGAACAAAATCTGAACTTTTCAATTTGCTTCCTTACTATCTTAGGAAGACTTCAATCTTCAATTTTGCTCCACTACCATATCGAGGGAAAAAAATCTGAACTTTTCAATTTGCTTCCTTACTATCTCAGGAAAACTTCAATTTTCAATTTGCTCCACTACCATCTCGAGGGAACAAAATCTGAACTTTTCAATTTGCTTCCTTACTATCTTAGGAAGACTTCAATATTCAATTTGCTCTACTACCATCTCGAGGGAACAAAATCTGAACTTTTCAATTTGCTTCCTTACTATCTCAGGAAGACTTCAATCTTCAGTTTGCTCCACTACCATCTCGAGGGAACAAAATCTGAACTTTTCAATTTGCTTCCTTACTATCTCAGGAAAATTTCAATCTTCAGTTTGCTCCACTACCATCTCGAGGGAACAAAATCTGAACTTTTCAATTTGCTTCCTTACTATCTCAAGAAGACTTCAATCTTCAGTTTGCTCCACTACCATCTCGAGGGAACAAAATCTGAACTTTTTAATTTGCTTCCTTACTATCTTAGGAAGACTTCAATCTTCAGTTTGCTCCACTACCATCTCGAGGGAACAAAATCTAAACTTTTCAATTTGCTTTCCTACTATCTCAGGAAGACTTCAATCTTCAGTTTGCTCCACTACTATCTCAAGGGAACAAAATCTGAACTTTTCAATTTGCTTCGTTACTATCTCAGGAAGACTTCAATCTTCAGTTTGCTCCACTACCATCTCGAGGGAACAAAATCTAAACTTTTCAATTTGCTTCCTTACTATCTCAGGAAGCCTTCAATCTTCAGTCTGCTCCACTGCAAACTCAGGGATGCCAGACTGGTATCTTCAATCTACCCTACTACATTGTCCTCTAAGGGACATAACCTATAGAATGGGTATATGCTTATGCAAAATGATTAGGATGTTATGATCAGAATAAATCAAATGCTCCTAACTGAATGTGTTATGCAAAATGTCATAAGAATGATTCCTATTTAAAGTGTCATCACTCCTCAGGGTTTCATTTTTGTTCCTCTCGAAGTATCAATCATATTCTTCTCAAATAATTTGCCCCATGGTAATTTCAGGGCCCAATCCACTTGAACCAAGGCTTGTACCACCTTCAAACCATCCCACCATGATTTTTGAAACTTTTTAATCCATTCCTATTGCAATTTAAGGGCACGGGATTTGTTCCAACTTTAATCCATTCCACTGTAATTCAAGGGTTTTGAATCTTTTCCCATCAATTTGGTCCATCATACCATTCCCCGAATATTATGACCCAACAAGAATGCTTTCCAAAATGATCCTCTTTTAGGATTGATATTGCTCAACTTATTATTTTGTCCAATCACCATTTGGACAAAAAATTTAAAGAAATAGTCTCAACCTAAACTTTTTCTCAAGTATTTCCAATCCTTACTCATGGAAATTTTTAAACAATTGTCCCGTTTTAGTTTCTTGTATTATCTAGAAGCTTCCAGGGTAATATGCGAAACTCCTTTTATGAAAGTATTATTAGTCCATTATTCGTTATTTCAATAAAAAATACTTCAAAAAGATCACAACAATGGACGAGAAAGAAAATAATCAGGAGCATAGCTCGAAACAAATAAGTTAATCAAAGATAACCAAGGTCCTAAAAGAAAATTGATTGGGGTGTATCTTGAAAAGAATAAAATAATCAAAGATATCCAATTCAAAATGGGTAAGATAGAAGTTAGGTGCCCCAGATATCGCAGCCAGAGCTTTTCTGTACAAACTTCTTGAGGACCATTTTGAGCTCAATACGTGTTTAGAGGATCCGGAGTACTTTGTCGATGCCCCAAGACATAGCATACTTCCTCATTATTAATCCAGGCGTAGCAAGACTACCACATGCCCTATCTTTGATCAAAATTTGAACCGCCCTTTTTGGGTTTTCGGCTCAAAACCCCTTTGGTCTCAAAGCGCTCTTTGCGGGTTTTCGCCTTGGCTTCTCCTCTTTTTCCTTTTTTTTTGAATTTGAACTCAAGGCGCCCTTTGCGGGTTTTCACCTTGGCCTTTCCCCTTTTCGGTAAGATACTTCTTGAATGAACCTGAATTCACCAGATTGAGAAAATCTTTGGCATCTATCTCAGTCAATATCAATGCTCCTCTAGAACAAGCCCTTTTTGCTACATAAGGTCCTTCCCAGTTTGGCATCTGCTTTCTTCTGAGATCTTTTTGTATAAGAAAAATATGTTTCGACATCAGGTTCCCCTGTGGAATTCTCTAGGATGAACCTCTTTGTCATAAGCTCACATCATCTGACCGTGAGGGATAACTTTTAACCTTTTCTTCGATAAGGTTTAATTGGCAACAATGCTTCCATTCCATAAACCAATGGGTAAGAAGCTGCCCTGGCAAAAATCCTGGCCAACATTCTATAACCATAGAAGATATATAGTAACTTCTTTATGCCAATCTTTACAAGTCTCGGTCATCTTTTCTACAATCCTTTTTTTTCTTTCTTTCTTTCTTTTGACATCTTTTGCTGCACTGTGATATGCTGCCTGATCTTTGAGCAAACTATAATCTTTGACATTGTACAGTTATGCATTATTAAACATGATCCTTTCTGGCATTCTTTGCTGACATCTGATCCTTTCTTTTTTTTTTCTTTTTTCTTTTTTTTAGAATTTAATAACTTCGACCTTGTAACATTGGCATATGAAGCTACTTCCACCCTCTTAGTGAAATAAATGACGACCACAATGATGAATCGAATTTGGCTAAAAGCTTTTGACGAGATTGGCCCCATCACATCCATGCCCCACATATGGAAAATTTGTGAAGAACTGGAGAAGGCACATGAATCTTGTCTTCTTTCATTCAGCATTTGTAGTATAACTGATGCAATCCCTTTCATGGTAGACCAACTGTAACATCCTAGGAAGGGCCTATGCATTTTTCAGATCAATTGTATGAAATGACAAGTCTTAAGTATTATGAATAAATTTTTGATACTTTTGGAAACCTAGAAATGAATGAAAATAGAAATGAAAATGGAAATGAAAATGGAGATGGAAATGAAAATGGAAATGGAAATGGACATTTTGGAAACTTAGACATTTTGGAAACCTAAACATTTTTGGAAATGATCCAAAAATGGAAACTTGAACATTTCGGGAAACTTGGATATATGAGAGAAATAAAGGAGTTTTATTCACATAAATATGTGAATAATAAGAGATAAATAAAGGAGTTTTATTCACATAAATATGTGAATAATAAGAGATAAATAAAGGAGTTTTATTCACATAAATATGTGAATAATAAGAGAGAAATAAAGGAGTTTTATTCACATAAATATGTGAATAATAAGAGATAAATAAAGGAGTTTTATTCACATAAATATGTGAATAATAAGAGATAAATAAAGGATTATTTTCTAATGAGATAATTGAGGAGATAATTGATGGATTAAAGGCTTTTATCTTTTAAATAAAAGAGATAATATTATCAAAAGAGGAGTGGTGGCCAAGTAAAGGACTCTAGGCTGATAACTTTGGCTATAAAAGGAGGACAGGAGGGCTACTCATCAACACTTGCTCCTCTTCCTCTCTCTCCGAAATTCTCCTAGGCAAAACCCTCTCTCTGCCGAATTTTCATTAAGCGAAAATCCTCTCTTTTTCTTCTATTTTCTTCTCCGTTCTCTCTTGTTAGGTTTGAATCTTTGTGGATTCTAAGAAAGAGGCAATCATCCACAACATCAAAAGGGGATCTTTTGGGAAATCTAAGGATCTAAGGTAAGGATTATAAATATAAATATGTGGTTAAAGATTATGATTCACGTTTTCAAAGTTAGATCTAATCTAACACGAAGTTATAGGATTTCAACAGGCTTATAAAGGAATCCTCTTGATTTGGAATCCCATCATAAGGTAAGGGATATTCGGCCAAGGCATAATTTGTTTAAGTGTTTTCCATTATTTCAAAAACCGAAAACCGACATGGTTACATACCTAGTATTAGCCGATTTCAAGGAAGAGGAATTCTAGCAACTGTTGGGACTTGATTAAATCAAATCGGCAACTAGGTAAGTAATTCTACTTCTAGTAGGATTTGGTTTTAAGACCAAATAGGTTTATTTATATGTTTTAATTAATGGCCGAATATAGGAGTGAAAGATCTAGGTCTCAGATCGCTCTCTACGGAATTCACGGAAACTATTAAGCGAAAAAGGTGTGTACTCTTACTAACTTTCAATAAATTGCATGGCAATCATTAAATATATAAATATGTAACAAGTATGTGAATGTGGCTAAGCACCACAAATGTGGTAAGGAGTACCTGTGCGTTTCCTACTTTTGATAGGATTGTGAATGTGATAAATTTTGAACATGTGATTAGTAACATGAATGAAAATTAAGTATGTGAAATATGTTATGAAATAATTGGGGCATTCGGGATATTTGTGGAGGAAGAAAGTGAAGGTGATGACTACGGTCTCACCAACGTAAAGTGGTGACTACGGTCACATAAAGTGAAAAGTGGTAACTTCGGTTACATCCAGTGAATACAAGTGTCTAATGACACAACATAAGTGCGCGATGAGCACGTCGATTGCAGCGATCGCTTTCGATGGTGTGTAGCGGATGGAGGGTCGACTTAGTAGTCCCCGCGGTTATGCAGGTTGTACGGGTGGTGTGTAGCGGATGGACAAATAGGTTTGGGTTTGGGTTGCATCATCCTTTATTTTGTATGAACATGATATTGATATGACTTGTATGCACGATTTGTTGGAAATTAGTACTATGTACACATTGAGTCTGTTGACTCACCCTGTTGGGGAATTATTTTTCGGTGATGGCGATAATGGACCGGGTCGGCGGGGCTAAAGGTGGCCATGCATCGCTTGAAGAAATTATTTGGAATTTGGACTTTATGAAATTTTAGTACTTTAAACTTTATTTTGGGTTTGAATGATGTAATAAGGCCATAAGGCCCAATTGGATTTTCTTTATTTCATTTATTTTTATTTGAATATGATACAATTTATGTTTGATTAAAGATAAGTAAATTTATTTCTTTTAAAATAATAAACCCAAAAATTATTTTGTCACCTTATTTAAGTTGGATTTCCAGAATTTATTAAATAGGTTTCAAATTAAGCCCAACCCAAAACAATTTTTTTAAAATTACACAAATTTTCTCTAAGTCATTTAGAACGTTGAAAACCGATTTATTTAAGGAACATACTAGATCCGGTTCGTGCTCGTGGGCGGGTGTGGGTGTTTCAGGTTGGTATCGAGCCCGCTTTTAAAACTCTCGGCTGTGGGCTCGTGCCCAAAACGCGTTTTCAATTCGAGCCCAAATGAATTTCTTTGAAATAAGCAGGTTTTATGGCATGGCACCTAAGTCTCCGACCCGCAGTCCACCAGGTAAGTACCTCTAAACCATCTGTGTGATTATGTGAATTATGAATTGTAAAAGGGTAGCAAAGGCATGGAACGTAGAATAGTGTGATAGGAACTTGAACCCTAGGATTAGACTACTCAAACACTTGAAACTCATAAGACTTAATGAACTTAACAAACCTATGACTAAGTTATTAAGCTAGGGTGTGGCAACCCTCATGCGCATGTCTAGGATTGGATCCTAAGAGCTCAGTATTTAAGCGGTCCCTAGTGACTCACCTCCTCTTCGCAGTATCCTACCGTGCGTAGCTTCGGTTCGCCCTAACTCGTAAGGCTCTCGGTGGTGTGGCAACCTGCGTGCGCATGTGTAGAAAGGTCGGTGAGAGCTTGGTATTTAAGCGATCCGCGTGACTCACCTCCTCTTCATTCGAATCCTGCCTGGTGCGTAGCTTTGGTTCACCCTGACCAAGAGGGCTCGGTCATAGGCTAAACACAAAGAATAAAACCCGAAAGGGACTTAGCCGTTTTTCTTTTATAAAAAAAAAATAAAAAAAATACCATTGGTTTATAAAATGACCAAACCACCCATAGTATTAACAAAATTTCATTACTTTATCAAATGTTCAAAAACCCTAATTTGTAAAATATCAAACTATCTTGATTTTGGAAAATTACAAAATTGCCCCTAACTTACAAAATTACCAAAACGACCTTGATTTCCAAACTTTTGCAATATCATTGCTTTGAAAAGTGTAACTCTCAAAAGGAACCCTCAATGTTTTACAATCTTGGAAAATATCCCTAACTTATTAAATTTTACAAATTTACCTCGATTTTTGGAAAAATTATCAAAAAGGCCCCGAGATCAAAAAATTACCGAAATACCCTAGATTTCAAAATTCTTCCAAAATTTCCCGGAACTTTAGAAGTACCAAAATACTTTCGTCAAAATCACCAGGGAACTTTTTATTTTTGAAAATTTACTGAAAATACCCTGTAGGATAAAATTACGAAAATGCCCCCGGGTAGTGGAAAAGCAAAATAACGAAAACAACAACAAAATTACAACGTTTCTTTGAATGAGCGAAAGTTCATATTTGTTGATGGATGAATGAATGAATGCAAGATCGTATGCATGCATGAATACTGAAAGAACCACTCTTAAACTCTTCTTCATAAGATATCATCGCGGGTAATAAGTGAAACAAGAATACTAATACATAAAATTCCTTAATCGATCTAAATCGATAATGAGCTCAAGAGGACGTGGTCGTCGTGGAAGAGGTAGAGGAAGGATGATCGTTAGATCGGGACAAGGTTACGACAATGAGATACCACCACCACCATCACCCCCATTTTGCCAATGTTGAAGCGGCCCAGGCTCGCATGAGGAAGATGCTTGAGTCGTCGCAGTCATCTTTGCGAGTTTTGGAATTGGTGGTGGTGCGAGAAAACAATTCGAAAAATCGTAAGTCGTACTCGAGCGGCTCCGTGCTTAATGGAGTGAAATGTTTAGAGGAGTATCGGGAGTGGCACCCGATCTGGTGAGTCTTGGTTGGAAGCAATCGAGCGCATCATGGATGAGCTCGACTTGACCCCGAGGAGAAGTTGAAAGGGATGACGGCAACACGCATACGCGGTGAAGCGTATCAATGGTGGTTAACCGTTCGGACGGTGCACGGCGGAAGATCGACACAGGAATATGCTAAGGAAGCATTTCGGAAAGAAGTATGTGGGAACCGGTATATAGATGAGCAAAGGAAGGCTTTTCCGGGGTTGGTACAAGGAAGTAAGTCCATCACCGAATATGAAGCGGAATTCTTGAGGTTGAGCCGATATGCCCGAGAGTAGTGGCGATCGAGCATGAACGCTGTGTTCGTTTTGAGGACGGACTTAGGGACGATTTGAGACTTTTGATAGCACCGCATCGGAGCGGGAATTCTCTCGCCTGGTGGAAAAGGCTAAAGTGGTGAGGAATTAAGGGCGCCACCAAGCAAGGTGTGGACGAAATAAGCCCAAAAGAGGTTTTGGGCCATCCGGAAAAAAGGCCCACAAGAGGCCTAGAGTTGACAGCCCACAAAGTCAACAGTGCCGGAGTACGGGCCGCAATTTCGCCCTTGTGAACATTGTGGAAGGAAGCACGGGGAGAGTGTTGGAAAAAGGCGGGACGATGTCTCAAGTGTGGGTCCAAGGACCATATGATTAAGGATTGCCCCAAGCTATTAGATGATAGCCAACCAAAGACTTTCGTAATGCTAACCAGCCGTAGAGGCGGACAGCAGCGACCTCAAAGAGGTCGTGGGTCGGCCAACAGAGGTAGTGGCGGGCCGTGGAGCTCGGGGCCGAGGTGCGCTAACAACACCAAGCAAGGCAACCGGGTTTGGTTTACGCGGTTCACCGGAGGGAAGAGAGAGACGCGCCGATGTTATAACCCAGTGCGTTCTTTATTCATGACAAACCCTATTTTGCTCTTATTGATGTGGGCTCAACTCATTCCTATGTTGCATGTAGTGTGGTTGAAACACTAGGCCTAGACTCTCAACTTTCGATAGGCGGATAATCGTAGTAAGCCCTTTAGGCCAAACGCGGTGAGGATAGATAGGATCTTTCGGAATGTACCCCAGAGATTCGGGGAGCGAACTTTCTGGTGACTTAATGGAATTACCCTTCTGAGAGTTTGAGCTTATACTTGGAATGGATTGGCTAGTAGAGCATCGAGCCGTGTTGGATTGTGCGGCTAAACGTATGGAACTAAGAACCCCGAAGATGAGGTAGTAGTGATGATCGGAGAAAGGAGGAACTACTTATCTAACGTAGTTTAAACATCAAGGCCGAGAAAATGGTTAAGAAAGGATGTAAGGCATTCTTAGCCTTCGTGAGTGCGTTAAGAGGAGAAGAGGAAGGTGTTAAGGGAGTTAGAACAATAAGGGGATTTTGAGGATGTATTTCCGAGGAGTTGCCTTAATACCCCAGATAGAGAAGTGGAATTTGGAATAGATTTGCTATCGAATGTACTCTCTGTGTCAATCGCTCCCTACCGAATGGCACCAAAGGAGTTAGTGGAGCTCAAGGCTCAAATCCAAGAGTTGTTGGATCGTGGGTTCATTCGACCCGATTGTGTCTCCGTGGGGAGCACCGGTTCTCTTTGTGAAGAAGAAGAAGGATGGAACTATGCGGATGTGCATAGATTATCGCCGATTGAACAAATCGACCATCAAGAACAAGTATCCTTTGCCAAGGATAGATGACTTGTTCGACCAACCGAAAAGAAGCAACAGTGTTTCTCAAAGATCGACTTAAGGTCTGGGTATCATCAATCGAAAGTGAAGGAGGTCGATATTCATAAGACCGCTTTTAGGACAAGGTACGGTCATTTTGAATTTGTGGTGATGCCGTTTGGGTTGACGAACGCACCGGCCGCGTTCATGGATATGATGAATAGGGTTTTCCAACCATACTTGGATAGATTCGTCGTGGTGTTCATCGGCGACATTTTGGTGTATTCCAAGACGGAGGAGGAGTACGATGAGCATCTCCGAGTTGTGTTAGAAGTGTTAAGGAAAAGAAGCTTTATGCCAAATTCAGCAAGTGCGAATTTTGGCTCAAGGAAGTGGCGTTCCTAGGACATGTGGTATCCGCAGTAAGGAATAAGAGTGGATCCTAGGAAGATCGAAGCGTGTTGGATTGGAAATCACCTAGGTCGGTGGTGAAATCGAAGTTTCTTAGGCTTGGCGAGCTATTACTGAAGGTTCGTGGAAGGATTCTCGTCAATAGCCGCACCTTTGACAAAGTTACTAAGGAAGGAAGTACCGTTTGTGTGGACGGATAAGCAACGGAGAGCTTTGAAAAGCTTAAAAGGTGTTGTGAAAGCTCAGGTGTTAATTCAATGGAGGCGTAAGGACTTCGTAGTATATTGTGATGCTTCGCACACGGGTTAGGTGTGTGCTAATGCAAGAAGGAAAGGTAGTCGCTTATGCATCTCGGCAGCTTAAGGCCGCATGAGGTGAACTACCCAACTCATGACTTGGAACTCATGGCGGTGGTTTTCGCCCTCAAAGTTTGGAGGCACTACCTTTATGGAGAAAGGTCGAATTTATTTACGGACCACAAAAGCCTTAAGTATTTGTTGACTCGAAAGGAGTTAAACTTGAGGCAACGAAGGTGGGTAGAGTTATTAAAAGATTATGACTGCTCGATAGAATACCATCCGGCAAGGCGAATGTGGTAGCCGACGCCTAAGTAGGAAGGTTGTGTCGGATTTAAGGGCTTTGTTCGCTCACTTAAGTTTGTATGAAGACTAAGCTTTGTTGGCGAGTTACAAGTCAAGCCAACTTTGGTGAAGGAGGTGAAAGAGGGACAGGTTGGCGGATAAGGACTTAAGTACTAAGTTACTGACAAGTACGGCAAGGAGGATTAAAGGATTATGGCATCAATGATGAAGGAGTACTGTGCTACAAGGAAAAGGTTTGTATGCCGAGGATAAGGAGTTGAGACAAAGGATTCTTCTGAGCGCGCATGGTAGTCCTTATGCTATGCATCCCGAGGCATCAAGTCAGATAGAGATCTAAGGGAACAATTTTGGTGGTCGGACACAAACGCGAGAGGTGACTGAATTTGTGGGGAAATGTTTGACATGTCGCTAAGTAAAGGCCGAACACCAAGTCCCATCGATTGCTTCAACCAATTGAGATTCCCCAATGGAAGTGGGAAAGAATTACCATGGACTTAGTTAGTGGGCTTCCCCTTACGCCCACTAAGAAGGACTCGGTATGGGTGATAGTGGACCGCTTGACCAAGTCCGCACATTTTATCCTGTGAGGATCGACTATTCCCTTCAAAAGTTAGCCAAGTTATATGTGGCGGAGATCGTGAGGCTACACGGAGTACCGATGTCGATCATCTCTCGATAGAGACCCAAGGTTTACGTCTCGGTTTTGGAAAGCACTTCATCAAGCATTAGGCACTAAGCTAGACTTCACTACTGCCATCCACAATCGGGCAGGCGATCGAGCAGGTTATACAAGTGTTGGAAGATATGCTAAGAGGTCGTGTGATGGATTTCGAGGAAGTTGGGAAGATTACTTGCCTCTAGGAAGTTCGCCTACAACAACGGCTATCGTGCAAGCATTCGGATGGCACCATACGAAGCATTGTATGGAAGGAAATGTAGAACACCAACTTGTTGGACCGAGTTAGAGAACGCCGCATTTTGGGTCCAGAGTTAGTGGCGGAACCGAGGAGAAGGTGGAATTAATTCGGGCACGGTTGAAAGAAGCTTCGATGAGCGATGTAAGTCGCACGCAGACCTTAAGAGGAAAGAAATTGAGACCAAGTGTTTCTAAAGGTCTCACCTTGGAAGAAGGTTATGCGGTTCGGTCGCAAAGAAGCTAAGCCCAAGGTTTATAGGGCCTATCAAATCGCGAAGCGAGTTGGGCGATGGCATACCAATTGGAGTTGCCACCGAGTTGCATCAAATGCACGACGTATTTCATGTGTCCATGCTACGTCGCTATCGATCGGATCCGTCTCATGTGGTACCGTTGAAGAAGTGGAGTTAAGGCGGATCTATCCTACGAGGAGGAGCCGATTCGGATCTTGGAACGTGGCGTGAAAGCACTACGAAAAGAAGTCGGTGCCTTTAGTCAAGGTGTTATGGCGCAATCATGGATCGGAAGAAGCTTCGTGGGAGCCGTAAGAGACAATGCGACAAAGAATACCCTCAATCTGTTTAGTTAGGAAATTTCGAGGACGAAATTTTTTTTTGAGGGGTAGAATCGTAACATCCTAGGAAGGGCCTATGCATTTTTCAGATCAATTGTATGAAATGACAAGTCTTAAGTATTATGAATAAATTTTTGATACTTTTGGAAACCTAGAAATGAATGAAAATAGAAATGAAAATGGAAATGAAAATGAAAATGGAGATGGAAATGAAAATGGAAATGGAAATGGACATTTTTGGAAACTTAGACATTTTTGGAAACCTAAACATTTTTGGAAATGATCCAAAAATGGAAACTTGAACATTTCGGGAAACTTGGATATATGAGAGAAATAAAGGAGTTTTATTCACATAAATATGTGAATAATAAGAGATAAATAAAGGAGTTTTATTCACATAAATATGTGAATAATAAGAGATAAATAAAGGAGTTTTATTCACATAAATATGTGAATAATAAGAGAGAAATAAAGGAGTTTTATTCACATAAATATGTGAATAATAAGAGATAAATAAAGGAGTTTTATTCACATAAATATGTGAATAATAAGAGATAAATAAAGGATTATTTTCTAATGAGATAATTGAGGAGATAATTGATGGATTAAAGGCTTTTATCTTTTAAATAAAAGAGATAATATTATCAAAAGAGGAGTGGTGGCCAAGTAAAGGACTCCTAGGTGATAACTTTGGCTATAAAATGAGGACAGGAGGGCTACTCATCAACACTTGCTCCCTCTTCCTCTCTCGAAATTCTCCTAGGCAAAACCCCTCTTGTGCCGAATTTTCATTAAGCGTAAATCCTCTCTTTTCTTCTATTTTCTTCTCCGTTTCTCTTCAAGTGTTGAATCTTTGTGGATTCTAAGAAAGAGGGCAATCATCCACAACATCAAAAGGGGATCTTTTGGGAAATCTAAGGATCTAAGGTAAGGATTATAAATATAAATATGTGGTTAAAGATTATGATTCACGTTTTCAAAGTTAGATCTAATCTAACACGAAGTTATAGGATTTCAACGAGGCTTATAAAGGAATCCTCTTGATTTGGAATCCCATCATAAGGTAAGGGATATTCGGCCAAGGCATAATTTGTTTAAGTGTTTTCCATTATTTCAAAAACCGAAACTGACATGGTTACATACCTAGTATTAGCCGATTTCAAGGAAGAGGAATTCTAGCAATCATTGGGACTTGATTAAATCAAATCGGCAACTAGGTAAGTAATTCTACTTCTAGTAGGATTTGGTTTTAAGACCAAATAGGTTTATTTATATGTTTTAATTAATGGCCGAATATAGGAGTGAAAGATCTAGGTCGGTAGATCGCTCTCTGAAATTCACGGAAACTATTAAGCGAAAAAGGTGTGTACTCTTACTAACTTTCAATAAATTGCATGGCAATCATTAAATATATAAATATGTAACAAAGATGTGAATGTGGCTAAGCACCACAAATGTGGTAAGGAGTACCTGTGCACGTTTCCTACTTTTGATAGGATTGTGAATGTGATAAATTTTGAACATGTGATTAGTAACATGAATGAAAATTAAGTATGTGAAATATGTTATGAAATAATTGGGGCATTCGGGATATTTGTGGAGGAAGAAAGTGAAGGTGATGACTACGGTCTCACCAACGTAAAGTGGTGACTACGGTCACATAAAGTGAAAAGTGGTAACTTCGGTTACATCCAAAGAATACACGAGTGTCTAATGACACAACATAAGTCTGCGCGATGAGCACGTCGATCGCAGCAATGATCGCTTCGATGGTGTGTAGCGGATGGAGGGTCGACTTAGTAGTCCCCGCGGTGTATGCAGTTGGTACGGGTGGTGTGTAGCGGATGGACAAATAGGTTTGGGTTTGGGTTGCATCATCCTTTATTTTGTATGAACATGATATTGATATGACTTGTATGCCGATTTGTTGGAAATTAGTACTATGTACACATTGAGTCTGTTGACTCACCCGTTGGGGAATTATTTTTCAGTGATGAGCGGTAATGGACCGGGTCGGCAGGAGCTAAAGGTGGCCATGCATCGCTTGAAGAAATTATTTGGAATTTGGACTTTATGAAATTTTAGTACTTTAAACTTTATTTTGGGTTTGAATGATGTAATAAGGCCATAAGGCCCAATTGGATTTTCTTTATTTCTGTTTATTTTTATTTGAATATGATACAATTTATGTTTGATTAAAGATAAGTAAATTTATTTCTTTTAAAATAATAAACCCAAAAATTATTTTGTCACCTTATTTAAGTTGGATTTCGTAATTTATTAAATAGGTTTCAAATTAAGCCCAACCCAAAACAATTTTTAAAATTACACAAATTTTCTCTAAGTCATTTAGAACGTTGAAAACCGATTTATTTAAGGAACATACCAGATCTGGTTCAGGCTCGTGGGCCGGGTGTGGGGTGTTTCACCAACAGTGCCCGATCCTCATGTTTAGCCCGCGTCTTATTAGCCCAGACATGTCCTGATATGATCGTGCGAAAACATTTTGAATTTTTGAAAATAACTCAATGATGTCTCGCCTTAGTTCTGTGATGAGCTAGGCTACAATCTTTACCTCTTTTCTAGGCTCATAATATCCAATGACCCTTTGTAGAGTAAGGTCTGTTTTTCATCTTGTTCTACCATCCTTAACAAATCAGAAGGTAGGTTACAATCTCTGTCATCTTCAAAGCCCTGAGATCTCTCTAGACACATATATTACTCGAAAGGAGACTTTGAGTCAGTAGCAGCGTTGCTCACATCGTTGATATCTGGAGACCTTATTGTAGGTCTGAAGAAAGATTCCAAAGAATAAATGATTCAAAGAACGATTATTTGTATGGTCATGAATAAAGAATGAAAGAATATTTGAAAGAAAGTCTAAAAAACAAACAAAAAAATAATAATTGTTTGTACAGTATGAAATGAAAAAAATAAAAGAATATTTGCTCAAAAAGATGCATTTTATTAAAGTAAAAAATTCTGGACACAAGCCTATTTCACAAAAGGGTTCTTATTGCCTCTAGGCTTAAGGCAACAAGCGTGTTTCGAATATTACTATAGATCCGCTCAAAAAATACAAGGATCCCTTCCACAGTTCCATTATTTAAAATCTTCCCAAGTATGTAAGGGCAGATGCTTAGAAAAATCCAATTTCTTTCTTCAGATACGTCGTTAATATTCAGATTTCCCAATATCAGGTCTTGCACTAAAGCCCTGAACTCGATGCATTGTTGGATCTCATAGATCTCATAATATTTACCCATTTACCTAGATGATTGGGTGACGGATTTTCTGCCCCAGATGGATCATCTAATTTGACAATACTCATTTTGACAAGTCTTTCGATCATCTTTTTAAAAGCGGTGCAGTTCTCGATCGAGTGTCCTGTGATTCCCGCATGATATTAGTATTGAGCGTTCGTGTCATACCATTTAGGGTATGGAGGTTGTATAGGTTTTAGGTAGAAAAGGGATACTACATGTGCATCAAACAAAATTTGGTACAGCTCCTTATACGTGATTGGGATGGGCGAGAACTGGGATTTTTCTGAGTTTGGTCTTGGATTGGGTTCTTGCCCTGAGGAGACCTGATGGTCGGTAGTTACCGCCCTTGGTCGCTTCTCGTGATCGGCTCTAAATGGCCCTTGTTATACCTTCTCGTACTATTCACTTTATTTTCTTTTTTCTTCAGGGCTTTTAGAGTACACTCTCCTTTTTCTTTCGTGTCTGCCAGTACAACCGGTTTGGATCGATCATCATCTGGGTTAAAACCTGAACCCATCGGAAAGTTCAATAGGGCCGAAGTGACGGGTACCTCATGCGAATACGTGTCTGGTTGAGTCGGGACACCTATTGGGGAATAAACAATGTCTTTATCATCATCCATATTGTTGACCACTGGGCCACTCCTTTTTTTAAATCCTCCGACCAGTAACTGGGTTAGCTGGCCTATCATATTCCTTTGGAATTCTAGCATTTGTTCCGCATTTCTTGTTGCATCTTAGTCAATTGCCCATGCATCTGTATTTGCATTTGCTCTATTCTCTCCAACCTTTGTTCTATGTTTTCCAGGTTAACTGAAATATTTTTACCTAATTAGGGTCCTTTTGTAAAAGTCTAATGCAAATGATGCAATGTAATGCAAATGCATGAATGCAAAAAGAAGGCATCGATTCAGATTCAACTTCATTTTAGAAAACTTTATTAGAAAACAAAATCCTTTACATAAAACGGACTACAAGTATGCTTTCGCCCTAAGGCCCAAAGTTTTAATTTTCCCAATTAACGAAGCTAGCTTTTGACCACGATCTGAATGTAGCTCATACTTCATGCTCAATATATCAGCATGTGCTGCCAAAGTCTGTAGATGATTAGCTACCTCTTGAATCTGAACTATTGTTTCACCCATGAGGTAATCCCGACTTCTAACTTGGTCATGGGAATGGTAGAGCTATTCCTTCCAATGCCCTTTTCTTGCTTCAAGATGCTCGATCCGAAGTTCATAATTCTGCAATGCCGATTCTAATCTTTCAATCTTGCCCTTCATTTCCTCAATCTTGTTCAGACTCGACTTCAGCTCGTTCGCATAGTTACGGCTTTGGTGGTGGTGAAGAGACCATCCCAATTCAGCCACTCTAGCTTTTAATCTGCTCTTTTCCTTTTGGCTTTCTGCTAACCTCTTTTCTAGGGCCTCGTTTTGCATCTGCATCTCTAAGAACTTCTTCTCCCAATGGTCAGCTTTGGCCTTTTCCTCTTGAACCTCATTTTGCCACTGCTCCGAAGTCTTTCCCAATCCAACGTTCTTCATCGTCAGACACCTCTTCTTATACTCTGTCTTCAAATTGTCTCGATCTTCTTCTATCTTCCTATTTTCTTTCCTTAATTTTTTGGCTTCTGATCTCTGAACATCCACATCTAACCTCAAGTACATCTTTTCTTCTTTCAGCTTCTCTATCCTCTTTCTAAGCTCTGAACTCATCTTTTCGATCTTGCTTCACAATTTCTAACTCTGATGGGACCACTTGCAGGCATTCTTCTCTTAATCGGGCATCTTCTAGATTCGGCTCGGGGATGTTATCATTAATCCTTCTAATCCTCCATCCACTGTACTCTAGGATCGTCATTGGGCCTGTGGATAACCTCTTCATCTTACGAATCTGATTCTAAGCACTAGAAATCTCCTTAACCCTCTTCTTATAATTTTCCTCTCTGTAGGAGAACTCACACTGAGTCAGCCCATATGTCATTGGTACGAACTGTCTTGACCCATATTGCCTCAGTACAAGCAAATGAGCATATCCAACGGCTCCCTAAATTCTAAGTAAAGGAACCCAGTCAAAACTCCCACACCGATAAAGGATTTCGTCGGGAATTATCCAAGGAGCCTCCACTCGATGTCTTCTTCTTAAAGGTTTTGAAAGAGCGCCATCCAGCTTTCCTCGGACACGTCTTCTTTCCTCGGTATAGCTACTATCTCTTTCAACGGAGAGTAACTCTCAGAAAAAACCTGATAAGACACTTTCTCCACCTTCTAGAAATGACTGTGGAACCAAGCCAATAACAACGGCGCGCACCCAATGAACCTGCCTTCACCTGTTCTCCGACATGCATTCAAAGATCTAAACGTCTTGGCTAAGATTACAGGTATAGGCGTAACTCCTCTGCCAAGTCGATCGAATAAATCAGTAACTGCTTCATCTACATGTCTTAGAGCTTTAGGGAAGATTACCAAATCGTAAATACACAAGGCCAAGACGTCAACCTTCTTCTTTACATCTGGATGTGTTAGGACCAAATCCCTCAAATTCTCCCAAGAAATGCATTTACCTTCACCTTTCTCTTGAATTCTGGCTGCAACCCACTGTTCACTCATCCCCGTGATATTCATTAACTTTTTCACAAAGGTTTGAACGTTAGCAGCCCTAGAATAAACTCTATCGGCTTGGATCCTCGAACAGCGAAGCAAGGTCGTATATTCCTCCACCATGGGCACTAAATCTACTTTCCCGAAAGTGAAACAACTATAAGCAGAATTCTAAAATTGAGTCATAGCGCGGAACAGATACTTATCTACTTTGACGTTGAGCAAGTAAGGTAGATCACCATAATTACGATAGAACAGCTGCTTTGCTTCATCGTCCCACTGGGTTCATATTCCCTTCAACTCCTAAAGCTCATTTTGCGTGACACTGATACGAGCGAAATCCCGTAGTTCTGACACATTGACCATATACGAACGACTGCATTGTCCTCCACTTTATCAAGGAATTCGTTCTCCATAACCAGCTTTCTAACTTCAGAAACTGACCGTGAATCGATACCTCTTTAAATATGAAATGATATGCACAAGAATGAAACACAACAAGTTAGTACCACATAATAAAATATAAAGCAAGTGAAATAAACGCACACCTATCAGGGTAACTACTAAAGTTTGGCATAGCTCTACCTAAGGTGGGTTCTTAGGGTTTACTATATGCGGTTTAGTTCTAAAGTTGAGGTTCCTGAACTAGCAGATTCCTCGATCCTCACCCATTATAGGCTCATACGGACCGAGTTCGGTTCAGGGGAATACATTTCCCTATGGCCATGCGGAAGTGAAAACTTCACGAAGACATAGGTACAGATGTATCTCGAAAGCAATCCACTAGCCCATGCGGAGGTGAAAACCTCACGAAGGCATAGCTTCTCGCTCCCACTTAAAGGCGTGACCACAACGGTCATATAGTGCAATGCAGACATATATATTAAAATCACATGCAATAAAAGGATCATTTTTTTTAAAACCAGAATTTTAAATTCGAACAAAAAGACATGAAATTATCGATTTTACGGCTTGACTCTCTTATTGTCCCCAGTGGAGTCGCCAAGCTGTCGAAACCATTTTAAAGGGTTAAAAAAACAGGGATCAACTTTTAAAAATAAAAACGGGAGTCGCCACCAATCCCTTTTTACTTAGGTGTGATTGGATCACCTTGAAAGACGTTTTATTTTAAAATACTGATTTTGGTCCACGAAAATCAAGAAAAATGGGTTCGGGAGTCGGTTACGTATGAAGAAGGGTTAGCACCCTCATAACGCCCAAAAATTGGTACCTAATCGATAAAATCATGTCCTAATGTTGAAAATTTGAAAAAAAATTAAAATAAGATCCTTTCATTAGAAGAAAAAAAAAACCTAGACTTACCTATCTCAAAGAAATAAAATACCATACCCAGTAAGTTAGGATATAGCATCTCTTGACTTCGAACTAGGCACATCTTTATTTTAGAAAATTCCTACCTCAGGACACAAAACATCATATCCAATAAGTTAGGACACAACGTTTTGAATTCCCAAGAATAAGTTTTTAATTTGAAATTTGTAAGTTTTGGTTTTAAAAGAGAAGGGATATCTAATACCTTAAGTTCCACGAGAAAAATCGAAACCCAGTAAGTTAGGGCACAATTCTTCTCGAAGTCCCCAAATATCACATATCACCGTATTTTTTAAACTATTTGAATAAAATGTATTAATTCAAAAGGTTTTTTTATAAAACAATAGTTTGAGTAAGATATTACGACATACATATTTAATATCAATTCTATATAACTACAAATTATGCTAACCATAAATAATAAAAGAATAATATATACATGAATAAATAAAACATTATATAATAACATGAATAAATAAAACACTATGTTAAACAATTAAAAGAACATACATAAATAAGCATGTGATATAAACTAAATAGCAATCAGTAAGACTTTCACGAAATAACAAAGTCAAATGAAAAAACGAATAATATATTTGAACATTGAAATGCCAAAAAAGAATATGATGATTTTTAAATGATTTAATATATATATAAACAATATAAAAAAAATTTAAAGTGACAAAAAAGTACTTATAACAAATATATAATTTAATAATATATAATTTAATAATCTAATACATATATAAATGATTATAAAAATAATTAGTAAATAGTATATAATAATTTTAAAAAACATATATATAATATATTAATCATAAAAGTTACATATGTAATAAATAATGTACATAAAATAGGTTATATAATATAAATAAATTTTATAAAACAAAATTTTAAAAATAATATATGATATAATACAATACTACAAATTAAAAATGTATAATATAATAATTAATATATAAATCATAATATATAATAAAAATATTAAACCAAATAAAATAATAAATAATAAATAATAATAATTTAATATTTAAAAATAATAGGTATTTAAAAAAAACAATACACAAAACTTTATTAATAAATTAATTTTTTAAAAAATATAATTTTAATATGATAAAACAATTTTAATATAATGTTAAAATAATTTAAAATGAAAAATAAAAAAGTTTTTAAAAAATAAGGATTAAATAGCAATTAAAATGAGTAAAAATGGATTAAATCAAAACGCGCGTCGTACTATAGGGACTCATTAGGCAATTATGCCTTCTTTCCAAAACGACGTCATCCTGATTTTAGTCCTTAAAGGAGTCCGAGGGACTAAATTAGAACAAAAACACACTTTAGGGCTAATTTAATAAAAAATAAAAATGTAAATTGGACAGAATTAAAATTAATTAAATTGCGGAAGGACCGAAATGGCAATTAGACCATTTAACAAAAACGCGCGGATCCTCCTCGGGTTTTCGGGTCAACGCGTGGGTTACCTCTTTAAAACGATATCGTTTTCTGCTTATTGAATTAAGCAAAAACGGCGTCGTTTTTATACTATTATATAAGTCAAAATCAGCCTAAAATTTTCATTTTCACACCCTTTAAAAAAAACAGAGGCCCTTCTCAAATTCTCTCGGGCCTTCGGCTGAGGCCGTGGCTTCGTGATTTAATGCCGCTTTATGCGCCTCACGCCTACCGCACACTCACAAAGAAGTTCAAAGGTAAAAAACTTTTTCTTTCTTTTTTTAAAAACTATTTTGTATATGAAACATGCATGGATTAAAAAAAATAAAATAAAAACGAATAAACGAGAATAGAAATCACCTTTCCAAACAGATTTTGTATTTTACTTCTTTGTATATTTTTTGAATGATTGCCTCTCTATTCTCTTTGTGTATATCGTGTCTGTATATGTCCTCGTAGTTACAGAATAATCGGGCTTTTATAGCCTTAAAAATAAAAATAAAAAAGGAAAATGTTGTTGTTGCCATTCTTGCTGCTGTTTTCTTTCCTTTCTTTTGCAGGTGGACGAAGATCTCGCGACGGAGATGAGGCGCGCTAACTGCGGAAAGAATAATGGTGGCGTGATCGAAGGGCTGTTGGGGTATTGCAGCGCGACGATTGGGCTCTTCTTTGGGCGCTTATACAAGAATGGAAACCTAGGGTTTCTCTGCGTCCATAGCTTTTTGGGCAATTTGGGCCGTGTGTGAGTTTTGGGTCTAGGGTAGTCTGTTTGGTTTTTGGCCAAGGGTGTAAGTGGGCCTGTTGGTAATTTCGGGTAGCTGATGGTATTGGATTTGTAATTGGGCTACTGGTGTAATGGGTATTAGGTCAGTAGACTTGGATGGTCAGTTTGAGTTTAATTTTGGGCCATTAAAATTGGACTTTTGTAAACGGATTGTAAAAGGATATTTATTACTTTTTTTTTTTGTTTTTTTTTTTCATTTTGATTTTCATGGGCTCGGATAAAATTGGATTCTTACATGGTGAAAAGGGGCAAAGATGAAAGGTGAAGATGGGAGGGAGAAACGTGAGGAAAAAATAATAGCTTCTTCTTCTTTTCTTGCCTTTTTTTTTTTCTCCATTTTTCTACTACTTTCTTTTAAAATATCTATCCATTTATTATTATTATTTAATTTAAAATAAAATCTAATCATTACCATCACATCTCCATGTACTTTTATGGTCAATTTGCACTCCAAATCCTTTCTCTTTTTCTCATCCATCTAATTCCATCATATCTTACTTTTACATTTTACAATATGGCCCAATACTTCTTACACTATTTCAATTTAGTCCACCCCTTAATTAAATTTCTCTAAATTCAAACGTCTTTTTATTTTCCTATTTTATCTAATTATCCTCTCCACTAACACTAATAATTCTATTTTTGTCTTCTATGAAAATTTCAAACATGTGTCAACTTAAATTGACATTGTTCACGTCTCGAAAAATGTCAGGAATGTTACAGTAGCTTTATTCCATTATCATAGAATGATCATTCCATTCCAGCAAACCAAATGAGTCATAAGTGAATATTCTCTTCACATTTTATGCATATATTTTTTGGTAATTATTTTATACACTAAAATAAAAGAATTTTGAAAGTAAGTTTAGAATATCGGCATGTGTTTTTATAGAAATTTAAAAATATATAATAATAAAAAAGACATATGGCAACCTCCAAAAACCTACTCGTGACTATTTTTTTTTTCTTAATTAAAATACTTTTGATTTTTTATTTTTACTCTATTATAACTTATCTATAATAATAAAAATCATAAAGTATGAATTGCACTATTTGTTAAATGAGTTTTTTATAACAACCATTTGTCTTAAATTATAATAAAAGTAGTTTAATTCTTAAGTGAAATAAAAATGATAAATTTTATTTAAGATGTTATTTAGTTTATATAAAAATATAATAACCATATTTTATTAAATAATATTATATTTGTTAATTTTACTAAAAATATAATCTAAATATCATTAATTAATATTATTAAAATATTTCAGTTTTTTTTTAATTTGAATTTTTTTTTTAAATTCAAATATAATTTATATTTCTCAAATATTGTTATAAGTGCACAACAACAACTTTTTTTTTATAATATTCAAAATTTTGATAAACATTATAAAAACTCAAAGATATAAAATGCTAACTTTTAAACTTCATTGTATGAATAAAAGTTTGAATTGGATGTTAGAAGAAATCCAAGTTGCCAAATTGGCAGCGATATGGGAGGGCCACCCCAGCACAAAGCATATATCCTTTTCTTATCAAAATTTTAATTTCAATTTACCACCCTCCATTTGTCTAAGAAACTTGATTCCACCCATTTTTGTTTTCTCTTTTGGTTGCACTTATAGAGATGACATGACATTGTCAAACCAAATGGGTGGTCCAGTATTTCACAACACATATTAAAGTGGGTGGTCCATTTAGCTATATTCTATTCTTTTTAGTTGAAAATTTCATCTCAAATAAATATGCTTCATTTTTTATTAGTGATAAGAACAAGCTTTTCATAAATCTTTTAAGGGACATTTTTTCTAATGATTTCATATTTACTTTTTTTTTTTTTTTACATAATGTTTAGAACTATTCATCCCAACCCATAAATAGGAGGATAATGCGCTTCAACGCACTCAAACCCAAGTCTTCCTACAGTGGTAATAATATCTATACTAATCGAACTAAATAGCATTTAAGTTCAATCCATTATGACATTCAAATGAATCACATTTCTTTAAAACTTATTTGATATTTTTATACAAGAGCAACATGAAAAAAAGAAAGCATGTTATGCTTTGGTGTAAATAAGTCTTCAAAATAAAAAACAAGTTAAATTTGAGTTTTTAAGTACAACTCGAAATAAAATATAAATTTAAATGATATTTGCAATTCCCTTTTAGATATAGATGAAAGTTAAATTTAGTCAAAATTTGGGGCATTGAAATAACAAATAATATCTCAGTGAAGGGGAGAGTTCAATTTTGTCTGGCTCTTTAAAGACAAAAAAATCTTCAGACATTGAGGTTGGATTTGCTCTATCTTTTCCCACTCCACCAAAGCGGAATTCGTCAAATCCCCTCTTCAATACCATACTAACTAACAAAAACATTTAAAACCGTTTTTATTTATTTATTTAAATATTATATGTTAGAAATTATTTACCGACATGAATTGTGTTTGTTTTGTTGCCATTACAGATGATTTTCGACATTTCTATGATGGGTGGGAAGATGAAAAAGGGGTCACTATCACCTTCCATGGTCATGATTTTAGAGGTCTTGTAGAAATTTATATTATTAAGAAATTAATTTTACATCATTTTAAGATTAATACGACCATAAAAAGAACCATTTTAAATGTTTTCAGTTTATTCAAAAAAGTGTTCTCCATCTATTTAAATAAATTATAAAACAGTGCTAAAAATCATAAAAAAGTATTTTTGTTTTATTAAAATAATAAAACAATTCCTGAAATTAACCAATTTATGTAAATATTCATATTTGTTTTGTGCCAAATAAAATCTGAAATAAACATTTTAACAAAGTAAACTTTTTATTGGTGCACAAATTAAATATGAAAATCTATGTGTGAGTACAATAAAGATTTAATTTATTTATAAAATTTTAATATAGGCGAATGTAATTTCTATCTCCGTAAACTTGAACCTGGAGTGTAGATAGAAAGATCTGGCCAGCCATTGCTATCGCCACTCCAACAACTTGTACCCCTACTGCCCTGTACATCCAAATAACTCTCTCCGTTTTTACTGCTCTCTCCGAATCGCGGGTCCCGACCCGAACTCTGATCCATTTCACAACCCGAATCCAAATTCCCTCCAAAATGATTCAGCGTTTTTAAACCCGACCCATTTGAATTAAACCCTTCTAGAAGGTTTCCAAACTGCCCAGTCGAAGCCAACAGCGAGCTGAAGCTCCCGCCGATATCCATCATCTTCCCATCTTGATGATCAACCGGCAACAGATACATCCGGGTCGAGTCGATATCCGAGTCCGAATTCTGAGCCCCCGAGTTCAAAACAATCTGCTGGGGAAATATCGATGATGATGATGATGTCGGCGGCGGTGGAGAGGGATCAGGGATTTTTTGGTTTGGGGTGGGGTCTGGAGAGGGGTTGGGCTGGCGCTTAGGTTTGTTGGTGGAGGAGGAGGAGGAGCGTTTGGTGCCCTTACGGGTGCCGCCACCGACGGGTATGTTACGGAGGACGCCGCCTTTAGTCCAGTAACGGCGGCAGTTCTTGCAGAAATGGCGGGGCTGAGACAAGTTATAGTTGTTGTAGTAACAGAATTTGGTGTTGGTTGAGTCACAGAGGGGCATTTCAGCTGCTGCTGCTCTTGCTCTTGAAAAGCCGGCGCTTTCATTTGGTGAAAGCCCATTGGGTCTTGCATTTTAAGTACTCCTCCACACCTCAAACCCTCACTGCTTGATTGAATTTGAAGATAAAGCTATGGAGAATTTGGGTTGAATTTTGAGGCTTTTTTCTTCTTCTTCTTCAAGGAATTGAAAAGCTGATAAAGTTTGTGAAGTGGCGAAAAGTGTGGTTGGTTAAACTTTGAAACAAGACAAAAAAGGAAGGAGATTTTCTTCTTCTTCTTTTCTGTTTTCACACAAATATATTGGAACTGGAAGACGAAGAAATATGAAGCCTTTTACAAAAATCAATCCTAAACAACCAAAAGAAAGAGTTGTAGCTTTCAGTTTTGAATCAAGGAAACTTGAAAATAGATATAGAGGAGACAAACAGCAACCTAAAATTTGTCAAAGCTGGTTTTGTTTTTTTCAACATCAAGGATTCCAATACTTAAAAACTATTGAAAGAAGATATTTGCAGTCTGAAAACCCTGTAAGAAGAAGAGGCTGAACATCTATGTTTATCTGTCTGAGAGTCACCACTAGACTTCAAATAGACGCACCCAACCAAGCTTGTCTCATTTCTTTCTTCTTTTTCTTACTCACCCCAAAATTACATAAATAACTTCCTCTGAAGACACACTCCAAGGTTTTCTAGATTTTGCTATTGCCTTTTTTAGTAATTAAAAATATAATTCTATTAAATTAAATATTCAAAATTCTTCTTACCATACTTTCTAAAACTAATTTCTGATCTTTATACGTGAGCTTATTGGAATGCATCTTGATTCACATTGCTGTTCATTGCCTTTGTTTTTTTCTACAAATATTTTACGAGTCACTAAATTATATGTAAAGTTTTTTTGTCATTTAATTAAAAAATTATAATTTGGTCATTGAATTATTAATATTTTTTTTTGAAAGTTACGCCAACAAGCTCCAAGTGACGATTCGACAATCAGTACAATAGATCAATACCTATTAACGAGTAGAAGAACATGTCTTAGATCCAAGTCAATCTGACTATCAATGTCAAAGATCAGAGAAAAAGACTGTTTGAATTTTGGTTTGTGGATTTATAACCTCCAAAGTTGTTTTATGAAAAAAAATGAACTGTAAAAAAGAAGGGAAAAGAGAGCTTTCGATTGGTGCAAGCAATGTAAATCGAGAAAGTTATATAGTATTTTAACAACCCAATGGCTTAAATAAAAACTTTTGAATAGTTCAGTAACTAAAATGTAATTTTTTTTAATTAAATGACCAAAATAAAAACCTACTCATAATTTAGTGGTTAATGATATAATTTACCCATATCTTATTCTGTAAGAGGGAAAACAGATACCAAAGGAATGATTAACAATGTCGCATTAACCTTAAAACATATGATTAATTTGGTAATCAGGTTATTTAGACTATAAGATCAAAAGGATCAAATTGTTTATTCCTTAATGATTTTATTAATAACAATTCATGTCATGTAGAAGTCAACGGAAACAATTCCTAGTTTAATTTTTTTATTTTATAATCATAATTTAAAATAATATGATATTTCTTATTGATTAAATTGAATAGTTTAAATTAAAATTTCTTGACACTTTTATGAATTTGAATAAAGATAAAACAACGACACTATCCTGAAAATTTATGTAAATATCTTAAAATTTAAATTTCAAAAATAAAAAAATATATATATTTTGAGAATTGAATTTAGAATTTGATTCAATTTAGATGGGTACACTAATAATAAATAAAATTAACTATGATGTTAGCGATTTTAAAAAATAAAAATGATCATTGATATGATTTTATTTATTATTAATTAATTAGTATTACTTTTTTTAATACGTTGTATAGTTCAAATGAAAAAAAAAAACTCTATTATTTAAAAAAATGAAAAACTTATTTTTTTAATGTCAACTTATTAATATAATAAACAATAAAAGTTATACTCATCCACTTAAAAAAAAAAAATTCAAACTCATATAAATTATTTTTTGTTGTCAACGTGTCCACCAATATTATCATTATCAAATTATTAGAAATGGATAGTCTGAGTAATCAGAATTCAGAATCAAACTAATACATCACAAAAAGAATTAAGAATTGATATAAATTTATAGACTAGAGCCAACAATCTAACTAAATTAATTGGATTAAATTTACTAATGACAACTCGAAAACCTACACATGAAATTACGCATGATAAATCTAGAACTTGAATACTGAGCCGAGGTCTCATTTGCTATTAGTATTAATTATAATTAAACAAATCTTTATTCGTACTTATATCTAACCCATTTAAAATAATCTAGGTAAACTTCAAAATTATATATATCGCTGTTAATAAAATGATTGGAGAAAAAGAGATGGGAAAATATAGTGTCGTGGAAAAGGGGAGATTAATAATTACAAGGGGACCCATCAACAGAATAATGAACGGCTATGATTAGGGGGAAAGAGTGGGGAGTAGGGCCCAGGAGGCCTTGCGTGGCTTGTTGGGCCTTAATGTGATACGTCCTGTCCTGTCAGCATGCAACACGGCTCAAATGCCGTGCCTCATATCTTTCCTCCCATTTCACACTGCTTACGATTTTACTCTCTCTCTCTCTAGTTCAATTGTATACAACTGTTGTAATATGTTTTTTTTTTTAATTTCTATTTTTATGATTTAAGAAATAAATATTTTATATTTAAAGTAATTTATAAATACTATATAAAATTTATTAATGATTTTTTATTTACTTGAAAAAAATTTGAATTTATTTTTAAACTTTACTGAATAATGTCCAAAAATTATAAACCAAATCTATTTGGTGAAAATAAGATTCAAAACTCAAAATTATTATGGAAAAATGGAGAATAACCAAACCAAATTAAACTGATCACAATCCTATACTGTACTACGCGTTTTTAATTATAAGATCAAGTTTTTTTCATTAATTTTATTAAATAATTTAACATCACTATTTTTTAATATACGGTGATATGACATATAAATGTGCAAAAATATTTAACCATACAAAATAAGGTCATAATGTCAAGTCATCATATGTTAAGAAAATAAGCCGTGTCTTGTTATTTGACAAAATTAATAAAAGAATTGATCTTAAAAATAAAAATACATATTTTATAAAGTAAAAAATTAGAAAAAAATCAAACTATCAGAGTGAGATTAATTTAAAAAAAAAAAACAGATAGTATAGAACCCATTTATTAAGGCTTTGTTTGTTTATTTAAACGAGTTTTTTTGACACATTCACAAAATGAAAAATAAAATAAAAATGAGGTTAAAATATTTAAAACAAGTTTTTGAACTTCACATCTTTATTTACACAAGCATTTATACACAAATATTACATTAAAATTTTATATAATCCAATATTTTAATTTATTTCATTTTTAAGAACAAATTAATAATGAAAGTAGTATTAATATGAAGGATAATATAAAAAAAAAAGGTGTTATTTTAAGGGGAAAATTATGTTTTCAAACCCTAACAAAATGAGTGGGTATTTTGCTCCATTTTTATATTTTATATATATTGTAAAAGATGTTGTTTTCAATCGTCATATGCAGATTCGATGCCTTAAAAGAGTTTTACACATTGTATTGGATTAATGGAGTCAACCCCATTAAAATGAGCTTTGAATGCACGACTTTGTCCTCCATTTGCGTATACTTCAAAGACCAAAAATTCCATTTGGCTACTAAAATTTGCTAAAATGTCAAAGCAAAATTTACGAGCATCATATTTTTTTTTATGGAATTTCTAAAAAGATTGTTTAAAGAAATTCAAGATAAAAAAAAAAAAAAGTTATTTTTATAGTTATGTTAATACATATGTTTAATATGTACCCTTAAAAGATGTCACTAAATCATTAGTATGTTTACATATTGGTCACTCAATTTTAGAAAGTAATGAAATAATTACGAAATAATTATTGAACTATTCGGAAGTTTTCATTTAAGTCATTAGGTTGTTCTTTTTTTCTTTCTTTCTTTCTTTCAAAAGTATGACTGATGAGCTCTAAGTGACGATTTGACGAACAATAATATGGAACAATATCTATTGATGAGTAGAACAATGTACCATAGATTCAAGTTGATTTGATGATTACTGTTGGAGATTGAAGAATAAAGTTGTTCAGATTTTGATTTACAGAGATTTGTGATATTGAAAACTATTTCATTAAAAAAAAAAAGTTAATCTGTAGAAGAGGAGGATATGAGAGCCTCTAATTGGTGTCGGCAATACAAATAGAGAAGACCATAAAGCGATGATCTTAACAGCCTAATAACTTAAACAAAAACTTTCAAATACTTTTTGAATTTAAGTGACCAAAAGTATGAAGTAGCACAAGACAAAGATTGGATAGCACAAGGAAGATGAAGGAAATAAATGAAGGTGATGGGTTTAGGTGAAGTGTTAAGGAATTGAAAAGTGATGAAACATGGGCGGCATAAATACCTCACAGTCAGTAGCACAATTAAATAAAAACCCGATGTGTTAGTAGTTCAACTGATAACAAAATGGAATTGTAGCTGTTCTCAACACCATTGGGCCCTCAAAACAATAGAGATATTATTAGGAACAGTAGTAATTCCCCAACAACTCAACCAGTGTCTGATCTCTTCATATTTTAGTTTATTTTTGTTTTCCACAAATCTAACCAACTATAATGTTTTAGAGCAGTATTGAAATACCCACATAAACTCTTGTTTTCCTTCTTCAATACAGAGTGTTCTTATCATTAATTAATGAAAAGCCAGAACAGAAACTTTAATTTTTTAAAATAATATTTATGTATTTTTCTAATTTTGTATTTCTTAATCAGTTTTAAAATTTTTATTTTTTGGATTTTAATAGTAAAAATTAAATTGAGCTAAACTTCTCAAAATGAGAATTCAATTGACAAAACATGTAGATATTAAGAACTAAACTTATCATTATATCAATTAGAAAAAGACCACATCATCTTTCTGTTGACTATTTAATGGAGAAATGACCAAAATATTTAAATTTAATAACATTGGTAATGAAATTGAAAATATTTGAATTATAACGATTAACACATAAACACGTTAATAATTGGTTGACCTACTTTTCTAAGGTGAAAGGTTAGGTAAAAAGTTTAGTCATTTTTACTTATAACAGCTAATTATATGATTCAAATCTCTACAAGCAAATATAAACAAAAGGCAAGGAATTGGATATCTGGTGCTGCCATGCAAGCATTACATCCCACTAGGGAGTTTGAGCATTACTGGAAACTACTTACTTGTGGTTATTACAACAGGGTTTTCTTTGCTTGGAGGAGAAGGTAATACTTGTTTTCAAAGCTTAGTGCATGATTAAGCAATTGATTCTAATCAAATCTTAAGTGGGTTTATAATTGAATTTCAAATGAGGACCAAAACTTAACTTTCCTTGAGCTAATGGTAATTACATGGTACAACAAAGTATTGTAAATAAAGTGGGGGTTAAAGGACAATTCGAGATTTAATAACATTCAACAAGTCTAAAATCTAAATCTCAACATCGACAACCCATTCTTTGTATACAGATCTTCGTCTTTTTAAAGTTGGGTATTTGGAGTCAAAATTCAAGTGTCATTTGGGGCAAAACCTAGTCACAAAAATCAATGGAGAAACAGATGAAGTTCCAAAACATGAGAAAAGAATCAATAAAAAATTTGATAGACTGAAAGTATCAACAGATTCTCCCCCACCAAGATTTTTTAGTTAAAAAAATTATAAAATAGGAAGGCTAACATTTTACCTTAAAACCTGGTGGCAAATACTGAACATTCTTTAGTTACAATCACATTTTCTGTTAACTTCAACCCAACACAAATCTAGAAACTTACTCCCATCTTCTATTTTAGAAGATTGGGGATGAGGGGGTGATAAAAAAGATGAGAACAGGAATAAGGGATCTTTCGCAGTTCGGGAGGGAGGAGAGAAAAAGGGAATCAGCTGCCCCACCCAGGAACAAACACAAGTTGCTTCTTCATGGATCTGTGGCAACCATTTCTTGATCTTTTGATACAATGGCATGTGCTATGGGTTTTAGGGGCATCTGAAAGTGTGAGAATCGACGTGTAACCTTTAACTCACCAGTTTTGGGGGAAAGGAAAAAAGGAGCTTTTGCCATCAGCAACCCAACAAAAAGTTAACCATGCAAATACATTTCTTGGACCACCTTTTATGCATAGTACATGTACAAGCTATTTGCAGCAGCACAGGCTGTTGAGTTTTCGGTTGGGTGCCATGCTAGGTGCAGCAACTTTGTTGTGAAATCGAAAGAATTTCCATTTGCATCTACTCCAGAGGTTTCAGCTCCTGGTACAACAAATTCAACCAGATAGCAGCATTTCAGTACAAATCAACAACCACTGCCCCCACCCTCACCAAATAAATAAATAAATAAAAGAAACAACTGCAAAGTTAACAAGTCATAGAAGGCAACAAACAAACACCAAATCACTACCTCGTCTAACAACACGTGTTATACTGCTTAGGGATCTGGAGGGCCTTGAGGGAGTCTGAACCTGTCTCCTGAAAAGACATGGATGTTTATGACTAATAACAATCTAATATCAATATGGAAATCATAATTCACATTTCACAGCACTCCTTATCTTTTGCTCAGCTAGAGTGTATATTTTACCTCATTGGATTTTTGCTGGCTTCCAAAGTAGTTGCCTCTGTGCTTCCAGGGGCACAACCAAATACACGGAATAGATTGCTGAAATCACAGAGGGATTGCATATATTATGTTACATGGAAGAAGAAGAAGAAGAAGAAGAACAAAAGACTACATGATTTGTTCAGAACAGACCTGTAGGAACCTGTTGCCACACGCAATCCATCACCACTTAGGCAACACTCAAATTTGTCAAAGATAGAATCATTTTCGTACAAATCACATAGCTGAAACAATTAAAGAATGGGATAATCAGCTCTGAGTGACATGGCACGACCCAGATATGACTAATTTGATCTGTTTCAGAAGATAGAAATCATACCTTAGGTCTCAAATATTCATGAACCTGGAAAGTTGAAACTGGACCAGAATCCATATTGATGTCCCACAGCTACAACCAAGTGATACATAATCAAAGTTAGATGACAAATCCTAAGATCCCCATTAAACAAGACATCAAACATATACGATATGAAGAACAAAATCAATTATCAAGTTTCAAACCACCATCAGAAGTCTTACAGCTGAAAGGAAGTAGGAAATATGGTGAGAATTCAACATACAAAGATCAAAACATCGAAACAAAATGGCACGTGATTGATTCAAATAGAGAATGGAGAACAAAATCAGATACAGCAATTTACTTTAAAAACAGTGAACTTGTCTATACATGCTCAAATACTGAATGGAAGAAGCTACCAAAACATTTACCCTCACCCCACCTTTTCATGTCTTCATGATAAGCTCTCTACGAGATAAACAAAATTTGAGTATTTGATTCCTAGCCAAAATGCCAACAAAACAAATTGTTGTATTCAATTTTAATCAATTTGTGTTAAACTTTGCAAACAAGAATCTTTAAAGACAGATAATTGCAGCAAAAGGTTATAAAAGCTTCATGATCAAATTCTGTCAATGTCTTGCAAGATGAGCCAAAGGATAATTACATTAGGGATTCAACAGCATAGAAAGTCCTCATGGTGTGCTTAAGAAAAATTGCATGCATAATGTGACGTTCAGGCAATGCAAAGTATAATTAAATATATCAAAGGGGGAAAAAGGGGACAAACAAAATGAAACAAAGCCAAACCTTAAGAGTCATGTAATCACGGCTAAGCATATATCTTCCGTCCTTTGCAAATTTAATATCTGAGATCGAGGCAATTATCTCTGTAAAAAATGATCTAGAACCAGGTGCCTCTGGTTCTTCAAATCTGTCACCATAGAGTAGTACTTATTATTCACAGAAAGGATACTGAAAGCAGATAACAACTGGATCCTCTTCATACCAGGAATGGTATTTTACTATTTAGGTAAAAACTGGAATTGTAAGTTGGGGTGGCAAATTAAACCCAAAACCCTGTGCAAACCCCAAATCTGAACCTTCCCAAACATGATTTGACCAAAAAAGTCAAAGACCCAAACCTAATAAAATCTGAACCTGAAAGGAACTGAATCTGAAAAAAACCTGAACTCAAAAAGCAAGCTAAAATGGTTTTTTTATCTTTCATAAAAATCTAAAAAAAATACATAACTAGCCCAAACACAAACTCAACTAAAATAAAAAAGGATTTGAATTTGAAAAAAACTGAACATGAAAGGGCTGAAGTCCAAAACAGCGCAAACCCAAACAACCCAAACTACCCCTTTGTCACCTCTTAAGTGCAAGTAGATTCAGCAAAAAAAACCAAAAAAGTAAGACACTTACAATTTGGCGTGAGAATCACACAAAGCTGACTGCCGCAAATCAATGAGACGAATTGAGCCTTTTGAACTACTATACGCTAACATATTACAGTGGGTAGGGTGGAACTCTGCCGATGTTATAACCTCTGCAAAGATAGAAATAGTAATAGTTCAAACCTCAACAAACCTTACGGTTGAACAAACCTAGGAACCTAAAACGAACTATTAACCCAAAGGGTGCTTGACAGGAACTTATCACGAGCACACTTTTGTGAATTTCTTAAATAGAATTGAAGTTGCAAATACAATAAGTGAAGCAGCAGAGAAGAAATAACAATATGCTAAGAGGCTTACCAGTTAGATCCTCCATGTTTGCAGGCTTTACATCAACAATATTAAAACTTTGATTGCTGATTTCCAAGTTCCAAAGATTTATACGCAGATCATCAGCTGATATAAAAGTTTCGCCGTCACTGGGAAAGATAAGAGTGTGTATCAGTATATTTTGGAATATGAAGCTAATGATGGAAAGAAAAACATGATGTAGCTCCAAACATGCACACACACTCACTCTTCTCATATAACCGCATAACTGTTATAATCCAATAAAACATAAACCGCAGACAAGCCTGAATGTCAAGAAGCTTAAATATCACCACAAGGATTTCAAAAAAAAAATACATGAATTAGACTAATAATAGCACAGAAAACATTGTTGAACACTCCAACTTCAAGTCAGACTAGACAATTCTGTGATAAAATATGAATCCTTCAAGGTTTAAATATTTACTATGAGCTAAAAACTCTCATGCTTCAAGGGTTACTTGGGAGTAAAGCATGCTCGGTTGATAGGGCCAACATGCCAAATTTTCATGCAAAATAAGAATGTGATGACTCAGAGACCTAGAGAATGAAAAACAATCCTGAAAAAAAACCTCCATTCATTACATAGCATGTAATCCTATGACCTATTGTTTAGAAGTTCTCCAGTTTTGTCAAGATGATTAATCACCCTTTCATTTCTAAAGCATAAAAGGCATAATCAGAGACCATTCACAATTACAGCTTCTTGCTTGGACATGACAACACAAAGAGTTCAGCAACATAATGTTGTTAAGGAATCAAGATTCATTATATAATAATTATTTTGTAAATCATACAATATTATTATAGCTGGGAAATCCTATGCCTTCAGAAAAACAAGAAGTATCGAAGTTTGAATGAAAAAAGAAAGAAAGAAGCCCAGTTCATGCCAGTTTTAACTTTCTAGTCCAATCTAGAAACTAAAATTAGTCAACATCACTTTCTCAGGAGATCCCTAAGAATGTCACTGCAAAGGACCAAATATAATCAACAAAAAGAAAACACAGAAAATACGCATATATCAGACTGACACTCTTTATAAGGGCATTCAAGTGTCTCAGGTGTCAATGGGTTTTATTCAATCAGAGAATAAAAAGCTAGTACACCTGGTTTATAATATATATATATATCATAAAGAGGAAAAGATGCTTCCTTACTTCCTCTTCTATTAATTGTCAAATAGAACCAAATAAAGGCAAAGCACAATAAAATTGCACAAAGCCAAAAGAGAATAGCTACCTGTTATTTGAAATGGAATTGATGTGATAATCATGAGCATGGGCATATACTCTTCGACATCTAGCTACTAGGTTGGTTTCCTGACTTGTTACCTAGAAATAGTAAAGATTAAAGGTTAAAGCTTAGCGCTCAGCAAAAGATCAAGAAGAATTAAAACAATTAAAAAAGGTTCATGATTATTCAATCAAAAAATCATAACCCTCCTCTCTGGCCAAAAAGGAAAAGGAAAAGACTGAATAACAATGTGGTCTTCAAAGGACTTGAGCCACTTATGGTTGCTAGGGGCCAGTTGTCCAAAAAGATGTGAACAACAAGAAGAGGCAGATTCCTAATGATAATATATAACAGGATAGAATCTATATCCCAACATTATATTTAACAGAAATATCTAGAAGGACATGCTTCTAAGAAATCAAGCAAAAAGGACGAATACTTAGTCTCATGGGCCTTCCCCACCAAAAAAAAGTCCCATACATGGTTGAAGTACTCCTAGGAAAAATCTGATGATAAAAGAAGGTTATCACCTTATTGGCACTTCTATTAAACTCTATTAAGTTTTTCACCATCCTCCCTAGCCTTGAGCATAGAATTCATATAGCTTAAGAGGTACTCAAAGTTCAGCCTACAACTTAAATCACAGAATAATTAAAATAATTGTGTAGAGTACAACTACCACAGGCAAACGCAATGATGGCAGGCCTCCTGGTGGGAAAGAAAAATCATTGTCAGGGGAACCTCCATTTGCAAGACAAGGTGTGGGACTATTAGAATTACTTGAACTAGCCACGCAGCCATTTCCTACAGCTTTTGGAGGGTCCAAATTCATTTCAGAAATTTTTTTGACCTTCTTTTCTTGTACCTGTTGAACCCACAGACAGTTAGCAGAGAAATAAATGGGTATAATGGCAAGAGCAGAGCAAGAAATCATAATATGAATCATTGAATATGCTTATAGATAGAAAAAAAGGAGAAACATTACCAAGCATGTTTTAATCTTGCCTAAGTAGCCATTTCATAAAAGAATTCCATATACTGTTCTATCCATGCACCAGTACCATTGCCATAGTTTAAATAACATATTCCAGTAAAATGCATGAACTAACTTGATGCAAAACCCCATCAATACTAAAATACCAACCACTACTTATTACAAACAAAGTGATCACGTAGATAATCTACAATCAAACTGAAAGCCATACAGTTAAGAAAAAGTTGCAGCAAAAGTTTCCTTCCTACCTTCCAAAACTTGATGGTTTTATCATTTGTAGAAAGGAGAAATAGGGCACCATTGGCTGTTTGGCACCATCTGATTTTATTGATTTTTTCCTCTATTTCCAAGCTCTTGAGATAGTCAAACTGTAAAAAAAAAAAAAAAAAAAAAAAAAACCAGTGCATAAAAATAGAGCACAGAGTAAAACAAGTGACACTGTGTGTGCATCATAGCATCAAAATGTGATGATACCGCACCTCAGGCTCATGGCTTTGGAACTCTGTCTTGTAACGGAACTCAGGGTGCCGATTAATTGGGTGGTCCATTCTCTCCAAATCCCTTCTCAGTGCATCATGCTATAAATTGAAAAAAGAAAAAAAGTTATTATAAAGTTGAAATGAAAGAAAAACACTAAGTTAATATATTAACATCAGTGAAGGTAGCAAAACCCACGTCCTTGGTATCTGTCCTCTCAAAGAGAACAACCCGGCCCCCACGGTCACCAGTGGCAAGGTGATCCCCAGTTTTATCAAATTCAATTGCTGAAATAATATCAACTGCAGCAGGAAAAGAAATTATTAAGAAAATACAATTGTACTGCCAGTGCAGTAAGAGTAATGGTAAAACTTTATCAAGACTGACCAACTTTCTATAAAGAAACTGCAATGCTATTGCTAGGGAAGAAGGTCAAATCTTTTCCCTTACTATTGAATATCAGAAATCTTAAGTCTCTTGATCATTTTTTCTATACTAAATCTTTCCTCCTCTCTGAGAACACAAGAAAGGTTACAATTTGATAAACTATTAACTATTTCTGCCATGCCTTACCAAGAATAATTCACAGCCACCGTAGTATACATTCTCATAGCCCTTTCACCCAATTATTCTGACAAGCTTAAGGGGGGAAAATCACTGTGGCAATGACGGGCTTAATTTGGAGACATGAGAAGGGAAAGGAGGGAGGGAGAGAAAGAGAGAGCAAATGACAAGCACTTAGACGATCACATGATCCAAGATAATGCTTTCCAAGAAAGAATTCTTGCCAAAGAGACTTATCATTCATTGCTTTTCCACAATTCAAAATTGAAATCTGAAATATTTAGTTAAGACTATAAGCTATCATCAAAAGAATATAATGTCTACACCTCAAACTTCCCATTTTTGTCTACTAGCTAATTCTTATAGTGTCATTAAGCTGAGTATCATCAAGTAACGAAATGCCTCTGCTTATCTGTTTCAGAAGAAGTCAAGGACTTTGATGTTTACCCACCGTATACTTACACAGGATTTAACTCAACTTGTTAAGCCAAGTTTCACTATTCACTTACTGAGACAAAATATGAAATTTAAACTATCAAAAAGGCCAAATATCAATACTCTTACATCATTCAACTGATAGTATAATGTCCTTTCTGTCTGTCCCATTTGCTAGAAAGTTTTCCATGACATAACCCTTTCATAACCAAACTAAAACACACCAAGTGATCTCAGTACTTAAAATGTACCTGCCTTTACTTCCAGCATATAAATAATAAACCCATGGCGAATCAATGTAGTAATCCATGCATGAATTAAGACTTAAAACGACATACATAAACTCCTAGAACATAATCTAGCTCCATCCAAATAGAGTGATAATGCCCAGATTCCAGTTCCCATTCAGTGATCAATACTATTAATCAGTTGCCATCACTGAAATCTGACAACCACATACTACGTAGAAAAAAAATTGAGTTTGAAACCACTATGGTTAATTTAATAGTACAAAAAACAAAAGAGGCACAACTTATCTGTGCATGCAACATCACTAACTTCATCAAGTTCACTTCCACACTACTTTTTTTTCTCACAAAACTATTACCCAGTAATGATTCAAAGCATTGTCTCAAACCCAGTATTTTTCCCAAATCTAAGCAGCCGCAACCCCCCTCCCCCCAAAAAAAGTCAAGATTTTTTTTCCTTGCCCATTAACATAAACAACAATTACCCAATAGCCCATGATCCCAACTATGTCCCAATCACTAAAATAAACCCTAATTCCAATAGAACCAGCACAATACCAATTAGATCCAAAAGCAATAAGAAATTACCTTCTTGAACTTCTTCTCCAGCCGTGCGTTCACCAAACACCTGAGAGAATTTCCAATCCAACGGTTGTGGCGGGCCTGCCGGAGCTGTGACCACCTCATCTCCTCCGTTCATTTTTTTTTTTTTTTGGCTTTTCTCTTCTTGAGTTTTTCAGTGTGTGATATTCAATAAAAAATATGGAAATTTTGACGAGCTAGATTTTACCACACTCCCAGAATCAAATAAAAAATCGCATATTGAGTTAGCTTTCCCCCCTTTTTTTTTCTCCTTAAATTGGAAAGGGGAACAATGAAATTTTCTTTTATTTCAAGTTTCAACCATTGGTAGTAGCTCGACGAAAAACAAAAAACAGACACCCAAATATTCTCCCTCTTATTAAAAATAATATATAAAATTAAAAAAAAAAATTGCTTGTTTTCTCTCTATCTGGGAAGGAGAAATTTGGGATTTTCAGATTTCCTGAGGATTAAAATGACTTCGTAGGAGAAGGAAAATACTATCTTAAAACCCAATAATGTAAGCTTTTTCCCTTTAGTTTTGTATTTATAGATGATCAAGTCACAAGCTGTGACTTTTCTCAGTTTTTACTGTCTTTGATTGGTAAGTGGATCAAAGTGTTACTTTTTGTTCTTTTTATATATTTTTCTCGTGCATTTAATAATTTTTTTTCTTAATGATAAAAATAATAATGATAATTCTTTTTCTTTTTAGGACTTATGAGATTTTTTTTTTTATATACTTCATGTCTGTTTGAATTTTCGTAATTCATAACTATTCTTCTCAATAATATTATCTTTAAGGTTTGAATTTAAGTCCTTTCATTGAGTAGAACTTATGAGGTTTGATGGAGATTGCATGCCCAAAAAAACATACCAAAACTAATGTTTCACCTTTATTGTTTGATTATGGATTTTGAAAGGTTAAATTATGTTGTTAGTATTTGTACTTTGACAAATTTTGAGATTTAGGTCCTATACTTAAAAATTAAGTCTTCCTACTTAATTGAGTTAAAAATCCAAGTCCAATAATTAAAATCTTAAGTATTTTCTATCAAAATTTATCAATTTGACATGTTGATTAAGCTAACTTCATATGACGTAGCATATGATTGACGAGAAATAAACATGTTAGGTTGACAAATTTTAATCAAAACTACCAACAACGATAACAATCGAACTAGAATTTTTTAAATTTAAGAAGTAAGAGGATTGAATTTTTAACTTAAAAAGTACATAGAGTAAATATAGATTCTATAAAAATATAAAGACAAATGGCATACTTTAACTATTTTGAAAATATGTTTTTAAATTCAATGTATACTTTTACCTTTTGGAGTTCTCTTATTTATTTAATTTTAATGTGAATTTTTAAAAGAAAAAAAATAAGGACACTTACTTAAATTTTGATGTTTTGTGTTTTGTTATTTTTATATGAAATATTTAAATAAAATAGCCAAAAATAATGTTTAAACTTAAGTTTAAATAAAATTTAAGCATAAAATCTTTATTATTTTACTATAACTAAATAATTAAATGAAAATTTTATCTGTATTATATATAACTTTTTTTTTTTTACCAATGCGATGTATGAGATTATTGTATTTAAAATTAAACTTATTAAATTATTTCATATTATTTTTTATAAATTTAAAAAATTATAAATAATAAACTAATTTTTTAAAAAAATAATTGAAATTTAATATATTTAAAAAATAATATATTAAAAAATAATAAGAATATCAAATTAAATTATTGTAACAAATATGTTTTTCTTTATTTTAATAAAAAGGTTAAGAGGAAATTTCACTTATAAATGAAATAATCTTAGTAAAAAACTTAATTTTGCTAGAAATATTTTATCATTATATAGTAGATGTCTATCAAAATAAGAAGTTTGATCAATTTTAAAATTTTACTGTCTATTAGAAATATAATTTTATTTTATTTATACTTCTCAAGTCTATAAATATAAATATTGGAAAAATAGTATAAATATCCCTATTGATGAATAAAATTCATATTGCTCTCTTTGTTCTCATATTTTTCTTATTCTTAACTTCTCCTCCTCCTCCTCTTCTTTATTTTTATAATAAAATTGAATTTTTAAAAACCTATTTGTGAAGTAAATTATTATTGAAGAATCTTTTGATTATTATAGATCAAGCTTTTAGATGATTATATTTTTTTTGAAAGTTAAATTTATTAATTTATTCAATGAATGAAACCATACAATTCGGAGAAAAAAATAGCAAATACTCGTCGTAGATGGTGAAGGACAAGTTTCATAAATACAACAAAGGTTTTAGCTTTAGCATCAATAGAACATTATGACATGTTGACAATTGACTTTGTCACAACTCAAGCACGACATATCTGGAGTGATTGCAAGCACTTAATACAATAAGTAAAGTAGAGAGGACGACAACAAAATCATCCCTAATATCACTTGTAAAACTAATATTACATGCATAAGCAAGACTACAAAACATGAAATAATTTATTATTTTGAAAACATATAAAACTTAAGATAACACAGGTCCAAATCGACACGTGAAATAATTTATTATTCTGAAATGCTCTCAAAACAGAAACAGATTAAGAAGTTGACGAAGAGCCACCTACTTTCCAAGAAAAATTATTGGTGGCAGGTGGAATTTTAACGAATAACAGGCACCGTCATCTGTCCATTACAACTTGTGAAGATAACAATGATACCCACACAATAAATTTGCAAATTGAAGAGAGAGAAGACATGTGTAGTAATTGAGAAGAAGAAAGAAAGAAATGATTGATGGGAGAGAAAAAAGATAAGCGATAGCCCGCAATGATTATATTATTTTGGTAAACTAAAATACTTAAACAAAAAATAATAGATTTGTAAATTTGTTAAAAATAATTAAAAATATATTATAGTATATTTTAATCTATTGTTATTTTAAATTTTTAATAATTTATTATTTTTATAAATTAATTATGAGTGAGCATCTGGTATATTGACATTGTATTTTTTTATTTAACTTTATAAGCAGAGTTATAAATTTACCACGTGTCCCATATTTTATATTTTCTTTCTTTTTTTTTTATTATATCTTACATATAGTCGTCATCACCCCAATGTTATGTGTGAGAATTTTAAATGTATTAACAATATACCAAACATATTTCATCAATTATACTACATTTTAATAATCTATAAGCATCATAATTATAAAGCATAGTAATAAAGAAGATGCTTTTGTTTCATCAATATAATTATTATTAACCTATTTGTGAAGTAATTATATGATAATTAGACGATTGTTGAAGATGTTTTATTATTATTATTGTTAATCTCACAAAATATTAGTTTTCCTAAGATTATAAATTATGGTGTATGGAACTTTTCTGTAAGAAAATAAAATCAAAATATATTTCTAAAAGTTTTCCCATAAAACAGGGGATTACATTTCTTAAAATTAAAGAATAAATTATGATGTATTTATAATATGATTTTATACAGAAATAAATAAATAATAAATTTTGATGGATAATTAAAAAATAGAAAATTAAATGTAAAACTAGAGAGATGATCAATGTATGTATGATATGGATATCACAAAAACACCGGAAACTTAACTATTTTTATAAATATATATTTTAATTTTAAACTTTGGGTTAGACAAGATGTAGTAATGTTTTAAGGGATAAAAGTTGTTTATTAATTAAATTACTCACTAATGTAGATGACAACTTTAACTAAACTACAATTGAGTGAGATACATCCGCAATAAATAGTAAATGTTGAAATATATTAAAAAAAAAAAAACTTATTTCTTCAAATAAATTACATAAAGATGATGGAAAAGAAGTTTCAATGTTGAATGAGATGGTTAGGTAAAAAGTTAGTAGTTAAGGTATAATTTCAAAACCATTAAAAAGAAGTAAGGGTATTTTCCATTTTACAAATTGAGTTTCTGTACAAGTGGGTATAGATCTCCATAATGAATTGCATTTAGTACATGCCTTAGGGGACTTGAAAATTAACATTAATCCAACTAATGTTTTGGGCCAATAGCATACGTTAATTTCTAAAGGCTTGCTTACTCCAATTAAATGGATAGTACTCAAAATGAATCCCAATCTAAATGTGAGGTCCAATGTTTTTTTTATCCTGTTGATGGATGGATTGTGGGTATTTGTTGTTTCTTTCTTTACTTCAGATTATATGATTTCATTTTATGGAATGACTGAATGAATTTTTCATCTAATCCATCCAAACCTGATTGATAAACAAGTTAAAAAGAAAATGGTTATAGCTCTTAACTGCCACTGCCATCACCCTTACACCTCACTCCATCCTCTCCTACTCAAGCAACCCATCAACTCACAAAAAGCGGATGAAGACCATCATTTTCATCTCATCAAAGCCCTCACAAACATGGGCTTTAGGACCAATCAAGTCCACCATTCTCACCTACAACAACTCTAGGATCCACCATCAACTTAGGGTGGGTTTGGATGGGCGATTGAGTGCGGTGCGATGCGTTTAGCTTACTTTTTGTCTCACGCTACAGTATCGCTACAATATCTAATCTCACCGCCACAGCTGTTTTTACACTAACTGCAAGTAAACTCACCGCCTATCCAAACCCACCCTTAGTATAACAAATACGGATGGTAAAAAAATCCAAAATCAAGCTTTTTTTTACTCTAATAATATAAAAACATTTATTAATGAAATAGCACAGTCAAGAAATTAATTACTAAAATAGACAAATTGTATAGTAACCACCCGGTGCCGCCTGATTAACCAAAGACAACACCCCCACTTCTCCCCAATCATTAAAAAAGCATTAATTTTATAAAAAAATAATATTTTTTTGGTGTTATCATTGTGTCAGACGGTATCGGTATGTATTTTTGATAAAATACTCGTATTTTTTGCATATATCGGAGAAATTTTTTTTAATGGTGTCGTGGCGTGTCAGGCAACACCGATGGGTTTTAAATTTTTTTTATGTTGATCAAAAGTTGTCTGAAAAAGGAAAAAAATAGGTTGGAAAGTAAAAAAAAAAAAAAAAAAAAAAAAAAAAACTAAGGAGCTTGTGTCCTCCGTCGTCGTTCTCTTACGCCGGTGTTGTTAATGGGTCTACTAAATCTTTGCATGGTGTCGTTGCCACCGACACTGGTGGATTTGTTGATGATTTTTAGTTCCAAAACCATGTTTCGGATGATTTGGCTAGCGGTGGTGAGGGTACGTCGATTCGACTTTGCATCGCCGGAGTTTCTCGATTCTCAAACTATGTTTTACCGGTGAAGATGAGAATAAAAGATTATATTTATTGGGGCAAAAACGCAGTCCGAGAACCGAAAAAATTCGGTTATGCAAAGTCGAATCGACGTATCCCCTACCACCGCTGACCAAATAATTCAAAACATGGTATTGTAACTGAAAATCATTGACAAATCCACCATTGTCGGTGGCAACAACACCATGCAAAGATTTAGTAGACCTCTTAACGACACTGGTGTAAGAGAACGGCGGCGGAGGACACGGGCTCCCTAGCTTCTTTTTTTACTTTCCACCTTTTATTTTCCTTTTTCAAACACCTTTTGATCAACTTAAAAAAAATTTAAAACCCATTGGTGCCGCCTAACATGCCGGCGGCACCATTAAATTTTTTTCTCCGGTATACCCAAAGAAATATTGGTATTTTGTCAGAAATACATATCGGTGTCGTTTGACGTAGTGGCAGCATAAAAAATTGTTTTTTTAACTAATGATTTTGTAATGGTTGGGGGAAGTGGGGGTTGTGTCACTAGTTGATTAGGCCACACTGGTTGGTTACGTGCAATCTGCCTATTTTGGTATTTAATTATTGGCTGTCCTATTTCAATAATAAATTATTATTTTTATATTATTAGGGCAAAAAAGCCCCATAATTCATACACTTCGACCTACCTCAACCTTGTAGGGGTATTTTTCTTTTTAAATGGGATTTTAGAGATCGACATGTCAATTTTCATTGAAATTTTCAAGACCGACTTTAGGTAAAATTTGCCCCACCCATCCTAGTATATTTACTAAAATACACTTTGATTTTATAATTACTATTTTTAATATTTATTTTAAATTTCATAATATTTTACAAACATATATTTAGTTTTATATATTTTTATTACAACTTTTTATTTCATAAGATTTTATAAATATGTTTGATTTAGTTTTCTAAAAATAAGTATAATATAAAACATTTTGTAAAATTTCAAAGTGGGATGGATATAAATCATTTTAAGGTTGAAGTGAGAGTTGGGCGCTAACATATAATTTATTAAATAAGGTTTGAGGTGACAGAGATTCGGGCACTTATAAATGACAATTGGGTCAGAACCAAGGTGGGCTAAAAACCCCAACCTGTCGTTGCCATCCCTAACCACAAAGGCCTAAGACCATTCTTAGTTCCCCCAAGCTCTCCCATCACTGTGACACAAACTTCATTGCCAAGCAGCTAAAGTTGAACTACCACCTACTATCATTCGCCATATTAAAATCCCTCCATTGAACCAAGCTCAACAAAACACCACTCAAGCACTACTTAACCTGAAACCAAGCAATCTCGGCCTCCTTTTACAATCACTCTCCACCACCACTGCCACTCACTCAACTCTCACCATCACGACCCAAGGCAATCAACAACACATCAATGCCCAACCCATTAGCTTCCTTTCACAATCTTTCATCATGGCAACCCAACTCATCTTGGAGCTAAGGCCTTACCGGCTCATTCAAACCAATAGCAATCAAAACTTGTAAAAAAAATTTAAGGAAAATGAAGAGAATGAAAAAAAAAAAAAAACAGAGCCATCACTAGGGGAGATTCAGCCAAGGTGGATTTTGATTTGGAAGATCCAAATGGTGGAAGTGAAACTTAGGGATAGTGGAACCACATACTATAAAAGGAGTTTGATTGAATTGTGGAGGACAATGATCGAGAAGGATAAGGTCGAAAAGTTTTAGCTTATATTTGTAGACTTCAGGGTGTTTTCAATGAAATGGAGGTTGGATTCAGGCTCAAGGGGCAAAAAACTATGACCATGAAGGTTTGGGTGCACCAACCACCAGAGACGGTGGCCAAAATATGTTGGTGAAGCTGGACTTTTTATCGATTTTTGGGTTTATTATTATATATTTTAATTTAAAATTTTAATTTATATTGCATTTGACAATCTCTATGAAATTTGCAACAGGGATCCTGATGATATCCTAAAGGTAATAAAATTTTATAAAATTCCAAATAAATTGTTGGATTATTTAATAAGATTTTGAAATATATAATTTTAAAAATAAAAATAAAGGCAATATTCTTTTAGGTAATAATGAAGTATCTTCTCTCCATTGAGATGTGAGAGAGTATTTGAAAATAACATAATTATCACAAATGATAGTTATAAGAAAAATTAAAATATTAGTATTCACTCAAACAATAATGGTTGAATTTGTTGAGCTAAATTGTGTTTTTTTTTTTCAAAATATTATGTGGTAAACATATTCATATGTACCATATTTTGTTAGTTTGTTATTTTCACATAATACTAAAAAAAAAAAAATATTTTAGTTAATGGAGTTAAGGCTATTGGAGTGAACTTTCAAAATTTTTAAAGTATTAAGTAGAGGTGGCGAAATATGCCTAAGCTTTGGAACCCGACTTGAGAGACTTAAGTATGAGCCTGCTTAAGCTTGATTTGACCAAAAAGCCAAAAACCATAACTTGAAAAGATTAAAATCGAAAAAAACTCAAACTTGAGGAAGCCCGAACCCAAAAAAATTAAAAAAAAAAAACTCTACATGAAAAAACCAATATTTGGCTAAAATTCATTATTAAAAATAAAAGTATTATAAATTCAAAAAATATTAGAAAGAAATTAGAAATTAAAAAATAAAATTTATAGAAGACTTAAATTTTTTGTTAAAAATTATTATAATTTTTATTAAAAATAAAATTATTATAAATTTAAAAATATTAGAAAGAAATTAAAAATAAAAAAATAAAACTTATAGAAGACTTAAATTTTTTATTAAAAATTACTAAAAAATCAAAACATTACTAGAAAAATATTAATAAAATATTAAAATTATTAAAAACTATAAACAACTTAATAAATCTATTAAAAATTATAAAAAAATAACAAGTTAACCTAAAAATCATTTTCTTTTGTTTTTTAATAATAACAATTAAGTTATAAATGATAACTTTTTCTTTTCTTTTTACAATTATTTTCTAATTGTGCGATACACGGGTCAAATGTATATTATCATTATGTTTTTTTAAAGGGGCCAAAAACTACGTTCAATGGTGTTTTTAAGGGTTTAAATGAATCGAGCTTGAACAAACAAACTTCTGTTCATGTTTGTTTGTTTATTTTTAAGCTTGTTCGTGTTCAGTTTGTGTTAATTAAGTATTTCAAATTTTTATTCATATTCGTTTATTTAAAATTATGTGTGTTCATCTTTGTTTGTTTGATGTTCACGAACATGTTCATTTAACTTAATTGAACATGTTCACGGATAATGTTAATAAATAATAAACAAACAAACAAACAATAGATAAATACATATATATTGTTTAGATATAAAATAGTCAAATATAAAAATTAATAATTACATTATAAATGAAAAAAAAACCAGGATAATTTTATTAATATATACTAATGGAACAATAAACGAGTTTTAAGATAATTAATATATACTAATGGAATTTTTATAAGAAAATATCATTAATAAAAAAACGAGTCAATAAACGAGCTTATTCGTGAACATAAACTGTAACACCCCAAACCCGGCCTAGACGTTATGGCCGAATCTAGCGATGTCACATGGAATGGGATTTGAAATCGAATTTACCCAGTTAAAGCTGTTTTCGTTCATTAGCATATATTTACCTCTCGTCAATTTCAAAAATAAATTCCTCGTTAATTTTGATTCATTTAAAAACATATTCTATAGCGGAAGCTTTTTAAAACGTGTTATTTAGAGAAAATCGTTTGCGTTTAAGAAAACGTTGTGTTTATTAAAATCGAGTTATCGTTGCAATTCAAAAGTTCAAGAAAACAGTAAAATAAACCAAAACACAAGCAAACAGTCCAAAAGTCCAATTTACAACAAAATACTTCCAAAATAATAAAAATTAAATCAGTCCAATAACCGTGTGGTCACCGTAGAGTCCTCTGCTGCACCGATCCGTCTAATTCAGGGATTACATGCATGATAAAACAAAAAGGGTGAGTTTACGTAAACTCGATGTGTAATCCCCACAAATCACATGCATACAACAAGTCACAACAACAATCAAATGCGATGCAGGCCTAAGCCCATTTCGATTTCGATGCGATTCGCCTTAGCCCATTTTAGTTTCAGTAACAGATATGCATTAGGGCCTAAGCCCGTCACAGTAACAGTATCAGATATACATTTATCAATAACGATATCCTACCCAACCAGCCTCTACACACCATCTCTGTCCATCCCTACACTCCAAGTAGTACCGAATGCGGCACATAATCAGTAACTCTTGTCACTGAAATCATCGATAGTAGGCTTAAGAGCCTTTCAGTACACTTCCTCCAAATATCAACATCCCAACCCAACCCAATGCAACATACAATATATGACATGCTAATACATGAATATCAATTATACATACAGTTCAGTATTCATTCATATAATCATCATACATGCAGAACACGCATTTAAGGGTCTAAGTAGTGCTTACCGACCCAACAGTAGGTTCACAGCCGACTTGGGCAACCCATACAACCTTAGAACACATTTCAGTTAAATGGACTCACACGCCCATGTGGCCTGCCCGTGTGGGCCCATACGCCCGTGTAGTCCATACGCCCATATTGGCCTTGGCCCGTGTGGATCACACGGTCTGGCTCAAATTCCCACATGCTCGTGTGGACTACCCGTGTGGGCCCACAAGCCCGTGTTGCCTACACGACCCAAATTAGTCTAGCCTGTGTGTCGCACATGGCCTACCTGGCCATCACATGGCCGTGTCTTGCACGCACGGCCTGGCCTCGTCGATCACACACTCGTGTTAGGGCACACGGCCTACCACACGGGCGACCACATGCCAGTGTGGCATCGACAATGGGGTTTTTAGCTTTAGTCGAAACCCTATTTTCTGTATTTTCGGGTACACACCTGGTACGATTTCAACGCTACTGCAACTACGAACACTTCAGGACCTAAAAATCAGTATACCAACGCTCAGAATCAGAGCTATTACACGTTTGAATCGAAATTACAAAACCGATAATGACATCAATCCACCTTCAACACTTACCCCAACACCCTTAAACGATTTGATCACCTTTCCGCACAAGGAGAGCCCCTTACGCCCTGGTTTGCTGCTACCAAAACAGCGAATAAGATTCCAACAGGAAAGAATAAAAAAATTCAAGAACAAATAAAAAGGAAACCCCTATTCGCAGAATAATCTATGCTTACTTATCGAACACAAGCAATTGAAAAACCGAAATACTGGAGTAGAACAAAAGTATTGACAACAACAGAAGAAAGCGAAAAAGAGGGAGAAGAGCATGAACGTCAGAATTTTGAGAGGAAAAGAGGAAGAATCGAAATTTTTGGAAAAAAAATAAAAATCTAATAACGTCCCCCCCAAATCCCTTAATTATCTCCACTACTCAGAATTCCTATTTGACCGAAACTCTCTCGGTCAAACGAGCAAAAATAGACTCCCACGCTCTCGCAAGGATTCGAACACCAGACCTTTAGCAAACTAATACTCAACTTAACCACCAGACCAGCAGGCCCATTCTGATATGGTTTTACAAATAATTAAATATAAGCCCACTAAGCAAGTGTAAGGCTTATATCAGAAAAATACCAAAATTTTCCAAAGCTAAGGCTTGAACTTGGGACCTCCCACTCATACCCAGAGCACTTAACCACTGAAGCAAATACACAATTGTGTCACTTTTTAACAGAAATAAGAATAAGAATTTTGGGGTGTTACATAAACGAATCGAACACACCTCTGTTCGTGTTCGTTCGTTTGTTAAACAAATATAATTTTTTTGTTCATACTCGTTTATTTAGCTTAATAAAAAAACATAAACGAACGTTATACAAATGGTTCACGAGCAGTTCATTGAGCGTTCTATTCATTTGCACCCCTAGGTGTTTTAGGTTCACTACCCACCAAGCAAAGACGTTGACCAATATGACGGTCTAGGTCGACTTTTTCTTCATTTTTTGGTTTATTATAAGGAGAAGTTGGAGTCTTTTGAGTCAAAGAGAGAGAGAAAAAAAAAGAGAAAATGGACTAAGAAAGAATGTATTTATTTATAAGTTGTCAAAATGGCAGTATTTAAGGGGAAAAAGTCCGTACATTGGGTTAAGATTCATTTTAGTACTTTTTTATCTATTAATATTTAATACAATTATCATTATCATTCAAATGTATAGAATGCATCTATTAAATATAAAAATAAATTTCTAAATGGAATTAAACATGCATTGAATATTAATGAAATAAAAAGTAATGGAGTGAAACCAAACTCGCACCAGGTTAAGATTCAAATCTTTGTGTGCCCTGAGTAGAAAAAGAAAAAAAAAGGAAAATGAAGAAAAAGGAAAAATGTTTGTGAATTAAAAATCTAAAAACATGAAAGGAAATCTGATGAATGAAGTGAGTTCAATGACATGCACCAATAGTTCAACGTGATGGCAACTCCTCGAGATCTAAACTTTTTGGGAATAGTTGTTATTCATTTTAATTTTGATATTTAGTTTATGTTGCATATAAACTGTAACCACCCAAACCCGACCTAAACATTACGACTGGATTTGGAAGATCACATTGGTCACTGAAATGGCCTAGTAGAACTAATGGGCTTTATAAAACAATTGTTTAAAACATTTGCTTTATTTTTTAAGAAAACCTAGGGTTCTATCTTCTTTTCTCTAAAAGATATAACTTTCCAAAAATTATGGGTCTTAAAGTTTACTTAGCAAAAATTGATTTCCAAAATTATTTAATTTTCAAAAACCTCATTTAAAATCATGGCGGAAAAGTGAAACTCCAAAATAGCTTTAATGAAGGAAAACCATAATTTTATGCATAATTAATTCAAAATCCAGGTTTTAATATCCTAAAATCAAATTGAATGTTATGCATGCTAAATAATTCCCAAAACTTCAGTCTCATGCCACAGTTCAAATAAATCATTATAGTTTCAAATAACATAAACTATAATATAAAGTCTACATACTTTTTAAATAATAAAAAAAACTATCAGAGTCGAGCCCTCTGGATACTGTGTCCATATCCTAACCTGGTGGGTTATCTATGAAGATGAAAATTAAAGGGGATGATTTTAAGAAGCTCAGTGTGAGTCCAATCACAATAAAATTGATGTAAAACAGTAAACAAAGCATACAAAAAACAATTCTTGGAATAATCGCAATCGCATAGCAAATCACAGTATCGGTTTTCCAAATCAACACTTCACTATAATATTTCAGAATTCACAGTTTTGTATGCGCATGCTTATGAATGGTAATGCAATTTGAGTTTATCAGAAAAGGTCCTACCCAACTCCGCTACACACCACACTATGAGTTCCCCAGAACTCATCCATCCATACACACTGGGTTGTGGATAAACCACCTCTGATTTGCAAATAAACTGCCACTCTGTTGTAAAATTTATAGGTAACCTACTAGTATTTTTAGATAAAACTGCAACCTCTCCAACCCAACCTAGACATTAGGCCCGAATTCGGAAGATTACATTGGCCATTGAAATGACCCAGTAAGCTATCAAAGTTTTTAAAATAAACATTTTAAAACATTTGTTTATCTTAGAAGAAACTTAACCCATTTTCAAAAAATCTCACGAGTTAACAAAGAACCGATTAAGTAAGACATTTTCCTTGTAACAGTGGTTACTTTTGAAAACTTAGTTAAATTTCCAATTTGTTTATTACTCAAAATTTATTTATAATATAGCAGCAGAAAAGTGGTATCCAACTTAGTTTTAATTAAGTATAATCAAAATGATTTTACGTAAAATTAATTCTAAATCCATGTTTCATCATCCTAAATTCAAATTAAATACCATAGATATTAAATAAACCCAAAAACTTAAGTCCTATGGCACGGAATAAACAATACAGTCTTTGAATAATTACGATTTCAAATAATAAATAAAAAATACTTTTATATAAAAAATAAACGACTCCAAGCTGAGACCCTCTGGATTTCATGTCCGCGTCCTAACTTAGTGGATTATCTGTAAAGATGGAAATAAAGGGGAGTGAGCTTAGGAAGCTCAGTGTAAGTTCAATCACAAGAAAATCAATGCAAATGGTAGACAAATCATACAGAAAAACCATTCATAGAATAAATCACAATTGAATAGCACTTCAAAATATTGATATTTCAGATAAACTCATCAATATAATATCTCAGTATTCATAGTTGTATAAATGCTTATGAATGCAATGTAATTTCAATTTATTGGAAAAGATCTTACCCAACTTCGTTACACACTACAGTAGGAGTTAGAACTCATCTACCTTTACACCACGTTGTGGATGAACTACTAATCATTGTATATGAACTGCTAATGATAAAAATATATTGGTGGATGAACCATCCGTTTGTGTAGATAAAAGCTGCTAATACGTTATGGATGAACCATCCATCAGTGTAGATAAAAGCTGTTAGTACGTTGTGGATAAACCACTGTCGTGCAGATAAACTGCTGACTACTTCCTCCATTCATATCATCCCACCCCATGCAATGCAACATGACATACTTATAACAGATCAATGCGGTAGCAATAACATGCTTATAACAAGTCGATACCGTAGCAATTATCACGCTTATATAGATCATAACAGTAGCGATGAACTTGTTTAACATGAGTTCAGTTCAACAGTAACAGTAAACATGCTTAACATGTATTCGGTTCAACAATAAATAGTAGACATGCTGAACATGCAATCAATAATACAATGGTAAGTGTAACAACAATTGTTTATCAGAAATATAGTGATAATAGACATGTAACATTTTCATATCATGCATATATAGTAATAATTCAATTAATCAGATCATGAATTCCAAATTATTCATATTATCGAAGACTCATTTGAATGAAATAAAACACTAAAAATAGTTTGGGGACTATTTAGGGACTAAATTGAATATTTTACAAATTTCTGGGAAAAATGTAAAACAGGGGACACACAGCCGTGTGAGAAGCTATAGGCCATGTGGGAGGGTTACACGACCCTGTGGCCAGGCTGTACAACTGACTATGGTCGTGTGGTAAACGTTAAAATTACCCTACAGGAGAGGCACGACCGTGTGGCAGCCCATGTGGATGAGTTGTGGCCGTGTGGTTCACGAACTAGCCTAGGATTTATAGAGGCACATGGCTGTAAGATGGTCGTGTGGTCCACATGCTTGTGTGGGAGACCGTGTGGTCCTAATCCTACACACGATCACCATCGATTCACTTGGGATAGAACACCTTTCACCGGGGGTCTGATCGATGTTCCTCACGCCCGATTCTGATTCGATTCACCTAAATTTGATCATTCAAACGAAATTTACACACGAATTAATGGTTGGTTTCAAGATTTGACAAGATTAACAAAAGATTTGGTAAGAACCATAAAAGATTGATTAGTCGAACGTAAGATTAGATTCATATAGTAATATTACGAAAATTCGGGATCTAAACATTAGAAACAAGATGTACTTACTGATTCTTGGTAAGAATAGGGATGCTACTGACAGTAATTACAAAACTGATAGAAAGAACAATTGAATAGAAGATTATTTGATTCGGGAAAATACAATTATTATAAAAAATTAGGATGAAAATATGGTGTAAAGAAAAGAGAAAGAAAATAAAAAGAGAATAAATAGAAAGATGGAGAGTAAATTCTATTAGGATTTGAAAATGGAGTATGAAAATCTAATTAGAAAAAAAAATATGGTGGAACTCTAACTCTACTGGATTTTTGAGGAAGGGCAAGATATGAATTCTAATTAGAAGAGAATTGGTTAAGTTTCTAGGGTTTATCCCTAGGGACGTCACATGCAAATTTCCCAAGTTTTTGTCGAACTTGAATTTAAAATGAAAGGGGGAGGAAGAGGCTCGAACCTTAGCTTCAATAAGAACTAACGCTATAACCATTGAGCCTGCTACTCATTCCTTTTTTATTTTTTACGCTTAATCTTATACATATGTTTTGGGGTGTATTTGGTGAAATTACGAAATAAAAAGGGGCAGGAATGGCTCGAACTCGGGTCACTTAGAGGAATACTAGTGCTTTAGCCATTGACCCCATAGCTTATTCCTTGCCTAATTTAGACACTTAATTGTACAAATTCTTTTCTTTTTGGGAGACTTTCCGAATTCCCAAAATAAGATAAGAAGGAGGGGTTCGAACCTGGGATCACAATAGAGGAAAAATAACTCTTAACCATTAGGACTGAAGCTTGTTTCTTGCTTAATCTTATTTATCAACTATATATATTTATTTCGAGGTGTGACTTTTTCCTAGTTTGTCGAAAATAATAAAATGGGAGGAAATAAACGCAAACCTGGATCTCTAGGAAGGACTCTCTAACACTTAACCATTAAGCCTTAATTCAATTCTTGTCTATCCATTACAACTAACCCCCTATATTTTGAGGTGTGACAAAAACATTTGTAGATAAAACCCCTAATTTCCTCCACTCGCCCAAATAGTATTTCTCACAATACGTACAATTAGGAGTATTATCCCTAAGATTAGTTGTAGCAAACCCATGCTGCGATCTACCCTCATTGACTCGTTTGATGGGATGAGTATTCGAACCAGTGAAACTAGAATCTCTCTTTACTGGAGCCTTGCTCTTCTCCCATTTTTCATGTTCCACTTGTTTGATCTTTTCCACAATTTTGGTTTTTTTCCACTAGGGTCTCAAACACCCGTTCCTAGTGTCTGGTGTAAAGTAACTTGTATTTTGAGGTCGTATTGTAGCCCATTTTCGAACCTTACGCACTTATCCTGCTTCGTGGTGACCAGTCCTTAGGCATAGCGGTTGAGCCTCAGAAATTTAGCCTCATATTTTGACACAGACTTATCTCCCTATTTTAACTCAATAAATTCAAGTTTGCAGGATTCCACATACCTAGTGCTCACATATTTCTTTTGTAAGGCCTCTTGGAAATATTTTTAGGTTATACGTTTAGCCTGCATACCTCTTTCAATAGACTCCCACCAACGATAGGCCTCTTTCTTTAACAAGGACATGGTTCCCTTTAGTTTTTGTTCTAGAGTACAGTCTAGATCCTCGAGAATCCTCTTCGTCGACTCTATCCAATATTCAGCTATGGTAGGAGTCGTCCTAGCAATGCCTTTAAATGTTTCAGTCTCATTCGAATGGAGTCTCTTCGCAACAGATCCACGAATCCCCGTTCCAATTTGGGCTCTAACAACCCTTTGCAACACTCTTAACATTACTTGTGTCACGACATCATCGTCGTTCTCATAGCCTCCACCACCACTGGCAGTAGAATTTTCAACGTACTCCTCCTCAAGAATCGGGTTCCCGCCCTGAATAGTGGGTGGCTCTACGGTTTTAGCCCTACGCGACCTACACCTTCCTCGTCTACCTTGGGTGTTCATAATGATCTCTCAAAAATTTATGATTTAAAAGGTATCTACAGGTTCCAAACAATAGGATTCAATTATTAGGTATTTCCTTAGTATTTAAAGTCTAACAATCACAGTTTATTTACATTTTCAAGAGTGACTGTGACTAAAGTAGACCGACATCGGAGTCTCGGATTTAATTTCTTGTAGAAAAAATCAATTTTCAAAACTTGTGGCATGATTTTCCCAAAATACCCTTTTTTTATACATGCATGCAAACTTATTCAAATTTGCACAGTCTGAGTTATTGTAAACCTGGCTCTGGTACCACCAGATGTAACCTCCCTAACCCGGCCTAGACGTTAGACTCGAATTTGGGAGATTACATTGGTCACCGAAATGGCCTAGAAGCGATCAGGGTTTATAAAACAATTATTTTAAAACATTAGTTTATTTTGGTAGAAAACTTTAGTTTATTTTCAGAAAAAATTTATAAGCTTTTCAAAAACCGATTTAACTTAACTTTTCTACATAATAGTGACTAAATTTTGAAAACTTAATTAATTTACGGTTTATTTAATACTTAAAAGTTTATGATCTAGCAACGAATAAATTGATACCTAATCTTAGTTTTAATAGAAACTGAACTTCATGCATAGATAATTAAATTCCCTAATTTTCATAACCTAATCAAAGTTAAAGGTCATGCATGCTGAATAATCCCTAAAAAATACTTAAGTCCCATGCCATAGCTTAAATAAAACATTACAATTTTTGAATAGCAAAAATTTTCAAATAATAAATCTAAAATTGTATAATAGACAAAACTGAGCCGAGTCCCTCTGAATGCCATGTCCACGTCCTAACTTGGTAGGTTATCTGTAAAGATGGAGAATAAGGGGGAGTGAGCTATGACGCTCAGTGTGAGCTCATTCACAAGAGAAGTAGTGCAAACAGTCGGTAAGACATATTAAATAATAACGTATAGTATAATCGCAATCAAATAGCAAATCAGAGAATCGATTTCTCAAATTAACCATCAATAGTATCACAAAATTCATAATTGTAATTTCAGAATATTGATTTTTCAATTCATCTCATTGTCACAACATCTCAATGTTCACCATTACGCATATGCTTATGAATGTAATGCAATTTCAATTATCAAAAAAGGTCGTACCCCATCACTAACCTATATAAATGCTTATTCAATGTTCATTAAGGGAGATGATTGATTTCTTTAATAAAGTTATCAACTCTGGGAGTTTGTTTCTTCAAGGAGTCGAGAGAATTAATTAATGAAAACAATCGTCTCCCCTAATGAACAATGAAGAAGCCTTTATATAGGCTAGCTACGTACATCCAAATAAAATTATAAAGTATACTGAAACTCTAATTAATCTAAATAAGTAGTTTTAATCTAAACTTTCTTGTTCGACTAAGAAACAAAAACTCCTAAACAACTTAAAATACTTAAACAATATCCAAAATTTGGAATAAATAATAAAATAATAAAATCTAATAAATACAATATTAGGCTCATATATAATAAAAATTAAGCACAAAAATCAAACCCAATATGATTTAAACTCGGATTAAAGGCCCGAAACTAGTAATTTCCGTAATAATCCCATCCAGAAATTCTGCTCGCGTAATCTTTATTAAAATGGTTATAACTTGAGCTCCCAAACTCGAAATCGAGTTATTCAAATTGTGTTTCGAAGCTAAGAGATAGATTTTTGAACTCCATGAAGACATCTCAACCTAGAATGTAACACCCCAAACCCAGCCTAGACGTTATGGCCAGATCTGGCGTTGTCACATGATAGGGTGTTTGAAAAATCGTGTTGTCGCAATAAAACCATTTCCGTTTGTTTACTATTATTTACCTCTTATTAGTTCCAAAAACCTTTTACTTATTTAACCAGTTGATTCAAAACGTAACTCGTTGCGGAAGCTTTTAAAAAAATTTAAGTTACCGTGCGTTTTAGAGAAACCATTTGTTCTTTTGAAAACCGAGATTTTCTACGACTAGCAGTTACTAATCCATGAAGTAAGGAAAATAAAAACCAAAACAAATCCAAAAGTTCGTAAGTCCAAATTACAACAAAAAACTTAACCAAATAAAATAAAAATAAAAATAAAAATAAAAAAATAAAACAAATACTCATAGATTAAAACCATGAAAGTCCAAAACCGTGGTCATCGCCGAGTCTTCCGCCGCTCCGATCCGTCTAGGTCTGGGTATTACCTGTGCACATTAAGCAGAGGGGGTGATTTTACGTAAACTCAGTGTGTAATCCCACAGAAAACAAACAACGATAAACACGATTACCTGATTAAAAGCGATGCAGGCTTAAGCCCTTTTCAAAGATCGTGTAGTAATTTGGCCTTAGCCCAATTCGATGACGATGACGATAATGCACAAGGGCCTTAGCCCATCACGATGTCGATGAATGGATATACAATATACAAAATCAAAGTCCTACCCAACCAGCCTCTACACACCATCTTCGTCCATCCCTACACGGCCTTAGCCCATCACAGTATCAGTAACAGATATACAATATACAAAATCAAAGTCCTACAGAACCAGCCTCTACACACTATCTCCGTCCATCCCTACACTCCATGTGGGGTTCAAAACACTCACCCATCCCTACACTCCAAATAGCACCGAATGCGGCACATAAGTAGTAGTTTGCAGCTGAGCTGTCAGATATTAGGCTTTCAAGCCTTTCAGTACACTTCCTCCAAATATCCATATCCCAACCTGATGCAATGCAACATACAGTAAATGACATGCTTATATGCAACTAACAGTAATCATACATAAATATATCAGTAAATAGGCATACATTATACATTCAGTTCACACATTTAGGGGTCCAAGTAGTGCTTATCGACCCTACAATAGGTTCACAGTCGTCTTGGGCAACCCGTGCAACCTTAAAACACATTTTAGTAAAATGGGCTCACACGCCCGTGTGGCCCACACGACCCAATTTGGCCTTGGCCGTGTGATCCATTTTTAATGTAACCCATGCTAGCTAAATATTCATATATGTTTTTACTATTTACTTATATGTTCATTCAAAGTTGTCTACTTGAGTCATTATCACTAAATTATTTATATCTTGAGCTACAAAATTCCAAATTAAGATATGCTTGACGTTTTTGAAACTAGACTCAAATACCTTTCTACCATAAAATTTTCAAAATTTATAGTTTATCAAATAAGTACAGTAAGATCTTTAAAGTTATCCCTATTCTCCTGTTTGACAGCTTTATTCTTTCCTTACTAAAAATTATTTATCTCTTAGTACAGAATTTAGATGATGTTTCCGTTTGTTTCTCTTGAAAATAGACTCATTAAGGATTTAAACATGTAAATTTAAGCCCATAATTATTTATTTACAATTTTTTATGATTTTCCAAAGTCAGAATAGGGAAACCCAAAATCATTCTGACCTTGTCTCACAAAATTTATTATATCTCATAATTTAAAATTTCATTTCTTACATTGTTTCTTCCACGAAAAACTAGACTCAACAAAATTTAATTTCATATTTTATTAAACCTCTAACTCAATTTCCACTATTTTTGATGATTTTTCAAAGTTAGACTACTGTTGATGTCCAAAACTATTTTAGTGCAAAATGTTGATTTCCAGGTTTATAACACCCTTATTTGCTTTCTCTACAATTTTTCGCATCATTTTATCTTATTTATATTATTTCTTGATAGCAAGTAATTTTGGCTTTTCGCCGAATCCCATTTTCTGCGTTTCGGGTACACACCTGGTATCGTTTCTGATGCGTAAGCACTCTTAAGCCTCCAGAACCTAAAAATCGACCAACATATCTCCAGATTAGCCACTTAATTCGTTTTTAATCAACCAATTTCGGAAGGAACTCGACTAAAAACCTAGCAAAACCCTTACCTCGCTTGAGTAACCACGACTTCGCACAATCACAATGTCGATTTAAAACCACCAGCCCCTTGATTAACTCCTAAACACCAAAAATGAATTCCCCTTTTAGAGATTAACCAAGAACGATTAACAATAGACAAAACTGTTACTTACCGAGCACGTGCAACCAATGATGAACAATCGAATCAATTGGAAAAAAAAGAAAGAAACGGAAGGGGAAAAAAATAATGGAAATTTCGGCAGCAGCTAGGGGAAAGAATCAGCAGATGAGGGAAAAAAAAGAAGAAGAAGAAAACGTCAGAAAAAGTTTGGGGAATTGGAGAGAAAACCAAAACTCTACTCTCTTTTTTTTGCAATAAAAAGATAATCAAATTATCTTCTGATAACCACTCCCTAATTATCTCCTAAAATCACTCCCTATTAACCCACTAAAACACAACTACTCAGAGTTTTGCCCCGAAACAACTCTTAGCTGAAATTGGAGCAAAAATACAATCTCACCGCCATTACAGAGAATTGAACACAAGACCTCCAACACTCCAACACTCCACTTAACCACCAGACCAGTAAGCTCATTCTGATATAAACTTACCAACAATTAAACTTAAGCCCTTTGCACAAGGTTAAGACTTTATTTATAAAAATACCAAAATTTGCCCAAGTAAGGCTTGAACTTGGGACCTCTCACACACACTCAGAACACATAACCACTGAAGCAGATAGACATTGTGTGCCACACATACAAGAAAGCAAAAATTAAAATTTTGGGGCGTTACATAGAAATTCCTCGATCTCATCGAAAAAGTCATTGCAAATCTGCTGATTTCCCAAACTAGCACAATTGATAGCTTCAGTAAATGGAAATTAATAAATTTCACCTCATCTGTACATGTATCAAGAACAAAAATGCTAAAATTGCTACGATTTTTTTATACTAATTTTAACTATTCAAGTAAAAAAATTGCATAATACCATCAGTTCCTTATCTTTACTCTCTTTCATGTTCCTTTTTTTTTTCTCTTTACTACTTGAGTTCTCTTTTTAAGAATGTGATATGTTTTATTACTATATTCAGCACTTATTAAGATATCTTTTATGTTTATTTTACGGTTTATGGAGAGGCTTCGTTCGGATGGGCAATGTGTTTACCTTCGGTGAGGTTAAAAACAATGGTGACAGTGATATTAGTTACTGTAGCGATGAGATTGGATATTGTAGCAGTGAGATTAAAAAAATGGTGGGGTGTGTGTTTGGATTCAAACGCAACTATAGCGATAAGGTGAGAATAGAAAATGACTATTAAGGACATTAGATTAGAAATGATAGAAAATGACTAAAATATTTTATTTTTATAAAATTATTAAAAACATGTGAAATTGTAATTTTATTTAATAAAATTATATGTATAACAATATTTTTATAAATATTTTAATTAATTGTTTTATAATCATTTAAAATTATTTATTATTATTAAATGATAAATAATATTTAATTACTTTTTAATGTTAATCAAATTTTTATAACAATGCTAAATATTATTTTAACAAATAAAAACATTATACATTTTTCAAAGAATAAAAAACACTATATTTGAATCCATTAAAAGATTGATATTAAATAATAATAATTATATTTATGTTAAAAATAATATTATAATAATAGAGTTAAAAGGTGAAAGGGGTAAAATGGAAATTACCCCCTCGGACCTGCGTTTGCTCTATTGGAGATCAAACCTTCAACAAATTTTTGAAACAACCATTTGCATGACAATTGAGGGGAAAATGGTGCTAAACATACACAATGGCATTAAACGGTTAATCAAAGGGATATTAATTCTTTTGATATTTATAATTGTTCCTGTTGTTTCCAAAATTTGAACCAGTATTATCTCTTTAAAAATACAATATATGTTACTAGGATTGTTTTATTACTTTTAATCCATGTAAAAAAAATAAACATATCTAAACTTTTAGCATGTGTGTGGGGAATTGAGGGAATAATAAAAATAGGTATTGAGATAGAGAGAGAGATGCAATGAATCAAAAGGGTATTGACAATAGAATTTTCAACGTACTCCTCAAAAATCAGGTTCTCACCTTGAACAGTGGGTGGTTCTACGGTTGCAGCCTTACGCGACCTATACCTTTCTCGTCTACCTTGGGTGTTCATAGTGATCTCTCAAAAATGTAGGATTTAAATGGTATCTACAGGTTCCAAACAAAAGGGTTCAAGCATTAGCTATTTCCTGAGTATTTACAGTCTAACAATCGTAGTTTATCTACAATTTCAAGAGTAACATTGACTAAAGTAGGACCAATATCAGAATCTTGGATTTAATTTCTTGCAGAAAAAACCAATTTCCAAAACTTGTGGCATGGTTTTTCCCAAAATACCCTTTTTTGATGCATGCATGCACGCAGACTTATTAAAATGTCTACAGTTCGAGTTTTTATAAACCTGGCTCTGATACAATAGATGTAACATCCCTAACTCGACGTAGATGTTAGACCTGAATTTGGGAGATTACATTGGCCACCAAAATGGCCTAGAAGCGATTGGGGTTTATAAAATAGTCATTTTAAAACATTAGTTTATTTTGGTAGAAAACTTTAGCCTATTTTCAGAAAAAAGTTTACAGGCTTTTCAAAAACCGATCTAACTTAACTTTTCTACATAATAATTTACGATTTATTTAATACTTAAAACTTTATAATCTAGCAATGGATAAATTGATACCTAATCTTAGTTTTAATAGAAGCTGAACTTTAAGCATAAATAATTAAATTCCCTAATTTTCATAACCTAATCAAAATTAAAGGTCATGCATGCTGAATAATCCCTAAAAAAAACTTAAGTCCCATGCCACAACTTAAATAAAACATTATGGTTTCTGAATAATAGAAAAATTCAAATAATAAATCTAAAATTGTATAATAGACAAAATTGAGCCGAGTCCCTCCGAATGCCATATCCATGTCCTAATTTGGTAGGTTATCTATAAAGATGGAGAATAAGTGGGAGTGAGCTATGACGCTCAGTGTGAGTTCATTCACAATAGAATCAATGCAAATAGTCTGTAAGACATGTTAAATAATAACGCATAGTATAATCACAATCAAATAGAAAATCAGAGAATCGGTTTCTCAAATTAACCATCAATAGTATCACAAAATTCACAATTTTAATTTCAGAATATTAATTTTTCAATTCATCTAATTGTCACAACATCTCAATATTCACCATTATGCATATGCTTATGAATGCAATGCAATTCAGTTTCAAATATCAGAAAAGGGTCCTACCCCATCACTAACCTATATAAAAGCTTATTCATTATTCATTAGGGGAGACGATTGATTTCATTAATAAAGTTTTCAACTTTGGGAGTTTGTTTCTTCAAGGAGTCGTGGGAATTCATTAATGAAAACAATTGTCTCCCCTAATGAACAATGAATAAGCCTTTATATAGGCTAGCTAAGTACATCCAAATAAAAATTTAAAGTATACTGAAACTCTAATTAATCTAAATAAGAAGTAGTTTTAAACTAAACTTTCTTATTCGACTAAGAAACAAAAACTTCTAAACAACTTAAAATACTTAAACAATATCCGAAATTCGGAATAAATAATAAAATAATAAAATCTAATAAATACAATATTAGGATCATATATAATAAAAAGTAAGCACAAAAATTGAATCCAATATGATTTAAACTCGAATTAAAAGCCCGAAACTCGTAATTTTTGTAATAATCCTGTCCAGAAATTCTACTTGTATAGTATTCATTAAAATGGTCATAACTTGAGCTCCCGAAATCGAAATTGAGTGATTCAAAGTGCGTTTCGAAGCTAAGAGACAGGTCTTCGAACTCCATGAAGACATCTCAACCTAGAAATTCCTGGATGTCATCCAAAAAGTTATTGCAAGTCTACTGATTTCCCAAACTTGCAAAATTGACAGCTTTAGTGAATGAAATTTAATAAATTTCACCTTATCTGTGCATGTATCAAGAACAAAAATTCTAAAATTGCTATGATTTTTTTTACTAATTTTATCTATTCAAGTAAAAAAATTGCATAATGCCATCATTCCCTTAGCTTTACTCTATTTCATGTTTCTTTTTTTTCTCTTTACTACTTGAGTTTTCTTTTTAAGAATGTGATATGATTTATTACTATATTCAACACTTATTAAGATATCTGTTATGTTTATTTTACGATTTATGGAGAGGCTTCATTTGGATGGGCGGTGCATTTATGTAACAGCCCGATTTAGGGGCTAGTCGGAACAGTGATCTCGGAATCACTAATTCGAGGTTAGAGAAAATTATTTTCATGATATGTTATGTGTTATAACATGTTTATAGGGATGCATGAAAATTTTGGTGCCTTAATTTTAGCGATTTCTAGCTAAATTGTGAAAAAGGACTAAATCGCATAAAGTGCGAAAGTTCTATTTTAATTGCTAGAGGTACCAAAAAGCTATGGTTTATAAATTGGAGGTCCCAAATGTGCAATTAGGCCATGGGAATTAGCTTGGCCGGTCAAAGAAGACAAAGGGGACAAGGGCATTAAATGTTGTCATGTTAGGTAATTAAAAAGAAATAAAATAGATGAAATAAGCAAAAAGCTATCATCTTTTTATTTCTTCTCTTCTTCAACTGAAAATATCAGCCATGGGAGGGGTTTGAAAGCTTCAAATTTCAGCAAGCTTTGCTCCATTCAAGTAAGTGATTTTGATGCTTATTTTTGATGAAAATTGCATTTTTGGAGTCCCCAAAGCTTAAGCTAGCTAATGGGAGGACTAGTTTGCAATATGGTTGAAAGTCTAGGGACTTACCATGATAGAGTTTATGTTTTTTGATGAGTTTTTATGGAATAAAATGAATGATAGGATGATGAGAAACAACTTTTGTGAAAGGTGTTGTCATGAAAACACCTAATTGGGGCTAAAATGCAAAAGTTGTAATTTATTCATTAAGGCATGAAATAGATGAAATTGTGGATAGTTGTAAGAGGATTAAATGTTCAGCTAGGCTTTCTTAATAAGAAATTGAGGTGAAAATTTATTTACGAGCCTAGGGGCAAAATCATAATTTTGCCAAAGTGTAGGGGCAAAATAGTCATTTTGCCTAAAGTGTATATTATGGTGTAATATGATTTATAAATGATTAAATCAATAAATTTCATTGTTCTAGATCAAAGAAAACGAGTTTCAGACCTAGAACGGATGAAAAGAGAAATATGGGCAAAAAGGTCCCTTTTGGCCCTTTCGACATCGGGGTAAGTTGATGTGCAAATGTTGCAATTACGTATGAGTTAGTTTAATGTTCCAATGTTGTATGGAATGTATATTTACTCTATGAATGTATGAAATATCTTTGATGAGAGGTCAAAAGAATTGAATCTAAGAGTAATGGGAAATGTATGTAGAGTGATATGATGATAGTTAAGGCCTTGTGTAAGACCATATTGGAATATGGCCTCGATGTAAGAATTCGTATAAGACCATGTCAGGGACATGGCATCGACATGTTAATACAAGTAAGACCCTATTGGGGTATAAATTCTATGTGACATTATGAGTATGAGACTCAAGAGAGTTATTTAATAACTTGAGTGATTCAACGTATATGTTGAAAGAAAGAAAGTATGTGGTTGTACCACGAAAAGCACAAGTGTGTGTTAGAATTGAATTGATATGGATTCAGTATATGATGAAACCTTAGTGGGTTATGTGTATTTAATACACCTTAGTTGCATGAGATAGATTTATTAATGTATTGTGTGAATGCAAACGAGTATCATAGAAAGTTAAGTAAGAATAGAAGCGTGTGAGAATGTTCTCGGGTGAATTTTTGAAATAGAGATATACAAGTGGATTACTATCCATGAATGTAAAATGAAAGGTGGGCTAAGTGCGAAACCACCGTAAGTATAAACGATTGGTGTGCTAAGTGCGAAATCACCATAAGTATAAATGGTTGGTGGGCTGTGTGCGATACCACCCTATTAGAGATTCAATGGTGGGCTAAGTGCGAAACCACCGAGATATTAGTAGCATGAGCGGCTTATTAAAAATGCTTGATGTGTTGTTTTATATGATCATGTAGTGATCAGTGCAGGAATGTATGCTAATTGAACGAGCAATTGGCTTGTGACATGGTAAGAATGTGGTAAGAGATTGAATGAGTAAGTTTCAAGAATATTTGAGCAAGTAACCATGAGTTTATGAGAGACACTCTTCATGATACTTTGTAATTATGTATATTCAATTAATATCAATATTTGGCACATTATGCAGATGAGCTTACTAAGCATTATTGCTTACTCCTTTACTTTTCTCATCCCTTATAGGTTATTTTAACTAGCTCGGGTTGGAGGCCGCCGGAGATGTTTTCACACTATCGAGTAGACCCTTGGTATGAGGTATCAAATCCTTATGAGTCATGGCATGTATAGGGATTCTTTTAAAGTTGATTAAGTTCTAACCGATGTAGCCAAATTGTATTGGCCTAAGAGAATCTAGAGTTGGTTGTGTATGACCATAGATGATGGCTTAAGTTGGTTGTATTTGTTTTGGGAGTAGTTCTCCCTAGTGTATGGGATAAATACTTTATCTCTTTAATGATTAAATGTGTTAATTCATGTGTTTTAATGGATGATTTGAGAATGTTTTGAAGTAGTATATGAATGTATGCAAACGAGAGTGGTAAAAGGCTTGGTAAGATAGCCTCTAAGTGCCCACACGGATAGACACACGGGCGTGTGTCTAGGCCATGTGTCTCCTGCACCTTAGTATCTTAAGTCAGACTAGACCACAGGCTGGTTACACGGCCATTTTTTCAGGCCGTGTGATATACACGGTGGGCACATGGGCGTGTGCCAAGGCCGTGTGAAGTCTGCACTTGACACTTGGAAATTCAATTGTCACACGGCACATCCGCGCACACGCGCGTGTGTGACTGACGTGTGGATAAGTTAGAATGGCAGGTTTGGCACACGGGCCGGGGCCACGGGCGTGTCGGTAGTGTAGATTTTGCCCGATATCCTCCACGGGTGAAAGACACGGGCATGTTTTAGGGGTGCACGGCGTGTCCCAAGTCACACCGGACGTGTGACCCTGCTTTGAGAGAAAGTTTCGGATGAGTTTCAAAGTTTTGGGGCGTAAGTCTGAGGCCTCGTAGGCCCATGAAATGTTTGATTTGACTAAGAAAGAGAAGTTTTTAATTCGAAACAAAATTTTATAGCCCGTAAGTACATGTTTAAGAAAGTTCAAGCATAGTAATGTCTCGTATCCGGTCTTAGCCTCAGACTCGGGTATGGGGTGTTATATTTAGTGGTATCAGAGCATGGTTTAGTCGGTTCTCGGACTAACCTAGCACGAGTAAGATCCTAGCTATACATGCCATATGTGGACCGTGATAGTGTGATGTCTCCCGGCTCTAACGAAATTGTTTTGTTAAGACAGTGATGATTCCCAACCGAGCTAATTTCAGTAAGTTTGTAAGATTTTCAAGCTTCATGAATATTTCATTGAATTGCTTGTGATGTTGTTATATGCACATTATTTCCATGAAAATGTTTAATGATTTATTAAACAAAGAAGTTACTAAGGGCATGTATATGAAAGTCCCGATTGAAAATGAATTACTTAGGATACTCAATCTGCCACATGAGACAAGAAAGTCCGTATAAGATCATGTCAAGACATGGCATCGGCAATCAAGCAAGTTATCATGTAAGACCAAGACAAGTCTTGGCATTGAAGAGTTACTATGAGATGAAGACCCATATAAGCCCAAGCCAAGGCATGGCACTGGCGAGTCTTCAAGCAAAGATGTCATGTAAGTCCAAGACAAGTCTTGGCATTGAAAAGCTATCAAGAGATAGAGATCCCATGTAAGTCCAAGCCAAGGCATGGCATTGGTGAGTAACAAGGAAGATTTCATGTAAGTCCAAGCCAAGGCTCGGCATTGACCAGTTCATGAGTAAAATTACCAATAAGACCATGTCAAGACATGGCAATGGTAAGTTCCCAAGGGAACCCACAAGCAAGACTTCGTGTAAGTCCATGTCAAGACATGGCATCGATACCAAGTAAGAGATCCCATGTAAGACTATATCAAGGATATAGCATTGGCATCAAGATACATGTGAAATGAGATTCAGTATCCTCGGTCATTCATAGTAATTCATCGGGCAAACAAGTAAAGCTTAAATGAGATAACAAGAAAGATGAGTAAGTAAAGCTATTATCAAGTTGATTATGAGTATAATTCATGTTATGAATGATGATGTTGAGATTATGCTTGTATTAGTAAAGTATACTGATCTATGTGATCAAGTGTTACAGGTACCTTGTTTACCTTACAAACATGAGACTAGTAAGTTCCATGATGTATGTAAGAGTTAGTAAGAGTAAGTAAGCATTTGAGATTTGTGATGCTATTGTTTATGATAAATATGTCCACATGGTTAAAAATCACATGTGACTGTTAAAGTAGAGAAGATATAATGTTTCGTCTTATGACCCTGTTACAAAGTCACACATATTATAGTGTGAGAGTTAAAACTGAAAAGTTTGACTAAGTAGAATACAGGAAATGAGTACGGTCGTTCAATGATAAAATGATGAATAAGACCATGGTTGGACCATGGCGGTATATGTGATCCCATATAAGACCATGTCTGGGGCATGGTATTGGCATCGATACATGATCCTGTATAAGACCATATCAGGGATATGGCTTCGGCATTGAATAAGATAATCGGATAAGACCATATCTGGGATATGGCATCGGCACCAAATAGTAATCCCGTGTGAGACCACGTCTGGGACCTGGCTTCGGTATGAGATAGTGTAAGACCATATCTGGGATATGGCGTCGACATCGATATAGGATTTTGTGTAAGACCATATTTGGGATATGGCATCGACATCGATATGAGCTTCCATGTCAGACCGTATCTGGGATATAGCATTGGTGTTGATATGAGATTCCGTGTAAGACCATAGCGAGGCTATGGCATCGTGACGACATGTAAAGCAATAGCTGGGTTATGATGTAGTGATACGAGTAAGACTATAGTCGGACTATGGCAATCAAATAAACGACGTACTCAAAACCCGTAAGACATTCTCTAGATTAATAAGGAATAGTAAGAGGAAATAGAGTTAAATGTTGAGTACTCAAGTAGACCTTAATGTGAAACATGAGTAAGTGAAGTCACAGTTCGAAAGTATAAGTGATAGAAACAATTGTAGCGTGATAAATGTGAAAACTCCCTTGAGGCGAGTTGTGTGACTATGATGATATTTCATTGACAATGAGTAGTAAATCATATGTATGTAGTCACGAGAGTTAGGTTAAGGGACTTTGCAACCTCACTCCTTACCATCGTTGAATTTTGATGAGACGTTATGAGAGTTAAGTTGAGTAAGTTTGCATCGGATTAATGCAATAATTATGCTAGCATGATTAAAAATGCCTTGTATCACATCGATGCATAATACTCTACTAAATAGAGTAACTGTTGTTGAACATGAGGTTGAAGTCCTAGAGGACTAAAATGATGAGGCTATCATCGAGATATGAGATAGACAAGGTCCCTATAAGACCATGACCGGGACATGGCCTCGGCACCGAGTTGAGATTCCGTATAAGACCATATCCAGAATATGGCATCGATATTTGATAAGGAAGTCCATATAAGACCTTATCAGGGATATGGCATTGGCATTTAGAGGTGACTCAATATAAGAGCACCTCGGGAATGTGGCATTGGTTTCGTACCTACATGAAGGACGATGAACATACATCTTTGATTATCCCTAGTGATCAATGGGATATATAGATAAGTCTAGAGGTAGAAATGAGAATGGTACTAAAGTCATGTGAAAGAGTGAAAACATGTACTCGTGAATGAATCACGAAGAGACGATTATTTATATATATGACACGGGCGTGTTATATAAGTGCAAGTATGAGTAAGTTGGCTAGAAGCCTATGGTTTGTGCATGGTTAGTTAATGCCATGGATGGGATTATAATGATCTCCTTTAGTATTATGTACTAATACATGTTTCCCTTCAGGGATGATGTGGTCGCTCTTTTCATGAAATTGTGAATTGTGTGAGAACGTTAACTGACGGAAAAAGTAGACTAAACGGTTATCGATTTAGTTAATTGAAATTGACATTTCCTCTATCTCCTCGTAACCTTAATTGGGTACCTTGAGGAGGAAGTTGGTGATGATTCGTGTATAAGAGGTGAAATCACAAGTTTCACGTTGTGTGATGGGTTTTCAGGTAAGCCGAATAGAGTTAGCGAATTCGATCGAGATGTCCCTGCTATCGTGAGATATGACGATCGTAAAGGTTCTAGATTAGCATAGCAAGAGAAGCTCAGATGAGAGTGTGCTTAAAATAGGTTCTCAGTATGGAGAAAAGAGTAGATTAATGTATTGAGATGTGATTCAATTTCTGTGTATATTCACACATGAATCAGTAAAGAGAATAAAATTCTGTGTGTACGTGAGTAGGGAGCATGATACAAAGAAATACTCATCGAAATGTTTAAACCGTGATGGTTGAGTTGAAAGCTATAGAAAGAACTGTTTATTTGAAAGTTCTAGTACTGAGATCAGTCTGAATCGAGAGAAAGAGTTGACAGGTTGGCGATCCGGAGACAATCACTTTTGTGTCTGTGTTGTGAGTAAGATATTATGTATTGATCCATGGGAAGATCGATGTGTATTTTTAGAATTTTAATAAGTGAGGGTATCTTATGCTACAGAAGATTTGGAATATGAAATAGCGGAAACGGCTTGAGCTATTACAATGGTGGGTATAGCTATTGTGATACTACTCAGATAGTAGACATAGTACAGATGTCTGAATGAAAGATCCATGTTTAGTAATGTGAGTTAGTTACTCGGTTGACTCTAGTTGGTAATATCCTAGTTTCAGCGAGGTTAATGACTATAGTGAGTCTTCATTTCAGAACAAAAGAGTTCAGAAGTGTTATATAAATGGTATTTTAAATAAGTTATCTATGTTGGATAAGATTTCTGTTGTTGATGCTTCCTCGAGATAGAAAGTGAATGATGTTGAATCCAGAACTTATACAAGAGTTTTGGTATGAGATTTAGTAGTAGCATATCTACTAATGCAAAAGTAAGGAAATGCAGTTATGTGCATAAATGTTGTGACAATAGAGTACATTTCACGATATGATTGAGTTTGTAGGACCTATAATTTGCCCGGGGCCCATTTCCCAAATAAAACCCAATTACAAAACCCGCATGGCCCATTTTATCATTACCCAAGCCCAAACCCTCACAAATCAGACCTAAACCCAACAAAAAAAAACCCAAAACTAATCAGCCCAATTACAATAGCCTAAACCCTAGCCCATTTCAGAAAATTAAACAAAGAAAACACACAAACAGCAAACCCTAGGTGCGCCGCACCTAGGGTATCTGACTTCTGACCCCTGACATTCTGACACAGTCTGCAGCCACCGGCCACCGCCTCGTCACATCTCCACCGCCCACACCACTAGCACCTGCAAAGAATAAATGAGAAAAGACAGAAAGCAAACAAGTTGTAAAGAATTTTAGGCTATAAAAGCCGATTGGATTTCTTTGTAAATGATCCCTTTTTTTTTCACCATCAATATAAAAACACAAGATTAAGCCTAAGAACACTTCGGTTAAACACAAAGAAACCACTAAAAAAAAATCAAAGTCAGAGGCGAACAAGAGGTGAATATTTTTCTTTTTTTTTTTGAAAGTTTTAGCACATGTACATACCTATACTTTTTTTTTTAAAAAAGGAAGAAAAAGAAATAAAAACTTATTTTTTTACCCAAAACGCCGCCGTGCACGGCGATCGCCGGCGCCGGACGGTAGCGGAGGATCGGTGGCGGATCGATCGAGGCCGCGCCGGAATCCCCCTCTCCCTTTGACCTGCAGAAAAAAAACAAGAAAAGGATAGATTTTTTTTTAAAAGCAGGTGACAAATGAATTTTTTTCAGAAATTTGGGCCTTAAATAGCCTTCCAAAACGACGTCGTTTTGGGGCTGGCCTTTAACGCCCAAAATGACGTCGTTTTGACCAAAATCCGCGCTCGCGACCCGACCCGTCCAGAGGATCCGCGCGTTTTCGTTAATTGGGCTAATTGCCCTTTTGGTCCTTCCGCGTTTTTAGTTTATTTAAATAAGACTTTCTTTTATTTTAATTGCGCCCAGAAATTTCACGCAGTTTTTAACCTAATCCTTATTTAAACGCTGCGTTTAATAGCTCGGGTAAAATTGCGCTCCTCGTCCCTCACCATTTTGCACGCGTTTCAGTTCAGTCCCCATGTTATTTATTTCATATAATTTGACCCAAAACTTTCGTTTTTAATGCAATTTAGCCCATTTTTTTTACTATTTTGCAATTTTTTACTTAACATCTTCATTTTTATTATTATTGATTATTTATTATTATTATTACCTTATTGTTACTATACTATACTATCTTTACTAGTATTAGTATTTTTATTTATTATTATTATTATTATTATTTTAATTATTATCGTCACCATTGCTTTATTTATATTATAATTATTACCATCATTATATATATATATATTTTTTCCATTTATACTATCTATTATTATTGTCATTATTTTATTATCACTATCACCATTGTATTTATTTATTCATTTACTTATTTTATATATTTTTGTTTTGTTTTTTCTTAATCATATTATTATTATGTGATTATTATTATTGTTATTATTATTATCACTATCATTATTTTATCGTTATTTCTACTACTGTTAATATACATAATACTTTCATTTTATCACTACCTATATTATTACTCTTACTTTATCATCATTATTTTATCATTATTATTCTTTTCCCGTACAACATCGTGTTTTTACATTTTCACACTAATTTTTCTCGATGCATCAATTTTATAACAACCGATATTTCGTATTAAAGATTCGAGAAGATCGAGCTCTAACTTACTGGGTTCCGGTTTTTCTCGTTTAATTTGAACAACGGAATATCCTTTTTTAAAATCGCAACGCAAGTTTCAAATAAAATATTTGTTCTCGGAAATTTGAAATGTTGCGCCCTAACTTACTGGTCACGACATCTAGATATCTCGAGATAAGTTTTTTTAAAATAGAGGCAATACTCCGTATTTGGAATCTCGAGAAATCGAGTCCTAACTTACTGGGTTCCGGTTTCTCATTTGACAAATAACAGAGTATCTTCCTCAAATTTAAAAACCAAGTTTTAAAATCAAGAGGCAAACTCAGTTTCAGGAGCCTAAAGTGTCGCACCCTAACTTACTGGATATGATACTTTATCTCTTTGAAATAGGAGGCCCTTATCATCCATCTCAAAGTTTTGAAAGTAAAAAGGATCGTATCTTCGAATCTTTTCAAATTTTCAACATTAGGACATGATTAATCAATTTGGTACCAATTTTGGGCGTGATTTAGGTGCTAATCCTTCCTCGCACGTAGTAACCGACTCCCAACCCGTTTTCTCAAATTTCGTAGACCTAAAGCACTATTTTAGTAAACTAAAACGTTTTATTAAAATAAAGGTGATCCGATCACACTTAATAAAGATCGGTGGTGACTCGCATTCTTAATCTCGTTTTCAAAAACCAAAGTCGATCCCCGCTTATTTTTTTTTAAAAAATGGTTACGACAGCTTGGCGACTCCACTGGGGACATATCGAGAGTCAGGCCATAGATCGATTAATTTTTGTCCTTTTGATTAAAAATTTGGAAAATGGTCTTGAAAATTCATGTTTCTTTAAATGCACTTTCGATGCTATAATTGTAAAAATGTCGAGTCCCATAAAATACTTTGGCATTGCATTGCATGATCGTTGTGGTCACACCTTTAAGTGGGAGCGAGAAGCTATGCCTTCGTGAGGTTTTCACCTCCGCATGGGCTAGTGGACTGCTTCCGGGATACATCTGTACCTATGTCTTCGTGAAGTTTTCACTTTCGCATGGCCATAGGGAAATGTATTCCCCTGAACCGAACTCAGTCCGTATGAGCCTATAATGGGTGAGGATCGAGGGATCTACTGGTTCGGGTACCTAAACTTTAGAACTAAACCACACGTAGAGAACATAAGAACCCACCCTAAGTCGAACTATGCCAAACCTTAGTAGTTACCCAGATAGGTGTTTATATATTTTACTTGCTTTATATTTCATTCTGTGATACTAACTGATTAAGTCTTATTTTCTCTGCATGTCATTTCATATTTTAAGAGGTATCGATTCATGGTCAGTTTCTAAGTTAGAGAGCTGGTTATGGAGAACGAATTCCTTGATAAAGTGGAAGACAATACAGCCGTCCCCATATGGTCAGAGCAAAGCCAATTAGAGAAAGGGGATAGCTTAACCGAGGGGTATGTGTCGAAACTACGAGATTTCACTAGTATCAGTGTCACGCAGAACGAACTCCGGGAGTTGAAAGAAATATGGACCCAAGTGGGATGATGGGGCAAAGCAGCTGTTCTATCATACTTATGGCGATTTACCTTACTTGCTCGACATCAAAGTAGATAAGTATCTGTTCCGAGCCATGACTCAATTTTAGAATGCCGCTTATAGCTGTTTCTTTTTCGGGAAAGTAGATTTAGTACCCACGGTGGAGGAATGTACGACCTTGCTGCGTTGTCCAAAAGTTCAAGTCGACAAAGCTTACTCAAAGGCCGTTAATGGCCCAACTTTTGTGAAAAAATTAATGAATATCACGAGGATGAGCGAAAGCATGGGTCTCAGCTAGAGTTCGGAAGAAAGCGCGTGGTAAATGCATACCTTGGGTGAGTTTGAGGGACCTAATCCTAACACATCCCGATGTAAAGAAAAAGATTGACGTTTTTGCCTTGTGTATTTACAGTTTGGTAATCTTCCCTAAAGCTCTAAGACATGTAGATGAAGCAGTTACTGATCTATTCGGTTGATTAGATAAAGGGGTCACGCCTGTGCTTGCGATCTTAGCCGAGACGTTCAGATCTCTGAATGCATGTCGAAGAACAGGTGAAGGCAGGTTCGTCGGATGCGCGCAGTTGTTGTTGGCTTGGTTCCATAGTCATTTCTGGAAGGTGGAAAAAGTGTCTTATCAGGTTTTCTCAGAAAATTACTCTCCATTAAAAGAAGTAGTGGCTACACCAAGAAGAGAAAACGTGTCCGAGGAAAACTGGATGGCGATCTTTTAGAATCTTCAAGAAGAAGACATCGAGTGGAGGGCTCCTTGGATGGTTTCTCACGAAATTCTTTATCGATGTGGGAATTTCGACTGGGTCCCTTTACCCGGAATTCGGGGAGCTATTGGGTATGCCCCTTTACTTGTACTAAGGCAGTATGGTTCAAGACAGTTTGTACCAACGACATATGGACTGGCTCAATGTGAGTTTTCAATGTGGTTAAGGAGATTTCTAGTTCCTGGAATCAGATTCATAGAATGAATAGATTATCCGCAGGCTCAATGACGACCTTAGAATACAGTGGATGGAGGATTAGAAGGATTAATGATAACATCCCCGAGTTGAATCCAGAAGGCGCCCGATCAAGAGAAGAATACTTGCAAGTGGTCCCATCAGAATTTGAGATCGTAAAGCAAGATTTCGAAAGGATGAGTTTAGAGCTTGGAAAGAGGATAGAAAAACTGGAAGAAGAGAAAATGCACCTGAAATTAGAGGCAGATTTTCAGAAATCAGAGGTCGAGAAACTAAGAAAAGAAAAGTGGAAGATAGAGGAAGATCGAGATAGTTTGAAGACAGAATATAAGAAGATGCGTCTGACAATGAAAAATGCTGGATTAGGAAAGAATCCAGAACAGTGGCGACGGGAGATTCGAGAGGAAAAGTCCAAAGCTAACTGTTGGGAGAAGAAGTTTCAAGGAATACAAGCGCAAAACGAGGCCTTAGAGAAGAATTTGGCGAGAAAGCCAAAAAGAGAAAAAGGGATTGAAAGCTAGAGTGGTTTGAACTTGGCGATCTCTTCATCACCATCAAGTCGTAATTCAAATTGAACTAAAATCAAGTCTAAACAAGATCGAGGAAATGAAGGGTAAGATTGAAGAATTAGAATCAAGACATTACGATTGTGAACTTGGATTGAGCGTGCGGAAATAAGAGAAGGGCGTTGGGAAGAAGAACTTCACCATTCTCATGATCAAGTTAGAAATTGGGATTACCTTATGGGCGGCGATAGTTCAGATTCGAGAGGTAGCCGATCATCTACAAACTTTGGCGATCTGAGCCGATATGTTGAGCATGAAATATGAGTGCCGCATGGTCGTAGTCAAGAGCTAATCTCTTTGCTCGGAAAATCAAAACTTTAGGCCTTAGGGCGAAAGCATATTTGTAGTTCGTTTTATGTAAAAGATTTTGTTTTCTAATAAAGTTCTCTAAAATGAAGTTGAATCGAATCGATGCCTTCTTTTTGCATTCATGCATTTGCATTACATCATATCATATGCATTTAAGTCCATAGAGAGAGCCTCATTAGTTGAAATTAATACGAGAGAAGGAAAGGAAAATCTGAAACCGAGCATCGTTACACAGTACCACGACACAAAACAAAAGCGATGGATCAAAGAATAGAAAAGTTAGAGCGGATACAAAAAGACATGCGAGGATCAAATGCAAGAACTATTAGCCAAGATACAACAGACATGATAGAGCGGATGCAAAAATCTCGAATAATATGATAAGCCACCGTGTGCAGCTGCTAGCTAAAGAACATGAAAAGGGAAAGGCCCTACTATTAGTGAAGGACCTCCTCACCCTCCGGTTTTACCCAACAAACACCCAAGCGCAAACCAGATGTGTACCCCCAAAAGACGCCTGTCACCATCAGGCCTCGATGATCGACGACCCGACACCGCGGTACCTGCGCACTTTTTGACAGGCTCGAGTTCTAACCCAGGGGATAGTCCAGCTAACCCTGTGGTCCCTGATTTCGACGAAGTGGCAGAAATGGACCAGGTAAAAGTGGACTTGCCGAGACAATTTGAGGACCATTACAAGTGGTTAGAGGAGAAGTTCAAAGCAATGGGGACTACTGACTACCGTTATGGGGTAGACGCTAAGGACTTAAGTTTGGTCCCTGACTTGGTACTTCCGCCCAAGTTTAAAACCCCAGATTTTGAAAAGTACAATGGGACTAGTTGTCCCGAAGTGCACATCACGATGTTCTGTCGACAGATGGCGGGACACGTTAATAATGACCAATTCTTTGATTCATTGTTTTCGGGATATCACGGTGGTCTGCGCCAAATGGTACAATCAACTCAGTTATACCCAGATTAAGACATGGAAGGACCTGGCACAAGCCTTCATGAAACACTATGGCCATGTAGCTGATATAGCTCCCGATAGAATCACGCTCCAAAATATGGAGAAAAAGCCAGGCGAGAGCTTTAGACAATACGTCCAGCGATGGAGAGAAATAGCAACACAAGTTCAGCCACCGCTCCTAGAGAAGGAGACAACCATGCTCTTTATCAATACTTTGAGGGCTCCTTTCATTAATCACATGTTGGGAGGTGCCACTAAAAGCTTCTCAGATATTGTGATGTCAGGAGAAATGATAGAAAATGCAATCAGATGTGGCAGGATAGAGGCAGGAGAAGGTGCTAGAAAGACGATTCCGAAGAAAAGAGAGAATGATGTAAACAACATAAGCACCCATAACAAAAGTTATTCAAAGCCTATTACTGTGAACCAGCCCAGGACCGTAATCGCCGATCATCAGAGCACATCTAGACAGAAATCCAATGCAAAACAAAATACGGAGAAAATACAATTCACGCTGATCCCAACCACGTACAAAGAAGTGTACCCGAACTTGTTCGATGCACATGTGGTTGCCCCGCATTACTTAAAGCCCTTGCAGCCCCCATACCCTAAATGGTATGACGCGAATGCACAGTGCGAATACCATGCAGGAATTGTGGGGCATTCAATAGAGCATTGTCTCGCCATCAAGAAATTGGTGGAAAAACTCATATAGATGGGCGTTGTAAAAGTAGACGATACCCCTAGTGCAGAACACCCATTACCTAATCATGGGGTTAATATGATAGGTGAGAGTATGGGGAAAAGAGTTAAAATGGATGTTGCTGAAGTGAAAACCCCGATGAGACGGGTTTGGAAGGAAATGACGAGGAGGGGATTAGTTGTATCAGATCCGGTGGAAGAGTATGAAGAAACAAGAAATGGCTGTGAGTTTCATAACATGGAGGGGTACGTGATCCAGAACTGTATCGAGTTCAGAATGCTGGTGCAAAGGCTGATGGACGATAAAGAAATAGAATTCTATGAAAGCCAAGGAGGAGAAAACATCTGCGCGTTGAAAGATGAATCAGCAGCAAAAGGCCTCGAAAATTAGCTATCCTTTAGTTATCATCTCGCGGCCAAGGAACAATGAAGTGGGGGCAAAGAGAATGCCGAAGGTCATAATTCAGAAACCTGCGATCTTTTCATATGAAGACAACAAAAAGGTTCCCTGGAACTATGACTGCAATGTGATGATTCCTGGGAAGGGGGACTCGTCCAACACTGTAAAGGGAAACCAGGAGGTAGGCTTCTATACGCTCAGCAGAAAGCGCTACGATACGACAAACACACGAGTTGAACTCACAAAAGAGAAAGCTTTGATAGGCGAACAAAAGAAGGAAAAGGCGACCAAACAGGAACCGCCTATAAACGAACCAGTGAAGGAAGAAGAGGCTAATGAGTTCTTAAAATTCTTAAAACATAGTGAGTACAGTGTTGTGGAGTAGCTGCATAAGCAACCAGCTCGCATATCTATGCTAGACTTGCTGTTGATCTTGGAGGCACACCGCAACGCACTGATGAAAGTACTGAATGAAACGTATGTTGCTAATGATATCTCCGTTAATAAGCTGGATCGCCTGATTAGCAATATAAGTGCCGACAACTTCATTTTCTTTAATGACGATGAGATCCCACCGGGAGGTACGGGTTCCATCAAAGCTCTCCACATTACCACACGGTGTAAAGGGTACACACTACTAGGGGTACTGGTCGATAATGGATCGGCACTCAATGTCCTGCCACTATCAACGCTGAATCGATTACCCATTGATAGCTCTCACATGAAGATCTGCCACAATGTAGTGAGGGCATTCAATGGAACTGAAAGAAAAGTCATGGGGAGGATCGAAGTGCCTCTATTAATTGGCCCGAGTACGTATAAAGTGGATTTTATTGTAATGGATATTAAGCCGTCCTATAAATACTTGCTGGGGAGACCTTGGATACACTCGGCGGGAGCAGTGCCCTCGTCGTTGCACCAAAAGTTGAAGTTAGTTATAGAGGGACGTCTGGTGACGATAAATACTAAAGAGGACATCATCGCGACTGTAACTAACAGTGCGCCATATTTAGAGGTAAGTGACGAAGCGATTGAGTGCTCCTTTCGCTCTTTGGAATTTGTCAACGCAACATTTATCATCGAGGGGAACAAGATCCCAGTGCCTCAAATATCCAAAACTATGAAAATGAGTTTACAACTGACGGTCGGGAAATGAGCTGTACCTAGGAAAGGACTTGGAAGGTATCTCCAAGGAGAGATCGAGGCCCCGAGATTGAAAGAAAAACGAGACCTCTTCAGCTTAGGATTTAAGCCGGACGCAAAGTAAAGGAGGAAAGAGCTAGAGAAGAAATAAGAAAGAAGAAAAGCACGTTTGAGTGGGGACGAGATTAAATAGGAACCGATGATAATTCCCCATATTTGCAAAACCTTTATATCAGGAGGGATTATCCATCCAGCACGAGGAATGCGAAATAAAGAATCCACGGAAGAAACATGGGGAAACATGCACGCCAATGCTATATCTCAAGAAAAAAGCAAGAAGAAAATCGGAATGGTATCCGCCTCTTATGAGCTTGGCAAACGTTTCTAAACAAGCTGGACCGCGGAGGAAATCCTGTAGCTTTTAGAACTTGTTCAGAGTAATACTCGGAACGCACTTGTTGCTCTAAGTATAGAAGCAATAAGATTCCCTTTTGTGAAGCATGACTTATGTCTAAAATCGTTATTTTCAATGAAATGCATCTTCGCTGCCTTTTGAGCAAATCTTCTTTTATTCTTTCTATGGCATTCATCATCATGATTATTCCTTTTATTCTTTAAATATTCTTTTAAAATATCCATTCTTTCACTCATAATCATACCATGCCAATCAGTATGCTTAGATTCTTTTGTTCTACGGACCTTTATAACAGGTCCCCAAATATCAATGATCTGAGCAACGCTACCAATGACTCAGAACGTCCTTTTGAGCAAGACATGGGCATAGAAGATTTTTAGGATTTGGAAGATGACCAAGGTTGTGACCTATCTCCTGAACTGTTAAGGATGGTGGAGCAAGAAGAGAAACAGATCCTACCTCACGCAGAGTCAGTAGAAATAGTGGACCTAGGAAATGAGCAAGAGAAGAAGGAAGTGAAAATCGGAGTTTGTATTACGACAAAGACAAGGCGAGACCTCATTGAGTTACTCCAAGAATTTAAAGATGTATTCGCGTGGTTGTATCAAGACATGCCCGGGCTCAACACAGATATCGTGGTACACCGGTTGCCCATAAAAGAGGAGTATAAGCCAGTCCAACTGAAACTTCGAAGAATGAGGCCAGATGTTCTGCTGAAAATAAAAGAAGAGGTCAATAAGCAATTTGACGCAGGTTTCTTGCAAGTGGTTAAATACTCGGAATGGGTAGCCAATATCGTCCCCGTCCCTAAGAAAGATGGGAAAGTGCAAATGTGTGTAGACTACAGGGATCTAAACAAGGCTAGCCCGAAAGATAATTTTTCGTTACCTCACATCGACACCTTAGTGGACAATACGGCGGGTTATTCGCTGTTCTCTTTCATGGATGGCTTCTCAGGATACAACCAGATAAAGATGCATCCTGAAGACATGGATAAGACAACATTTGTAACCATGTGGGGAACGTTTTGCTATAAGGTGATGCCGTTTGGACTAAAAAATACAGGAGCGACATATCAGAGAGCCATGGTAACCCTATTCCATGACATGATGCACAAAGAAATTGAAGTTTATGTTGACGATATGATCGCGAAATCCCAAACCGAAAAGGAGCATGTGCAAGCTTTGAGGAAATTATTCTTGAGGTTGAGGAAATTTCGGCTAAAGCTTAATCCAGCAAAGTGTACCTTCGGAGCCCAGACAGGGAAACTGCTAGGATTCATAGTCAGTGAAAAGGGGATTGAGGTTGACCCAAACAAAGTCAAAGCTATACAAGAATTGCCTCCACCGTACACCCAAAAAGAAGTTCGAGGTTTCTTAGGAAGATTAAATTACATCGCCCGGTTCATTTCACAACTAACTGAGAGATGTGACCCCATTTTCCGTCTTCTTAAGAAACACAATCCAGGCACATGAGACGAGGAATGCCAGAAGACCTTTGACAAAGTGAAGCAATACCTGTCCAATGCCCCAGTATTGACGCCGCCTAATCCCGACAAGCCATTAATCCTCTATTTGACAGTACTTGATAATTCAATGGGATGTGTGCTTGGCCAACACGATGAGTCAGGAAAGAAAGACAAGGCAATATACTACCTTAGTAAAAAGTTCACTGAATGTGAAACCAGGTACTCACCAAACGAGAAACTGTGCTGTGCCTTGATCTGGACAACTCAGAGATTGAGGCAGTATATGTTGTATCATACGACTTGGCTCATCTCGAAGCTAGACCCTCTGAAATATATGATGGAGTCGACTGCGTTGAATGGAAGGATGGCCCAATGGCAAATTCTACTTTCTGAATTTGACATAGTTTATGTAAACCAAAAGGCGGTGAAGGGGAGTGCAATAGCAGATTTTCTAGCCAGTAGAGCTCTGGAGGATTACGAACCTTTGGATTTTGATTTCCCTAATGAAGATTTAATGTACGTGGCAACCACCGAAGAAGGTACCCCAGAGGATCATCCATGGAAATTGAATTTTGACGGGGCATCAAATGCTGTGGGCAATGGAATTGGGGCAGTTCTGGTATCCCCAAATGGAGATCATTATCCATTCACTTGTAAATTGGATTTTGATTGCACATATAATATGGCAGAATATGAGGCTTGTATCATGGGTATCCGCGCCGCTATGGAACGCCATATTAGGGTACTAGAGGTATATGGAGATTCTACACTGGTAATTTATTAACTCAGAGGGGAATGGGAGACAAGAGATCCCAAGCTAGTTGACTACAAAAGATTGGCCCAAGAATTGATCAAGGAGTTCGATGGTATCACCTTCAGTTATCTGCCAAGAGACGAAAATCAGATGGCTGATGCTCTGGCCACCTTGGCTTCCATGGTCCGAGTAAACAAAAACGAGGATATGAAACCTATCCAAATGAGTATTTATGAGGCCCCGGCACATTGCTACAACATCGAAGAAGAAGAGAAAAATAATCACCCGTGGTACCATGATATACTGCGGTACGTGAAAAATCATGAATACCCTGAGCAAGCAACTGAGAATGACAAAAGGACGTTGAGAAGACTAGCCTGTGACTATGTCTTGGATGGAGAGATCCTATACAAAAGAAGAAAGGATCAAGTACTACTGAGGTGTGTGGACGCCGTCGAGGCCAAGAAAATCCTAGAAGAAGTCCATGAGGGTGTCTGTGGAACACATGCCAATGGCTTCATAATGGCTAGGCAAATCATGAGATTCGGGTATTATTGGTCTACCATGGAAGGAGACTGCATTGATTATGCCAAGAAATGTCATAAGTGCCAAATTTATGGGGATAAAATTCATGTACCACCTTCACCTCTACATGTTATGACCTCCCCATGGCCTTTCTCTATATGGGGCATGGACGTCATTGGACCAACCTCGCCAAAAGCTTCCAATAGACATCGGTTCATCTTCGTGGTAATCTATTACTTTACTAAATGGGTAGAGGCCGCTTCATATGCTAATATGACGAAATCAGCAGTCAGCAAGTTCTTGAAAAAGGAAATCATATGTCGATATGGAATGCCTGAGAGGATCATATCCGATAATGCGTTAAACTTGAACAACAGCATGATGACAGAGGTCTGCAGTCAATTCAAGATTAGACACCATAATTCGTCACCGTATCGTCCAAAAATGAATGGTGCAGTAGAGGTAGCTAATAAGAACATCAAAAGGATAGTGGGAAAAATGACTGAGACTTACAAAGATTGGCACGAGAAGCTACCATTTGCCCTTTTCGCCTATCGAACGTCGATCAGAACCTCCACCGGGGCAACTCCTTTCTCATTGGTCTACGGAATGGAAGCAGTTTTACCCATCGAAGTTGAAATTCTGTCCCTTTGAGTCTTGTCCGAATTGAAGTTGGACGAAGCAGAGTGGATCCAGGCTCGATATGATCAGTTAAATTTGATTGAAGAAAAGAGGCTGAAAGCTATCCGTCATGGTCAGATGTACCAAAAGAGAATGATGCGAGCATACGATAAAAGGGTGCGCCCAAGAGAATTCCACGAAGGAGATTTAGTTTTGAAGAAAATCCTTCCCATACAAAAAGATTTCAGAGGAAAATGGATGCCGAACTGGGAAGGACCTTATGTGGTAAAGAAAGCATTCTCTGGAGGAGCATTGATTTTGGCCGAAATGGATGGTAAAAGCTTACCTAATCCCATCAACTCAGACTCGGTCAAGAAATATTTTGCCTAAAAAGAAGAGGCCAAGGCGAAAACCCACAGAGGGCGCTTTAAGGCTTCCTTTAAAAAAAAAAAGAGGTCAAAGTGAAAACCCGCAAAGGGCACTTTGAGACCAAAGGGGTTTTGAGTCGAAAACCCGAAATAAGCGACTCAAATTCTGACGAAAGGGGGGTGTGTGACAATTTGTTCTCTCAGAAAGGGAGGAATGTTACACCTCAGGACATCTACAAATCACTGAAGATCTCCCAACTTCTAGTCAGCTCGAAATGATCTTCAGAAGGATTGGGTAGTGAAGCTCAGACTGCGATATCTGGGGCACCCACTTTTTCTTTTTGCCAACTTTTGTATTCCAATAATGTTTGCTTTTATTGATTAATTCAACTCCATTCTTCATAAATTCCATTGTTATCCATCATTTAAATCTTTTAAGCCATTTGCAATTGAAATAACGGTTGATGGACCCATAATGCTTCCATAAAATGAGTTCTGCCTATTACTCTGGAAGTCTCTAAACAGCGCAGGAACATGAAACAGGACTGTTGTTCAGGACCACCACACCTAGGGGTTAGAAACATTCGAGAAAAGCAGGAACCTGAAACATGACTGTTGTTCAGGACCACCACACCTAGGGGTTAGAAACATTCGAGAAAAGGGAACTCAAACAGGATCGTTTCAGACCACCACACCTAGGGGTTAGAAACATTCGAGAAAAGAGAAGTTTAAAATCATGACTATCTTCCCAAAATTCTCACAAAAAGATATCGCTTACATGAGAAGATTTGAGAAATAGCATCGATGATAAAACTCGATGGACAACGGCGGATAAACCCTAAGCATTAAAAAATGGGATCATTTCATTTTACATTCATACATTATCATTAGGAGCGTTTCGATCATCGCATCCTGATCCTTATACATTTTTAACAAAGAATCATTATCATGACATTCTGCATTCATGCAAATGTCGTCCATAATACATTTAGTTAGGAGCATTAGATTCATTTCGATCATAGCATCCTAATCATTTGACATAAACACAAGCATATAAAACTGAGTCTACAGGATATGTCCCTAGAGGACGGTGTAGCAACATTGGTGAAGCCACCATCCTATTGCCACTGACCAGTAGTGGAATAGGTTGAAGATTGTCCTATTGCCACTGACCAGTAGTGGAATAGGTTGAAGATTGTCCTATTGCCACTGACCAGTAGTGGAATAGGTTGAAGATTGTCCTATTGCCACTGACCAGTAGTGGAATAGGTTGAAGATTGTCCTATTGCCACTGACCAGTAGTGGAATAGGTTGAAGATTGTCCTATTGCCACTGACCAGTAGTGGAATAGGTTGAAGATTGTCCTATTGCCACTGACCAATAGTGGAATAGGTTGAAGATTGTCCTATTGCCACTGACCAGTAATGGAATAGCTTGAAGATTGTCCTATTGCCCTGACCCGCAGTGGAATAGGCTGAAGATTACAAACCTTATCTCCCTGGAGATACAGTGAAGCAATTTAAAATAAATAAATCTCATCCCTCCAAAGTTGCAGCAGGAGCGAATTGAAGCTACAGGTCCTATCTCGCTGAAGTAGCGGTAGAATGGATCAAAACGACAAGATACGGCAGACTAAAAACCTAAAAAAAAATAGGAGCACTGAAGAATCAAGACTCAGCAAGACCGGGCAAATTTGGCCTTTCTTTATGTCTTTGCTCTATTCCCGTTGCACGACAATGAGCAAAGAGGGGCAGCTGTAGGACCTATAATTTGCCCGGGGCCCATTTCCCAAATAAAACCCAATTACAAAACCCGCATGGCCCATTTTATCATTACCCAAGCCCAAACCCTCACAAATCAGACCTAAACCCAACAAAACAAAACCCAAAACTAATCAACCCAATTACAATAGCCTAAACCCTAGCCCATTTCAGAAAATTAAACAAAGAAAACACACAAACAGTAAACCCTAGGTGCGCCGCACCTAGGGTATCTGACTTTTGACCCCTGACATTCTGACGCCGTCTGCAGCCACCGGCCACCGCCTCGTCACATCTTCACCGCCCACACCACTAGCACCTGCAAAGAATAAATGAGAAAAAGACAGAAAGCAAACAAGTTGTAAAGAATTTTAGGCTATAAAAGCCGATTGGATTTCTTTGTAAAGGATCCTTTTTTTTTTCACCATCAATACAAAAACACAAGATTAAGCCTAAGAACACTTCGGTTAAACGCAAAGAAACCACCAAAAAAAAATCAAAGTCAGAGGCGAACAAGAGGTGAATATTTTTCTTTTTTTTTGAAAGTTTTAGCACATGTACATACCTATACTTTTTTTAAAAAAAAAAGGAAGAAAAAGAAATAAAAACTTATTTTTTTACCCAAAACGCCGCCGCACCTGCATGCAGTATTTGCCGACGGCAGCGGAGGAGCTGGTGGCATCGATCGATCGGGGCGCTACTGAATCCCCTCTCCTTTGACTGCGCAGAGAAAAAACAAGAAAATGATAGATTTTTTTTAAAAGCAGGTGACAAATAAATTTTTTTTCAGAAATTTGGGCCTTAAATAGCCTTCCAAAACGACGTCGTTTTGCGGCTGGCCTTTAACGCCCAAAATGACGTCGTTTTGACCAAAATCCGCGCGCGCGACCCGACCGTCCAGAGGATCTGCGCGTTTTTGTTAATTGGGCTAATTGCCCTTTTGGTCCTTCCGCGTTTTAGTTTATTTAAATAAGACTTTCTTTTATTTTAATTGCGCCCGAGAAATTTCACGCATTTTAACCTAATCCTTATTTAAACGCTGCGCGTTTAATAGCTCGGGTAAAATTGCGCTCCTCGTCCCTCACCATTTTGCACGCGTTTCATTCGGTCCCCATGTTATTTATTTCATATAATTTGACCCAAAACTTTCGTTTTTAATGCAATTTAGCCCATTTTTTTACTATTTTGCAATTTTTTACTTAACATCTTCATTATTATTATTATTGATTATTTATTATTATTATTACCTTATTGTTACTATACTATACTATCTTTACTAGTATTAGTATTTTTATTTATTATTATTATTATTATTATTTTAATTATTATCGTCACTATTGCTTTATTTATATTATAATTATTACCATCATTATATATATATATATATTTTTTTTCCATTTATACTATCTATTATTATTGTCATTATTTTATTATCACTATCACCATTGTATTTATTTATTCATTTACTTATTTTATATATTTTTGTTTTGTTTTTTCTTAATCATACTATTATTATGTGATTATTATTATTGTTATTATTATTATCACTATCATTATTTTATCGTTATTTCTACTACTGTTAATATACATAATACTTTCATTTTATCACTACCTATATTATTACTCTTACTTTATCATCATTATTTTATCATTATTATTCTTTTCCCGTATAACATCGTGTTTTTACATTTTCACACTAATTTTTCTCGATGCATCAGTTTTATAACAACCGATATTTCGTATTAAAGATTCGAGAAGATCGAGCCCTAACTTACCGGGTTCCGGTTTTTCTCGTTTAATTTGAACAACGGAATATCCTTTTTTAAATCGCAACACAAGTTTCAAATAAAATATTTGTTCTCGGAAATTCGAAATGTTGCGCCCTAACTTACTGGACACGACATCTAGATATCCCGAGATAAGTTTTTTTAAAATAGAGGCAATACTCCGTATTTGGAATCTCGAGAAATCGAGTCCTAACTTACTGGGTTCCGGTTTCTCATTTGACAAATAACGGAGTATCTTCCTCAAATTTAAAAACCAAGTTTTAAAATCAAAAGGCAAACTGAGTTTCAGGAGCCTAAAGTGTCGCACCCTAACTTACTGGATATGATATTTTATCTCTTTGAAATAGGAGGCCCTTATCATCCATCTCGAAGTTTTGAAAGTAAAAAGGATCGTATCTTCGAATCTTTTCAAATTTTCAACATTAGGACATGATTAATCAATTTGGTACCAATTTTGGGCGTGACGAGGGTGCTAATCCTTCCTCGCACGTAACCGACTCCCGAACCCGTTTTCTCAAATTTTGTAGACCTAAAGCACTGTTTTAGTAAACCAAAACGTTTTATTAAAACAAAGGTGATCCGATCACACTAATAAAGATCGGTGGCGACTCCCATTCTTAATCTCGTTTTCAAAAACCAAAGTCGATCCTCGCTTTTTTTAAAAAAAAAATGGTTACAACAGAGTCTATGGTCAGAAGTAGTTGATCACTAAAAGCTAAATTTTCAAAGCGTACAAGTCAAGACTATTATAGTTAGTAAACGCTTGAATGAGAAAATGAGATACAACCTTATAGATTTCAAATTTGATTTGACAAATTCCCAAGAAGGGGAATGTCATTCAAATTGTAGTGAATCAACCAGTAAAGATTCGAATGATCATTTGGACATGTGCAGAGTTCCAAATTGGTAGATTTTAGAGTATATGCCCCAGAGGAAGAATAACCTAGGTCTCAAGTTACGTTTCGACCTTGTGTATCACAGCTTAAGAGTTATTGACAAGAGAGACTTGAGGATAAGTGGATTCGCGATTTTGAAGAGTAGATGGAAACATTTCAAGAATGTTGGTAGCAAATCCTCCTGATAAGATTTTCGGGGACGAAAATCCCTAAGGGGGAGAATTGTAACAGCTCGATTTAGGGGCTAGTCGGAACAGTGATCTCGGAATCACTAATTCGAGGTTAGAGAAAATTATTTTCATGATATGTTATGTGTTATAACATGTTTATAAGGATGCATGAAAATTTTGGTGCCTTAATTTTAGCGATTTCTAGCTAAATTGTGAAAAAAGGACTAAATCGCATAAAGTGTGAAAGTTCTATTTTAATTGCTAGAGGTACCAAAAAGCTATGGTTTATAAATTGGAGGTCCCAAATGTGCAATTAGGCCATGGGAATTATCTTGGCCGATCAAAGAAGACAAAGGGAACAAGGGCATTAAATGTTATCATGTTAGGTAATTAAAAAGAAATAAAATAGATGAAATAAGCAAAAAGCTATCATCTTTTTATTTCTTCTCTTCTTCAACCGAAAATATCATCCATGGGAGGGGTTTGAAAGCTTCAAATTTCAGAAAGCTTTGCTCCATTCAAGTAAGTGATTTTGATGCTTATTTTTGATGAAAATTACCTTTTTGTAGTCCCCAAAGCTTAAGCTAGCTAATGGGAGGACTAGTTTGCAATATGGTTGAAAGTCTAGGGACTTACCATGATAGATTTTATGTTTTTTGATGAGTTTTTATGGAAGAAAATGAATGATAGGATGATGAGAAACAACTTTTGTGAAAGGTGTTGTCATGAAAACACCTAATTGGGACTAAAATGCAAAAGTTGTAATTTGTTCATTAAGGCATGAAATAGATGAAATTGTGGATAGTTGTAAGAGGATTAAATTTTCAGCTAGGCTTTCTTAATAAGAAATTGAGATGAAAATTTATTTACGAGCCTAGGGGAAAAATCGTAATTTTGCCAAAATGTAGGGGCAAAATAGTCATTTTTGCCTAAAGTGTATATTATGGTGTAATATGATTTATAAATGATTAAATTAGTAAATTTCATTGTTCTAGATAAAAGAAAACGAGTTTCGGACCTAGAACGAATGAAAAGAGAAATGTGGGCAAAAAGGTTCCTTTTGGCCCTTTCGACATCGAGGTAAGTTCATGTGCAAATGTTGCAATTACGTATGAGTTAGTTCAATGTTCCAATGTTGTATGGAATGTATATTTATTCTATGAATGTATGAATAATCTTTGATGAGAGGTCAAAAGAATTGAATCTAAGAGTAATGGGAAATGTATGTAGAGTGATATGATGATAGTTAAGGCCTCGTGTAAGACCATATTGGAATATGGCCTCGATGTAAGAATTCGTATAAGACCATGTCAGGGACATGGCATCGACATGTTAATACAAGTAAGACCCTATTAGGGTATAAATTCTATGTGACATCATGAGTATGAGACTCAAGAGAGTTATTTAATAACTTGAGTGATTCAACGTATATGTTGAAAGAAATAAAGTATGTGGTTGTACCACGAAAAGCACAAGTGTGTGTTAGAATTGAATTGATATGGATTCAGTATATGATGAACCCTTAGTGGGTTATGTGTATTTAATACACCTTAGTTGCATGAGATAGATTTATTAATGTATTGTGTGAATGCAAACGAGTATCATAGAAAGTTAAGTAAGAATAGAAGCGTGTGGGTATGTTCTCGGATGAATTTTTGAAATAGAGATATACATGTGGATTACTATCCATAAATGTAAAATGAAAGGTGGGCTAAGTGCGAAACCACCGTGAGTATAAACGATTGGTGTGCTAAGTGCGAAATCACCATAAGTATAAATGATTGGTGGGCTGTGTGTGATACCACCCTATTAGAGATTCAATGGTGGGCTAAGTGCGAAACCACTGAGATATTAGTAGCATGAGTGGCTTATTGAAAATGCTTGATGTGTTGTTTTATATGATCATGTGGTGATCAGTACAGGAATGTATGCTAATTGAATGAGCAATTGGCTTGTGACATGGTAAGAATGTGGTAAGAGATTGAATGAGTAAGTTTCAAGAATATTTGAGCAAGTAACCATGAGTTTATGAGAGACACTCTTCATGATACTTTGTAATTATGTATATTCAATGAATATCAATATTTGACACATTATGCAGATGAGCTTACTAAGCATTATTGCTTACTCTTTTACTTTTCTCATCCCTTATAAGTTATTTTAACTAGCTCGGGTTGGAGGCTGATAAATCGTAAAAGTAACATATTCTAAGCCCACATTTAGTATGCTTTTGGATGATTTAAGCCCTAATTTGTGTAAAAAGGTGTTCTTAATCCTTTCTTTTCATGTCTTATACTTAGGAAAGCACCCGATGACGAAAAGAATGAAAAACGGGCTTAAAACGGACCAAGTTGGGCCAAGCCACAAAATCAGCACGGCCTGGACTTCAAGCCACACGGCCGTGCCACCATTCCTACTAGAACACGGCCTTACCACGACTTACACGGCCGTGCCTCATTCAACAGTTTCGAACACGGCCTGGCCACGATTTACACGGGCGTATGCCATGGCCGTGCCTCTGCCGTGGAGAAGAGAAATTCCATTCGGGAAAGGATACTTAGGGAGTAAGAAACGTGTTTCAAAAGCCTATAAATACACCCTAGGTACCAGCTGAAAGGGGGGCGGAAAGCTAGGCTAAAAACCCAAGCCAAAAAGGTCAAATTTGTGGGAATCACTCGAAGATAGCCAGTTGATCCATCTCAAGAATCCGGAATTCTACTCAAGACGGAGGATCTCTTCGTCAATTCCTTCAGGGGGTTTTAGGGATTTCTTATGTTTTGTGTTATCTTTTCTCTTGAGATGTTTTCCTTTATTGTTATGAACTAAACCTTCGGATACCCGAAGGGGATGAACCCTATGATGAATCTTGTTATTTGATTTTTGAATTATATGATAATAACTTAGTTTGTTCTTAATTGTGTGAACTTAATCCAAATCTAATGTGCTTAGGTGGAGGAGGGAATAGACCCTGCCTAAGAGTAGATCCAACATAATTAAGCGGAGTTGATCGCACGCCTAGAGATAGGGTGACGAGATTTTGCCGGATTAGGGTGAAACCTAATATGGGAGTCCACAGATTGATTTATTGCTATTCTAGAGGGTTATTATAAGCGAACGAGAGTTCCACTAATTAACCTAGGGTTAGACGTTATTCGCCTCGAGAGAGGGTTTAATATACGTTAGGGAGTCTCACGGATCAAACTAAGTAAATAAATCATATGGTTCAAGGTTAGATAAAAAGTGAAGTCTAGGTGGATTTTTCCTAAGGGTATCGCTTGAGTCAACTGAGTTTTTCCAAAAGTTATTTCCCGAATTCATTCTTTTTTGTCTTTGCATCTTAGCTTAGTAAGTAGATTAGTTTTAGTTTAAACAACCATCACTTTATATTAAGACTAAATAATAAAAAGACAGTGAGTATTAGTACTTTTAGTTCCTTTGGGTTCGATAATTCGGTCTTGCCTAAGCTATACTCTCGCTCGATAGGTGCACTTGCCTCAATCGTTGTCGAGTTAGTTTCGTGTTCGATCATTCTTTTATAAATTTTAAAACTCGATTTACAAATGATCAAGTTTTTGGCGCCGTTGCCGGGGAACTAAAATATTAAGAAAACTCTATTTTTATTACTTTAGCCATTATTTTTTTTTCGCAATTTATTTTTCTTTTTAGTTTTAATTTTAATTTTTGCTAAATTTTATTTCTTTCTTTTCCAATATGGTACCTCTAGTTTATGACTAGAAGAAACCCGAGAGGACCTTTAGAATACGACAATGATATTGAAGCTACTTTGCTCAAGAAATCGTAAAGAAATTAGGCGAGCCCTAAATTACCAAGGAGAACAGGAAGACAGATCCAATCCTCTTTGAAGGGATGGACGAAAATAATCCACCACCACAAAACGATGTGGCGGATCAGAATGCCCCACGTACTATGTATGATTATGCTAAACCTCATTTAACAGGGGCAGAATCGAGTATTGTTAGGCTCGCTATAGTCGCTAATAATTTTGAATTAAAGCCTAACACTATTCAAATGATTCAACAATTTGTTCAATTTGATGGTTTGCGGGATTTAAGATCCAAACACTCATATAGCTAACTTTTTTAGAGTTACGTGATACCTTCAAAATAAATGGTGTTTCGATGATGCCATACGTCTTGGTTATTTCCCTTTTCATTAAGGAATAAAGCTAAATGCAAGGGTTAAACTTCGTTACCACGAGGGTCAATCACTACATGGGAACAAATGACCAAAAAATTTCTACTAAAATATTTTCCACCGGCCAAAACGGCTAAGTTACGTAATGATATATCTTCTTTTGTGCAGATGGATTTAGAGACATTATACGACGCATAGGAGAGATACAAAGATCTCTTGAGGAGATGCCCACACCACGGATTACCATTGTGGCTCCAAGTCCAAACTTTTTACAACGGTGTGAATCCTTCAACGCGGCAATTAATTGATTCAGCCGCCGGTGGAACCCTGAACAATAAAACTTTGAGGCAGCCTACGAGTTTATTGAAGAGATGTCGCTGAACAACTATCAGTGGCAAGTTACAAGAACAAGGCCAATAAAAACAGCCTGAGTTTACAACCTCGACTCAGTAACCATGCTATCAAACTAGGTAGAGTTGATGAATAAGAAGATTGATAGTTTGTGTTCTTCGCAGGTAAATCCAGTGATGCAGTGTGACGCAAGTGGAACTGTATGCGATTCAGTACCCACCCTACCAACGGAGAACGAGCGGATGAACTATATAGGTAACAATTTCTGCATCCAATAATAACCCATATAGTAATAATTATAATCCAGGTTGGAAGAACCACCCAAATTTTTCGTGGGAGGACAAGGAAATCAAGGAAATCAAAGACAACAACCTCCTCTAAATTTCCAAAATCAGCCCTATCCACAAGAAAAGAAGCCGAGTCTTGAAGAGACGTTAAACAAATTCATAGCATCCACAGAAGGTCGTCTCTAAAAAAATAAGGTAAGGCTCAACACCCAAAAAACATCGATCAAAATGATCGAGAACCAAGTTAGAGGACTTACAAAGGCAATCGGGGAAATTACCCAGTCCGTCGGAGAAATTGCAAAGCTATTATTCGAACGACCGCAAGGGCGTCTACCAAGTAACACTGAAATTAATCCTAAAGAGCAGATCCAAGCCATAACAGCTCAGGAGAATACAAGGGTAGATGAATCCATCTCAACACAAGGAAACGAGGTAGAAAAAGGTAAAGTTGAGGTAACACAAGACAAGCCAAAACCGATAATCAAAGCATACCAACCTCGCATACCCTATCCCGAAGCATTGAAAGGAGACGACATAGAAGAACAGTTCGGTAAGTTTCTTAAACTTTTAAAGAAATTACACATTAACTTACCACTCCTCGAAGCTCTTTCGCAGATGCCCGATTCCGTGAAATTCTTAAAGAAGCTTCGACAAACAAACAAGAAACTAGACGAAGATTCGCATGTGGAACTCAACGCAAAGTGCTCAAAGAATCTTGCAAAATAAGCTACCACGTAAATTAAAAGATCCAGGAGTTTTACAATTCCATGTTTAATTGGTAGACTAACTGCGTGATAATGCGTTAGCCGATTTAGGGCAAGCATAAATGTCATGCCTTATAAATTGTTTAAACAATTAGGTCTAGGGAAACCCAAACAAACTAGGATGAGCATTCAATTAGCTGATAAAACTGTTAGAATTCCTAGGGGTATTATCGATGATGTTCTTGTAAAAATTGACAGATTCATTTTCCCAGTAGATTATGGATGAGGATAATTCAATCCCCCTAATTTTAGGAAGACCCTTTTTAGCCACTGCCAGGACTAAAATTAATGTTGATGCAGGAGAAATCATACTTTGCGTAGGTAATGAGACCGTCACCATCAAGGCTCTAGATTCGGCTAGAACATCGAGTAATCAAGGCGAGAACGTAAATTTCCCTAATAACCATTCGGTTAACTTTTCTTTTCAGGAAACACCACCGAAGAATACAACTGAACCCGATCCTGACCCCAACCCCAACAAAGAAATAACTCATGAAGATCGAGGAATCCAGTTCGATGATCTAGACGAGTGGAAGACACACTTCAAGGAGAAATTAGGGATACACGACGAAGAACCAGAACCACACGAGGAAAAATCGAAAGAGCCCCTAGAAGAGCTTATAGGAACAACAAACCACTTCAAAATAGGGGACAAGGTACTGTTAGATCATGCAGATCTTCGAATATCTCCTCCGGATCCTAGCACAAACAAAGAAATATCTTTTAGGGTAACCAGTGTTTTTCCATATGAAACAGTCGATGTAAGTAATCCTATTTTTGGTACTTTTACTATAAACGCATCTCGGCTTAAATTTTTTCACAAGGATACAGATAATAACATGAGGAAGGACTTCCAACTCCTCAAACCACCCTGAAGGTGCAAACGAGAAGAGAGTCTAGCTTAAGACTATAAACGAGCGCTTCTCGGGAGGCAACCCGAGCACTAACATAACTTATTCTCACATTTTGCTTAAAATTAAATTTTCTTTTCTTATTTTCTTTTTGAATACGTAGTTATGAACAAACAAGGGGTGCAGAATTCCAGGACACACGGCCGTGGCCGTGGCCGTGTGTACCTTAAGAATCTTGGTACTAACATGGCAGGACGGTACAAGTCAGAATGAACTAATTTCTGGCAATCACGGACTCAACCACTCTTCCACGGGCACCAAAAAAGTGACACGGCCGTGCTCTACGGCTGTGTGAAGCTACTGACTTACCAACCACGGGCTACACACGCTCGTGCTGGATAACCGTGTCAATATACTGACTTGTCGAACACAGGCTAGACACGAGCGTGGGGAACCAACACGCCCTAGACCATGGCCGTGCGAGGCGGCCGTGTGAATCGACACACCCTCAACCCACGGGCGTGGGAAAACTGCCAGACCTGAAAGTTTATTTAAACACCATACCCTACTCATTCCCCTTATTAACCCACTTCTTTCTTCTTTCCTTCTTCCTTCCTTTCCTTTCTCTTTCCTTTTTCTTTTTTCCTAATAAATCCTTAGACTCTTGAGCTACATTAAAATCATATCCATGGAAAAGAAGCGTAAGAGGCCAATCTCCCCAAAGGAGACCGATTCACCTGAGTTCATACCGGCAGCTTCATCCAAACAACAAGCCAAGGGTCTTTGAGACCAATTATCTGTTCTTTTATTTCTATCTTCTCCTTTATTTTCTTTATGTTTACTTCTCTACTACTTAATTTAGTTTATTTTGTTCTAGTTTCTTGTTTTAGGTTCTTAAGGCTGCTTGAGAATCACGCCACCACCACCACCATAACCTCAGCCTTAGAAATCACACCCAAAAACAAAGACTCTACGGTCCATCCATCTTTTCTTTTAATTTTAGTTCTCTTCTTAGTCTCATTCTCTTTATCTTCCTTGTCCTTAATTTCATATTTAGTTTACTTTAATTATGTATTAAGGATCCCTGGCTAATTCTCTACGAGCGGCCTAATTTCTTCATCTAGCGCAGGTTCGTCATCAAGACGGCCCATCACCACCACCAAAGGCACAATCTCATCTCAAGGAATCATCCAAAAATTCAGAAAGTTTTCACTTACCCCCATATATGATGATTTTATTACAAGGTTATTATATATCTTTGTACATTGAGGGAAATGTACATCTTAAGTGTGGGGGGGTGAACAACCTAAGAAGATACCTAACAAAAACCCTGAATTTAGTCTTATTTGAAAGTAAATTACTCATATTACTAATTAGGATGAAATTTCTGATGATTTATGATTTTTATTGATATATTTCAGATTAAGTCATTGGTAATTGTGCATTGATAATTAAATTCTAAGAATACTAGAGAATCAAGCATGATAAGTCTATTTTTCAGAAATTAAAAATTTGCTAGGTTGTCAAACTGAGTTTAAATATTACCTTGAAGTTTGGAATTTACGAGGTTGACATCAAAATACCTATAATTTTTGTGAGTTTTTGAGCCTTATAGAGCATATATTCTTTTTCTTGCTCACTTTATTGATTATGAGTATGTCAACACTGATTTGTTATTCTAGAACTTGCATCGATTATACATGACGAGACCACATTTTTTGATTTGAAACACAGAGATGATAAAGGCGCCTAGGATCTAACCCACTTACTCCATAAAAAGCCTACCTTCACAATTAACCCCTAGTGAACCCCTTTTAATCCTAACAACCCTATTTTGACTCACCCACTGATATTAACCCAGAACCCCTTTATTTTTGTTATCACCACTCCTTTTGACTACCATTATATCGAGATTTGATTTGATTAATAGCCTAACTATGTTTTCTATTTCAGTTATGTATTTTTACTTTGTTCTTAAAAAAAAATCAAAAGTATATTCATTATTCATTATTAGTTGTGATTAAATGAGCTTATACGCTTGAATCTCAGATATCGAAGAAGAAGCTCGTATTAGTAGTATTATTAGTTTTCAATTGATATATCTATTATTATTAGTTCATTAGTTCTTAGTTAGGTAATTTGTTGATTCAATCTCGATTCTAACCCTCTAATTCAGCCTTACTCCACACCTTAACCCTAGCCCTGTTACAACCCTAACAAAGACCTTTTGATTTGTGTTTCATCTCATATTTCAGTGGTGGAGATTTGATTTTCATGCAAGCCTATGGGATTAACTCTTCATGTTTGACTTTTGAGCGCCTAAATTTTGAACCTTAAACACTTTGAGTGATTTGAGCGAATCTTTTGTGAGGATGTCAATCCTTGTCGATTTCGAATCAGAGGTAATTATTTAGATGAAGGGAAACGCCTATGTTTTGTGCTACAGAATCTATGACTTATACTGTTTGAATTTTTAGGACACTTTGAATTGAATTATCCATGTATAAATTATCTATGAATTATGATGAGACATATCAATAGGAATTATGAATTAGAGGAAGTTCGTTTTAATTGTAAGTTGAGAATTTTGCTTGAGGATAAGCAAAAGCTTAAGTGTAGGGGTATTTGATAAACCGTAAAAGTAACATATTCTAAGCCCACATTTAGTATGCTTTTGGATGATTTAAGCCCTAATTTGTGTAAAAAGATGCTCTTAATCCTTTCTTTTCATGTCTTATACTCAGGAAAGCACCTGATGACAAAAAGAACGAGAAACGGGCTTAAAACGGACCAAGTTGGGCCAAGCCACGAAATCAGCACGGCCTGGACTTCAAGCTACACGGCCGTGCCACCATTCCTACTAGAACACGGCCTTACCACGACTTACACGGCCGTGCCTCATTCAACAGCTTGAACACGGCACGCCACGATTTACACGGGCGTGTGCCATGGCCGTGCCTCTCCGCTGTGGAAGAGAAATTCCATTCGGGAAAGGATACTTAGAGAGAAAGAAACGTGTTTCAAAAGCCTATAAATACACCCTAGGTACCAGTTGAAAGGGGGAGCTAAGCTAGGCTAAAAGCCAAGTCGAAAAGGTCGATTTGTGGGAATCACTCGAAGATAGCCAGCTTGATCCATCTCAAGAAGCCAAATTCTACGAAGACGGAGGATCTCTTCTTCAATTCCTTCAGGGGTTTTAGGGATTTCTTATGTTTTGTGTTATCTTTTCTCTTGAGATGTTTTCCTTTATTGTTATGAACTAAACCTTCGGATACCCGAAAGGGATGAAACCTATGATGAATCTTGTTATTTGATTTTTGAATTATATGATAATAACTTAGTTTGTTCTTAATTGTGTGAACTTAATCCAAATATAATGTGCTTAGGTGGAGGAGGAATAGACCACGCCTAGAGTAGATCCAACATAATTAAGCGGAGTTGATCGCACGCCTAGAGATAGGGTGACGAGATTTTGTCGGATTAGGGTGAAACCTAATATGGGAGTCCACAGATCGATTTACTGCTATTCTAGGGGGTTATTATAAGCGAACGAGAGTTCCACTAATTAACCTAGGGTTAGACGTTATTCGCCTCGAGAGAGGGTTTAATATACGTTAGGGAGTCTCACGGATCAAACTAAGTAAATAAATCATATGGTTTAAGGTTAGATAACAAGTGAAGTCTAGGTGGATTTTTCCTAAGGGTATCGCTTGAGTCATCTGAGTTTTTCCAAAAGTTATTTCCCAAATTCATTCTTTTTTGTCTTTGCATCTTAGCTTAGTAAGTAGATTAGTTTTAGTTTAAACAACCATCACTTTATATTAAGACTAAATAATAAAAAGACGGTGAGTATTAGTACTTTTAGTTCCTTTGGGTTCGATATCCGGTCTTGCCTAAGCTATACTACTGTTCGATAGGTGCACTTGCCTCAATCGTTGTCAGAGTTAGTTTCGTGTTCGATCATTCTTTTATAAATTTTAAAATTCGATTTACAAATGATCGAAGCCGCACGGAGATGTTTTCACACTATCGAAAGCGACCACTTGGTATGAGGTATCAAATCCTTATGAGTCATGGCATGTATAGGGATTCTTTTAAAGTTGATTAAGTTCTAACCGATGTAGCCAAATTGTATTGGCCTAAGAGAATCTAGAGTTGGTTGTGTATGACCATAGATGATGACTTAAGTTGGTTGTATTTGTTTTGGGAGTAGTTCTCCTAGTGTATGGGATAAAGACTTTATCTCTTTAATGATTAAATGTGTTAATTCATGTGTTTTAATGAATGATTTGAGAATGTTTTGAAGTAGTATATGAATGTATGCAAACGGGAGTGGTAAAAGGCTTGGTAAGATAGCCTCTAAGTGCCCACACGATAGACACACTGCAGGCGTGTGTCTAGGCCGCACATGTCTCTCGCACCTTAGTATCTTAAGTCGAGATTAGACCACGGGTGGTCACACGACCGTTTGTTCAGGCCGCAGTGATACACACGGTTGGCACATGGGTGTGTGCCAAGGCCGTGTGAAGTCTGCACTTGACACTTAAAAATTCAATTGTCACACGCATTTTGCGCTGCGCGCGTATACGCACGTGTGGATAAGTTAGAATGCCAAGGTTTGGCACACGAGCCAGGGCCACGGGCGTGTCCAGGCCGTGTGGAATTTGCCAGAATCCTCCACGGGTGAAAGACACGGGCATGTTTTAGGGGTGCACGGGCGTGTCCCAAGTCACACGGACGTGTGACCCATGTTTCGAGAGAAAGTTTCCAGATGAGTTTCGAAAGTTTCGGGACGTAAGTCTGAGGCCTCGTAGGCCCATGAAATGTTTGATTTGACTAAGACAGAGAAGTTTTTAATTCGGAATGAAATTTTATAGCCCGTAAGTACATGTTTAAGAAAGTTCAAGCATAGTAATGTCTCGTATCCGGTCTTAGCCTCGGACTTGGGTATGGGGTGTTACAGTTTACCTTCGGTGAAGTTAAAAACAGCAGTGATAGTGAGATTAGTTACTGTAGCGATGAGATTAGATATTGTATCAGTGAGATTAAAAACAACTATGGGTGTGTATTTGGATTCAAACGCAACTATAGTGGTGATGTGAGAATAGAAAATGACTATTAAGGACATTATATTAGAAATGATAGAAAATGACTAAAATATTTTATTTTTATAAAATTATTAAAAACATGTGAAATTTTAATTTTATTTAATAAAATAATATGTATCACAATATTTTTATAAATATTTTAACTAATTATTTTATAATCATTTAAAATTATTGATTATATTAAATGATAAATAATATTTAATTAATTTTTAATGTTAATCAAATTTTTATAACAATGCTAAATATTATTTTAACAAATAAAAACATTATACATTTTTTAAAGAATAAAAAAACACTATATTTGAATCCATTAAAAAATTGATACTAAATAATAATTTTAATTATATTTATATTAAAAATAATATTATAATAATAGAGTTAAAAAGTAAAAGGGGTAAAATGGAAATTACCCCTTAGACCTGCGTTTACTCCTAAACGGTTAATCGTATCTTAATTATTTTAAGATTTATAATTATTTCTCTTAATAATATTATTTTTAAAATTTAAATTAGTATCAAGTCTTTAAAAATACAATATATTTTACTAGTATTGTTTGATTACTTTTAATCCATGTAAAAAAATAAACATAACTAAACTTTCAGCTTGTGTGTGGGGAATCGAGGGAATAGTAAAAATAGGTATTGAGAGAGAGAGAGAGAGAGATGCAATGAATCAAAAGGGTATAATGAGGTTGGAGAAACATAAATATATATATTGAAAGGCAGGGAGAAAGTGACCCCTCCACCGTGATTTGTCTTCCATTGATTGAAGACGAAAGATCCCAAAATCCAAATGGTGAATTAAACCACACGTCGTTTATCCCCATTCTCCCTCTCCTGTGAACCAAACTCATCCACCTGCTTCCATTACTTGCTTTTCTGGGCCCAATTATTACACTGTGAGTGGAACTAATTTCTTCTGCCTCCACTTCTGTCTCCACTAATCTATGCTTGCCACGTACCTTATATTTTCTTTTCTTTTTCCTAATAATATTTTAATTTTTTATATGTAAATCACAATAAAAGTAAGACAGTTTATCTAGTACTACAACTGACCGACACGTGTTCAAATAGGATACATGACATTGTAGCTATTACTGTAAATGTTACCCCACACATGTTCTTCTTTTGTTCGCTTCTTTGTCTTTTCTTATTCATTTTTTATTTCTATGTTTTGAAATATTTCATGGTGTCCTAATTTTTTCTTTTAAGTTGTTTTGGTGTTTATTTTAATTCTTGTATAAATTATTATAATTCGATTTTAATAATATATTATTATTATTATATCCCTTCAATTTAGGACACAAGATAATACAACAAGGTACTCATAAGATATTTTTCTACTTATTATTTATTAGTCAATCAACAAAAGATCGATAGCTCAAAAAGTTAGATTCCAATCATCACCTGCTTCTTATGAAAAGTTTTCGCTTGACGCCCTCTTTTTTTTACAGATTGTAACTCTTTAGGCCACCAAATCTCATATAGGCTTAATCACCTTGCACTGCAGTTCAAAAGGAACGATAGAATGTGTCCCATCACAAATGTCTCCATATGTGGCATGATAGCAGGATTACCACATCAATGCCACCAAACACTGAACCTCCCCTATAAATATCCCAGCACAATGAAAAACTAATCGATCCTCAAGCATTCAAGTTTCCTTTATTGTCATCACTCCTCAACACAATTCCTTGTAATCCCAACATCCTTTGTACACTTAACTCCTCCTGCTCTTCACCCATATTGAGTGAACCAATACTCCTTCCACTGTGTCTCTTCTCTTGTTGATCTTACTCATCAAGAATTATACATGTAATGTATATAAAAAAATATTTAAATTTCTTGTTAGAGTTATTTAATTTAGAGACAGGTTACTTTATTATCTTAAAATATTATTTTTATCTTAACTCATAATTCCAAAGAGTTGGAGCTACATGTCCTCCCAACACTAGATTTAATATCTATATTTGAATGGTTTGAATTTTTTTTATTTTAAAATAATGTATTTAAAAAAATTGACCCACCACATTTTACTTGTAAATTGATTTTGATTGATTCAATAAGAATATTTACTTTGTAAATGTTAAGTGTTTAATAGTTTAAAATCTTCATTTAATTCTAAGTAAATTATAATTATTGTTTAATAAAATAAGAAAAGTAGAAAGGGCCAGGGAGTGGGGCACCACAAAGAGACAGATGAATTTGTATTAGATTGAGCGATTTCTATTGGATTGAGTGTATAGCCAACAGATGGAGGAGTTCAAAGATAACATTTCAATTTATATATAAAAGTTGAATGCATAATTTGGCCCCATATGATTGGTAAATTATCAGTTTGATAGCTATACTTTTATTCTCTTCATTATCTTAGCATCACATAAATTTTCTGTTTAAAGAAAAAACCAAATATTAGCAATAAGCATCCAAATGAATCATAAAATCTCTAAATTAAAAGCCACAAAAAAAAAAAAGATAAAATCACAACCAAATTATAATAAAATGGAAAAAAAAAAGAATCATAAAATCCACAAAAAAAAAAGCTATACGAAATTTCTAAAAATCTCAAAATATATTTATGCAAAAAAAAAAAAAATCTAAACAATTTTAGAAAACCAAACATTACAATATATATATATATATATATATAATATAAAAAATTCAGATTTTTTTCAAAATAATAAAAATACTGAAATTATAATTATAAGTAAACTCTGTTTTTTTTTTAAAGTAATGAAATTTAAAAAAATCAAAATAGTAAATAAATTTCCAAAAAAAAGTTGTAAAAAATTGAGAATTTCTTTCTAACAATTTTTTCAAAATTATGAGAAAAAAAGAAAAAAATAAATATAAATATAAAAGTTCTCAAAATTTTAGTATAATTCTAAAATTTCAAAATTTCAAATTGTTTTAATCTTAAATAATGATTCAAAGAGTTGAGCCATATGTTTACTCACAAGTCATTTAAGATCCATATTTTTTTCATTTGATTTTTTTCTTATTTATAAAAGTTTAATTGGCAAATTGGTACTTAAACTATACATCTTTTCTATATTGGTACCTAGACTACTTTTTTTTACGTTGGTACTTTAATCCATCGTTAGTCAAAGATGACCAACAATGACCTGTCTTTTTTTTTTGAATAGTAAATCGGCTAAAAATTTATTAAAAAAAAGAAATAGAAACAGATTTGGGTTTTTTGTTTTTTTTTTTAAACAAACATTGGGCCTGCTGTAGCCATTTTAGTCAGGCCGAAATGAAGACATAAAAAAACTACCATCAAGCTCCTAGGGAAAGCAAAAATTAAGACTAAAAAAAGAAAAAGGAAACCTAGAAAATTGAAAAATAGCCAATTCTTAATAGCTGGGCATCATTTCGTGTTATCTTTTCTTCTTCGTCCAGTCCCATCCATAATCAGACGATAGCCGCTTCATATCATCAATTTGCTATCTATTGCACTTCATCTTTCTTTGCGTCGCTTCAATCTGGAGATCTTCTCCACCTTCCTTCCGGATTTGCTTGTGGGTTGTGCAGATCCTCTCCTCTCAGGTATGCTCATTCTTCCCTTTTAAGTGCTTCCTCTGCTATTCTGTGCGCCAACTTGTTTTCATTCCTGTTAATGAACTGAAATTCGAGTTTTTGAAACTGCTTCGATTTTTCCTGAATATCCCTGATTATTGCGCTTATCACTGATTTGTCTATCTTGTTTGTTTGGCATTTCTTTATGACTGTTCATGAGTCCCCTTTTATCCTGAGTGATTGTAACCCCATTGAGATTCCAAGCTTGACTGCATGAAGTCCTATGATAACCTGCACAGTAAAGGAAGATGAAACGTTTGAGTTTGAAATAGACTCTATTTTTATGATTCCTCCTGTTTGGTCCATAGCCACCAAACCCGCCATCGACTTATTCCTTCTTTCATTGAAAGCAGCATCGAAATAAATCGTTATCTCTGGAGTTGTATCTTGCTGGTTCATGCTTGTAAATGTGTTTAAGGTACTCTTCCCTTCCTTTAGGCCATCAATCTCTGCTATATATCGCTTTGCATTCGATGATAACTCCTCTGCTGAATCGGTTTTTCTTTCATGAATGAGCTTGTTCCTTGACCCCCACATTAGCCATATTGTGCTGCAAAATAGTCGACATTGTTTGTGGCTGCTTCTTTCAAAAACCCAGGTAATCCATTCCCAGAAATTCTGAATTGTTGAATTATTAACCCAGGCCAGTTCTAAGAGTTGCCATACCTCATTTGTTGCAGGGCAGAAACTGAAAACGGGTCTAATATCCTCTTCCCCAGATCTACATCGAGGACAGACCGTATTGTCAGTTATTTTCTTTGATCTCAGATTAACTAGAGTAGGTAGATAGTTCCATGAGGCTCTCCACATTGTAATCAGGATCTTGGAGGGTAATTGTAGGTTCCATAGCCTTTTGTAGAAATTTTTTAAATCAGTCTGTAATAATAGGTCATTAGAATCCAAGCTAGCATTTTGTAATAGTTTGTAAGCGCTTCTGACTGAGAACTCTCCAGAAAGCTCTCCCCTCCATACCTGAAAGTCTGCTCATAGATTTTCTGCCAAAGGAATTTGCAAGATCTTTTTGGCAATGTCAGCTTTGAAGGTATGTTCCACTAAATCTATTTTCCACTCATTGTTTGTAGCATCAATTAAATCAGCAACTAATTTCACTTCATTATCGTTTTGATGACCCCATCCATCTACATCCTTCCCTGGTATCCAATGGTCGTCCCAAACAGAAATTTCAGTTCCCCGTCCTACTCTCCAACTCATTCCACTACGAAGCAATCCCTTGGCAGCCCACATACTCCTCCAGGTAAGTGAAGGTAAGTTGCCTAAATGTGCACTCAAGAAATCTGAATTTGGATAATATTTGGCTTTAAGAACTTTCACTAATAAGGAATCTAGATAATTAATTAATCTCCAACCTTGTTTAGCGAGCAAAGCAATATTAAACTGGCAAATGTTTCGAAAACCAAGAGCACCACTCTCTTTCAAAGTACATAACTTCCTCCATTCACACCAGTGAATACCCTTTTTCCCATGTCCTTTCTGCCACCAGAATTTGGCCATAATACTTTCAAGCTCAACACATAACGTTTTAGGTAAAAGGAAACATGCCATCGTATAAGTCGGAATAGCTTGCAGGATAGACTTAATAAATACTTCCTTCCCCCCTTGCGATAAATGTCTCGTACTCCAATGATCAATACGCTGCTTCATTTTGTCTTTCAGGATCTGAAATGACTCCTTTTTCTTCCTTCCCACCATATTAGGCAACCCTAAGTAGCGCTCTGGATTATTCGAACTTCTTACTCCTAATGTGTTAATCACCAATCTTCTTTTCGTTTCTGAAGTGTTTTTGCTGAAAAAGACAGTCGACTTATCAAAGTTAACGCATTATCCTGAACACCTTCTATAATTTCTGAGTATTTCCTTTAGAACGATAGCTCCTCTACTTGATGCTTCACTAAATAAGATGCAATCGTCTGCAAAGAGTAAATGTGAGATCTTCGGTCCACTTCTACTAGCTTTGACCCCTTTCAATCTGTCTTCATTCATTGCAAAATGCATTAAGCTAGATAAACCTTCTCCGCATATAAGAAACATAAATGGACTAAGTGGATCTCCTTGGCGCAATCCCCTTGTTGGATGGAAGTTTTCCCCTTTAAAACCATTGATAATCACCGAATAAGAAATAAACATTATGCACTCCATAATAGTTTCTATCCAACTAGCCGCAAAGCCCATTCGAATCATAAATTATTTTACAAAATTCCATTCCACTCTATCGTATGCTTTACTCATATCGAGTTTAACTGTCATGAACCCTTTCCTCCCTACTCTCTTCTGTTTCAGTGTGTGAAGAATTTCGTAAGCAAGAAGAATATTGTCCGAAATCAATCTTTCAGGTACAAAAGCACTCTGAGCCGTATCTATGCATTTCTCAATAACTCCTCTTAGCCTATTTGCGATAGCCTTTGCCATGATTTTATAAATTACATTACAGAGACTGATTGGTCTAAACTGTTTCATGTTCATTGGATTTGCACTTTTAGGGATGAGTACTATGTGTGTGGAATTTACCTGCTTGAAATCTTTTCTTTCATTCAGAGTTTGTAGACAGAATCTGTTGACTTCTTCTTCAACGATATGCCAACACTTTTGATAGAATATTGCCAGAAAATTATCCTCCCCTGGGGCTTTTGTAGGTCCCATCCCAATTGTTGCTGCTTTGATCTCTTCTTTTGTGTAGGGTGCCATGAGAAACTGATTATCCTCTTTAGTTATGCATCTCTTGATTCCTGACAGCAAATAATTACAGCTTTCCCTTTCTTCTGATCTGAACAGGTTTTAAAAATAGTATCTTGCAATGTTTTCTATGTCTTGAATGTTCTCTGTTTCCCTTCCATTCTCATCTTACATATTATAAATCGTGTTTCTTCTTCTTCGATATGTGGCCTGACTATGAAAAAAAGCAGTATTTTTGTCCCCATGTTTCAACCAGTTTATACGTGCTCTTTGCTCCAAATACCGTTCATCTTTGTCAATTTCCAGGTTCAGTTGAATTTTAGTGTCGATCAGCTCAGCCAAATTCTGATCATCTCTGTCTTCTGCTAGAATTTCTGAAAGTCTGTTGTTGAGAAATGTCTTTCATTTCTTCCGATCATCTTGGATTCTATAAGCCCATCTTCTCAATACAGTCTTCAACTTGTCTAATTTCAAAGAAAGAAATTGATCAAGATGATTCCCAGATACGTTTAACTTCATCATCAAAAGATTCCTCCATTATCCACCATGCTTCGAATCTAAAATCTGCTACTTTAGGCCCATGTTCTGCCCTTCTTATGTTCACTAGAAGGGGACAGTGATTAGAAAAAGAATGGGTTAAATGTTGAATTGAAACTTCGAGAAACATATTCTACCATTCTTTATTTGCAACTCCTCTGTCAAGCCTTTCACGTATATTGGTCTCAGGTAGATTCCCCCTCTCCCATGTAAACCATCTTCCAGAAAATCCCATGTCCATTAGACTACATTCTGATAAGACTTTTCGAAATACCTCCATTCTTCTTTCATCTCTAGGTATCCCTCCCTTTTTTTCAAAGCCATACATAATTTCGTTGAAATCCCCACAAATGAACCATGGGAATCTCTCTCCTGTATATAAACTTTTTAATTCAGCCATGAACTGCTTCTATTATGCTCATATGAGGACCCATAAAAACCAGTGAACCTCCATTTACCTCCTAGCTCATCATCGTCAATCACCACATCTATACGTCTTTTGGAAAATTGTCGAAGTGTAACACTCATCCCCTGTTTCCATGCCAAGTATAATCCTTCTCTAGTACCCTCTGGATCAACTTCAATTCCATTAACATACCCACAACTGTAGCGAATTCTTTCCATTTTACTTCTACAAATTTTCATCTCCATAAAGAAGACCATTTGGGGATTTTGTAACTTCAGCATATACCGAAGTCTCTGAACTGTTCGTGAACTCCTCAATCCACGAACGTTCCAGCTTAATAGTTTCATTGCGACCGGTCAGCTTGCCTCTTGGCAGCCGCCGATATAAATTGGTTAACTTCCAACACCCTCCTATTCCTCCCTGCCGATGTTTTCTTATCTCCTACTACTATCATGTTGTCCATCTCCCCTCTAGCTCGCTTCTTTCCTTCTTCTGTAATCAAAACCCCATCTTCCTTATCTTGCTCCATGTCAACTATAGAATGGTCGACTCTTTGATTAACCTCTATCTGATTCTCCCAGATCTTTTGGCCTTCCAAGCTAAATCCCAAAACTGGATCAAAGGATTCTCCATATTTTACTATTTTATTTCTCCTGGTCCAGGCATCAATCTCTAATGTAGACATATCTTCATCGTTTTCTTTTAACTTCCCGTCCTCTTCCTCTCTCAGCCACACACTATTCGTTGTTACTGCCCTCCTAGATTGAGCCCGTAGTGATAAATCCCAACCCATCTCCGCCACTTCCGTTCCTAACATCATCTTTGCATCATAAAAAGAGTCATTATGCCCCAACCGCCCACAGAAAAAGCAAAAAAGGGAGAGCCGTTCTTATCTAAACTTTATATATGAGAACTTCCCATAACACAGAATTTATTTCCTCCTCTTTAGCGGTCATCTAACATCAATCTTGACTCTTACCCTCATATAATTTCTATTTTCTTTACCCAAATTAGATCCATCGTATTCCATAAATTCTCCTATAAAGTTACCCAATTGAACTGCCAACTTTTCGGAAAATAATCCAATGGGAATGTCGTGGATTTGAATCCAGAAAGGTGCCTTGATTAAAGGAATTTTAAGAGGGTCTTCTCCCCACTGTATCTTATGAAGTACTAGCAGATGATTGTTAAAAGTCCATGGACAACCTTTCAATACTCTCTCCAGATCCATACTATGATAAAATTGAAACAAAAATCTTTTTTCACCCAAATCCCGAATATGCACACCCCTTACAGGATGCCACAGATTTGCCATAGTATTTTTCATTGCCGGAAAGTGAATAACACTAGCAGTTAGAAAACACCCAACTAACCTGAAAACTTCTTCTCTTCTTTCTTCAATTCGTTCTGTTTGGATCTGTAAAACTGCATCTTCTTCTTCGTTAAGTGATAGCCCTACTAATTCATTCTCCATTTGTTTCAGATGTATCCCTACTCACAGAACCGCTATATGACAACACAGATCCAGGATCTTTGATCTCGTTTTTGCCGCTCCTCCACCAGTAAGAACAAATAAAGCCAGAAACACAAAGGAAACCTAAACAAGAGACGTGCCAGAGAAGGCAGACCACGTTACTTTTGAGTTTTAGGTATGACAACAATGACCTGTCTTAATTACATAGAGAAACGTGAAAAAAGAGAGTCACATAAGCATTTACTGTTGAGCGGCCATTGAACACTGTTAACCAAGTATTTATTGGCGTTGATTGACATTGATCAGTCAATATTTAAGTTAGATTTTCTTTATTTTTTTAGTATAAATATATTTTGAGTTATTTATATTTTATATTATATAATTAAAAAATTACTTATTTATAAAAATTTTAAACTTTTGTTTTGAATTTTATAAAATTTTTAAACTTTTTATTTTATTTTTTATAATATATATATTAAATTATTTATACTTAAAAATTATATAATTAATATAATATAAAATAAATTTTAAAAAATAAAGATGCATTTTAGATTTTTATATATTTTTATTTTTTTAATTTTATAAAAAAATTGAATTATTTTTATATGAATAAAGGGTATGTAACCTCCCAAGTCTAACCTAAATGTTAAGCCCGAATTCGAGAGATTATACCGATCACTGAAATGACCTAGTAAGTCATCGGAGTTTATAAAACAATCATTTTTAAAATATTTTTTTTATCTTAGAAGAAAACTTAGCATGTTTTCAGAAAAACTCACGAGCTAACAAAACCGATGAAGTTTAACATTTTCCTTCAAACGATGATTACTTTATTACTAAAAAATTATTTATAATTTAGCAGCGGAAATGCGATTTTCAACTTAATTTAGCAGCGGAAATGCGATTTTCAACTTACTTTTAATTAAGAAAAAATAAAATTATTTTATGCATAATTAAATCTAAATCCATGTTTCAGTATTCTAAATTCAAATTAAATATCATGTATGCTAATAAACTCTATACTTGAGTCCCATGCCACAATTTAAATAAAGCAATACGGTTCCAAAATAATAGGAATTATAAAATATGCCTAAAATACTTTTGTATATAGAAAAAACGATTCCGAGCCCTTTGAATGCTGCACCCGTGTCCTAACCTAGTGGGTTATCTGTAAAGATGAAAAAGAAGAGGGGTGAGCTTAAGAAGCTCAGTGTGCGTCCAATCACAAGAAAATCAGTATAGACCAATAAGTATAGCATGTAAGATAACAATCTTTAGAATAAGCACATTCATATAGTAATTCACAATTTCACAGTATGAGTTTATCAGAATAGCATATCACTGTAATATTTCAGAATTCACAGTTTCATATGCATATGCTTATAAATGGCAATGCAATTCCAGTTTATCAGAAAAAAGTCGTATCGCACCGCTACACGCCACACTATGAGTTCCCTAGAACTCATCCAACTTTATAACTCCAGATTATGGATAAACCATCGCTAATTTATAGATAAATTGCCACTTGTTGTGGGTACACAACATAATTGCAGATAAAAGCTACCACTGGGTTTGTAAAATTTGTGGGTAAACCACTAGTATTTTTAGATAAAAATATTTGCACATAAACTGTCACTTGGTTCGTGATCGAACCATATATTTGCAGATAAACTGCTACTTATTTTGCATGCACAACATATTTGCAGATAAGAACTACCACTTGGTTCATGGATGAACCACATTGTTTGCAGATTATTAAACTGCCAGTACTCCCTCCATACAGTCGTCCCACCCCATGCAATGCAATATGACATGCTTGTTACAGTTTCATGTAAAAAAAAATAGACATGCTTAACATGTGTTCAGTTCAACAGTAGCATTAGTCATGCTTAACATGTGTCCAATAGGGTGGTAACAATACTAACACTAATAGTTTATCTGTTTCACAATGACAGAAGTATATAATATTCACTTCTCATACAATATAGTCATAACACTTTAGTCACTAAATCATAAATTCCAGAATAACACAATATCAAGGACTTAATTGATCAAATAAAAACTTTAAAAACAATTTAGGACAGATACAGTGACTAAACTAAATATATTATAAAAATTTTGGGCAAAACTATAAATAAAGGTCACACAGCTGTGTGGCCGACCGTGTAAGAGGCTAAGGGCTGTGTGGAAGAGGGTACATGACTATGTGGCTGGGCCGTGTAATAGACTGTGGCTATGTGGAAAATGAAAAAATTAACCTACAGGGGAGACACAGCTGTGTATGGAAGGGTCATGGCCATGTGGTTCATGAACTAGCCTAAGGTTTTAGAGGTATATGGTTGTGTTGTCCACCCGTGTGGGAGACCGTGTGGCATTAATCCTACATACGATTACCATTGTTTTACTTGGGAAAAGATACACACCTTTCACCAGGAGTCCAATTGACATTCTTTACGCTCGATTATGGTCCGACACACCTAAATTCGACCCTTTAACGATAAATTTACATGAATTAACATTGGTATCAAGATTTAACAAGATTAATGAAAGATTTTGGCAAGAACCGTAAGAATCATTTAATCGATCGCAAGATTAGCGTTGGATAGAAATTCTAGAAAAATTCGAGATTAATCATCAGGATTGAGATGTACTTTCGATTCTTGGCAAAGATTAAGAATGTTATTTGATGAGACCACTAAAAAATCAAGAAAAAAGGTTGATTCGATATGAGGAAGAAAATATTCAATAGCAAAAAGATAAAAAAAATATGATGTAAAGGAGAGGAAAGAAAAGAAAGAGGGAAGAAATAGGGAGAGGAAAGAAAATTCTAATTGGAATTGAAAAAAAAATCCAAGTTCAATTGGGAAAAGTTGGACAATATACCCAAAATTGGTCAATTGAAGAAAAAGGAAAGGAAGAGTGTGACTCGAACCTAGATCACTTAGGGGTAAGCAAACTTTTAACTGTTAAGCCTAAGGCTTATTTCTTATTTAGCTTTTTTACTCCTAACAATATTTATTTCAGTGCGATTTTGTTCTTAGGTTGCTGAAAATAAAAGGAAAAAGAATGGGAGAGGGGTAGCTCGAACCTAGGAACTCTAGGGAGGGAACTTAACTACTTAACCATCAAGGTTAATTTATGTTTTGGTTAATTATTTCAATTAACCCCTATATTTTGGGTCTGAAAACTTTCCCTTCAAAGAAATTTCATCCTCAGTACTATGGTTCCACCATAAAAACTTAACAAGTGGTATTCATTTCCTTCTCAAAACCTTTACCTCGCAATTTAAAATTTGTATGAGTTCATCTTCAAAGGACAAATCCAGTTTGACTTAAATCTCTTTGATTAAAACAAAATGGGAAGGGTCAGATCGGTATCATCTTAATATGGAGACGTGGAATACATCATGAATTTGGTCCAGTTCTAGAGGTAATTCTAATTGGTATGCCATTGGACCGACTCTCTTAAGGATTTTGTAGGGTCCAATGAACTTAAGACTTAACTTGTCCTTTCATTCGAACCTCAACACTTTCCGCCATGGGGACACTTTCAAGGAGACTTGATCTCCAATACTGTAATCAATGTCTTTTCTCTTTAGGTCTACATACGACTTCTGCTTATCTGAAGCTGCTTTTAGTCTATCCTAGATCAATTTAATTTTCCCCTCAGACTTCTGTACCACTTCTAGACCAAAAATTTTCTTTTCACCCAATTTAGTCCAACACAATGATATTTGGCACTTACGACCATACAAGGTTTCATAGGGTGCTATTTTTAAACTCGATTGGAAGCTATTGTTATAGGAAAATTTTGCTAAAGGCAAATGTTCCTCCCAACTACCTTAGAATCTGATAATGTAGCCATTTAGCATATCTTTCAATATTTGAATGACTTATTCAAATTGTCCGTCAGTTTGCGGATGGAAAACAGTACTAAAATCCAAACGAGTACCTAGTGCCTCGTGAAGCTTTTTCTAGAATCGAGATGTAAAATAGGGATCTTGATTTGAAATAATTTATACGGGTACCCTATGCAACCTTAAAATCTCCAAAATATATAACTTAGCCAACTTTTGCAAAGAATAATCCATGCAGACTGGTAATAAATAAGCTGACTTAGTTAACCGGTCAACTATCACCCCAATTTAATCTTTTTTAGTGGGTGTTAAGGGTAACCCACTAACAAAGTCCATCGTTATTCACTCTCACTTTCACTGTGATATTTTAATTGGTTGCAAAAGTCCCGAAGAGAACTAGTGTTTAGATTTCACTTGCTAACATATTAGGCACTTAGCTACCCCATCTGTCACGTCTAGTTTCAGTCCAGGCCACCGATACAGTTCCCTTAAATCCTAAAACATCTTATTTCTTCTGGGATGCATGACATAAGGGCTAGCATGCACTTTCGAAGTATGATGTGTTTTAGATCGTTATCATTTGACACACAATACCTCCATCAGAAGCACGAAATATCATCATCATTGAACCCAAAATCTTCAATTTTTTCGTCCTCCACTTGCTTAATTCTTGGCAATAAGGACACATCTAAGGGTTTTCTAGCTTTGATCTCATTAGCTAAAGTGAGTGTCACTTTTAGTTTGGCTAGTAAGCCTCCACCATCTACTAGACTTAACCTAGCAAACATTACTCCTAGATCTGTCATCTATTTTCTACTTAGAGCATCTGTCACTACATTGAATTTTTCGGGATGGTATTCAATTACATAGTCATAGTCTTTTAATAGTTCTATCCACCTTCGTTGCCTTAGGTTCAACTCTTTGTGGGTGAGAAAGTACTTGGGACTCTTGTGATCAGTATAGATGTAGCACTTCTCACCATATAAGTAGTGTATCCAAATTTTTATTGCAAATACCACTAATGCCAACTCTAATTCATGTGCTAGATAGTTGCACTCATACTATTTCAACTGCCTCAACATGTAGGCAACTACTTTTTCGCCTTGCATACACACATCCAAGGCTAGTGTAAGATGCATTATTGTACACCACAAACTCTTTTCCTAACTCGGGTTGAATCAATATAAGGCTTGAGTTAATATAACCTTTAGCTTTTCAAAGTTAGCTTGTTGATCTTTCATTCATTTAAATGGAACATTCTTCCTTAATAGCTTTGTTAATGGAACGGCAATCAGGGAGAACCCTTTAACAAATCTACTATAGTACCCGACTAAACCAATAAAACTTTAAATTTATCGAGTCCTAAACGCGATTTTGGCCACATCCACCTCCTTTACCTTTAGTTGGTAGTACCCAGACCTTAAATCTATCTTAGAAAACACTGTTGCACCATAGAATTGATTGAATAAGTCATCGATCCTAGGTAGGGGATATTTTTTTTTAACGATCAGTTTATTCAACTGTCTATAATCAATGCACAACCTTAGGATCCATCTGTCTCTTTAACAAATAGGACTAGAACTCCCTATGAGAAACTCTAGGTCTAATAAACTCATGATTTAAAAGCTCATAAAGTTGGATTTTTAATTCTTGAAGCTCTTTAGGTGCCATGCGTAGGGAGAAATGGACACCGGAGCGGTTTATAGCAACAGTTCAGTTTCGAATTCTACCTCACAATCTTGAGATAACCCTGGTAGCTCTTCGAGAAATACTTTGGTAATTCCCTAGCTGTTCGGATACTATCTATGATAGAGCTGTTTGCATTTCCATCCATTACATGTGCTAGGTAAGTCTCACACCCTTTCTGAACTAACTTCTTGGTGACCATAGCGCAGGTTACATTGGATAGATAGTTCTGTCGCTCCCCAACCATAACGATCTACTACCTTCTGTCATTTTCAAAGTTACCCTTTTAGAGGCACAATCTAAGCTAACTTGATGTTCCACTAACCAGTCCATACCTAGAATTAAATTGAACTCTCCAAAAGGTAATTCCATAAGATCCCCTGGAAACACTACCCCTTGAACCTCCAATGAACATCTCCTATAGATCTTATTTACAATGACCGATTGTCGTAAAGGGTTTACTACGATAATACCAATAGTGGTTTCCTCTACCCCAACACTCAATTTTTCAGACATATTACAAGCAATATATGAATGGATGGATCCTATGTCTCTTAGGGCAAAGTATGAGACCGAATGAATGGTAAAAATACCTGTGATGACATCAGACGTATGTCTATCCTCATGACCTCTAACAGCGTAAACGAGGGCAGGCTGTCTAGCATCAGTTCGGTTTGCTCCAGTTGCTATAGTATTTGTAGTTCTATTTTGACCTCGGCCCTTAGGAGGTAACTAACATGATCTCTAGTTTTGGGCCTGATTTTGAGCTGGAGCTTGCGCCTGCTCGAATCGACAAGGATAATCCTTTACTACATGCTCTATCAACCCACTTCTCAAACACACCCTCAATTTTCTCCAACACTCACCCGTGTGATATTTTCCACAATATGTACAATTAGGAATATTACCCCTAGAATTAGTTGCAGTAATCCCTTGTTGCGGTCTACCCTCTCTAGCTCGCTTAATAGAACGAGAAGTTGAACTAGTGGAACCAGAATCTCTCTTAACCAAGACCTTACTTTTCTTCTATTTTTTGAGTTCCACTTATTTAATCTCTTCTACAATTTTGATTTTCTCCACTATGGCCTCAAACACCCGTTCTTGGTGTGGAGCAACTTGTATCTTAAGGTCGAAACGCAACCCATTTTCGAACCTCACACATTTGTCCTGCGCTGTTGTAACTATTCATTGGGCGTAGCGACTAAGTCTAAAAAATGCAGCCTCGTATTCTGACACCGTCTTATCTCATTGCTGTAACTCGATAAACTCAAGTCTGCAGGCCTCAACATACCTAGTGCCCACATATTTCTTTTGAAAAGCTTCCTGAAAATATTCCTAGGTTAGACGTTTAACTTATGCGCCCCTCATCACAGGATGCCACTAGTGGTAAGCCTCATCCCTTAATAAGGACAGAGTGCCCTTCAATTTTTGTTTTGGAGTGCAATCTAAATCCTCCAGGATTCTCTCTGTCGACTCCATCCAGTATTCGACCACAATAAGGGTCGTTCCAGCAATACCCCTAAGTATTTCAGACCCATTCGACTAGAGCCTCTCTGTATCAAATCCACGACTCCCTGATCTAGTTTGGGCTCTAGCAACCCTTTGCAGAACCTTCAGCATCGCCGTAACACTGGATCATCTCTGTTCTCGTAACCTTCGTCACCATTGGCGGTAGAGTTCTCTACATACTCTTCCTCAAAGAATGGATTTTCTCTCTGAATAGTAGACGGTTCAACAGGTGCAGCCATACGTGACCTACCCCTACTACATCTACCTTTAGTGTTCATAATGATATTTACAGAAATTTAGAGTCTAAAGTAGATCTACAATTTTCACATAAAAGTTCAAGTATGAACTATTTCCTGAGTATTTACAGTCTAAAGATTACAGTTTATCTAAAGTTTCAAGAGTAATAGTAACTAAAGTAGGACCGACATCGGAGTCTCGGATTTAGTTTCCTATAGAAAATCAATTTTTCAAAAACTTGTGGCATGGTTTTTCCCAAAATACCCCTTTTTAATGTATACATGCAGTCTCATTCAATTTTCCACAGTTTGAGTTTTGTAAACTTGGCTTTGATACTACTAAGTGTAACCTCCCCAGCCCGGCCTAGAAGTTAGGCCCGAATTCGTGAGATTACATCGGCTACCAAAATGACCCAATAAGCTATCGGAGTTTATAAAATAGTCATTTTAAAATATATTTTTTATCTTAGAAGAAAACTTAGCCTATTTTTAGAAAAAAAATCACGAGCTAACAAAACCAATTAAGTTTAACATTTTCCTTGTAACGGTGATTACTTTTGCAAACTTACTTAATTTCTAATTTATTTATTACTCAAAATTTATTTATAATCTAGCAGTGGAAATGATTTTCAACTTAGTTTTAAGTAAGAAAAATCAAAATTATTTTATGCATAATTAAATCTAAATCCATGTCTCAATATCCTAAATTCAAATTAAATATCATGTATACTGATAAACCTTATACTTAAGTCCCATGCCACAATTTAAATAAAGCAATACCGTTCCAAAAATAACATGAATTATAAAAATATGCCTAAAATAATTTTGTATATAGAAAAAATGATTCTGAGCGCTTCAAATGCTGCACCCGTATCCTAACCTAGTGGGTTATCTATAAAGATGAAAAATAAAATGGGTGAGCTTAAGAAGCTCAATGTGCATCCAATCATAAGAAAATCAGTATGGAATAGCAAGTATAACATGCAAGATAAAAATCTTTAGAATAAACACATTCGTATAGCAATTCACAATTTCATAGTATGGGTTTATCAAAATAGCACATCACTATAATATTTCAGAATTCATAGTTTCATATGCACATGCTTATAAATGGCAATGCAATTTCAATTTTTCAAAAAAAAAAAAGGTCCCATCGCATCGCTACACGCCACACTATGAGTTCCCTAGAACTTATCCAACTTTATAACTCCGGGTTGTGGATAAACCACAGCTGATTTGCAGATAAAATGCCACTTATTATGGATATACAACATAATTACAGATAAAAGTTGCCACTGGGTTTGTAAAAATTGTGGGTAAACCACCAATATTTTTAGATAAAAATATTTACAGATAAACTGTCACTTGGTTCGTGATCAAACCATATATTTGTAGATAAACTGCCACTTAGTTCATGAATGAACTACAATGTTAGTAGATTATTAAACTGCGAGTACTTCTTTCGTACAGTCGTCCCACCCCATGCAATGTAGTATGATATGCTTGTTACAGTATCTTGTAAAAAAAATAGACATGCTTAACATGTATTCAGTTCAACAGTAGCATTAATCATGCTTAACATGTGTACAATAGGGTGGTAACAAGATTAACACTAACAATTTATCTGTTTCACAATGACAGAAGCCTGTAATATTAACTTCCCATACAATATAGTCATAGCACTTTAGTTACTAAATCATAAATTCCAAAATAACACAATATCAATGACTTAATTGATCAAATAAAAACTCTAAAAAGAATTCAGGGCAGATAAAGAGACTAAATTGAACATATTACAAAAGTTTTGGGTAAAACTGTAAACAGAGGTCACACGATCGTGTGGTCGACCGTTTGAGAGGTTAAGGGCCATGTGGAATGGGGTACACAATTGTGTGGTTAGGCCATGTAACAGACTGTAGTCGTGTAACAAATGTAAAAATTAACTTACAGGGGATATACGGCCGTGTGGCAGGTTGTGGCCGTGTGGTTTATGAACTAGCCTAGGGTTTCAGAGGTACATGGTCGTGTAGTTCACACGCCTGTGTAGGAGACTATGTGGCCCTAATTCTACACACAATCACCACCAATTCGCTTGGGAAAAGATATACACCTTTCACCGGGAGTCCAATTGAAGTTCCTTACGCTCGATTTTGGTCCGACGCACCTAAATTCGATCCTTCAACGACAAATTCACATGAATTAATAGTGGTATCAAGATTTAACAAGATTTACGAAAGATTTTGGCAAGAATCATAAGAGATCATTTAATCAGTCGCAAGATTAGCGTTGGATAGAAATTCTACAAAAATTCGAGATTAATCATTGGGATTAAGATGTACTTACTAATTCTTAGAAAATATTAAGGATGTTATTTGATGATACTATTAAGAAATCAAGAAATAAGGTTGATTCGATACGAGGAAGAAAATATTCAATAGCAAAAAGGTGAAAAATATAATGTAAATGAGAGGGAAGAAAAGAAAGAGGGAAAAAATAGTGAGAGGAAAGAAAATTCTAATTGGAATTGAAGAGAAAACAAAATCTAAGTTCAATTGGGAAAAATTAAACTAAATACCTAGGGTTTGGGAACCCTAGGGGCCGGCTTGGGCAATATACCCAAAATTGGCCAGATTGAAAAAAGATGGAAGGGGAAGAATATGGATCGAATCTAGATCATTTAGGGAGAAGCAAGCTCTTAACCGTTAGGGTTATTGCCTATTTCTTGTTTAATTATTTTACTCCTAACAATATATTATTTTCATGTGGTTTTTATCCTAGATTGTTGAAAATAAAAGTAAAAGAAATGGGTGAGGGTAGCTCAAACTTAAGACCTCTAGGGAGGGCACTTAACTATTTAACCATCAAGCATACTTCATTTCTTAGTTAATTATTTCAATTATACCCCTATATTTTGGGGTATGACATGATAATTATTCTATCCAGTATGAGTGGAGTAAAAATACTCCACAAGTGAATCTAAGATGATATCAAGTATCCTTTTTTTTTAATTATTTAAATTTTATTTTATTATACCCTTATAACAAATGATATCAACCCAAACCCGCTTATAGAGTTTTTTTTTACTCCACTAGCAATGTATATTATACATAAATAAATACATAATAATACTTATGCATCTTTTTATGCCCAGTGCCAAATTTTAATTGATTGTTTTTTAATAGACCTAATAATAGGAGTTATTTAAATAATGAAAATATAATTTAGGTATCATTTCTAATAAAAAAATTGAGGTAATAAGATAGGAAAAATAATATAATTTAAATATCAATTTTTATTTGAACCTATTTTTAAATAATAGGTTTAATTGATTGATTAGCACATTTACTTGCTAATCGATTTTAGTATATGTAATTGATTCATTAAAAATTAATTTTCTTTTTTACTTTTAATGATTCATATTACTCATTGAATCAATTTAAAATCTTCATTTGATTCTAAAACTTAATCAAAAAATTATCTTTCAAATTAATAAATAATATTTAATAAAACTTAAAATTATTTTTCATTAAATAAAGAATTAAAAATTAAATTTAAAACCTAAAAACTCGTCTTTTTTGTTTCTCCAAGTTGTTTACTTCTTATCTTTTGTTTTGTTCAGTAGCAGTACCAGCCTCCGGGCTAGCTATCCCCCATCTTTTTCTCGCCCCCACCAACCATTTCTTTCTTTCTGCTTCTAATTCACTTCATGTGTCTTCTCTCTTTTCAGTTTGAAGATCTATTTTGTGGGTATCTTTGTTGCCTTCACAAGTTGTGATGGATAGATGACAGCACCTGTCGCTCGCTAAAACTCCACCGCTCACCAGTAATTTTTCTTGGAAAGTGGGTGGCTCTTCGTCAGCTTCTTAATATGTTTTTGTTTTGAGAGTATTTTAGAATAATAAATAATTTCACGAGTCGATTTGGACCCGTGTTGTCTTAAGTTTTATATTTTTTGTTTGTTTTTTCATTATTTAATAACTTTTTAGTTTTAGAAGTTTTTGTATGCTCTTGTAGCACGTTTTTTAGTCTTGTTTATGCATGTAACCATAGTTTTACAAATGATTTTAGGGACGGTTTTGTTATCGTCCTCTCTAGTTTGGTGAATGCTCGATTCTTTTGTCGATTTTTGCTCGTCGCTTTTGGACCATCCAGAGTTGATTTTCTTATCGTATTAAGTACTTGCAATCACTCTAGATATGTCGTGTTTGAGTTGTGACAAAGTCAATTATTAACGTGTCATTGATGCTAAGGCTAAAGCCTTTGTTGTGTTGATAGAGCTTGTCTTTCACCATATGTGACTAATATTTATTATTATTATTCCCTAAATTGTATGATTCCATTAATTAAATAAATTAATAAATTTACTTTTAAAAAAAAATTAAAAACCTAGGCATTAACGGGCAATAATGCTGGGAAATAGTAAAAAGTTAAAACAATTAAATTGGGATATCGTGGCACGTTTGGATGAAAGGCCAGGGAGTGGGGGCAGACCATTTCTATTAGATTGAGGCATTGAAGTGTAGGCAACAACTACAGGAGATCAAACAGAAGAACAATTCAAATTTTCTTTTAAATAATTAATATCTAATTTGGACCTTCTATAATAGGTAAATTATTATTTAGGTATTTAGAGAATTCATTTATCAATTTCATATCTGTGCTTTCATTTCATCTATTAAATTGGTACCTCATAAATTTTCCCTTTAAAAATTAATGTGATAATAAGCATCCAATAAATGCTTGCCACATGTTTAAAAAGCTATTTTGAAACCAAAATTGTCAGTATCATCTCATATTTTAATAGTAAAAATAAAATATTTAAATTTTATAAAAAGTCATATATATTTTTTTATTTTTTTATCATGTGACAAAATTTAAAGTTGTTTTGTACAATCATACTATGGTTTCAAGTTTAGATACTAATTAAGTCCAAAACAAAAATCCAGGTAGCAAGTGATGGAGGTGCTCATGGGTCACATCGGACCTAAGCATAATATTAACATACTTTATATTTTTCTAAGCCCGGTTCGACCCAAAATATGAATCTAAAATTTTATCTAACCTCGTCATATTTGCAAAAGACTAACCCAAGCCATTTTAAGTCCACCCTATTATTTTTTATTTTTTTAAATATTTATATTATATTATTTTAATATTTAATAATTTTATATATTATTTTATTTATTAAATTTTTTTATACAGTGATCTTAACATTATTTTAATATTTACATTAGAGTAGTATTATATATTTAGTATAAGTTTTTTTAATGTGTTATAAATTACATAATATAAAGTATTATAAACTTAAAAACGGGTTGGGTCAAGCTCGGGCTTTGAATGTTCAAACTCGAGATCGACCCATATTTTAAACAGACCTAATTTTTTTGCCCAAACTCATTTTTCGAGCCTAATATTTTTGCCTAAATTCTCCCAAATTTCGGGTGAGCCTTTGGGCCTGGACGAGTAGCTCGTTCCATGGACAGTTCTAGCAAGTAAGTATTAATTGTTAAGTTTAAGTACTTTCGTATATATTAATCATCTTTGTAATTTTTTATGAAAGGAAAGCTCAGGCCATGTTTTTTCTTTTTTCTTTTTTTTAAGGAAAAGTTTTCATGATCCATACTCGTACCGGAATATGTGTCTATATTATTATGAAAGCTTTTGAAACATGATAAATATGCTTATAAATTGTTTATCTGCATCTTAGAAGCTGTTTTTTGAAGGAAACACCACCTTCTCAATGCTTACAGAGTTCCATGGAGTTGTTGAAGAAAAGGGAAATAGAGTTGGGAGGTTAACATCGGAGTTAAAAGAACTCCAATCATGTATTTCGTCTTTACTATGTCCTTTCTACATATGGGGTTACGCGAAAGCTGCAAAAGATTGTAAGCAAGTTCTTTGAGCCTTTCCAAACCTCAGGGATCAATCCAAAGCTTTCCAAACAGGTGGGAAATTGAACAAACTTTGAGATGAAAATATCAAGTGTTTGATCCTTTTGAAGCACCAATTTTGAACGTGCCCTTGTTTTCGTTGCTGGGATTTTACTATTTCCTTCCCACTTCCAATATTTTTCCTTTAGGAAATGAATCCAACAACTTATATCATTATGTTCTTCTGATTGTTATAACAATAATATTAATTAGAAGTTTTTATGGACCGAGTCGAGTTTAAGTATGATATTAATACACTTTATTGTTGCATGAGCTTAGCCCAACTCAAAACATGAGTTTTTTATCCGAGTCTGCCCATATTTATAAATAGTTAACTCAAATTCATTTTAAACTCATTCATATTAATTTTAATGTATTATTCTCAATTGAATATTATTATTAATTTTATATATTTTTATTTATTAAAATTATATATATATTCATCTAAACATTTTTTAATATTTCCAATGTAGTAATGTATAGATTTAAATTTTTATGGATTATAAATTACATAATATAAAAAATAACATAATATTTTTTACAAACTTAAAAAATGAGTCGGACTAGGCTCGAACCTCAAATGTTCAAGTGTTAGTCTAACTCATATTTTAAACGAGCTTAATCTTTTCGTCTAAACTTATTTTTTAAAACTAATATTTTTATCTAAATTCTCCTAAATTCCGAAGGGAGCTTTAAATTTATACAGATACTCTAACCGAGATAAGGCTAAATCAAAATAGAAATATTGAAATAGTAGATAGTAAAGAAAAACAAAAGTTGGCTGTTTATTTTATTTTGATGATTTACATATAAAATTATGGCTTTGATGAGAAGGTTGGAAATATTTTCATTCTCATTGTTTTTTATTATTAAAGTTATTATCCTAGTTGTTACCATAAATATAAGTACAATCAAAATTTTAAATATAATTGCAATTAGAATTTTTTTTAATATATTGTTGGTGAAATATTTAGACTCTATAAGTAAGGTTCATATTAAGGATGTATTAAAAAGAAAGACATATGATATGATAGCTATTAAACCCTTGTGAAATTAAAATTTTTTTGGTGAAATGAAATTAAAAATTTTCATCAACAATATATTAAATATTGACCCAAACAATAAATTATAAATGTATTAATTATGTTATGAATTAGCGCCAGTTATAACTGTCGGATGCAGCACCAGTTGTAACTTAAAAGAACATCTAGCAGACAATTATAAATTGCCTTATTTAGTTGGCATGTTTTGACCAAAGCTGTTCAAACTTTTAATTGTTTATCTTTGAGGATTTTTAGCAACCTATTATTGAAGACATAACATGCAAGAATTAAGCCAAGTAAAGATTGTATCCAAAATTTCAACGTGATCGAAGCTCCTATAAATAAAAAAAATTATTTAGTGGCTACTTTTGCCAATATATTCTTTATTTGAAGATTTATCTGATGTCGAGAAAACCTTTACCAATATACTCTTTATTGAAGATTTATTTAGTGGCTACTTTTGTAGAATTAGATTTGTCTAAGTAAATTGAATTGTTTATTAGTTTGCAACTAAACTTTTAAGGAGGATAGGCTTAGTAAGAGAGTAATCTATATTGAAATATAGGAGTAATCGAGTGTGACTATAACGTGATGAGTTAAATAATATCTTGTACTTATTGATTTATAACGGATTACTTTATTTGGTTTCATTTTAATGAATTTACAACATGTTAATTGAAGATATTATGTTAGTTTTATATTTATTAGTCGTATTTTTTTAATACTAGAATTTAAGGCACCTACTTGAAAATAATAAAAAATATATATTAAAAAATTGTCACATCTCAATGAGGGTTAAAATAATGTATATACACTAACTAGTATTGAATGTAATGGTAAGGCACATTTTTGAGAGATAGTTACAAACCTCTGAATATGAATTATAAAACAGAGATGAAGAATACCAAAAAAATTAGGGAATAACTTACATTAGGATTATCCTAAAAATTAAGGTTTTTAGGCAGCAATAAAATTTTACCAAATCATCAAATTTTAAAGACATGAAATTATTATTACACTCATCAATAGAGAAATTATTTTATGGACCCTTCCCACCACATTATTTTTAAAAATTGGTTGCACAAAAAAAAAAATTAAATTATAGGAAAAAGACAAAATGATTAAAATTTGTAAAAGAAGAAAATATGTTTGTTTATAATTTAAAAAGTTAATTATTTTAATTAATTAAATTACAGTTAAATTAAGTTGGAGAAGATATTAGATATAGATGAGTGTATAATAATACTTTGTTATCTTTAAAATTTAATGACGTGACACTATTTTATTGGTGTCTAAAAACTATACTTTTTAAGATATCCTAATATAATTTATTCCTCAAAAAAATATACATAAATTTTATATTTTGACTCTTTTTGAGTGGAAGTTATGTTTTTATGATTGGTGGATAATTATTTTTAAATATAATTTTTATTATTATGATGGCTTTTTAAAACTCAAATTTCATTTTAAATATTATATAATATTATTAAAAGATATAAATACTCATTGATTATTTGACTCTTCATAAAAAATAATTTTATAATTATTACTTAATTAAATCAATATTTGATTAAATCATAATACTAATCCAAAAATTTTATATAAATATCATTTGCCTTTTCAACCTTCTAAGGGCTCATCATAAGATGAGAAATTGGCTTTTCACTAAGAAATGAATGAAAGTTTTCATTAAAAAAGAAAAAGAAATGAATATAAATGTAATCCACAAGTTAGTAAACTCAAGATTTTATTTTTGAAAGTTATAATCAAATCCACAATTTTAATAAGAAATAATTATTATAAATATTAAATTAAATAAATAATTTAACAATTTAATTTTAATTAATTAATTGATAAAAATATCTGTTTAAAAAAATTCACATATAAATTGCATATGATATTTAAACTTTTAACTTTGATACTCTCAAAACCTCAATCTTAGCTGACAAAATTAAAACCACTCGTTGGTTAGATTTTTTGAGGTTGCAAGTTAACATTTGGGGATAATTTTCATAAAATTAAAGTTGGAATAACATAAAAATTAAAAAGAAGGAAACAAAGACAAAAGTTGTGGGGATCAGGTCCTATCAACATCATGATGGATTTTCATTTTTTCAGTTTATCACTCTTAAATTTGTTGGGATACAAAATTTGGTCCAAAAATTTTCCCAAAGATTGAGGATTGAGTTTCACTTTAAAAAATTGATGATCATGAGTATATAAAAAATGTGTCATTCCTGTTTTTGTAATGGAATAATTGTTTTATTTAAATTCCTTTTTTATCTAAACTCCACGGAACTCGAGTCATGCACATAAGCCAAAAATGCCTCACACTTTTTTCGAATTAACTTTTCGGCTACTAGAGCGAAGATTGCATTGGAGAGATAATCTCAACGCTCGTCGATCATGATAATCTCCATATCATCCTCAAATCTCAGAGCTACCCTTTTAGTAGCACAATCTAAGCTGACTCAATGCTGCATGAGCCAGTTCATTCCCAATATCAAATAAAACTCCCCGAATGGTAACTCCATCAAATTAGCTAGAAACACAACACCTTGTATCTCCAGCGGACACCTTCTATAAATCTTTTTAATACGTACCGACTGACCGAGTGGACTAATTATAGAAACCTCACTAGAAGTACTCTCAACTGGAATTCCCAGATTTACAGAAATAGTACTCACTGTATATGAGTGATTTGAGCCAATATCTATCAGTGCAAAATATGGAACAAAATTAATATAAAATGTATCGGTTATAACGTTAGCGGCGTCCCTGTCCTCACGGTGCCTCGTCGCATATACTAAAGCAGGCTGCCTAGCCTCAGTCTGATTAGCACTTCTGCTTGGTGACCTCTGACCTCTACCCTTACCATTACCACCTCTGGCCGGACCACGGCCACTAGGTGGCTACTGAATTACCCTATGAGGCTGAACCAAACCGGAGCTAGAGCTTGCACCTGATCAGAATAAAGTGGGAAATCCCTAATGCTGTGCTCCATAGACTTGCATCGTAGACAAGTTTCCAATCTCCTCCAACACTCGCCCGGATAGTGGCTACCACAATCCCCATACAACTGAATCTCAGAAGTAGCAACCGGTGCTTCAATCTGCGGAGACCTATCAAACCTAGCCCATTTCTTAGGGCGCTGAACAGAGCTAGAAGGACCCGAATCCCTCTTATTTTCATTTTTGCCCATTTCTTTCTATTTCTTTTCGCGCTCCGGGCGTTTAATATCCTCGATAATCTTAACATTCTCCACCAAAGTTTTGAAGACTCGTTCCTTCTTTGGAGCCACCAATACCTTTATATCGTATCTCAACCCATCCTCAAATCGGATGCTCTTATAATAGTCAGTCGCTACCAACCCACGAGCATACCTTTTTAGCCTCAAGAATTCGGCCTCATACTCGGCCATAGTCCTATCTCCCTAAGTTTGCCTCATAAACTCATTACTACGGGCCTCTACATAACTTAGCCCCACGTACTTGTTCTAGAAGACGTTTCGAAAATAGTCCCAAGTTATTCGCTCGGGCTGAGTACCCTCCTCAACAGTCAGCCACCACTGATAGGCTTCATCGCGAACCAAGGACACTGTACCCTTTAGTTTCTGCTCAGGAGTGCAGTCTAAGTCGTTCATAATCCTCTCTATGGCCACCAACCAATACTCGGCCACAGTCGAGACAACCATAGTGATGCCCCTAAATAACTCTACTCTATTGGACCGAAGTAGTTCAGTTACTGAACCTTGGCTCTCAGATCCAGAATGGGTCCCAGTGACCCTCTCAAGAACTCTTAACATGGCTTGGGATGATGCGTCATCCTCAACCGTTTGAGTCTGAAACCATGTCTCAACATTAGGCGTACCCATAGTCTCGTTCGTATCTAGATTAGGCATATTGCCCATCGAGGATGGCTTAGTTCGAGCCCCCTTTTTGACTCACACCGCACTCACGGGTACCTCGTCCACGAGTTTTATGCGTACTCATTATAAAATATCTACATTTCTAGAATTTTATGCATCAGTTTTGAAGTTTGTTACCAAATATTTTATGTCCAGAATTTTATCAGAAGATTTTACAAAGTTGTTACAGACTTTAACTATAGCAGAGTAATTATAATATCATAGTGTTTTTTAAACTAAAAGTTTAGCTAAGATTGAAGTACTTACAGGATCGGTGTTGGAGACTCAATATTCTATAAACTCATTTTTTGGATTTAATCAGAAATAATATTTCTTTTTAAAACACTTTTCACAAAATTTGAACCCAAAAATCACAGCTCGAATTTTGAACCTAGGCTCTGATACCACCAAATGTAACACCCCAAACCCGGCCTAGACGTTACGGGTAGATCTGGAGAAGTTCCATGATTTACTTTGAAAATTTAGAAATCATTTGGGCTCGTAGAAATAACACAAGCTTCTGATAAAGCAATTTCGATTTATCTTAAATGAAAATATCTTCCTTACTTAATTCGTTGATTTTTTCGATTAAATTATATTTTATAAAACGCTTATGTTTGTAGTGGAACTCTTAGTTAAATTCAGTTTGGAAAATGCAGTTTGAATTTTGAAAACCCAACATTTTTCCGAAAGTGTAGTTATGATTTTAAAATGATTAAACAGTTTCAAACATAAAATAAAAGTTCAAAACAAAAAATAGTCTCAAATGTCCGAAACAGTCCAACAGTGCCAAAAAAGAATAAACCAAATTTTAAATAGTACAAATTAAAAGTGTTTAACAGAGCTCCCGTTGCACCGACCCGTCCTATGTCTGAGGATTACCTGGGAATCAAACAAACGGAGAATAAGCTTTCGAACTCAGTGTGTAACTTATAATAATAAAAAAACAACATATACGATTTCATACATGCGTTTAGATACCAATCAAATACATTTCATAAACAATAATAGAATCAGTGCATATTAGATACAAATTAAAATCCTACCCCATCCGCTGCACACCATCTCTGACCATCCCTAAATACTATTTAGAGTATTAAAAGCCCATCCAGCCCTACACACTGCTAAGTGACTGTATACCACTTTTCAGAATATTTGCAGTCTAGCTGCCAAATCATTAGGCAATAATCCGCTAGAAACAGATATATATGTGGCTGAGCCACCAAATACAACAGATAAATTAAACTAGCCACACTTCCTCCATAATCATAACTCTCACCCTAATGTACATGCAAAACTAAATAGATATAAGATACATGTATGGCATACATGCTTTTCACATCAGAATAAGATAATATTAGCATCTAAAAGATCATGCAATAAAAAACAACAGATTACTCATGCATACATAAATCTTATTTAACTCTAACAGAGTATAAGAAATTAAAATTTATAGACTAATTTGTACCATACAGACCCTACAGAAGGGCTACATTCTATTGGTACAACAAACACAGCCCTAAGGAAAAATACAGAATTTGAGCCCACATGGCCTTAAACACAGTTTCACACATGCTCGTGTGGTCCACACAGCCTATTTGGCCCAGACTATGTGGCTGCCAATTCATCTCTAATCTTTCTGAGAATCGGTAAGTGCCATGTTTGTCAATCGAACTTCAAGATTGGTAATATCATTATCTCGAAATTAATTTTTCATCCGTTTACTCAATCTCTTAATGATTTCTTGCTGAAATTCTCAGTAATCTTGATAGATCGTGAAAAAAAACCTTAATACGTGTTTAAATTTCGTTTGAAGAACTAGTTACAGGTGCATCAAACTAAATTTGAACGCAAGGGACGTCATTCGTGATCCCGATGAAAGGTGTGTGTTCTTTTACAAGCAAATTGGGGCAAACTATGCCTCAGAATAAGGCCACACGACCAGCTATACAGTTTTGTGGGCCACCCGAATAGACCACACGACCCTTCACACGACCATGTTCCCCTTGAAACCTTAGGTTTTTCGATTCTCACACGGCCTAGAACATTTCATATGGCTTGCCACACAGTCATGTCTCCCTTGTAGGTTAATTTTACAAATTCCACACAACAACAGTCTGACACACGGCCTAGCCACACGACCGTGTAACCCCTCCACACGACCCAGGGCTTTCCACACAGTCTGGTTACACGGCTGTGTGTCCCTTATTTCTCATATTTTACAATTTTGCCCAGAATTTTATGTTTTGTTTTATTTAGTCCATGGTTAATTTCCAAACTATTTTTAGTATATTATATCTTTCAATTAAGTCCCTTCTATTATGAATAATATGGAACCCATGATTTAATTGATTATATTATTACTATATGTGCATGCTATGTGACTAATACATGCCTACTATGCTTGAATTATCGATAAATTGTTACTGTTACTTTTGTAACATCCCAAAAATTAGGGTTTAGCAGAATTGGGTTTGTGAATCAAGAGAGAGTGGTGATGCCTTAATTTTTGAGGTTATCTATGCATTTTTAAGAAATAAATGAGGTATTGGTTTGTTGGTTAAGTGTTAGTGAAATGTTCCTTGAAACCCAAGTTCAAATCCCTTTTCTCTCACCATTTTTATTATTTTGTAAATTTTTCCTTAAACCCTAGTTTGTGGCATGTCTTATTTTTAAAATAAATATTTTAAAATTATATCAAGAATGAGTTATTGGTTTGATGGTTAAACATTAGTGAATTTATCCTTGAGGTCCTAACTTCAATTCCATTCCCATGCAAATAATTTAAATTTTTTTTTACAAAAACCCTTGTTTTAATGTGTGGGCCATCTAAGCCTAGTTAGCCTAGGTATAAATATTAATTTTTCACTAATAATCAGCCTTTAATCCTACTCCTCATTGCCTTAGCCGTTCCTCTCCTCCTCTCATTCTCTTTGATTTTAATTTTTTTTCCTTTCCTCCATTGTTGTCGTCGCCTACACCTAGTTTTACCATCTCTTTCTTTTCTTTCTTTTTGCCAAAAGATTTGTTAACATATTCTCCACCATATTGCTTTCATTTTTCCTCATTAAAATCAGCCCCAAATCTGAAATCCTGAACTCCAAGATCGAACCTGAACATTGTCAAGAAAGTGTCATTGTCGTTTCTCTCGACTAGCTTGGGTAAGGTCTCTTTTCTCTTCAATTTCTTGATTAATTTTGTCAATTAAAAACAAAAATTTTTGGATCTGGAATTTGGTGGATTTTAAATGATTTTAAAAGTATTTTTCAAGATTTTAATGAAATCTCAAACCGTTTTAAAATTCAGCCCCAATTTTGGCCACCACGAGTGGTGGTGCGTGCACCTATGGGCAAGAAAATGGGATGTTTTGTTTCTTGGTTCTTGCTTATATTTTTTTCCAAACTTAATTTGAGTTCTTTAACCCTCCTAATCAGCTTTTAAATCCATTTCAATTAAGGAAAAACGTTCTTGTTCGATTGGTCATTCGAAACCCACAAATCGTGAATCATAAGTGCAATTAAATGTAACTATTTTGTTATTTCGACATAGTTGTTGGGTAAAGGTTATGAATTGATTAAATGAAAGAATTTAATCATTAATTAGCTACTGATTTTCCAGTATATTATTGAATTAGGTGCTAACCTAAACGCTCCAAATCATCCGTAAAGGCGAAGAACGATTGTACGTACTGTTTGCATCGATACAATGTAAGGAATCTAACTAGTTTGGATTCATAAAATAGTTATAATTTCAACAATTAGTTTGAACTCATAAGTGGGTGTTTGGGGGCTGGTTTAATGGTAAATTGATTGAATTTATACTGAATTTTGGTTTAGGTTCGTTTAAGGAATTATTAAGGAAAATTGGAAGATTCGCTAATGTGCTGCGATGAAGCGAAGGATAAGTTGTGGGTCCTAAACTCATAAAATTGTTTGAAAATGTTAAATATCATGTTATATTTGATAAATTAGCTTGCTGACTGGATTGACTTAATAGCCAAATTTTTGATTTTGTGAGTGGCCGAACCTGGTATGTTTCGAGCCTTAAAAGATTGACATGTTGGCAAAATTGCTAGTTTGATAGTATGAATGTTTGATTAAGTTTGTAATTGCATATTTGAGTTATGAGATATGAGAATATTTGACTGAATGATATAATGTATTGAGATATTAAGCTTATGTATGATTTAAACGCATGAGATATTTGTTATATTGTGTACTGAAAAGGGTGTTATTTATGCACAATGAAAATCCGTAAAGTATGTGAAATTGGACGATATTAATTGATACCAACACAATGGTAATTTGAAAGATTGGAACACTATTTCCATTTACTGAAAATATTTGATTATTGAGGACATGTCGAGCATGTCAAATGAATGTGAAAAGTATTAAGATATGATTATGTATGAGATTGTGTGACATATTGCATATGCATTGGGTTAGGATTTTGTGGTTGACGGAAGAGTTCCGTGGAGTACCGGTGGCATATTAAGTCCGTATTATTCGTAGTCAGTGCACTGCACCTGGAATATCGAAGGGAATGGCGATTTATCGCATTTTTACTGGCAGCTTGTCTGCATTTTTTACTGGCAGAATTTTCTACATATTGTTATCTGTGGTTTTAACCATAACGGGCTTAAGCCCATATTATTTTGGAGTTCGGATTATGGGTTCTAGGGAATTCGTGGTGTGTAGCGAATGGTATGGGTAGGAACCTTTTTGCATTGCATCATGTGCACAACATATTCGAATGGTATTGATTTATGCTACGTATTGTATTTTGTTGTACTAAATGGTATCGAAATTAATGATTGTTACTCGAATGAATGATGTCCCATGCTCATACACCGTTTGACATCGATATTGATAGTGGCTTTGTAATGATATGAAATTCCTATGATGGTTTTGTTTTCTTCTATTAAAGCTAATATGTTTCACTGTATTCGATATTTACGTTTGTTTAAATAATTGTTCGACTCACACTGAGCTTTTCATAAGCTCACCCCCCAATAGTGTTTAAATTTTCATGTAAACCTCGAAATTAAGATCAGACTCGACATTCAGAGGATCACCTTGGACCTTGAATTATTTTTTTAATAAGTATTAATCAATCTCTATTTGTTTTGGTTTGTAATTTTTAATGACTTCTGGTCTGTGGTTTGGTAACTTTTTTTGGGGGGGATTTTTGCATGTATGGATTACTCAAGCATAATAACCAGGTAATGCATGATATCGGGCTTAAGTAAAATTGGATATTGTTCCCTAGTTTTTGCTGCATTGCAAAGGAACTGTTTTTGAAAAACAAATCGATAAGACAACTAAGTTTTCAAAATGACTTGAAAAATGGTTTTTCCGCTACATTAGTTTAACATTGAGTTTTTTTTATTAAAAGAAGAGCGACAAACAAACGATTTTTCTAAAAAAACACCATCAACAATAAAATGAATCTTAAGTATACACAACCTAATGAATGAATGTTTTTAAGCTAACTCAAAGTACAACTATGGTTTTCTCTTAAATGAGTTATTTTAAGTCTTCAAAAGTAACGTAAGTTAGCTTAGCCATTTCTGTAACACCCCTAACCCGTATCCATCGCTGGATTAGGGTTAAAGGCGTTACCGGACGGATCGGAAATGTTTACAGACATTTCATAAAACAAATCATCGATTGCAATTACTGTGTCCTTTGGATAGGTCACCGAGACCTTAAGTATGCTTTAGAGGAGGGTCAGGACTAAACCGAACACATACAGAAATTCTCAGAAATTTAAAACTTTTGAACACTGCGCAGGTCACACGCCTGCAGCATCGGGCCAGTGCCTCCCACGGCTACAAGACACCCCCATGTGTCTGGCCGTGCCAAAGCAGGGCATGTATACCGACTTATCCCCACGGCCACCAGCACGCGCCCGTACCCATGGCCGTGTACTCTTCGCTATATACTTGACTTAATCCCACGATCACTAGGCACGCCCGTGTGCCACAACCGTGTTTGCTTAATAGGCCCTTTGCAAGGTTAATATGCCACCTACATTTGAAATTACCCTACAAGTTACTTACCAATTCATTATATGCACAAATAGCAACCAAAGGCATGTCAAATGATCAACAATTCTTCACATTCAAACTCATTTCTAATCATGCTAATTTGCACAGCTAATTCACATATACATCCAAACATGATTCATCCACTTTTACCTACCATGTAATCATATCTATGATCAAACATACATTTTCATAATACATTTATAAACTTACCATAACCTTGGCCATTTCAATAGCTAATTTTCCATATCAAACATGCATTATAAGTCATATTTACTCATGCATTTAACCAACACATATCTAGCCACATCTCATGGCTACTTTTACACATTTCAAAGATAATTCAAGGTGACTAGCCTATACATGCCATATCTAGCTATATACAATTCCAAAAGATACCGAAATGAGCAAAGGTAGTGTGATGAAGATCCTTGACGGTCCCGAGCCTTCAGTAGCTTTGATGATCTATAAAAAAGAGCAAACACACACAGGGTAAGCTTTCCAAAAGCTTAGTAAGCCATATACAAATAAACTTAGCATAATATGTACATAACCATAATGATATAATAACATTATTGGTTCTCATAGCAAAATCATCTCATATATTCTTTGGCTCAATTGTTAGGCCATATCTTACCATAATCTTCAACTCAAATATCACATATACATATGGCTCATTCAATCATTTATTTACATAATATCTCATCATTTCAATTCACATATTCATCATAGTAAGTTCATATAGACACTTACCTTTCATACACACTTAGTGTACATAACGAACGCATCACAAAAGCGGATATACTGATCACATAATCGTTTGTTTCTCAGACTTGCCCGTTGAACCGTTTGGAATCTAATAGGATACTCAGAGTGCTCGGAATGGTCGTACAGTGCCAACGTCCCAGATGTGGTCTTACATGTAATCAGATATCGATGCCTCTGTCCCGCATAGGTCTTTTTGATCGCCGAATCGAGCTTTAAAATTTATAAAAAAACGATCGAACACGAAACTAACTCGACAACGATTAAAGGCAAGTGTACCTATCGAACAATAGTATAGCTTAGGCAAGACTGGATTATCGAACCCAAAGGAACTAAAAGTACTAATACTAGCTTTCTTTTTATTATTTAACCTAAAATAAGTGAAGTTGCTTTTAATCTAAAATTAACGAACTACTAAGCTAAGGACACAAAGACAAAAAAACTAAAATTGGGGAGATAACTTTTAGAAAAACTCGCTTGATTTAGATGATACCCTCAAGAAGAATCCACCTAGACTTCACTTGTTATCTATCATCAAACCATATGATTTTATTTACTTAGTTTGATCCGTAAGACTCCCTAACGTATATTAAACCCTATCTCGAGGCGAATAACGTCTAACCCTAGGTTAATTAGTGGAACTCTCGTTCTCTTATAATAACCCCCTAGAATAGCAGTAAATCGATCTATGGACTCCCATATTAGGTTTCACCCTAACCCGGCAAAATCTCGTCACCCTATCTCTAGGTGTGCGATCAACTCCGCTTAATTATGCTAGATCTCCTCTTAGGCAGGGTCTCTTCCTCCACCTAAGCACATTAAATTTGGATAAAGCTCACATAATTAAGAACAAACTAAGTATTTATCATATAATTTAGAAAATAATAACAAGATTCATCATAGGTTTCATCCCCTTTAGGTATCTGAAGGATTTAGTTCATAACTAAATAAGAAAACATCTCAAGAGAAAAGATAAAACAAAACATAAGAAATCCCTAAAACTCCCTGAAGGAATTGAAGGAGAGATCCGCCGTCTTGAGTAGAATCCCGGCTTCTTGAGATGGATCAACTGGCTGCCTTCGAGTGATTCCCACAACTCTGACCTTTTCGGCTTGGCTCCTTGGCCTAGCTAACCGCCCTGACAAAAGCCCTGGAAGAAGGCTTTTGCCGAACTCCCTGATTAAATTGCCCCCTAGGGTATTTATATAGGCTTTGAGATGTGTTACTTGGCCTCCAAGTATCCTAATTTGAGTGCAATTCCTAATTGGGGGTTTAATTAGACTTTGGAGTGTGTTTCTTTGCCTCCAAGCATCCAAATCTGAGTAAAACTCCTCTTGGCCGCGGCAGGGGCACGGCCATGGCACACGCCCGTGTGAATCGTGGTCAGGCCGTGTGGACTTCGTTGATGAGGCACGGCCGTGTAAATCGTGGTCCAGGCCGTGTTCGAGATCTTTTAAGGAGGCACGGTCGTGTGATCTTTGGTCCAGGCCGTGTCAATTTTATGCTTGGGCCCATTTGTCCCGTTTTAAGCCCGTTTTGCGTTCTTTTCATCCACTGCTGCTTTCCTGAGTATATAACATGAAAAGAAAGGATTAAGAGCACCAAATTACATAAAATAAGGGATAATTCATCCAAAAGCATACTAAATGTGGGCCTAAAATGTGTTTCTATTTCGGTTTATCAGTCTTATACGGATCAAATATGATGTCGATGTCCCAGACATGGTCTTACACGTAAATCTCATATCGATGCCAACATCCTAGACGTGGTCTTACACGAAATCTCTTTTCGATGCAAACATCCCAGACGTGGTCTAATACGATATCTCGAATCAACGCCAACGTTCCAGATGTGGTCTTACATGATATCACATAGCAGACACCTATGTCATGACATATACTATTCTATCTATTCCTAGGTTCAAACGGGACTTCTCGGACATTGACACTATGTCGATTCTATCTCGGAATTCATGTATACATCATCTCATATTCATTCACCATTGTCAATAATCATATGTACATTCATAATTCAATACAGATACATTTATTTGTATATTGACTTACCTCGGAATCAGATATTCGTTCGGACTCGACTATTCAACTACTTTCGCCTTTCCGCGATCTAAGTCCATTTTCTTCAGCTCTTGATCTATACATATTCAAATGTAATCCATTTATTCACTAATCCTTTCAATTCAATTTATGAACACACATTTAGGGCAATTTGCATTTTAGCCCTCACATTTGCACATTTATCAATTTAGTCCATTTTTCTCAAAACATCAAATATACAAAATCACCATATACCCATGCTTACCCGAATGCTCATGTATCTCATACAAGTCCAAACATTTCATTTATTTCACAAATTTGTCCTCTAAAATGCTATTTTCTCAATTTAGCCCTAATTAGCTAAATTCATCAAAAATTCAAGAACAACATATGTTCATCTAACATATAGCTTTCATATATCACTATTAAACATCACAAAATTCATATGTTCATCCATGGCACTTTGCAAAATATTCATCAATTCATAAAATTGAGACATGGGTTTTGTAGAGCATGAAGCAACGATTACAGAAACGTAGAAATTATCAAAAATCGATCAAAAACACATACCCGATTATGCTTTGACCGTGGCCGAATATAACAAGCTCAAACTCTTTCTTTTCTTTCTTATTTTCGGTGGATGAACACTTAGAAAAATATCCACCATTTCAACTTTGTTTTATTATAACATATAATATTAATTAAATTACACATTTAACCTTTAATAACACATTAAAATCCCACTTTCTAATGTCCATTACCGTCCAACTATCAATCTTATGGCATATTTCCACTGTAAGGAATTCACATTAAAAGAGCATTATCAATTTGATACTTTCATAATTAATCATCAAACTTTCATTTTATGCGATTAAACCCTTTTCTCAAATTGAGCATACAAACGGATAAATTAACACACAGAAATTTATCACATGCTTAATCACATATCATAGGTACATAAAATAATATTAAAATAATAGTCAGACTCGGATTTGTGGTCCCAAAACCACTATTCCGACTAAGGTCTAAACCGGACTATTACAATTCTCCCCCCTTAGGGATTTTTGTCCCCGAAAATCTTACCGTTAAACAGATTCAGATATTGCTGTCTCATTTAATCTTTAGGCTCCCACGTAGCCTCTTCTATTCCGTGTCGATGCCATAACACTTTAACTAACGGAATTCTTTTGTTTCTCAATTATTTCACTTCACTAGCTAAGATACGAATTGGCTTTTCTTCGTAAGTCATATCAGATCGGATTTCAATTTCAAACGAAGCAACTACATGTGATGGATCAGAACGATATCTACGGAGCATCGAAACATGAAATACATTATGAATCTTTTCTAGCTCAGAGGGCAACCTCAATCTATATGCAACTGGTCCAACACGCTCGATGATCTCATATGGCCCGATGAACCTCAGACTCAACTTGCCTTTACGTCTGAATCGGAGTACTTTCTTTCATGGAGATATTTTCAAAAACACTTTGTCACCAATCTCAAATTCAATATCTTTACGTTTCAAATCCGCATAGGATTTCTGACGATCAGACGCTGCTTTCAGACTATCACGGATTACTTCCACTTTCTGTTCAGTGTCTTTTATCATATCAACCCCGTATATCTTATTTTCACTGAGCTCGGTCTAATACAGAGGTGTACGACATTTACGTCCGTACAAATCTTCATAAGGTGCCATTTTAATACTCGACTGAAAACTGTTATTATATGCAAATTCAATCAGTGATATGTACTGTTCCCACATACCATTGAATTCAAGAATGCAGCATCTCAACATATCCTCAAGACTCTAAATGATCCGCTCAGATTGACCATCAGTTTGCAGGTGAAAAGCTGTACTGAAATGCAATTTTGTGCCTAAAGCTTCTTGTAATTTCTTCCAAAATCGAGATGTAAACCTCGGATCTCTATCAGACACAATGGATAGTGACACCCCGTGCAATCTTACAATCTCAAAAATATAAAGCTCAGCTAACTTCTCAAGCGAGAAATCAAATCGTACCAGAATAAAATGGGTAGATTTTGTCAAATGATCAACTACGACCCAAATCGCATCTTTCTTTCTCGGAGTCAAAGGTAACCCAGAAACAAAGTCCATCGTCACTCGATCCCATTTCCACTCGGGAATCAGAATCGGCTGTAACAAACCAGACGGAACTTGATGTTCTGCTTTTACTTGCTGATAGACTAAGAATTTCAATACGAAATTAGAGATATCTCGTTTCATACCAGACCACCAATAGTGTTGCTTCAGATCATGGTACATCTTTGTACTACTCGGATGAATAGATAGACGACTATTATGTGCTTTGTTCAAAATCAACTGAATTAACTCAGGGTTTCTCTGAACACAGATACGATCTCGAAATTTTAAGCAATGATCAACAACTCAAAACTCAGAATCAGAATTCGAATCACACTGAGCTCGTTTCGCTAACATTTCATTATCAACTTTCTGAGCATCACATATCTGCTGTAAAAAAAACGGTTTCGCTTTCAATTTAGCTAACACTGAACTATCATCAGACAAATCTAATTGAGCATTCATAGCACGTAATGCACACAGTGACTTTCGACTCAATGCATCAGCAACTACATTAGCTTTACCCGGATGATAATCTATTGCAAGTTCGTAGTCTTTTAACAGTTCTAGCCATCTTCTCTATCGCAGATTCAAATCTTTCTGGGTCATCAGATATTTCAAACTTTTATGATATGAAAACACATGACATTTCTCACCAAATAGATAATGTCGCCAAATCTTTAACGCGAACACAATCGCGGCTAGCTCAAGATCGTGTGTCGGATAGTTCTTCTCATGAGGCTTAAGTTGTCTCGAGGCATAAGCTATTACTTTGCCTTCCTGCATCAATACACATCCCAGACCATTCAACAAAGCATCACTGTATATTACAAACTCTTTGCCCGATTCTTGTTGTACTAACACTGGAGCTTCAGTTAACAAAGTTTTCAACTAATCAAAACTTTTTTGACATTTATCGGACCATTCAAATCTCACATCTTTCTGAAGCAATTTAGTTAACGGAGTAGCTATCATCGAAAAGCCTTTTACGAATCTGCGGTAATAACCAGCAAGTCCTAGAAAATTGCGAACTTCAGACACATTCTTCGGAGGTTTCCAATCCAGAATAGAAGAAATCTTGCTCGGATCAACTCATATTCCAGAAGCCGATATAATATGTCCCAGAAAACTGACTTCACGCAACCAGAATTCATATTTACTGAATTTCGCATACAATTACTTTTCTATCAGAGTTTGCAACACGATTCTCAGATGTTCAGCATGTTCAGTTTCATCCCATGAATAAATCAAAATATCGTCTATGAATACAACAACAAATCGATCTAGGTACGGTCTGAAAATTCTGTTCATCAGATCCATAAAAACAGCAGGAGCATTCGTTAGTCCGAAAGGCATAACTAAAAACTCATAATGCCCGTACCTTATTCTGAAAGCAGTTTTCGAAATGTCTGAGTCTTTTACTCGCAGCTGATAATACCCCGATCTCAAATCTATCTTTGAAAATATGGTAGCTCCTTTTAGCTGATCAAACAAATCGTCAATCCTAGGCAACGGATATTTATTCTTTATTGTTACTTTATTCAACTGACGATAATCAATGCACATTCTCATCGTGCCATCTTTCTTTTTCACAAACAGAACAGGAGCACCCCAAGGTGAGAAACTCGGTCTAGCGAACCCTTTGTCAGTCAACTCTTGCAACTGTGACTTTAACTCTTTTAACTCTGTTGGTGCCATTCTATACGGTGCTATCAAAATAGAAGTCGTACCAGGCAACAGATCAATACCAAATTTAACTTCACGTATCGGAGGCAATCCCAAAAATTCTTCAGGAAATACATCAGAAAACTCACAAGTAACTGGCACTGATTCAACTTTCTTTTCAGACACTTTCGAATCAATCACATAAGCAAAATAAGCTTCGCTGCCCTTTTTCATATAACTCGGAGCTTTCAACACAGATATCACAGTAGGCAATCCATTTAAATCATTCGACTCAATACGAACTATTTCACCATTCTGACGACTCAAATCAATAATCTTTCTTTTACAATTTACAACAGTATCATGCAATGTCAACCAGTCCATACCAGAATAATATCAAACTCATCAAACGGTAATAGCATCATATCAGCAGGGAAACAGATATCTCGAAACATTAACGGGCAGTTCTTGCATATTTTGTCAACCAGGACACTTTTACCTAAGGGGTTCGATACTTTTATAACAAACTCAGTAGACTCTACAGGCAAAGTCTTACTGGTTATCAAATTCATGCATATATACGAATGAGTAGAACCAGGGTCTATCAATGCAATCACAAAAGTTTCATAAAGTGTAAAAGTACCAGTTATAACATCAGGAGATGAAGCTTCCTCACGAGCTCGGATGGCATACGCTCTGGCAGGCGCTCTAGCTTCAGATCTCGCAACAGTATCTGTCGTTGTTCTCTGACTACCACTGACATTTCTTGTATTTCGTGAAGATCTACCTCTCACTGGAGCATTATCTGATCTCGGATTCTGAATAGTCTCTGGCTCAACAAACTCTGGGCAATCACGAATGAAATGATCTAACGATCCACATCTGAAATAAGCCCGGTCATATAATATACAACTTCCTGGATGTCTTTGACCACAACGCTTACACTTAGGTCGTTTGGATCGAACATTTCGAACACTTGCTACTGAAGTTGCCGGAGTTTTGGAGTTCATTTGTGATCTAGCTCGATCTCTATTCAATTGTCCCACATTAACTCTTGAACGGCTTGGTTCATCTCTGAATTTCTTTGATGCAGACTGAAATGATCTAGTCTGAAATCTCTTTCTCACATCTTTAGCTTCAAACTCAGCTTTCCTTTTATCTTTCCCGAGGGCTTCGGCTTTGCATGCGCGATCAACAAGTACCACAAACTCTTTTATTTCCAGAATCCCAACAAGTAAACGGATGTCTTCGTTAAGACCATCTTCAAATCTTTTGCACATTATTGCCTCAATGGATACACATTCACGAGCATACTAACTCAATCTCATGAACTCTCATTCGTATTCAGTAACAGACATACGGCCCTATTTCAAGTCCAGAATTTTTTTCCGTTTCTGATCAATAAATCTCTCACTGATGTATTTCTTCCGAAACTCAATCTGAAAGAAGTCCCATGTCACCCGTTCTTTCGGAACAACAGAAATCAGAGTTTTCCACCACTGATAGGCCGTATCTCGTAACAAAGAAACCACACTTTATGCATTCCTTGGAACTCAGTGACATCTCATCAAATACCCGGATTGTATTCTCTAACCAAAACTCAGTTTTTTCAACATCGTCGTCATTAGTAGCCTTGAATTCTTCAGCCCCATACTTACGAATTTTATCAACTGGAGGCTTGTTCAACAGATTCAAATTCATAGTCTGAGGCATAGCAGATGTCTGAGGGAGATTAACCGGGGGCAGAGGTTGTGAAACATTCGGTTTATTTCTCACAAATTGAGTGAACCACTCACTCATCATCTGGAGGAAAGCTTGTTTAGCTTCTCCCTCTTGACCGCTCGTTGCCGATCTCGGATCAAATGGCGCTGTCCCTTACGCGGGAGCAGGCGCATTACTTTCTACGTCGTCAGCTACGGCTCTTTCGGGATCCATTGCTATATGAAAATCACATTTTCACGTCAAGATTCATCATACTATCACAGTCCAGATATATAGCATGTATAGCTAGACTCTGACATGCTACGTTAGTCTAAGAATCGACTAAACTGTAGCTCTGATACCAACCAAATGTAACACCCCTAACCCGTATCCGTCACTAAATTAGGGTTAAAGGCGTTACCGGACAGATCGGAAACGTTTACAGATATTTCATAAAACAAATCATCGATTGCAATTACTGTGTCCCTTGGATAGGTCACTGAGACCTTAAGCATGCTTTAGAGGAGGGTCGGGACTAAACCAAACATATACAGAAATTCTCAAAAATTTAAAACTTTTTGAACACTGCAGAGGTCACACGCCCGTGCAGTCAGGCCGTGTGCCTCCCACGGCTACAAGACACCCCCATGTGTCATGGCCGTGCCAAAACAGGGCATGTATACTGACTTATCCCCACGGCCACCAAGCACGCCCGTGTACCATGGTCGTGTACTCTTATGCTATATACTGACTTAATCCCACGGTCACTAGGCACACCCGTGTGCCACAACCGTGTTTGCTTAACAGGCCCTTTGCAAGGTTAATATGCCACCTATATTTGAAATTACCCTACAAGTTACTTACCAATTCATTATATGCACAAATAGCAACCAAAGGCATGTCAAATGATCAACAATTCTTCACATTCAAACACATTTCTAATCATGCTAATTTGCACAACTAATTCACATATACATCCAAACATGATTCATCCACTTTTACCTACCATGTAATCATATCTATGATCAAACATACATTTTCATAATACAATTATAAACTTACCATAACCTTGGCCATTTCAATAGCTAATTTTCCATATCAAACATGCATTATAAGTCATATTTACTCATGCATATCACCAACACATATCTAGCCATATCTCATGGCTACTTTTACACATTTCAAAGATAATTTAAGGTGACTAGCCTATACATGCCATATCTAGCTATATACAATTCCAAAAGATACCAAAGTGAGCAAAGGTAGTGTGATGACGATCCTTGACGGTCCCGAGCCTTCAGTAGCTTTGACGATCTATAAAACAGAGCAAACACACACAGAGTAAGCTTTCCAAAAGCTTAGTAAGCCATATACAAATAAACTTAGCATAATATGTACATAACCATAATGATATAATAACATTATTGGTTCTCATAGAAAAATCATCTTATATATTCTTTGGCTCAATTGTTAGGCCATATCTTACCATAATCTTCAACTCAAATATCACATATACATATGGATCATTCAATCATTTATTTACATAATATCTCATCATTTCAATTCACATATTCATCATAGTAAGTTCATATAGACACTTACCTTTCATACACACTTAGTGTACATAATGAATGTACCTGAAACGGATATACTGATCATATAATCGTTTGTTTCTCATACTTGCCCGTTGAACCGTTCGAAATCTAATAGGATACTCAGAGTGCTCTGAATGGTCGTACAGTGCCAACGTTCCAGATGTGGTCTTACAGGTAATTAGATATCGATGCCTCTGTCCCAGACAGGGTCTTATACGGATCAAATGCGAAGCCGATGTCCCAGACATGGTCTTACACGTAAATCTCATATCGATGCCAACATCTCAAACGTGGTCTTACACGAAATCTCTTATCGATGCCAACGTCCCAGACGTGGTCTTACATAATATCTCGAATCAACGCCAACGTCCCAAATGTGGTCTTACATGATATCACATAGCAAACACCTATGTCATGACATATATTATCCTATCTATTCCTAGGTTCAAACGGGACTTCTCGGACATTCACACTATGTCGATTCTATCTCGGAATTCATGTATACATCATCTCATATGCATTAACCATTGTCAATAATCATATGGACATTCATAATTCAATATAGATACATTTATTTATATATTGACTTACCTCGGATTTAGATATTCGTTCGGACTCGGTTATTCAACTACTTTCGCCTTTCTGCGATCTAAGTCCATTTTCTTTGGCTCTTGATCTATACATATTCAAATGTAATCCATTTATTCACTAATTCATTCAATTCAATTTATGAACACACATTTAGGGAAATTTGCATTTTAGCCCTCACATTTGCACATTTATCAATTTAGTCCATTTTTCTCAAAACATCAAATATACAAAATCACCATATACCCATGCTTAGCCGAATGCTCATGTATCTCATACAAGTCAAAAAATTTCATTTATTTCACAAATTAGTCCTCCAAAATGCTATTTTCTCAATTTAGCCCTAATTAGCTAAATTCATCAAAAATTCAAGAACAACATATGTTCATCTAACATATAGCTTTCATATATCACTATTAAACATCATAAAATTCATATGTTCATTCATGGCACTTTGCAAAATATTCATCAATTCATAAAATTGAGACATGGGTTTTGTAGAGCATGAAGCAACGATTACAGAAACGTAGAAATTATCAAAAACCGATCAAAAACACATACCCGATTATGCTTTGACCGTGGCCAAATATAAAAAGCTCAAACTCTTTCTTTTCTTTCTTGTTTTCGGTGGATGAACACTTAGAAAATATCCACCATTTCAACTTTGTTTTATTATAACATTTAAAATTAATTAAATTACACATTTAACCTTTCATAACACATTAAAATCCCACTTTCTAATGTCCATTACCGTCCAACTATCAATCTTATGACATATTTCCACTTTAAGGACTTCACATTAAAAGAACATTATCAATTTGATACTTTCATAATTAATCATCATGCTTTCATTTTATGCGATTAAACCCTTTTCTCAATTTGAGCATACAGACGAACAAATTAACACACAGAAATTTATCACATGCTTAATCACATATCATAGGTACAGAAAATAATATTAAAGTAATATTCAAACTCGGATTTGTGGTCCCAAAACTACTATTCCGACTAGGGTCTAAACCAGACTGTTACAATTTCAGTGGCTAATGTAGCCTTCTCAATCTAGCCATAACGTTTAGGCTGGGTTTGGGAGGTTACAACTCGTATAACTGAATTACTGATTGCATGAACCACATGCTTACTGTTTTCATAAATCGAGTACATGAAAAACTTGTCCATTTCTACTATTGATATAAACGCATGTTAAACATGTTTACTATTTCTGTACTGTATTGATGCTCATATGTCATATTGCATTGCATGGGGCGGGACACTTTGAAAGGAGGAAGTACTAGTAGTTTTAACTGCAAACACTGGTGGTTTATCCATAAATCACTGGTAGCTTTTATCTGCAAACCTGTTGTGAATTCCCAACTACTGGTAGCGTATTAACCTGCAAGCACTAGTGGTTTATCCACAATTTATACTGGCAGTTATTATCTACAAACCCGTTGTGTATTCATAACTACTGGCAGCTTATTAACCTGCAACACTGGTGGTTCATCCACAAACTGGAGTGTCCGAGATATAAGAGTTCTAGGGAACTTTTAATGTGGAGTGGAATGGTGGCGTAGGACCTATCTTTACTGTTAAACTAAAATTGTATTATATTGCATCGACATGCATACGCATGATTATTGAACTGCCTAAAATACTGCTATATTCTATGGTTGTTACCGTACTGGATACTGTTATTATTTGCTTGGTTTAATGATTTGCACAGATTTTCTTGTGAAGGAACTCACAGTGAGCATCATAGCTCAGTCCTCCTTTAATTTTCATCCTTACAGATAACCCACCAGGCTAAAAAGCGAACGCAACATCTGAAGGTTCTAGACTCGATTTTTTTAATTACAAATTCTTTTTAGGTTCATCATATGATTTATTTTATTATTCGGGGACTCTAATATTTTATTTTGAATTGTGGCATAAAACTTAGTATTTGGGTATTTCTTTATATATATAGCTTGCATGACATTAAGTTGGTTTTAGGATATCGAAATATGATTATTAAGTTGCTATACGTGAACCCCAGTTTTTATTTTAAACATATATAAAATTTTACTATTCCATTACTAAGTTGTAATTTTGGGTATAATAAATCATTATTTAACTAAAATTTTCCACTAAAATTAAACAAATGTTTTAAAATAACTATTTTCAAAACTTCAATAACTTACTGGGTCATTTCGGTGGCTAATGTAGTCTTTTGAATCTGGGTCTAACACCTAGGCTGGGTTGGAGAGGTTACAATAATTGTTGTTGATTATTTTTTTTTTCGAAATTAAACTATCCTCCGATCAATTGTTTTCCTATCGATTTTGGTAATTGTTGTCATTAGCATCTCTCGCATTGCCAAGCATGGTAAGTACACCTCATTTCCAATGATTAAATCTTGTATTTCTGCATCCAATGCTAATCTTTTGTTAATTAAACAATATTTTACAGTTCTTTCCAAATCTTTGAAAATCTTGTCAAAAACCTAACACCAATTGTTAATTTGTGTGTGATGTCGATTGAAGAACCAAATTTAGGTGCACCGGACCAGAATTGAGTGTAAGGAATTTCAATCGGGCCCTCGGTGAAAGGTGTGTGTCTTTTCCCAAGTGAATTGGTGGCGATCGTGTGTAGGATTAGGGCCACACGGTTTCCCACACGAGCATGTAGACCACACGACCATGTGCCCCTGCAAACTCTAGGCTAGTTCGTGAACCACACGGCCATAACCTTTCCACACGACCTGCCACACAGACGTGTCCTTCTTGTAAGGTAAATTTTAGCGTTTGACACACATCCACAGTCTGTTACATGTCTTGGCCACACAACCATGTAACCCTTCCACACGGCCATGAGACCCTCACACGGCCTGGCCCCTGTCTTACAGTTTTGCCTAGAAATTTATGATATGTGCAGTTTAGTCCTTGTATATTCCCTGAAATATTTGTAGAGTTTTTATTCGCTCAATTAAATCCTTGATATTGTGTTTATTCAGGAATTTATGATTTAATGACTAAAGTGTTATTGTATATTGTATGAGAAGTGAATCTTACATGCCTACTGTCAATATAATATTGATAAGCTGTTAGTGTTAATATTGTACCGCCGACTGAGTACATGTTATGCATGTCATGGCCAGTGTTGAATTATATACATGTTAAGCATATCCACTGCTAGTGCTAAACTGAATACATGTTAAGCATATCTATTGTTTTTGCATTATTCTGTTACAAAATATGTTATATTGCATTGCATGGGGTAGGACGATATGAATGGAGGATTCGTGGTAGTTTTATCCGCAAATATGTTGTGCATCCATAACCCAATGACAGTTTTATTTGCAAATATGTTGTGCATCCACCACCTAGTGGAAATTTTATCTACAAATATGTTGTGCATCCACAACCCAGTAGCAGTTTTATCTGTAAATTTTTTATCTAAAAATACTAGTGGTTTACCTACAATTTTTACAAACAAAGTGGCAATTTATCTGTAAATCAGCAGTGGTTTATCCACAACCCGGTGTATAAGGTTAGATGAGCTCAGGGGAACTCCCATTGAGGTGTGTAGCGGAGTTGGGTACGATCTTTTGTTTTGATTAACTAAAATTGCATTACCATTCATAAGCATATGCATACTAAAATTGTGAATGCCGAAATATTATAGTGATGTATCAATCTGGAAAACCGTTACTGTGAACTACTATAAGAACGTAATTGCTCTAAGAACGATTATTCTGCATGCTTTGTCTACTTTCTTACACTGATTTCGTTGTGATTGGACTCACACTGAGCTTCTTAAGCTCACTCCCCTCTTTAATTTCCATCTTTACAGATAACCCACCAGGTTAAGACGCGGACATGACATTCAAAAGGCTCAGCTTGGATAATTTTATTTATTAAAAGAATTTTAGACTTTATATTATATTTTTTGTTATTTGGAACTGTATTGATTTATTTAAAATGTGTCATTAGACTTAAGTTCGGGTTTATTCGGCATGCATGACATTTATTTTGATTTAGATTATTGAAATATGAATTAGTAATTTATCATGCATAAAAATCTGGTTTCCATTAAATTTATGTTAAATATCACTTTTTTTCCGCTGCATAATTATGTAAATGAAATTTGAAAAACATATAATAATTGAAAATCGACTTTTACTAAGTAAACCTTAAATTCCATCATTTTTTAGATAATTTTGTCTTTTAGTAAAATGAAAATAACATGGTAAGTTTTTCTTAAAAAATAAGCAAATGTCTTAAACAATGGTCTTATAAAACTCCAATCGATACTAGACTATTTTGGTGGCCAATGTAATCTTCTGAATTCGGCCTTAACATATAGGCCGAGTTTGGGGGATTACAAAGATAAAAATTGAAATTTGACCATTATTATATAATCTAAATTTTGAGTGTAGCATAAGGAGTAAATTTGAAATTTTACCATTTTCTTATATAATGCAAAAAAAAAAAATTAATTATAGTTATATAGATAAGGATTAAAATTAAAAATTTACCATTTTACTATATACGTACAAAAGAAATGAGAGGCTAATCCACGTGTCAACCAAAGAAGGATTTTTGGACCTTCCTTTTATATATAGTTACTAGTATGGTCTTTTACTACGCTTCGTGTTTGGTTAATTTTTTTTATCAAATTATAAAATAAAATTTGAAGGTGAAAATATACTTCAAGTCTATGTACTCTTCATGCATTTAAAATTTAGTCTTCGTACTTTTATTGTTAAGAATTTAGTCCCTTTATTTTTTGAATTTAAAAATTCACGTTAAATTGTTAACACCATTAATTTCTTCTATTAAATTTATTAGAATGACATTTTGAAACTTAAAAAAAATACTTACATGTCAACCATGTAACAAAAAAAAAAAAAAAAGAAGACATTGCAAGGGAAATAAATTTAATAGATAATTTTAACATTGTTAACAACTCTTAAAGATTATATTATCATTTTAATCAAAATAAAGTATTTAGGCTAATCAATGACCAAATTATGTCAAGAATATGAAGTATAAAGATTAAATCTTAAATTTGAGCTTAGTATAGTGACCAAAATTGAAATTCAACCCCAGTTATATAATTTGCAGAAAAATGGTGCCATACCATTTTACCACGTTCATAGCCTCTCTCTTTTTCCCCAAGACGTTGATATATAGTTGAAAAAAAAATCAGTTTTAACCTTTCAACTACAAATAACTTATTTTTTCTTAGAGACTTGTCAGCATACAAAGAATGTGATCGTAAAATAATAAGATAACGATCACATATAAAGATTTAAATTATTTGGATTAACTAATACCATTTTAAAAGTAAATGACCAAATTATATTAAATTAAAATATAAATACTAAATATCAAATATGAGCATAGTAGAGAAATCAAAACTGAAATTTACTATTATCTTATAACTACGAAAAAGAGAAAAAAAATCATGTCATTATTTAGTCTAAATAATTAACTTCGTTAATAATTTTGGTAATTGATTTAGACCTTTTTAAAAATAAAAATTCCAACTCGTTATATCAAAATAATTTTTTTTCGTTAGCGCAGTCTTTTTCTAAGAAATCCACGCAAAAAAAAAAAAATCAGAGTAGTTAACAATATTAACTATTTGAAAGATTTAATAACCGAAAATATAAAGTTAGTTTGGAATGTAATTTAAAGTTGTAATTGAAAATATAAAATATATGCAAATAAATTGAATACAATTTAACGATATTGTTTGTTATATAACACAATTGCATAAATATATTAATTTAATAATATTTTAAAATAAATAAAATAATATTATATATTAAAACTATATTTATTTAAAAAGTTAACCTTATTTATACTTAAAATTACTTTATATAGATAGAAACAATTTAGTTAATTTTGTTATGAGGTATACATTAGTGAGTGCAAATTTTTTTTTAATATTAATCTCATCATAGATTCTTATAATATTTGCTCTTTTTGATATAATGCTTAGAATTGTTTATAGTCCCTCTCCAACCCTTAAATAGGAAGATAATACGTTTCGGCGCACTCAAACTCACGTCCTCCTGCACTGGTAACAATGTCAATACCAATCGAGTTAAGACTGAATCGACTGAGTGTGAAATTTTGTTAAATGTATAATTTTTTAAAAATATTTATTTATTAAGTAAACGTATTCTTTTGTTGTTAGAGAAATATTAAATAAAATTAATGTAGATATGTAAAACATTTAAACAACAATGTAAATTAAAATAGTGAATTAAATTTTTTAGAGAATTTAAAAAAAAATAGTCATTTAGTGAATTAAATGTTTTTTAGGAAATTAAATTTAGGAATATTTTTTGAAAATGGCCATTATTAATATATAAATTATAAATGAAAACTTAGTTAAATAAGTTAGACATTTAATGTGACAAACAAATGTTCCAACAAAGTAAATATATAATTTTTATTTATCAAAAAAACTATATAATTTTTTTAAATAAAAACCTTGCTATATATAATATATGATATTAATATTAAAACACGATTAAATTGGTTTTCATATTAATTTTCATATATTTTTATCAATTTACATAAAAATGTTTTAATTTAATGAGTTCGGTGGGCCAAAATTGTCTAAAACAGAAGGGTGAAGTCCAGTTCAATTGGAAGTTATAGGTCCATGCAAGTCATTTTTATATAAAGGTCTAATTCTACCTTTAATCCCTATTCTCTTTATACATTTAAAATTTAATCCCTATACTTTTAATGGTAGGAATTTAACCATTCTAATCTTTTGATTTAAAAATTAAATTCTAATTGTTACCATTGTAGATAGACTTTTGTTAAATCAAAATATATGGTGTTTTTTTTTTTTTAACAATCTCTTTATAAGTTCTGATCATATCTGTTCTTTTTGATATAATGCCTAGAACTACTCATAGCCCTCCCCAACCCATAAATAGAAGCATAATGCGCTTCAGCGCACCTGAACCAACATTCTCCTACGTTGACAACAATACTCATACCAATCGAGTTAATACTCAATCGGCATATGTGGTGTTTTAAATATTTCAACTATTGAATATTATTTTTACGTGTGGAAATCATGTAAGAAAAAGTTTTGTTGAGATTAAACATTGTATTAATATTTTATTTCACCTATAAATAATAGAAAATTTTGATTTTATGTAATTATATATGAATTTTGATTTATGTCAGACTAAAACCTATCACCAACTGAAGGAGAGATTAGTAATGGTCATTTTTCTTTTTCTTTGCTCGATTGTGTTTATCAAAAGATTTTTAGTGACTATTGAATTTTTTTTAGCTGATTTTACAACTAGTTATTGTAAAGTGAGTATTTGTATATTTTTAATATTATTAAGCTATTTTTATTAATTTTTTATATTTTTATTTAATAAGTTTTTAAAGGTATTTGGATGAAGCAGAGTGAGAAAAGTTGGAGAATGAAGAATTGTGCATCACCTTCTAAAGCTGCGGCATGGGATGTTGGCATCGGACCCGAAATCTGCACTTGATTTTTCCTACTTTATTTTAACGAGGGTGTCGAAACCATTTTAAAAGCTTTGAAAAAACGAGGAATCGACTTTAAAAACGAAAATGGAGTCGCCACCAATCCCTTTTTACTTAGGTGTGATTGGATCACCTTTGTAAAACATTTTATTTTAAAACATTTGGTTTTGGTCCATGAAAAATAAGAAAACGGGTTCGGGAATCGGTTACGTATGAGGAAGGGTTAGCACCCTCATAACGCCCAAAAATTGGTACCTAATCGATAAAATCATGTCCGAATGTTGAAACTTTAAAAAATTTTAGAAAATGGTCCTTTAATTTGAAGAAAAACCTAGACTTACCTATCTCAAAGAAATAAAACACCATACCTAGTAAGTTAGGATATAGCATCTCATGATTTCAAAACTAGGCACGTTTTTATTTTAGAAAATTCCTACCTTGAGACGCAAAACATCATAACCAGTAAGTTAGGACACAACGTTTTGAATTCCCAAGAAAAGGTTTTTTGATTTGAAGTTTGTAAATTCCGGTTTTAAAAGAGGAGGGATATCTAATACCTTAAGTTCTACGAGAAAAATCGAAACCCAGTAAGTTAGGGCACAATTCTTCTCGCAGTCCCCAAATATCACATATCACCATATTTTTAAAATATTTGAATAAAATTGTAACATCCTAGATTAGGGGTTATGCGTTCGTGTGTAATTCATGAAATAGTGGGCTCAGTGGGTATGTTGGATGTGTTATGAGGAGTTCTAGGAACCCTAAGGTGCATGGAAATGTATGGAAATGTAAGGCAATTTATGGAAATGTAAGGAAATGTAAGGAAATGCTTTGGAAACGTTAAGTTTAAAAGAGGAAAGTGAACATTTTTGGAAACTAGGGGATGTAAGGAAATGATGTGGAAATGATTCAAAAGAGGAAAGTAAACATTTCTGGAAACTTGGAAATGTAAGGAAATGTCAAGTTTAAAGGCTTAAAAAGAGAAAACTAAGGCAAGGTGGCCTTAAGAAAAATAATATGAGGAATTTGACACACAAACAGGCTTGGAAAAGTAGCCTGAGATGCCACTTAGGGCCTCTGGAAATGGCGCCACATGCAAGGTGTTGGGCCCGAGTTCGAGTCACATGGGAAGCAAATAAAAGAAATTTTATTTTGCTTCCAGGAAGAAATGAGGTGGACGGCACATGGCTATAAATTAGGAGCTTTTATTCTTTTATTTTTAAGAGATAAAGGGTGGATAAATAAGGGATAAATAATGGATTTATTTTAGATTATTTTCAAGAGATAAATGTGGATATTATTTCTTTTATTTTGATAGATAAGGAAGAGATAAAAGAGGATTATTATTAGTATTATTTTTATTAAGAGATAAGAGATAATTATTGGATTAAGTTTTATTAAAGTGATAAATCAAGGGATAAAGCTATCAAAATAGAAGAGTGGTGGCCAAGTAAAGGACTCTAGCTAGTAATTTTGGCTATAAAAGGAAGAGTAAGGCTATTCTTCATTCATTATTTTCTTTTCAAAAAAAAACCTCTGCCGAAATTCTCTAAAGTTTCTCCTCTTCTCTCTGCCGAATTTTCTCTGCCATTATTCTCTTTTTCTCTTTTCTTTTCTTCTTCTATTACAAACACAATCAAAAGCCGAAGATACCAATAGCCCTAGTCGATTTCTCACTAAGCCTCAAGAGCCAAATTGTTATCCACATCAAAGCCATAGCCGAATCATCGCTAAGGGTTCAAGCAAGAGTTCCATCAAATTCTTCATGAAGGGTAAGATTAGGTTAGATTCTCATTCTATTTCTTTTAAGGTCATCGAAATTAAGATTCTAATACCCTTAATATCTGTTGCCGAAGAGATCTTTCGGGATTTACTAAGTGTCGACTACAAGGAAGGAGAAGTTCTTTTCCCGAAGGTACACCATAAGCCGCGTGTTCCCTAGTTATTCGGTGAATTTCGGGATTTAAGAATCTAAGGTAAGTCATATTTAACATACGGCTAAGGGTTATTTGTTGTGAATAAATATTAGAAATTGATCTAACATGTAGTTATAGGGATTTCGATAGAGGGATACAAGGATTTTGGGATTTGAGAATTTCAAGGTAAGTTTTAAGAATACTAATCCTACTAGGATTTGGATTTATGGCCGAATGGCTTTTTATTAAATTAGTAAGTGATTAATCAAATGTAGGAATTTGAGATCTAAGGCGATGATCGATTTCGGGATTTCAAGGAATTCGTTAAGCAAATCAGTGTGTACCCTACCCTAAGTTTTGATAGGTTCATGGCTATGTTTAAATTAAATGTATTATTAAGAATGTGTGTGCTCATACTAACCTTCGATATATCATATGGCAATTATTTTAATATATGAATATGCATAAGAATGTGAATGTGGCTAAGTACCACAAATGTGGTAAAAGTACCTGTGCGTGTTCTTCCTACTGATAGGATTATGAATATGGTATATTTTGAACATATGAATAGTAACATGAATGAGAATTAAGTATGTTATGCATGATATAAAATTTATGGGGCATTCGGGATCTATATGAGAAAGGGGAAGAAGGTGTTGACTTGGTCTCACCAAACGGAATATGGTGACTACGGTCACAAAATTTGAATATGGTAACTTCGTTACATTATCTGAATTTGGTAACTTTGGTTACATTTTTGAATATGGTGTCTAATGACACAAATTATATGGGCGATGAGCACGTCGATTGCAAATGATCGCCTTCGATGGTGTGTAGCGGATGGAGGGTTGACTTAGTAGTCCCCACGGTGTGGCCGCGCGGTGTGGGTGGTGTGTAGCGGATGGTTAATTAGGTTTGGGTTTGGGAATGCATCATTAATTGTATTCTATGATTTGAATGTGTATCATTTGCATGCCCGATTCTATTATGACTTAGTGTTGTGTACACATTGAGTCTGTTGACTCACCCCGTTTGGGGAATATTCTTCGTGATGAGCGATAATGGACCGGGTCGGCGGGAGCTTAAAGGTGGCCATGCATAGCAAGAAATTTATGATTTGGACTTTCAATTTATTTTAAGTATTTTAAGTTTTACTTTGGGATCATTGATATAATAAGGCCATTGTGGTTTACTTTATTTTTCTTTTATTTATTATGTTTATGGATTTTTATCAATTAAAGTTTAAGTAAATTCCTTTTAAAATTAACTCTAAATGTTTTGTCACCTTAAATAAATGGGTTTTAACATAAGATAAATTCATTTTCAACTCAAGCCCAACCCAAACAATATTTTTAAAAATCATACAAGTTTTTCCTAAGTAACAAAAGAATTTTGAACCGGTTTACTTGAGGAACATACCAAATCGGTCAAAGCTCGTGGGCGGGTTTGGGGTGTTTCATTTGGTATCGAGCCCGCTTTTAAACTCTCGGCTTTGTGGTCTAAAGCCCAAAACGTTTTTAATTCGAGCCCAAATGATTTTCTTTAAAATAAGGCGGTGTTCGCATGGCACCTAAGTCTCCGACCATGACCCACCGTAAAGTACCCTAACTTTATGTGTGATTTTGTGATTGATGAACTGTATAAGGGTAGAAATGGAATGGAACGTAGATTAGTGAACTAGAATCTATTGAACCATAGGACTAGTCTATTCAAACACAAGTGCATAAGACTTAAGGACCATTAAACAAACCTATGACTAAGTCGCCGAGTTAGGGTGTGGCAACCATTGTGCGCATGTCTAGAGGATTGGATCCTAAGAGCACAGTATTTAAGCAGTCCTAGTGACTCACCTCCTCTTCGCAGGAATCCTACCTGGTGCGTAGCTTCGGTTCACCCTAACCAAGAGGACTTATTCATAGGCTAAACCCCTAACTAAAACCCGAAAGGGAACTAGCCGTATTTTCAAAAAAAAAAAAACCTAGTTTTAAAACTCTTAAAATTATCCTTTTGAATTGCAAACATGATTCTATAAAATTTTCTCAAGTATTCTTGATTTATAAAAATTACTAAAATACCCTATTTTGCAAAATTACTAAATTGCCCTTGGTTTATGAAATTTCCAAAATACCCACAGTTCTTATCAAAAATTCATTACTTTATAAAATGTCCAAAACCCTAATTTGCAAAATATCAAAATACCTTGATTTTGGAAAATTACAAACCGCCTCTAACTTACAAAATTACCAAAATGACCCTAATTTCCAAATTTTTGCAACATCACCGTTTTGGAAAGTACAATTCTCAAAAAGAACCCTCAAAGTTTTGCAAAATTTGGAAATACCCGAAAATATTAAACTCTACAAATTTACAATGATTTATTACCAAAATACCCCGAGCTCCAAAATTACCAAATACCCCCGATTTCAAAATTTTTCAAAATACCCCTGAAATTTAAAAATTCCAAAACACTTTTTGACAAAATCACCAAGGAACCTCATTTTGACAAATTACAAAAATACCCTTGGTAGGGCAAATTACGAAAATACCCTGGGTAGTGGAAAAACAACAACAATGAAAACTACAACATTTCTCTGAATGAACGAAAGTTCATAATTGATTGATGGATGTATGAATGGAAAGACTGTGTGCATGTATGGATACGAAAGAACCACTCCTAAAATTTTTCCATAAAAATTCTTCGCGAATAATCAATCGCGAAACAAGGACTAATTCATAAAACTTTTTACTCGGATTAAATCGCGACGTTAGAAATAAGTTCTAGGGGACGTGAACTTAGGGATTGTGCCTAGAAAGTATGATGGTTCTATTAAGATCAGAGTGCGCAGCGAAAGCATAGTGCGGTGAGAAGGATTGTACAGCTGTTAATAAGTAATTTCGAGGACGAAATTATTTTTAAGAGGGTAGAACTCTGTAACATCCTAGATTAGGGGTTATGCGTTAGTGTGTAATTCATGAGATAGTGGGCTCGGTGGGTGTGTTGGATGTGTTCGAGGAGTTCTAGGAACCCTAAGGTGCATGGAAATGTATGGAAATGTAAGGCAATGTATGGAAATGTAAGGAAATGTAAGGAAATGCTTTGGAAACGTTAAGTTTAAAAGAGGAAAGTGAACATTTTTGGAAACTAGGGGATGTAAGGAAATGATGTGGAAATGATTCAAAAGAGGAAAGTAAACATTTCTGAAACTTGGAAATGTAAGGAAATGTCAAGTTTAAAGGCTTAAAAGAGAAAACTAAGGCAAGGTGGCCTTAAGAAAAATAATATGAGGAATTTGACACACAAACAGGCTTGGAAAAGTGGCACTGAGATGCCACTTAGGGGCCTCTCGGAAATGGCGCCACATGCAAGGTGTTGGGCCTGAGTTCGAAATACATGGGAAGCAAATAAAAGAAATTTTATTTTGCTTCCGTAAGAAATGAGGTGGACGGCACATGGCTATAAATTAGGAGCTTTTATTCTTTTATTTTTAAGAGATAAAGGGTGGATAAATAAGGGATAAATAATGGATTTATTTTAGATTATTTTCAAGAGATAAATGTGGATATTATTTCTTTTATTTTGATAGATAAGGAAGAGATAAAAGAGGATTATTATTAGTATTATTTTTATTAAGAGATAAGAGATAATTATTGGATTAAGTTTTATTAAAGTGATAAATCAAGGGATAAAGCTATCAAAATAGAAGAGTGGTGGCCAAGTAAAGGACTCTAGCTAGTAATTTTGGCTATAAAAGGAAGAGTAAGGCTATTCTTCATTCATTATTTTCTTTTCAAAAAAAAACCTCTGCCGAAATTCTCTAAAGTTTCTCATCTTCTCTCTGCCGAATTTTCTCTGCCATTATTCTCTTTTTCTCTTTTCTTTTCTTCTTCTATTACAAACACAATCAAAAGCCGAAGATACCAATAGCCCTAGTCGATTTCTCACTAAGCCTCAAGAGCCGAAATTGTTATCCACATCAAAGCCATAGCCGAATACTGCTAAGGGTTCAAGCAAGAGTTCCATCAAATTCTTCATGAAGGTAAGATTAGGTTAGATTCTCATTCTATTTCTTTTAAAGGTCACGAAATTAAGATTCTAATACCCTTAATATCTCATTGTCGAAGAGATCTTTCGGGATTTACTAAGTGTCGACTACAAGGAAGGAGAAGTTCTTTTCCGAAGGTACACCATAAGCCGCGTGTTCCCTAGTTATTCGGTGAATTTCGGGATTTAAGAATCTAAGGTAAGTCATATTTAACATACGGCTAAGGGTTATTTGTTGTGAATAAATATTAGAAATTGATCTAACATGTAGTTATAGGGATTTCGACAGAGGATACAAGGATTTTGGGATTTGAGAATTTCAAGGTAAGTTTTAAGAATACTAATCCTACTAGGATTTTGATTTATGGCCAAATGGCTTTTTATTAAATTAGTAAGTGATTAATCAAATGTAGGAATTTGAGATCTAAGGCGATGGATCGATTTCGGGATTTCAAGGAATTCGTTAAGCAAATCAGGTGTGTACCCTACCCTAAGTTTTGATAGGTTCATGGCTATGTTTAAATTAAATGTATTATTAAGAATGTGTGTACTCATACTAACCTTCGATATATCATATGGCAATTATTTTAATATATGAATATGCACAAGAATGTGAATGTGGCTAAGTACCACAAATGTGGTAAAAGTACCCGTGCGCTTTCCTACTTGATAGGATTATGAATATGGTATATTTTGAACATATGAATAGTAACATGAATGAGAATTAAGTATGTTATGCATGATATAAAATTTATGGGGCATTCGGGATCTATATGAGAAAGGGGAAGAAGGTGTTGACTTCGGTCTCACCAACGGAATATGGTGACTACGGTCACAAAATTTGAATATGGTAACTTCGGTTACATTATCTCGAATTTGGTAACTTCGGTTACATTATTTGAATATGGTGTCTAATGACACAAATTATATATGGCGATGAGCACGTCGATCGTAGCGACGCGCCTTCGATGGTGTGTAGCGGATGGAGGGTTGACTTAGTAGTCCCCACGGTGTGACCGGCGAATGCGGGTGGTGTGTAGCGGATGGTTAATTAGGTTTGGGTTTGGGAATGCATCATTAATTGTATTCTATGATTTGAATGTGTATCATTTGCATGCCCGATTCTATTATGACTTAGTGTTGTGTACACATTGAGTCTCATTGACTCACCCCGTTTGGGAATATTCTTGGTGTGATGAGCAAAGAATGGACCGGGTCGATTGGAGCTTAAAGGTGGCCATGCATAGCAAGAAATTTATGATTTGGACTTTCAATTTATTTTAAGTATTTTAAGTTTTACTTTGGGATCATTGATATAATAAGGCCATTGTGGTTTACTTTATTTTTCTTTTATTTATTATGTTTATGGATTTTTATCAATTAAAGTTTAAGTAAATTCCTTTTTAAAATTAACTCTAAATGTTTTGTCACCTTAAATAAATGGGTTTTAACATAAGATAAATTCATTTTCAACTCAAGCCCAACCCAAACAATATTTTTTAAAAATCATACAAGTTTTTCCTAAGTAACAAAAGAATTTTGAACCGGTTTACTTGAGGAACATGCCAAATCTGGTCAAAGCTCGTGGGCCGGGTTTGGGGTGTTTCAGTTTGGTATCAGAGCCCAGTTTTAAACTCTCGGCCTGTGGTCTAAAGCCCAAAACGTTTTTAATTCGAGCCCAAATGATTTTCTTTAAAATAAGGCAGGTGTTCTGGCATGGCACCTAAGTCTCCGACCCGCAGCCCACCAGGTAAGTACCCTAACTTTATGTGTGATTTTGTGATTGATGAACTGTATAAGGTTAGAAATGGAATGGAACGTAGATTAGTGAACTAGAATATATTGAACCATAGGACTAGTCTATTCAAACACAAGTGCATAAGACTTAAGGACCATTAAACAAACCTATGACTAAGTCGCCGAGTTAGGGTGTGGCAACCATTGTGCGCATGTCTAGGATTGGATCCGGAAGAGCCTGGTATTTAAGCAGTCCTAGTGACTCACCTCCTCTTCGCAGGAATCCTACCTGGTGCGTAGCTTCGGTTCACCCTAACCAAGAGGACTTATTCATAGGCTAAACCCCTAACTAAAACCCGAAAGGGAACTAGCCGTATTTTCAAAAAAAAACCTAGTTTTAAAACTCTTAAAATTATCCTTTTGAATTGCAAACATGATTCTATAAAATTTTCTGAAGTATTCTTGATTTATAAAAATTACTAAAATACCCCTATTTGCAAAATTACTAAATTGCCCTTGGTTTATGAAATTTCCAAAATACCCACAGTTCTTATCAAAAAATTCATTACTTTATAAAATGTCCAAAAACCCTAATTTGCAAAATATCAAAATACCTTGATTTTGGAAAATTACAAAACTGCCCCTAACTTACAAAATTACCAAAATGACCCTAATTTCCAAATTTTTGCAACATCACCGTTTTGGAAAGTACAATTCTCAAAAAGAACCCTCAAAGTTTTGCAAAATTTGGAAATACCCGAAAATATTAAACTCTACAAATTTACCATGATTTATTACCAAAATACCCCAGAGCTCCAAAATTACCGAAATACCCCTGATTTCAAAATTTTTCAAAATACCTCGGAATTTAAAATTCAAAATACTTTTGACAAAATCACCAAGGAACCTAATTTTGACAAATTACAAAAATACCCCTCAGAGGGCAAATTACGAAAATACCCACAGGTAGTGGAAAAACAACAACAATGAAAACTACAACATTTCTCTGAATGAACGAAAGTTCATAATTGATTGATGGATGTATGAATGTAAAGATCTGTGTGCATGTATGGATACGAAAGAACCACTCCTAAAATTTTTCCATAAAAATTCTTCGCGAATAATCAGTGAAACAAGGACTAATTCATAAAATTTTTACTCGGATTAAATTGCGACGTTAGAAATAAGTTCTAGGGGACGTGAACTTAGGGATTGTGCCTAGAAAGTATGATGGTTCTATTAAGATCAGAGTGCGCAGCGAAAGCATAGTGCGGTGAGAAGGATTGTACAGCTGTTAATAAGTAATTTCGAGGACGAAATTATTTTTAAGGAGGGTAAAACTGTAACATCCTAGATTAGGGGTTATGCGTTCGTGTGTAATTCATGAGATAGTGGGCTCAGTGGGCGTGTTGGATGTGTTCTGAGGAGTTCTAGGAACCCTAAGGTGCATGGAAATGTATGGAAATGTAAGGCAATGTATGGAAATGTAAGGAAATGTAAGGAAATGCTTTGGAAACGTTAAGTTTAAAAGAGGAAAGTGAACATTTTTGGAAACTAGGGGATGTAAGGAAATGATGTGGAAATGATTCAAAAGAGGAAAGTAAACATTTCTGGAAACTTGGAAATGTAAGGAAATGTCAAGTTTAAAGGCTTAAAAAGAGAAAACTAAGGCAAGGTGGCCTTAAGAAAAATAATATGAGGAATTTGACACACAAACAGGCTTGGAAAAGTGGCCTGGAGATGCCACTTAGGGCCTCTGGAAATGGCGCCACATGCAAGGTGTTGGGCCTGAGTTCGAGTCACATGGGAAGCAAATAAAAGAAATTTTATTTTGCTTCCAGAAGAAGTGAGGTGGACGGCACATGGCTATAAATTAGGAGCTTTTATTCTTTTATTTTTAAGAGATAAAGGGTGGATAAATAAGGGATAAATAATAGATTTATTTTAGATTATTTTCAAGAGATAAATGTGGATATTATTTCTTTTATTTTGATAGATAAGGAAGAGATAAAAGAGGATTATTATTAGTATTATTTTTATTAAGAGATAAGAGATAATTATTGGATTAAGTTTTATTAAAGTGATAAATCAAGGGATAAAGCTATCAAAATAGAAGAGTGGTGGCCGAGTAAAGGACTCTAGCTAGTAATTTTGGCTATAAAAGGAAGAGTAAGGCTATTCTTCATTCATTCTTTTCTTTTCAAAAAAACCTCTCACTAAATTCTCTAAAGTTTCTCCTCTTCTCTCTGCACGAATTTTCTTTGCCATTATTCTCTTTTTCTCTTTTCTTTTCTTCTTCTATTACAAACACAATCAAAAGCCAAAGATACCAATAGCCCTAGTCGATTTCTCACTAAGCCTCAAGAGCCGAAATTGTTATCCATATCAAAGCCATAGCCGAATCTCGCTAAGGGTTCAAGCAAGAGTTCCATCAAATTCTTCATGAGGTAAGATTAGGTTAGATTCTCATTCTATTTCTTTTAAGGCTGTCGAAATTAAGATTCTAATACCCTTAATATCTGTTGTCGAAGAGATCTTTCGGGATTTACTAAGTGTCGACTACAAGGAAGGAGAAGTTCTTTTCCCAAAGGTACACCATAAGCCGCGTGTTCCCTAGTTATTCGGTGAATTTCGGATTTAAGAATCTAAGGTAAGTCATATTTAACATACGGCTAAGGGTTATTTGTTGTGAATAAATATTAGAAATTGATCTAACATGTAGTTATAGGGATTTCGATGAGGAGGATACAAGGATTTTGGGATTTGAGAATTTCAAGGTAAGTTTTAAGAATACTAATCCTACTAGGATTTGGATTTATGGCCGAATGGCTTTTTATTAAATTAGTAAGTGATTAATCAAATGTAGGAATTTGAGATCTAAGGCGATGGGATCGATTTCGGGATTTCAAGGAATTCGTTAAGCAAATCAGTGTGTACCCTACCCTAAGTTTTGATAGGTTCATGGCTATGTTTAAATTAAATGTATTATTAAGAATGTGTGTACTCATACTAACCTTCGATATATCATATGGCAATTATTTTAATATATGAATATGCACAAGAATGTGAATGTGGCTAAGTATCACAAATGTGGTAAAAGTACTGCAGCAGTGCGTTTCCTACTTACGATAGGATTATGAATATGGTATATTTTGAACATATGAATAGTAACATGAATGAGAATTAAGTATGTTATGCATGATATAAAATTTATGGGGCATTCGGGATCTATATGAGAAAGGGAAGAAGGTGTTGACTTCGGTCTCACCAACGGAATATGGTGACTACGGTCACAAAATTTGAATATGGTAACTTCGTTTACATTATCTCGAATTTGGTAACTTCGGTTACATTATTTGAATATGGTGTCTAATGACACAAATTATATGGGCGATGAGCACGTCGATTGCAGCTGACGCCTTCGATGGTGTGTAGCGGATGGAGGGTTGACTTAGTAGTCCCCACGGTGTGACCGGCGGCACTACGGGTGGTGTGTAGCGGATGGTTAATTAGGTTTGGGTTTGGGAATGCATCATTAATTGTATTCTATGATTTGAATGTGTATCATTTGCATGCCTGATTCTATTATGACTTAGTGTTGTGTACACATTGAGTCTGCTTGACTCACCCCGTTTGGGAATATTCTTCAGTGATGAGCGATAATGGACCAAGGCGACAAGAGCTTAAAGGTGGCCATGCATAGCAAGAAATTTATGATTTGGACTTTCAATTTATTTTAAGTATTTTAAGTTTTACTTTGGGATCATTGATATAATAAGGCCATTGTGGTTTACTTTATTTTTCTTTTATTTATTATGTTTATGGATTTTTATCAATTAAAGTTTAAGTAAATTCCTTTTTAAAATTAACTCTAAATGTTTTGTCACCTTAAATAAATGGGTTTTAACATAAGATAAATTCATTTTCAACTCAAGCCCAACCCAAACAATATTTTTAAAAATCATACAAGTTTTTCCTAAGTAACAAAAGAATTTTGAACCGGTTTACTTGAGGAACATACCAAATCTGGTCAAAGCTTGTGGGCGGGTTGGGGGTGTTTGATTTGGTATCGAGCCAGCTTTTAAACTCTCGGCTTTGTGGTCTAAAGCCCAAAACGTTTTTAATTCGAGCCCAAATGATTTTCTTTAAAATAAAGCGTGTGTTACGCATGGCACCTAAGTCTCCGACCATGACCCACCGTAAAGTACCCTAACTTTATGTGTGATTTTGTGATTGATGAACTGTATAAGGGTAGAAATGGAATGGAACGTAGATTAGTGAACTAGAATATATTGAACCATAGGACTAGTCTATTCAAACACAAGTGCATAAGACTTAAGGACCATTAAACAAACCTATGACTAAGTCGCGAGAGTTTAGGGTGTGGCAACCATTGTGCGCATGTCTAGGATTGGATCCTAAGAGCACAGTATTTAAGCGGTCCTAGTGACTCACCTCCTCTTCGCAGAATCCTACAGTGCGTAGCTTCGGTTCACCCTAACCAAGAGGACTTATTCATAGGCTAAACCCCTAACTAAAACCCGAAAGGAAACTAGCCGTATTTTCAAAAAAAAAAAAAAAAAACCTAGTTTTAAAACTCTTAAAATTATCCTTTTGAATTGCAAACATGATTCTATAAAATTTTCTCAAGTATTCTTGATTTATAAAAATTACTAAAATACCCCTATTTGCAAAATTACTAAATTGCCCTTGGTTTATGAAATTTCCAAAATACCCACAGTTCTTATCAAAAATTCATTACTTTATAAAATGTCCAAAAACCCTAATTTGCAAAATATCAAAATACCTTGATTTTGGAAAATTACAAAATCGCCTCAACTTACAAAATTACCAAAATGACCCTAATTTCCAAATTTTTGCAACATCACCGTTTTGGAAAGTACAATTCTCAAAAAGAACCCTCAAAGTTTTGCAAAATTTGGAAATACCCAGAAAATATTAAACTCTACAAATTTACCATGATTTATTACCAAAATACCCCCAAGCTCTAAAATTACCGAAATACCCCTGGTTTCAAAATTTTTCAAAATACCCCGAATTTAAAAATTCCAAAATACTTTTGACAAAATCACCAAGGAACCTCATTTTGACAAATTACAAAAATACCCTCAGTAGGGCAAATTACGAAAATACCCACAGGTAGTGGAAAAATAACAACAATGAAAACTACAACATTTCTCTGAATGAACGAAAGTTCATAATTGATTGATGGATGTATGAATGTAAAGACTGTGTGCATGTATGGATACGAAAGAACCACTCCTAAAATTTTTCCATAAAAATTCTTCGCGAATAATCAATGAAACAAGGACTAATTCATAAAACTTTTTACTCGGATTAAATCGCGACGTTAGAAATAAGTTCTAGAGGACGTGAACTTAGGGATTGTGCCTAGAAAGTATGATGGTTCTATTAAGATCAGAGTGCGCAATGAAAGCATAGTGCGGTGAGAAGGATTGTACAACAGCAATAAGTAATTTCGAGGATGAAATTATTTTTAAGGAGGGTAGAACCGTAACATCCTAGATTAGGGGTTATGCGTTCGTGTGTAATTCATGAGATAGTGGGCTCGAGTGGGTGTGTTGGATGTGTTACGAGGAGTTCTAGGAACCCTAAGGTGCATGGAAATGTATGGAAATGTAAGGCAATGTATGGAAATGTAAGGAAATGTAAGGAAATGCTTTGGAAACGTTAAGTTTAAAAGAGGAAAGTGAACATTTTTGGAAACTAGGGGATGTAAGGAAATGATGTGGAAATGATTCAAAAGAGGAAAGTAAACATTTCGGAAACTTGGAAATGTAAGGAAATGTCAAGTTTAAAGGCTTAAAAGAGAAAACTAAGGCAAGGTGGCCTTAAGAAAAATAATATGAGGAATTTGACACACAAACAGGCTTGGAAAAGTGGCTGGAGATGCCACTTAGGGCCTCTGGAAATGGCGCCACATGCAAGGTGTTGGGCCTGAGTTCGAAGTCACATGGGAAGCAAATAAAAGAAATTTTATTTTGCTTCCAGAAGAAGTGAGGTGGACGGCACATGGCTATAAATTAGGAGCTTTTATTCTTTTATTTTTAAGAGATAAAGGGTGGATAAATAAGGGATAAATAATAGATTTATTTTAGATTATTTTCAAGAGATAAATGTGGATATTATTTCTTTTATTTTGATAGATAAGGAAGAGATAAAAGAGGATTATTATTAGTATTATTTTTATTAAGAGATAAGAGATAATTATTGGATTAAGTTTTATTAAAGTGATAAATCAAGGGATAAAGCTATCAAAATAGAAGAGTGGTGGCCGAGTAAAGGACTCTAGCTAGTAATTTTGGCTATAAAAGGAAGAGTAAGGCTATTCTTCATTCATTCTTTTCTTTTCAAAAAAAAACTCTCACAAATTCTCTAAAGTTTCTCCTCTTCTCTCTGCCGAATTTTCTCTGCCATTATTCTCTTTTTCTCTTTTCTTTTCTTCTTCTATTACAAACACAATCAAAAGCCAAAGATACCAATAGCCCTAGTCGATTTCTCACAAAGCCTCAAGTGCCAAAATTGTTATCCACATCAAAGCCATAGCCGAATCTGCTAAGGGTTCAAGCAAGAGTTCCATCAAATTCTTCATGAGGGTAAGATTAGGTTAGATTCTCATTCTATTTCTTTTAAGGCTGTCATTAAATTAAGATTCTAATACCCTTAATATCTGTTGCCAAAGAGATCTTTCGGGATTTACTAAGTGTCGACTACAAGGAAGGAGAAGTTCTTTTCCCGAAGGTACACCATAAGCCGCGTGTTCCCTAGTTATTCGGTGAATTTCGGGATTTAAGAATCTAAGGTAAGTCATATTTAACATACGGCTAAGGGTTATTTGTTGTGAATAAATATTAGAAATTGATCTAACATGTAGTTATAGGGATTTCGTGAGAGGATACAAGGATTTTGGGATTTGAGAATTTCAAGGTAAGTTTTAAGAATACTAATCCTACTAGGATTTGGATTTATGGCGAATGGATTTTTATTAAATTAGTAAGTGATTAATCAAATGTAGGAATTTGAGATCTAAGGCGATGATCAGATTTCGGGATTTCAAGGAATTTGTTAAGCAAATCAGGTGTGTACCCTACCCTAAGTTTTGATAGGTTCATGGCTATGTTTAAATTAAATGTATTATTAAGAATGTGTGTACTCATACTAACCTTCGATATATCATATGGCAATTATTTTAATATATGAATATGCATAAGAATGTGAATGTGGCTTAGTACCACAAATGTGGTAAAAGTACCAGTGCGTTTCCTACTTACGATAGGATTATGAATATGGTATATTTTGAACATATGAATAGTAACATGAATGAGAATTAAGTATGTTATGCATGATATAAAATTTATGGGGCATTCGGGATCTATATGAGAAAGGGGAAGAAGGTGTTGACTTCGGTCTCACCAACGGAATATGGTGACTACGGTCACAAAAAATTTGAATATGGTAACCGGTTATATTATCCGAATTTGGTAACCGGTTACATTATTTGAATATGGTGTCTAATGACACAAATTATATGGGCGATGAGCACGTCGATCGCAGCTGATCGCCTTCCGATGGTGTGTAGCGGATGGAGGTTGACTTAGTAGTCCCCACGGTGTGACCGGCGGTGCACGGTGGTGTGTAGCGGATGGTTAATTAGGTTTGGGTTTGGGAATGCATCATTAATTGTATTCTATGATTTGAATGTGTATCATTTGCATGCCCGATTCTATTATGACTTAGTGTTGTGTACACATTGAGTCTCATTGACTCACCCCGTTTGGGGAATATTCTTGGTGATGAGCGAGAATGGACCGGGTCGGCAGGAGCTTAAAGGTGGCCATGCATAGCAAGAAATTTATGATTTGGACATTCAATTTATTTTAAGTAGTTTAAGTTTTACTTTGGGATCATTGATATAATAAGGTCATTGTGGTTTACTTTATTTTTCTTTTATTTATTATGTTTATGGATTTTTATCAATTAAAGTTTAAGTAAATTCCTTTTTAAAATTAACTCTAAATGTTTTGTCACCTTAAATAAATGGGTTTTAACATAAGATAAATTCATTTTCAACTCAAGCCCAACCCAAACAATATTTTTTAAAAATCATACAAGTTTTTCCTAAGTAACAAAAGAATTTTGAACCGGTTTACTTGAGGAACATACCAAATCTGGTCAAAGCTCGTGGGCCGGGTTTGGGGTGTTTCAAAAATGCTTTAATTCAACAGATTTTTTATAAAAACAATGATTTTAGTGAGATATTACAACATACATATTTAATAGAAATCCAATATAACTACAAATTATACTAATAAATAATAACAGAGTAATATAACATAAATATATAATGAACTATGCTAAACAATAATAAACGATATAAAGAATATAAATAAATAAACATGTAATATAAAATAAATAGCAATAATTGAAATTTCCACGAAATAACAAAAATCAAATGAAAAAAGAAACAATATATTTAAGCATTGAATAAAAAAGAATGTGATGATTTTTGAAATGATTTAATATATATATATATATAAAATAACAAAATTAAAAGTAAAAAAAATACTTATAATAAATATATATAATTTAATAATTTAATACATGTATAAATGATTACATATAATAAAAATAATTGGTAAATAATAAATAATAATTTAAAAAAACATATATATATAATACACTAATCATAAAAAAATTTCATATGTAATAAAATATATTATATAATATAAATAAATTTTATACAAAATAAAATTTTAAAGATAATATATGATATATATAATATTCAAACACAAAAATGTATAACATAATAAATAACATATAAATTATAAAATAATTTGTAATGTATAAATAATATTAAATTAAATAAAATGATCTAGTATAATAAATAATAATAATTTGATACATTTATAATACTAAAGAATAAAATAAAAATAATGAAAATGCAAAGGATAATAAAATTTTAAGGATTAAATCGAAAGAAATAAAAAAAATCAGGGTAAAAGTGTAGAAGGACCAGATTGGAACGCACGCCATAATGTAGGGACTGATTAGGCGATTAACCCACGTCTCCTACACGACGCCGTTCGGTCTCTTGCCTTGGAATAGCCTGAAGGGCTAAATTGAAATAGAAATAAAACTTCCAGGGCCGAATTAGAAAATAAAAAAGGATTAATTTGAACAAATAGAAATTGCGGAAGGGCCTATAAAGCAATTAGCCCATTTAATAAAACGCGCGGATCCTTCCTTGGATATCGGGTCAACACGCGGATCCTAAAGCCCGAACGACGTCGTTTTATGCTTATCAGTTTAAGCAAAAACGACGTCGTTTTTATGCTCTTATATAAGTTAGTATTTAAGCCAAAAAATCATTTTGCAACTTGTTTTTTTTAAAAAAAAAATTAGAAACGCTCTCAGAGAAAAGCTCGGGCATCACAGATCGTTCAATCTCCGGCCACCCCTGCACGCGCTTCACGCGCCTCACGCGCCTTACGCGCTGTCATCCACAGCAGCTTTAAGGTATAAAACTTCGTCTTTTTTATTTTAATAATGTTTTGTATGTAACATGCACGAATCGAAAGAAGAAAATAAAGAATAATGAAAAAACAGAATGGAAAATCACCTTTATAAACAGAATTTCGTTTTTATTTCTCTTTCTGTTTTTTTTTGGATCTTTTTGTGTATATATCTCTCTGTTCTCTCTGTGTATATATATCTTTTTACAGGTCTTTGTAAGGCTTTTTATAGCCTTCGAAATAAACTATAAAAGGGAAATAAAAATACTGCCATGTTTGCTGTCGATTTCTTTTCCTTTTGTAGGTGAATGAGAAGATCTCGGCGATGGCGGGGTGTACGCGCAGATTGCGACGCGATTGGTGGGCGCGAGAAACTGCTGGGTGCTGCAGCGCGAGGGCTGGATGAGGTTGCCGCGCCTAGGGTTTTCCAGAAACCCTAGGCTACTGAAACTGGTTTAGTTATTGGGCCTTTTGGGCCGCATAGATTTTAAAGTCTGTTGGGTCAGGGTGTAACGAGCTAATCGAGTTTGGTTTGAGTCTGGTGGGTAGTATGTTTAGGATCGAGTCTTAGGTTAATTGGCTTTGGGCTTCTGGTAATATTTGGGCCTGTGAATGGTTTTGTAAATGAACTGTATTAATGGACATTTGGTATTTATTTTTATTTTTATATTTTTGGTTTGTTTTATTTAAGCCCGGGCAAAATGGGTTACTGCAGCTGCCCCTCTTTGCTCATTGTCGTGTAACGAGAATAGAGCAAAGACTATAAAAGGACCAATTTTGCCCGGTCTTAGCCGAGCCTTGACCTCCTGACCCTTGTCTGCTTCAAATGTATTCCAACTCCACTGCAATAGTATTGGAACTTCATCTTGATTTCAATAAGCCTGATAGCTTCAATCTACTTCACTGCAACTTCAGGAAGGCAGTATCCACTATCTTTTAATCTGCTCCACTGCAACTTCAGGGAGATAAGATCTGATGTTTTTGATCTGCTTCCTACAACCTCAAGAAGATCAGATCTGCTATCTTCAGTCTACTCCGCTGCAATTTCAGGGAGATAAGGCTGAAAGTGCCTTTGATCTATTTCCTGCAACTTCAGGAAAATTAGATCTCATTGTCTTGATCTACTCACTGCAACAACTTCGGGAGACAAGGTGAAAGTATCTTTGATCTGCTTCGCAACTTCGGGAAGATGAGATCTTCTATCTTGATCTACTCATTTTGCAACTTCAGGGAGACAAGGCTGAAAGTATCTTTGATCTGCTTCCTGCAACTTCAGGAAGATGAGATATTCTATCTTCAGTCTACTCTGCTGCAACTTCAGGGAGACAAGGCTGAAAGTGTGTTTGATCTGCTTCCTGCAACTTCAGGAAGATGAGATCTTCTGTCTTCAGTCTACTTCGCTGTAACTTCAGGGAAATAAGGCTGAAAGTGCTTTTGATCCGCTTCCTGCAACTTCAGGAAGATAAGATCTTCTGTCTTCAGTCTACTCCACTGCAACTTCAGGGAGATAAGGCTGAAAGTGCTTTTGATCTGCTTCCTGCAACTTCAGGAAGATAAGATCTTCTGTCTTCAGTCTACTCCACTGCAACTTCAAGGAGATAAGGCTGAAAGTGTCTTTTGATCTGCTTCCTGTAACTTCAGGAAGATAAGATCTGCAAATTCACCGATATTGCTACACCGTCCACTGAGGGACATGTCCTGTAGACTCGGTTTAGTATGTTTATGTCACATTAGTAAGATACCATGATCAGAATGAATCAAATGCTTCTAGCTACATGTAACATGTCATGAAGATGATCCCTTTTAAAGGATTAGGATTAGGATGCAATGATCGGAATGAATCAAATGCTCCTAATAAAATTTGCTATGATACAAAAATGTTATAAGTATGATTCCTACTCTAGGTGTTATCACTCATTTGTTCTTCATTCTTGTTCATCAATCATGTTCTGCTCAACAAGCTTGCCCCAATGTAATTTCAGAGTCAACTCCGCTTGAATCTTGAGAACACAAGGCTTGTACCATCCTTCCACAATGGGAATCGAAACTCTTTCAATCTGACCTATCTACAATTTTCAAGGTATAGGATTTATTTCGAATTCAACCCATTCCACCACAATTCAGGGTTTCTTAGTTTGTCACACTATTCCCTGAATGTTATGACCTGATGACCTCAATTACTTTCATCACATCAACTCATTATTTTGTCCAATTATCAATTGGACAAAGAATTCAGAGAAATAATCTCTATCCAGACTCTTCTTTCTCAAATATTTCTATGCACATGGAAATTCTAAACAATTGTCTTGTTTCGGTTCCTTGTCTTATCTAGAAATTTCCAAAGTAATATGTAGAACTTCTTTTTGTGAAATTATTAGTTCGTCAATCATTATTTTAATGCAACACATTTATGAGTAATGGGTAACAAATAAATTGATCTAAAAAAAGAAGAAGTTAAAATTGAATAAATTATCAAAAATACAAAGAAAATTAACTGAAAACATATCTTTGAGAAGAAAAAGAATCCTAAGATAGTAAAATGAATAGGACAAAAAGCAAATGCCCTAGATATCGCCGATTGAGCTTCTATATACAAACTTTATGAAGACTGCCTTGAGCTCAACATGTGTTTAGAAGACCCAAAGTACTTTGTTGATGCCCCGATATGCAACATTCTTCATTTCATTGTGGATTCCAGTGCAGCAAGATGACTGCATGTCCATTCACAATTTGAGCCGCCCTTTTCGGGTTTTCAACTTAAAACTCCTTTGGTCTCAAGGCGCCCTTTACGGGTTTTCGCCTTGGCCTCTCTATTTTTTTTCTTAGAAACCCAAAGCGCCTTTTGCGGGTTTTCACTTTGGCCTCTTCTCCTTTTCAAGCAAAATAATTTTTGACTTAGTCAGAGTTCACAGGGTTGGGTAAACTTTTCCCATCTATTTCGGTCAAGATCAGTGCTCCTCCAGAGAAAGCCTTCTTCACCACATATGGTCCTTCCCAATTCGGCATCCATTTTCCTCTGGAATCCTTTTGTATGGGAAAGATCTTTTTCAATACAAGGTCCCCCTCATGAAACTCTCTTGGGCGAACTTTCTTATTATAGGCTCACATCATTCGTTTTTGGTACATCTGACCGTGACGAATAGCCCTTAGCCTCTTTTCTTCAATTAAGTTCAACTGATCATACCGAGTTTAAATCTATTCAGCCTCATCCAGCTTTATTTCTGACAAAACTCGAAGAGAGGGTCTTTCTACTTCAATAGGTAAAATTGCCTCCATCCCATAGACCAATGAGAAAGGCGTTGCCCCAGTAGAGGTTCTGACGGACGTCTAATAAGCATAGAGTGCAAACGGTAGTTTCTCATGCCAATCTTTATAAGTCTCAGTCATCTTCCCTACTATCTTCTTGATATTTTTGTTGGTCGCTTCCACTGCCCCATTCATTTTTAGACGATACGGAGACGAGTTGTGGTGTTTGATCCCAAATTGACTTCAAGTTTCTGCTATCGTGCTGTTGTTCAAGTTCAGCGCGTTATCTGATATGATCCTCCCGGGCATTCCATATCGACAAATGATCTCCTTTTTCAAGAAACGGCTAACTGCTGACTAAGTGACGCTAGCATATGAAGCAGCCTCTACCCATTTCGTGAAGTAATCAATTACCACAAAGATGAATCGATGTCCATTCGAAGCTTTCGGTGAAATTGGTCCAATAACATCCATGCCCCACATGGAAAAAGGCCACGGGGAAGTCATAACATGCAAAGGTGACGGAGGCACATGAATTTTGTCTCCATAAATCTGGCATTTATGACATCTCTTGGCATAGCTGACACAATCTCCTTCCATGGTGGACCAATAATATCCAAATCTCATTATCTGTCTCGCCATTGTGAATCCATTAGCATGTGTTCCACAAACGCCTCATGCACTTCCTCTAGGATCTTCCTAGCCGATCGCATCAACGCATCTCAATAATACTTGATCTTTTCTCTTTCTGTACAAGATATCCCCGTCTAAAACATAGTCAGAGGCCAATCTTCTTAAGGTCCTTTTCTCATTCTCAGTGGCATGCTCCAGGTATTCACGATTTTTTACGTATCGTAATACATCCTGATACCAAGGGTGATCATCTTTTTCCTCCTCTTCCACATTATAACAATGAGCTGGAACTTCAAAGATACTCATCTGAATAGGTCTCATATCCTCTGGTCTATTTACTTTGATCATAGAAGCCAGGGTCACCAAAGCATCTGCCATTTGGTTTTCATCGCGTGGGAGATAATTGAAAGTAATGTCATCAAACTCCTCAATCAATCCCAGAACTATTTTTCGGTAATGAACTAGTTTGGGATCTCTTGTCTCCCACTCTCCTTTAAGTCGGTAGATTACTGGGGCGGGAATCTCCATATACTTCTAGCACTCTGATCCTACGCTCTAAAAAATCGCTCGAATTCCCATGATGCGAGGCTTCATATTCCGCCATGTTATTCGTGCAATCAAAATCCAATTTTCATGTGAATGGATAATAATCACCACTAGGGGATACCAAAACTGCCCCAATTCCATTTCCCACAGCATTTGACGCTCTATCAAAATTCAGCTTCCACGGACATTCTTCAGTATTTGCCACATACATCAACTCTTCATTGGGGAAGTCAAAGCTCAAAGGTTCATAATCCTCTAAAGCTCTGCTGCTAGCTGTAAATTCACTCTCGCGCTTCCTTTTATAGCCTTTTGGTTCACATAGACTATATCGAATTCAGACAGCAAAATCTGCCACCTTGCCATCCTTCCATTCAAAGTAGTTGACTCCATCATATACTTTAACGGATCAAGCTTCGAAATCAACCAGGTTGTATGATATAACATATACTGCCTCAATCTCCGAGTTGTCTAAATCAAGGCGCAACACAATTTTTCTATCGACGAATATCTCATTTCACAATTAGTGAACTTTTTACTGAGATAGTATATCGCCTTTTCTTTCCTTCCTGATTCATCGCGTTGACCAAGCACACATCCCATGGAGTTATTAAATATTGACAAATACAGTATCAATGGTCTATCTGGATTAGGCCGAGATAGTACTGGTGCATTTGACAGATATTGTTTGACTTTGCCAAAAGCTCTATGGCATTCATCGTCCCATACACCTTGGTTGTGTTTCTTGAGAAGACGAAGTATGGGATCACATTTCTCAGTTAATTGTGAAATAAACCGAGCAATGTAATTTAACCTTCCAAGAAAACCTCGGACTTCCTTCTGAGTGCGCGGTGGAGGCAATTCTTGTATAGCTTTGACTTTACTTGAGTCAACTTCAATTCCTCTCTGGCTGACCACGAAACCTAATAATTTTCTTGACCGAGCTCCAAAAGTACACTTTGCCGGGTTGAGCTTCAATAGAAATTTTCTCAACCTCAAAAACAATTTCTTCAAAACCTCAATGTGTTCTTTTTCCGTTCGAGATTTGGCAATCATGTCATCAACATATACTTCAATCTCTTTGTGCATCATGTCGTGGAACAATGTTACCATGGCCCTTTGATATGTTGCCCCAGCATTTTTTAGTTCGAATGGCAATACCTTATAACAAAAAGTACCCCACAATGTTATGAAGGTAGTTTTCTCCATATCCTCAGGGTGCATATTGATCCGATTATATCTCGAAAAGCCGTCCATGAAAGAAAACAGTGAGTATCCCGCCGTATTATCCACCAATGTGTCGATATACGGCAAAGGGAAATTGTCCTTTGGGCTAGCTTTATTTAAGTCCCTATAGTCCACACACATCCGGACCTTTCCGTCCTTCTTAGGGACAGGAACAATATTGGCAACCCACTCTGAGTACTTGACCACTTGTAGAAAACCAAAGATCAAACTGCTTTTACGGACCTCTTCTTTTATTTTCAACACTACATCAGCCCTCATCCTTCGTAGCTTTTGGCTGAACCGCTTGCACTCCTCTCTTATGGGAAGACGATGTACTACAATGTCGGTACTTAGCCCAGGCATATCTTGGTACGACCATGCAAAGACATCTTTGAATTCCCGTAGTAACTCAACAAGGTCTTGTTTTGTCTCCTTGGCTATGCGCGTCCCAATTTTCACAACCTTTGCTTCCTCCAAGGCTATGTTCTCTACCTCCTCCTCAAGGGGTAAGATCTGTTTGTCCTCTTGCTTTACCATTCTTAACAAATTTGGAGATAAATCACAATCTCGGTCACCTTCAAAATCCTAAGATTCCTCTAAACACATGTCTTGCTCAAAGTGGACCTCTGGATCTGTATTATCGTTGCTCACATCATTAATATCTAGGGACCTGTGATGGGTACCAAAGAATGTACAAAGAACGAATGAATTCAAGGACAACTATTCACATGATACGAATGAAAAATATAAAATTTGGAATGAAATTAGAAAGTCAAAAGAATGAAATGAAAGAATATTTGCTCAAGTTAATTATCAAAAATGTATTTTATTGAAACAACAATTTTTGAACATGAGCCTATTTCACAAAAGAAATCTTATTGTTCCTAGGCTAAAAAACAACAAGAGTGTTCTGAATATTACTCTGTATAATCTCTAAAAACTACAGGAAGTTCCTCTGCAGTCCAATTGTTCAAAACGCTTCTATATTCATAAGGGCGAATGCCCAACAGGTTTCTTTGCTTAACTTCTTCCCCATGTATGGCATTGATGTGAGGACTTTCCAATAACCTTCTCTCAGGGTGAATTATCCCTCCGGATACAAATGTCTGGGATATGTGGGGGAATGTCATCAATTCCTACTGGACTTCTTCCTCATTCAACCGTGCTCTCCTTCTTTCTTGCTTTTTCTCGATTTCCTTCTTCCTTTGTTTAGCATCTGGCCTGAAACCCAAGCCAAAACAGTCTCTCTTTTCTTTCAGCATTGGCACTTGAACTACCCATTGGAGATGTCTGCCCAGTCCTTTTCCTGGTAAGGCTCCTTTCCCCACCATCATTTGTAAACCCATCCTTGTGGTCTTGGATATCTTAGGCACCGGAACTTCATTTCTTTCCAAAATAAATGTTGCGTTGACGAACTCTAAAGACCGGAAAGAACACTCAATGGCCTCCTCATTTGTCTCTACATATGGCGTGTCATGGGTAACAGTTGCTATGATGTCTTTCTCTGCATTTATAGTGACCAGTCGACCATCCGTCACCAGTTTCAGTTTTTGATGAAGGGATGAGGGCACTGCCCCTGCCGAATGAATCCAGGGCCTTTCCAGCAAGCAATTGTACGAGGGCTTGATATTCATCACCAGAAAATCCACTTCATACGTGTTTGGCCCAATCTGCAACGGTATATCAATTCTTTCCATCACTCTTCTCTCGGTGCCATCAAACGCTCTCACTATGTTCTGGCATGTCTTCATGTGAGAACTATCTATCGGTAACCTCTTCAGTGTTGACAATGGTAAGACATTCAAGGCTGATCCATTGTCGATTAGCACGCTCGGTAGAGTGTATCCCTTGCAACGAGTGGTGATGTACAGCGCTTTAGTTGATCCCATACCCCCATGTGGAATTTCATCGTCACTGAAGGAAATAAAGTTGTCAGCACTTATGTTACTAACTAATCGGTCAAGTTTATTGACAGATATATCTTTAATAATGTAAGTCTCGTTCAGTACTTTCATCAATGCCTCACGATGTACTTCCGAACTTAAAAATAAGGCTAGCACCGATATGCGAGCCGATTGCTTGCGCAGCTATTCAACCACACTGTATTCACTGTGCTTTAAGAATTTTTGAAATTTTTTAGCCTCTTCCTCCTTTACAAGTTCATTGATAAGGGCGCCAGGTCCTTTCTTTGGTTTAATTACTACAGTCTTTGATCTTGCTGGTTCTGTTCTGACGTTTACTGAGTCGTAACGCCTCCCACTTCGTGTGTAGAATCCCTCCTTTTGGACTTCCTTGGAAGTGCTAGCTGAGTTTTCCACTCCTGGCATCGTCATGTTACAATCATAATTTCATGGTACCATCTTGTTATCCTTGTAAGGAAAGGAAACAGGTTTCTGGATTACAACTTTTGGTGCAAATGGTGTTCCACCTTCTGTATTTCTCGGTCGGGAAATTATGATCCTCGGATAATTGACCTTTTGCTTTGTCAATTCTCCTTCAGTTGCATGTATGTTTCCTCCCTCCGAGCCTTCTTCGTAAATCTCCAGCTCTTTATTGTCCATGAGATTTTGTACCAATAGTCTGAACTCAGCATATTCCTGGATCTCATGTCCTTCAGCTTTGTGAAACTCACAGTAGTTCCTTGGTTCTTTACCTCCTTCCAAAGAATCGAATAATATCATTCCTCTTCTTACCATTTCTTTCCACACCATTCTCAACGGAGTTTTTACTTCTGAGACATCTCCTTTAATCTGTCTCACAACATTTTTCCCAATCGCATTTATCCCCTTAACTCCATGATTGGGTAATGGGTTCTCCGCACTGGGTGTATCATCAAACTTGACAATCCCCATCTTGATAAGCCTCTCAACTACCTTTTTGAAGACAGTGTAATTTTCTATCGAATGCCCCGCTATTCCTGCGTGGCAATCACATTGGGCGTTGGAGTCATTCTATTTAGGATATGGGGATTGTAACAGCTGTAGATAATATGGGGACACTACGCGTGCATCGAATAAACTTTGATATAGCTCCTTATACGTCATTAGGATTGGCGTAAATTGGAGCTTTTCAGAATTTTGTCTGGGGCCTGATTCTTGTCTTGTTGACCCTTGTTGCGCGACAGTAACTACTTTCGGCTGGCTAGCAGTAACTGCCTTTGAGTACCCTTTGTTATATGTACTCGTATTGTTCACCTCATTGTCCTTTTTTCTATGAGCAGATCTCCTAGTGGTTTCTCCTGCTTCAATCTTGCCGCGCCTTATAGCATTTTCTATCATTTCGCCTGCCATCACTACATCTACGAAGCTCTTGGTGGTACTTCCTATCATATGGGTGATAAAAGGTGCCTTTAAAGTGTTGATAAACAGCATGGTGGTTTCCTTCTCTAAGAGAGGTAGTTCAACTTGCATGGCAACTTCCCTCCATCTTTGCGCGTATTGCTTGCAGCTTTCATTCAATTTATTTTCCATGTTTTGCAACATGATTCTATCAGGCGTCATGTTTATAACATGATTATACTGCTTCATGAAGGCTTGAGCTAAGTCTCTCCAGGAGCTAATGTTAGCGCGGCTGAGTTGATTGTACCACCTGGATGCTGCCCCCACTAAACTGTCTTGGAAACAATGAATCAAAAGTTGATCATTGTTCACATAACCAGTCATGTGTCTACAAAACATATTGATGTGGGCTTCAGGGCAACTAGTCCTATTATACTTCTCAAATTCTGGAATCTTGAATTTATGAGGAAGCACCAGATCTGGGACCAAACTCAAGTCCTTTGCGTTAATACCATGGTGATGGTCGGCATTTTCCTAAGCCTTGAATTTTTCTTCCAACCATCTACAACGATCTTCCAACTGTCTTGAAGATTCAGTTCTGATCCCCTCTCTCTCTGCTATGTCCAGATCAGGAATAACAGGATTAGCAGGGTTATCTCCTGGGTTAGATCCTGAGCCCACTTGGAAGTTCATGGGCGGTCCGGGATCAGCTTGCCCCTGTTGAGGCCTAATCGTGACAGATGGCCTTTGGGGATACTCTTTAGGTTGTGCTGGAACATGTGGTGGGGTAAAACCCGGAGGAATGCCTTCACTCTCTTCTCCTGTAATTACCATGGGATCTTTTCCTTTGTCCATTGCCCCACTCAGCATTTGGGCCATTTGAGCCATCATGTTCCTTTGAGCCTCCAACATTTGGTCCCTCATCTCTTATTGGAGTTTTTCCATTTGCTCTTGCATCTGGTCTTGCATATCTCTTTGGAATTGTTCCAATCTTTGATCCATTTTCTTTGATTTGGCACGTGTACCGTAGTGGTGTTCAGCTTCCAGATTTTCTTCTTCTCTCTCTCTTTCTCTCTCTGTGTGATAATTTCAACTAATTAGGCTCTCTCTAAGGACTTAAATGCATATGATATGATGTAATGCAAATGCATGAATGCAAAGAGGTATCGATTCTGATTCAACTTCATTTTAGAAAACTTTATTAGAAAACAAAATCCTTTACATAAAACGGACTACAAATATGCTTTCGCCCTAAGTCCTAAAGTTTTGATTTTCCCAAGCAATGAAGCCAGCTCTTGACTACGATCGGACTGTAGCTCATACTTCATGCTCAACATATCAACTTGTGATGCCAAAGTCTGTAGGTGATCAGCTACCTCCCGAATCTGAATTATTGCTTCACCCATGAGATGATCACGATTTCTAACTTGATCATGCGAGTGGTGTAGCTCTTCCTTCCAATGCCCCTCTCTTGCTTCAAGTTACTCGATCCAGAGTTCACAATTCTGCAATGCCGATTCTAATCTCTCGATCTTGCCCTTCATTTCCTCAATCTTGTTCAAACTTGACTTCAACTCGATTGAAGTATTACGGCTTCGATGGTGGTGAAGAGACCATCCCAGTTCGGCGACTTTAGCCTTCAATCCAATTTTCTCTTTTTGGCTTTCGGCCAAACTCCTTTCTAGAGCCTCATTCCGCATCTGCATCTTTAGGAACTTCTTCTCCCAATGGTCAGCCTTGGCTTTTTCCTCTTGAACCTCTTGTTGCCATTGTTCCGAAGTCTTTCCCAATCCAGCATTCTTCATCGTCAGACGCATCTTCTTATACTCTATCTTCAAACTGTCTCGATCTTCTTCTATCTTCCTCTTTTCCTTCCTTAATTTCTCGACCTCTGATTTTTGAACATCCACATCTAGCCTCAAGTACATCTTTTCTTCTTCCAATTTTTCTATCCTCTTTCCAAGCTCTGAACTCTTCTTTTCAAAATCTTGCTTCACGATTTCTAACCCTGATGGGACCACTTACAAGCATTCATCTCTTGATCGGGCGTCTTCTGTATTCAGGTCGGGGATGTTATCATTAATCCTTCTAATCCTCCATCCAATGTATTCTGGGGTCGTCATTGGGCCTGCGGATAACCTCTTCATCCTATGAATCTGATTTCAAGCACCAGAAATCTCCTTAACCCTCTTCTTATAATTTTCCTCTCTGTAGGAGAACTCACACTGAGCCAGCCCATATGTCGTTGGTACGAACTGTCTTGACCCATATTGCCTCAGTACAAGCAAAGGAGCATATCCAACGGCTCCCCAAACTCCAAGTAAAGGAACCCAGTCAAAACTCCTACATCGATAAAGAATTTTATCTGGAATCATCCAAGGGGCCCTCCACTCAATGTCTTATTCTTGAAGGTTTTGAAGAAGCACCATCCAACTTTTCTCGGACACGTCTTCTCTCCTTGGTATAGCTACTATCTCTTTTAACGGAGAATAGTTCTCAGAAAAAACCCGATAGGATACTTTCTCCACCTTCCAGAAATGACCATGAAACCAAGCTAACAGCAACTGCACACATCCAATGAATCTACCTTCACCTACTCTCCGACATGCGTTTAAATATCTGAACGTCTCGGCTAAGATTGTAGGTACTGGAGTGACCCATTTGTCAAGTCGATCGAATAACTCTGTGACTGCTTCATCTACATGTCTTAGAGCCTTTGGGAAGACTACCAACCCATAGATACACAAGGCAAAGACGTCAACCTTTTTCTTTGTGTCTGGATGGGCTAAGATCAAGTCCCTCAAGCTAACCCAAGGAATGCATTTACCCTCACCTTTCTTCTGAATTCTAGCTGTGACCCACTGTTCGCTTATCCCCATGATATTCATTAACCTCTTCACGAAAGTTGGGACGTTAGTAGCCTTAGAATAAGCTTTGTCGACTTGGACCCTTGGACATCGAAGCAAGGTTGTATATTCCTCCACCGTGGGCACCAAATCTACTTTCCCAAAAGTGAAACAAACTATAAAGCGAGTTCCAAAATCGAGTCATGGCCCTAAATGGATGCTTATCTACCTTGATGTCGAGTAAATAGGGTAGATCTCCATAATTACGATAAAATAGCTGCTTAGCCTCATCATCCCATTGAACCCATATTTCTTTCAACTCTTGGAACTCATATTGTGTGATACTAATACGAGTAAAATCCCATAGTTCAGATACGTACCCGTCAACTAAGCTATTCCCTTTCTCCAATTGCGTTTGCTCTGACCATGTACGAACGACTGCATTGTCCTCCACTTTATCAAGGAATTCGTTCTCCATAACCAGCTTTCTAACTTTAAAAACTGACCGTGAATCGATACCTCTTTAAATATGAAATGATATGCACAAGAATGAAACACAACAAGTTAGTACCACATAATAAAATATAAAGCAAGTAAAACGAACACTTATCTGGGTAACTACTAAATTTTGGCATAGCTCTACCTAAGGTGAGTTCTTAGGGTTTACTATATGCGGTTTAGCTCTAAAGTTGAGGTACTCGAACCAGAAGATTCCTCGATCCTCACCCATTATAGGCTCATATAGACCGAGTTCAGTTTAGGGGAATACATTTCCCTATGGCCATGCAGAAGTGAAAACTTCACGAAGACATAGGTACAGATAGAGGTGATCATGGGTTGGGCTACCCGGCCCGGCCCGACGGCCCGCCCAAAAAATGGGAGGGTTCGGGTAAAAATATAGGCCTGAAATATGGGTTTGGGCAAAAAAAAGAGGCCCGTTTAGAAAATGGGCCGGGCTCGGGTAAAACTTTTTGGCCTGAGCCCAAAATTTAATTATATATTAAATATATATTTTATTTTTAATCAAATATACTTTTTAAATTTACATATTTTTTATTTGTTTTTTTGTTTTAATATTTATTTTAAAATTTTTTATTTAATGAAAAAAGCTAAAAAAAAAATACATATTTTTTATTTGTTTTTTTGTTTTAATATTTGTTTTAAATTTTTTTATTTAATGAAAAAAACTAAAAAAAAAATTAATATGGGCTGGGCCGGTGTAACATCCTGAATTTATGGGCTTGTGCATTTTTGTGTAGTGTATGCTTAAATATGTTAATTAAGAATTTGAGGTCCGGATTGGGTTCGAGAATGGGCTGAGGCCTTGACTAAATATCTATGTAGGCACTCTAGCACTTTAAAAGGTAATTATCTGTGTTTTAAATGTCAGATTGGGCTTGCGGCCCAAAGCAAGGTGGCGCCACAAAGGTGAAAAGGGTGTGGTGTTATTAAGGGATGGTGAGGGCCCAAATTTTGGCTGCTTGGAGCCCAAGTTTTGGGCCGAATTCGGCACTCTTAAGGGGATAAAGGAGGGACGGCTACAAGGCTAAATTGTAGGAGTTTTATTTTTTTTTTATGGATAACTAAAGTTGATAAAGGAGGGAAAAGTGGAGATAATTAGGTCTTTGTTGGATGAGTGCTCTATTGTGGATAAAGGATAGAATGATAAAAGTGATCTCTTAGTTGCAGAGTTGGCCGAAAATCAAACACAGGAGAGGGGGGAAAATCGATTCAGTATAGGCTAGGGGGTGTGCCGAAATTTCATTAGTTTCTTTGAGAACTTTCTTTCAGTTTTCTCTGTTGCCAAAATTTCTCTAGTCTTTTTCTTCTTCTGTCGAAATTACTTCCTAGCCGAAATTGCTAAGGCTCTCTTTTGTTTATTCTTCATAAGCCAAAACCGAAACTCCATTCCACTCTTCTAAAAGCCAAAATACCTCACTCAGAATCTCTGAAAGCCGAAAACGCATCAGTTCATCTTTTTCGGGATTTTCATAAAAGCCGAAATCGTGAGATCTCGTCTCATGTGATTGCCAAAATCACTCTGGGGTGTCTGCTTGTGTTGAAATCTGAAGGGAATTTTAGGTAAGTATTGATTTGTGGGATCCAAATCTTTTCCGGCTTTTTAAAGTCTCTAGCCGAATGGCTATTTAGTGACTAATCTATTGTTTTTCTATTATTTTCGGCATTCCGGGATCTGAAGTGGAGTCAATCGCGTAGATCTCTAAGTCATAGTTCAGTAACACTCAAATAGTGTTACTTTCGGGATTTCAAGGTAAGGAGACCTATTGATTTTTAACGGGTAAATTTGGGTATTTATTAACCCTTGGCCGAATGTAGGGGAGGTCAAATCTTCGTGATCTTCCGGCTTTTGTTGAACCAAGTTATAAATCCGGATAGCAAGGATACCGAGTAAGAGTTTAGTGCTTCGTAAAACCAGGTGTGTAACTTCTCACACCATTAGATTTTTTTGCTAATATATATACATGTGATAAATCTGCTATACTCTGTTAAATACCGAAATCCCGGCATAACATTTGGAAACCCGAGAAGGGTAAAGGCTAAATATCAGGTTAGTGATTTCTGCCATTCATCAGTGAATGTTTCTGTTAAAATGATATGTTTTGTATGTCGATTTCTATATATACTTGGGGTTGGGTGATTGATGAATGGGAAGTGATCTGTTCTGGTGGCTTATGCCATTTCAGCCTGGTGACTCTGTCACAACTCTGTTTCTGGTGGCTCTTGCCATTTCAGCCTGGTGACTTTGTCACGACTTTGACGACGAGCAGCTAACTGCAGCATGACTGCCATCGATGGTGTGTAGTGGTGTGGGTTGATTGTGGAAATCCCCAATGGTGTGATTTGCAGGTAAGGGTGGTGTGTAGCGGTTGGAAACCTAGGATTGGGTTGAGTTTTATGTATGCTATCTACTATATTATGTTCTATATTCTGATCTGTGGGCTAAGGCCCAAGCTGATGGTGCACGAGGGTTGCACACTGAGTTTCGCGACTCACCCTATTATTTTAACAATTTTAGGTAGCACTTAGTGCATCAGACCGGGCTGGAGAGGAGAGCAAGATGGCCATGCGATAGAGTACTGAAAACTCAGCAAAAGACTTTACCCTATTTATCTGTTTTTAAGAAATTTATTTAAGTGGGTTTTATATTTCGTTGTAATAAGGCCTTGGGCCACTAGACTATTATTTATGTTTTGGTTTCATGTTGGGCTTTTATTTATGGGCATTTAAATTTTATGTTTAAACTAAGCTAAGACATGTATGAAATTTCGGTTTCTATTTAAAATTTACCACGGCATTTTATATCTTTTTATCTTATATGAACTTAATAAATTATTAAGTTTTCGGTATAACTATCTAAACCTGATAACTGTTTTCTCAAAAGTGCCACATGTTTTTTGTAAAATCACTCAAGTGACATACCAGATCCGGTTGTAGTGTTTGGGCCGGGTTTGGGGTGTTACAGCCGGGTCGGGCTCGGGTTTATCAATTTTCTTTCGGGCCAGGCTTGGACAAATTTTTAGGCCCATATTTCGAGTCGGGTCGAGCTCGGGCCTAGAAAACGGGCCTAAAATTTTGTCTGGGCCTGGCCCGGCCCATGATCACCTCTAGGTACAGCTGTATTCCGGAAGCAGTCCACTAGCCCATGCGAAGGTGAAAAGCTCACGAAGGCATAGCTTCTCGCTCCCACTTAAGGGTGCGACCACGACGGTCATACAGTGTAATGCAGAGAGAGATATTTAAAATTAGAACCAAATGCAATAAAAGGATCGTATTTTTAAAACTAGAATTTTAAATTCAGACAAAATGACATGAAATTATCGATTTTATGGCTTGACTCTCTTATTTGTCCCCAGTGGAGTCGCCAAGCTGTCGAAACCATTTTAAAAGCTTTGAAAAAACGAGGAATCGACTTTAGAAACGAAAATGGAGTCGCCACCAATCCCTTTTTACTTAGGTGTGATTGGATCACCTTTGTAAAACGTTTTATTTTAAAACATTTGGTTTTGATCCATGAAAAACAAGAGAACGGGTTTGGGAATCGGTTACATATGAGGAAGGGTTAACACCCTCATAACGCCCAAAAATTGGTACCTAATCGATAAAATCATGTCCGAATGTTGAAACTTTAAAAAATTTTAGAAAATGGTCCTTTTATTTGAAGAAAAACCTAGACTTACCTATCTCAAAGAAATAAAACACCATACCCAATAAGTTAGGATATAGCATCTCATGACTTCAAAACTAGGCACGTCTTTATTTTAGAAAATTCCTACCTCGAGACGCAAAACATCATAACCAGTAAGTTAGGACACAACGTTTTGAATTCCCAAGAAAAGGTTTTTTTTATTTGAAGTTTGTAAATTTCAGTTTTAAAAGAGGAGGGATATCTAATACCTTAAGTTTTACGAGAAAAATCGAAACCCAGTAAGTTAGGGCACAATTCTTCTCGAAGTCCCCAAATATCACATATTACCGTATTTTTAAAATATTTGAATAAAATGCTTTAATTCAACAGATTTTTTATAAAAACAATGATTTGAGTGAGATATTACAACATACATATTTAATAGCAATCCAATATAACTACAAATTATACTAATAAATAATAACAGAGTAATATAACATAAATATATAATGAACTATGCTAAACAATAATAAACGATCTAAAGAATATAAATAAATTAACATGTAATATAAAATAAATAGCAATAATTGAAATTTCCACGAAATAACAAAAATCAAATGAAAAAAGGAACAATATATTTAAGCATTGAATAAAAAAGAATGTGATGATTTTTAAAATGATTTAATATATATATATAAAATAACAAAATTAAAAGTAAAAAAATACTTATAATAAATATATATAATTTAATAATTTAATACATGTATAAATGATTACATATAATAAAAATAATTGGTAAAAAATAAATGATAATTTAAAAAAACATATATATAATACACTAATCATAAAAAAAATTCATATGTAATAAAATATATTATATAATATAAATAAATATTATACAAAATAAAATTTTAAAGATAATATATGATATAATATAATGTTATATATAATATTCAAACGCAAAAATGTATAACATAATAAATAACATATAAATTATAAAATAATTTGTAATGTATAAATAATATTAAATTAAATAAAATGATCTAGTATAATAAATAATAATAATTTGATACATTTATAATACTAAAGAATAAAATAAAAATAATGAAAATGCAAAGGATAATAAAATTTTAAGGATTAAATCGAAAGAAATAAAAAAAATCGAGTTAATGCTCATACCAATCGAGTTAATACTCAATCGGCATATGTGGTGTTTTAAATATTTCAACTTTTGAATATTATTTTTACGTGTGGAAATCATGTAAGAAAAAGTTTTGTTGTGATTAAACATTGTATTAATATTTTATTTCACCTATAAATAATAGAAAAGTTTTGATTTTATGTAATTATATAAGAATTTTGATTTATGTCAGACTAAAACCTATCACCAACTGAAGGAGAGATTAGTAATGGTCATTTTTCTTTTTCTTTTCTCGATTGTGTTTATCAAAAGATTTTTAGTGACTATTGAATTTTTTTTAGCTGATTTTACAACTAGTTATTGTAAAGTGAGTATTTGTATATTTTTAATATTATTAAGCTATTTTTATTAATTTTTTTATATTTTTATTTAATAAGTTTTTAAAGGTATTTGGATGAAGCAGAGTGAGAAAAGAGTTGGAGAATGAAGAATTGTGCATCACCTTCTAAAGCTGCGGCTTGGGATGTTGGCATCGGACCCGAAATCTGCACTTGATTTTTCCTACTTTATTTTAACGAGGGCAATATGATGTTTTCACCTTGAATCACGATTTTTCACTAGAAAACCTTGTATAAAATATTTGTTTAGTTCTAGAAGAGAGGATGCAATCTTTAGTTTTTTAGGACGGTTTCTTAATTTTTCATAGTTAGAAAGAATTATTCAAAACTTGTGAATTGCAATAATTTGATTGAGATTTATTTAATATTAGCTTTATTTTCATATCTCTTATGTTAATGACAAATCTACATTGAGCTAAATTGTTAATGACTAGTGATTAAAATCTTATCTAAAAATGATGCTTGTGGTTTAATTTTCCTCATTTGCGCACATACTATTAATTCCATTTACTTACATTCGTTTTGTATATTCTTTATATTTATTTACTTTATTTATCGTTGACTTATATTAACTAGGTCATTCGCACACTTTTTTTTTATGAATTTGATCTTCAAAATATTTTTTAATAAATTTATTTTATTCTAATTATTACTCTTGCAATTATAAAAAAATATAGATTAAAAGTTTTAATTGACCACAATGGACTTCCTCATAATATATATTTTTTAATTCAATTTTTGAACCAAATCAAAGAGCATGACGAACCCAATCAACTTGGACACCCATCTTATTCATGCATCCAATTTTGAATCTATGGTCATGCTCTTTAGCTTCTCTCCTATCACCTCATTCACTGCTTTCAATACAACAACTTCATTATTTTCCTCTTTCAAAATCGATTTCTCTCTACTCAACTGCCTTATAAAAAAAATCAACATCGATTAACCTACGAAATAGACTCATTATGCTTTTACAACTACACAACCACAGAATTCGGCGTAACTATGTTCAACACCGATATATGCATATTTGATAGTTATTGCAACCAAAATAAAACCACCTTCTTTTAACGTTCCCATCACTTTGTTGATGTAACTAAAGGAACCTTTCTTTCACAATAACCAAAACAAAAAAGCGGTTCACCTCCACAATTACAAGTGAACATTGCATTTGTTGTGATGAAAATGTTTTGAAAATCAATTAAAAAAAAATCTCTAATATTATAATTATCGTTTTAATTCGTTAATATTATACCCGCAACAAAATTTATTAACTTCATCCGTTACAATTTTACCATATATTAATATTTATAAATATTTTGTCATTCAACTTTAAAATGCAAAGATATAATATCAAAAAACATATTGTAGTTACGAACCCAGAACATAAACTGTAAAATTATATCAATATTTTTTTTCTTCTTTTTTTTCGTCACTTTAATTCCTCTCAACGATTTCTTGAATAAGATTTGAATGAAAAAAAATCAATTTAATGAAAGTTTATTATTGATGTTACATTTAATTCGTAAATAGAAAATAGAGTTAGAATTAAAAATATAAAATTCAAATATGCGAAATGTAGGTGAAAGATGTTATATAAATCTAGTCTAAGGACATTTTTTTTGTTTATCAATGTATTGATTCTTCGATCTGAAGTACGTAAGCAGCAAACCAAACTTTTGATTCTTAATTAAACAAGTTGAATAGACTGATTGAAATCGATTTCTTCGATATTCTCCTAAATCAAGTGGAATAACAAAACCAAACAAGGAAACTAAAGTATTGCTGGACACGTACGTTTTTATTCCAAAACCAAGAAGCAGGCATGGGCTTAGATCAAACTTAAAAGCTTAGCAGTCATACATCTATCTATAAAAGTGAAAACTCAAGCAAGGATGAACTGACTGTACCATGCCCACACTATTCTACTCTCTTTGTAGCAAATGCGTTTCAACAAGTTGGCCAAAGTCACATCCCCTATATTTAACCCATCACATCCCCTGATTCATCACCTGGTTCGAACAAAGTCATCAAATCCAACGGGTAGTATTAGTTATGCCAAAAGAATAATCTACACTACGAGGAGTTTTTTTAAAGACTAGTAGGTTAGGTTCTTATGGCCTGCCAGATTCCAACATAACTATGAAAATTAAATACGACATTTCTAACACCTCAAACTTAATTTGGATATTATGGTCGAATCTGAAAAAGTTAGACCAACTCGTTTGAAAACTCAAAAAAAAACTCAAAAACCTAATTTGAAAATGTAAGGTAAAAACAGAGTTTAACTTTGATAATTCATTTCCAGTTTTAAGGAAAAATCCTTGTTAAAGCCATTTATATTATTATTTCGGAAAACCATTTAAGTGATCGTTTCGATTTGTAGCGGAATTTCTTTAAGTTATAAAGCTTTAAAAATTATGGTTTGATTTGTGTACACATTGCAGTTTAAAATATATTTTAGTTCCAAACATGGTAAAACAATTCAAAAACGAGAAATAAAATCCAAAACCATTCACAATCTAGAAGTCCCAGACAGTCCAAACATGCGTGTGACTTTTGGGACTAAACACGCCCATTTGGACTATTTGAGACTTTTGGACTGTGAATGGTTTTGGATTTTATTTCTCGTTTTCGAATTGTTTTACCTTGTTTGGAACTAAAATATATTTTAAACTACAATGTGAATACAAATCAAATCACAATTTTTAATGCCTTATAACTTAAAGAAATTCCGTTGCAAATCGAAACGATCACTTAAATGATTTTCCGAAATAATAATATAAACGACTTTAATGAGGATTTTTCCTTTAAATTGGAAATGCATTATTAAAGTTAAACTTTGTTTTTACCTTACATTTTCAAATTAGGTTTTTGGGTTTTTTTGGGTTTTCAAACGAGTTGGTGTAACTTCTCCATATTCGGCAATAACATCTAGGCCGAGTTTGGGGTGTTACATGTTTAAATAGATTTTGAATAAGCCAATACTTTTTCTGGATTTAAGAGATCTTTTATGGTGTGTTTTTCATTAAAAAAAAGGATTTTTTTTTCATCCTTTGATTTTGACTTCTTCTTGGTGATAGGTTAAGTTGTGAATAGTAGTATTTTATTTTTATTTTTCTTGGTACCATGGATTTACTGGTTAAAGAAATTATTTGTCTCATATGTTTAACAAGTTTTTAGGGTTAATCAATATCCTAATTTAAGGTTTCGAGTAAATTAGTGCTCTAATTTAGTTAAACCTAGTTATTTTTACAATGTTTGGAGTTTAGTGAACTAGTTTAGTCAAACACAGTAACATGATATCTGTGTTGTTCTTTTTGTTGTTAAGATATTGTATTTGTGTTATCTATGTTATATATTATTTTCTAATTTATTATTTTTATTAACTTTCGTGTATATGTAAATAACTCGAAATTGAAGGGAATTTTTTTTTTTTTTGGAATTGATTGAGCTTGAAATGTTAGTCAGTTGATATGGTAGTATGTGTATAATATGTTCTGATTATGTGTATGTATGATATGTGATATGCATCTAATGTATGTAAGATATGTCAATATTTTATATATGTATGTATGTCATGATATGCATTTAACAGAATTTAATATATATGCATGATATGTAACTAACTTTATTAAGTATGTATGATATGTGATATGCATCTAATGTATGTATGTATGATATGTCAATATTATATATATATGTATGTATGTCATGATATGCATGTACAGACTTCAATATATATGCATGCTATGTAACTAACTTTATTATGTATGATATGTGATATGCATAAGATTTATGTATGATATGTTCATATTATATGTATGTATGTATGTGTGTGTGATATGATATGATATGTAACATACTTAATTCTATATGTTTGATATTGTTTCATTGTTATATTGGTTGTTGGCACATGTGTTGTTGAAATATGTATGATTTGTATGGTAAATTATTTTGGGTTAGTGCTTAATTATGTTATTTTGTAAATATTAAATATTTGTTGGGTAACATGTGATGTTCAAATTCAGATTATTAATATATTTGTATTATGTATTGCAATATTAAGTCATGGCTTGGGATAGATGTGTGGTATACATATGCATTTGGGGTTTTATCTCAAATCATTGTGTAGCATATGTAAAAGGAGAAGTACTTAAGTGGGATTTTGACCTAGATATCTTATGTGATTCTACTATGTGTGAGATGATAGTGGAAGCTGGGCATAGAGTAGTCAAGAACTTTCCATACTATGAATATGAGCTAGATTTTAGTGAGGGGCTGACGGTCTGCTATGACAATTCATCATTCATAGAAATGATTAATCATCTTAAAAATCTAGGGTCCACACATGTATATGTTGAATACGAGGTAGACAAACCCGAGGTGGTTGATGATATGATGTTACTGCCTAACACTAGAGAAGGGGAATTAGATAATTAAACTGGGGAACCAACATCTAGTCTGGAAGTAAATATTGGGGTTAGGGAACTATTTAATAAGTTAGGAGGGGAATTTAATGTGGGACCGGAGTTGGATGGCAATAGTAATGCATATGCTCAGAGTGGGAAACACAATGCTGATATTGGTGGATCCACTGATGTAGACACTCCACTGGACAATGATGAGAGTTTAGGCAGATTCTGAGGATGAAGAGGTTAGAAACATTAAGGCTTGGTACAAAAATTATAAAGCTAAAAAGAAGAAGTAAATACTGGGAGCAGATGAGGTTCACATTGAAGGTTTAAAGGTAGGTCAAGGTAGTCAAAGAAAGAAGAAATGTAATTCTAGGAGAGAAAAATGTTGAGTTATCATATGAATCTAGGGGCACAAATTATGTTGATTTATTATATTTTGGGTTTCATGGAAGTGATTAATAAGCTAAGGTAATTTGTAGGAGAAAAGACAACATGTATTTTTTGATCTTACTAACCCAGTCATTCATTTAGAGCTTGGTATGGTGTTTGATGGACCAGAGGAATTCAAGACTGCATTAGCAAAGTGTGCAGTAAACAAGAGGTTTGATACCGTCTATATTAGGAATTGTTAGGATCGTCCCAATTAAGCAACGAACAAGTAAAAGTAGCGGAATAAATTGAGAAATTGGACACACAAATTTAACGTGGAAAAACCCCTCCGAAGAGGATAAAAAACCACGGACAAAGATAATTTTACTATAATGGCAACAAAACGAAGAGTACAAAAGATAGAGATAAAAACTAAACCCCGAAAACAAAGAACCCTCAAAACGTAAATATAAAATTCTCTAAATGTGTTATGAGTTCTAATATCTAATGGGTGTATTTTCTAAGGTTGTAAAAGAGCCTATTTATAGGCTAAATTCATAGGTCAAATAATAATAAAATAATCTAAACTAATCAGTGTTTGATTGAAACAAATAAACAGAGTTTAAATAGAAGATTACTTCTCAAATTTGACTAAAATAGGAGTCATACTTAACAAATCTCCACCTTGACTCATATTTCCACAATGCCATCTTTGCCAAAGCCCGCCACAAGCCTATCTTGAACCATGCAGGGAATTAAATGAGTCGAATCTGTGCTTAGAAACTGGAAGACTTCTAACCTTTGACTTGTACACTGCCAAATCAAAACTAACACGGGTTTGATTTTCACGAACACAGTGCCCTAACTTTTTAAAACCTGCATCCAAAAGAGAACCTCTCTTCAACGAAACGGTCATACCTTTTTCCCTCCTATGACCAAGTTGTCTCCGCTCCGAATGAGTTGACTTCGACTCTGTAACGGACGAGGGACGTCCGATTTCACCGGTCACTGTAGAACCTTCCAGAATATAAAGACTGCCAGTTCTTTTACCTTTTAACAAAACGAGAGCTCCACGAGATACTTTAATGTCGCTCGACTCGATGTTGATTCTGCATCCTTTCAAGTCTAAAATACTCAAGGAGGTGAGATTCTTTCGTAAATCAGGTACATACTTGACATCTGAGAGTGTCATAATCGTCCCATCGTGTATCCTAATTTTAACAGTATCAATACCAATTACCTTACTAGATGAATCGTTTCCCATGCACACAACTCCACCTTCAACCGAACTGTATGTGGAGAACCATTCTCTATTGGAACACATGTGGAAAGAACATCCCGAATCTAGGACCCACTCGGATGTGAGCTTGGAGTTATCGCTCGTTGACACTAACAAGAAATCATCACTGCTTTCATCGGCCAAATTAGCACCAGCTACATCTTCCTCGTTACTCTCAGCAGCTCTTTTCTTTCGCAGTTTATAATAATCTGCTTTGACGTGACCTAACTTTTTACAATAGCGACACCTTTTGTCTCGTTTCTTTGATGCTACCAAAATGGAAGCTTGCTTATCTGCCTTGCTATCCAAACCAAACTCATTGTCTAGTTTGTCTCTACTCAACAAATGACCCTTCACATCTTCAAACGAGAGTTTGTCTCTGCCATAAATCAGGGTCTCCCTGAAAGACTTGTATTAAGGGGGTAAAGAGCACAATAATAGCATAGCCTGATCTTCATCGTCAATATGAACCTCAACATTATTTAAATCATTTAAAAGAGTAATGAATTGACTATTGTGATCTCTAAGAAGCTCACCTTCGTTCATGCAAAACGTAAATAGACGTTGTTTCAACACTAAAACAGTTAGCCGTGAGACTTAGTCGCATAAAGAGTTTCTAACCTTTTCCATAAGGCGATGAGGTCTTCTCCATCAATACCTCCCGCAATACCGTATTCATGAGGCACAACCGGATTGATTGCGATGAGCCTTTTCATCAAGCTCTTCTCATTCTGCTTGATTTAGATTCTCGTGCTTTTCCCCAGAACAACCTTTTCAAGCCGGTTTGAACTAGAATTGCCATCATCCGAACTTGCCACAGATTGAAATTTATCTCACCATCGAACTTCTCAATTTTAAACCTTGTTGCTGACATATTTGAATGGGCTGATCTATGAAAATTGAACTAGCTCTTGATACCACTTGTTAGGATTGTTCTGATTAAGCAACGAACAAGTAAAACTAGTGAAATAAATTGAGAAATTGGACACACAAATTTAACGTGGAAAAACCCCTCCAAAGAGGATAAAAAACCATGGGCAAAGATAATTTTACTATAATGGAAACAGAACGAAGAGTACAAAAGATGGAGATAAAAACTAAACCCCGAAAACCCAAAAACAAAGAACCCTCAAAATGTAAACACAAAATTCTCTAAATGTGTTATGAGTTCTAATATCTAATGGGTGTATTTTATAAGGTTGTAAAAGAGCCTATTTATAGGCTAAATTCATAGGTCAAATAATAATAAAATAATCTAAACTAATCAGTGTTTGATTGAAACAAATAAACATAGTTTAACTAGAAGATTACTTTTCAAATTTGACTGAAATAGGAGTCATACTTAACAGGAATGGAAGAGAGGACTAGAGCTAGGTGTAGGGACAAAAGGTGTCCTTTTAGAATATTTGTTAGTTTAGATAACGATGATGGGTTTTACAAGATAAAAACTTTTATAGGAACCCATGAATGTTCAATAACCTTTAACAACAAAAGGAAACTTACAAGTTTGTTGGGAAACATTTCTTAAGTAAATTTAAGGTCATTCAAAAGAAAAAGTTAATTGAGATCCAAAACCTAGGCAAGAAAGGTTAAAAGTTGATCTGAGTAAGGGTTTATGCAATAGGTGTAACAACCTATTTTTCACCGATGTCAAAAAAATTCGACTTTGAGGTCAAATTTCTTAAACCAAGTTGTTTTGAAAAATCAAACCGAGAGGTTTTTAAGGCGAGAACAAGTATAAATGGTAGAATCATTAAGTGACTTATTAATAAAATTAGTAAGTTATTAGAGAATTTAGTAATTAATATATAAGGTCTACATTGTCAAGTAGCTAATTTAAGTGGAATTAGATGATAGATTAAGAAAAACCCTTAAATGCAATAAAACCATCATTAAAATTTAGTTAATGGAAACCCATGATCTAAGTCATTATCTTCCATTAACCATCCCATAATATATTAGTAGCCATTAGATTTATTTTATCAAATATAATTAAACTTAATTATAAATGAAAGATAAAAGAAAGATGAAAGATTTAGTGGTCATCTTTATCGTTCCCAAATGACAACAAGAGAGAAAAGAAAGAAAATTTTTAAGGTTTTCATCCTCCATTGTCGTGAGCTATCTTCAAGGATTGGTAAGATTTTAGTTAAATAGATAGGTTAAATTGATAGATTAAATGTAGCCCATTCAATTAGAAGTAGAAATTGTTAAGATTATTTAGATAACCATTGATAAATGCTTAAGAAGTTAGAGAGAGAATGACAAGGACTTTGAATAATAGGTATGTTTTTGGATATGTTGAAGTCCTTTGATTATATTTCTAGCGTCGAAATTAAATTTGAACAAGAGAATTGTGAGTTACGTAAAAACCAGACATTAGGGTTTTAAGTGTCAAACATAGGTTGAACATCTCATGTTTAATTTTAGTGATTTTCTTGTTTGAATATGTGTGTGTAACTAAATTCATGTTAATGTTTGAATTATCAAACGTAGCTAAAGGCATGGCTGAGACCTTGAAAGACAATGGAAAAGAAAAGGTGATAGACATGTAACGAGTACGGTTTGTTCTAACCTAATTTGTTTTCTTCACATGAGATTATTAAGTAGTTAGGCTTAAGGCATTATCATGGTTGGTTTGATAATTTGAAACTTTAATTTAATAATTTCTTAAAATAAATTATATAGGTGTTAAACATAAATGTGTTCAAGTAGTTAAGCTTAAAGAATTAAAAGTAATGATTGAAGGTATGAAATGTGTGACTATGCTGTGATTAATTTGAAAATGGTTGGTATGATGTTAAATGAGTATATGTGATTTTTATTATAATACCATGATAAAAATTATAATGATTTGTGTTTCGATACTAAGATACCAAATTGATACCAAGTTAGAAACAACATCCTAAGGTGTTTTTCATGTCATCAACATTCCTTGCCCAATCCACATCTGTTAAGATCGACCCGATTAAGCAACGAACAAGTAATAATAGCGGAATAAATTGAGAAATTGGACACACAAATTTAACGTGGAAAAACCCCTCCAACGAGGATAAAAAACCATGGGCAAAGATAATTTTACTATATTGGCAACAGAACGAAGAGTACAAAAGATGGAGATAAAAACTAAACCCCGAAAACAAAGAACCCTCAAAACGTAAACACAAAATTCTCTAAATGTGTTATGAGTTCTAATATCTAATGGGTGTATTTTCTAAGGTTGTAAAAGAGCCTATTTATAGGCTAAATTCATAGGTCAAATAATAATAAAATAATCTAACTAATCAGTGTTTGGTTGAAACAAATAAACAGAGTTTAACTAGAAGATTACTTCTCAAATTTGACTGAAATAGGAGTCATAATTAACAAATCTCCACCTTGACTCATATTTCCACAATGCCATCTTTGCCAAAGCCTGCCACGAGCCTATCTTGAACCATGCAGGGAATTAACTGAGTCGAATCTATGCTTAGAAACTGGAAGACTTCTAGCCTTCGACTTGTACACTACCAAATCAAAACTACCCTGGGTTTGATTTTCACGAACACAAAGGCTCCTAACTTTTCAAAACCTGCATCCAAAAGAGAACCTCTCTTCAAAGAAACGGTCATACCTTTTTCCCTCCTATGACCAAGTTGCCTCGCTCAATGAGTTGACTTCGACTCAGAATCTGACGAGGGGGCGTCCGATTTCACCGGGCCAATGTAGAACCTTCTAGAATATAAAGATCGCCATTCTTTTACCTTTTAACAAAACGAGAGCTCCACGAGATACTTTAATGCCGCTTCGACTCGATGTTGATTCTCGCATCCTTTCAAGTCTAAAATACTCAAGGAGATGAGATTCTTTCAGTAAATCGTGTACATACCTGACATCTGAGAGTGTCCTAATCGTCCCATCGTGTATCCTAATTTTAACAGTACCAATACCAATTACCTTACTAGATGAATTGTTTCCCATGCACACAACTCCATCTTCAACCAAACTATATGTGGAGAACCATTCTCTATTGGGACACATGTGGAAATAACATCTCGAATCTAGGACCCACTCAGGCGTGAGCTTGGAGTTATCGCTCGTTGACACTAACAAGAAATCATCGCCGATTCCATCGGCCAAATTAGCACCAGCTACATCTTCCTCGTTACTCTCAGCAGCTCTTTTCTTTCGCAGTTTATAACAATCTGCTTTGACGTGACCTAACTTTTTACAATAGCGACACCTTTTATCTCGTTTCTTTGATGCTATCAAAACGGAAGCTTGCCCAATCTGTCTTGCTATCCAAATGAAGCTCATTGTCGAGTTTGTATCTACTCAACAAATGACCCTTCACATCTTCGAGCGAGAGTTTATCTCTGCCATAAATCAGGGTCTCCCTGAAAGACTTGTATGAAGGGGGTAAAGAGCACAATAATAGCATAGCCTGATCTTCATCGTCAATATGAACATCAACATTCTTTAAATCATTTAAAAGAGTAATGAATTGACTGATGTGATCTCTAAGAAGCTCACCTTCGTTCATACGAAACGTAAATAGACTTTGTTTCAACACTAAACGGTTAGCCAGAGACTTAGTTGCATAAAGAGTTTCTAACCTTTTCCACAAGGCGATGAGGTCTTCTCCATCAATACCTCCCGCAATACCGATTCGCGAGGCACAACCGGATTGCGCATAAAGCCTTTTCATCAAGCTCTTCCCATTCTGCTTTGATTTAGATTCTCGTGCTTTTTCCGGTAAATAACCTTTTTCAAGCCGGTTTGAACTAGAATTGCCATCATCCGAACTTGCCACGATTGAAATTTGTCTCACCATCGAACTTCTCAATTTCAAACCTTGTTGTTGACATATCCGAATGGGCTGATCTATGAAAATTGAACTAGCTCTTGATACCACTTTTTAGGATCGAATTCGATTAAGCAAATCGAACAAGTAATAATAGCGGAATAAATTGAGAAATTGGACACATAAATTTAACGTGGAAAAACCCCTCCAAAGAGGATAAAAAACCACGGGCAAAGATAATTTTACTATAATGGCAACAGAATGAATAGTACAAAATATGGAGATAAAAACTAAACCCCGAAAATAAAGAACCCTCAAAACTTAAACACAAAATTCTCTAAATGTGTTATGAGTTCTAATATCTAATGGGTGTATTTTCTAAGATTGTAAAAGAGCCTATTTATAGGCTAAATTCATAGGTCAAATAATAATAAAATAATCTAACTAATAAGTGTTCGATTGAAACAAATAAACAGAGTTTAACTAGAAGATTACTTCTCAAATTTGACTGAAATAGGAGTCATAATTAAGAACATCATTAAAGTCAAACCAGTTTCATATTGGTGTCCCTCAAAAACCAAATACCAAGAACAATAGTGCCATTAAAATATTTAAATACACATTTAACTAATTTTAAATGAGACTCTTTAGGTTCAAACTGATACTCGACACACACCCTCATGTTATAGTGCAAATATAGTCTATTGGCAATAAGACAAAAGGGATTACTTATAATACTCATGTAGTTGCTAGAGTCAATTGCAACTCCCTCTGTATATTTTCATAATTTATCTGGAACTCCATAGGTGTTCTCATTAGCTTTGTTCCATCTAAGCGAAACTCTTTTACTAGGTTTTATGCATACTTTTCTTAAGAGATGATATCCAAGAACTTGGAAATCCTCTCATATCATGACATGGAGCTTACTTCGGTCTATTTAGGGCTTTGGTGAAGTTAAACAAAAGGTTAAGATGCCCTAGATCAATAAAGCCTTTGGTATATTCCACAAAGACTTCTTCATTGATGAAACCATTCAAAAATGTGTTCTTTAAATGCATTTTACACAACTTGATGTTCAAGTAACTTGCCACTGCTAGAAGCAATCAAATAGCCTCAAAATAACCTATAAGTGCAAAGGTCTTGTCAAAATCCACTTCCTCCACCTGTGTGTAGCCTTGAGCTACAAGTTTGCCCTCATTTCTTGTAATTTACCCATGCTTATCTATTTTTTTCCTTTAATATCCATCTAGTTTCAATCATATTGTTGTATTTGGGCCTAGGAACTAATTGTCATACATATTTCCTTTCAAATTATTTTAATTTCTCCTACATATCTTGAATCTAGTGTTCAGCTTTAAAGGTTTCTTCCTCATTTTTTAGCTCAATAAAGGATGTGTACCATGTCAACCTAAACATGTCTCTGTAATTTGGTTTTGTATTTTCCCTAGTCCTCACACCGCTATCAATATTGCCAATAATATTGCCTAAAAGATGATTTTTATGAACCCTTGAGAATGGTTGGGGCTAAGGCAAATCAACATCAGTTTCTCTTCACTTTTCTCTTGCTCTATTATTTAATTAATTGCAACTTCTTATGTAACTAGTTGGATTACTTCATCTTCTTGAAACTTGTTGGATATGAAGCTTGTTGGTTCATCACATGTCACTACATTAATAAAATTTATCATAGATTTAGTTCCTTTGTTGAATACTTTGTAGGCCTTACTATTTGTAGAATAGCCAAGAAAGATACATTTATCAAATATATAAGATAAACTTGAAAACACATTAAAGTAATCATTGTTGACTTCCTTCCCTTCTAAATTTTGTAGGGAATCATTATGGCTTTTGACCTAGAACCTATGAGAGGTCCTTTTGCAGAGTTTCACCCGAGACATATCTTGAATGGTTCTATTATTTTTCTTAACAACATCATTTTTTTGTGTTGTTTTGGGTGTTGAAAATTCATGCTCTATCTTATCTTGATCATAGAGCTTTGAGATTTTATCATTTTTAACTTATTTCCACGATTACTCATGATCTTGACAATCTTCCCAATCATATGTCATTTTTCATTCATGATAAGTTTGCAGAGATTCTTAAAAGTATTAGAAGTTTTAGGTTTTTATTTTAAAATCTAACCTAAGTATACCTAGAATAATCATCTATACATACAAATACATAAGGTTACCTTTAGGGCTCTAGTCTTATTTGGTTGTATCAAGTTCATGTGCAAATGTTCCAAATGACTATTTTTATAAGAAGTTTCAACTTATGATGTGATTCATGTTTTTTTTTTTTTTGCCTCTCAAACATTCACCACGATTTTTAGGAATTGTTCCTTCTAACCTGAGTAAACCATGAACAACATTGTATCTTCCATACTTTTATAAGCCTCTGAAATGTACATGCTCGAGATATTCATGTTATTGTTTAAGGCCTTATGTATTGGATCTATTGCAATTGAGAAGGTCCACCAATCTATAGCAATTATCAAACATTCTCACATCGTTTATGATTAATTGATTAGATTGATTTTTTTTTCCTTTTGCAGTTCTCTTTGGTGAAATTGACTAACATACCTTAATCATATAATTGACTTATGTTGATTAAATTTTCCTTTAAGCCCTTCGCAAGGAATAATTTTTTAAGTTTTGACATACCATCAATGTTGAGCACTCTTTCGCCTAGGATCTTGTCCTTTCTCCCATCACAAAAAGTTACTCTGCCCTTATAGTTTTCTTGAAAGTACTTGCGGTAGCCTCTATTTCCAATCATGTGTCTAAAACATTGTCTAACAAAGTACCAAATATTATTAGTGGATATTTTTTTAGAGAGTTGTGATAAACTAGATTATATTTTTTATTCTTTCTTCTCCAGACTTATTTCTGTTTGTATCTCGTAGAAGTTGTAAAATAAGTTGCAAATAAAGATACAACTGAATGTTTTCTTTTAATATGCCCCTGAACTCCACAATAATAGCACACATGTCTCTCTTTGTGCTTATGAATCTTTTCTCAATTTGGACAAGTGCTCTTTTCTTGGAACTCTCTGGTTTGTCTAAGCTTTCTTTTGCTTTAAAAAGCATAGTAGGATTGACCAGCTCCTCTTCTCTATCAATATAATCAAGTCCTTCATATATTGATTCACACTTACCAATAAAAATAATTATGTCTAACTTCTAACTTCTTGATCCCATGTTTTCAGGATAGACTGGATTGCTACAAGATCATTTAAAGCATCCAGGATAGACTGGATTGCTAAAAGATCATTTAAAGCATCACTAAGTTTGGCTTCTTTTTCTTCCAATGGGGAGTCTTTCTCTTCAATATTCTCTAATAGTTATTTATTTTTCTAATTTCAAATAAAATTTTCATTGACCAATTTTTTATTAATTTTACATACCATATCATATTTTTATAGCATGGTCTTATATGTCTTTATGAAGCCCAATGCTAATCCTGTTTCACTATCACTTTCATTTTTTAAGTCGGTTGTAATTTCTCTCACCTTAGTAGCAAAAACAACATAGTTGCTTAGGTGCTCATAATCTTCATCCTTTTCATTTGTTAAGTATTCATCACTATAATTCATGCTAAATGATTTTTGTTTTTTTTTTAGTGTATTTGTAACACCCTAGGCAAATCCCACATCGATAAAGCAAGGGAGAGGCATGGACTATATAAAGGGGTAGCGACACTTAAGTGGTAAGAGACCTTTTGGGGGAGTATAGGCGCTCCCAAGAACAAAGCCATGAGGGCCATGTGCACTCAAAGCGGACAATATCTTATCGGGCTAGGTGTTGGCTTTGAGGGGTAGCAACACTTAAGTGGTAAGAGGCCTTTTGGGGGTGTATGGACACTCCCAAGAACAAGCGAGGATGTTGAGTCCCTAAGGGGGTGAATGTAACACTCTAGGCAAATCCCACATCGGTAAAGCACGGGAGAGACCTGAGATATATAAAGGGGTAGCAATACTAAAATGGTAAGAGGCCTTTTGGGGGTGTATGTGCATTCCTAAAAACAAAGCCGTAAGGGCCATGTGTGCCCAAAGCGGACAATATCTTACCAGGCTGTGTGTTGGATATGACATTTATATGTAACACCTTTATATCAAAACAATGTTTTTCTCTAACTTAACTTTATCCCTTCTGGCTCCTTTCAGTTCATCTTAAAGGTTTAAAGTGACCCAATCAGTTCATTTATACTCAAAGTATCGACGTCGTCGACCTCCTTAATAGTTGTTACTTTGATAAAGAACCTTTCTAGGAAGGATCTCAGGACTTTGCAAACCATCTTTGCATTAGAAGGCTTTTTCCTAAGGGTAAAAGCTTGCTTAGATATGTCATATAACTTAGTATAAAAATAAGAAAGAGTCTCAACTTCATAAATTCTCAAGTTTTTAAATTCAATGGTTAATATTTAGAGCTTTAACTGCTTTAGACCAATTGCTCCTTCATGTGTGATTTCAGATTGTCCAATCTTTATGAGTTGAGACACACTTGGAAATACGTTTGAATTTCTAGAGGTCTACACCATCTAAGATTGCATTCAAAGCCTTTAAAACTAGTTTCTTTATTCTCATCAATTGTCTATGTGGTTTCAAATTTGGGAGTGTGAATACCACCAACTTTAGTAATTGGAGGATTCCAACCTGTCAAGACTGCTCTCCACGCCTTCTCATCAATAGACTTTATAAATGCTCACATGCTTGGTTTCTAATAAGCATTGTTTGAGCCATTAAGTATTTGGTGGCTTGGAGATCGAGCTTTCTTACATTATTCAGAAATCGACAACAACATCTCACTAAATTTTTTTGTTGTCCAACTCTGATATCAATTGTAAATATTGAAGTTGTTGAGTTAGTTGCTTGTTTAGTTGCAACGTAAGAAATAACTTAAAATTGAAACAATAAACAATGAACACAAATAATTGTTTACATGATTTAGATTCGATCTTACATCTGCAGAGCCTTTCCCAAAAAGAAATTGACTATAATGTTCACAATACAAGAAATTAATTAAGCCCAGACACATTCACAAACGTTGCAACTCACTATCATAAAATTACAACTAAAACTCTCCCTATAAAAGCTAAGTACAAACTAATGAAATTGTTTAATTACTCAAACTTTCGCACCACAAAAGTTCCTCTCAATAAACGAATAAGTGAACATTCAATTTCACACATTTAACATAAAATGTAGCTTCAATATATAGAGATTTCAACCTAAATGCATCCATGTAGTATGGTCAGACTAAACTACTAAATCTTCGCCCTATATCAATTGTAATGGCCCATTTTTGCCCGAGCCCATCAAACAAACCAAAAAAATAAATAAGCCAACGTTTTAAAGCAGTCCATATTTTACAAAATCCAAATTAGACCCTTAGCCCAAATTTAATTTACCCGTGGCCCAATTACACCCCTTGACCCAAACCTAGCAGACCTAACCTACTCAGACCCAACCAAGCCCGAATACACCCAGGCCCAAAAATTAAACGAAATCAGCAGAACCCTAGGGTTCTCCCTCGCGCCAACATCGCGCCCAAAGAAGATCCCAACCGACGCGCGCAAGAACTCGCGCCCTCGATCAAGCGCCAAAGCCTCAAAGAACCTCTCATCGCGCCACGATCTGCGTCGAGATTCTCTCCGTTGACCTACGCAGAAGGAAAGAACAGCAAAAGGAGAAACAAAATATTGTATTTCCATTTTTGTCAGTATTTTCGGGGCTATAAAACCCCAAAATCTGTAATAAAAAGGGGGAAGAGAATACAAAAAAAAATCCAGAAATAAAAATACAGAAGTTTTTTACAAAAGGTGATTCTTTTTATTCTTTTTTTTTACATTCGAGTACATAAAAATGTTTTTTAAAAAATAATAATAATAAGGGTGCATTACCTTTTGAAAACGCCGAAAACCTAAAATCTTAGCCTCCGGCCACCATCTGCGGTAGCGCGTAAGGCGCGTGAGACAGTGGCGCTGAGATCTGGTGTTCGGAGCCCGGACGAGAGAAAAAGGGGCTTGAGAGCATTCCAGGAAATTTTTTTTTGAAACGGTGTTAAAAATGATTTTTTTGGCCGAAATTTGTTTTATATAGGCCATGGGAACGACGTCGTTTTGGGGGTTCCCTTTTAAGGCCAAAACGACGTCGTTTTAAGGCTATACCAGCGCACTGACCCGACCCATATAGAGGATCCGCGTGTTTTCAGATAATGGGAAATTTGTCGCTTTAGTCCCTCCGCATTATTTCAGTTTTGTAATTAAGTTCGTTTATATCCTTTTATTTATAATTTGACCCCTTTTATATCTGTTTTTATTATTATTTGATCCTGGTTTCTTTATTTTTCAAACGCTTTTTTTATTTTTTAAAATTATTATATTATTATATAGAGAAATTTTAAAATTTTTATTTTATTTTAAATTATTTGTATATTAATTTATTAATAATATAAATTTATATATATATATATTATTATCTTTATATTTAATTATTATTATATATATTATTTCTAAAGCTCTATTTTATATAAAATTTATTTATATTATTTAATTTATTTAATTTATATTGTTTATATTATGTATATAATTTTATAATTAATGTACTACATATATACATATATTTTTATTATTTTTGTTATTTTCATTACATATTATTTTTTATATATACTACATTATATGTTTTTTTAAAAAATTCATATTACATAGTATTATATTATATCATATTTTTATATAAAATATATTTATATTGAAAAACATGTTTCATTTATATTGTTTGTATTATATTTTATTCAAAATTATTATATACTATTATTCTTATTTATGCATTGTTTACATTGTTTGTATCATGTAAATATGTGATCTTATTTATTTATTTATTATTAATCTTGCATGAAAAGTTTCATATTTATTTAGTAATTTCTATTTTGGTATTTAGGGTTTTATATATATATTTTACTTGCCTATACACTTTCATTTATTTATTTATGATTACCATTGTATAATTATTTATTGTTTGATGAATACATTTTTTACAAGATTACTATATTTTATTTAAAGGCTTTTAAAATAAGGCAATGTTTTGGTATTTAGAAATTCGGCAAATAATGCCCAATCGTGCTGGGTGTTGATTTTCGGTTTGGCTAAATAACTAAATATCCTTTTAACAAGTTTCATAAATTATGAGATAATCTTAGTTACGAGGGTTTAAAAATATCATGTCCAATCATGATGGATGTAATGTTTATATTCCTTCGAATCGAAGAACTCTCATATTTTAAATCAAATTGTTCATAGTTTTTTTTTTTTGAAATCATATTTTTAAATACTTTTAAGTTTCAACATTTGGACATGATTTTATCGATTAGGTACCAATTTTTGGGCGTTATGAGGATGCTAACCCTTCCTCATATGTAACCGACTCCCGAACATGTTTTCTGATTTTTCGTAGACCAAAATTAAATGTTTTAAATAAAACATTTTTAAGGTGATCAAATCGCACCTAAGCAAAAAGAGATTGGTGGCGACTCTCATTTTGTTTTTTAAAGTCGATCCCCGTTTTCAAAACCCGATTTTTAAAATGGTTTCGACAGCTTGGCGACTCCACTGGGGACCAATAAGAGAGTCAATCCGTAAAATTGATAGTTTCATGTCCTTTTGTTCAAATTTAAAATTCTGATTTTAAAAATATGATCCTTTTAATGCATGCGGTTTTAAATATATTTCTCTGCATTGCACTGCATGACCGTTGTGGTCACACCCTTAAGTGGGAGTAAGAAACTATGTCTTCGTGAGGTTTTCACCTCCGCATGGGCTAGTGGACTGCTTCCGGGATACATCCGTACCTCTGTCTTCATGAAGTTTTCACTTCCTCATGGCCATAGGGAAATGTATTCCCCTGAACCGAACTCGGTCTGAATGAGCCTATAATGGGTGAGGATCGAGGAATCTGCTGGTTCGGGTACCTTAACTTTAGAGCTAAACCACACGTAGAGAACATAGGAATCCACCCTAGGTAGAACTATGTCAAACCCTAGTGGTCACCTTGATAGGTTCTATGTTATTTATTTTTCCTATACTAACGGGTTTTCTTTTGTTTTGATTGCATTGCATTCATATCATAGAAAAGAGGTGTTGATTTCAAATTCGATTACTAAATAGAAAAATTGGTCATAAGAAAATGGATTTTTTGATAAAGTGGGTTATAATACGGTTGTCCGAATATAGTCCAAGTGAATACAACGAGAGAAGACTGATAGTCCGTGAAGGAATACAAGACCTTATCAACCAAGGATTCAAGTTGACGAAGACTATTCGAGAATTACCACATCTCGGCATTCTTGAAGAGGCTAACAAGTGAATAGGAGTCGCGGTCCAGATCAAGCAAAAAGAGCTAGAAGAGGCATCTATTAGAAGTTTGCAAGATTTGACTTTTGCGAAGAAGAGGATTGATGTTTTCACTTGGACTATGAGGACAAGGTCGTGTATGCAATCCGTTTTGTGTAAAGAAATTTATTTTCTAGTAAAGTTTTTCTAATGTAATTGAATTCAGAATCAACGTCTCACTTTCTTTGCATTCATGCATTCGCATTACATTGCATCATTTGCATTAGACTTTTATAAAATGACCCTAATTAGGTAAAAATATTTTAGTTAACCTGGAAAACATGGAGCAAAGGTTAGAGAGAATAGAGCAAATGCAAATACAGATACAGGGGCAATTGACCGAGATCTAATAAGAAATGCGAGAATTCCAAAGGAATATGATAGGCCAGCTAGCCTAGTTACTAGCCAAAGGATTTGGAAAAAAGAAGTGGCTCAGTGGACAATAGTGAGGATGGTGAGGAAGACATCGTTTATTCTCCAAAAGGTGTCCCGACTCAACTAGATACGCATTCGCATAGGGGACCCATCATTATTGAACCCCGATGTCAAGCTGATACTTCGGCCTTGTTAAAGTTCCCAATGGGTTCAGATTTTGACCTAAATAATGATCAAACCAAACCGGTTGTTCTGGTAGAAACAAGAAAAAGAGGAGAATGGACCTCGGATGCCCTGAGGAAGAAGGAAAAGAGAACTGGTAGGTATAACAAAAGCCATGCGGAGCCAATTACAATGAACCAGACAAGGATGGTAACTACCAACGATCAGGTCTCTCCAAGGCAAAACTTTGAAAAGCTCCAATTTACGGCAATCCCGATGACGTATAAAGAGCTATGTCAAAGTTTATTTGGCGCGCATATTGTGTCTCCATTTTATCTAAAGCCGTTACAACCCCCATATCCTAGATGGTATGACTCGAACGCTCAATGTGACTACCATGCGGGAATAACGAGACATTCAATTGAAAACTGTACTACGTTTAAAAAGTTGGTAGAAAGGTTTATTAAAATGGGAGTTGTGAAGTTTGACGATCCATCAAAACCTGATCACTTTAATGAGGTAGTGAATACGGTAATTGAAGGAGGAGACAAGAAAGTTGCTACTCCTTAAAGAAATCAAAGAGGGAATCAGAGAACAAAGTTTCCAAACCCTTGTGCACTTGGAAGTGTTTTGAATAATGGGGCCGTGGAAGAGATCCCTGTATTTTTTAGGGCTAATCTAGAGTAATGTTCAAAACATGCTTGTTGTCTTGAGCTTAGAGGCAACAAGAACTCTTTTGTGAAATAGGCTTATGTTCAAAATTTTATTTCAATAAAATGCATCTATTTAAGTACATATTATTTTATTCTTTCTATTTTATACTGTACATTCTTTTGTTTTTTAGAATATTCTTTCATTCTTTATTCATGACCATACCAATAATCATCCTTAGAATCATTTATTCTTTGGATTTGTTTACTTTCGTACCTAGGTACCCAGATATCAATGACATAAGCGATGTTGTTACTGACTCCCTTTTTGAATGAGATATGGGTCTAGGGGATCTAAGGACTTTGAAGATGACAGAGATTGTAACATATCTTTTGATTTGTTAAGAGTGGTTTAACAAGATGAAAAATAGACCCTACCTTACATAAGGTCAATGGATGTTGCAAGCCTAAGAAAAGAGTCAAGATCAAAGCCTAGCTCACCACGAAGATAAGGCAAGATATTATTGAGTAACTTTCGAGAATTCAAAGATATTTTCGCACAATTATATTAGGACATGCCTTGGCTAATAAGAAGCAGGCTAAACAAAGAGGATCGGGCACTGTTGATTCACCATGGAAGGGGATTGCATCACCATACATCAGTAAATACTTTTAATTAAAGAAGACAAGATTCATATGCCTACTCCAGTTTTTCACAAATTTTCTATATGCGGGGCATGGATATGATGGGGCTAATCTCGTCAAAAGCTTTTAGCTAATATTGACTCATCGGCATAGTCATCGTTTACTTCACTAAGAGAGTGGAAGTAGCTTCATATTCCAATGTTACAAGGTCGAAGTCACCAAATTCAAAAAAACAAAAAAAAAGGATCAGATGCCAACACAGAATGCATAACTGAACAAAGTCAAAGTTTACAGTTTGTCCAAAGATCAAGTAGCATATCACTGTATAGCAAAAGTTGCCAAAAAAAAAGTGACTTAGACTTGCAAGGATTGGCATAAGAAGCTACCTTTTACCCTCTGTCTCATTGAACGTCGGCCAGAACCTTCACTCGGGCAACATCTTGCCCATTATGGAATTGAAGCGTTTTGCCAATTGAACCTAATCGAAGAAGAGGTTAAAAGTTATTCATCACGGTCGGATGATGAGAGCTTACGGCAAAAAGGTTCATCCAAGAGAATTCCACAAGGGGAACCTGATGTTGAAAAAGATTTTTCCTCTACAAAACAATTTTAGAGGAAAGCATATGCCAAACTGGGAAGGACTTATGTAGGGCCTGTTGACCGAGATGGATGGTGAAGACTTGCCCAATCCGGTGAATTCAGGTTTAGTCAAGAGATATTCTACCTGAAAGAGGAAAGACCAAGGTGAAAATCCAAAAAGGGTGCCTCGAAAAAAAAAGAGAAAAAAAGAAAAAAGAAAAAGAAAAAAAAAGGAGAGGTAGGCGAAAACCGCAAAGGGCGCTTTGAGACCAAAGGGGATTTGAGTTGAAAACCCGAAAAGGGCGGCTCGAATTTTGACCAAAAAGTGGGGCATACAGTAGTCTTGCTACATTTGAATTAACAATGAGGAAGTATGTTATATCTTGGGGGCATCGACAAAGTACTCCGGATCCCCTAAACACATATTGAGCTTAAAATGGTCCTCAAGAAGTTGGAACAAAGAAGCTCAGGCTGCGATATCTGGGGCACCTAGTTTCCCATTTTACCCATTTTAAATCTTTGATTACTTTATTCTTTTCAAAGAAACACCCCAATTAATTTTCTTCTATAGTCTTTGCTATATTTACTTTATTCTTTTTAAAGATATACCAATCAATTTTCATTTATTACCTTGGTTATCTTTGATTAGCTTATTTGTTTCGAGCTATGCTCCTGATTAATTTCTTTCTTGTCCATTGCTGTAATCTTTTTCAAGCATTTTATATTGAAATAACGATTAATGGACTAATAACACTTTCATAAAAGGAGTTTCGCATATTACTCTAGAAGCTTCTAAATAATATGAGAATCTGAAACAGGACTATTGTACAGAACTCACCAAGCCTAAGGGATTGGAAACATTGGAAAATGATTATCTCTTTGGATTCTTATTGGCTAAGACAATTCTGTTGGTAATACTACATCGACAAATGAAGAACAAGGGCTAAGACAATTCTGTTGGTAATACTACATCGACAAATGACGAACAAGGTCAATCCAAGTGTAAAAAGGGATCATTGTCGGGATACCCTGCATTCATCGACAAATGATGAACAAGGTCAATCCAAGTGTAAAAAGGGATCATTGTCGGGATACCCTGCATTCATTCAGACACATATATCTGGTCATTACACCCAGGGAATGGTGTAACAGATTGAAAGTGATATAAGTTCTGTACCTCTGAGTGGTAACAGAAATATGAAAGAAACCAAATGTAATTCCTCTGGAGTTGCAGTAGGAGATACTAACTTCATGTCCTAAGATTCAAGCGGGGCTGACTTAGAAATTACATTGGGGAAAATTATTTGAGCAGAACATGAATGAAAAACAAATGAGTAATAAAACCTAGGATAGGAATCATACTCATAACATTTTTGTAAATTGCATTAGGAGCATTTGATTCATTTCGGTCATTGCATCCTAATCCTTGAAACAGGAATCATCTTCATAACATTTTCATAACATGTCTAAATAGGAGCATCTGATGCATTTCGATCAAAGAATTCTAAATATTGGACATAAATATATACCCATTCTACAGGTTATGTAGCAAGGTAGAAGACATTAGTCTGGTATCCCTGAGTTTGCAGGGAGTAGATTAAAATAGCAGATCTGATAATCCTGAGGTTGCAGGAGCAGATCGGAGCCACCAATCCTATCTCCCAAACTAGCAGTGGAATAGGTCAAATATTGTAGATCTTGTCACCCTAAGCAGTAGGGAACCAAGATCGAACGGCAAGTTTTGTCTCCCTAAGTAGTAGTGGAACAGATTTAAGCCACTGGCCCTATCTCCCTGACCAGCAGTGGAATAGGTCAAAGATTGTAGATCTTGTCACCCTAAGCAGTAGGGAACCAAGATCGAACGGCAAGTCTTGTCTCCCTAAGCAGTAGTGGAACAGATTTAAGCCACTGGCCCTATCTCCCTGACCAGCAGTGGAATAGGTCAAAGATTGTAGATCTTGTCACCCTAAGCAGTAGGGAACCAAGATCGAACGGCAAATCTTATCTCCCTAAGCAGTAGTGGAACAAATTTAAGCCACCAACCCTATCTCCCTGACCAGCAGTGGAATAGGTCAAAGATTGTCACCCTAAGCAGTAGGGAACCAAGCTCGAATGACAAGTCTTGTCTCCCTAAGCAGTAGTGGAATAGATTTAAGCCACCGGCCCTATCTCCTTGACCAGCAGTGGAATAGGTCGAAGATTGTAGATCTTGTCGCCCTAAGCAGTAGAAGACCAAGATCGAACGGAAAATCTTGTCTCTCTAAGCAGTAGTGGACCAAGATCAAACGACAAATCTTGTCTCCCTAAGCAGTAGTGGAACAGATTTAACCACCAGTCTGGCATCCCTGAGTTTGCAGTGGAGCAGACCGAAGATAGCAGATCTGGCATTCTTGAAGTTGCAGAAACGGATCGAAGACATCAGATCTTGCCTTCTTGAGCTTTATAGTAAGCAGATCGAAGATAGCCAATCTAGCATTCCTGAGCTTTGCAGGAAGCCGATTGAAAATATAAGATCTGGTCTCCCTGAGTTTGCAGTGGAGCAGATCAAAAGATAGTGGATACTACCTTCATAAAGTTGAAGCTATCAAACTTATTGAAATCGAGATGAAGTTCCAATACCGTTGAAGTTGCAGTGGATTTGGAATCGTTTGAAGAAAACAAGGATCAAGAAGTCAAGGCTTGGCCAAGACCGGTCAAAATTGGTCCTTTTATAGTCTTTGCTCTATTCTCGTTCCACGACAATGAGCAAAGAGGGGCAGCTGTAATGGCCCATTTTTGCCCGAGCCCATCAAACAAACCAAAAAAATAAATAAGCCAACGTTTTAAAGCAGTCCATGTTTTACAAAATCCAAATTAGACCCTTAGCCCAAATTTAATTTACACGTGGCCCAATTACACCCCTTGACCCAAACCTAGTAGACCTAACCTACTCAGACCCAACCAAGCCCGAATACACCCAGGCCCAAAAATTAAACGAAATCAGCAGAACCCTAGGGTTCTCCCTCGCGCCGCAACATCAGTGCCCAACAGCATCCCAACCGATGCGCCGCAAACTCCGCGCCCTCGACTGCGCCGCAGCCTCAGCAACCTCTCATCGCGCCACGATCCGCGCCGAGATTCTCTCCGTTGACCTGCGAAGAAGGAAAGAACAGTAAAAGGAGAAACAAAATATTGTATTTCCATTTTTTTCAGTATTTTTGGGGCTATAAAACCCCAAAATCTGTAATGAAAAGGGGGAGGAGAATACAAAAAAAAATCCAGAAATAAAAATACAGAAGTTTTTTTACAAAAGGTGATTCTTTTTATTCTTTTTTTTACATTCGAGCACATAAAAATGTTTTTAAAAAAATAATAATAATAAGGGTGCATTACCTTTTGAAAACGTCGAAAACCTAAAATCTTAGCCTCTGGCCACCACCTGCGGTGGCGCGTAAGGCGCGTGAGACAGTGGCGCTGATATCTGGTGTTCGGAGCCCGGACGAGAGAAAAAGGGGCTTGAGAGCATTCCAGGAAATTTTTTTTTTGAAACGGTGTTAAAAATGATTTTTTTGGCCGAAATTTGTTTTATATAGGCCATGGGAACGACGTCGTTTTGGGGGTTCCCTTTTAAGGCCAAAACGACGTCGTTTTAAGGCTATACCCGCGCACTGACCCGACCCGCATAGAGGATCCGCGTGTTTTCAGATAATGGGAAATTTGTCGCTTTAGTCCCTTCGCATTATTTCAATTTTGTAATTAAGTCCGTTTATATCCTTTTATTTATAATTTGACCCCTTTATATTTGTTTTTATTATTATTTGATCCTGGTTTCTTTATTTTTCAAACCCTTTTTTTATTTTTTAAAATTATTATATTATTAGATTGAGACATTTTAAAATTTTTATTTTATTTTAAATTGTTTGTATATTAATTTATTAATAATATAAATTTATATATATATATTATTATCTTTCTATTTAATTATTATATATATTATTTTACTTGTTTAATGATTTATATATTATTATATATTTTTATATTATTTATTATGTTATATTTCGTATATTATATAGTATTATATTATATATATTATTTCTAAAGCTCTATTTTATATAAAATTTATTTCTATTATTTAATTTATTTTATTTATATTGTTTATATTATGTATATAATTTTATAATTAATGTACTACATATATACATATATTTTTATTATTTTTGTTATTTTCATTACATATTATTTTTATATATACTATATTATATGTTTTTTTAAATTTTCATATTACATAGTATTATATTATATCATATTTTTATATAAAATATATTTATATTGAAAAACATGTTTCATTTATATTGTTTGTATTATATTTTATTTAAAATTATTATATACTATTATTCTTATTTATGCATTGTTTACATTGTTTGTATCATGTAAATATGTGATCTTATTTATTTATTTATTACTAATCTTGCATGAAAAGTTTCATATTTATTTAGTAATTTCTATTTTGGTATTTAGGGTTTTATATATATATATTTTACTTGCCTATACACTTTCATTTATTTATTTATGATTACCATTGTATAATTATTTATTGTTTGATGAATACATTTTTTACAAGATTACTATATTTTATTTAAAGGCTTTTAAAATAAGGCAATGTTTTGGTATTTAGAAATTCGGGAAATAATGCCCAATCGTGCTGGGTGTTGATTTTTCGTTTGGCTAAATAACTAAATATCCTTTTAACAAGTTTCATAAATTATGAGATAATCTTAGTTACGAGGGTTTAAAAATATCATGTCCAATCGTGCTGGATGTAATGTTTATATTCCTTCGAATCGAAGAACTCTCATATTTTAAATCAAATTGTTCATAGTTTTTTTTTTTTTTGAAATCATATTTTTAAATACTTTTAAGTTTCAACATTTGGACATGATTTTATCGATTAGGTACCAATTTTTGGGCGTTATGAGGATGCTAACCCTTCCTCATACGTAATCGACTCCCGAACTTATTTTCTGGTTTTTCGTAGACCAAAATTAAATATTTTAAATAAAACGTTTTTAAGGTGATCCAATCGCACCTAAGCAAAAAGAGATTGGTGGCGACTCTCATTTTATTTTTTAAAGTCGATCCCCGTTTTCAAAACCCGATTTTTAAAATGATTTCGACATCAATTATTATAATAGCTTAGATAATATTGGAAATAAATATAATGATTATTCACATCTTTCTCAAACACCTCTCCTTATATATAAAAAGATAATCATAATCATATATACTAGTTTCTTTTCTATCAACAACAACTCCTTTAAAATAGTTATGTGAGATCACAAAATTTGTTGCAGGGGATTACTTAATTTGCTACACAAAATCATGTGAAAAAATTCAACATAAAACAAACTAGTCTAAACAAAACTAGTTGCATGATGAGTTGCAATTTAATTTGTGACTTGTTGCACCAACAACTAGAAGCACAAACACAAATAATACATGTTTGAAGAATTACAACCAAAATTAAATTATTATAATGCACAATCATAATATATCCGAATTTAGAAAAAAAATCTAAACAAAAGTCATGTATGGTGAGACTTAAATAAAATTGTATATAATTTACTTAAGACGGAACTTAAACTTAACCTTAATATTGAGTCAATACTTCCTGACCTATCAAAATTTATATTAACATAAAATATTTTAAAATTATTATTTTGTCCACTATTAATGAAATAAAGAAAATAGAATTTTTATTATTATTTCACCGTACACTAAAAACAAACTACTATGTGCAAAAAAATCCAATAATAAATATATACATGTTATGACTTGAGAGATTATAAACCAACACAAATACAAATACACGTGTAATTGCTATATCTAATGAAAACTCGTTCACGTAATATTCCTTGGAAAAATATTAGAAGAAAATAACCCTTTGTTTATTGACTGTTCATTCATTATTCTACACATGCAAATACCCTGTTCTTCTTTTTTTCTCTATATAAGAACCCCTACTTTGTTACGTGACTCTACACCGAAAAACATTTTAGATAGTTCTTGAGCTTTCTTCCATATTTCCCGAAAGCAAGGAACATATATTTCTTTCCTTTGTTTTCCAATCTTGTTTCTTTTTGTACTTTGTTCGGTTTGGTTTGGTTTTATTTCAGAGAGAAATGGCTGGGATTGTTGTGATTTTTGATTTCGACAAAACTATTATTGACCGTGACAGTGATAACTGGGTTCTTGATGAATTGGGTTTCACCGATTTGTTCAACCAGCTTCTTCCTACCATGCCTTGGAATCCTCTCATGGTATACCATAACTTAAAATTTAGACAATTTAAAACTAACTAAAACTTCAATGCTTAAACTTTAGACAATTTCGTGTTTTGTTTATGTGGCATAAAATTGCAGGACAAGATGATGAAGGAGCTTCATGCTCAAGGAAAAACCATTGATGACATTGTTGAGGTTCTGAAACGAGCTCCTATCCATCCTAGGATAGTCCCTGCCATTAAAGCAGTTCATGCTTTAGGGTATTTTTTTCTTACTATGCTTCTTCTTTTTTTTCTCGACTATAAAACCATCATTTGGTGATATAGGAATTTAGAATGGTGATCAAGTTGTTGTTGCAGGTGTGAACTCAGGGTTGTTAGTGATGCTAACATGTTCTTCATTGAAACAATTCTGGAGCACCTTGGATTGAGGGAATATTTCTCAGAGATCGACTCCAATCCTAGCTTTGTCGATGAAGAAGAGAAACTAAGGATCTTCCCTTATCATGATTTCACCAAGAGTTCCCATGGCTGCAATCTCTGCCCCCCAAATATGTGCAAAGTATCATTCTTTTTTTTTCATCACTAATGGGATTTAATTTCATTACTAGTTTAAAATTACCTCCAAAACCATCTATCGGACCAAGAGATTATTTTTAATGGACTCCTGAACTTGCGGGTGTTAAGATTATGCATATGTTCTCTAAAAGAACATAGGATGAACCAACTGAACATAACCTGATTCGTTTTTGGATTTGTTGACACCACTTTATTAAAGTAATGTTCCATATGGAAAACATAATCTTGACATGGTTAAATAAATTTTCTTAATTATGTGATATTCACAAATATGATGCCAAAACTTGTTTTCAACATTTTTTTTTCCTGGTTTGTGGTTGGTGAAACAGGGGAGGGTGATTGAAAGGATTCAAGCTTCTTTAGAAGGGAAGAAGAAAATCATATACCTTGGAGATGGCAGCGGAGATTACTGCCCAGGCTTAAAGCTTGGAGAGGCAGACTACATGATGCCAAGGAAGAATTATCCAGTTTGGGATTTAATTTGTAGGAACCCAATGTTGATCAAGGCTGAGATCTATGAATGGACCGATGGGGAAGAGCTAGAGAAGGTTTTGCTGCAACTAATCAACATGATTTCTCTTGAAGAAGACGATGCCAATTCTTCCCAATTCATCTCCGTTGACTGCAAATTGCAGACCATGTCGGCATCCAAAAATGCCTTCCCTCATGCCCTCCCGGTTCCTCAGTAGATCGATGCCATTGCTCATATATATTTAGCTGAGTTGGTCGAAAGGGTTTTCATTGTTCGGCTGGTTTTTTTTCTTTTTTCTTTTTAAATATGAAGTGTGTGTTTTGAAAAAACTCTGAATAAACTTTGCGAATATATGATTGCAAAGTGTTGCCACACTAAAGTTTCTTACTACATGTGCTGGCTGTATCATTGAGTCGAATCGAGGTGTAACTCGTGAAAAGTTATTTGACTCAAAATTTAATATTTGAAGTTTGGTTCGAGTTAGTTAAGTCAATAAGTTGAACTTGTTTTGTAAATAAGATTTGAAACTATTATCAAAAAAGTTTTTATTTCTGAAATAAATCTTTTCTGATGAATAATAATAACAGAGTAAAGTTTGAACAACAAATGCGATTAACGCGACTCGAACGCAGGTCACACCTAGGACAGTCAATACCCATGATCTTCGAAATAAAATTTAAATCTGAATATTATGCTTTATGTTTGAAAATATCAATTAAAAATAAAATATATAGCAAATATGGAAGTTTGATTGGATTTATAAGTTACTCTATACCCAACATTTAAACTCAAAACTCAAGCCGGAATTGGTAATGATAAAGTTGAACTCCAAATAGGTGCATGGTTTACACCCTTAAATGTCGATGAAGTGAAATTATGAAACAGCACTGACTAATGCCGGGGGGATGCTATAGTGGGACAAGACGATGTGATTAGTATAGGACTACATTAAAAGCAAAATAAGATGATACTTTATTATTTCTTTCTTTTTAAGTAAGATACTTTGTTTTACACTAAAAGTAATAATGTATGGACTACAAACCAAAAGGCAACAGCAAGCTTTCCCCACCGTTTTGCGATTATTGATTTTGTAACACTAGTCGTAGCTTCACATATATGGATAGCAACAGGTCGATTTTTATCCCTTTCACTCAACTTCATTTCCAACCTTAATGTATATAATTCTTTTTACAAAAATAAATAAAGAAGAAAATAATAAAAATATATATTTAGTTAAAAAAAATATTGCAGGAATATCTTGGTAATTTTTTTCGCGATAGGGCAGTGTAGATTAGATCAAAACCTAACAGCGACCCAAACCCAAACTCGACTGTCAAAAGAATTTCTATAATGAATTGAATCGGGTTGAAACTCGTCAAATTCAAATTACTTTCCCATATTTATTCACATAATAACAATCACCAAGAGAATATATGAATAAATTTAGCATTTTTATATATTTTTAAGATTTTTTAATAATTTTATTTTTTTGAATTTTTATATATTAATAATATTTTGGACAAATTTTTTTATAAAATTTAATTTTTAAAGATTATTTTGATTATTTTTTATTTTTTTATAGGGGCCAATTTGCATATTTTCAAAACTATCAAGGATACAATGGTATTTACATCGATTTATTATTTAAATTATTCAAGTTGTAAAATTCAACTCGACTCAAACTCGAAAAATCGAATTATTTATTCAAGTTGATTTGAAAAATTGAATGACTAAATTCAACTAACTCGAAATTAAAAAAAAAATCGATTTTTTGAATCAAATCAAGTCTTGCTCATCCCTAATTATAGGACATGAGGTAGTGGAATAATGGATTACTTCGGGAGTTTTTTTAACTCAAAAGAGGTGAAGGTTATCTCTTATGTACCAATTGGCCCACTAAACTCTAAGGAAAAAGGAGTTTAGCACTTTTTGAAGGATAGGAATTAGTGTCAAAGAAAATTACCATATTGTTGTCAACCACTTGCTTTCTACACTCACGAGGAAACTAGTAAAAACCATAGTCATATGGGAAGCTTTTGGAGGAATTGTGGTAGGTTAAAGGGACTCTTGAACTTTCAAACTTCATTTGGAGGGCTACATACAACAGCCTTGTTACTTTCGAGAATCTTCGACTCTGACATTGTCATTCTCTGTCTAAGTGTGCTCAATATAATTATTGTGAAGAGGCATTAGAGGTTTTTCTTTTCTTTTGCCATTTTGCTCAACTTGTGTAAAAGGCATCTTTCTTTACCTATTGTCCGAACCTTGTTGATTTTTTAAGCTTTCGGGATTGATGGGTGAAGGCGTGCAAGCTTGTCCTTAATTTAGGGCCTTTTTTGTTATAAGAGTAATTTGGTTTGAGTGTGTTGGCATTTTGGAATGCTAGAGATAATTTTGTGTTTAAGGGTTAAAATATCAGCCGAGAACTAAAAAAAGATAACAATGGTGTTTGGCAACTAAGAAAATAACAAATGAAAAGAAAACAACAATAGAAAATGAATACTGAATCATCTTGCATTTGCTGTCCAATAGAAAACACTTATATACAAGCCTCTACAACATCAATAATTGTTGTGTAACAGCAACTCAACTAAATGGCAACCATTCCAACCACTCTAACCAATAACTCTCTAATTGCACTCTAATAATATACTAACAACACCATAACAACTTCAAATGTTACTGGAGTTGAGTACTCTAATATTCTCCTGGTCTTTTGAACCTTGTTGATCTTGATGAACATTAGAATAACTTAACACTTTAATATGCATCTTGAAGAAATCAAACCGACTTGTTGTAACAAGTTTAGCAAAAACATCATCAGACTGTTCGGTGGATGGAATGAAATTCACTTGCAAGTTCCATCTAGCAGTTTTTCTCTAACAAAGTGCAAGTCGATCTCAACATGCTTAATCCTAGCATGATGCATAGGATTAGTAGCCATAAAAGTAATAGATGTATTCTCTCACACATAATGGGTACTTATGAAAGTTGCATGCCAATCTCTGATAGCAATTGTTTAACCCTCAACAACTCAGCCACAGCTAAGCCCCGATGCTTCGCTTCTGAGGAAGACCTAGAAACACACATTGTTTCTTAGCGCACCAAGCAACATGATTATTACCAAGATACACACAATAACCTGATGTAGAGTTCCTAACATCAATAGTTGATGCCCAATTTGCGTTCATATAACAAACTAACCTAGTAGAGCCATGCGTATAATGCAACCCATAGTCCAATGCACCATTGAGATAACTCAAAACGCGTTTTACTGCTTTCCATTGAGTGTCCAATAGGGAGTTCATTTTTTTGTTGAGTTTATTAATAGAATAAAAGAGATCAGGCCTAGTAAGAAAGATGTACTACAGGGTCCTAACCACACTTTTATGAAGTTGATTGTCTTTAAATGGGCTTCCATCAAACAAGTCAAAAACATAATTTTTTTCTAACTAAAAAAGAGACCTTGTGGTGTGTGATGAACTTTAACCCTAAGGAAAAAATGAAGGCTACCAAGATCTTTCAACAAGAAAGTGGCATTGAGTTGTTGAGCAACTTCATTAATCGCATCTATAGAGCTTCCAATCAACATAATATTTGTTGAAAAAAATTCGGTTTAAAAACAATTTTCTTGCACAACCGAAAATAAAATTTTTAAAAATCGAGCCAGTTTTCAACCAAACGGTCTTCTCTGCTATTCTCGTAACATTAATTGCTTCGAATGTGGGCTCGAACAATTAAATCAAACACAGAACTAGAAATATTTTTATCTACTTCTAGTGTGAAAGCAAAATCTCTCTCAATAAAAATTGGCAGAATTGTTATTCCAAAAAATAAAATTAATAATTAGAGAATAAACTTTCAATATTTTCAGGAAGAATAACAATATCTTAAAGTTGTGTGTCTAGCCCTATAGGTGCCATATATTTATAGAGAGGAAAGGCAAAACCCTTGTTGAATTGTAAAAGTCTATTTCAATAGAAAAACATACTCCTAGTCTAACTAGGAGTATGTGGGGCGACAACCCTAGTTAAACAGATTAAGGTATACGGGTCACACATACATAGCCCGTCATCCATTTAAGACTAAGGTATGTCACACTTTGAACGTACAATAAATAAATCCATAAAGGATTCGTGATCTATTCTTCTTGGGTCCAATTCGATATACTGTCAGTGTAGTCAATCACATCTATGTCTATCTTGGGAGTCATTCGCTCTTATGTCCAAGATAAATCATCTCCCCAATTGGACTTGATAGACGGCATATTATTCTTTCAATCGATTTGCTCATTTCTGATTAGACTATGGAAATGATTAGGTTCGTCTACTAATATAAGTTATCTTTTCGTATTATGATCTGATCACATAATACCGCTTAGTATTAGTTTAAACATTAGACAACTAGTGAGACAATATTTTCTTCTATTTTGCTTTGCATGCAAAAATCACATGAGGACATTATACAAAGTATATTAATGTAATTCATGAATTATTTTAACTAATCTGTTCAAAAAAACTACAAGTATACATTGACGAAATTACTACACTTAGGGCACCAGATCCAATAATATCATCTATATATGTCATAACAAGGAGCTTAGAATCTACTGAAGTTCGAACAAACAAGGAGGGATCAACCTTAGATGGCTGAAACTGAAGCTTATTTATTAGGAACTCCCTTAGCATATGAAACCAAGCTCAAGGAGCTTGGTGAAGGCCATATAAAGCCTTGAGCTTGAAAATTAACTTTTGATCATTGACCCCATAAACCTAAAATCTCGATGGCTGACTCATATGTATCTCCTCAGTTAGTGTGCCATTGAGAAATGTATTGTTGACATCAACTTGTCTTAAGGGCTAGCCATTCATGATAGTAAGAGATATCATAGTTTGAATGGTGTTGGCTCGAACTACTAAACTAAATGTTTCCGTAAAATAAGAGCCAGCATGTTGAGAATACTCCTTAGTGACGAGCCTAGCTTTGTATACCAATCTATCAAGATTTCCTTTTACCTTGAAGAGTCATTTACATCCAACAGGCTTTTTGGTAGGTGGTAGTGGACAAAGACTCCAAGTTTGATTTTCAAGTAAAGTATGAAGCTCATTATGAATTGCCTCTTGCCAATAAGAGGACTTCATAGCTTCATGAATGTTAGAAAGCACCGAATCAAGAGAACGGGCTATCGTTGCTAAGTAGGTCTTGGGTTTAAAGATACCAAATTTGGTTCATGTAACCATGGATGATCATCTGAAGAAGGTAATGGGAAAAGATAGGAAGAAAGTGCAAATCAAGAACTTAAAGATAGATCAAGCAATAAGGAATTGATAGAAAGGTTAGAATAGGTAGGCATACACGAAGGAAAATATGGTGACAATGAGTGATGAAGGTTAGCTGGAGGACGAGACAGATGTGTTAGAGAAAGAAGATGAGCTAAGGATTGAATGGGTAGACACAGTAGGTGACAAATAAGATAAAGTAGGGGGAAAGTTAATGATGTGAATGTATGAAAATGAGATAAGAAAGATAAAAGATGAGTAGGTAATAGCTTACTAAAAGGAAACACTTGCTCATAAAAAGTGACATGTCTTGAAATGTAAACTTTACCTGTGGAATCTAAGCATCTATACCTTTTATGTGTGGAGAAGTGACCAAGGAAGATATACGAGAAAGACCAAAATTATAATTTATGATTGTTGTAGGGCTTGAGACTGGGAAAATAAAGACAACCAAAGGCCCTAAGAAAATTGTAATCAGGTTTAACTCCATATAGTTTTTCATTAGGAGAGACACCATCTAAATTTGTTGTGGGCAACTTGTTCAACAAGTACACAGCACCGTTAAAAGCATCATTCCAATAGTGAAGAGTCATTGAAGCTTGGGCAAGTATAGATAACCTAGTCTCTATGATCTGTCTGTGCTTCTTCTTAACAAGACCATTATGCTCTTAAGTTTAGGAACAAGAGGTACAATGAACAATACCACAAGTGTGCACATATAATCTCAATTCCTGAAACTCACCACCCCCATTAATTTGGAGAACTTTGAGTGAACAATCCAACAACCTATCAGCTTGTCAATGAAAGTGCACGAAAGCAAACAACACTTCCGAGTTTTTCTTCAAGAAATATACCCAATTATATCGAGTGTATGCATTTATAAAGGCGACATAATATCGGAAGTAATTGGAGAATAGAGGAGCAAAACTTCATACATCATCAACTACTAACTGTAAGTGTCATGGGCCACAAATCAAAGTATGTGACTAATGCAAAAAGAGTGTCTCATGGAGGTCAATTGATTAAATGGGGCTCATTCGACCCACTTAAACTGACCCGATTCATGGAATATGTAGAAAAACCTATCTACTTGAAGCCTTAGTGGCCTAGTGAAGCACTTAAGGAAAATTAGGGCTACCTTGGTAAATATGGAAAATAATCTTAGAATATATGTAATTTGATAAGATTTTGTTTTGTAATCTTAGGAGATCATGTAAATCCCTTACGAATCTCAAATTGTAGATTGGTTTAATCTCGTTCGTCGATGTAACTAATTTGTATTGTTGGACCTAGGGGAGTTGAACAATAAATAAAGTCACTCCCCCTCATTTGTAATCATCTCATTGTATTTCATTCTTAATGAATATACTTTGAGAGCATCTACTCAACAAACACCTTGTGGGCATTGCTTTCTTATGACTTTTATGTTCTTTCGTTGCTCTTTTGTCTTTGAGTTACTTTCGCTTTATTTTTGGTGCTTTAGAGAATTTCTATCGAGAATTCTCACTTTGCGAGAGCTAGGCTGACTTAGGCGGGTTAGAACCCAAGAAATCGCCTAAGGCCGCACAGGTTGCAAGACTAAAGTTCTAGCCCCGTGACATAAAGGTGCAGTGTAAATAGTGAAAGACTTGGTGAAAGCCAACTTATGTTGTTTGCCAAGATGACAGGAAACACAAACAATCTCTGTTTTATTTTTTGGAAAAAAAATATTACAATTGCATAAGGCCTTCAAAAGGACTAACTGACATAGGTGACCTAATCAATTGTGTCATACATCAATTGGAACCAATTTCACAAATGTGTTACCAACAGCTGAAGAAGCAAACTCAAAAGAAGCATCAAGAGGAGCAATGCTTTACTTTTTAACAGCATACAATTTATAGAGACCATTGTGAAAGGAGCCTTGCAAGAGAATCTGTCTAGTCTGCAAATCTCAAACTTGGCAATGAGTGGGCAAAAGCTCAAAGAGAACTTGGTTGTCCCTACACAAACAACAAATTCTTAGTTATTCTAAGAACATGAACTAATGATTTCATGTAAAGAGGCCGTGAGGCTATAAGGAAGACTGGCTAACATGTACAATAGGTAAAGCAGGCTCATTACCAACAAAATTTTTACCTGAATCACTATACTTTGTACTATGTTTCACTACAACTGCATTGTTGGTAAGATGGTGAGTAGCACCTAAATCCGGGTACCAAGCATTATGAGCAAGAACCTCAGGTGTAGAAAGAAAAGCCTATGGAGAAAAGGCTTGAACATCCAATAAAAAGGACTAAGAATCTGTAGGCAAAGAGTTTGTAGGCTGCACACGCCACATTAACTGTCCTGCAACCTTAATGCACTTCGTGACTTTTAAGACTTCTATGAGAGCAACCACCCCTCCCTCGATCGGACAAAGAGGATATGCCAGGATAGACTCTTTCTCCCTTAATGTAGTAAAAGAACAATTGTGATACTTCATATGATAGTTTCAAGAGAAAAGGGAAATTGTTGTCGTAAACACCTAATTTATTTGAGCTTTATATTTACAATGGTTGGACCTTGAATTCATCAAAAACGAGTTTTTCATATGGGTCTTCATGACTAAATTGAAATTTTAATTTAATTCTAGGACTAAATTAATTTTTTAAGATTAAATTGAATTTTTAAATCTTTAACTAAAGACGAACCAAATTTTATTATGTTTTGATTTAAATTATTTTTTTGAATTTGTATCAAATTAATTCATATTTAAATTAATCATGTTACAAAGCATTTGAAAAGTCATATAGTAATTGGGTCTAAGTGTAATTGTTTATAATTATATATTTGTGGCATGTTTGGTTAACCATTATAATTAGTGGGTCTCACTAAATTGAGTGTAATTCTTAAGGGAGGGTGGGAATAGAAGTAATTATGCGGGTAATTACAAACAATTACACTTAAATTCAACTACCCTATGACTTTTCAAATATGTCTAGACATGACATAAATTTAAAAAAGTTATTTTTATACAATAATGATGGTCTTTTAATTTTAGGATATATTTTATTTTTAAAATATAATTATATTTTATTTTATCAATCTTGTTTAAATAATCTAATGTCTCGTTTGGTTACTAATGTAATAATATGAGGGGAAAGTTTATTTATTACGTATTTATTACAAGAGTTAGACCTAAAATAAAGAATAATTAGTACAAATTTAAACTTGAAATTAGAAAGATGAATAATAACTCTTGTTAAAAATAAGACCTCTTCAAAATAAGCGAAAATTTTTCATTCTTTTTGCTAAAATTAAGTCATGAGAGTGGCTAAATATTACTAATTGAATTAATTTATTGCTAACCCATATACTAAAACATGTGTAAAAAATAATACTCCTACCAAACGTAATATAAAAATTTTATTGATGGGAGATAATTTTCTATACATTTTAACCTACAAAATAATTAAATAAATTTAAAAATATTTATTAGAAATTATTTATACTAAATTTAATAATATTTATTATTAATTATTTATACTTGTCAAGGACCAATGGATGATAAGAAAGAGTATATGTCTAATATTGGAGAGAGAATAACCCATCAAATATGAAATATTAGAGTAATTAAATAAAATTGCATTAGTAACCGTATTGTCAAATACTTGTTTGACTAACATATTATATATGAGTATTTAATTTTAAGTTTTATTAAAATTCCTTGTACTTATAAAATGATAATTACATATTCATCCAATTCAATTAGAAAAAATATTTTTATCGAATTACATTATGATATCCAAAAGCTCACTTAATAGAACCCTTAAAACTCCAACTTGAAAGAGAGAGCACATTTAGATTAAGCACAATGACTAATAACTCATCTTCCAAATTGGAATTAATTTTTTATTTTAAATTGATAATTAGCTATTTGATTTAAGGGTCCAAAATGTACAATTCAAGTCCAACCCGTCCAAAATTTCATATCAACGGGGTCCAATAATAAAGTCCAATAACCCAAAGTCGGGTCTGATCCAAGGTCCGAGTGGGAGTCCATATGTGAGAGCCTGTGTATTTTAAGCTTAGGATTAAGGTTGCTAATGCCATAGTATTTATTACACATTTATTATTTATTTATTTGGGAAAATACAAAAAAGAAAACAGAAAAAAAAAAAAAGGACAAATCGGGAAAAAATGGGATGTGGTCGGTTTAGAAGGCGGATTCCTAAAAATACTGAATCTGCAGGAAAGAATAGAAGAATCAGGATTAAATAACCAAAACTTGAAGCACAAAAAAAAAAAAATATAGATCTCAAAAGATTTGATTTTTATTATGAGATCCATCAGAAAAGAACACAGAACCAGATCCTGCAAACAAGAAAGGAAAAAGGGGAGCACACATAGCATACAGAGAGAACACATAGATTACAACCAAAAACCCAGGCCAAACAAAAGCACGGAAATCCAAACTCTTAACAGTGCACAAACACAAAAACCCATCACATTCAAGATCAAAATAAAGCTATTTTTTGGTGTTATGCTTTTTCGCATGTTAATTCGAAAACCAAAACAAAGCGAAAAAAATCATCTTTCTTTTATCGAAATTTTTACAAAAAAATAGGTGAGGAGAAGAGACTTCGATGACTTGAGTGTTTTATTAGGTTTTAAATCCCTCACACCGAGAAGACTGACTTCTCCAAAAGATTAAAACCTTTATGAACATTTTTTGGGATTTTTTTCCCACAAAGGGAAAGGGAGAGTTTTGCTTAGTTTGAATTTGCTGTGAATGAAAGTTTCAGTTATGGTGTGAGAAGACATGGGAGAGAGCTGGGAAAGTAAAGGGATATGGAAAAATAATTATGAAGAGAAGCAAATGAGAGAGGCAAGGGAGGAAATGAAGGATAGTGTTCCCAAAACTTTAAGGTTAGAAATGAATTTAAAGAGATTGAGAGAAAGAATAAAAGGTTTACATCTGTCATTCGTCCTTATACTCTTAAAATTTTAACATTTAGTCCTTATACTTTAATTTAAACATATTGATCCCTATATTATTTTTTATTTAAAACTTTTATCTCTCTGTCAAATTTTTCCCTTAGTTTTATACGTGACAATTATAGAAAATGGTAAAACAACTTTTTAACTCTCACTATTTGTAGTTATTGTCAAATTGGTCTTTACTCTTTCAAAGTGCATAAAATTTATAAAATACTCAAAATCTTTGAATTATAAATTTGGAAATTTTTATAAAAATTTATTTTTTATGATTTTAATGAAAATATGAAAAACTTTTTCATTTTTTAAAATTAATGATCAATATTTTTTTTTGACTTGACATCATAGGTGTTTCTATTCTTAGGAAAGTTATAGTATAATTACTTTATTATCCTTATCTTTTGTATTAAAAAATAATAATAAATTAGCAAAAATCGTAAACATTAAGAACTAAAAGAATTCTTCTACCACTTTATAATTTCCATGTCAAAAGTAGTAATAGTAAAATTAGATGAAAATATCAATATTTTAAATAAAAAAAATACAAAAAACTTAATCTACAAAACTAAATTCTAAATTTTTAAAGAGAAAACAAACTCCATCGTATTTAAACCAAAATAAAAGGTTTACTAAAAAATGCAATAATTTTTTATTGGACAAGTGAAAGCAATTCACGTGGGATGGTTAAAGTGACTTGCATTAGGGGTTAATTTGATGTTAAGTCCTTCAAATTTTGGTCCTTGGCCATAGTTTTGAATATGTTTGATCTAATCCATTCTTTTAGTGTTTTCTCTTAATGCACACCTTAACCTTAGCCTCTCAAGAATATCGCTTTTAAAGTATTTTTGGCCCATTTTAATCTCTTATGTTATTAGACGTTAATGTTATTAAACATTCCTGATTCCATCCTTTTTGGACATTAAAAATCTGGGTTAAGTTATTTTTAGTCATAAATTGTCATGTCACATATGCTAACATCATCATGATTTCATCATTAAAAATATATAATATTTATAAATATATATAATTTTTTTAAAAATTTTCTACAAATATAATTATTATTAAAAACTTTCAAAAAATTATAAAATTTATTAGAAATTGTAAAATTTTGTAAAAAATTATTAAAAATTAAAAAAATAATAAAAATTGTTGTATCTTGGAGTAAAGTATACCTTCGCTAATCACAATTAGAATATAAAAAAATTGATGTAAAAATTGTATATCGTTATACAATCAATTTTCATAAAATTTATATTTTAAAAATATTTTATAAAAATTGAATAATTTTTTATATCAAATTTTTAATGGTGTAAAATACATCAATTTTTAGTACTTTATCAATGTTATTGGCAACATGTTTATTTGACTTGACTCCCTATTTAATGTCTGAAGTAAGCTTTCTCCATCCGTCATGCGCACATGCTTTTTTTTTTTATTTTGTATCAAGGTTCTTTATAATGATCAAACACTCGACAATAGTTCTTAAGATATTGGTCTAGAAATAAATAATTTGTCTTGAGATAGTAAAAAATATTTATCACAAATAAAACTATTATTTAAATTGTTATTTAATTGAAATAACATCATATTTATTATTTAAATAATTTAAAAAAATTTATCCAAATTTATCACCTAAAAAGATCTACCAATTATAAATTTCGATTGATTGAAATAAAATAATTATTGTACGTGGTATTCTTCCAATAGACAACAATATCATGTTCAAGCTCTAGTAAATGTGATTTATAAAATTTTAAAAATTTTAAAAATTTTAAAAATTAAATAAATTTTTAGTAAATTTTAAATTTATTTTTATATTTTTTGTACATTTTTTTTTATTTTTTAAAGGATTTTTTTTTCGAATGATGATTTCACTTTGCCATCATCGTATGACACAATGAAACATATGATTGGTTGGATATCTAATCAGTTAATTTTTAATATCCAAAGAACTGAATTAGGAAAGCTTGATAACATTACTAAAAATAAACTTCAAACTCACTTTTCTCTAATTATTCCCTAAATACATAATGAATAAAATATAGGTATAAATAATATAATTAAGAACATAAATAGCATAATTCAAAAGGAGAAATGTGACAAATAACACATTTATCATTGTCTTAAAAAGCCAAGAACCATTCTCAAATGATGTAAATGATTGTGTCAACTATCTTAATAGACTAAGATATCATTAAAACACTAATATAGACCTCCTTAAAAGCCCTTTAAACATTGAGGCTTTAAAGTTAGAAAGAGCATTTGCCAAACCAAAAGGCATACAAGAAACTTATAATACCCCCATTAGCCTTGAATGTTGTTTTATGGATATTTGGCTCCCACATCTTGATTTGATGATAACTAGACTTCAGGTCCTATTTAGAGAAATAGGCAACTTGTCTCAACTCATCCAGCAATTCTTCAATAAAAGGAATGAGAAATTTATCCTTTACAAACCTGATTCAATTGCCTATAGTCCACTCAAAGTCTCCAAGATCCATATTTCTTTTTTATCAATACTATTGGGGAGGCAAAAAAAAAAAACTATTATTGCCTATAGACCACTTGTGCTTCATTTACCAAAGGTATCTTATGATGGAGGAGGTAGTCTTGTAAGCTTCCTAAACACATCAGCAAACTCTTCCAATAATGTTTGTAAATCCTGATGAAGCTGCAAACTTGTTTCTCCTAACAACTTAGGTTGTGCATCAATGGTCATTACATAAGCACAAGGTTGTTCCCACTCAACTCCAACTGCAGATAAGAGTTTGGAGCTAAGCTTGGCATCAATCAATTGTAAGGAACCTGGGATCAACCCCTGCAATAGACAAGCTTGATTGCCCCCATTGGAACTTCACGGTAAGAGCATGAAAATCCCACACAATTAGCCCCAATTGTCCCAACCACTGAACACCTAACACCATATCATAAACTTTTAAAGGTAGAACCATAAATTCAATAGAAAAACAAATACCCTGAGACTCCCACTCCAACTTCTTGCACAACCCTCTGGTATACATGAAGCCACCATAAGTTATAACCACTTTCAATTGATATTGCTTCAAACCACAACTCTCGTTGTCTTAATGATGGTACTATCCACAAAATTATGGGTACAATTAATAAGGGTTACCATCCATTGTGTCTCAAACTTTAACCCTAATTCTTATAATTTCACCACATATACATCCTTGCATAGCATGAAGAGAAAACACTGGTGTCACATCCCAAAAATGGGGTTAGAAGAATTGGGTTTGTGGTTGATTGATCGATTGGATTTAAGCCTGAATATGCATGATTGCTACAGTGTGTTAATGTATGTTTTAGTATAACTAAGCATGATTTGTATGATCTATGTATCATATACGGTTGATAAACCGTAAAAGTAACATATTCTAAGCCCACATTTAGTATGCTTTTGGATGATTTAAGCCCCAATTTATGTAAAAAGGTGCTCTTAATCCTTTCTTTTCATGTCTTATACTCAGGAAAGCACCCGATGATGAAAAGAACGAGAGACGGGCTTAAAACGGACCAAATTGGGCCAAGCCACGAAATCAGCACGGCCTGGACTTCAAGCCACACGGCCGTGCCACCATTCCTACTAGAACACGGCCTTACCACGACTTACACGGCCGTGCCTCATTCAACGATGTCGAACACGGCCGCCACGATTTACACGGGCGCGTGTGCCATGGCGTGCCTGCCTCCGCTGTGTGAGAAGAGCAATTTCATTCGGGAAAGGATACTTATGGAGAAAGAAACGTGTTTCAAAAGCCTATAAATACACCCTAGGTACCAGCTGAAAGGGAGCGGAGAGCTAGGCCAAGAAGCCAAGCCGACAAGGTCAGATTTGTGGGAATCACTCGAAGATAGCCAGTTGATCCATCTCAAGAAGCCGGAATTCTACTCAAGACGGAGGATCTCCTCTTCAATTCCTTCAGGGGGTTTTAGGGATTTCTTATGTTTTGTTTTATCTTTTCTCTTGAGATGTTGTCTTTTATTATTATGAACTAAACCTTCGAATACCCGAAGGGGATGAAACCTATGATGAATCTTGTTATTTGATTTTTTGAATTATATGATAATAACTTAGTTTGATCTTAATTGTGTGAACTTAATCCAAATCTAATGTGCTTAGGTGGAGGAGGAATAGACCCTGCCTAAGAGTAGATCCAACATAATTAAGCGGAGTTGATAGCACGCCTAGAGATAGGGTGACGAGATTTTGCCGGATTAGGGTGAAACCTAATGTGGGAGTCCACAAATCGATTTACTGCTATTCTAAGGGGTTATTATAAGCGAACGAGAGTTCCACTAATTAACCTAGGGTTAGACGTTATTCGCCTCGAGAGAGGGTTTAATATACGTTAGGGAGTCTCACGGATCAAACTAAGTAAATAAATCATATGGTTCAAGGTTAGATAACAAGTGAAGTCTAGGTGGATTTTTCCTAAGGGTATCGTTTGAGTCAACTGAGTTTTCCCAAAAGTTATTTCCCGAATTCATTCTTTTTGTCTTTGCGTCTTAGCTTAGTAAGTAGATTAGTTTTAGTTTAAACAATCATCACTTTATATTAAGGCTAAATAATAAAAAGATGGTGAGTATTAGTACTTTTAGTTCCTTTGGGTTCGACAATCCGGTCTTGCCTAAACTATACTACTGTTCGATATGTGCACTTGCCTTTAATCGTTGTCAGAGTTGGTTTCCAGGTTCGATCATTCTTTTATAAATTTTAAAACTCTGATTTACAGCGATCAACGGTATGTTAGAATAGGAAAAATTGGCATGAAAACATAAAATAGTATGGATAGGTGTCAAAGTGCCATATGTAGGTTGGGCATATTTTGTTATCTTTGCAATTGAGTCCTGATTTTTATGTTATGCAATTGAAGTCCCTAAATGATATGAAATGACTTGAAAATTTGCATGATTAAGTATTATTTGGATAATTCCATAATTTTACTCTTGATTTCACAAAAAGGTTTTACTAAAATTACAATTTAGTCCTTAAACTTTGCTTTAAAAATTAAATAAGTTTTACTTATTAGTTCTAGAATTTTTTTTCCAATTATTTCCCTTATTAAATTGTTTTATACTATACATATGATTTAATTGTTGAATTACGAATGTTACTTATGTCGTGTGTTAAATAAGAAACGAATATTAGGCTTAATGGTTTCCGTGTACCTAAGTCATTTTATTAGAGTTTACTAAGGGTGAAATGAACTAAAATATTAATATTAAGACTTGACTATGAGTATTAATTATTATATATAGACTAAGATGGAATAAGTTAATGACTTTAATAATTATAAAACAAAGTCAAAATTCATGTTCCCACCGTCCACTAATATTAAAAAGTGGTAAATTGTCACTTAAAACTTTAAACAATTTATAATTAAGTATTTTAGCTAATAAATTTCAATAGCTATTAACTTTTGTGGTTTTTTATAATTTAGTCATTGTACCTTAATTAATCATCTAGTCACTAAAATTTTTGAAAAAAAATTCAATTCACTTATATAAAAATTCCGTAAATATTATTTAAATATTTATGGGCTTGGTTTACGGAAATGTCGAAACCTCGTTTTTCACAATCACTGACTTTAAGGTCGAACCACTTATACTTTAACTAACTATCTAATTAGCAAATTTATTAGATTAAAATTCAATATAACTTTATGATAGACTCGTAGATATTATTAAATAATATTTACATGCTCGATCGTCGGAATACAGGGTTCCAAAATCACCGTTTTCGACACCACTAGCTTTTGGGTCATTACAAATTACGCATAACAAAGCCTACTTCTGTTTTTTTAGTCAACAAATATATCCATACACCCCTAGAAAAATCATCGAAAATGGTCAAAAAATACGAGGCACCACAAGAAGCATTAACACGATAAGGTCCCAACAAATCACAATGAATTAATTAAAAAATTCCATTTGCTTTAGTGTCACTAAAAACAAAAATTGCTCTTGTTTGCTTAGCTCTCAAACAAAAGTCGCATGATTTATTCTTCACGAAGCTATTACTAAGTTTAATATGAGGAAGAGATTCTACTATTTTTGTAGACAGATGCCCCATCCTCCTATGCTATAATTCAAAAGAATCTACATAACTAGCCTTGCATGCTTAGATTAATATTGCCGACTTCAGACAGTAAAGCTCATTGCGTTGTTCACCCGCTCCAATCACCATCCTCGAGGTGTGGTCCTGTATAACACAAATTTTATTAGTAAAATGGACATCACAATTAGAGCCATCAAACTATGACACATATATCAAATTGCAATTCAAATTTGGAACATAAAGATTATTGTCTAGTTTGATATGTTTCCCAAACAAACCGATCCCTCCTTCAACGCCATTACCTGTTCCCTGTTGTTCCCCGTTAGGCAATCCAATTTAACATGCCTCAATTTCTTTTAAATTTGTTAAACATTCTAAAGTACCTATCATATGTTGGGAGGCACCCGAATCAATGATCCAACTCATATTACTATCCAACTTTTCACTAGTACCCTATTTGCATGTTCAACCAATTGAGAAAGAGTGTCTATTGTTCAACTGTCAAGGCCCCAAAAGCTATACTTTCTCTTGTTATCGTCATATATGATGATGGTTGCCCAATTACATGTTAGGACCGTCGGTACACCCCGTGGCACAGTGGAAAAATGTTATGGCAATCCTTAGCTATGAGTCCATATACGAGGAACGAAATGGGTTGTAATAAGGTTGAAGATATACCTTCTTAACTGAAAAAAAATGAAAGGATGTTGCTGATTTGATGTCGATTCAAAGCCATAATGAAAATGTCACGGGCTCTACATAGTCCACCTGGTATTAAAACGAATAGCAAAAACTCTCTTGGAACTTTTCTAGAGAAGAATCTCCCAAAAAGGGCCGCTGGACCTTTTTCTTATTTTTCTTTTAAAACACAGTTAACCCTAATTCGGGATTTTTGGTATCTGTATATTAAAACAGAATCAACCTATAGAAAACATATGGAAAGCATTAAAAACATTATATTATTTCCAAAAAGAATTAAAAACATTATATTATTTCCAAAAAGAATTAAAACTAACATGTTTTAGTGTTTGGCAGAAATCTTAATTATAATAATTTTGGTAAACTATATCCTATTAAAATTTTATATGAATCAAATTCATATATTAATTTTAACTATGTTATCTATTTGTGTACAACAAGCTTGTACATTTAATTCGTTTAATATTTAATTGTCAAATTAAATTAATTCAATAATTAATTTAATTTTTGTGACAGCTAAACCAACTGTGTTTGGATTTTGTTCGTTTTAACCATAGGGTGTGACCCTGTAGGTTCTTGAACGTTAGTAGTAATACTAGAACATTTCTAATAATACAAGTAATAAGTGGCATCTAGCAATGCATCATTACTACCTAAGTTACAAGAAGTCGTAATTCGACATAACCTTTCTATGATAAACCTTTCATGTATTACATCCTTTTGTCCTTTATATCTAGATTGGACACAAGTCATCGAACAGTCACACTTGCATAATCCAATATCACGTTTATTGATATCTCGAGTAGACTACAATAAACAAATAAGTATGATATCTTATATCAACTTATTCGAGCATGACCACGCATTTCTAGTCTCACTCAATAAAGTGGCCTAAGTTATTGCTCTATTTATGTAGAAGGGACAAATCCTATATTGGTCAACCATATACTACTACATAGATTGTGGCATATCCAACATCAGTCTTTTTAGTACAACCTGTTACGGAAGATATTTGACTGTATCAAAATTTACGACTCACAATGTTGGGATAATGATGATCTCAAGTATGAGAATCATATACATAGTTACCACTATGAGTAATGTTATGACTATTACATAATAATCCAAGAAAAACAAACTCATAGCGGATCAGTCCAATATGTTGTTCTCTAGCACATACTCATGTATTGATTTTGACGTCCCTATGTCAATGACAACACTTTGTCATCAATAAACTACATATTAGTTTCAATGCGTTATTGTTGCCTAAGCTCACAATAATACTTGATTAAGGACCTTTTAAGAATAATCATATTTTTCTTAAGACTTTATTACAATTCAGTTTATTTATATACTCAGAAA